>MJGA01000003.1:0-1248794 GCA_001910725.1 Phanerodontia chrysosporium
TTTAGTGAGAAGCCGTGCTGTTGGGAGATATCCCAGCATGTATCCCCTGCCTTGACGTGGTACGCAGTCGTGTTACCGGTGCAGAAGGACACCTCAGGGCTGCGGCCATTTTCGTCGCGGCGCGGGCCCACGAGGCGCAGCACGAGAAGGAGGACAACAATGACCATCATGAAGAAAGGAAAGAGAGACGGTATGCTTGGGAATTCATACCGCGGGCATAACGGGGTGGAGCAGCACCCTAAGCATGGACATGAGCGCGGTCATCACAAGCGAGAGAAGGCAGTGCGTACGGCATCGGTAGCGAGGGGCTGGTAGCCGTCTGGACGTCGTCCAGCAGCCTCCAGGTCCGCGTCTTCGTGTACATCATCCTGCACTACGGGTGCACTGTCCACTATTTAATCCAAATCGGCATGAGCGGGCACTGGACGGATGTGCTCGAAATAGGGCAGACACGCACCTTGCCTTAGCTCACCATACTGCGCGCCCTCTGCCCCTTCCACAGCTTCCGGCACCGTCCCTGTAATAGTACTTGCCAGTGTCCGCATCGTACCCTACGCGACGCATCCCTTCTGGCAGGCGGTATTCATCCTGGAGGACCACGTCACTTCCTGTGCTAGAGGCGCTTGACGAGTACAGTGGACACACTCACCTCGTCGTATTGGGTCCAACGGCCCATGCTGTATGCTGTCGTAGGTTTCCAAGAGTCCTATGAGTATGTCGTGAGACGGGGTATCGGGGTCATGAAAGATTTTGTGAGGAGTCTAGGCAGCGACGCTATATATACAGCGGGGCTTCTCCATCACCCGCCGGCGAGAGGCGGCATCGCATCCAGTCAGAGGCGCCGTCAGTCTCTTGAAGGCGTTCTTTCATCTTCGCAGATCGAGAATATGCAAGACTGCCCTCGAACGATTGCAGAGCAAGCAAGAATATACGGAAGCATGTCGCAGGCCTTGCAAGCTGCGTGGCCCTTGGAAAAAAATGAGCGGGGGTCAAGCCCTGGTGGAGCGTGCAAGGTCCCAATATTTGGCGAATGATGCCCCCGCGCCGGAGACGTGCATCCCACGCATGCCATGACGCACTGCGTATATAACCGCAGAACTGCCATGGTCATCAACCTTCAGGATATCTCAGACCTCTACCTCACCCCGCTCCCCAGAAGCTGCTGGACGCTGCCTGGCACGTCTAGACCGTAGACCATAGACCATGGCGGGCAAGGCGGCAGCCAACGCCGTACGCGTCGCTCTCCGGAGCGAGGCCATCCTCACCCACCCCAGGTTCAACAAAGGTACGACCGGCCCGGTCCTTGCTCAGCCTATGCTGAGCCGTCGTGCGCAGGCACCGCATTCACGCTCAGAGAACGCAAAGAATTTGGACTGACAGGCCGGCTGCCTTACCGCGTTAACACGCTCGAAGAACAATGTCGCCGCGCCTACGATCAGTTGCAATCGCGCGACACGCCCATTCGGAAGAACACCTTCCTGCAGGTACTGTCGTGCGGGTCGCGACTGTAACGAACTCTGGCTGACGCGTGTGTTCTAGAGTCTTAGAGATCAGAACTGGGTGCTCTACTATGGCCTGGTGCAACGTCACTTGAAGGAGCTGGTCCCCATCATCTACACCCCAACCCAGGGTGAAGCTATCGCCAACTACTCGCACTTATTCAGACGTAGCGAAGGCATGTTTCTGACGTACGCGAACGAGGATAGCATGGAAGAGGATTTCCTGGAGCAAACCAAGGGGCAAGACGTCCAACTATTTGTTGTTAGCGATGCAGAGGCCATTTTGGGGATAGGTGATCAGGGTGTCGGCGTAAGTTGAGCTATTCTTCGTCTGTCTCAGAAGCTTGACCTCGTTTCCTAGGGCATTGGGGTGAGTAGCAGCATCACTGTGGCGCAATGACAGAGTTCGAATCAGGTGTTATCTCTAGATTTCCACAGCTAAATCTGCACTCTATACGTGAGTGATCTGGGTTAACCAGAGTTGCATCCAGATCTGACACGGTTTTCCCAAGTTTGGTGGGCGGTATCACCCCGTACAAGGCGCGCTCGGTCATCCTTGACGTCGGCACGGATAATGAAGAACTTCTCAACGACGACCTCTACGTTGTACGCACTACGCGTCTCATGCGAGCCCGCATACATGCTGATTTCTCTTCAGGGCTGGCCCCACAAACGCGTCCGCGGTGCGGATTACGATAGATTTGTGGACAAGTAAGGCCTCCTCTACGAAGGTGGATTTTCGTCCTGACCAAGGGCCCAGATTTGTTCAACTCGTCCGAAAGCATTTCCCCAACAGTCTTTTGCACTTCGAAGACTTTGGAGTTGGCAATGCTAAGCGTCTGTTGGATAAGTACCGCGGCCAGCATGCAGTCTTCAACGATGACGTGTTAGTAATACCTTTCCAGCGTATCGCCATTAATGTTCTGAACATTGTCTGCACAGCCAAGGCACTGGTGCTGTCACGCTCGCTGCTATTATGTCTGCTGTTGGCGTCACCAAGACCACGCTTGCCGACCAAAGATTCGTAATCTTCGGTGCTGGCTCCGCAGGTCTTGGTATCGCACGCCAGATTCGCGACGGCATGGTTACCCTGGACAATGTCAACCTGCAAGATGCTACACGGGCATTTTACCTCATCGACAGGCACGGTCTCATCACGGACTCCCTCGGCTCCAACCTGCGCGCTGATCAGGAGGAGTTCGCGCGCCCTGCTGCGGAATGGGAGGGTGCAGAGCGCGATGGAAACGGCGAGATCCAGCTACTCGAGGTCGTGAAGCGTATCAAGCCGACGGTCCTGATCGGATGTTCTACAAAGGCCGGAGCGTTCACGGAGGAGGTCGTCAGGGAGATGGGCAAGCACACCGAACGCCCCATCATCATGCCTCTCTCGAACCCGGCAGGCTTGCGGAGGTAGAGCGAGGCTCGCGAACGACTGGACAGAAGGAAGGGCTCTCATGGCTACAGGCAGTCCGTTCCCGCCGTGCCGCCAGCCTAACGGCAAGGAGTATATGTAAGTTCCATGGGCGCTATGAGTACGCATATGCTGAACATTTGTTGACACTTAGCATCGCGGAATGCAACAGTACGTATCATGTTTGGCCCACAACGGACAGCTGCTCACTACTCTGCCAGACGCACTCATCTACCCTGGTCTGGGCTTCGGCACGATGATCACTCGTGCGCGCAGTATGACCGACAAGATGATCATCGCTGGCACGCAACGCCTTGCATCGCTCTCTCCCGCCCTGAAGGACCCCGACCTCCCGCTGTTGCCCGACTTCAGCATTGCGCCGAAAGTCAACTTCGAGGTTGCCGTCGCCGTTGCCGAACAAGCGGTTGAGGAGGGCAGCGCTGGCGTCGAGTGGAAGAAGAGCGAGGTGCGCGACCGCGTAAAGGCTGCGCAGTGGGAGCCGATCTACAAAGACTTCGTCTACGATCCCAACGGTCTCCACTAGAGTGTTTGTTTGTGCTAGGTATGTGACTCGCACTCGAGTGGTGTAAGTCTAATGAGTCTATACAAAGCGACATGTAGATAAGGGGCCTCGCTCCGCGATGTACTTCTGAATAAGATTATAGAACCCGACTGCTATCCGCTGGGCGGACAGCATTGCCGGCGCTTGTCCAACGCGGAACAGTGCCTCTGCCAGGCACCGCCCGTTCTTCCAGTCTGCGATTCTCTGGCGAGGTGCTGAATCCATGCCCCGGTATACACGGAAAGGTTTGTATTGAGCCTTGTGCGTGTTATCATGAGGCTGTGCAAATGATTACGCCTTTATTATAAGCTGCTGTGGACCCTCAGCTCTCGAGTGGACAGCAAGTACCCCCCTCCCCCCTCCCCCCAGTCTCGTTGTTCTGGATTTGGAGGTAGGTGCTTGGTAAAGCCTATGTGTAAATCTCTCATGACGAGTTCAGAAGGCGCATGTCGGAGTACAGTATGTACCAGCGCAATACGGTGTCAGACGAAGACCTTCCGACCTACGTCGAGTTGTTCGGCAACCGCTCTGGGTGTAGACTTCGGGATTACTCCTCATCAAACTGGCCGCTCGACTTTGGACCTAGCACATCTACACAAGGAGACGAGACTACGTTGTTCCAAACGTAATTCTCCGTTCCAAGCACCCAAGGCATCGCTAATAACGCCGGTAGCGACGGTCAACTCTTCATCTTCGATAAGGAAATACTGCTATGGGACCGCATTGGCTCCTGCGAGCTGAGAATTGTTCAGAGAAGTGCCACAAAAGAGATTCACGTCGTCGTAGCGCGGAAGAGCACCGGCGCGCGGTATGCCGACCATCCTAGTACGCTTCCTGATATCGCACGCTCTAGTATCCGCTGTTCACGCGCTCACTTCATGGATGCAGTGCCGGCCTTTGTGACGATGCGGACACACGCCGAGTGTAGGCGCAGCCGCGTCTGGAGCATCTACACGCACTCTTCCGCGGGACGCGACTATGAGAAGGGCGCGGTGTACTGCTTACGATGCCACACGGCTGAACGTAGGTCAAGGCTCAGACTCCTATACAGTCGTCGCGCATGCTCACCACGCTGTTGAGCAGTCGCACAGGCATTCGAGGATGCATACCACGACGCCTACGAGAAGAGTTCGTCCTCCGCAGGCGTACGCGCCGTGCCCGGTTCTGTACCGTGGCAATATTACGACCGTCGCGGGCCGCGCATCTTGTTCACCACGTACGTCGCTGCAGCACTATGTTCTTGCGATAACGATGACCACAACCTGCCAAACAGCCGCGCCAAGCTCTTCGTCCTCGCGCGCGACGCACGAGACTGGGCGGCGCAGGGCGTGTGCAAGGTCAAGTTCGTTGAGGACTGGCGCGACCCGCAGGCGGTGTACCTCGTCGCCGTGCGCCAGGAGACGCGCAAGACGTGCATCGACCACCGCAGTGCGCCCCACGTGCTCCTCTGCCGCTGTGTTCGCGACGGATGCTGACAGAATCCGCCAGTGCCGGCCACGATGACGCTGCGCACGCACCCCGCGTGCGAGCGCGCGCGCCTCTGGGGCCTCTGCGCCGACGCGCTGCCGCGCAGCGAGCGCACGTGCGGGCCCGTGTACTGCCTGCGCTTCGCGGACTGCGACCGTACGTCGACCCGCCCCGCTCCTGGTTCCCGCACGTGTCGGCGTTGCTGACGGGACGGTGGCGCGCGCAGGCGCGCTTGCGTTCGAGAGGGCGTTCAAGGAGCACTGGGCGACCAGCATGCGGCGCGCGCCCCACGCGGCGCGGTCCGCGCATGTCGTCGACGCTGCGGAGGAGGTCGACTTGACCCGGACGGTGTGCGACGGTGCGCCAGGCGAGGCGGCGCCCCCGCCGAAGTACGACGGCGCGCCGGATGCTGCGTCGCCGTCAGCGGGGCCGCGTGGGGCGCCGCCTTCGTATTCTGCACGGGCTGCTAGCGAGGCTGGTGGTAGTGTGGAACCGCCTGTGGGGAGATCGCAGAGCGTAATCAGGCGCGTCCTGTCGAGGATTTTCCGGGCGTAGGGGACGTGTCTCGAGGGTTGTTCGAGTCTCTGGTCTGACATTTTATACGCAGAGACACGATGCCCTACTATATGCCCTTCCATGAATCACCACTATCCTGAAAACAGATTGTTTTGACCCAACCCCCGAGCAACGGTGCGCTACGCAGCCCTTGGTACACCCGCTCTTGAACTCCGTATGTCGACACACACAGCCTGTGCTAGTTCTTGTCTATATGTACGTTTGCTCTCTCCACTAACTCTGGGTAACATTCAAGACCGGCTAATTACCTCACTGGCAACCGAGTGAGACCCGTTGTGCAATCGTACATTCGTTTCACAACACGATGTACTCCCCAAGGTCGTTCAGCGGTCTCGCACTATCCAGCGTCGAGAGAACCGCAGCAGCGCAGGCGAACATCGGCAACGACGTCATAAGCATCTCGTTCGTGCTGGAGACACTGGTCATAGCTGCCCTGGTTTACGCGAAGGGCATGCCATTGAGCCTGGACACGCTCTGTGTCGGCGTCCTCGTCGTGTTCTGTTCTTTACCTGTCTTTGCGTTTGCGTTCGTTATTCGTGACATAGTGATGCAGGATGCACAGGCTGTCAAGTGTGTCGAGGAAGTGCGTGAGGGCTTAGGACGAGTTGGCAGCGACGTACTGTTTGTGCTGCGGATGGCGTCCCCATCATACTTCGATGTTTCTTGTCACGCCGCGGCTGAAATAAGTGGAACACAATCATGCAAATACAGAATGGGGGTAGTTAGACTACAAAGACGCACGGAAATTACAAACCCCGATGTAGAATACAAATCCAAAAGTAGGGGAACAACAGACAGGAACGGACTGAAGAGTGTGCACAGAAGTGTTCGTATGCAGGCGTGGAGGGCATGGGTTGTGTTTAGGAGACAAGGGAGCCCTTGATGCCATCGCCGCGCCGAGCAGCCGCAATACCGCGCAACATAATGACCACGAGGGCAAACGTGGTGAGCACGCTGATCAGGGAGTGAGCACGGAGATGACCGCGGGTACAGAGATGGGCACGTACAACTCGATCCAGGCAAATGCCTCGAGCGCGTTGAGCTGACCACAGTACGTAACATGATCGCGTCTAGGCAAGGTCTCGGTTACCGATCGCGAACAAGAGACAGGGGGGACACGCACCCGCAGTTGAGACCCCCACCCAGGGACTGCGTAATCGCCGCTGCTCCAGAAAGCCAGAAGACCCAGGTTAGGAACATGCTACGGAATGGCGCCACTTTGAGCGTCACGGCGGCGTGCGGAAGCAAGGAGAAAGGGGACGCACAATATGCCATGGCTGCCGACGCTTGTGAGGAAGGAGCCGTCGGGGGACTGGAAGAAGAGCAGAGAGTATAGCAGGGAGAAGACGATGGTCCAGACGGAGGTGAAGAGAAGGAAGCGCGTGCGGTCGCGTTCGCCGGTGCTCAAGTAGTTGTGGTGGGCGTTGTAGCGGGACACGAGCCACGCCGAGATGGACATCTGAGTACAAGGATCAGAAGAGAGGTCTTGTTCAAGGGCACACGAGTCATACCTCGACGATACCGAAGAGGATGATGAGCCCCAGCATAACTGTGGGGATGTAAGGCGAAGTTTGGGTTGACTTGGACGAGCTGCAGACTCACTGGGGTGACCACGACGGACATGGGGATCCCAGCTGACCATTTTGGAGGGTGTGGAGGAGAAGAAAAGGAGGAGGTCGTGAAGAGGGTCGTGACTGGGAGGTCGAGGGAAAGGTCCTCGGTTGAAATACGCCTTCGGCGTCCGAAGAGGCTGCCCGACAAAGTCCGCGATGTCGCCAGCCGCGTGACGTCAACGCCGGGGCGTCTGAAGCGCGCGCGCATCTGCGGATCAGAGCGCAGTGATCCGCCTGCCGCCGGCGGTTTTTCCCACGGGAGCGCCACAACGGTAAGCTCGATTGGCGCCCGAGGCCGGGATTGTCTTTCTGCGTCTTGCACCGCTGCCGCGACCACCGGGTCTGCTCTCCCGCCGGCTGCTACTGCTCTCTCTCCCTCCCCTCCACCATCGCCAACGCATCTCTACGGTCTCTCTCCCATGTCAGTCAACAACTCGGGGCTGTACATCCCCGTCGTCACCCCGCCAACACCTGCACCGTCCCCAGGTCCCAGCCTGCCACCACAGCCTACCTTCACCAGCTCTCTCTACAAGCACGAGTTCTCCATTCTTCCACCACACCAGCGGAGACAACTGCTCGAGGCGATCCTCAGCGAGTGCACACCACATGAACTGCTCTTTGTCTCCACCACCGTCGCGCCTCTCCTGAAACGCGACTTCCTTCGGGACCTGCCTGCAGAACTCGCCCTCCACATCCTTGGCTTCATTCATGACCCTCAGTCGCTCCTAAAGGCTGGCCAAGTCAGTCGGTACTGGCATACTCTCGTTCTCGAGGACTGTCTGTGGAAGCACATGTGCGAGGTCCACGATTTCGACATCGACCAGGACTGGGATTCCGTCGTCACCTCGAGGCAGCACAATCAACCACCAAGTCCTATATCCCCATCGCCGAGCAGCCACGAGCTGCAAACATCATCACCCAAGTTCTCGTATCGCACTCACTTCAAGCTGCGCTGGATGACCCGTGCGTTCCTTTGTCCTCCTGCGTGCACTGACCCTGATCGCCCCCCAGTCACAAAGTGGCGTACTGGTGGCACACTGCTACGTCGCATTCCCCTCACGTCCCAACACCACCTGCCGAACGATGCCATGCAGCCGCCGGTGACCAACCCGTCGTCGGCGGTCCCAACATCCATTGCCCTAGACACCGACTGGCTCGTCATCGGTCTCGCGAACAGCCGCATCCACATTTTCAGTGCGCGCACCGGAGTTAGCTGCCGCACGCTCGTTGGGCACAACGCTGGCGTGTGGGCAGTCGCACTCGTCAGGGCCGGCGGCGAGCGCATAGATCCGCCTATCGATGAATGCATGCGAGACATGAAGCTCGGCGGGCCGAGCGCGAGGCATCGGAGAGGCAGGTCAGAAGAGCCTGTGCCTGTGAGCTTCACCCTGTCCTTCTCGATGCGTGTCGCGCTGGGGCTGGAGACGATGCCTTCGGAGGTGCCGAAGCCCTCCAAGAAGCCCTCGAAGCAGTCGTGGCCACATGGGCGGCCGAGCGAGGCTGCGGGAGCCTCGGACGGGTGGGGACAGCCTAGCGCTTTGGTGGTCAGCGGAGGCTGCGATAAGGATCTCCGAGTGTGGGATGTCGTCTCTGGGTGCGTCACTCGACCACCGCTTCTCCCGCTTCTACTCACCCTGCCTAATAGATTCTGTATATATACACTCAAGGGTCACACTTCTACCATCCGCTGCCTGAAGGTCCTGCATAACCGCCCGATCGCCGTGACCGGCTCACGCGATCGCACGTTGCGGGTGTGGGACATCCAGCATGGCAAATGCCTCCGCGTACTTGAGGGGCACGAGGACAGTGTGCGGAGCATCGACGTGTGTGGGAATAAGGTTGCGAGCGGCAGCTACGACTTCACGTGCCGCCTCTGGAACATCGACA
Source organism: Phanerodontia chrysosporium (assembly GCA_001910725.1). NCBI lineage: Eukaryota > Fungi > Basidiomycota > Agaricomycetes > Polyporales > Phanerochaetaceae > Phanerodontia > Phanerodontia chrysosporium. The sequence goes on from MJGA01000003.1 coordinate 9,016, forward strand.
CCGGCGAGTGCCTGCATGTCATGCGCGGCCACCACCACCAGATCTACTCTGTCGCGTTCGATGGCATCCGCATCGCCAGTGGAGGCCTGGACACGACGGTACGGGTCTGGGACGCCGAGACTGGGTATGTCGTGCGGCTTTAACGCATCGATCATTCTCTGAAAATGCTTTGCAGAACTTGCGCAGCGCTGCTCCAAGGCCACACAGCCCTCGTCTGCCAGGTGCAGCTTTATAACAACGTCCTCGTCACGGGAGGCTCCGACGGGCGCGTCATCATCTTCTCCATCGTGCGCGGCGCGCTCCCCGCTCCGGCGCCGCCTGCGCCCGCGGACGCGCTCTCCCTGCAGTACTCGCGCTCGTTCTCGCTTCCGTCGCCCGCGACGCCGCCGCCGCCCAGCCCGCCGCGCACCGCGGGCACCCCTCCGGCCGGCGCCCACACGGCGCAGGCGCAGGCGAAGCCGTTCAACATCGTGCAGCGCCTCGCGGCGCACGACAGCAGCGTGACCGGCCTCCAGTTCGACAGCCGCTTCCTCGTGACGGGCGGGAACGACGGGCGGGTGCGCCTCTTCGAGTTCCGGCAGGACGCGCCGCCCGGCGCTGCGGGTGCGGAAGGCGGGCTCGGCGGGAAGTTCGAGTACGTGCGTGAGATGAGCGAGCCGTGCGAGAGCGTGTGGAAGGTCGCGTACACGGAGCGCACCTGCGCGATCATGTGCAAGCGCGCGGGCAAGACGCAGGTTGAGATTTGGAGTTTCCGGCCGGATGGGGATGCGAGGGGTTGACTGGATGGGCTCTCCCGGTTCTGTTTCGTTGATCATGGTAGTCTGCACTCGTCTCTTTCGTATGTCGCTCGTTCGTGGTCTTCGCTCTGTAGCCATACTTAGTAATGTAATGGTCTCGTGCTCTCTGGAAATGTCGCACCCTGTTCTACCTCACCCCTGCATTCCGGCGCGCTGCACGTTCCGCACATCCTTCTCCGCATGCCACCAACCAGCTGTTCAAGCGTCCCGCAGTCTAGGTTCGCACGTGGTATACTCATGTACGCCAAAGAGCAGAGGCATGTCCCATCCCCCTCCTCGCACGCTACCACCCCGCCAAACACCCAGCAATGCCCCGCCGCCACCGCCGCGACCCCGCCCACGCGCGCCGCACGATGTGCCGCGCCTTCGCCGAGGGCGCATGCCCGCGCGGCGACGCGTGCGCCTTCAGCCACACGCTGCTCGACCCCGCGCGCCTCCTGCGCCTCGTCCCGCCGCCGCCGCGCAACGCCGCTGCCGTCCCACGCCCAGGTGCGACGCGCTCGCTCACGCTCGAGTTCCGCGTGCGCCGCGGCGCCGACGGGGCGGTCCTGCCGGGCGCGGGCGAGTGGACGGCGAGCGTGTACGGCGTGGCGCACCTCGCGCTCGACAGCACCGTCTACGCCGTGCCCGCGCGCCCGAAGTACCCGCGGCGCGTGTTTGCGAGTGCGCTCGGGCGGTGAAGGACCTCGAGGAGAGCATATTCGGGCGCGTCGCACCGGTGCGTTTGCCGCCTCCATCCCTTGTCGCCCCGGATGTTGAGCTGGAGGTGTGGCACAGGTCGCGTGGAGGGCCGGCGACCCGCAGGCGACGCTGTGCAAGGCCGTCGCAGAAGGGAACTACGACGCCGCCGCGGGCTGCGCGTGCGGCCACAGCCATGCGCTCGTCGACTTCGCGGCCGTCGAGCGCATGCTCTGCGAGTGGTCCGCGCGCCCGGTGCAGCCGCTGCGCTCGCCGACGTTGTTCACGTACACGGCCCCCGAGAGCGGTCCCGGGGAGCCGTACTGGGCGGTCATGCAGCTCAACTCGGACATGATGCAGGATTATGTCACGAGTGCCTCCGATCTCGCGGGGCTCGAGAGGAATTTGGTCGGGTACATGGCAAGCTTTCTGGAGACTACGGTGGGTCGGCTGTCGTACCGTGTTTTGTACGCAGATGCTGATTTACCTTGCAGCCCGCGGGGCAGACAACTTGAACACATCACGACCTACCTTGTACAGGAAAGGAATCGAGGATATGGCTATTCACACGGCGGGGCTCTCGGATTCTTTCGCTTCGTATACCTTCGCGGTCCGTTCAGCATCGCAGATATCACTGGCCGCTTTGCGACCATCAGAGGTCGTGCTCCTACAGCTTCAGCAGGAGGCCAGTCTTTACACCAGCCTCATCCAATGAGCGAGAATTATACAACGTTCGTGACAAAGTACCGATACAGGTAATGTACAGCTATGTGGGACCCGAGTACTGTCACAAGATGGACGACAGGAAACATTCCTACCAGTGAAGTGAACACAATCTAGCTTTCCGGTCTGATTGGGAAATGGCAAAGGTGCCGTCGAGGAACGTTGAGCACACTGAGCAACACCTTCCAAACGAGGCATGAAGACAAGTCTGGCCGACTGAGCCGGGATGCGTGCAGAATACAAAGCTTGCTCAAAGGGGGTGCTTGGCACTGAAGGACGACGGAGGGTGACCACCCCGCATCGCATCGTGATACGACGGCGGAGGGTCATTGAGAGCAGATGGCTGCGCGGACGAATGTTGGGGGTGTGCAGGTGCTGATGCAGTATGTGGCGGTGTTGTCCGGTTCGGCGCAGATTGCTGGCGGGGACGCCCCCTTGCAGGGTGTGGTGGGGCAGTCTACGACCACCACACCGTGAGCATCGTATCAGCGGAAGAGGATATTGGACATACCGAGTGTCTGCGATGCCCCGCATGTGTCGAGCTCGCCGGTGTGGGTTGGGACTTGCCCGAGCTTGCGGCAAACTGGCCCTCGAGAAGGCGAAACGCAGCGTTCAGGTCCGGGGCGGTGACGACTACAGGCTGTGGCGCGGCCTTCTGCTGGTACCCGCCAACGACACAACGGAGCGTCACGCGCCAGAGCAGGGCAGATGCACCGGCTGGGCGCATGTATTCGGCTTCGACGAGCGGGCGGTAGTCTGCGTAGCCACGCCCGCGTACGGCCTCATCGAGGAGCGTGTCGATGCGCTGCATGTCGAAGAGGGTGTGGCTGAAGCGGCACGCGCTGCCCAGCCGACAGTTGCCCGCAATGTGCTGCTTGCAGAGCGTGTGTCTCACAGGATCGGGCTACAGGGTATAGCGAGGTGAGCGTGAAAGACGATGTTCGAAGAGAAGAGTCTCTGACAGGATGGGTTCGCCCGAATACCCGCCGTTCCAGGATGTCCATGGCAGCATACGCCTCAGGTCCTTGGCCCTTCACCGGATACACCGGTTGCACGCTCACGCTCCCCCGGCTCCCTGACGTACCAAGCCCCGCCTCATAGAGCGTCGCTCGCCCTCCAGCAAGAAGTCGCATCCGCCATTTGTGCTCGTCGGGGTCTGCACCATCAAGCATCGCGGAGTATTTCGTGCACGCGATCAGACAGTACACCTTCTCTTCTGTGGCGGTGGGCGCGAGCTCTCCCACTAATGCTGTGAGCCGCATAGTGTCGAGGAGGGTGTGGCTATATTGGCATGCTCTGCGGGTGCAGGCTCCGTCCGTGGCGAGCTTAGTACAGATGCATAGTTGGCGGGTATATTGGGCGTCAGGAGCCGGCATTACTGGTTCGTAGTCGTACCAGCCTTGGAGGGATAAGAAGTGGGTGGGAATATGAGGGACACGGGCGAAGAGCTTCAGTGGGTGGTAGCGGATGCGGCAGATAACAGACACGAGCACAGGGCCCGGTATATCTGCATCCAAGGCTGTCCGAACTGTGCGGGAGTTGACAGGATACTGCACGTGAGAATGAATGCTGATTCAGATTTCCCGGTCCTCGAGCTTGTCGGGAGCCTGTGTGAGCCCTCGAACGGGTGCAGGGCAGGGCAACACCGCGAGTTCGTCTGAGACGGAGGTGGGAGCTGAGGTCAAAGTTGCCTGCGATGTTTGTGTCCGCGATGGGCGCTCGGGCAGCGCTCGAGCTTAGCTTTCCGAGTCCGCGACGCAACCACGTCTGCAGCTCCCACAATCTCCTCTCTCTCTCGCCGATGTCTCGACTGCGCTGCACCACAGCGTACTCGGAGCCCCGGACTCTGGACATGGGAAGATGCGCGTAGAAGACATTTCCAGAACGATGCCGTCAGTCCATGGTACCGCACTCAAGCCTCGAGGCCTGAGGACCGCATTGACTTCGCACCGCTTTACCGAACCACGCGCTTCGTCTTTATGCATGCGACCGTTGTGCCCTCGCAATGAGGCCAATCGAGAACTCATGGACCTGGTATATGGACCGCAGTTGTGTGCGTGACCTTGCCTCATGTTTCTGTTCATGGCCTCGAGGCCTGAGGTTCGAGGGCTCTGCTGGTGTGCAGGCAGTGTTGGAACATCCCCTCACTAACCTACGGAGACACCGCTTACATTTTCGTTGTCAGGTCGGTCCTGATTTCGGCATGCAAGACGATTTCGACTGATTGACATGAGCAGCATGCCTTTGTCCGTTTGGACGATTCCCCGTCCCGATGTGAGGACTAATTTCATGGTCTGGGAGGCTTCATGGGAACGCGAATTTAAGCGCAACCACGAACCACCACATCGCATACCGGAGAAAGGCGCCTTGCCCACCATGACACCTCAACATGTTGCCACGTTTTGGGACAACGACGAGAATCTCGTCATGTTACAATACAATGCCAGGACACTTTTACGCAATCAGCGCGCCGTCGCTGACCTTCTCAGCCCCAGACTGACATTCGAGCAGGACTGGAAAACGGCGCCCTCGCAGAAGCGCAGAGATTGTATTACGCAAGGCCTGCAGCTACTCATGCTATCCATGCCCCCATGTGACATCGAGATCACCCGTTGGTTCTGCCCCGACTCAACCATGAGCTACCTCTGTTCGCGCGACGGCAACACCCTCCTGGACCTTCTGAAGTCCATCGCGGCCCTGCCTGGGGAAGGCGCGTCAGAGGATGCCACCCCAGTCTTTGTACCGCACCCTGTCATCGACCGCATTCTCATTGCCAGAGGACGAGCTGGCGAGACCCGGTTATCGCGCACTCGCGCACTCGCACAGGCTAGCGCGGGGGATCTTCCTTGGAAAGGTGGTCCGCGGCCTCGTGCTCTCGTTCGTGCGTTTTCCAATCTGTCGTTTTGCCACGCATCGCGCGCTCATCTCCTGCGTAGTTAGGCCAACATAAGAACATACCGTGCCCCCGGTCGAACGTGCCATTACCCCGCGATTCGGTCGCCAACCTAGACACGGAGTTGCGCAAGGTAGGGCGCGCCACTGGGAAGCAACTCGCGCAAGAGGGCTTGCCGTTCTGTGGAATACGTCGCTACCACTTCTGCAACAAGTGCCGCATTCAAGCGAAGAATCTCGAGGAAGCGCAGAAACTTATGGCGTGCAGTCGCTGTCGCGAGACGGGGCGCCACATCTACTACTGTTCGAGGTTGGTGACTAATCTCTAGTATCCCGTCTATCGCTGGTCAATGCCCACGCATAGAGAGTGCCAAGCAAAGAACTGGAAAGAAGGCCGCCAACCTCATAGGATGATATGTGGGAAGCCCCTCTCGGAGGACGACGTACCTGTACATCAGTAGCGGCCGGAAGGGTGCACGAAGTCGAGAAACCTCCATGTACATACTACACAGCGCTGGCGCAAGGGATTGTCTTAAAGATGATCCAATGCAATGCGCTTTTGTTTGCGATGTAATGCTTCCTGGCATGTCGATATCCTCGGGCAAAATGCTGCTTCAGTGTCAGTCTTAGCCTAAACTCGCCCCTACACATTCGATACAGTTACACGTTCGATCAGTCGAAGATACGCTCAGTTACAACGTCCAATTTGGCAGAGAATGCAAGAGTCCGACGCGACTAATTGCACCGACTCAGCAGTATGAGAGGCCGGCGCAGGTTCAAGATGTCCGAGCCTATGCGCCGAGACACATACAGCAACAGAAGAGAGCGAGGACAGGCAAGCCCCCGGCATACACCATAGCAGCCATCGCTGCAAGAGCTAACAAGCCAGCGATTGCCTGAAGGAACACCTCACATACAGACAATACCCAGCCCCAGATTGCCAGGAAGATCGCAATGCATGCCTCGGTGACGACGATGCTGAAGATCGCGAGAGCCTTCCATACGAAGGGCCCGACCGTGACGACGGCGAGGCCGAGAAGCACAAAGACGGCGATCCACGCGAGTATGGTGAAAACTCTGGCTGTAGAGGATGCGATCGCTTTGAGAAACGTGTGTCGGCGGCTGTCGGCAGGGGGCGCAGTCGCAGGCGGCGGCAGCGTCCACACCCATTGCTGAACACGGGCAGAAGACTCAGTTGCCGTTCGGCGCACGTCGACGGAGCTGTACGACACTGCTCTGTACTGCGAGTGTCGGTCGACTGTGGCGGCGCAGCTCGCGGGCGGCCTCGATGGGAGAGTGACGTGAGAGGCTGCGGAGGATAGCAATGGTTGTCGCTCGGAGGAAGACGACGAGCTGGCTGAGGATGTTGTATGAGAGCGTCGCGAGCCGGTGTCGGCGTTGACCTTGGCCTTGACCTCAACCTTGACCGCTGCAGCAGGCGGTTTGGCGACCTGGTTCGCAAACGGCGACGGCGTAGAGAAAGACGGCGCCGCCTTCGTTTTGACGCCTACATCGACCTGAATGACAGCGGACGGCGTCGTAATTGTGTGACTAGACTGCACATTAGAAGAGGATGGCTGTCCAGCCGATGCGCGGGGTGTCGCTTTCACTTTGACGCTAACCTCGAGGGGCGTGGGTTTCTGCACGACAGTTGCGGAACCCGAGGAGGACGAGCTACTAGTAGCAGCTGGTGATCGCGAAGGCGAAGGCGAAGGAGAGGATACAATAGAGTGGTAACTTGGCACAGCTGATGAGAGAAGTCTCGTAGAAGACTGAGGCGTGACCGTAGGAGCTGTTGGGGTAGGGCTGGGAGGACGATGTGCGGCGGAAGGAGGCAGCTCCGAGTATGGAGGAGGCGCTTCCTGCTGGACCTCAGGGATCGTCATAGGTTCTGTCGTTGTTGTCGATCCCCGCGCTGCTGCAGGTCCTCCCGCAATTGTGGATGATCGGCATTGTTGGGAACTAGAACCAACAGAGCCCTGCAAGTAGCTTGTCACTAAGCGATAATCGAGGGTACGGTGTGATATTTCCCACCTGCGGAGCTAGCCAAGACGACACATTTCGAGCCTCCAGACGGGTTTTGAGTGCCTTGAGAGCAGTCGAAAGACGCGTAGCCTCAGCGACATTCTCAGACTGATCCCGTGCGCCTGGTTCCGTGACGCGCCAAATAAAATCAGCGCAGTGTGATTTGAGATACGTAATACGAATCGTGGGGGGCTCAGACATGGTAAGACTGCCCCCTGTCTTTGTGCTGAGGTCGACGACTAAGGCTTCGATACCTGAGAAATCGACGAGATCGTGGCTGTTGCGACACTTGCAGCTGGCTCGCCCATCTGCAAGGCTCTTGCATAATGTGGCGCTTGGGTCACCGGCCTTCCACGACACCTGCAACCGTGATCGACCTCGATATCTACAGGGGTGGATTTACAGCGACTCACTGGCACGGTACGCCCAAACAATTTCCTCTCAAGCTTCGTGACGGCCTCAAGTAGGTTGTTCGCTGTCGCTTCCCGGGGATATGTCGGCTGGCGGTCGATCCTCCACCCCTCACCGCGGAGAGAGACGCGCCCGCCGTGGCACAGCTTAACCGTCCACTCTCCCGAATGCAGGGGACGATCACGGACGCTAAACTCGAGTATCAGGTAGGTCTGGGGCTGCGCCACGGAGTGCGCATGTGTAAGGTCGTATGATGCAACGTCGCCGACGAGCTGCAGCAGTCGAGTCGGATCAATCAGCGTGTGGCTGAATGAGCAGGCCTGACGAGTGCATTTCCCCTGCGCGAACGCGAGACACATCGAACGCCGTGCGTAGTCGACATTCCGTTGCGGGCCCGACATGTCGACTCTGCGATGGTGGGTGTGGGAGAGCAAGAACCGCACGTGAGAATGAACCTAAAATCCTGCCAGAGCGCGCTGAGGCAAAGAATGTCTGGGGACATGCGGTGCACGGGATACTTTCACATGTATCACTGACCCTCCATACTGGGTGGACGCTGCACGACACACCAGCAGTACATCCCCTGGCATCTGGCGAAGGTGCGCAAAGCATTCACGGCCACTTGCATGCGAGACAGTGGCTCGAGTCATGAACAAACGATATTCAGGTAGCGTCCATCCATAGATTCCCCTAGATCTCTTGAATATACACAGTTAACTTAAAGCGATTCGTTACGCGGTTGGCTTGAAGTGTTCTGCGAAGAGCTCCGCGACTTCCTCGGCCGCGCCCCAAGAACCCTGGTAGCCCGCAGGACTGCAGTGGCGCCTCAGTAGCCGTGAAATTGCACAGTATATAACCGCACTCACCCGAAACCATACGCGTGGATCACCAGGAAGTCATGCTGCTCTGCGCCCTCAGGGGGTTGTGGTAGGAACTCGCTCTGGAGCGGCAACTTGTACCACTGTGCCTCGATCCTAGCACCACCTCTCCTAGCAGGCCGCAACCCAACATTGTGACCCAGAATCTTCGTCTCCGGGTCATTCAGCGCAGGCGCAAGCTCGAGGCAGCGCTTCCAGATGTTGCGCGCGGTATCGAAGTCGATGGAGAGATCCCAGCTGCCCTCTTGGAACGTCCCGCCAATGAGGACATGGCCCGGCGGTGCAGGGCGCGGTATCATGTATGTGGCCTCTCCCGTTGGCACCGACGCGAGCCCGAGCGGGTACGAGAGAAACTCTTGCACGCCCGGTGCATACGCCAGGATCGTCTGTCCACGGATGGGGTAGACCGCCTTGTCCTCGACGCCGATAAGAGAACGCGCACCGAGAGCCGTCGCGTTGATAACGACACCACCATGTCCAGCGAGCTCTGCAGCCTCTTCGACAGAGTAAACGCGTTTGCGCAGGAAAGTCACGCCGCGTGTGCTCAGCTCGGTTCGCAGCCATGGCAGGTAGAGCTGTGGGTTCAAGGAGACGGTCGTGAAGGCAACCCCAGCGACCGCACCAGCTGGTACCTCTTCCTTGTCCAGAATACGGAACTACAAGAGAATTTAGCAGGCATCTGAGCACTCGGGGTCAAGCACTTACGTCGCGGACAAGGTCTTTGTACCAGATCTTCGCGTCATCAATAGGTTCAGTGTAGCAGATGCGCGAGGGAAGCGTCTGAAACCAATCCAGTTTAGAGGGCATAGGTGCAACTTGTGAATAGACATACTCGGACGAGACCAGACGGAATCATGTCCCATAACCGGTTACTGTAGTCCATGACTGCGTGAGCATACGCCTGTTGAGAGTATTGGCTTTCTCACAATGTGATGAGCTCGCGTTTATATCTCTTCTCTTCGTAGTCACCGATAGGTGACCAGTCAGCGCCCTGCTTCTTTCAACTGACATGTGCGCGTGTAAGTGCGGGCAGGACTCACCGCCCAAGGGCTAGCCCATGCCTGGGAGTTCAGGTCGCCCTCCTCAGGAAGGTCCCGCGCGACTACGGTAAACTTGCACGAGGGGTATCTCTCAGAGAGGACATGGGCGACAGAGAGCCCGATGACGCCTGCTCCGAGAATGACGACGTGCGGTGGGTTCTGGGTCGTCTGTGCCATATTCTTGTCGTCGGGCGAGGTGACCGTCGCGAGCAGAGGGTCGTTCGGGACACGCAGGATCGAGAGGCCATCGGAATCAGCCTAGCCAAGTCATTTCACAAGTCTTGCGACTAGAAGGTCGTGGAGGAGATAAGATAAGATGCTCGTTTGGACTAGGCACAGTCTCGGCATTTGCCGAGAGGATCGTGCAGATCAGATGCGGCAGGTGTTATGCTTCGACGGCGCCCACTCACTCGAGCCTGCCTTGCGCTGCAGGTGTGGCCGCCGGAAGGTTGCCTCGAAACCCTGAGCCGGGTGTTCAGGCAGGTTTGTATACGCGACCATGCTGAGGACAGGTGTTCGTATGGCACATGCTGACACGCGGACTGACTGCCTACCAATCAGCACAGAACATTCGTGAATGTTATGTTGAGCTTTCCTCGACAGGAAGTGTCGAGTTTGGGCCAGGTTTCTATTGTTGCAGGTAGGCTGCTTCCAGATGCTTGAGTCTCGCTGGTACTCATTGATAGCTACCGATAATTACCGTGCAGGCCTTCCAGGACAATCGTTCCCGAAGTCTATTAACCCGACCTGGGGGCATTCAGGCATGTGTTCGGGCCTATCCACGGTTATCTCGAGGGCGTTCATTCGGCACTGTTACCTATGCAACGTGTCGCCTGCGCCTGACACGGCATAAGAGCCCTGTGCTCCCCAAGGACGCAGAGCATTCATACCTCCGCACACCCACTGCCAGCACCTACGCGGTCTATCGCACATCTTGCTAGCACTTTGGGCGTCGATCTGATTGTCGAGCAACCCCTTCATACCAGGACCTCATGTCACCCTCCTTCGGTGTCCCATTCCTCCTCCGGCTCGCCTTCCGCCGGAAGAGCCGTCTCTCGTTCCTCTCTTCCAAGTCCAAGCGCAAGTCCAAGTCCACCGTTTATGCCAACTCCGATTTCTCTGACAGCGACTGGGAATTTGCGTCCGCATCTTCCGCAACGCTTGCCGTCCCCATAATTGACAAGGCCTCGATCGACGAGCAGGGCCTGTACGTGTGCTGGGCAGCGTACGCTGGTTTGCCGCCCCATAAACTCTCGCCAGCGCGGGCACTGCGCCTGAAGCAGCGCATTGCGAGTGCAGTCGTCAAGGCTGGGATGGGCTTCGCCGGCGACGGGCAGCCGCCAGACCCGATCGACTCTGCGCTCAGGGAGAACGGGGCGCTGCCGCCGATGCAATCCAGCACGCTTTACATCGGGACGTTTGGGCAGATTGTGGACGCCTTCGAGGATGCGGGGTTGGTGACTAGTGTTTGCGACATCGCTGGGTTCCCAGAAGGTTGGTTGTCCCTCGTCGCTACTACTTCACGTGACGACTCACACGAAGCAGCAACACGCCTAGGCACCATGTTTGTCGTGAGGCCAAAATCTGCGGGGTCACTTCAGCTCGTGAAGCTTACATTATGGGCATAACCGGTGCGCGCTAACTATCCTTTGTGCATACTCCCCATGCTGACTGCAAATTGCAGATACTCTATTTCTGAGCACATAGACAGACCGGCAGCGCCGAGTCTCCACGGATATTGTACCACCAGCCCGAGAGCCGTCATGCTGTATCAATGCATCTGTACTTGTACGTCCACACCATACCATATGTCTCCAACTGGCTAGGAATATTCTGCATCACAAATCGCGACATCCAATTTCGGATACCCGTCCCCTGAGACCAGCTCCTCCTTTGCCGCCACTCCGTCGCGGAACGACGCCAACTTCATGGCTCGCCTGACATCATGCATATCGCGGCGGGCTTGAGATCATACCGCCAGTCGCGGCAAATATAAAGAGAACCGCCGACGATGGAGCCTGCACAAATTGTCTCCCAATATTCCCAAACGACGAATCAAGCAATGGCTGACCAAGAAGCTCACGCACAAAGCGTGCGTCTAGGTCCATTGCGCTAGCAACTGCATCATCCCTCATTTCGTTCTGCAGATCGCTCGCGGACACAAGGCCACCATCAGCAACCCGGAGACCAGCGAGGAGGCGAAGGAGCGTTCTCGCCGTATTCTGGAGGAGATCGAGGGCGGCGGCGACCCCACTGTGTTCAATGCTAGCATCGATAGCGAGAAACCCGCGAGTTACAACCCTAAGAAAGCGACACAGGCTTCTGCCAAACATGAAGTGAGTTCAATACTCGACGCTTCTAAGACGTGAACCAACCCCATGTAGAAGGCAAACCAGCAAGGCACTGACGCGCCGTCCAGGTTGTTCCCCGAGGGCGAACTTGATGTAAGTGTAGAATGTCCCTATGCAAAACGGTGCTGAGGTGCGCGCGGTAGCGGGAATGACTACATGAATCCAAAACTCCGCGCTCATTGTCCTTTCAACCGATGTAAATTAGTATACAGTATGGAACATGACATGTAATACAATAAGCCATGCGGATATTATCCTGAAACGAACATAAGAGCTGAGCGATAAATAAGTCAGATGCGATTATATAACCACATTCTAGACGTGACGTTACCCTAAAATCCCTCCTTCCCTAAGTCCCACTCCCTCACCGCCCCTCGCTTTTTGTACTCGATCATCATGATATCCGCGACCTCGCTTGTTCCCCGACTCCCGCTCGCACTGTCCTTCGTCTTCTCCTTGCCAACGCCCATGCGCTCGAGGCGCTTGCGCTCCTCCTTGTCCTCGCGCCGGCGGCGGATGACCTCGAGCATCGCCTCCCAGCCCGCAAAATCCGCGTCGTCGAGCAGGCCCGTCATAGGCACGCTCGGGACCGCGAGCGGTGCAACGTCGAGGCGCGGGTCGTACGTGTCTTCGAAGTACTTGTCCATCTTCGACGGCAGGTGCGCCGGCAGCGGTGGCGGCGAGTGCGGCGGTGGGGGTGGCGCCTCGGCGCGCGCCTTCTCGCGCTTGCGCTTCGAATGTGACTTCTCGGGAGCGGATGAGGCGGGGTGCGGGCCCGGTGAGGGAGAGGCGTTGCGCGGCGTGCGAGATGAGCTCCCGTCCTCCTTCGTTCTCGAGGACGGCGCGGACGCGATGCGAGAGTGGCACGCAACTGGGCGACCTTGTCGCTAAATTGACGACGGAGCTCCTCCTCCTGCGCTTCTTTTGCGGGGTCGCTCAATGTCTCTGGTGGCCTGGGTTCCTCAGTGCGAGACAGAGGCTCATCTGGATGGGGGACAGAGTCACGTCCGCGAGATGTCGACCGCGGTCGCTTGCCAGGAGATTCGTCGTGTTCCCGTTTGCGCCTGCGTTTGTCGGGCCTATCTCTTGACTCGACACTGTCTGATCTTGGCTTTGGTGAGCGCGATCGTTTCCGTAGAGTGCGCACCCTAGCACCATCTTCGTCCCGGTCTGATTCTACAGAAGGCGACTTGGATCGCTTCCGTTCCTTGTGTCGCCTACTGGACCTGTGCTCGCGATCCTCGTCGTGCCTACGAGAGCTATGCCGGTCTCTGTCGCGGCTCCGAGATCGCTTTGACCGTTCACTGCGATGCTTGTGGCGCCGCTCTCTGCGTCGCTCTTGCTCTTCGTCAGAATAGGGCTCTGATTGTGAAGAATCGTGTCGTCTGTGTCGTCTCCGCCGATCATAGCTGTCGCTGTCGTCCGCCGGTGAGCGAGAGCGGTGCCTATGACGCCGTTCATCGCGTCTGTAGTCGCCTCGTTCTCGCTCCTTCCCCTTCCCCTTCGATTCTTCTCGCTCGCTCCCGGAGTACTCCTCCCTCTTCTTCCAATCTCTGCCTCGTTTCCTCCTATCCCGGCTGTCACGCTCGTCTCCTCTGTCGCGCCTCCACTGAGTGCCGCCCTTGCCCATGAGGCGTCGAAGCCGTTCCGCCTCTACGGCTTCCTCCGCACGTGCGCGGCGCTCGCGTTTCTCCTGCTCCAGACGCTCTCGTCGCACCTCCTCAGCAGCTTGTGCCTGAGCGCGGAGAATGGTCTTGTTGTGTTCGTCCGTGTTCTTGATGATGGATGTCAGGAAACGCTTGTTTGCCTTTGGGGCGCTGCTCTCTGCCCTGGAAGCTTGCTCAGCATTCTGTTGGTAGGGTCGCAGCCGCGCACTTACCAAGACGTGCCAGGCAAGAATGCCTTGTAGCCCTCCGAGCCATAGCGCTCCGCCTTCTGCTTTGCTTCCTTCAGTATGAGCTCCGCGACGTGGCGGTCGAGATCTTCGTCGGGCACAGCGTCAGAGACAGCCGAGCCCATAGATGCACGGACGAGGTTAGAAACCACGGATGAGAGCGTGGACTTGGACATGCTCGGCCGTGGTGGTAGTTGGGAAGGTGGTCATGGTGCGGGCGGGCGCCAGCCGGATTGGGACATCAACGGCGCATCATTTCCCACGCCCATACCGATCCGAGTGGTCGATCCTCCAGCGTGTTCAAGCACAAGCGCTGCCTCCACAACGGGCAAAACCCTTGTCCAGTCGTGATCGGTTGAGCGACTGAGCTGCGTGCCCAGTAGCTTGTCCAGTAGCTTGTCCGGTGTCTGTCCAGTAGCTTGTCCAGTCACTTGCCTGGCATTTTACCCGTGGGAACTCACCTGCGATTGGTGAAATATCACTGAGCGTACCCCTGAGAATGGCAGCGACGCACCACCCTCTGTGGCCGGCTGCTGCTGTGTGGGTGCGCTGCTCTCGGCGATATTTCCAGGCATGAAACGTGCTTATCATATACTTTACATTCCCTGTTAAGTTGATTTTCATATATCACCAATATTGATTACAAACTGTGAGGAATTTGGTCAATTCCCAGCGTGGTAGCCCCGATTTTGTGATCTGAAAACTACATAAAAATCAGCTAAATAAAATGAGTTTTTATGCGGTTTTCTTCTAGTTTATGAGGAAGGAATACAAAGGGTTCTTACCAAAGTTTTTCGTCTCAAGCCTTACAGTTAGGGACTACTGGTGATAGAAGCAATTATGTCAAAATAAACCCCGCTACTTACCTTAGTAGCTTTGGTGGGGTGAAACTTGACTGTGAGAATGAAGTGTGGTGGTAGACGAGGTAGATGATGGCAGAGTCCAGTATATATACATGAAGAGGAGGACCTCTGATACTACCTGAGACCCTTGATACTGCCCATCACATGCACGATGGCGTGATGATGGTGCAATACTCGCCAAGACACTCTGGGCTCAGCGAAGTCTAGAGCCGAGTACCAGATGTATCCAGAACCTTCTACACTATTCTCGAATACACTACCCGGACCCCGGGTCCGGCTACCTACTATACCCTTATACCGGAGCGTCTACATCATAAATAAGATAATGATAAGATCCTCACATGACTCTGAGTCCATTCCCAGCACGTGACCAACACGTGACCATGTTATGACACGTGCCTGTCCTAACCCTAGTCCATAACCCTAACCTCTAGCACCTACTGGGCGCTTACGAGAATAAAACTATACGGAATTAGAAAACTGTGACAAATTACTCCGAACTGTGACATGCAGAAGCACTGGAGTGACAATCTTGGGCTCGGGGTTGGCCATGTTGTCCTGCGTCAAACTTGTTTGACACAAAAACATAAGGAAAGCTGAAGGAATACAGTATACCTTCAAGCGCCTATATCATACATTCCTGTCAAGACAGAAAGGGAAGACTTTCTAGAGGATTATACAAGCACCAAGGCACCATAATCATTGCACAGACACACTCCAATCACTAAACGATCAAGCACGATCAACTGCTCAAGCCTTGATCATAAGTCTATCAATCACAATCAAGTGATCGACTACACAAGCCTTGATCGCAAACCTTCTAAAACACAATCACAGAAGCAAGGGTGCATCTCAGAAGCTGGAAAACGACTCATCGCTGAGCAACATGAGTCAGAAAAGAAGGAAATTAGGGTATAGAATGACTAAAGTCTCAGTCAGCACGACAGATCATCAGTTGATTGATTATGGAGCTACCCTTCTCTGCAACAAATTGGAAGAGCACTGGAGCTCAGCCAATCATGTTGCACGATTATGTATCCCATAAGTATCACAAAAATGCGCTGCCCTAGCGCCTATACACCAAACTGAACCAGCAACACTTACTGGCAAGGCTTACTTGGACTACAAAGGGTGTAGCCAAGCTTGAAGACGAGGTATAGAGGCTAGTGTCGCGGAGCTAGGGCTCAACGCTACATGAGGGAGGGCAGATGGGGAGGTCGACGACGAGGTGCAGCAGAGCGAGTCACGCGGCGACGCACAACTTATTCAGCTGTCCGTATTGACCAAGAGGTCGAGATGACGGACAGGAGCGAGGAGTGCCAGTCTTATATACTACAGTACTCTAGGGCAGGCTGTACGGTTACATAAGCTGATGGGCAGTGCTCAGCATAGCCGGCAAGGCTGCGACGCGGGCTACACGGCGAGGCTGTACTGGGGCTGTGTCATGAGGCTGCGTCAGCTGGCTGTGTCCCGAGGCTGCGTCGGGCCGAGGCTGTGTCATCGGGCTGATCAGCTCGGAGTGTCTCGGCGAGGGGAGTCATCGGGAATGACAGTGCCTCCTCGGCCGTCCGGGGAACCGGTTGCAGGGCAGACCAGTGATTCGGGCAGTGCCAGAGCGCGCAGCGGGATGCGCTGGCATCTAGGGGTGATGCGCCATCAGGGCGCTGGCGCTGAGCAGCCAGGCGCTGAGTGTGGGCGGCTAGGACTCCAGACGGAGCGAGGGCTGCTCGCCCGTTGGATTAATCGAGGAAAATGGCCAAAATTCAGCGAAAAATAGGGCTGCACCGTCACATCCGTGACAGCTAGAGAGGGAGAATGCGATGAGATTGAAGCTGGGGAGACACCCCCAGCCCTCAAGGTTTATATACACATGCACCAGGTCCCCAGAGACCAGTGTTCAGGGTCCTAGCTACCTAATACCTACTATGCTATTGGCTAGTGCCTTACAGGCATTCCTACATTTCTCTACATGTTTCTAAATGATCCTACGCTGTTCTAGAAACCTTCCAGAACGCTTCAGCACTGTCCAGACCGGTCCAGAGACCTCCAGGACTCCCTAGTCCGTTCCAGAGTGTCTCAGCGCTTCCAGACCCTTGTCTACTTCTAGACCTTCGACCATGTGACCCTGGAATACCGCACGTGTGCGCATCACGTGACCGCCGTATCACGTGACCAACCCCGAGCCTAGGGTTGTCACTCCAGCGCTTCTGCATGTCACAGTTCAGAGTAATTGCTTCTGTCATCAGTAGCCCCTAACCATAAGGCTTGAGACGAAAAACTGTAACACAACTACTTTCAACACTATGTCTTCGCATTCTCAGATTTGCAACAAGCATATGAGGCACATAATGTATCTGGCACATGCAGAATGGAAGTGTCGAGGTTAGATTTGCCCTTACAGCCATAGTCTTGTTGATCTGACTTGCCTTATCAAACTTGTTGACACCATACATCTCAAAGACAGGGAGGAACATGTTCATCTCTCATTTAGCTTCTGTATGACTGGATCTCTTGAGTATCTGGTGTCTTATAACATCGGCCTTATATTCAGTCGCCTTTCCCCAACTTCAACAGCGTCAGTGTAGCTTTGCAGTTGGTGGGAGGGAGTATGCGCATTTTGTTTGTCGCTGTTTGGACTCTCGAATAGAACTCGCGGCGTGCGTGGGAAAAGCACGCTCACGTGACACCGCGTGTCGAACTCTGTTCCTACCCCCGTCAAACTCCGTCCATCCCAACATCGGTCTCCAGGGTCCCGGCCTCCCGAACTTCGCATCCCCACCCACCCACGCTAAACTCAACCTCGAGAGTCTCTTCTACGTAATTTACATGCGACGATGGATCATGACTATCCTATGGTCGAAGGTCCGTGCTCCCTAGTCTCTCCTGGTCCTCCTCACAGACTCTGCGTAGACATGCCAAACATGGAAGCAATAGCACGAACCCTGGAACGCATTAGAGGGGAGAGGGATGCTCTACGACTCGAACGGGACGCACTACGGCGAGACTTTGACTTTCTCAAGGTCGAAGCACGATTCACAACCGAGAGCCTAAGGAAACAACTGCAAGCAGCCACGGCCTCCTTAGATCGTACGCGCCAGACGAAACATACCCCTGAGAGTGGCCGTTTAGGGAAGGTGACACTGGCCGCATCCTTGGTGGTTCAACACCTGCACTCTGAGCGCGAGCACGACGCCTCGCACATTGCGTCGCTCACTCTGGCATTTGAGAAAGCGCAGAAGCGGGCGGAAGATGCAGAGCGGCTTGTTAAGACAAAAGATGCGGAGATGCGGAGGATAAGGAGCGAGGACGTCGAGATGCGGGACACCCTGACGATGACCGAGGTCAAGCTTGCGAACACAGAGCGAAAAATGGCGGACCTCACAAGCCTAGTCAGTCGCCTTGAGCAAGATCTCCAACAGGAACGC
Source organism: Phanerodontia chrysosporium (assembly GCA_001910725.1). Lineage (NCBI taxonomy): Eukaryota > Fungi > Basidiomycota > Agaricomycetes > Polyporales > Phanerochaetaceae > Phanerodontia > Phanerodontia chrysosporium. The sequence continues at coordinate 26,993 of MJGA01000003.1, forward strand.
GTAGAACACGAGGAGGCCAGCGCTGCGCTCGCACGCGCCGAGTCGCAGATCGCCGAGCTGTCGAAGAGCCTCGATGACTCGGAGTCTCTCCGCAATTCGCTCGCTCTTCAAGTCACGCACCTCGAACAGGACTTACAGAATGCGAAGACCGAGCTCGCGGAGACGGAAGAGCGCTATCGCGTGCTTCAGCAACAGCAGCTAGCGACTATGTCGGCCAACGAGGCCACTAAGGCGCTCAGGAAGCAGATCGAAGACCTCGAGGGTCGTGTTATGCGCCGCACCGAGCAAATTGGCGTGCATCAGCACGACATCAAGAAGCTTGAAATGAACTTGCGCCTTCAGGAGGAACGAGTGGCAGAGCTTACGGGCGAAGTCGAGGTTCTGGAGACGGAGAAGCTCGCGATGGTCGAAGACTGCAGGACGACTCGGGAGGAGCGTGACGCGGCGTTGAGGAGATGCGAGGCCCTGGACGAGAACGTGGAGATGCTGGAGGCGCAGGCATCTGCGATTGACGAATGTCGGTCCACAGAGCTGCATGCCATGGTTGGCGTCATATTTGAGTCTGTCAGCAAACGCAGGTCGCTATCGCATGCGCTGCAGGCCGCCCAGTCACGCTTCGCTGCACGGGAAGAGGAATTCGCTGCCAAGCTTCACCAGCTCGAAGAGGCTGGGTCGGTCTCGCACTCAGAAGCCGAACGCCTTTCGCACGAGAAAGAGCAGACATTGATTTCTCTGCAGGAGACTACGTTTCGTCTCAAGGAAGTTACGGAGGCGCAGGAACGCGCATACACGCAGTCTCAACAGACAACGCTCGCCCTTGCTACCGTTTACACAGGTCTCTCCAAGACGAACGCGTCCCTTCACCTTGCGCGAGATGCCAACGATTCCCTCCACGCGCAGCTCGAGGCCGTACGCGGAGAGCTCAAGCAGAAACTGTCGGAGGTGTCTGATCTCCATGCCCGATACGAGGCTGCGCTTGCCCGTGCAGCCGAAGACGCGTCTGAGGCGGAGGCGCGCCATGCGAATCAGATCCACGATTTCGAGGAACGATGCAACGCCTTGCGCAGCGCGAACGCGGACCTCAAAGCTCGCTATGAGCACACTGTCGCAGAGCTTGCGCGTACCCAAGGCCAAGTTCGTCTGCAGATGGCGGAGTCCACAGACCGCCTGCAGGAGGAAGATGCTCTCCGCACACAGCTCGAGGAGGCGCAGCACAAGTACCAAGAGGAGGCAAGTGCTCTCCGTTCCGAACTCGCGAAGACCGTCGAGGAACTCGAGGCCGCGCAGCGCAAGCAGTCCGAGCTGGTGTCCGCCCACCGCCAGGCACTCGAGGATGTCTCTGTCGTCAAAGAAGACCTCCAGGAACGCCTCACCGAGGCACTGGAGAAGCTTGCGGAGAGCGAGAAAGCAGTTACGGAGGTCGGCGACGAACAGATGAAGAACACTGCAGAGATCGACACGTTGATGGAGCGTCTCGAAGCCGCGGAGAGGAGCGTCGAGGAACTGACCCGTGCCCGGGACGAGCTCCTCGCAGTGCACGGCGCCGCCTCAAAAGAGCTCGAGGAGAAGCGCGCGGAGGCCGAGACTCTGCAGCGCGCGAAGGAGGACCTCGAGATGCAGCTCGAGAATGCACAGACTATGCACCAGGCGGAGCTGAAGATCCTCGGAGAGCGTGTTGAGGCCGCTATCAACGAGAAGGTAGAGCTCCAGGGCTCGTTGGCGGATGTTGAGCTGCGCCTGGACGAGCTCCAGAAAGCACGCGACGATCTCAAGGAGCGGCTTAGCAAGGCAGACGCTGATATCGAGCAGCTGCGTCTCGAGCTCAAGGCGGAGAGCGAGCAGAGGGCGCGCGAGGCAGAACGGCACGCTGAAGAGCTGCGGGCCGCTAGAGAGAATGGCGACAGGACGTCGATTGATCAGGAGGAGATTCAACAAGAGCTCGCGTCGCTCAGGGAGCAGCTTCAGCAGGCAGAGCTGGCAATTCAGGCGGTGGTCGAGGAGAAGTCTGAAATGCAGGCACAGATGACGGAATTGGAGGCGGAGATTCAGCGTGGCTTGTCATTCCAGCGGCACCTGGAAAGCCAGATACAGGACGGGTACGTTTATTGCTGTGACTTCGCGCTGAGATTGAATCTTAGGATGTTTCAGACACAAGCAAGCAGCTGCGCTCAAAGAGCAGGTCGAGAAAGTCCGTGCCGACTACATCCGAGCGGAGAAGGAGGCGAAGACGGCAGAGATCAACCTCTCGCTGCAGGTCGTACAGCACGAGAAGATTGTCTCTGACCTGCGTGCGGAGCTTGCATCCCTCCAGGAAGCATCAAAGCTTGCTGAGACCGTCGAGGATCTACGTGAGCAGAATCACGATATGGAGGAGCTGCTCAAGGCCAAGTGCTTGGAGATCGAGGAGAACGACGATCGATTCATCGAGTAAGTTTGGCAGTCGATGATATGCGCTCAGAAGGCTGACCGGACTCTAGGTTGATCAAGGAAAAGAAGAAGCTGACAAACAAAGTTGAGTCCTTAACCCGCAAGGTCAAGTCTCTGCAAGAAAAGCTTGCATCGAAGAGTCAGGACTCGACACCGAAAGCCGTGCCTCTGCCTGCAGTGTCCGTTTCAGCAGCTCTTGTCGCTTCGACTTCGACCTTGTCGCCCCCGCCAACACGTGCATTGCCGTCCCTCCCACCGATGCCAGACATGGCAACACAACCTGCGGCTCCCCAGTCCCAGCTGGGATCTTCTACGAGTTCGCACGTGCGTGCTTCAACGTCGCCAGCGCCGATCAGTCGCTCGAAGACACCAGAGCCCTCAATGCCCACTGCAGTGTTCAAAGCACGCACACCGGAGTCGTCTGGGCGTCGACTGTCCAAGCAGCCTGCTCCTGAGCCGCTCCCTACATCGCAACATGCGGCTTTCCAACCCTTGCAAGATGCATTCCAGCCGCGAGAAGACCATCTCCGCGCCTCAACATCATCGTCCAGCACGGTTGGCGTGAAACGACGTGCGCCGGATGACTTTGAGGACTGCGACGGTATGCCTGCCCAAGTGTTTACCCCGGATAGCGTTCCTAGCAGTGCAGACCCCACAGGACAAACACCGCGCGTACGACGAGCGTTGCAGAATTCGCGCGGAGGCTTCACGCCTATGCGCCACACGCGGGCCTCGACACAGCCACAACCAACGACATCGCGCCCGTCCTCCTCGCTCGCATCGTCTGCGATGCCCGTTGCGACGCCCGCATCGCCAGGTTCGCCGCCACGACAGAAGCCTGGCGCCGCCATCGCCGACGTGACAAACAGCCCGCGGTCCAAGGCAGGGCAGAAAGGCAAGCGGAAATGGCTGGATGCGCTCCGGGGAGGTTCTGCGCAGGCGGCACGGAGTGGGGCGACGGCGAGGCCGGCGTTGGACAGGGCGCAGAACGCGGCGCGGTGAGGTGGCATTTCTGGAGAGAGAGAGAGCCTCGGGAGTCGATGCATACCCTTCTTTCTGTCGGACGTTCGCCAATTGTAATGACTATCTCACGCATATATGTACTGCTAGTCATTGTTCCCGCATTTCATTATATATCTCTTTCGTGTTTTGAGATGATGTAGCGGTCCGAGTAAGGAGTTCGGGAAGTGCTCGCGCCAAACCGAGAACGAGTTCGACTCCGGCGCCTAAGAATAGCTTGGCTCAAACGCCCAGCCCATTATTGCGGAGACGAGCAGGCATGGATCCAGAGCTTGTTGATTGACTTGACTTCCAACCACGTCTATCACATCTGAGCCGGTCTAGAGGCATCGGACCACCGATAACTGATGCTAACAAAGGCCTCTAGCAAACCATACATCGACCTGTCTGCAGAGCTCAACGATGAGCTCGATTGGAAGGCTGGGACGCTCAGGACGTTCCAGCACCACTTGGAGATCTCGGCGTGGGCGTATGAGGCTGTCTCTGGCTTGATTTCAATAGGTGTGTGGTGTTCTGTCGTACCCTGTGCTGCTGATACGAGAGCTTGCTCAGGAACGAGCGACGGTGCCATCTATCTCTACGGCGGGCCCGGCGTGGAGTACCGCATAGAGCTATCTGAGCGTGTCGTAGTTCGTAGCTTGCACTTCGCGAGCTCGATCTTCCGGCTCGTGAGCATCGGTGTGTATATTGATACTACATCCCCGGCAGAGTTGACCTTGTGTAGACAGCAAGGATCGTTTGAATGTCTGGGATCTCAATACTCCGGAGAAGCCGAAGCTGCAAAGTGTCGCCACCTTCAAGCATCCAGTAAAGTGATGGGGACGTCCGCACGTTGGCTATACCCCGGGCTGATAGGCTTGCTAGCTACCTGGTGCTCTCACCATCGCACTCTCACGTACGCACCCCATCGCAATCTCAAACGAGACCTGCGCCTGACCTTTGCCGTGCACAGGCTTTCATTGCTCTGGCAAACGGCGAGATTCAAACATACGATCTGCTATGTTCACGGAAATCGCAATACACCATGCCGAATCTATGGTCGCTGTATGAACAGAAGGTTCTCGCGGGAGGCATGCCAGGCCACTCCGGCCTCAATCGTACGCCAAGTCTCTCCTGTCCTGAGTTTCAGTACCGATGGAGTCGTGAAGGCAGCTTCCAATAGAGCTTGTCGTGCATCCACGAGACTTAAATTTGCTATTCGTTGCGTACGGAGGTACGCTCTTGTGCAACTCAACTACGCGTTGCGCTAATTCATCTAACACTAGGTGGAGTCATTATGTCTGATCTGGTATGTATATTCGGAAGAAGACTGGCATTATTGGCGTTAACTTCAGCCCGATAGACGCAGCGCAATACTGTGCGGGCTTACGAACACGTACTACCACCGGGGGCGCCTGGGGCGCAGGCTACTACGGGCAGCAGGATCTCCTAATGCACCGCCGACCCGACGTGACAGCCCTTGCGGTGCATCCGTGCGGACATTTCTTCGCGGTCGGCTATACGGATGGGTCAATCGCGTTCTGGGCTGTCGAAGATGAAGACAAGCCGCTCATGGTCCTAACGTTGGATGGAGAGCACGACGTCAACATCGCCGATACCCGTAAACTTGACCAGGCCATGACTGGGGGTCGAAGGAGGCCAAGCACCCGAGAGCCGATATTCAGACTCGCTTGGAGCGCTTTCGCGAACTCAGACGATCCTCGTGGTGGGGACACTGTATTGACAGTGCTAGGAGGTTTGAAGCCTGAGGATATACCGGGCATAACCGCATTGTTACTCCCTGCATTCAATCCACCGGAACCACCGGTAACAACCACTCCCAGTTCCTTGGCGCTACATCCCGATATTCGTGCCGCCATGCGACAGTCCGTCACGCCTAAGAACGTTCACACCTACTCGACTGTGGGCACCCCACAAGACTTCCTGCTTCTCCCAAAAGAGAGCCCTCATTTTGCAGGATCGTACGATCCGTACGCCATACTCCTCCTCTCAGATGGCGAGAAGGGAGCCCGAGCAATCGAGGCATACCAATTCCCACCGCCAATATTCGACATCCACGATAAGCCTGTGGCCGCGGCTGCTGCCCCCAAAGAGAGCCTGGTAAAGGTGGAAGACGTAGTGGACGATGAGATTACAGAGACACTACAGTCGATGCAGCTGAACGACGAGCCGAAAGCTCTGGAGACCCCTCCAGCATTATGGAGTGGTCCTCTCGGGGTCTGCTCCGGAGACTTGATCTCTCTCGAGCGCGACGCCTATGAGAGGTTGGTCTCTGGGAAGCTCCACGAAGATAATACTATCCGCTTGCGAGGAGGGTCTGCGTGGACCGACGACATCGAAGGCCAGATGAAGCTTCTGCGGGTACGAGCCTTTTGACTCTCCTCCTTATGCGCCTGACACAGTTGTCAGTTCCAACCACACCGCATGCTAGTTACCTACCACTCGGACTTGACTCTTCGCTTCCGCGATCTCAGCGCTCAACTTCTACAAAGCTCAGATACCAGTCCATTACAAGCATCATACCCAATCCTCTCCCTTGGCTGACGATCGATGTTTTGATCATGCTGGCAGATCCTTCGGTTGCTGCTCACGCCTCACCAAAGCTCCTAGAAGAGGCACATATAGTCTCATCTCACCTCGCGCCGCAGTCGCTGGAATGTGCGGTCGTCTTGGGTGGTGGCGAAGTCGCAGTATTCCATATATGCCCTGCAGCGACGTGTAATGCCGCCATCCCACGCACACTGGACGACCCGGAGCTGATTTCTGCGTCCCACGTGAGCGCTGGAGAGCGCCGCAGCTTCCAGCCACACTTCCTCCTGGATACAAAACGGGGACACGCTACCGCGGTCACTCTTTCCGATATCGGTAAGGGACCCTTCGATTTTCTGCCGATATGTGCTTAACGACCTCGTAGGATTTCTTGCGACGGCATACAAGGACGGCTCTGTCTTCATTGTCGATATGCGAGGACCGAGGATACTGTTCCGCGAGACCGGGGACAAAGCCACGCATCGGAGGTCGTTCTTACATCGACATGACTCAGATCCTGTCGTGAGCCTGGCGTGGACTGTTACTGGTACAGACTTTGGTTTGTGTAGCAATGCCTCTCCCATCAGTCAACAACTAATGCAGTCGACTAGACATCTTTCCCCGGGTGCGCCTCCTTGCGACACGCGAAAGCGGCGCGACGACGATATACGGCCTCTCGCGCACGCCCTCGGGCATCTGGTCTGTCGGCACGAACCCCGAGACGACAGAGGGTGTCTCGCACGCGATCCCGAAAGCGTCCTTCGTCCTCGACATCAAGAACGGCGCGACGCGCGGCGCCGACGGGAACGGCCTCCTCGAGGTCATGCACGCCGATGCGCCGACGCGCAGAAGGGCCTCACCTTCTGGGTCGTCGCGGGCGCGCGCGGCGCGAAGAGCGTGCTCGATGTCACGGGCGAGCGGATTGGCCGCGCAGAGTGGCCTGGAAAGGCGGGCAAGGTCGAGAGCGTCGCCGTCGTGCGCAAGAACAGTGCGTGCCTGCGGCCGTGCATGATAGTGCATCCGCGCAAGCGTGCTGACTGGGTCTGAACAGCGTCGACGCTCCTCGTGGCGTACACCGACCGGCGGGAGGCGCTCGTCTACTCGCTGCCGTACCTCGAGCACATGCACAGCCTGCAGATCCCACAGTCGTCCCCGAGTATGTCGCCCCCTCCCTACCTCGAATTCCTTCACACTGACGCTCTGCAGGCCGCTGAGTGTCGACAGCACGGGCGACTACGTCGAGTGGCAGCGGCACCCTTGTGGGCTCGTGCACGGCGAGCGGTACGGCACGCTCTTCAACGTGCGGCGTGCGGGACCGTACGAGGCGCCGCACGTCGACCTCGCCGCGGGCCGCAAGCCCGTCCCGCCTCAGCCGCAGCCTGTATCCGTCGGCCCGCCGTCGCTCATCGGCTCCTGGCTTGGTACATCACGAGCGCGACGCTCACGGGCGACCAGATTGATACCCTGCGTGCGTGTCGTGTTCTCTGGTGGAGTGTGGGGATGCTGACGACCTCTCCTGCGCAGTGGGTGGGCCTGACAGACCGATACCGCAGCCCAAGCCCCAGAGGCCGAAGCCCACTGTCACCGGCAGTGGGAGCAGCAGCGGGTCCACTCCGCAAATAGGGAATTCTGTCTCTGACATGGCCAATTCTGCCTCTCAAGGCGTCAGTAGTCTGTACTCCCGACTCAATAACGCGCTGGCTGAGCGAGGGTAAGGCTGTTGCTAAGTCATGGTAGCAGAGGACTGACGTACCCCACCAGCGAGATGCTGGGAGGACTCGAGGAATCCTTCCAATCTTTGGAAAATGGAAGCAAGAATATGCTCGCACAAGTATGTGTTCGTGGAGTCATCAATATTTCAACCACTCATCACGAGATGATTAGGCAAAAAGGTTGGCGGCAACACAGAGTGCCAAACGATGGTTCCAATTCTCCTGATTTACTACTGGACACGGACTTTCATTTGTACAGTATCTCCATTATCCCATCATTGTCCTTACTTCTCAGTAGGAGGCTTCTCACTGAGGAACATGCCCGTGGTGTTCGCGGTGAATTTCTTGCGGTATTCATTGAGCATGCCCATGAAGCCATCTTCTTTCGAAGTCTCACGCTTGTGGTCCCACTCTTCCGTGTGGCGCACGATCTGGCGGGCCGCGTTGGTCTCGATGGTGAGCAAGGAGTTGACCGTCTGAAATACGCATATAAGCACGCTAACTCTGCAGGTGCGTCGATCCACAAACCTTGGTGGCTCGGCTGCCTTCGGGTCGCGGAAATAGGAAACGTCCTGGTCAATCAGGATGATGCTCTTGGGCACGGACGGCGGGTTCTCCAGAAGGCGGAACTTGGGAAGCTCCGCTCGGGGAAGAGCTTGACGCAGTCAGCCAGCGAGATGATCATGAGCAAGGTTCGCATTTACCTTGACGAGCCCATTGAACTGCTTGCGGATGGACTCGAGCCTTCAGCGATGCCAACAGGATCGTGGAAGACAGCTTCTTTGGCGTACACTTGATAGGTGCTCTGAATAAATTATAGAAAAGCATGCCAGCACCACATTTACCCTGCGCCGATGCTCACCTCCTTGGGCTGGCTGGTGTACAACTGCCACCGTGGTCAGTCGGGCGGAACATGGCTGTCAAGGAAAGGATTACCTCCTTCATGCTTTGAATAATGGGCTTTTCCCAATCTTCAGCCTGGCGCTCCTTGAGAGACTTGGTCTCATGCGGAGTAAGCCCTGAGGCGTTCTTTGCGTTCGGATCACTGCTGGGCATGATGCTGATGCGCCTTTGTGGGACGAGTAGGCGAGGTGCTCGGAGTGCAGGGATGTGGATGAGAGGACGAGCGAGCATTGTCTATCCTCCCCGCCCGTCCTCCTTATATACTTGCGCGTGTCGAGGAGCATTATGACGTCCGACGAGCGGCGCGGAGGGGGAAGCAGTGAGCGCATCGACGTCGAGAGCGGGATCAAATCGTGCGTCGGGAAGTCGCCAGATATGGGATATGTCGGGATTGATTGGCGCCAGCCTTGCTCAAGTCCGTGGGACGTGATCTGCATCTCTCTCGAAACCATCATCACCCGTAGGTCTCCGCGGATTCCAGCACTGACCGTGGTTCGCTAATCACGAAATATACTACACAGGTTAGCTCATCGCCTCTCATCCAGAACGAAGGAACGCAATGTGGACAACTGCCATCGCTGCGCTTACGGCGTTCGCTGTTCCACATGGCTAGTCTCCAGCGTTGTGCCCGTACAGATGCGGTCTAGAACAGAGTGCGAGTGCGAGCGATGCTTCCTTGTGCCCGGTTGCATCAAGCTCCGTCAGTGACAGGCGTGGCACCCATGTGCTCCCCGGGTGATGTATATCACTTTGCGCATACGCATCGCCTTGCGCTAACAACGCCATTCTAGAGGACAACCGGGCAAAGGATGTCTCCCTATCAGCCAGGACTCTATCCCGTGATTCTGGATTTGCCTGTGCTATGGACCGGATTTTGTCGACGTGGCCGCCGCCAGCGAGTCCAGGCATACAGCTCCCGCCCTTCGTGTACCAACGCTATGGTGCGACCGCAAACAGCAGTTGCGCCACCTTCCGTCTTTTCCCTCTGTTGGTCACCGGCGCATTGTCAGCGCACACCGTATGTCCCGTTGAACTGATATCGATACATGCTGCGGAACAGCTCTCTTGACATCATTGTCAGTCTGCTCACATCTACGACGGCTGCACATGCTGCCCTGAGTTATTTCTGTCTTTTCGACGGGGCCGCGTTGGTGAAAAGCTCCAGGCGCACAATGCTGTCGCCTCACAGCTTCTCGCAGGTTCCTCGGTCACGTCGAAAGCGTGAGGGGCGCACCGCATACCGCACGCGCCGTGTCTCAAAGTGGTATGGTTCCCTCGACTATATGCCGCCTGTTACCTGAAGCACGCGCTACAGTGGCTTCTTGTCCATACGCTCAGCCCTGCGTAACACCATCCACCCGCCGGACTTCCCGATAGGCAGAATTCGCCATTGCCCAACAAATTTGCAGAGCTCGTGTAGCGCAATCCATCCAGATTATCCTCGCCATACGGGACCATGCGCCTCCAGTATAAAGGGATTCCAGCAAGCCTCGTCCTCCTCAGCACTACCGCTCCCATCTCCTGGTCTCCCTCAGAGTCGCCATGCATCTCAGCCAGTCTTTCGCCGCCTCGTCACCCTTGCCCTCACTGTCGCTGCGACTCCAGTCGTCCAGGACACGCCCAAGATCACGCTCCCGTTCGCGAAGCAAATCAACGCGACCGGCACCCTCAACCTGCTCGCGCAGGATCAGGCCCGCGCGAAGTTCTTCAAGTCGCGCTCCAAGGGTCAGCACCTCGCTGAGCGTGCTGGAAGCATTCCTGTCACCAACACCGCGGTCAGCTACACCGCCGCTGTTGGCGTCGGCAGCCCCGCCACCACCTGTATGGTCTTCCTTATTGCGTCTCTACGACCTACTGATAGCGGCGCGTTAGACAACCTCATCGTTGACACTGGCAGCTCTAACACCTGGGTCGGCGCCGGCACCAAGTACGTGACCACCTCCACCAGCAAGAAGTCTGGTGGCACTGTGGTACGTACCGTTCTTGTTATAAACGCTACTAGCTTTACCTAATACCGGACGCCCTTAGTCGGTATCCTATGGCTCTGGATCCTTCTCTGGTACCGAGTACACCGACCAGGTCACACTCGGTAGCCTTGTCATCCCCAACCAGTCCATCGGCGTTGCGTCCAGGTCCTCTGGCTTCAGTGGTGTCGATGGTATCCTTGGGTGAGCCGACCTCGAAGTTCTCTTTCGATGCTCTGCTAACGGAAGTTAGTATCGGCCCGGTTGATCTGACCGAGGGCACAGTCAGCGGTCTGTCGACCGTCCCTACTGGTGAGTGCCTCTTATTATATGAATCAAAACAGTGCTAACCGCCGCCTAGTCACCGACAACCTGTTCAAGCAGGGCACCATTTCGACCGAGGTTGTCGCTGTATCCTTCGAGCCAACCACCCAGGAGACCGTCACCAATGGCGAGCTCACCTTCGGTGGCACCGACTCTAGCAAGTTCACCGGCTCCATCACTTACACGTACGCCGCACCAGTATCGTGTCTTCGTTGCTAACGATCTCTGCAGTTCTCTGACGAAGACCTCGCCAGCCTCGGACTACTGGGGCATCAATGAGTCAATCACCTACGGTAGCACCACCATCCTGTCCACCACTGCTGGCATCGTCGACACCGGCACCACCCTGACTCTCATCGCGTCTGGTGCGTTCATACCAATAATTGTTACCAGAAGAAATGCTTATATGCGGCAATAGATGCACTCTCGAAGTACCAGAAGGCCACCGGCGCGACGCTTGACAATAACACTGGCCTGCTGCGCCTCACGACCTCGCAGTTCAACAGCCTACAGAACCTGAACTTCAACATCGGCGGACCACGTTCACGCTCACGCCAAACGCGCAGATCTGGCCGGTACGTATCTGCTTTTTTTTTTTTTTTTTTTTTTTTTTCACGGGTAAAGCTGACGGCGATGCCATGCAGCGCTCGCTCAACACGCTCATCGGCGGCGACTCCAGCCATGTGTACCTCATCGTCGGCGACCTCGGCAGCAACTCTGGCGAAGGTCTCGACTTTATCAACGGCCAGACCTTCCTCGAGCGGTTCTACTCTGTCTTCGGTGCGTACTCATCCGGGCCCCGTGCGAATCTCGGCTGAACATGCGCATCAGATACGACGAACAAGCGTCTTGGTCTCGCTACCACACCGTTCACCACTGCGACCACCAACTGAATGTTGAGTACAAAAAGTCTTGGGCTGTACGGGCTGTAACATTGTGTTCTTGGAAAATAAACTGGACTTTATCTCTTCGTCTTCGTTGCGAACAGACTGAGCATGTGATGTGAACCCTCGCGGGCGCCTGTGCAGATTGCTACTTGCTCCTGACCGTCGGTCGTCTTTGCTCATTGTGCCCCACGGGGAAGTTGCGTACTCTATCAGTGCGGAACGTGAACCTTGTAAGAATGGAATCTACTAGGTAGAACCTTGTCTATCTCCCCGACTGTTTATGCGCTCATGGACGGACGAGTGTCCTAGGTTATTCCGAGCGGACGTGTCGATCGTTGCTAGGTGGGTCCTTCTAGTGCAAAGCATTCCGTGGCACGACCACCCGCGCGGTCCTGCAATACGTTCTGCAGCAAGGCTCATATGCTCGCGCACATCGCCCGACGAGCCTCCGCGGCTCTCACTCCCGCACACACGCCCAAACGCGGTATGGACGCTGCAAGCAGCATGCATCGCGCCCTTGCAGAACCATTCACGCCTCCAGACTCAACGTTCCCCAACCGTGTGCGAACCCCGGGCACACGCCGTGATCACAGTGCGCGCGGGCCTATGTGCAGCGTCCTCGGCGCGTGGGCTCGCATTCCCCGCCGAAGCGCGTCCGAGTGAGCACCTCGCGACGCCATAAAGCGCGGTGCGGCCGCACCAGCGAGCTTAAGCTCCCGCGGCTCCTCTACCCCCCTTCCCCCCCCCCCTCTTCCCTCTCCTCCTGCGCCCCCTGCTCCCCGCCACGATGTTCGCCAGTCAGCTCTTCCCGTTCGTGACGCTCGCGCTCGCAGCAGCCGCGTCCCCCGCCGTCCCGCCTGCGGCGGTGCATAACGTGCCCGTGGTGTCCCTGCCGTTTGTGAAGGCGGTCAACGCGACGGGCCCGCTCGATCTCGTGCGCAGCGACCGTGCGCGTGCGAGGCACCTCAAGAGCCGCCTTCCCGGCACGGCCTTCGCCAAGCGCGATGGCGACGTGCCTGTCACGAACACGGCGGTGTCCTACATCGCTTCGGTGCGTGGTTTAGGCATACTCATGGCTGGTGATTGGTACTGATGCTTGCTGTAGGTTGGTGTCGGTAGCCCCGCGACTATCTGTAAGATCTGGGCCCGATCTCGTATATGGGTTGCAAATTGGCTTATTTGGTCTGCGTAGATAACCTCCTTGTCGACACTGGAAGCTCGAATACGTGGGTGGGTGCCGGCAAGAGATACGTTCCGACGACCACAAGCAGGACTACTGGGGACAGCGTGGTAAGTGACTGTATGCACATTTACACAATGCATGGTCTGATGCTGTCTGTAGTCGGTGACGTACGGCTCTGGATCTTTCTCGGGCCAGGAATGGCTGGACCGGGTGACACTCGGGAGTCTGGTCATCGAGAACCAATCTATCGGCGTGGCGGACAAGTCGACAGGTTGGAATCCAGGGGTTGATGGGATTATAGGGTACGGTGTCCTCGACGTCGTGACCAGCCTGGGAGACTGACGAACTGCTTGTCCAGTATTGGACCTGTAGATCTTACTGAGGGAACTTTGAGCCCCGATAGCACTTCGACTGTCCCAACAGGTAGATTGTTGCCTAGATGACGCCAGCGTCATAAGCTGACATACGACCTCAGTTACCGATAACTTGTATTCTCAAGGAGCGATCGATTGGGAAGTGATAGGCATCTCATTCGAGCCAACGACAGAAGAGACGACCACCAATGGCGAACTCACCTTCGGTGGCGTCGACCCAACGAAGTACACCGGCGATATCAACTATGTGTATGTCGAGCCTCGTAACCGGAGGATACGCCGTGCTAACCCGGATTACAGACCCTTGACGACGACGTACCCTGCTTCAGCATACTGGGGCATCGACCAATCCCTCTCGTACGGCGACCAGCCTCTGCTCACCAACACTGCCGGTATCGTGGACACCGGCACTACGCTTATTATGATTGCTACTGGTATGATCGCGTTCGCTTTTTGTCACACGGATCCCGCTAACATAGGCCCTTTCCAGAGGCGTTCAACGCATACAAGTCTGCCACAGGCGCAGTGGAGGACGAGTCGATTGGCCTCCTCCGCCTGACGCCCGCGCAGTACGATAACCTGCAGCCCCTCAACTTTGTCATTGGAGGCACGACATACACCCTCACCCCCAATGCTCAGATTTGGCCCGTGAGTGTTAAGTCAGTAGCCCTTGCCACCAGACTCTCACGCCTGCCGGAAAGCGTTCTCTCAACACTTACCTTGGCGGCTCTGAGGACTATGTGTACCTCATCGTAGCGGACCTGGGAGACATGCTCGGCCAGGGCCTTGACTTTATCAACGGCCAGAGCTTCTTGGAAAGGTTCTACTCTGTCTACGGCAAGTCTGCACTCACGCGCCTTCACGTAATCTTGCTAACTCTCAGGTATGCAGACACCACGAACCAGCGACTTGGCTTGGCCAAGACAGAATTCACTGACGCTGAAACGAACTAATGGCGATGCGTGAATTTATTGACAAGAATATACCGGATGTATCGTACGCATACCCATAGTTTTGTAATGGCTTGAGCACACTGAGATGCATATAAGTGGCCTCTAACTGGCTAAGCGGTCCGTGCTTCGGCGTCATATGACAGCACGCTACATCACATATATACGCGTTTGCGGCCACAACATCTCTTGCCTTCCACCACCACCGCTTTCACCAATCAACGACATCTGCATTGCAACATGGACAAGGACTTCATGTATCAATAGGACAGGATCCCCCTCATTATCTGGAGATATGCTCAGCGGTTCCGCAACGACGATCTCCCCAACGAGATCCTCGCGATGGTGTTCAACCAGCTAGTTCCCCGCAACCCGAGGCGGATTATAATGTCTCCTCCTGGGGTATATAAATTACTGGGCACGGGTGGCGTCGGTCTGTCGCAAGTGGAACGCTATCACCTTGCGGTGGCTGTCTCTCTGGTCTCACATACTCCTCCCTGCTCCCAAACGGGCCTCGATGCATTCCTGGAACGGTCGCACAACGCTCCTCTCAGAGTCACAATTCTTGTTGACTGCAAACAACTGGCCCATGTCCTCGACGTCGCCGGAGAACGCCTCCGCAATATTCACTTCCACAGGGTGCCCGTGCCATGGATTACCGAGCTCGTGCCGCATTGGAAGCGACAGATGCCGCAGCTGCGTCGCATCCACCTCGACCGGGATCAGCTTGAGTTTATGGCATTTCCCGATGAACGATGCAGCTACGACACCCTGCCGTTCGCACAGGAACATATCGAAGAGCTCATCCTGAAGAATGTGGATTGGCGTCCCATTCCGTTTCGAGCCTGCACATCTCTCAGGGTGCTCACCTTCGAGTTGGAAGAGAGGGCAAGAACACACCAGGGGCTTTTTCCGCATGCAACTGTTTCAGAAATTGCGGCGATCCTGCGGGCTCAACCGCAACTTACCGACGTCGCACTCCTGCTCTACTGGCGCGTCGCCTCGCGAACCGCTTCCGTCTCTCTACCGCATTTGCAGACTCTGACCCTTGGGTATGATGCTTTGGCTGGACAGGCTCTGCTGGAGTCGTTGACGTACCCTGACACAGCATCAATCCGACTAGGATTCAGGCGCTACAGGTCTAAGGATGGGAGGACACTTGACCAGTGGACCCACGATGAATGCATGGCTCACTGGACGCCCATCCTCGACAAGGTCTCGCGTCAACCGGCGCCCTTTATTGGTCTCACACTCATGCCCGACCGGTTTATTTTATAGAGCGAGAAGAACCGTGTTAGGTTGTCCGCGTGGACGACTTTTATTCAGTGGCGAGGAGCTCAGAGTCACATACGGAGGGCTATTCAACCCTTTCGACGGCACTGTGCAAAACACAGCGCCTCCTGCGCTATTCCTCTGCGGCTTGACGTGCCGGACAAGTTGCTGGACAAGCTTGACCTGTCGCGAGTGGCACAGCTCTGATTATACCAGCTTGAGAGAGAACCACATCACGTCGAGGCCGCGCGCGTTATGCTCAACCACACGCTCTTTGTCCGCATCGTTATGTTTGGCCGCAGCCCTGCGAGATATCGTGCGCCTCGTGGAGCTGGAGGTCGTGGACGACGGCGAATACGTCCAGTGTGTCTTGCCGTGCATGTCCATCATCAATACGCGGAACAGCGTCGTGTTCAATGGGCCCGGAAAAGACCAGGCCAAGTGGGCGTGGAAGGACTTCCTCGACGCCCTTGCGGAACGCGAGAGGTGTGGGTGTGAGCGGGTCATTTGTCCGAGCGCATCCTATCGCCACTACATGTACGACGACGAACAGTGCAAGCTCGTCGACGATTACTTCTCGGAGACGGTCAATCCGGACTTGTCTCCAAATATTTGCGACTGGAAACGACCAGCGGAAGATGGCGAGAGTGCGGGTGAAGAAACACCTGACACTAATGATCTTCGAGTCTAAAAATGAGGACATTGAGTCACAGGTAGGGCCATATGGGGACGACCCGGATGCGGCAACAGCCTCGAGTGCTGACGCCACGCCAAGGCCCTGTGTGAGAATAAGTCAGAGAGTCATGTATAGCTGAATGTGATGAGCAGTATACAGTAATGGAGCTGTCCTTATTTTCGACTGGTGCGCGGCGTTCAAAACGATCGGTTGGGTGTCCCGCCGATGGCTGTGCAGAGCTCAAACCTGAGTGAGCAATTGGAGTGGACCATGGTGGCCATATCACGGACAAGGCACGCTACCGACCAACTTGTCTTTAATTTTACTTACTTTAGTTTCCTTAGAAAACGCTACTAACAATAGCCACAGTAACCAACTCGACGCGGCGCAAAATGACCAGAAACTCATGCTTCGAATTGCCAACCATCCTGTGTCAGTGCATGCCGCGCGCGGTCTGCAGATTCTTTGGGCACAAGGACGTAGTCCGTGTTCCTGTGGAGTACGTACAATCAGCAGGCAGGCCTATTGTTATTGAACCTGAGCACATACCATGTCGACACAGCGAACACAGGCACGCCCGCTGCTTTTAGTGGCGCGGTGAAATTCGCCATGACACCAGTGATACCTTGCGTGTGTCCGGTTAGCTGCGCTCAGCGTCAACACCAAGGCGGCGATGATGCAACTAACCAAAGTCCATAGGCCCTGCAATCTTAATGCACCGCCAGGCGGCAGAGGGGTCGTCGCTTTCGCGCACTATCGAAACCTCCTCGCTAGTGCGAGTTATCGAAATGAACTTGCCCTTGAATATTACTGCATCTGTGAGAGCTTGCACGAAATGCGCTGGAATGTGATCGTTTGCACTGAGCTGCAATACCTCGAACGTCCCCTCGAGGAGACGCAGGCGGAAGGCAGGATGATCTGACGGTGGTGGTGGTGGCATCGAGAGACGTTACAGTGCGCGGATACCATGACTCGCATTTGATGCAGACGCGCATGCGTTCAAACGCGTCGCGCCGAGCGCATCTACGACTGGCACTGAACGATACAATCTCACACTGAGCCCGCTATACTGCCCAAGTGGTTCAAGAAGTGGCCGTATAACACTAGATCATATTTGGATTATTCCGGATTACAACAGAGTACAACTGCGGGCACTCCCAGAAATGAACTCTCCTAACGTGCTAGAGTAGACTGTTGATACATGGCTTGCGAAGAATTAGGTCGAAACGATAGCGATAGTGTAGTCGACAGAGTGTCCGGTGCCGGTAAAGACAGCCTCCTGGTCGGTGCCGCTCGGTGTCTTGTCACTGGTCCAAGAAGTCGAGCCCTGGAATGCGAGGAGCAGCTGTCCACCAGACGACACCTACAAGCACTAAATCAGAGGGAAAGACGGTTAGCGGCACTGGACAGAAGACTGACTGCGGAGAAGGTGGATGGGCTCGAGACACTGCTGCCGCAGGTGAGCGTGCTGCTTGAGACCGCGCACGGGCCCTTGGACGTCGACAGCGTGAAGCTTGATGGCGAGCCCGAAATGGTGTACGTCGCCGGGGTCTGGGTAGACCACGTACCAGCTGTCAGGAGGCCTCCAGTCGTGCTGGCCTGGAGGTGAGCCTTGGAGGGAAGACCGCCCTGCAAATCCAATTAGCGCGGCACTGTCAACAGAATGATATCTGCACTTACGCTAGTGGTTGGCGAAGATCCACCAGCCTGTATGTCGCAGGCTAGTCAGTCAACTGTGCTATCGAGACGGCATTTCATGCTCACAGAAGTGGTCGAAGAGCTGCCTGAGCCCGAACCCGACTTGGGTGGGTACTTCAGTCCGCTTGAAGCGCAAGTTCCCTTCTCGGGCGCATCTACATAGAGGCTGTAAGACAATGTTCCCAGGTTTGTAACAACACACTCACCAATTGGGACGAACTGGCCGTCAAGGAGAGATCCCTTCAGGTTGAAGTAATAACTGATCTGGTTGATCGTCGTGCTGCTGTCGCAGTTCAGGGACGGAATGAAGCCGTGCGCGGACTTGACAGCAGAGGTGATTTGTGACAGAGTGTACGTCTTGCTGGTCGAGGGGGTGATGCCCGCAGACGACAGCCAGTCGTACGTAGGGAGGGTCTACGAGGGTTCACTACGTTCAGTCTCTCTTCGAAATGCTAGTGACGAGAGCAAACCTTAAAGAGGCTGACGACGGTGTTGAAGAACGCAACTGCCTCCGCGCCTTTGGCGCTGCCAGATGGCAGGCAGGACGGCTCCAGCGTGCTGTAGCAGGTTCCGTGGGTGCTCCACTCGTGCTCCCAGAACTGCTCGTTTTGGCCGTTGATGTCCACCCAGTACTTCTGCATGAAGGACAGGGTATCCGAGGCGCCTTGGGCGGACAGAAGCTAGAAAATATTCAACAAACGCGATGTGCTGGAAATGACTAACGTTACGCACCGAAGCAATGTTGGTGTAGGCCCTAGATGGGTCGCAGTTCTCGGTAAATGTACCATCACAGCTAAATAGAGATTAGAACGCAAATTAGGAAGCAAGGATGCGAAATGTCATTACTTGTCAGGCCAGAGACCTGTGCAGCTCTTAGTTAGCGTCGACGTCATTACCGAATCCAAATGGCTTTACCATGAATCGTCCAGCTGTCTGAGGGGCCAGTTGAGGGATTTGTGTCCCAGAACTGCGTCTGAAGGAGAAGACCCTACATAACACGAACACTCAGCTTTCAGTACCACTCGGGAGCGCCGCCGGAACTTACGCCAGGAGACTCGAAGCAGCAGAGGTTGCTCTGCCTCGTCGTGTTGTGACATGACGCGGGCCCGCTGGTGCTGCAACCAGAGCTAATCTGCGCGTTACGCGTGAACAGGTTAAAAGCGTCCACGGGGTTGAAGTTCGCGAGAGCAGAGCCCGCGACGGAGCCTAGCACGAGTGCTGCTGCAAGCATGGTGACCTGCTGTAGTTTTGGTGTGCGAAGACAAAGGGTAAGCTATCTCCTGAGCCACACCATTATATGCATGCTTTATATAGCAGAGCTCTGGGGAAGTTCTAGCACTTCGATTTCGTTCTTCGTCTCCGGATAAAACGCACGTTTTCTTCCGAGATCCATATGCAAGACACTTGACTCCATGGCACCTTTCTCAATGTGGTTCCAAAGGGGCGTGTGTGTGGATGATCAGAACCTGCGGCGGCAGCGACGGCGAGCATGCGGGCCCGCACTCTTCGTGTGCCGTGATTGGATGGAAAGCGCTCGAAGCCACAGTGGTTTCCCGTGATATAGCTTCGCCGAGCGAAACATCGCGGCCTGCATGTGGCCTCTGTCAGTGCGTGCTCTGAGACCGTGTGCAAGATATGGTGGCGGACGCACTAGGCATCCCAGGTACAGGCCCGGGTCAGCGATAGCATAGTGGTTGCCAAGCTCCGCCACGCCGCGCACGTTGTTCGATGTGGGGTTCGCGGACCTAGCTCACACCATTCCAATTATGCACACACTGGCATGCTCTGTCCGGCGTCCCGTTGACGGTTGGAAGAGAAGAGAGTGTAGCCACAATAGCCTGCTCATGGTGGAGGCCCACGAGGGATACGCATATCCGCTGGGGGAAGCTGTGAACGAGTGTCAAATGCTAGCAACACCGCAACTCGAAGAGCAATTCAGAGAACCTACTGTAATATCCAGTATCAGGTCTTGAGAACTGCGAGCATGATATGGTCTGAGACTGTAGTTGCGGCGGTGGCGGAAACGGTACGAACTCACAAAAGCCTTCATTCATGAATGGCGGTGCGCTGCGCGCTTGAGACATTGGCTTTACGGACTCGTTCTTAATCAAGGCTCGTGTTTTGGCTATTGGCTTACGAGTTTTCCACAGTAGTGTACAAAAATAATAGCATAACACCTCCTCGCTGTGGCAGGGGTAATCAAAACAATGAGGCCAGAGTGACTTGAACACTCAACCTTCTGGACTGGAATCAGACGCGCTACCGTTGCGCCATGGCCCCGCACAGGGAGGGGATTATTGTTTTTTGTTGAGGCCTGCAAATAATGCCTCGTGCGACCCAAGGTATACGTGGAGCTCACCAGATTGTTGTCAACGGTTATCTGACTTGATACATAGAAGGAGATATACTACACGCTAGACGACGCTCCAGGCATGGCTGAAGTTGAGAATAGTACACACAAATAATGAGACGAGAAGTGTTCTACAACCATAGGAGAGGGTGAGTATAGATACATAGCCGACGTCGACCATAGATGGTTACACGTCTACTTCACATGATGAACTTGGATCGTGATACATCGATACTTCCCTTGACAGTCCGCGTCTGGCTCTCCAATTAGTCGACGTCATTCCAGCTGCCCGGCAAATCGTGCTCATGGTCACTGTCGCGACGCTGAGGACTGCGCCGACTGTCTTGCGTGCCACGGGGAGAGTCCGGACGCGACGCGCGCCAGCTACTTTGCTGGTTGCTCTGGCTTTGGGTACTGCTGGCGCTGCCCTGTCCTGAACCGGCGCCCGCGCCAGATGTAGCACTCTGGAGGATGTTGAACAGGCTACCGAACAGCCCCCAGCAGAGTCTTGTCCGCGTGAGGGCGATGTGCTCCGGTTGCTCGCCCCCGGGCGCCATTGTGTCATTATTTGCGAGGTAGAATTGCCTTGAGGGCCAGGTCCAGAGCTGCCGTGCGATGGTTGGGGAACAAGTTGATACCTATGGGAGAAGTCGGATAAGTCAGCGCCAGTGACGACAACCACGCCCTCCTGGCACGTTTTTGCGGTGTACAGAGTGGCCGGAGGCCGAGGAAGCTTGATCGCAAGCGCAAAACAGGATCTTACCGGCAAACAGGACATGTACCGCTTGACTTGAGCCATGGGATGATGCACGGTTCATGGAAGGATGCTTGCAGGGAAGCGTGACGACGACCTGCTCGTCTGGATCTTCTGTCTCTAGCTGGAACTGCTCTTTGCAGACTGCGCAATCCTTCTCGAGTAATGGAGCTAGGTATTTCACGTCAGCCTGGATCAAGCTGGAGATAAGAAACAGCCGCACATCCTTCCACGAGCACTTCCCGAGGGAGCTTCTGCATAATTTCCTCTGACGCGGGCACGGGGTGTGCTTGGGAATTCTCCATGAGTTGTGTCATAATCTGATCAAGCGCTGAGTGGCATGGGGCGGTACAATCAGCTCTACTGTTCAGCCAGGCATGGACACATAGACGCTGACCTTCCTGACTGAACACGTAGTCTCCGAACCTGCCTGGCTCAGCGCCAGGGGCCATTAGACCCTCGAACATGTCCGGAACGGCGCCGTTACGAGTGGGATTATGGAGCATAGTGAGGAGATATTGAAACATGAGCGCGCCGTCAATTGTATCTCGTCCTGATGGGCGCGGCGCGGTATTCCGTGACACGTAGCTAGACAGACATGAGATAGATGCATATAATAAAGGAGAACAATAACGTACTCAGAGAACAACGGGATATCGCCTGTCCTAGCAGGCCCTGTAGTTCGCAAGCCTTCGCCCGGGTTGCTGGACCGATTGATGTGTATTGTGAAGCCGGAGTTACCATTCACAGACTACGCAATAATTAACGGCTTGGGCGAGACGGCTAGCACTGGTCATACTCACGGATATACTCGTTCGACCTCCAAGCGGTGGCGATCGTCCCTGTACTGGAGGGCCAGCACCGGCTCTCAGCAAGTTCTGTAGACCAACTACTACGCGATGAGTGACGATTGAGTATCAAACAGCTCCGGGGACATACCAAGGAATCCTTCTGGACCAAACGGGTCATCCTCCTCCCCAAGGCCATGCGCATACTCGCGGGGTCATCGGCGGGATTCTCGAGCTATCGGCCGCCTTGAATAACCACAAGACACTAGGATAGCCCGGATTTCACACCTTTTCTACAAAGTACCACGACAAGACGCACAGTGAGGGTCTGGCACCTGGGAGATGGTCACTCTTGTCTGTGGGGCAACAATGCATGCAGACTGACCATAAGCGGACGCATCTCGGCATGGCACTGCAGGAGGCTGCATCAGTTTGTGAGAGGGGAATTGAAAGGGTCTCAACGGACCTCATGACAGTACCAAAGTGGCTCTCTGCTGGACATGGCGGTGGTTGCAGTTGAAGATGTGGGATGGAATGCCTTGTTGCGAGCTAGGTACGAGTGACGTCCGGCGTCTCCCCGGAGGTATCGTCGCCACTGCGGGCGTCTGCGCAAACACGGGCACACAACGCGGGTTTGGGAAATGATTCATGCCACACGATCGCCGTTGTTCGACTTTCGTGCTCTCTGTCTCGTCCGACCAGGACCTTCCTCCCGTCCACCATGCGCGTCGACGACGACATCCATCCATTTCATGACATTGACGAATATGCCAGCGAGGGTCCTGGCATCGTCTATCCCCTCTCCATCTTCTTCGCTCTCGGCATATGGCTCGTCTTCCAGCGATACCAGTCCATGCGCAACAGGGCAGTGCCCTTTCGTGTACGTGCACCAGAAGTACGTTTATCGACATTTTAGTTATGTTGCTTTTGTGCTGATACGCGTACACAGCAAATTGGCCCAGATTTCCAAGCAGTGAAGATCGAAGACCCAGCCATTGACTCCCATCTGCGCGATCCAGCCCTCTTGCCACCAATCCATATACAAGGACGGAAGTACATCACATGCTTCGACCCCGCTACTGCCTGGCATCTGGGAACATACGTAGCAGATGATGCAAGAGACATCGACCACAAGATCAGGCTTGCCGTGACAGCCCAGGAATCATGGAAGAACAGCAGCTTTGCCGACCGACGAAAGGTTGTACGCAGCTTGAAGAAGTGGCTGATTGACAACCAAGAAACATGTGCCAAGGTCGCAGCGCGTGACACGGGAAAGACGCGTGCGTTGTCGATTCCACTTGGTCGTGTGCCACACGCTCTGACACTCCGCGCTTTGGTTCAGTGCTTGATGCGGCTCTTGGTGAAATCCTTACTACTGCTTCGAAGATGGATTGGCTTGTGCGTCATGGAGAGAGCTACCTGAAACCAGAGTCGCGAAGCACAAACTGGATGCTGCTTTACAAGAGCGCCAAGGTTCACTACGTGCCTCTGGGAGTTGTAGCAGCTATTGTCTCCTGGAATTACCGTAAGCACTCTCCGCTAGGCATACAAGCCTTATAGTGCCTGCAGTGATTAATACCTATTTTCAGCACTTCACAATGTCTTCTCTCCAATCCTCGCTGCAATCTTTGCCGGCAATGGTATCGTTGTGAAATGCTCGGAACAAGTGGTTTGGTCAACGATGTGGTACGTGAGCGCGATCAAAGAATGCCTACGAGTATGCGGGCAAGACCCAGAGCTTGTTCAGGTACGTTGTTGGCGATGCATGATTCAGCCAAGAAGTATTTATGCTTTCGTAGTTGGTCTGCTGCTATCCGGAGGACGCCACTGCTCTCACGCAATCTACCTGGATTCGCCACATCACGTTCATCGGCTCAGAAGAAGTTGGAAGGAAGGTCATCAAGGCTGCTGCGGAGGTACTCATTCCTGTAACGCTCGAACTTGGCGGCAAAGACCCAGCCATCGTCATGCCTTCCACGGATATCAAGCAGTACGAGAGCGTATGGATGCGTGGTCTCTTGTACGTCGCGCTCCGTTCCTTTCACATATCTCCTTTGACACATTGCCACAGCCAAAACGCGGGTCAGAACTGCATTGGCATAGAACGTCTCATAGTGCACTCCTCACAATACGACGAAATCTACAACCTTATTGTCGAGCGCACCAAGCAACTTCGTCTTGGTTGCGCGCTGTCACAGCCTCAAGATGGCTTCGTGCCGACGGTCGATTGCGGTGCCATGATAAGCAGCGCTCGCTTCGACGACCTCGAGCGTGTACTCGAATCCGCAGAGAACCATGGTGCAACAATCGACGTCGGTGGGAGACGTTGGAAGCATCCCTATCTCGAGAACGGTGCCTATTTCAGCCCAACGGTCGTGGGGAACGTGGATCCTGCAAGCGAGCTGGCTCAGCGTGAAAGTGCGTGTGAGGGTCATAGGTGTATGCTCTCGACATTGACCCAGGTTTGTAGTGTTTGCGCCCATTGCCACTATCATCAAGTATGATACCATCGAAGAGGCCATCGCCATCGCCAACGGCACGCGGTATGGTCTCGGTGCGAGCGTTTTCGGTCCAGACCAGGAGAAGTGCGTCGAACTTGTCGCGAAGAAGCTGGAATGCGGTATGGTGTCGATAAATGACTTTGCCGTGTTCTACCTCAAGTACGCACCTTGCCATGACTTCAGAGGTGCCTAGTGCTGACACTTTGACAGTCAAGATCTGCCCTTCGGTGGCGTCAGAATGAGCGGGTTCGGACGCTTTGGAGGGCCAGAGGGTCTGCGGTCCCTGACCAGTACAAAGGTCATCGTTGTCGACCGCTGGCCATGGCTCATCCAGACGACCATACCGAAGCCGCTCGATTACCCGATCCGTTCCATTGCCCTCAGCTGGTGCGTCTCACTGTCCAGTCTCTAGTGCTTGCTCAATCTGACTGGCGCGCTACAGGCAATTCGTGAGCGGCCTCATCGGGTTCTTCTACGCCGAAGAGTGGCGCACACGCCTCGAGTCGCTCGGAGCGCTCATCGATGCTGCGCGTCGGTGAACACATTTCACTCGTGTTTTGCTGTAGCACGGTCGCGGGGTCAACAGTGACGATCTAATGCTGGAATGTATAGGGTACGACTTCTGCGACGATCTGATGACTTATAATGCTGTTTGTGGAGTAGCTGCTGATACCCACTTGATTATGGATACACTTTCAAAACTTGAGACGAGCGACGGTACTTTGGAGGTAGTCCTTCTCGTGGTGGAGGTAATAAGTCGTGGGAAGGACTTCTGTCGCAGCGTGTTTGCTTAGTCATGACTTGTACGTGAGCGGCAGGTTGACGCCGCGTTTGCGGCGAGGGCACCGCAACTACTAGCTAGCTGCAGTACCTGTGAGTGAGTCTTTGACATATTTTCTGCTACTTTCAAGCTGATCCTACGCCAAATGTGGATGCAGACGGCCGCAGCCTGATGGGATAATCCGCCTGGTTGACGGGTGAATGCCAGACTAAAGCGTGCTCAGGCTGTGGGTATATAACCCAGTTGCGTTCAACGTAACATGCACCGTCGAGCCCCCAGTTGAACGCATCCTCTTAGCACTCCCGATGGCCTCTGGACCTGCACCTATTCCCGCTTCTCCTCTCGCTCGCTACCGCCGCCTCTCACCCCGTGCTGGTGTCTATGTCTCCCCCATCCAGCTCGGAACAATGAGCGTCGGTGACAAGTGGAACTTTTTTGGGTCGTGTAGCAAGGAAGATGCATTTGCTTACCTAGATACGTACTTCAACGCCGGCGGAAATTTTATTGACACCGCCAACATGTAGTGCGTGCTACGCCCGTGCATTTTATAGCCAGATTGAACTTTGAAGTACTGATCGCTGCCAGCCATGAAGGCCAAACCGAAGAATGGATCGGAGAATGGATGGAGGCTCGCGGTAACAGAGACCAAATTGTTCTCGCCACAAAGGTGCGTAACTCCTGCGTGTGCCTAAAACTCATACTAAGGCCTGAGGACATGGTCAGTACACCGGCGGCATTGGTAAAGTGAAACCCGCGGCCCTTCTCGGCAATGGTGTCAAGAACATGACGCTGAGCGTTGAGGCCAGCTTGGAAAGGCTGCGTACGCATTACGTAGACATCCTCTACGTACATTGGTGGGATTGGACGAGCAGCGTCGAGGAAATCATGCATGGCCTTTGGGACCTCGTCGCCCGCGGCAAGGTGCTCTACCTGGTATGGAGGCATCCTACTACCAGGTGATGCCGCAGTAACTGAAGCATATTAGGGAATCTGCAATGCTCCTGCGTGGAAGGTCGCGCAGGCAAATCAGTACGCACGCGATCATGGCAAGCCGCAGTTTGTGGTTTACCAAGGCGGATGGAATATCCTCGACCGCGATGTGGAACGAGAGATTCTGCCTGTGTGCCGCGAGTATGGTGAGATTTGTTATGCGTATAATTGCTGCCTACGCTGACTTGGCCCGGCTTGTAAGGGATGGCATTCGCAGCTTTTAACGTGCTCGCCGGGGACGACTCCGCACCGACGCGGAAGAGGAGGCACGCGTACAAGCTGGCTCTAAACCGCGCATAGCTGTGTCCCATCTTGGTGCAGATTGGAAGCGTACCGAGAAGGAGCGATCTGCTTGCGCAGTTGTCGAGCAGATCGCCAAGGAAGTAGGGACGACAAATATCCGTGCAGGTAACGTTCGCTCTGAGCCTTCGCGTGGGTTAAAGACGACTCAACTATCTGTGACAGTTTTACTTGCCTATCATCTGCAGAAGATGCCCTATGTATTTCCTCTCGTTGGCGGGAACAAGCCTACACAACTGCAGGCCAATGCAGAGGCTGTAACTATCACTCTGTCCGACGAGCAAATCAAGCAGATTGACGACATAGCGCCAGTCGACCTCGGATATCCTTATAAACATCTCGTAAGTGGCTTCTGATATGCATTTACTCTTGCTTTATTGACGACGCTGACCTGCACTTCATGCAGGGCTCTGTTGATGGTTCTACTCCAAACTTGGTGCACCGCAGGGCCATCTACATCGATGTCGAGCCGCTCCCTGCAGCCATCCGCCCCGTTCAGCAGTGAAAAGTGGAAGATGTTGCCTTATCTTACGATATAATTAAGTATATCTGCTGTTAGCGAAATTGAATGCATTCACGAGTCTTCGTTCCCCATTTTACACTCGAGCGGGCCTTATTTGCATGTATTTGGCTGATTGTGGGCGCATCAATTCCGAATCTGGACGTCGGCGGGACATTAGCCAAATTGGGTATTGCTGCCGCCAGCTGCCGCCCAGCCCTCGAACTTTGAACCATGAAATAACGCCTCTCTCCTCGTCGTCCTCGTCGCGCAAGACGTCAGCGGCCGACGCGCGAATATCCCTCTTTCTCTGAACTATATACTATCTGTACGCCTCCCACGCGTGCGTCAGTCAGGCCCATGACCGACTCCTCGCCTACACATATCCCGTCCGCTAAGGCGAAGGGAAAACGCGCAGCTACGAACACCACGGAAGACACCGCAGATCAGCGTGCGGCAGATGCAGCAACTCCTGTAGCTGCTCAGCCGGCTGCCAAGTCGCCTGCAAAGGCCGGCATGCAGACCCGCAAACGGGTGCTGCCGTCGCGTTCACGGAGGGGTGGGCCAGGGGTCGGGAACTGCGACGTGGATGTTATGATACTAGAGACGAGACGGAGACGATGTACGCATGGTAGTCCCCTATCAATACATTGCATCCCTAATCCCCTCGCAGTCGAGAGCGAACCGCTCATCCCTCCGAACACCAGGTTCCTGCTGACCACCAACGCCGCGCTCGTGCCTTCCTCCTCAGGCCAAGGCTCAGCGGACATCACTCTCAACACACAGGCGTACGGTCGATACTTTGACCGCCCCGAAGTCCAACGTGCATGTCGCGAGCAGGCCCTCATACAGACCCCGGAGTTCACACAGCTCTCGGATGATGCTCTTGTCGGGGGTCGCTTCCGTCCGCGTAACTCAGACGAGGTGCGCAGACAGTGTTTCCCAGAGCAAATTAGGGCTGAATCAATATGCAGGAGCTCGTGGATACCTCAGACGCCGCGTATGAGAAGCGACACCGCAAGTACGAGACATTCGAGAAGCGCCAGCGGCTCAGGGAGAAGGAGAAGCTTAAGCATGAGCAGTACAAGCTGAAGGAGCGCATAGAGCAGCTGCGCGCGATGGATGCTGCCGCATTCCTCGCACTGCCGGCGTCGAATTTCTCCGAGCCGCCAGGCGTCCCGCACCAAGACGTATACGAGGAGGACCCTGACCTCGCGCACGCCAGTGGCGCGGAATCCCACAACGAGGGCGAGCGCCGCCGAGAAGAGATGCTAGAGGTCGCGAAGGCGCTTGAAGAGCGGTATCGGGTGCTGCTACCTCCTGACCGCAAGTGGCTGGAGAAGAAGGAGAAAATGAAGCGGGAGCGCGCGAGTGCGGGCACGAGCATCTCCGTGGAACATGAACACCGCGCGCCGACACCCATCGAAGTCGAATACGAAGAAGAGGACGAACTCGAATTTGTCCAATCTTCTGTCTCTGTGCCGGTTCCTCGTCGGAGGCAGCAGAGCGATGGCGAGTCGGAGGTGGAACTCGACATAACAGAGCGCGAGCGATCGAAGAAACTGAAGCTGCGTATACCGCCGCGCCCTCCACGTCCCAAGACACCGACTGTTCCGTCAAGAAGCCGCACCACAATGCCACAATATTGATCCCAGGCCAGGATGGCAGACCTGTTATCCGCGCTGCGGATGGTCGTTTTCTGTCAAAAGCTAAGCGTATAGCCGCGGCAGCCGGCGAAGACATCGTTGTTCCTCCTCGCAAGAAACCACGAACGTCCAGTATCACCGCGGACTCGGTCAGTTCTCCAAGCAAGCACTCAGTCGCTGCCACCGAAAGTGGGGGTGGCCGCGGTCGTCAACCCTGTTTGCTGGTACAGGCCGCCCTACGAGACTCGGCGTCTCAGAAAACACGCAAAACTCAACGGCATGTCACCGCCTTCGGTGTTCGAGTCCCTCCAGAACTCGAGGTAGTCCGTGACTTCGAGATACCTGCTTGGTTGCAAGAGGACTACGAAGAGGATGAACTTGCAGAAGACGAAAGTTATGCCGGGTGGATGGTCAATGGCGACGACGCAGCTTCCCAACACTCGCAAGAAGCTCCATACGAGGAGGTACAGTGGGATGAGGAGATGCAGGAAGAAGTTCCAGACATTGAAACTCTTGATGACTGAGTTCGAACACAGATACCTCTTGCTTCCCGTAGCCTATTATTCGCGTAACAGTAGAGCAGCTTATGTATCTGTAATGTGCAACTGATACCAGTACTCGTCATGCCTGAGCCCTGGCTGCGACTGGCTCCCCACCAGTAAGACTGGCCACGATTTTGATAGCATTGGCCCGCTTACGAGAGGGGCGTCGTGGACCTTCGACAGTGCAAGGCGCGCGTAGTCCACGGTGCCAAGAGGTTTTCCGGAGGTGCCGAGATACGGGAGCCGGTAGCGACCGTAGCGGCCTCCAACTTTCTCCAATACACGAGGGACGGACGTGAGCTGTGTCGTAGCTTGAAGCGGGACCACCTGGTGGCTGATTGGAGAGCGGGCTTCGAACAGAGCCTTAAAGTCTGTCGGCGGCATGATAGCTCGGACCGCGTCCAGTTTTACTCTTTTCTCGCCCTCTGCGGCTCCCTTGCCCTCGACAGCTCCCTCACTATTGACCTCAAGATCCTCAAGATCCCCAGCATCCTCGTCTGCCTTGCCACTGTTCGCTCCACGCGCCTTAGCAGTCCCTACGCCCACCCATCCAGCAGTTTGCCGGGGAGACGCTCTGCGAGGTCGAGACTGTTGCTGTTGCTGCTGCTGCTGCTGCTGCCGGTTATTCCGTGGTGGCGGGGCGAGTTTGAACGGTGGAGGTTGAGTAGCTCCCTGTTCGGTGCTTTGTTGCTTCGCGCCGCGAGCAATCTCCTTCGCACGCTTGCTCATGAGGCGTGACGAGAGGCTTCCGCGACCATCGAAATCAGAGGGGCTCATTACTGAACGGGCTGCGATCCTTTTGGTGCACTGGAATAGGCTCGTCAATGGCATCCCTAGCAGAAAAAGAAAACAGGCACGCACTGACAGCATTATGATCAGCTGTAAAAGCTAGAATTAATCACTTGATACATGTCGTAGACATTCAGGACATACGGATTTGCAGGTCGCCGAAATTGTTGGCGAGAGGGATGCGCCTCCGAGGCTTAGCAGCCTCAGCCGGAGACGCAGCAGTCGTGTTGGTGCGTACGGCGGTCAGAGGCCCCGTTGCAGCCCGCGCGCTGACCCTGCAAGACTGCAGAGTCGATCTGCTGAGCATCGTGGCAGATGGTGGTGGTCGGGTGTGAGGCGGGTTGGAAAGCGCCTCTTCACCGAACAGGGAAGCCCGGATCAGACGACGTCGGTGCAGCGTCCCATTGCGGACACTTGCCCGCCCGCCGTTGCGTCTCCTCCACCACCCTCGACGTGCGCATGGGGCGACTCGTCGGCCGACTCTTCGTCGGAGGCACTCTCTTTCTCATTACCTTTATTGGATACTCGTCTCAGATATTCATCATATGGCCCTGGTACGGCCGTGAGCTCACTATAGAGCTCTTGACCTTGCTAATACCCTTCAAGTAAGCCCTGAAGTACACACAATCTGCAGGTACATTCTAACATAGTTTTCAGTCTCTTGCTTGGAATGCTTCTATGGAACTACTATCTTGTCGTTGTCACAGACCCCGGACGAGTGCCCAGCGAATGGGTGCGTGCCCGTCCTGCAGCTCGTCTTGCAGTTCCTCACCGTCTCGACGCGTTGGTAGAAACCGGACTTCCAGAGTGACGAGGGATATGAAGTTAAGAAGCTCACGAGAGGCCCACGGTACTGCCGGACGTGCGAGAACTACAAGCCCCCACGAGCCCACCATTGTCGGCAATGCAAGCGGTGCGCAGGCCCAATGCCTTCTCGATTGGAATGCTCATCTAATCTGTTGTATAGATGTGTGTTGCGGATGGGTATGTCACTCGGCGCGGGTCAAGCATGTTCTTACGCTGTATTGGCACTAGATCATCATTGCCCGTGGGTCAATAACTGCGTCGGGCACTTCAACTACGGGCACTTCATCCGTTTTCTATTCTACGTGGACCTCGCGTGCACCTACCACCTCGCAATGGTGACTAAGCGCGTAATGGATGCTTCGAGTGCACGTTTCTGGGTACGTCAATCTCTGTCATTTTCTAGCGTTCAACGACTAACTCTTCCAGGACGAGCCTCATTTTTGGAGCTGATATTCATCATCTTGAACTACACATTCTGCATCCCAGTGCTACTTGCCGTTGGAGGCTTCAGGTTAGTTGCGTTGCTGCTGCGTCGGTCTCAATTCTCAATTTCATCTAGTATATATCATTTCAATGCACTTCTCAACAATACTACAACAATAGAGGGTTGGGAGAAGGATAAAGTCGCTACATTGGTCGGCGAGGAAAAATCCAGAGGTGAGCTTGACTGACGTGCTCGTTCCAGGTAAATCCATGCTGAATTATGCATCTAGATCAAGTTTCCCTACGTAAGATCCTTGTGCAGGTTAGATATGGCATGCTCCTGACAATCCTATTTTAGCACATCGGCGTTTGGAAAAACATCACTTCTGTGCTTGGCGATAACCCTTGGCTCTGGTGCTGGCCTGGTCCTCCCAAAGGCGATGGACTCAAATACCCGCTGGCAGATCCAACCGGTGAGTGGATGGAGCTTCAGCAGAGAGCTGACGAATGGGGTCGGAGAATGGATGCTTGGAAGACTCGTAATGCTGCTGAGCCATGAACAGCTCGTACAGTCAGGTAGGTGGAATAATTTTCTCTCGGTATCAGGACTAGAGAGCTCATATCCATACAGCCGAACACCCTTCTTCTCGCTTAACCTATCATTAACTCTTCGCTAACGTACTTCATTGATAGATCCGCGAGCCGAATCCTGGCCGCCGAAAGATCCCAATGCATACCCACCTTCGGATCCAAACCATGTCTTTACCCTTCCACCGAGCCCTTGGACGTACGAGAATGGCTCTCTCAACCCCTACTTGCAGCCCAACGGCATGGTCCGCCGTACGTCGAGTTCTCGATCGAAAAGCGCGCGAGGCCATCTCGTCCGTGCCGCCATACCATCCCGATTACCGTCCGCCGGGCGACGACGCCTTCTCCGATTCTCAGCGGTCTCTCGGCTCGACGTCGGACGACGAGGACGCGTCCCTCCGCCCACGGCCTTCGTGCGGCGGGGCTCAGAGGGCTACGAAGTGCGGCAAATCGACCGCGAAGAGATGCTGCGGCAGCACGTCCTCAGCCAGGTGCATGAGCCCGGCCGGTACAACGTCTACGTACCGGAGACACCCGACACGACGAGCACGAGTGAAGACGAAGACGAGGTGCTGCCACTCGCAGACAGGGTCGAGAGGTGGCGGAAGACAGCTGCAGTGTAGGCGCGAGGAGCCGCGAGGACGTCAAAGAACTCGGATAGACACGTTGTAATCTCGATTAGAAAGATTCCAAGTTAACTGTAACCTACTCTGGGGAATACTACTGACGCAAGAATCGCTGTGCTACTGTACAGTCCCCACCGTTTCCCGGACTAAAGAAAGTGAGACTGTGTAGCATACCGCTATGGGAGCATTATGCGGTCAAGGTATGCACGCCATATCATACCGCCTTTCGCGCCGATCTCGACGAGACTCTGGCCTCCAGGCAGCTCGAACTCCCACACACCGTCCTCGCGTGAAACTGATGACGACGCCGTTGAGCTTCACCTGGAGCTCGCCCTCTGTCGGCTGCGGCTTGGCGGGGGCCTTGCCCTTGCCTTTCGGGCTCTCGTTCGCCTTGCCGCGCTTCTTGCGCGGGCGGCCGCGCGGCCGCTTCTGCGGGACCTGCGGCTGAGGCTCCTCCTCGTCGGCCTCCTCTTCCTCTTCGTGGCGCTCGACCTCGGGGTGCGCACCGCCGTCTTCGGCGTCGCTCCCGTCGTCTTCGTCAAGATACTTGACGCCGCTAATCCGCAGGCTCGTCTCGGAAGGACCCAGGCGCGCAGCCCAGATCTTCACGCCGTCGCGGTGGTCCATGTCGAGCCGCCGCCCGCGGGCTTCGTGAGTACACAGACGTGCCGCAGTTGGCGCCCAGACTCGGCGGCGTTGGGGACTTCGCGACGGGCGCTTGCGACTGCGAACGCTGAGGTAGGATGGGGGCAGGTTGAGGTTGCACGGCAGGCGGGACATATGGACGGGATGTAGGGTTGATACTGTTGCTGTTGGGTAGAGACGTCGATGCCACCTGACTTCGATACGCTGCTGCCGGATAGTGAGAGTTGTATGCGCCGCCGTAAGCGGGCTGTGGAGTATTCACGACAGGTGGCGCGGCATGCGCAGCTGGCGTTGTCGGTGGCAAGGTGGGATAGGGAGATGCTGCTACAGGCATAGGAGAGGCTGACTGCTGTTCCGTTGACTATGGGAGTGGTCACTTTCGTCGGTGGCGCAGGCGGTGACATGATGCCTGTGAAGGCCGCAGGGGATGCGGCAGCCTGCACAACAGGAGACACGGCACTTGTTGCGGGAGCGGGAGCCTTGGCAATTGGTCGCGGGCTCGCTACAGTTGCGGGTGCAATTGGCAGTGTGCTTGCACTAGCTTGTGGTGCAGGCGGTTGTGCGGGCGGTGGCTGAGGAATCTTCAGCTTCACCTTGGTCGAGTGATCAGAAGATGCATATGCGGGAATAGTGAACGGCGGAGGGAGATCAGACATGAGCTGTCGGAAATAGTCCTAGTTCGCAGAGCGCGGGGTCATGAGAGTCGTCAAAGCATACAGCATAAGAGAAACTGACTCGGAGAACCAGTGCATCTTCCCATATCTCTGTGTGCTCCTGGTTGAACTCGAGCGCGTTGGAGAACACAAGCTCAACATCATTCGCGAACTCGGTCGGTGTGTGGTACTCCTTGCGCTTCAAGCGTTTCTGCAGGAAGTCGTCAGAATCAAGACCGCGTAACCCTCTCTAAACGTACGAAGATGTTCTCGAGACATTGTGGCCTCTTGATCATCTTGTAGTATATTGCCCATTGCTTCTTGTTTGGAAGCTCCATGAACTCAGCGGACAATACCCGACCACTAAGTGGCAGTGAGACTAATGGCAATATGCAGGGAATGTGGGAAGGCGTACTTGTCGTCTGTCTTGTCGACTAGCTTCTGAAGACGGGTCTTCAGGAGGCGCGTCATGTTCGGAGCCTTCTTCTTCTTGTCTTCATTGTCCGAACCAGCCTCTCCGTTTGCTTCTGCGTCGTCGTCATCTGCGGCAGGCACACCGGTCAGTCTGCTCGACTCCTTGATGACCAGTTTCTGAGCAATGGACATGTCAGGGGTGAAGTAGCATCATAAGGGACAGGAGCCAGTTACTCACATGAAGGTGTTTCGCGTCCCGCCAGATTTGACTCTCCTTCATGTTGTACTTCTTCGCGTTCTTGAAGCATAGCTCGAAATCTGCCTTGACCTCTTCGAAGAACGCATACTGGCCGCCTTCAAGTCGCTTCTTGATGTCATCGAGGGCTATGGGCCGCTTGATTTGCTCATAGTAGTCGGGATACTGCCGTTTGGACGGTAGTCGAAGGAAGTCATGGGAGAGCAGCCGTCCGGTGCTGTATGAGCAATGTCGAGAGCAAGGGAGTGCGAGTGGTGCGAGATTGGCGAGGTCGAGGTTAGAGGTAGAAAGAGGCGAGTGATGTTACCAACTGCTAGAATCGAAAGAGACAGTGTCACGCACTCCTTATCCTTAGCGTCCTTGATCGTCTGCCACAACTTGAGCCCTCTCTCCTTCACCTGCTCCGGATCCTCGACGGCCTTGTCATTCTCACCTGTGCCGCCCGCTGCGCCATTCGGCGTTGCTGCCTCGCCTGATGGGCCGACGTTCTGCGCACTTGCAGCCACTGTCTTCTGTCGTTTGGCGCGGGGTGCGTCCACATCCACGCCTTGCGCGGCGAACATGCTCGCTTCCCTCTTCGACATGGCGGAGTAGATGGCTCGCTTAGGGACGGCAGCTTGGTGTTTCCTGTTACTTGTCGCGGACGACGGCCAGCTCGAATAATGTGTCTGAACCCGACTCCCTGCGTACAGCGACGCGAACCTCCCGGCCTGTTGATAGATTGCCTTATGCGGTAAGCATTCACGTGATACACCTGCGGAGCGCCGGGCGCCACAACGCTACTTTGCCCGAAGCTGTGTTGCTGTTCGACCATCATATACTCTAGGCCATACATCGGTACATAAGTTCAGGTGTCTAACATGAATTGATCGAGATAGTCACTAATTTCCGTTGCTGAGAATATCCCACCTCACCACAGCCGAGGCGTAAATGTGTCCTTCACCTAAACTCGCGGTCAGTAACACTGTATGTCGACGACATATTCCCGCTCACCTTTTGGAAGAAGCTCTCATCATCTATCACACGGAAACCTGTGAGAGCAAGCGCTTTAGCAACTTTCAGAGTCTCCTCGTGGGCCTCCCTGGTAGCTGCGGCGGCTGCAAACTCGGCTGTATGGTTAGCTCCATTGTGCGCTGTAGGTATTGCTATCGGGGTCCATGTCAATTTTATTATCAATTCAAGTACCCTCATAACGTACTGTATGAGGGATGTAGCCCTGGGAGCTCTAACATGTGGCCTGCGTAAGCGTTTGTCCATATTACAATGCACATCATCTATTCTCACCGTAGGTCACATTTCCCTGTTGCACGAGTGAGAGGTCTGTGACCGTCAAGGTGAGACGTCACTCACAAAATCGGTCGAGTATGCTCCGCTTTCTTCCACTTTCACTAGCAGTCATGCCCAGTCGATTGACAGATGTCCTTCCAAACTCTTGCGCTGAGCAAGATGTTAGTCCTTGGCGCTACCCGATCTGCAACAAGACTAACCTAAGGCTGAGTTTTGGTGAAGATTCAGCAGGGGCTTCTTGCAGACAATGGTGACCGTGCACCCTGTGGAAGTGGCAGCACCTCTGTGCCGTAGTCACTCGTGAATGGTGACGACACAGAGAATATCTCGACGACTCACTTGAAACATTCGATTACGCGCTCCCTCAAGTCCTCTAGACCTTCTTTGGTCGGCGCACGGATATTCCAGACCATGGACATATCGGAAGGAATGACTAGGAACCATCAGTATGCTGATGTTGGTGCATCTAGCTAGCAGGTCATCATACCGTTTACAGGAAGCGGAGAACGATCGAAGTATACAACACCATGAACGCGCAGATCGGGGCGTAGCTGTTGCCTCAGCATTGAGATGGCGTTAAATGAATGCACAACAGCGTCCTGGGCATTTATACCATCCCACGGTTGTAGCGCAGCCTATAGACAGACAGTTGAGCCTCTAACGAGAATTTCGTACTTTGCTGCGCTTACATGGGCGCTGAATGTCCCAAGAACATGAGTCAGACACTACGGATAGAAGAAGATACACGTACGGCTTTCCCTTGAAGTGCACATTAATAGCCTGGATGGCTAGGCTGCTAGCTGTCACGACTATATGTTTGGGACCAGATCCCGGATGGCACCTGAGAAGCGGTGAGGAAGTGGTCGTATGAAGTGCCAATGAACGAACATAATGCAGGCATCCATCTCCTTGTACGCGCCTGCCTCTATCAAGCGGACTTTACCATGCCCGCCCTCTTCAGCTATAATAACCGCACTCATTATCAGCAGAGAAATACGACCGCGTAAAAATACTTACCTGGTGTTCCTAGCAGCACAACTGACCCCGCGACATCGTGCACCTCTAGCGCCTTCTTGACTGCGACCGCGACCGCTACACCTGCGATGGCAATCAGGTTGTGTCCGCATGCGTGGCTTGCGCTGCCTTTTGGGATGGGAAGAGCATCCATCTCGGAGTTCACGCCCAAGGTGCGCACTGAGCGGCTAGCGCGAGCACGCCTCGGGACGTGCTTGAACGCGGCGCGCCAGGCAGTCGTCATAAACTGTGGGCTCTCCTTCGAGGGCACATGGGACATGTACCGCGGGGTGACTTCAAAGCCCTGACGAACCATGAATGCGGTTAGAGTGTCATGAGCAAACCTGTTTGATAGGTCAGATATACAGGTCGCTGCCGAATAGCTCACGACGCAACGTACTGCTCCCGAAACTTCAGCTCGGGATGGCCTGTGTGAATTGCGTTTAGGAATCTCGTTCGAGCTTCGAAAGTATATACCTACTATGTATCTTGAGACTTAAGTCTCGCAATTGAGCACTCAGCCGATCTATCTCCTGCTCTATGGTGTTCATAACCTCGGGGCGGTATATGTCATCTTCGGCGGCTGCACCAGGTGCCGCGACGGTCTCTGCGCGGAAGGGAATGTTGTTTATAGCGTTCAACACTTTCTCGCTCGTAGCAGTTGGCAGGAGCTTCGTGTCCAACAGCCACTTGTCCTCGGTATCGCCATGAGTAACTTGGTAGCAACAAACCTCCTGGTGGAGGCCCTCGTGGTCCTCGAGGAAGCTCGTATCAACCATGGTTCCTGGCAGCAAGGGGGCAGGCGGGTACAAGCTCTCGATAGCCGAGATGACGGAGCAGTCGTTGTGAGTGATCATTCGCCTTTTACGCACGTCGTATATGAACTCAGCCGAGTATGACGGCGTGGGAAGTAAGTCACCCAACAAGAAGCTCGATACGACTCACGGGCTAGCCGAGCGAATGCAAGTAGCGATGTGGATGCGAAACTCCGTCTGAAGACATTCAACGTCCGAAATCGTTACTCGTATCCGACTATGTTGCACGAGGACTATACCTGCGTTCTTTGCTATTTGTCACTGAATATCGAGGGGATGACTTCTCGCCGGGTGTTTCTCTGCTCCTCAACTGATACTATGTATTACAGTACTGCTTAACTAGTCAGCAAGACTCAATAGCTCAGTGGTTAGAGCATGCGATTGCAGATCGCGGGGTCCCGTGTTCAAATCACGGTTGGGTCTACTTTTAACTTTTTCACAACCGTTAACATTTCAGATGTTGTCTCGTTCTGGAGAGTGGAGTACGTTTGCTTCGGTTGTTTTTGTTTGCATCAAATCTGGATTTTCGAGTGAGCTGGACGAGGTCACCCGATCAATTTTAGCGCCCGCTTATGGAAGGTGGGAGCACCAGGCGCTTACTTTCAGAACTCCCAGTCTTCCGCCACCGCGATGCGCAAAGCCCCATTACGACAGCTTAGTGCCCTCCGCCGCAGGAATATACATACACATGACTTGGCCAAGAGTGCGGACTCTCTGGTCAAGGTGACTACCCTGCCGAACAAGATCCGGGTCGCGACGGAGCACACTCCTGGACACTTTGCCGCACTCGGGCTGTACGTCGATGCTGGTTCGCGGTATGAGACACCGTCGACGTCGGGCGTAAGCCATTTCCTGGACAGGATGGCGTTCAAGGTGTGTTAGGAATGATTTGTACTTTCTGCAATATGTTTACGGCTTTGCAGACGACGACAACTCGTTCAGACGAGGAGATGGCGCAAGCTATGGACAAGCTCGGCGGTCAGATACTGTGCTCATCCACTCGGGAAGCCATCATGTACCAGTCGTCCCACTTCTCCAATGCAACACCGCTTGCCTTGTCCCTCATTGCCGACACTGTCACCTCCCCAGCATTACTGCCCGAGGAGCTCGAAGCGCAGCGGGACGCGGCACGGTACGAGATCCGGGAGGTTATGAACAAGCCAGACATGATCCTCCCTGAGATACTTCACGACGTCGCCTACGGAGGAGTTGGCCTCGGTAACCCGCTGCTTTGCCCATTGGAGCGGATAGATGAGATCGACGAGAACCTTATGCGGAGCTTCATGAAGCGGTGGTACCGGCCAGAGCGGATGGTCATCGCAGGCGCGGGCATGCACCATGAAGAATTGGTCGAGCTGGCGGATAAGTACTTCGGCGGTATCAAATACGACGCTCCGAGCAGCAATCCAGCAATCCTTCGCCGGCTCGTCACGGACGCAGCAAGTCCCTGCTCATCTTCTCCACAGCAAAATTCACTATACAAGACGTTCACACGGGCAGCGTCGTCTTACCTCATGCCGAACCAACCTGCTACATTAGAGAGTCCTCCGCTTGGCTCCACATATGTTGGCGGACATCGTCACCTTCCTCCCGTACCCCCTCCACCCGCAAATCCACCTCTCCCTCAACTTTCTCACCTCTACCTCGCTTATGAAGGCCCTCAATTCATGATCCGGATGTCTACGCCATGGCTACAATCCAGGTCCTGCTTGGAGGTGGAGGTTCCTTCAGCGCCGGCGGGCCCGGCAAGGGCATGTACTCACGGCTGTACACGCACATCCTGAACCACTACCCGCAGGTCGAGCACTGCGCGTCGTTCAACCACATCTACACGGACTCTGCGCTGTTCGGACTGTTTGCGTCGTTCGTCAGCCGGCCGGCTGGCCAGGTCGGTCGAGGACGCATTGGCGCGCGCGGGGCAGCGAGGGCAACAGCCCGCGGAGATCTTCCCGCATCTCGTGCACCAGCTCAGTCTGCTGCTGTACACACCGATACCCGAGGACGAGCTCCAGAGGGCGAAGAACCAGCTCAAGTCGAGCTTGGTCATGGCGTTGGAGAGCAGGAGTGTTGAGGTCGAGGATCTTGGCAGACAGGTGCGCTACTGCCGTCTCCTTTACCGTTCAGTAACCTAAATGTTGCTCTGTAGATGCTCGTCCATAACCGCAAGATTCCGTTCAGGAGATGTGTGACCGCATCGACGAGGTCGATGCTGCCACGATCCGTCGTGTCGCCCACAGGTTCTTTGGCCCAGAGAGCGAGAAGAAGCCGACCGTCGTCGTGATGGCTCCCGAAGACGTCTCTCGGCAGGAGTGTGCGTCGACACTGCGCAAGTATGGTGTCTCCGTCTAGAGTCGTAACTCGAGCTTCGAGTGTCCACTCGCTCACAGACGTCTACAGTGACTACGGTCCATGTATGCTATCATTACACTCTTGTAATATCCAGTCGAATGCACCGCTCAGATGTCATTTGCCACGGCTCGGTTCAAAACGTAGGACTTCAGTTCCTCTCTTGTTCCCATGCAGCATCGAGAGCTTCCAAGTTATATCGCTTGATAGCGCAGCAGCCTGACATCTGCAACGGGACTAGCCTCTGGTGAAGCACCTTGGCCGCATTCACCGTTCAGGCCGCGACAGTGTGGACCCAGAGCGGTCGTTTGTGGATAACAAAGCTCGGGTGGTATGGAGGATTCACAGAGCCCACCGACCCTGGACGGCGTGGACGAGGAAGCGGATGCGACCTCTGCTGAATGCATGCATACTCCGCGCGGCGTCGGTCGTCGTCTGTGTCGTTGACGCGGCTGAGGCCGACGACGGCGAGCGCAGTGGCGGCCGCGGGAGACCGACGTCGGCCGAGGAGAGAAAATGGCTCGTCACAGAGCGCGTCCGGTCACAGAGCGAGTTCGTGAGTCGCATTACGTCACGCTCTACGCGCCTCCTAATTATAGTCGGAT
The DNA here is from genome assembly GCA_001910725.1 of Phanerodontia chrysosporium. NCBI lineage: Eukaryota > Fungi > Basidiomycota > Agaricomycetes > Polyporales > Phanerochaetaceae > Phanerodontia > Phanerodontia chrysosporium. Next base: position 67,331 of record MJGA01000003.1, read on the forward strand.
TCGCCGCCGTCCGTTTCTTCCCTTGTCCCCCTACCGCCATGTCCCCCTCCGCCGCCAACATCACCCACGACGTCCTCGACACGGCCTTCTGGGGCCCCGTCACGGCGACCTTGGACTGGTGCGAGGTGAGCTCGCCGTCCCATGCGAGTCCGCCGCCGTCATGAGCTGAAGTAAATGGCTGCAGGCAAACTACCAGTTCAGCCGGTACATCGCTGAAGCTGCCAATACCTTCTCTAACTTCATCACCCTTGCATACGCATTCTATGGCATCTACTTGGTGCAGAAGGCGCGTTTGCCATCCGGTATCTTATCGGCTGGACGGTGTGTCTCGGGATTGTCTCCATTGCGCTTACACATTCTCATTCCTCCGTCCATGTCCGTATTCTCAAGGGGTTTGCCCTCGTTGGTCTTGGTAGCTTCATCTTTCACGCAACGCTACTCTATGAAGCGCAGCTGGCCGACGAATTACCTATGATCTACGTCGCATCGTACTGCTCTGCCGTTCTTCTCGACTCGAAGCCCGGGTACGACATTGCTAACCTCAGGTCAAGCGTCATATTCGCTTCTATGCTTGCCTTCAACGTACTCTTTACTTGGGCGTAGTACGTGGCGTCTCTGCTGCGGACAAGCTGCCGCACTAACTACTGGCGCCGTACGAGCAGTGCCGTTTACAGGAACCCCGTCTTCCACCAGATTGTTTTCGCGTCGATTATGTTCTCGACCGTCTTCAGGACAATGTACGTTCTGGGAAACGCTTCTCCCTACGCCCAGCGCATCCCCGCACACGCTAAGAAGGTCGTCACTCGTCTGTTCGGGACTGGCGCGGCGACGTTCTTGCTGGGATTCTTCATCTGGAACCTTGACAACATCTTCTGCCTGCACCTCACGAGCTGGAAGCATCGCTTGGGCTGGCCTGGTGCCTTCGTGCTCGAGGGCCACTCCTGGTGGCACATTCTTACTGTGAGGGCTTCCCTCGTATCTACGACCTAAATTCGATGCTGAGCGTTTCACAGGCCACCGGCACATATCTCATGTTGATGGGAAACACATGTGCGTGTCTTGACATCATCTTGTTGCCTCTGCTTTAATCTGAGACACTCTTGCGTATGTTCTAGATCTGTAAGTCTGCCGTGGGTCAGCTCCCTTCAGTCATCGTGACTAAGCTCCGGACAGGACTCTCGGCGTCAAGGACAGCTTCTCCAACTTTGAGATTACGACCGTATACGGCTGCCCGCTATAGAACGCACGGGTGCCTCTCGCAGCAAAACAGCGAAGTCCAAGCTGCAGTAGAATTCGAAGACGCGCCACCTAGAAGTCACGACGACGATGTACACAAATTAATGTCATTATCACGACGCAGACCATCTACTAAACACTGTGTTCCATCATCCGTTCCGTGTATATTGTTTAGTCGCTTTCGCGCCTCGTCAATCGGTCACACTATCTAATACATGGGGCAATGTGTATTTCTCCAATGTTCCCTACCACTGTATCATCTCATGGACTGTTGTATACACCTATGTAGATGACTGTATATAATTTATCCCTACTCTCGGGCTTGGATTCTGTGAGCTGCAACGCAAGAGTTGTCGGGGATGCGTCCGCGGTGAGTGGTGTACGGGGTCTGCGCAGCTGGCGCTTGTCATTCCTGCTCGGCTGCACTGCTAGTGATCATGCATCACTGTACTGTTCCGCGAAAAGAGGTGATCGTGAAGCAGTCAGCATCTCTTCCTGTTGAAGGATGCCTCGACATTCCGTATTGACGCATGGACTTGCACTTTTCCCTACAGGTATGAATGAGAGCGGTGCCTGGGGTTCAGGCTGCGCTTGACGCCTGCTACTTGCTACCTGCGTCATCGCCGCTGCTTGGCCGGCAGCGGTCAAAGTCCTTTGAGAGCACTTGTTACCTCCCCGCGAGGAGGCCGCCGATGTCCGCAGACTCAGCGTCGTAACTCGCCAGCCTGGTACGTCTCTCATGACTGTTACTACCCTGATACCCTCTGAGCTACTGTTTTACAAAGGCCTGACCGCATGCGAACCCAATGACACATGCATCGTTGCCTCGCAATCCCAGAAATCCTATGGCAGATCGCTCAGTGCGTGCCCGCTCACTCACATACTGGCCCACATGGCATGCCGCTGAGGGGCGCCGCCGACCTTGTGTCCATGGCATGCGCATGCAAGCTCTTCTATGAGCCCGCCATGGACGTTTTATGGGAGGAGCTGGGTGACGTGGACCCCCTGATAGCCTGTCTTCCTCCACGGTGCGCGGCAAATGTAAGCAGCATGCACAATACCTGCTGTCCCCGAGCTTATGCGTCTGTAGCACTTCTTCGCCAACGCAGCGAGGGTGCGGAAGCTGCACCTCGTCGACTTGTGCTTCGACACCGGCAGGAAGCTGCGGCAGCTCGAACAGTACATCCCCCCTTCGTCCACACTCTTACCGAACCTCCGCGACCTCAGTCTCTTCGAGATACAGGAGGCAGACGCCGACTACGTCCGTATGCTGCTCGGCCCGAAGCTGCAGTCGCTATGGATCGGCAGGGTCGTCTTCGGCGTCGAGAAATTCCTGCCGTGTTTGCCTGCGATGTGTCCGCTCCTGGAGCAGCTGTGGACGTGGTCCTGGCCCTCCGAGGCGCAAGCCATCGTCGCACGCTTGCCGTATCTCCGCGAGTTCGGCGCTCTGAAGATCGACCTACCGCCCCTCACCAAGTTCCATCTGTCGAGCTCTCCATCTCTTAGGGCGTTGCGCTTGGTCGAGGTTCCTTCCCTGTCTTGGGACTTGAGTCCAGTCAGCTTCCATCGCTTACCAGCCTCGCTCTCGAGAGCATCCATGACCTCAGATCCGTCATTCGTTTTCTGTACGCCCTGCCTACAGGCACCTTGGAGGAACTCGAGGTCGAATTCACTCCCGGGCTCCCGGAGGCTGGCATAGAGAGCAACGTCATCGAGGTCGTCTCTCGCTTCCAAAACCTGCGTCAGCTGGCCCTCGCCGGGTGGGACGACATCGCCCGAGATCCTCGCGCAAGCCCGCGGTACAGCATGGCCCCTCTCCTCCGCCTACGCAAGCTCGACACCGTCACGTTGCGGCTCGGCGGGATGGAGCATGAGATCGTCAACGCGAACATCGCGCGGCTGGGCGCGGCGTGGCCGAAGCTCAGCTACTTCAAGTTCGAGCAGAGCACGTACCGGACGATGGCCCCCGCCGGCCTGACGCTCGAGGCCCTGGGCTCTTCGCCGCGCACTGCAGGGCGCTCACGCACCTCGGGCTCGAGCTCGACGCGAGCGCGAAGCCAGCACTCCGGACCCTGTCGAGTCCTCTGGTGTTGCGCTGACGATCGAGCTCGGCGGTAGCCTGATCACGGAGGCGAGCTGGCCGTGGGTGGCCAAGTACATCTCGGCCGTGTATCCGAATGCGCGGCTGCGCGTGCATAACGAGGGTACAAGCTGGACGAAGACGAGGTGGGGTATTGGAGGAGTGTGATCAGTGTGCTGCCTGTCATGTGCAGGATCAGGCATGAGGAGCACGGCCCGGAATCCTCGGGGTCCCTGGTCGGTACCATGGAGCCGTTTGGGAGATGAGGAGTTTGTGAATGGTGCAGTAAACGAGACGGTAACGATGTGGACAGTACACGTTGATGTAAAGCTTTTCACGGTGCTTGTAAGAGATAGGGCGAACTACCTGCAACTCGATCCATGCTATCATACAAATATGAATTAGAAGGCCCGGTGGCATACGTATGCAGTCTGAAGTAAAGTATCACGACTCAGTCTTTGCCCGCGAGACCTTGACCTTCCGCCATCGAGTATCCCTGCGTGCGATGAGGTAAATTTCGGCATCGTCTCCGCGCGGCATCCACGCCGAGGTGTTGTTCGGCTCGAGGTTCGTCACCTGCCACGGGATGAGCATCACAACAGCGATCCTAAGGGTAGAGACCCACCAAAAACCTTTCACCAGGGCGGAAGTCCCCAGCCACACCATCTTCGCTCCTATACGCCGTCAGGACATCCCAGATCGTCACTTGGGCCTGGAGCTGCTTCGGTCGCTTGCGCGTCTCGGAGTCCTCGACGACGACGACGCGGAAGTTGCGCACTTTCCGGGGCGGACACTCCGTCTGTACGTGTGTCAAAATCAACTTCTCACATCATCCGGACGAGAAGAAACAGACCTGGAGCTCCTTCTCGATCTCGTCGGCCATATTCTCGCGATCGGTCGTGAGCTTCTGGCGCATCGCCTGCGCGAGCCAGCGCGCCTCGGCGCGGCTCGTGCGCGAAATGATGTCCTGCGGGCACTCGTACGGTTGTGGCATCGTCAGCGCGTCCTCCATCGCGCAGAGCAGGTCGTCGATCGTGTCCGGCGGCGAATCTAGCGGGGTCCAGTGAGTCGCAGGGTGGGTGAGCGAGAGCGGAACATACCATCCGGCCGTGGCTTGAATTCGAGTCCTGCACGAATTTCGAGTCTGTCCGCTTGCTTCTCCCACTCGCGGAAGAACTTCTCCATCTTGTCGCGGATGCGCTGCACTGCGGCGTCGCGCTTGGCCTGAGGGACATTAGTCTAGAAAACTACCAAGCCGTGAAAATGTACTGACATTCCACGCGTCCTGTGCCTTCATTTCCTCAGGTTCTTTCATCGGCGCGGACCACGACTTCCCGTCCGGTGTGTCGTAGAACTCTATATAAGCGATTGGGAACGTCTAGGCACACCATGAGACTCGCGTACGAAATAGTGACACGGCAAGGCGCACCTTGACGATTGTTACATCCAGGACCGGCACGAGCCCGCCGTCAGGCGTGAGACTGCCCAGAGTTGCAACAAAGGGCGATCCCTGGAAGCCAAGCTTTGCGTGCCAGGGTGCGAGATGGCAGCCGTTTCCAGACACCACGAGCGCGAACGACGCATCTGCCCCGACGCCCGCCGTCGGATTCTCGAGCAGCTCGAACGGCTCTGCACGGCGGTCGAGCAGCTGGCATTGGCGTCAGCCACGACTTCGCCAGAATGGGCAGAAGACGCACCTTTGCGCCGACGACTCCGACTTTCATACCCGCGCGCAACGCGCCCCGCCGTATCGCGCGTGATATTGGCGCGTCGACTTCCACGCGCACGCGGTACCACCCGTCGGTCATCTCGACCTCGGGCTGCGCGTCGTCGGACGTATCGTCCGTGGGCCACGTGATGCTCGATATACAGAGCACGAGAGGAAGCCCCGCAGGCTTATCCTGCGCGGCGATGAGGCGCAGAGGCGGTCGGGCGCCGCCGTTCAGTTCGCGTTCATATCTGCCAGAAACGCATATAGTCAGCAAGGCCTTTTCTGTATGCGTGGCTGGGCAGGCTGAGACCCACCGGTAAAGCAGCTGCCGCAGAACCTCGCCCCAGCACCACCGCCGTGTCGCGTCTGATGCCTCGCTGTGCGGGTCGAGCGCGACCAACCCGGCAAGCTTCCACAGGATCAGACCCCAGTGGTTCTCTACCCAGCGCAATGTCGCGAGCTTGCACCCGCGCGCCTTCAGCTCCTCGAAAGCTTCCTCGGGACCCAGTATGAGTTTTTCATCGGAGCTGTCGGCACCCTGGGTCGCGGACGGTGGAGGGGTCGCGTAGAAGCGGTACCATTGGGCGGTTTCGGGCGTCATCTGGGAGAGGACTTCGTAGTTGCTATGCAGCACAGTTGGTGATGACTCTTAAATACGCTATAAAGAGACTCACATGCCGTACGACTCCAATTCTTCTCTTGTATAGGACTGAGGGCGAAAACCGGAGGAACAGAGTGTCTTTCTGTCAGCGGGAGGGGCTATATGCGCGCATATAGTTCACTATCAAGGAGACAAGCAGGACAGCGTCACTTACTCAGGTCGCAGAACGTCGCACGGCCCTTGCCCTTGTCTCTCGAGGGTGTGGCAAACATAGCGGGAATCACACCGACGACAAGCGGTGCGGCAGTCGCACTCGCTTTCGGGTTGACGTCGAGCTGTGCCCTGCCGGGATCACCGGGCTTCATGCCCGGCTTGAACGGCGTCACGAATGCGGGCTTCTTGAGCGGACTGGCCATACCGGCGCGGCGCGGCGTCACCCCGAGCGTCTTCGTCGTTGGGGACGCAGACACACTTCCAGGGGTGGACGGAAACGCGGCCTTAAGAGGCGTTGTGAAGGACGGCGGCTTGAAGCCTGTGGAAGCGCGGCGGTTCGGGTTCAGTGGCGAGCTAAAAGACGGCGTCGAGGATGGCCCCGCAGCTGGCTTGGTGAGAAGCGGGGATTTGAAAGGCTTGCGGTTCACCGAGGGTCCAGCTTGGATGGAGGATGGAGGCTTGAATGCTGTGCGGATAGGTGTTGGCGTGTCTGGGGGCTCAGGCTGTGACAGTGGCTGGCTTGAAGGCTGAACAGCGGCGTTCTCTACGTCCTTGAGTACCACACGTCCAAATGCAGGTACTTGCGATGCTGACTCAAAAGTACTTGTTGACACGGCAGGGGCTTGTGTGGATGATCCCGAGAATTCCTTGTCTATCTCTGCTTCCCACTGTTTCATTCGCTCCGCTGCCTTCGCCAGTGCCTCGGCAGATGGCGCAGACCATGACGTCTTCTTGGCTGCCTTGCTGGGATCCAGAAGGCTCGCACTCGTTTGGAAGCCGACAAAAGCAGGTACTGCGCTCGGCTTTGCATCTGCTGTTGTGTCGAAAGGGTTGTGGTCCCCGTCATCCATCACGTCATCCGTCAGAGTGCTGGTGTTATTCGCAAGCAATTTGGCGGTTTGAAAGCCCAGAGAAGCACCTGGAGGAGGAGGGGCAGTGAACCAGTCGCCTGGCTCATCGTGGAACTTGTCGTCGCCACCAGTGGTCACAGCGAGGTCTTTAGCTGACCGGAACATCACAGAGCCAGGCGGCACAGTGCCCTTCGATTGAAACCAGTCAGAGAGATCCTGCTCCTGTGGAGCAGCAGGAGATGAAGACAATGTGTCAGATGATGCTGCTTCGTTCGAATGTTCTGCGCCAGACGTAGACTGAACTGACGGCCCCAGAGGAGCATGGGCCAGCGAAGCCGCAGACTGAAATCCCGATACAGCCGTAGGAGCTAGTAGTAACTTTCAGCATACTAGGCTGGCGTCCTGATAATATACGACCTGCCTTCCTGAGCATGGCTGAGAGGGGATTCATGTTGACTGCTGATAGGATTCGCGGATAGCGAGTGGGTGGCAACGCCTTGCGAGAACGAAGGAAGAGGCTTTATGGCAGCTGTAGCTTGAGAAAGCTGCATTTCATATTTTTCGACGGCTTCTACCTCTTCTTGTGTGAACATTTCGAACTGTTCGTCATATGTGGGCGAGGATAGTCTTTGCCGCTTGAATGGCGGAGACTCGGATTCTGTGTCAGACTCGCCTGGTATGTTGAGAAAGGCATCTAAAGTAACAGAAGAGGCGGCCGCTCACTGTCACTACGCATCGTCAGGTGAAGTCTGTTCGAGGTGGTGGTAAGCGACAGGCTGTGGGCGCTCGACGCGTAACGTCGCGCGCATCGCGCCTCTAGTGGGCGATCACGTGGCCCACCTCGATCGCGTGGCCGGGGCAGACGCCAGCGACGAGAACCACCAACGCTTTGGAGAGCAAGAATAAGTGCAATGTTAGACAGTGAGATCCATGTCTGTATGGACACAATGCGGTATTCAATCGCATTGAAATACAGAGGTCTTGTTGAGGCGGCGTAAGTGAGTTCAGCACTATTGCCGAAATTAACTGATACCGCAAGGAGGCCACAGCATAGCGATAACCGTCATGGAATCTTCAAACTGCACCTGATTTTGTGCACAAGACTTGGTGGTATGTAGAGGTATGACATGCTGCCCGATTTGCAATCTTTGTCATGACCTACTGCTAAATCAATGACAAGAATGTAATCATGGCTCCTCACACAACTCTAGAGCAGTATCCAACAACGATTGGACTCCCCTCCGAGCCGGGCCAACTCCCGAAGCTTCGTCGACTTGAGTGCAGTGCCTGTGTAAACCAATCCCAATATTGTTCAGCGAGTCGGTGGTTGGTGCCCATCCTCTCCGGTCGTCCCAAGTAAAGTTGTGCATTTCTTTGGCCAGGGAAGCTGGGAAGGGAGATCCTGCTCCTTGAATCATGCACATCCCCTCGCCACATCGGCGTGCAACACGCGGGTCCGTTGCGCCACAATGCCGGCGCTAGTAGCATCTTCCCTTCCGTCTTGAGTGTGGAGGATACATCTGCACGACGATCCTCACGGTACGCGTTCTCAAAACCTAACACGCTGTTCACGCTCTTGCTGTGCACATCTCGGCTAGATGATATGACGGATAGAATTCTGTGACATCCGAACGAACATGACGCGCCTGAGCAAGCGGCATGTTTCCCGCGTTGCTGTGAAGTCTCATTGCGAAGCGGTGTCGGCGCATCAGGCGGAGCAGGGGCACCGGGACTGCACAGACAGGATGCGATGCAGATGCACGTAATTTTGAAGCGCGGTTGCCAACGTGCAAAGCTTGTGCAGGGCCTGGACGAGGCAGTACGGTTTACCGGCGGCAATTCCCGAAGGCTATATGACATCGATCGCTATGCGGGATTCGTCCAACACACACACCTCACCACCACCATCCCTTCCTCCTCCTTCGCCTTACTACTCTCAAGCTCCTTATAATTTCCTTCTTACGACATAACAATGGCCGTCGAATCCCTCCGCCAACGCTACGAAGCCGCAGGCCAGGGTCACCTCTTCCAGTTCTGGCCGAAACTCTCGGACTCTGAACGCCAGGAGCTGCAGGAGCAGCTCGAGAACCTCGACATCGACCGCATCAACCGCATCTACCAGAAGGCGATCAGCGCAGAGAAGGAGCTTGCGGAACAGGCAGGCAAGGACGTCATCGAGCCTCTGCCAGAGGATGCAGCTGGTTCCGTGAAGGTCGGCAGCGAGGACGAGAAGAAGTGGAGGAGCATTGGTCTCCGGGCGGTCGCCAACGGCGAGGTCGGTGTGCTCCTCATGGCGGGCGGTCAGGGAACGCGTCTTGGCAGCACGGCGCCCAAGGGCTGCTACGACATCGGCCTGCCCTCGCACAAGTCGCTCTTCCAGTACCAGGCAGAGCGCATCTTGCGCTTGCAGAAGATCGCCGCAGAGGAGACTCAGTCGTCGACGCCTGCCATCATCCCCTGGTACGTCATGACCAGCGGACCGACGAGGAAGGACACGGAGAAGTTCTTCGAGGAACACGCGTTCTTTGGGCTGGATTCCAAGAACGTGATTTTCTTCGAGCAAGGTACGCCTTTCCTCTCTCGAAGGCAGGCGAACGTGCCCCTCATGACATTGTGTTCTCAGGCACACTGCCCTGCCTAACCATGGATGGCAAGGTCATTCTTGAGACGCCCTCAAAGGTTGCCGTCGCGCCAGATGGCAATGGCGGCCTCTACGCCGCGCTTCGCCAGCCGCTCAACCCATTCGACGACACCCACACCGTCCTTGCCGACCTCGAGAAGCGCAACGTTCGCTACATCCACGTGTTCGGCGTTGACAACTGCCTCGTCAAGGTTGCCGACCCTGTCTTCTTGGGCTACTGCATCGAGAAGCAAGCCGACTGCGCCGCCAAGGTCGTTCCCAAGGCGTACCCCACCGAGTCCGTCGGCGTCGTCGCGCGCCGCGGCAACAAGTTCAGCGTCGTCGAGTACTCGGAGATCTCGCAGGAGCAGGCTGAGCGGCGCGACCCAAAGACGGGCGAGCTTGCTTTCCGCGCGGCGAACATCGTGAACCACTTCTACACGCTCGACTTCCTCAAGGCGATCGAGACCTTCGAGGACGAGCTCGCGTACCACATTGCGCGCAAGAAGATTCCGTACGTCGGCGAGGATGGCACCACGGTGAAGCCGACGAAGCCGAATGGCATGAAGCTCGAGATGTTCGTCTTTGATGTCTTCCCCTTCACGCAACGCTTCGTCGTGCTCGAGGTCCCGCGCAACGAGGAGTTCAGCCCGCTCAAGAACGCGCCAGGCACCGGCTCTGACGACCCCGAGACGAGCCGCCGCGATCTCCTCGCGCAGCACCGTCGCTTCCTCGAGGCCGCGGGCGCGAGCGTCGCGGACGGCGTCGAGATCGAAATCTCCCCGCTCGTCAGCTACGCCGGCGAGGGCCTCGAGTCGCTCAAGGGCAAGACCTTCACCCGCTCAGGCCTCGTCGAGTCCGTCGAGGAGTTCGACGCACTGCTGTAGTAATATGAAAGCATTCATGCCGGACGCTCCACGCATATAATCCACACATCCTCACACCTTGCACTAACAGAATGGACTATACCCTAGAGTAGTAATCTTGGACGATGGTTAAACAGATTGTAATTGCATATAGGAACATCCCAAACAATTAGTCTCGCACCCACTCTTTACGGCTTGATGTCAACGTCATAGCATGGTCGTGGCAGTTTGCAGCGACATAGCATTGTCTGAGGTACATGGAGAACGTCGTGTGCTACCCTCCCACAGGTCCATCGGCATTGCCTACGGGCATTGTCCCACGCCTCTCGAGCTCTTCTCGTAACGACGCAAATAACCGTTGCGTCCGCTCGGCGTTTGGCTGGAGCAGCGTGTCAGTTGCGAGTCCGAGCGGGATACACGCAGCAGAGACGACGCACCTCTTTGCAGCATGCTATGAGCTTGTCGATTAGCGCGCTCTGGCCTTTTTGCACCATCTCCAGCTCTTGTCGATAGTGCTGTGCCTGCGAGCGTGTTCACCAACGGAAACCCTGCATGGGCATGCCGTGACGCACCTCTGCTTCTGCCTTGTCTGCCCGAGCTTTCTCGCCCTCGGCAAGCTGCATCTGCTCCGCTGCTCGCGCTCGTGATAGAAGCACCTCGAGCTCTTTCGAGCGTATTACGCACTCGAAATGTCGCTCGCGGAGCTCGTACTGCCGCAGAACGTCCTTTAGGCGCTCCCGGACGCTGCAATGTCGGTGAGTTCTCGAGTATGAGCGGGCGGCCGAGGATGCTACGCACACTCCGTCGAATATATCCTCCATCACCTTGCGGGCTCTGTGACGTGATCAGAATCCGGGGTAAACCCGCTAGAGAATGTCACGCACTCTATGGGATCTTCTTGCCAGTGCTTCTTCAAGAGTTGCCTGCGAGGCTCGCCGCCCTCGTCCTGCCGTGGCGTCAGCCCGGGCTAGGAATCAAGACGCAGTATACGCACGATGTCCTCCGTGCCAGGCCCCTCTGTCAGATCCATCATCTCCACAGCCAAGATCTCGTCCCCGTCTTCCATGCCCGCCTCTTCTGGTGTCTGATCCGCCTCCAGAGTGCGGCCACCATGCGAGAATATGAACTGCATCGCGCCTGCAGACAATGTCGACGAGCCGGTGGTGCCGTTCACCTGCTGGCCCGCCGCCGCGGACGTGCCAGAAGGCGACTTAGCATCACCCTTCTTCTCGTTGACCTCCATGCGCTCTGTCCACGCATTAAACAGCCGCGAGAGCTTTGTCTTGCGAGAGATCTTGAAGAAGAGCTCCGCACGGTACTTGCAGTGCACCTTCACGACGATGTCGGGCATCTCGCGGTACTTGACATCCTGCATCTTGAGCTTCTCGGTTCGCTTAGCGACCTCGTTCTTCATCTTCTCCAACTGATCAGCGACGGAGGCATGGGTGAGACTGTGGGGAGGGCGCACAGACTGATCCGTACGCACCTGAGCGTTGGCCTCCTCCACCGACTGCATCAGTCGTTTGCTATCCTCCTAGACATGTATGAGAACACGCATACTGCTGCGTTCCTTTGAGACGGAACCCACCCGTAGCTTCTTGTTATCCTGCGGCCAATGTCAAAAGCTGAACAGATCTGCATGTAGTCGCTTTCACCTTCTGCAACTCCCGAGCCAAGTTCTCCATCTTCGTCTTCGTCTGGTTCGCCTTCGTTAACTGGTTCTTCGCTTCATTCAGAGCGTGAATACAGGTGCATAGATTGAACAACGATTTCCTAGGCACTGACCCGCATCCTTGTCCTTAACAAGCTTCTGCTTCTCCTTGGCATGGTCGCGCTCTTGACGCTTCAGCTCTGTGAACTGTCACCCGAGGACGTCAAGTCAGTCGGACGATGACAGCATGGGGACTCACTAGCTCAACGTATTTCTGATGCACAGCACTGTCTCCGAGGCCCGCAACAGTACTCTGTGCCTCTTCCGCTATAATTGTATGCATGTGAACGACTGACAGGTAACGTGTAGCGGCAGGTGAGGCGCACCAATTCTCCGTTCCTCCTCCTCATTATGAATCTCCTCTTCCTCCAGCGTCGCAATGCGGTTCTTGAGACTCTCGTATAACTGTGATGGGTCCACCGGAGGTTCGCTCTTCTTCTTGCCCTTCTGAGCATGCGAGTGTGTTCCGTTCACAGGTCCGTTTGGCTGGCGACTAGCGGGTGGAGGTTGGCCAGCATTAGTCTGTGTATTTGCATTATTTGGCGGTGCCGGTGGTGCAGCAGAGGGTGCCGGAGGAGTGGGGCCCGTCGGAGGCGGTCTGGCTTGCCTGGTAGCAGCCTGCGCACCGTTCATATGGAACTCCTTTTCAGCCGTATCGGAATAGTCCTGGAACGAACGGGCTGTATTCCGCGAGGGGATACAACTGGTGAATAAGCGAAGGAGTCCAATATTTCGTTGCGGCGGGCGATCAGTGTAGAGTGAGGGTAAGAACCAAAGTCAGTCAAGTCCCGCCGCGCCTGTCGCGGCTTCACACACGACGGTCATCTTGCCTCAGCTACTCATGCCCGCGACCCTCGCCATACTCCCTCCTGCTTTCTCGCTACGTCTACTGCGAGCCCAGCTTGATTGTATGCAGTCGTTTTTGCATGCCCGAACTTGTTAAAAAGCATCGCATCTCCTCTGCTCTGGGCATGCAAATTTCGCGTGTTCTCCGCGGCCGAACTCGACTTCCTTGCCACGCGCCGTGTTTCCCAGCCGCTGCAATCACGCTCCGGGCATTAGCGTCGAACTTCGTCCGGGGAGTGCACGATTGCCTCCACCAATTCGTCAAGGTTTGTGTGGACCGATTGGACAGATGTCATCTGAGGACGGAGTCGCGGTATGAGCATCTTGACTATGCTGGAGCTGATTCATTCTTGAGTCTATCCATGCATCTTATGACATCTGCTATGGTCTTGACACTCACCAGGTTTAGCTGGAAACCTTCTCTTCATCCAGTCACGGCCCCGCGGTTTTTCGCGAGTCCTCTCTATCTCCTCTCCTCCGTGAATAACCACGGTCATCTCAGCTTGGCACGCGATCTGCAGGTACTTCTCTGTGTTCCTTGTGGCCCTTACACCTTCTTCCGCCGGACGTATGACCCGATAAAGGTACGTCGCAGTCCGACATCGCAGGCGAGGGTCACCGGTGCGTACTCGGCAGACATCTTGTCAGTCCTTCATGGCTGAATACAACGTCAGGACAATCCCATGTGTTCAGTCGTGTCATCCGACCATTGCTCACATGTTGTACGTCGCCCTTGGCGTCGTCGAAGACGAATTTACGTTCCGCCGTATGCGGAGGATGAGCGCGTCCGCGTGCACGACAGCACTTCGCGCCGCTCGGCACTCTTCCGGGCCCGCCTCAATCCCCAGTATGGGGCTTGAGAATTGTGACACAAACTGCGACGGGTGGAATGTCTCATCCCGCCCTATGGCAAGTTGATGAGTGCAATGTCAAGGACAGGTTCTCGAAGTCGCAAATACATCTTGCCCTGCCCGACCTGACCGTACCCCGCGCGGTCGCGCCATTTGCTCTAGTTCAGCCGATGCGCTCTGGCTGCTCGCTCAATCGCGACAGTCTGGATCCTGGGCTGTGGGTCCGAGGACTATGTATGTACCTCTGACATCAATGTGGACTATCTGAGCTGGGATAACTGTGTAAACCCTCCTAGCAGGTTCCATGCATGGAGACGCGAGATAGTTTGAACACAGATGTGGAGTGATGATGACTTTCGTCTTTGATCGGCTGGTTGCCAACACATGTCTGGAACCTAACGGATGTCAGCGCAGCGGTGAGCCAACGATTGGCTGTCTCTCTTTTCGTCCCGGTCACTTGACCCTACAGCAAGGTCTGGTTGTTATGATTGACCGGATCCTCACGTCGGTTCCGCGCCGCTTCGTCGTTCTGCAAGATGCGCCGGGTAGGATGGAACCCGCCATGGTCTGATACGAGACCTCATGGCCTCGAGGTACGGAGAAGGTTTGCAGTTATCCGCGCACGGAATCACGTACACTGCAGACAGCCCAAAATTTCGGGCAACCGGAAATGTTTGGTAAAGGGTTTTATAAACGTTTCGTTTCCTTTGGATTTCGAGGTAAATTTCCAGGTAGGTGAAATCTTGCCTTTCCATTGCCTTTCAGGGTAATTTCTTGTGCGAAGAAACATCTGCTGTCCGGTACGCTCGAAATCAGTAGGAAATCATCTAGAAAGGCAAGCTTGCGGCGTGTCGGAAATTATCCAGAAAGGCATCATTTCTGATATCTTTCCGCGGACTTTCAGGGGGCTTGAAATGTGACGTGTCTACCATGAGGAAATGATACATGTCCCTATACAGGAAATTTTGAATTTTGGTCAACTTTCGAGTGGCGCGATAGGTAGCTGAAAGGTTACCTAAAGGGTAACATTTCCCGATCATTTCGAGTGCCCGAAAAGTCTAGCTTTCGTCCTCATTTCAGCCCGATTTCATGACACGCGAAATTCTGACTTTCGGACGCCCTGAAATTGTATAGAAACTTAACATTTCCGGTGGTTGCATCCCGATGTCACTGACACGTCGTGGTGCGTTCTGGCCCAACACATCGAGACGCGCGGCTATGTGCAACACATTTAGGTGCACCAAAATCTGCAAGACATCCGGGTGCATCTACTGGGTTGCAGTGTGATGCATCCGGTGGTACAGAGTGATGCATTCAGGTATGTCCGCGCGAGGTCAATGCTCCCACGTCTTCTTCTTTCCTTTTTGACATTAAACAAGGTTGATTCACCTGGGACGGTACGTACATAAGCTCATGTACACACTGATGTCGTTACTAGCGAGGTTTTGGGCCGAGTCCAGTGGAACTGCACTGGGTCATCTCGAGGTACCGCATGCGAGTCATGGCACGGTTGAGGCGCGAGATCTTACTCGACTTCTGGTTCGACACTGGGAAGGCGTCCTTGTCAAGGAGTGATAGCCATCACGAAGCTCGTCGCGGGGGCGCTGCTCGGACTCGATGCGTTGACGGCGGATCTCCTCGCGGCGCATGTCGTAGGGCATGGCCGACAAGGTCGGTTTGGAGTCGAAGTCGGACTCGCTACGGATGTCGTCGGAGCCCTGGGAACCGCCTTCTTCGCCTGGCGGGCCCATGTGCGCGTCGGGACGCCAGCGAGAGAGTTGATGCCTGTGGCTCCGCAACCACGTTGACTTGTCCGATTCGAGGCGCAACAGCTGCGGCCATTGTTGGTTATGGCAAGCAAAAAACGCACTGCTGAACTCACCAGCCTTCCATTTGTCTGTTCGCACTCTCTATCGTGCCGTAGACGGTAACCTCGGGTTCCTCTGTCGCCGATGAAGGCCTACTTATCGCTTAGACTGCCGTGTACAGGTAGTAGACTTTGCTGCCAGACTCTCGCCGTGTTGATATCGGGAGCCAGACCGCCATGCGCATTGCGATATCTTGCGCTCGAGGAGATGGTGCGCGTCCTGGTTGTCCTGAAGACCACCGCCGTAACTATCAGCACTGAAGAAGCCTGACTGGCTTGACGAAGAAGGGCATGAGTGATCGTGATCGAAGGACGACGATTTTGAGATGGAAGTTACCGACCACTGTGAGCTTCATGGACTTGGTATAGCCGCGAGGCGGCCTGCCTCCCAGTCCTGAGCGCACGTGGATGTTTGGAAGTATTGCGCTTCGAGCAGACTTCCTTCATCTCCTCCTTGGTACAAAGCGGCCACAGACCCTGGAACTCGGCGTTGTGCAGCGACAAGCAGACCGGGAGGACCTTCGGCAAGAGGTTGATGGGCGCGAGCGCACCGTGGTAGTCGTCGATGTGGTAGATGTCGATGAGCGGGAAGCGCTTGACGGTCGCGGCGATGGCCTGGTTCCAAGTCGAGTAGAAGATGGCAGAGCTGAGATCGTCCATACGAGCGGGATACGGGTCGGACTTGGTCTGCGCACGGAAGACGGGGCTGTCGAGGATGACGTAGGTGATGTTGTCCAGGACGTGTGTCTCGACCTCGATGAGGTAGGGCTCGCCGAAGATGATAACCTCGATGGGCTCAGCAGGCTCGCCGGGCGGGTACTCCAGGTCTTTGACCTTGGGGATAACCCAGACCAGATCGACATCCGTCATGGCCTTACACATAAGACTGGACATGACACCGAGACCACCAATCTTGACCTTGAGCTTCCAGTCGACGATCTCGTAGTCGAGGGTCGCGAATGAGCACCTTGCGACGCTTGTTCTTGTCCTCCGGCCAGCTTGCCTCGCACGTCCTCACTGCCGTGGCGCCCTGCTCATTTGTCCACCGCGCCGATGACAGCTACCCAGCCGTACTATCGCTGCCGCTGCCGGCGCCGCTTGTTTGCCGGAGGCTGTCGTTGTGGTCCGTCCCGGCGGTCCTCGTCGGGAAATGACGGTCTGGAAAACCGCGCTGCAGTCGTTGACATCGGTCGCTCGGCCACGCAGAGCTGCGTCCGGTACGTTCGTCGCTGACGTCGTTCGCGATGGCCATATCTGACGCATCGTCGCCCCCAGGCCACAGCGTTCGCAGAGCTCTCGACGGGGCGGCCGCGCCGAGGTTGTCGATCCTCACCGAGCCCGGCTGTCGTTCGCCGCCGCGACGCATTCCAGCGGTACGTTCTCGCCCCTGTCGCCCGTCCCCAGCGGTCGTCTGCTTGGCAGGTTTCCCCGTGGGTTCTCTGGCAAAAACCACCCTCGCCCAGTCGGTGTCACGTCGTCGCCCTGCCTTGCGAGTCAGCGATCTTGCTTCGTCACGCATTGCCCTTCACACTGGCCCTTCTCGCGATGCTTCTAGTACGTGCTCCCTGCGCCCCGTCGCTGCCTCGGTGCTGATGCACTGCCCGCTAGGTCTCGCTCCTACCGCCGCCGTCGTCGTCAAAGGCGCACACACCGAGGTCGCCGTGCTGTGATATCCGTCTGCTTGTGGTGTCCACCGAAGACCTTCTCGCTCATGTGCTCCTTGCTCAGGTTTGCGCTCGACTTGTGGACAAGGGCGCCGAGGATCGGGAAGTAGTTGTGCTCCTTCGTCGGCTTGACACCCCACTTGTTGTACTTGATGCCGTAGAACGACCACATGAAGATGACGACAGCGAGGGTACCGGTGATGAGAGGGATCGACAGCAGGAGAGCGTACATGATGGCGCCGACGGCAGACTGACCACGGGGCTCGAGAGTCCAAGTCAGAGTGGTATCGTACGAGCAGAGCCCATGCAAGATGCGGGTGCGGGGGTGCAGACATGTTCAGGTAGTTTGGCGCGGCAGTGTTGGGCAGCAGACGGTCGAGAACGCCATCGAGTCGACATCACCGTAGTAGTAATCGTTGTAGCCCCAGACGTTCAGCTGCACGTAGGTTGGCCAGGTCGCCATGATCTCGAGCTCCCACTTGCCGTCGTTGTTGTGCGTCATCTCGGCCGGAATACCCTGATCGAAACCCCACTGGTTGAAGGGACCACGGGCCAGGAACTGAGGGACACGGCGAGGCGTGGGGTAGCCACGATCCGCGTGCACAACGACCGCAGCCGATGCAGCGAGCGCGCTCCAGTCTGTCAAATATGGATCAGTGCATGCACGCTACAAGTGCAAAAGAGGTCACATACACTGTACCATGATATGCTGGCCTTCCCAGAATTGCCCTCGAACTCCTTCTCGTCGATGGTAGTCGTATCCTTCCAGTTGCGCCACTCGGTCCAATTCTGACCGAAGTTAGTCGAGTAGCGGAACTTGTCTGCACCAAACACCTGGTGAGTGAACGTGTACTGCCCGTTGTTGTAGCCGAACGCGTCGTTGTCGTAGTCAGACTCGGGGAAGACCATGACATTCTTGGCCGACCCCTTGCGGAGAAACAGACGGTCCTTGGACTAGCAGAATTGTCAGGGAAAATGAGTGCGGGTCATGCATATTGGACACTCACACCTGTTGAGCCCCCTCCGTTCGGAGCACTCGGATTGTTGACGAGGATCTCCAGAATACCATCGGGAACGCCCTCGAGCGTCCCAGACCAGGACCACAACGACGCGTCGACACCATTGATCGTCGAGAAAACCGGGTTCGCGATATTCGTACAATTGATGCTGCCCCCTGGTTCTGAGTGATGGTCACCTTCGATATCAGAAACATTCGCGTTGAAGAGGCCATGGCGACCATCCGGAAGGAGGCGACGCGACGCGTGAATACCGTCTGATCGGGAGCGTACGAGCTCTCGTTGACGCTAGCGGCGTCCCAGACGGGTGTGCTTGGTGCACGACATTTCAGACATCGTGCTCAGCAGTTGCATGTTCTCTGCCGCCATCACAATTGGAGCGCAGATAGCGTTGAGACCAGCGCGGCTGCGAGACTTGGTGATACTGAGACGGAGGAAGTCGTCCGTGGACTGACGCCATTCGAACGATGGGGAAACGTTGATGTCGTACATACAGAGACTTGCCGCGAATCCTCCCGTCTCCGACATTTGAGTGGGCCACTAAGTGACCGGTAAGTTTCGCGACCTTGAGCCAGCAAGCTATGACTCACCACCCATTTGCGGGTCGTACCCGTTCGCCTGTATCTCCTCCACATTTGGGCTCGATTGCATCACATGCAGATCCCGACATGACTCCCGCCAAGTTGCGTTCCAGATGGTTGCACAGCAACGACCATTATTTCGCATCTGAGGAGCTAGGTCGAGCAGGAGAGCCTAACGGTACAGTGAGCGAGACGCTTGATGGGCTGGGAATGGGTGTGAGTTGAGAAACGACCGCGATGGGCGAATGGATGGGGAGGGGACGGGTGGCGTCTGGGTTGCATCAAGGTGCAGTGCGATATACGGTTAGTTGCACCCGCTGCTAGACTGCTTCCTGAAGCTTGAGACCGCAATGAGCGTGATATGGGATACCCACGAAGACGGTACATACCCTGTCCGTGGTTCCCCTCTCCTCCCCCATCCCTCACGCCGCTCATTTTCGAGGGGTCCAGCACGAGCCTGCATTAGCACGCGTACATCAGGCGCAAAGACACGTCAGGACTAGTGTTGTGCGCAGAGTTAGGTTTTGAAGAGAGAAGTAGCGTTGGTCGTTGTCGAGGCTCGTGTGAGAGGCGACCTGAGGCGACCTGGAGTGACGAGTCGCACCTGCGTGTCACAGAGTGTCACAGTCACTGCCAGCTATGTCGACCCGCTCGGAACGCATACTCAGCTGCTGCATGAACGTAAATGCACCAATGTTTCTGATGTACTCTACATGAGTGTTGTCCTTGGCCGATGGCAAATCCTACGTCAGATTTGTGAAAGGCCTGCCGCAAGGGATACGCGGAGCACATGCACGAACACAACCTCCACACCTGCAACAAGCATGCCCGGATTCCTCTTATCAGGCCTAGGGCGGACAAGAGGGGGTAGTTTTTGCTAGATGCTAATCCTACAAGTGATATGAGCATTGGTCATACTAGCACGATATTGGACGCACTCTCTGCAACGACCTTACAACCATGCACTCTTCGCCGATGTCGTCCGGGGTATACGTATATGCTGGGAAATGCGCGACAATGTCCTTGATACGGATGACGTCGATCTCCCGGCTGAGTCGGTTGTAACAGAGCCAGGCGTTCAAGCCTTTGAATGCCCGGAACGGATCGCAGACCGAATGAGATGGGCTGAGATCTTCGTACCGTCGCACAACAGCAAAGGGTTCCACGACTAGGTCACCGTCGTCAGCCCGCCGTACATGGTAGAATACCTTTGAGATCTGCCCGGCAACAGGTCCGTCCGTGTTACCAGCAGGCCTGAACAAAACGAAGGAATTGCGCCGGCCCTTAGTGTGAGTAGCAAAGACCAAGCGGTTCACTGCGACGGAGTCGACAGATTGCACAGAGGGGTTAAGGATAGGAAGGGATTTTCCGAGCAAACCTCCGGCTCGAGGAAGATAGGCAGACCTGAACTGGAGGCTTGACTGCCGATTGATCAAGCGGAGAAGAGCATCGTAGACGGGTTGCTCGAGACGACTCTCCTGTTTCGTATTGTAGTTGAAGGGGGCTCCCGCGGCGGGATCTGCTGCAGCACCGTGGACTTCGCGGACAACGTCTCCGAAGGTTCGGTTGTAAGCCTCCATCATGCGATGATATGGGGAAAGCGTAGGCCATCGAACAGTCGACATGAACCAGCGTAGGTTCGAGCCTATGCAGAAATATCGCAGGAAAGTCAACGGCATGTCGGCTATCGGAGACGATGTTAGGACAGATCTCCAATAAGATAAAGGGCATGAACTTACAAGCTTTTGAATTTGTCTTAATCTGCGCGATGAGTCCGTTATAGCGTTCGAATGGGAATGCCCACCATGCTTGAACTGGTCCGAAGAGCTCTAAACACTCTCTGAGATGGAGAGCCATGTGGTGGTTTGGGCGGAGTGAATGTTCGAAAAGTAGCTGGAGTCCGTTGAGATAACTGAGCATATGGGAGTCATACTGCTCCGCTAAATCCTTGCTCATCGTCCGACGGGTGGCTGAATCGACTGCGACCACCAGATCGACGAAGTTGCGAAGGACCTCCCGGTCACGGGCAGTAGCCGACTTGCTGCTCCATATCCGGACGAGGGTGATCACCATGCTGACCGTACAAGCCGTACGCCACTGATCTGCCTTCAGTTTACCATGGCTCGGACTGCCAAAGTTGTGTGGTGGTCTCTGAAGCCAAGAAGGGTAGAACGTCCTCGAGATGTCGGCGCGTATTTCGTCTAAGACCTCCGCAGACAAAACGCGAAATTTTGAGATATCGGCCTCAGCCGCAGCTTGCAGCTTGAAGTCCACAATACACTTGTCCAAGACAGGAGGAACACGGATGTCGGGTTGACTCTCTGAGTACTATGCAATGATAAGCAGGACTCGGAGGAGAAGTCACAGAGCTTAGATTTACTCACCCATCTGAGCAGTGCCCTAACATACTCCCGCTTTACGTAGGACGTCTCGACTTGCACATTGTTCAACTCAGCGATCGCCACCAGGTAGCCCTTGCGAAGGCTCTGGAGGGCACTTTCCGAGCCCTTGCGGATTGCGGCTATAGCCTTGTCTAGATTCTTTTGCTGCTCGTCTGGAGTATGAGGCCGAGCTTTTTTCTTACCATCCTTTTCCTTGCCCTTGATGTCGATGCCCCAGACCTCCATGCAGTGGTGACGTAACTGCCCCAGATAGAGATTATGCATAGCATCTATCAGCGCGTACCGGGTAGGATCCCAGTATGGCAGGCGAAGCAGGGGAGACCACCGCAATCCGTGCTTCTCGAAGATCCTTGTTCGCTCCGCATTGTCCGGCGCGTCGCGCCACCTCAAGGCTATCGACAGATGCTCGCCCCAAGATCTTCTTTGCCATGTTGCCCGGTCAAGACTGTTGATCTCCCGGAGGCGTAGTCGACAGAATGAGCAGAAGTTATGGGAACTGTAGCTGGCAAACCCGGCCGTCTTTCTGAGAGCTGGGAGATCGCAAACCAAAGGGATCATGGCAGCTCTGACGACCCTTCCGGCTGACCTTGAAGCCGTTCGCGTGAGCAAGATGCCCCTGTTCCAAAGAGTGAGGAGGTCGTTCACCACTACGTCGAGGAAGGGGTTGAGCTCCTCCAAGGATGGTTCCGATGGACCCGGAATAATGCCAGCGAGATATATATTCTCGGTGCGATAGCGTAGGTGTGGGGGAAGGTTCAAGCATGCCATGTAAATCGCTCCGATAGAATGGGACTTTCCTGCTTTCTTGTTACCGAAAGGGTTCAGCCAGTCCACGAACAAGCTGAACACAAGGTGTATGGAGCCCTCGGTTTGTTCTGAAAACGGAGTAAGGTTGTCAGGGCCTAGGAAATGACGAATGACGGGTGCGTCCCATATATCAGTCCAACTGGCCTTCCCTGACCCATTCGTCCAAGCCATTTCGGCGACTTCCTCCAGACCAGGTCTTGAAAACAACTGACCGATCCATGTGGGCAGGCTTTGGTGCGCAAAGGTCTTGATTGGGACGAAGTTGCCTGAAGCGCCCATACTTGGCTTGAGCAACGCAGTGCCACACGGGGCTTGGTCTGGAGTCCGTCTGGCGGAGCAGTGCTCAGGATACCGCCTTCCCTTCTTAGCAGATTCAACAGGGCGATAGAGAGAAAAGCAACTTGGACAACAGGCGTAGAGGGTATACTCCGGTTCGAGTTTGAGATGGGACATGACAGTACGAACATCCCGGGGTAAACCGTCTAGAATGGCTTGTTGTGCAGGGGATGGGGTGTGAGAGGTGCCATTGGTGCTGTCGTATGTGAAGGCACCATGCAGAACCACCTCTATCATGGAAAGGACGAAATTGCTTTCGCCACGAGAGATGGTGGACAGGGTGTGAAGGATGACGACGAGTAGAAGCGCTGCCAAAAGGAAATATGGACGGATCTGCTTTGCATCGAAGGAACATTGGGTCTGCACTATCTCGGGCATATGAAGGCTGGAGCCTTCGGATAGACCCGAGTATAGACCCGCTCGCGCCTTCTCCACTTCCCAGCAGGAGCTACGTACATTTTCGAGGCGGAGCTTCTCGCGGAGAAGTTGCAGTTCTAGTTTCTCTTTACAACGTGTCACGTTCTTGTCCTCTAGTTTGGGCATCTCGCGAAGGCGCTGCAGAGTATCATCAATGAACGCTTTGAAGCTGAGGAAATGCAGGTTCTCGGGGCAAGACAGTAGGTCGGCTGGAGCATCGTCACTTGAGATAGGCTGTCCGCTGAACTTAAGACTTGTCTCATAGGAAACTGTCCGCGAATGGTGTGAGAGGGCAGACAGGAAGCCAGATATGACGCGGTGTTGCTCGCGCACCACGGTCTCCAGGTCATCCCGTGTGGACGATGTACTCTGAGCGAGCCACCAGCAACGTTAGATAAGCACAGGAGGATTTGTTACATTACACACCTCAGCCTTGGGACGATCCATTGGCTTGTATCCTGTTTCACCACCAACAGAAATCGTCTTGCTGAACTCCTCGGTATCTCGGTGGCGGACAGTGGAAGTACTGTCTTCACCCTCCCCCTTGGCTGACAATGTGGCCATGAGCACATGTTGTTGGAAACGCTCTTCAGTCAATGCCTGGTTCAGCTCGTCTCGCTCCGTGTGGTCCCTGATGGTGTTCAGGTACTGGTAGGCACCTTGTACGCGGCGCCCGCTTGCGTCGGTAATCGTGAACCGGATACATTCGCTGCAGATGCATACAGCCTGCTTGCGAGATCGCATAGTATAGTGGACGAGAGTGAGGTTGATTGGAAGGAGTGGCGTGGGTGGCACGCCTAAGCAACCTGTCGCGCGCTCATCGCCGTCGAATGCATCGAGGAGCGGTACAGCGCGTCTCAAAGTGTAATGGGGAATATTTAGCATCCGCCCCAGCCTAGAAGGGAAGCACATATAATTGCTCAACGTAGAGTAACTGAATGTGGATACAACTGGACTCGGTGAGATCGCTTGAGACTTCAGTGAGCTATTCATAGCAGACAACGCCTAGTCCATCCCATCCCATTTGTGTTCTTCCACTCAGTAGAATGTGCGACATCGTTACCGTACTGAATTCGAATGCAGCTCAGCCGACCGTGGCAGGTAGCTGTCGACTTCGGCCGTGACAATCCGGTAAGCCAGCGTCGTAGCATACGTCTCTCCTCCGCCTCATTCCCAGGGTGGGCAACGAGCGAGCTAAGGGTTGAAAGGTGCAGTGTTGTAAGGAAAGGGAGCCAGCGAAGTTCTCGACCCCATCGTTCGGCATGCTTCCACACGCAACGGTGTGAGAGGCCTCGGCGCTGTTTGTGTATTAGAGATGAGACGTAGAAAGAGGATGAATTATGACTCACACTAGCTCTTGGCTTGTCGTTCAACTTGAGGTAGGTGAGATTGGGTGCAAAGTGTGAGATCAGCTGAACCACGTTAACCTCATTTGCATACACGTCCAGAACGAGTTGGCGAAGCGATCGCAACAAAGGAAGCGCGGCAAGAGACTGAGACACGCCTGTTGAGCAGGTTTCCCGGCGCATGAATGAAGAAAGTGCGAATGTTTTATCGCTAACATATGCAGCACAACACTCCAATGGCGCCTCCAGAACTTCGATGCCACCGATGACACCGTAAGCTGCGCAGGGATGAGATGCACCACATGGACCAAGCCTCAGGCAGCGAATTGAGGTGTTGCATGAAATAAAGCCATGGATTCGAGCATGTGGGAGGTTGCTCGTGAAGGACGAGAGTTGTTCGAGCTGCAGGTTCTGCAGAAGCGCGTGGGGCGTGGATGTCGGTAACATGAGCGTGAGCTCTGTCAGATTCCGTAGGGTAGACAGGACCGTGCGAAGGGAAGACCAGCTGAATGAACTCGTCGGAGGTAGCTTGACCGTCAGCTCGCGAACGTTATGCCGAATGACTGTGTTGTGAGTGACAGTATCTCTCAGCTCGTCGAACTCGAGTGACGAACAAGCAGTCCAACTTGTCTGCAGTTTAGTGTTAGTAGATATCATGACTGACGACTGGCTTCAAGCGTACCACGACAGGAGAGGACAACGCGAGCTAGCACAAAGTAATGAGCTCTAACAGAGAATCGTACAAATAAAGTAGTGGGCATACCAGCGAAGTGGACATCGCGGCCTTGGAGCGTGTCTGTATGCCCATGACAGACTTGCTAGGGTGTTTGCGAGCGGGAAGGTGGTCGTCGAAGGTACCGAGCGAGAAAGCGTCTGGCTGTTTTTAAATGCCTCCCGTTCGCCCACGTGCTATCTTATCCTGAGGTGAGGGCGCGCAGCGGTAAAGTCAACACGCTAGCAACATTGTATCATCGGTGGCTTCTGCGGACATACCTGCTTTGCGCTCTTTAACAGGCTGTGGCAAGGCAAACAAACACCGGCGTTGGAAGAGAAAGGCATCAGAGTTGCATGTAGCTGTTTCGAATGGGTTGCTTTGTTGCAGAGGGGAGGGTGGGGACACTCTGCTTGCGACGTGCCCGCCTGCTTGGAGAATCGTGGGTCCGACTCTTGAAGCAAAGTAAATGCAGGGGTCTAGTCTGTGGTAGGGGGGTCAGTATGGGAGGTATATACGGTGGCCGACGTTACCTCACAGTCATCAAGATTTCACAACTCTCATGCCGCCGTCTCACTCAACCCATGCTCTCAAGAGATTGCGAGTTGTCTTCTTGGCGATCATTGCACACTGGGACCTAGCGGAAGTGGAAGCGAGCAGTGGACGGGATGATCGAGCATAACGATGCGTCCGATCGATAGGACGAGGCGGGGCAGCTATGCTGAGGCATATTCCACACTCACCGAGTGCACACATGTCATCCTCACAATGGCTGCTAATGAGTTCTAGAGCGAGTATGCGTAAGCTCTGTGTTCAGATGCATCAGGGAGCACCGTGAGCCTTGAAGACCATCATGTATATGCGAACAAACATACGAAGTCCGTCGTTCGCTGCTGATCCCATCCAGAGTATCAGCTGGTGGATAGGGGCGACAGGCTGATGGTGGGTAGTTCGACAGCGCATAGGGAACAGGGGGAGGGGCAACGACGCATTGCAAGCCGAGTCCCGCCTTTCCGCCGGCGGCAAATCAATGGGGCACTCGGTTCCGAGGTTCCACCACGTCATCAACAGTCTCATCAAGGGCTGCACGCATCTTGACTAGGCTATACTACGCCCGACGACGAGGACGTAGCAGTGCTCCCCCGCCCCTCCGCGATATGAACCCTATCCATGGCCGCCATTGCGATGCACACATGTAGAGCGCCCGCGATGGCAGCAAACGGCGCCCCATGTTTCCCAGCATTCTCGTGCACGGACCTCACTTCCAGTTCGCGGAAGCGCAAGGACGCCCGGCCGATTGTGCTACCACGCAGGCTTTGGAGGTACGTCAACGTACAGGAACAGATCCTTCGCATGAACTCACGATGTGCTTGCAAAGGTTGTTGAGACACAAGCCACCCTTGCTTCTCTTCTAGTCGCTCAAGATTAGATACGCTCATTTGTTACCCAAAATTCCAATGAACAGTGTTAGATGCTAGATTTCGTCGCTGCTTGGGAGCGCTCTCATAATCCTATTGGTGTGCATAACCTCGACATCTATGTGGTACACCGCGCGGTATGTGTGGTTATTCACGATACCCACTGCTGCACTGTCTGGAGCATCTGGTTTCTCGCTGCAAGGTCCACCCAGAAGTGGTTCGCGCCCTCAATCCTGACGACCCGCAAATGGGCCTTGCCCTCGCCTGCGTTCTCGCGCTGCAGGCTCTCCGCCCAATCGTCGTAACTTTGCACCCCAGTGAACTCGTTACAATCACTGTAGATGACGAGTACATTCGCATGGGGATCGCGCACGAGGGCGTTTAGTGTAGCTGTGTAATGTCGCTCCCGAAATGCAGTGAGCCATGAGTGGGTATGAGAGCAGTATATGCGTGACTCTGGCCGAGGACGGTTCGGACGGAAGTGGGAAGAGCGAGGCTACAAGTGAGCCATGCGAATAGCCCTACGACACCTTCGTTGGGATTCAATGCTCAATTGGTTCCCACTCCACAAGCGGAGCCGGGATAACTGCCCTGCAAAACTCTCTGAAGCCTTCGGTCTCGCAGTCCGCCTGCCATGTCCCCATCAGCGATCCAATTTGGAAGAGTACGGTGTTTAGTGCTGCTGCACCCTGGAACCCGGAGCTCAGAGCTTGAGCTTGAGCTTGAGGCCTAGAGCTGCAGTGGCCGGGCTGAGCGGCGAATAGGGTGGCAGCCCGTTGTGGCGTTTGATTGCTTCGGCCAGATGCGCTTGTGCGCTTGCCAGCAACCAATTCAAGAATGTCATCTTTGCAGACTTGGAGCGACTATAGTCAACATGTAAACCTTGTGCAGCACATGAAGTCGTTGTGACAAGAGGTTGCATTGATATGGTATGTTTCATTACGCCTCTTTGTTTCTCAGGATCCACTGAAAACAGGACGTTCGAGGCTTCTGAGCCACTCCATCTCTTGCCTCCGAATCCACTTCCCCTTCCCCACCCACATTTCCGGACCATGGACTACCATCCTGCAATCTATCTGAATCTCGCTGTGATTCTCATTGCAACGAGTGTGTTCATGGCTCTCAAGCTCAGGCCCCGTCAACAGACACGTCGGCCTGCCAGTTCTCGGCGTTCAGCAAGCTACCCTGTTGTCACCGCTAGCGCGGAAGTCGCCCCTAATCAAATCACTCGACTATCGTTTGCATTCCCTGCTGAGGGCAACAAGACATCTAAGATGGTCCCTATGATTTTGCGAGACCTCTGCCCCAGGTGCGAAATTGGATTGTCTACTACTGAATGAGCATGCTAATGTTTGTCGGCCAGTGACTTGGTCAAGAACGAACCTCAGCGCTCTTGCCCACGATCTGGCTCTCATGCCTGCTCTGAAAGGCCTTGCTCTTCCACGCGTACACCAGTCGCACCTCATGTTCATTTCTCACAAGACTCGTCGTCAAAGCCTGCATCGCTTCCAAACAATGAGTGTGCGTCCAGTGGGACCAGGTCTTTCCACGAGGATTCCGCCCGAGCAGTCACTCGATCGAGGCACCACACGGCTGGAGGCGCTGCCCGAAATCCAAGCTCGGTCGAGGGAGAAGATTCTTGCCCTGTATCCGACGAGTCCGTTGAGTCGGAAGATGAACTTGAGCCACCTGCCCCTACACTCAGCGCCCGGAAGCAGGAAGCCACACTTCATCTCAGGAGCGTATCTCCACCGGTTCACAGCACCCCCTTTAGCGGAGAGGGTACTGTACGGGTAAGTACTTCAGGATAGTTTTGCTTCCAATGATTGCTCACAACCACACAGGCATACATACGCCATTACGGCAAGAAGGGACGGGCGTACTGGTTTGAATCGAGGTCGTCATCTCCGCTTGTCGGACCTCCAGATCTCTCGAAGCGGCCAGATCTGTCATTGGGTGACCTGTACGTGCACACCAGTTCCAAGGGTAACCAATTATGGCTGTGGACCATGGAAGACAATCGTCGGTTCTGGTTGCCTATCCAACCGGGGTATGAACGCGGCGATGGTAGAAGGCTGATTCTGACAGAGAACAAGGGGCACCCCTCATGGGTTACAGAGCGCTGGTGCTCTAAGAAGCTCAGGAATAAAGTCAACAGCGCCGCCCTTCTGAGCGGCTGAGCAGGGACTTGGGGTCTGAGGGCTACTGTATTTACATGTTCATGGAGTTTTCTGATCCAATGTACATCATTTTCTACGCTGTCCTAGTAGGTGCTTGTATAGGAGCATCCAGTCTGGGGACAGGCTGTACGACGAGTGCGTGTCGGAGTGGGAAACGTCGATGAAGGTGTCGGATGCAATGGCGTTAAAGATGCCGACTGGTCTATATCCAAAGGGTGTGGAGTGTAGGTCGAACACCCCGAGCGTCGAGGCATCGCCCACAACGTACTGCGAGATGCTTGCTACGACGGCTTGGGCATCCTGGCTCAACGCCAACTCGTGTCTTGGGTCGGTGTAGACGTGGACGTAGCTGGGAGGCGTATAAGCGAGGTTTATACGTCGGCACCTCGGAACAAACGTACACAACGTCGGCACGGCAGTGCTCGTCCTGCGCCTCTATAGCATTTTGCCGGACCTGCGAAGCGCGTCAGCAACCGGCAAAGAGCAGAATATGCTGACCACTTGCTGCCACGCGTCAGTGAAGCGCACGATGCTACGGCGGTGCAGCTCGAGCGCATCGGCAGTGAATAGGACCTGCCTGGGGCCGGCCAAGATGGTGGCGAGGGAGCCAGTGAGCGCACAAACAAGTGCTGGTCTTGAAGCGCGGCGTCGCTGGGTAGAAACTCCTTGTGCATGCGTTTCGGGAGGAGTAGCAGGAGGTGCGTGTAAGGTGGGGCAAGTAGAAGTGGTGGTAATTCTACGAGGTGAGGAGGATAGCGCGTGAGAGCATGTAAGCTGACCGCAGGTTGGGCTTCTTGGCCTCCTGGAAGTCCTGCTTGTAACGCGCAGTGTCGGATGCGGGGAGCCTCGTGTGCGTAAGATTGAACTCGGCCAAGAGGTCCTTGCCAGCGCCGCGCGAGACGACAGCGCCAGTCGGGCTGCGGCGCGACTTGAGGATCTTGTGCCGCCACTCGTGCCCGTCACACGCGAGCCTGAGGATTGCGTTGATGTAGTCGCTCCGGATGTTCTGTGCCCGTGAAGAACGCGCAGGTCATGGGCCGCACCCGCGTGAAGAGCTTATCATCCTCTGCGCGCCGTGCTGCGGCGTCGAGTGTCTCGGGTGAGCTGAATGTCCCCCGCTCGGTTGAAAGTGAGTACCCTGTTGGGTATGTACTACACACAGTGTCAACGAGCGGGGACATAGGGAGGGAGTGCATGGCGCACGCACATTGTGGTACCGGCAGAGTAGCACAGGCGCGCACACCGAGGGTGGCATATAAGTTGCAGCCAGCTGTCCGCGAAGCCGTCGCAACTGGTAATCGATGACATGCCGCTCACCCGAACGCGTCAGGAACTCACTGTGTCTTTGTCCACGGACAGCTGCCCCACGAATTGCCCGTCCGAGTTTCCCTCGACCTCCAGCGCCCCCTGTAACTCGAAGAGTACAATCTCGTCCGTGCCGAATTGCGCAAATTGTGGCGGGAGAGGCCTCGAGGACGGTCCAGCGAGGTTGACATTGACTGGGATGATCATCTTGGGTGTTTGTGCAGTGTCTGGTGTCGTCACGGGTGTGCGAGGAGAGGATAGGGTTGTGGTCGAGTGCTGAAATGAGACGCGTCCAAGATTACAAGCGCGCGCCAGGTTCTTCACCGCAACCACCACCGTGCTCATTGCCTCTCACGGATTTCGGCTTGCTCTACAAGACCCATATTGATTCAAACCTGAAGTGCTTGGATTGGCTGTTCCCTGCATCGGCCATGTCTGCCCTGCGAGCCTTCCTGCACGACCTCATCGCCCTGCCCTCGGGGCTGCAACTCGAGGCCTCGCTCAGCCTCCCCAGAAACACATCCACAGCACACTAACAAAACACGCTGTGGCTCGGCGGGTGGATGGACGACCCGTGTGTCACACTCATAAGCTGAACGCGCCCGCGCTCACGCTGCCCGGCCACTAGGGTGCTGCAAGCACCGAAGGTGCCGCTCCTGTGCGCGGGCTACGCCGTGCTGCGCTACAACTCGCACGGTGTCGGCCGCTCGTCGAGCTGGCCATCGCTCACGGGCCTCCATGAGGCGCGTGACCTCGAGGAGCTTGTGCATTGGGCCATGGCGCAGACACCGGGGTTCACGTCCATCGTCATTGTAGTACGCTTCACGCTCGTCCTTCGCATTCGTCTCACGCAAACTTGGCATCTCATGTGGACAATTGCGACGCACGGTAGATTTATAGCGAGCTCGTGACCTCGCTGGACCCGCTGTCACTACTGTGGAGGCCAGGATGCATATGCACACCGACCTCGAGGCGACAAGGAGGTGACGCGCTACTGTCACGGATGTGACGGTGCTGCCCTATTTTTCGCCGATTTTTGGCCATTTTCCTCGATTAATCCAACGGGCGAGCAGCCCTCGCGCCGCCTGGAGTCCTAGCCGCCCACACTCAGCGCCAGCGCCCTGATGGCGCATCACCCCTAGACGCCAGCGCATCCCGCTGCGCGCTCAGACACTGCCCGGATCACCGGTCTGCCTTGCAACCGGTTCCCCGGATCGCCGAGGAGGCACTGTCATCCCTGATGACTCCCCTCGCCGAGACACGCCGAGCTGATCAGCCTGATGACACAGCCTCGGCCCGACGCAGCCTCGGACACTGCCAGCTGACACAGCCTCGTGACATAGCCCCCGCACAGCCTCGCCGCGCAGCCCGCGTCGCAGCCTCGCTGGCTATGCTGAGCGCTGCCCATCAGCTTATGTAATCGTATAGCCTGCCCTAAAGGACCTGTAGTATATAAGGGTAGCTCCCCTCGCTCCTGTTCGTCATCTCGACCTCTTGGTCAATACGGACAGGTAAGCCCGTTGTTTGTACAGTAGCTACTAGTGCTAATACACTTGGTCAATACGGACAGCTGCATAAGTTGTGCGTCGCCTGCGTGACTCGCTCCGCCGCGCCTCGTCGTCGACCTCCCCACTTGCCCTCCCTCGTGAAGCGTTGAGCCCTAGCTCCGCGACATTAGGTCGAGATCTTTTGGGTGCCCTAGGCATTTCTCCCTACCGCTCCCCCCAAACCCCGTTTAAAAAAGTTTATTCCCTCCGTTTAAAGCGAGTACGTCGTAGTCGAGCAGCCTGCTCACTCCGTGCACGTTGCTAAGGTCCTTACTTCGCAGTGCCGAAAGACGTCCGGCTCAAGGACCACATCCCCCAGCGCATCTTCGATCGCCTCCAACGTCGTCGCGAGGCCGGTAATCCCGTCAAGTGGACGGACCGCAAAGTCAAGGCGGTCGTCAAGTACGTGTCCACGCTCCCCCAGCCTCCGCCCTCCGTCCCCTCCATCAACTGGACTGCCGTTCGCGAGGCTCGTGAGGCCGAACAACGCGTAGGCAACCGCATCCGCGAACAGCGCCAACGAGAGGCGCAAGAAGCCCAGGCCGCCGTAGCCTCCTCCTCCTCGAAGCTCAGTTTGGCAGAGCGCCTCAGCGCCGCCCCGACGTACGAGCCCATCGCCCGCAAGCCCGTCGGCATCGATATCCCCAAGTACTCCCCCACCGACCTCGTCGGCATCTTCACGCCTAAACTCGACGCGACCATCAAGCGTCTCAAGGCCGTTGAGGAAGTCGACCTCTTCCACCTCGTAAACAGCGACCGCGCGCACGGCGTCTGCCAGCTGCTCGAGCGTCTTCGACAGATCCGCAACGAGCTCAGCCGCCTCGCTCCCACCACCACGTTTAAGGAGTGGCACCAATACGAGCTAGGTCTTGCTCAGATTGGTGACATTTCGTTCGTCGGTTTAAGGCGCAATTTCCGCCGCATCGTGGGAGAGTTAGACATAGTGTACCGGGCCGGATACTTTGATTAAATAAATACATCTCGTGTCGCTCTGGATTACGACTGCTCGCGCGATCCGCATTTCTTTGCGCGAAATCTCGAGGACCATACAGTTCGCGATTTTCACCTCATCGATCGAGGGGAAAGTTGGCAATTCGTTCCCTGTAGCGAACAACCCTGTCCACATCGAGAAAGCGCTCCAGCGGCCCCACAACTCCCGCCGAACGCTCGAGAAGTCCAATTCGAGCACCCTCGTTTCGCGCACCTGTTAGAATTCGCCCGCGCCTCCGCCACTACCCCGAATACTCCCGATCACAGTCCCCCGGACAGCAGCCACCACTCGTCTCCCGAGACATCGCTCGGCTCCGTCCTCTCTGATCACGAACCCGCTCCTTCCCCGTTTAACCTCTCCCGCGCTCACTCAGGAGCCAATACTCCCCGTCCTCCCAATATGTCCAGCACTCCCGGTGGAGCGCCTCCCGGCCCGGCTCCTCTCGACCCCGTCTCCGCTGCGCTCCTGCAAATGGCCCAGGCGATGACGCAGCTCACCAACACGGTCAACACTCTGGCCCAGACTATTGGCGCCAATCGGACAACGGTCAACGCCACGGTTAACGCGAACAAGGAGCTGCCCTTCGTCGAGAAGCCCGTCCCGTTCAAAGGGAAAGGTTCGGACACGGCCCGTCTCTTCCGCGCCGCCTATCGCATCTACGCCGACGGACAACCGGAGAAATTTGGCAAGCGCGACGTCGATGGTAACCTCCAGCGAGACCCCGACTCTGGCAAGATCTTGGTAGATGGTCAGAAGTGGATCGTCGGCGCCCTCTCCTTCATGCAGGACGAGGCGGCTGAATGGGCACGGCAGTACATCGAACAGGCGGCAGACGGTGTTCAGATATTCGACGGCTCTCGCGCCACGTTTTGGGAAGCGTTCAAGAACCGGTTCGAGCCCGTCGACGAGAAGGCCGAGGCCCTCAGCAAGCTGCAGGCATGCACGCAAGGCAATCGTCGGTTCGCGGAGTTCTTCGCGGAGTTCCAAGCCCTCGCCGGCCGCACGAAGCTCACCCCGGAGGACCTGGCAGCCCGGCTACGGACGAAGTTCAACAAGGACTACCTCGAGCGGATCTCATACATGGTCAACCCCGCTACTGGCAAAGGTCCCGAGACGTACGACGAGCTCAAGAACGCGGGTTTCGCTGTCGATCGGTCGAAGGACAAGCTCTCACAAGACCTCCTGGCACAGCAAGGCAAGACGTCCTCAACTCCGGCTAGCTCGTCAGCGCGCGCTTTCCGCGACCCGAACGCGATGGACATAGACGCCGCGAACATCGACGAGCTGTTTAAGGGTCTCACTGGCACGGATCTTAAGCGCCAGTTCGACGCCGTCATGAAGGACCGCTGCAAGGTCTGTGGCTCGAAGTCCCATAAGTCCACGGACCCCGTTCACCGTGATTCGGTCTGCAACCACTGCGGCAAGAAAGGTCACTGGTCCCGCGTCTGTCGTGCCCGCCTCGAGGGCAAGCCAAAAACCGCCCCTGCTACCGCCGCCGTTCGCGCCTCGTCTTCGGATACCTCGTCACAGGACTCCTCGTCTCCGGCCTCCTCGTCTTCTGGCAGCTCGTCTGACGACCAAGCTGCCGCGATCGCCGCCCTCCGTGATCAGCTGGCTCTGATACAAAAGCAGCTCGGGGGTTTTGCCTAAGGGGCCGGAGTGACGCCGCATCGTCGGTCCCCGTTTCGTCAAGCCCGGATTCAACTCCGGCGCCTTCGTTAGACCCACAGGACATTTCGGACTCTATCCGCTCGTGTACAATATCCGTATTAGACCCTTTTTCGAATCACTACCGTGTACCAGTAAAGCTCACCGGGATCAATAAAACTATTCGCACGCCCGCAATGATTGACTCCGGTGCGACTTCGCTGTTCATTCACGAAGACTTCTGCAAGCAGCATAAGATTCTCACGGTACCACTCAAAAGGGAAATTACGTTATACAACATCGACGGAACCAAGAATGAAGCAGGGTCTATCACACGTCGTGCCAGACTCCAGCTCACTGTGGGCTCGTACACGTTTAAGGAGGAGTTTCTTGTCACGAACATCGGTCCCGAGAACGTCATCCTCGGACTTCCGTGGCTCAAGAAATGGAATCCGAACATCGACTGGGAAACGGGAGATGTCCAGTTTCAGCTCCGCGGCGGGGTTGAGGACACCCCAGTTTTCGGCATACACCAGATTGACGCCAACCGCTCCGAACGCCGTGAATGGCTTCGGGCAGGCATTGTTGAGGACGCCAAGGACGAAGTCTGGATCCTCGCCGGCTACACTTACTCGCAAGCGATCGCTGTCGAAGCCAATCGCGAGAAGTATGCCAAGACGTTCGAAGAACTGGTTCCCAAGGAGTACCACCGACACAAGAAGGTGTTCTCTGAAGAAGAATCGCACCGTCTCCCGAAGCATCAGCCCTGGGATCACGCGATAGATCTCGTCCCAGACGCCCCGGCCTCGATCAAATCGAAGGTTTATCCCATGTCCCCGATCGAGAACGAAGAGCTGCAGCGGTTTATCGACGACGCACTCGCCAAGGGCTACATCGTCCCCAGCAAGTCTCCGATCGCCTCGCCCGTGTTCTTCATCAAGAAAAAGGACGGCAAGCTCCGGTTCATTCAGGACTATCGCAAGCTCAACGACATCACCGTGAAGAATCGGTACCCCCTTCCGCTCGCCTCCGACATCATCGGGAAGCTCCAGGGCGCTAAGATCTTCACTAAGTTCGACGTCCGCTGGGGCTACAACAACGTCCGGATTAAGGAAGGTGACGAGTGGAAAGCTGCCTTCGTCACCAACCGCGGTCTCTTCGAGCCCAGAGTTATGTACTTCGGTCTGTGCAACAGCCCTGCCACGTTCCAGGCCCTCATGAATCACATCTTCGCCGACCTCATCGCCGAAAGCAAGGTCGCAGTCTACCTCGACGACATCCTCATCTGGTCGAACGATCTCGCTTCGCATCGGAAGATTGTTCACGAGGTCCTGGCACGCCTCGCCAAGTACGATCTGTACCTTCGGCCCGAGAAGTGCGAGTTCGAGCGCTCAGAGATCGAGTATCTTGGGCTCCTCATCAGCGAAGGACAAGTCGGCATGGACCCTGGCAAGGTTAAGGCAGTAGCCGAGTGGCCGACCCCGAAGAACCTCAAAGACGTGCGAGGCTTTGTCGGGTTCGCCAATTTCTATCGCCGTTTCATCAAGGACTTCTCAAAGATCTGCCGCCCGTTGCACGATCTAACGAAGAAGGACACTCCGTTTAATTGGGGTCCCGCACAGGCAGAAGCCTTCGAGACGCTCAAGCGCGCTTTCACGACTCAGCCCGTGCTCGCCATGTGGAGCATTGATCGGCCAACTCGCGTCGAGACCGATGCTTCTGGCTACGCCACCGGAGGAGTCATAGCCCAACGCAACCCTGAAGATGGTCTCTGGCATCCAATCGCGTATCGCTCGCAGACCATGAGCCCCGCCGAGCGGAACTACGAGATCTGGGACCGCGAGATGCTTGCAATCATCGAAGCTCTCAAGGACTGGCGCCAGTTCCTCGAAGGTCTCCCGGAGCCTTTTGAGATCTGGACCGATCACCAGAATCTCCAGTACTGGAAAACTGCGCAGAATCTCACACGGCGACAAGCCCGATGGGCCTCCTACCTCGCCGAGTACGACTTCCGCATCATCCACCGCCCTGGCAAGACCCATCTCCTCGCCGACCCGCTCTCCCGGCCTTCCTCGCTGCATGTCTCTGACGAAGAGGACAACCGCTCGCAGATAGTGTTGAAGCCGGAGCTGTTTAAGATAGCCGCCACGGTAGCTTTCGCAAACCCCTCCCCCCTCGAGAAGCGCATTCGCGAATGCTCCGAAAAGGAAAAGGAAGTCGCAGACGCCCTACAGACTCTCCGGACCAAGGGGCCCCGCAAGCTGCACAACGGCGTTCTCGAATGGGAAGAGGACAACGGCCTTCTGTACTACCATGGGAAAGTCTATGTCCCGAACAGTGTCGCGCTGCGCAACGACGTCATCAAGTCTTGCCACGACGCGCCGACCGCCGGACACCCTGGGAAGCACACCACTCTCGAGTTGGTCTCTCGGTACTATTGGTGGCCACGCATCTCCGCCGACGTTAGCCGCTACGTGCTCGGTTGCGATCAATGCCAACGGTACAAGTCCGCCCCGCATCCGAAAGCCACCCTACAGCCCCACGACGTCCCTTCAGGGCCTTGGGAACACGTCGGCGTGGATCTCATCACGCAACTCCCACGTGACGCCAAGACCAAGAAGGACTCAATCGCGGTCTACGTGGACCACTATTCGGATCAGTGCCACCTTGTGCCGGTCGACTCGACGATCACCGCTGCCGGCATGGGCGACGTCCACTACACAGACATCTTCCGCCTCCACGGCCTCCCACGCAAGATCTTCTCCGATCGTGGACCCCAGTTTGCAGCCCAGTACATGCGAGCGTTGTACAAGCGCCTCGGCATCGCTACCGGCCTCACCACGGCGTATCACCCTGAAAGCAACGGCAAGGTCGAGCGCAAGAACCAGGAAGTCGAGAAATTCCTGCGTCTCTTCGTCTCCCAGCGCCAAGATGACTGGGTCGATTGGCTCCCGATGGCCGAGTTCACCCTGAACTCACACGTGTCCAGTGCTACCGAGCGCACGCCCTTCGAGATTGTTTACGGCTACACACCGGACTTCACGATCCCGGCCGGCAAACACACCAACGTTCCCGCTCTCGACGAGCGCCTAGACCGCATGGCTCACGTCCGCAAAGAGGCCGAAGCTGCCCTGCGCCTAACCAAAGCCCGCATGAAAGAAGAGTACGAGGCCGCGAAGAAACGCGCCCACTCCTTCAAGGTCGGCGATCAGGTTTGGCTCAGCACGAAGGACCTCAGCATCGATCAGCCCTCGCCCAAACTCGGCCCCCGCCAGCTGGGTCCGTTTAAGGTTCTGGAAAAGATCGGCGATCTGGACTATCGGCTCGAGCTCCCGAGCTGGCTGAAAATCCACCCGGTTTTCCATGTCAACCGCCTCAGCCCGTGGCACGATCAAGGCGTTGAGAAGCCCCTGCCACCCAAACCTGTCAAGGTTGCCGGCGAAGAAGAATACGTCGTCGAGAAAGTCCTCGACAGCCGCATATACCGCCGACAACTGCAGTACAAGGTCCACTGGAAAGGCTACAGTCAAGCCGGCGACACGTGGGAAAAAGCAGACAACCTCAAACACGCCAAAGCTCTGGTCAACAAATTCCATCGCGAAAATCCGGAAGCGCCCCGCAAGCTCGCTGCCACCGCCTTCGAAGCCCTCGCCGCCTCTTTTCGCCCGTTCGTCACCGAAGTCGACGTCTCCCACCTTTCTGCCTCTGATCGCGCCAAGGCCGATCTCGATTGGGAGGAGGGGCGTCACCTCTGACGACCTCGCGAGGACGCTCGGTTTTAGGAGGGGGGTAATGTCACGGATGTGACGGTGCTGCCCTATTTTTCGCCGATTTTTGGCCATTTTCCTCGATTAATCCAACGGGCGAGCAGCCCTCGCGCCGCCTGGAGTCCTAGCCGCCCACACTCAGCGCCAGCGCCCTGATGGCGCATCACCCCTAGACGCCAGCGCATCCCGCTGCGCGCTCAGACACTGCCCGGATCACCGGTCTGCCTTGCAACCGGTTCCCCGGATCGCCGAGGAGGCACTGTCATCCCTGATGACTCCCCTCGCCGAGACACGCCGAGCTGATCAGCCTGATGACACAGCCTCGGCCCGACGCAGCCTCGGACACTGCCAGCTGACACAGCCTCGTGACATAGCCCCCGCACAGCCTCGCCGCGCAGCCCGCGTCGCAGCCTCGCTGGCTATGCTGAGCGCTGCCCATCAGCTTATGTAATCGTATAGCCTGCCCTAAAGGACCTGTAGTATATAAGGGTAGCTCCCCTCGCTCCTGTCCGTCATCTCGACCTCTTGGTCAATACGGACAGGTAAGCCCGTTGTTTGTACAGTAGCTACTAGTGCTAATACACTTGGTCAATACGGACAGCTGCATAAGTTGTGCGTCGCCTGCGTGACTCGCTCCGCCGCGCCTCGTCGTCGACCTCCCCACTTGCCCTCCCTCGTGAAGCGTTGAGCCCTAGCTCTGCGACAGCTACCGGATGCTCGCCGACACTGCAGTGAGCGAGAGGTCCGCTGCACAGAGGCAGACATTGCGCGCCTTAAGCGGCCCAGAAGCGATGCTGCGGACGCGCGAGTGGCAGGCAAGGGAGGAGGACCTGTATCTACCTGCCCGGTATCAGACTCAGTGCCACATGGCGGCCTCAGCTTCGCTGGTGTGTGTAACTTGCGCAACATCATGAGACTCATGCGAACGCCACCTAAATTACTAGTCTACATGTACAAGTTCGTTAGACTGATGGAGAGGAATAGCTAATAAGGGTATTTTGCAGCAGCTGGCATGCATGGCGTGCTGCAGCACACACTCGAGCAATATACATTCTGATCTCCCTGTAGGCGTTGTCAACCTCCTGCCTGAACATCTGGAAAGCCTCAGCTGTGACAAATTGCAATGTCTGAGGGTTTCCGTCGTAGTCTGTCCACTGGGCGAACCATCGGCTGGACTCGGCCTCCTGGTACTGTAGCACCATTGTTAGCGGGCATCCCGAGAGTTTGCTGGACATTGCTACTCACTTCTGCATAGGTCAGCCTGCCGATGACGCTTAGCGCGATATCGAACTCAACCTCTCCTTTCGTGTCTTGCACCAAAAGCATGACTGGGAGGCCCATCTTACGACCGAGGCATGCATGCATAGAAAAGGAGACTTACAGCCGCACGGCTCTACTTTGGCTAGCATGATGCTAACCTCAAGCCACCCTTCGCCATCTTGCAAAAATACGTTTGGTGGCAATGCTGCGTAGAGCGGATCTACTCTGGAACGTATTCGATCTATGAAGACTTGTGGAGTGCTATATAGCTCGGGAATGCTCACCTAAGCTGTTCACCGTGAGCTTCGAAATCTCCATCTTGAAGCATCGATTCTGAGTGAAATACCCGCAAGAGATGTTCCGGGGGTATCGCTATGGGCTGAAGGTGCTGCATGTTCCAGGTGGAGGTGGGAATAGATGGAAAGGTGTGAAGCCAGGGGACGAGCTTTTAATAGTCTCACTTGACGGTGTCCGAATGGCGTGCATTGTTCGCGTTGTGTAGGAGAGGGCTGTATAGGCGTTGTGAATGAATAGCACATGAGCAGATGCCACTCCTCGACACTGCACAATGCCGGCTATCTGAGGTGACGACTGCAACAGGGCGTCATCGACACTCAGCCAGGGGTCCAGATGCAGCCTAAGGTAGTGCTTGCGTCGGGTTGACTGAGCTCTGGGGGCACCGTGACAATCTCACCTGCACAGGTATATGACAGGGGAGTGCTGCAAGCTACAGTGCTCATGTGCCATGAACAGATGCAGTTTGTGGATAGAATATGATTCACACCGTTAGGACATGGGCTTTTCTACAAGAACGTTGTGATGCACCACAATACGCTAGTCTGATCTCACAGGTGTTGGGCCTGTCTTTTCCTTCCTGAGAGGTGAGGCGCGGTGTTTGTGGACGTAGTGGGCGTATGCATCTTGCAACATGGGAGGTCATGGCTCTTGCGAGACAGGTCGCTTCAGCGTCCAGGCAGCGGTGGACACAGCATGTCAAGCGCTCAGTAGGCTCTCCGAGTCTTGTCGCGGTTGCACGCAAGGAGAATCGATGCATTGCAAGCCAATATTTAGGCAAATTGTCATTGGACATCATTGGACTGAAACCCAAGTGGTCATAGGGCTTAGGACGATGTACAGGATAGATTAAGAGTACAACAAATAGCACCTCAAAGCGTAAAAAAAGAACGTCGGGGGCGCAGTATGTAGGTCAAGAAAGTATGGGTGTTCTATGACTGCCCAGAAGTCGTACTGGGTGACATTTTGTAGAATTACCCTGGGACACTATAAATCATTACTTCTCTAGGGGCGTATGATGTCATATACACAACATCGTCAGGATAAACATGGTTCACAGTTCGGTTCTCCATGTAACGAGGGGATACATACTGCATCTGCGCCTCTACAGGGCTGGGGTACTGGTTGGGGGCTGCGTACTCATAGCCATACCACACTGTTGAGGCGTTTTGCAGACTAGCGTAAAGTTGAAGGTTGCTGGAATGCGAAACAACTGTGTGAGACATGACCACAAAATTGTGGCAGCGAACGCTATACGCACGAATAGAAAGGAGTCGTCCCATTGAGCCCTCCCCGGCTCTCTGTAGCCGAAACAAGCACTTCGGGCTCTGCCAACTCCGAGCTGGGCACAACAGAGTGTTCAGCTGGATGCGCTTGCAGCGCCTCAGCGGCCTCACCGGACGAGGACTGGGGCCAGACGCCGAGGGCTCCTGCTGAGTTGGTGTGCATTGATTGGAGCGAAGATGAGGCGAGGAATGCCTGCGAGGCAGAGGTGACACGTTCGTGAAGGCTAAGGGTATTAGGCATGTCAGCGCCGCGCGAGCTATAACAGAGGGGGAGGAGTGTTGGTGCCGAGCGGTCCACAACATTGTCAGCTGTGGAGACTGTCCCAGACAGCGCTGAGCCTGTCACTGTCGAGGTGCTGGACTTGTGATAGGAGGCATGCACAACATGTCTGTCGAGATTAAAGTTGTCTCCGTGACAGGTTGCCGGTCGATGGGATGAGTGGTTGATTAGGGAGAAGTCGGGACTGTAGGACGATGTCGAGGTCTGGAGGCAGTTGGAGGTTCTATCCCGCAACAGGGACGACTTCAGGGTCTGGTCCTCTTGCTTGGTCTGAGCTCCCTTGGACGCTCCGACAGCCTGAGGAGCAACTATGGCGGGCGACTTGCAACGGATACGAACAACTCGCAGGGGGTCTGACACAGTCTTGTGGGGTATCTTGACTGGCCGTAGCGGCTTGTCAGAGGGCGGTGGGCGACGGGCCTTGGGATAGACGCATGATCGACCACTACGAGCGCAGCGGCTACAAGCTGGCTTGTCACCGCTACACTTCATTGCAGGGCCTCGTCAGCTCTGCCCGTTACTAGCATAGGAGTAGTTAACTCACCTTAGCCTTTCGTTCTCGGCAACCCCTGCATGCAATGGCGGTGCGCCTTTTGTCGGTGGGTGTCGGCGAGCGGAACATCAGGCAATCGCCGTCATAACCCGGAAGCTTCCCAGGCTTGTATTTCCAGTAGTCGTTACCCCAAGGTACATCGTATGGGATAAGGTTCCAGGGATCCGAGTCCGAGTCATCGCTGAGAGCAATAACGAGCGGCATTGAGGCTGAGAGCTTGTGGAGGCAGCTGGTACGAGTGATATAGCAGCCTCCTCAGCACAGAATACTGGCGAATGACCCACAGCAATGCCCCGAAATAGTCCTCGTGGCCTCTTAGTCCAACGGCTCGGTCGAGACAGACACGTTCCGGACATGGGTGATGGCAGTCTCAAAGAGCGGTGAGCTAGACTGCACATGTTTTATGCACCTTTTCTACGGCAACGCAGCTTAGTGGCAGACCCTGACCGCGTTTTTTCTATCTGCTGATCTCTTCTGACGTGATTTTCATCAGGCACAAGCTACGTACTTCGAAAAGCTGGTGGCAAGCAGTGAGCATTCTGCTACTTAGCTAATCCGAGCTTTCGAAGTTATTCTCACCAGCCTAGGCCGTCATGGCGGACCTCCCATTACCGCCTGTAGGGATCGCCATGAAACGTTGTGTTGAGAATGACATGAGTTCCTAGCCATGTGTCAGAAGGCATGCGCGCAGCGCTAGCAATATACGTAAATCTTGCCTGGAGCCGCTAATGATGTAGAAGGTGCGCTCGGTATTGACGGAGCTTAAACATGGGTCTGGAACGTCTCTTCAGCTTGCGTCTCCGTGGGCAGAAGGGAGTGAGAGGAAATACTAACTGCGAGGTGCAATAGCTTTTGGTCCCCTGCCGCCGCTGCCAGAGGACATCTCAAGGCAGGCAGGTGAAGATGTGCCACCTTGCCAGACGTGACAGAGGTCGCCTGGACCAATGACGACCCATTGAATCGTATGCCGCCTGCCCCACGATTTACTGTTGAGACTTGCGGATCCGACCCGATTTCGACAATTGCGCCCAGATTTCGCTTGCTGCAAGGAGACAAGGGCGTGCCCAGGGCAGAATCACAGGAAGATTCAAATATTGCATGTGGATGGCAATGTGTCGTTGGGCTGCGAGAAGTGAGCGAACAGCGAGCGAACGAGAGGCACAACAAGTGCTTACTAAGCGAGGGAGCCGAAAGAGGAAAGTCGAGATGTTCTCGACTATCCTCTCGCCTCCACTCGC
Organism: Phanerodontia chrysosporium; assembly: GCA_001910725.1. NCBI lineage: Eukaryota > Fungi > Basidiomycota > Agaricomycetes > Polyporales > Phanerochaetaceae > Phanerodontia > Phanerodontia chrysosporium. Next base: position 109,831 of record MJGA01000003.1, read on the forward strand.
ATCGCTCCCTCGCTCGCTCCTCAAAGCAACCCACCCAACCCACAGTGCCTTGTGGTGGTGAGCCGTTTCGTCAACGCCGCCGCTGCATCGCGCTCGAGCAGGATTTCGGCCAGCCTTCAGCCCCGCCGCAGAGGTCGGGTTCTGCACGGCAATCGCGTTCCGACGCAGCCGCACCCTTGCGCGCGGCCTCCCGGTCGTCGCCGCCTGCAGAACCCGGCGAGCAGGGCACGAGCCTCCGCCAGCGGCCCGCCAAGTGCGGTTGCCGCCCGCGGCCGAAATCCGCCTCCCGGCAACAAAGTAGCGAGACTAAGCACGCCAATGCAAGGCAAACGATTAGCAACGTCGTATCACCGAACCAGCGCTGCGTGAGACTCACCTCGTCTTCAACATCACGCAGCGCTACAACCTCGCTTTCCGGTGCGCGAACTAAGCATTAGGAAGCGTTGCGGCGCTCCGAGCTGCGCCCTGTCGCATCACATCAGGGCGCTTACGGTTGCATCAGCCAGGGCGTTAGATCAGGTCCTTTGTGTCAAGTCCCACCATGTCGCTGCAGTACGAAGTTGTCGCGAAGCTGGAGGCTGGACACAGCAAGGGGGTAACCTGCCTGGCCTTCAGTCCTGATGGTCGCTTCTTAGCAAGCGGAAGCCTGGACAGTACGGTGTGTCTATGGAACTTGTCGTCTCCGTACAAGCTAGAACACGTTTTCACTGGCGCGAGCCCTATATTATCCCTTACATGGAGAACGAAGAACATACTACTCTGTGGATTGCAGGATGGTACAGTAGCTACCTTCTTTATGGAAGCGGTGAGTTATCTCGTCAACTTTCATGAGAGCATTGCTGCTGATACCACATTGTCGGTGGCACAGAGGTCACGGGTCGACATGGCAGCTTTTCCTGCACATAAATACCCTGTCGAGCATCTGTCTATTCACAATGCCTTCTTGGCTTCTGCAGGACACTCGGAGGGCCTGGTATGGGAATATACCCCAGAAAGTGAGCATCGAACAAATGCTACTCGGAGACTCCTTCCTTACATTCCAACTTTAGCCTTGGCGAAGTGGAAGCTATTGGCTTCAGTACCAGAGCCCCCTGAAAAGCCATCTCATGGTTCTCAACCCAAGTTCGTCACCGCTATTGGCTGGTTAACATATAACCAACACCCGGATTCCCTTCTCATCTGCTACCTGCATCACGGCATCTCGTCAGTAACTATCCCCGCATGTCCCCTCACTTTTTCACTGATACGTCCTCGGATCATACGTCTAGCATAGTCAGCTCTGCTGATTGGACATGCATTCGGCATATATCCAAGAACGGGCTTATGTGCGTACCCCTCTGTATGAATATTATTCAAATCTCACACCCTGCCTGACGCTATAGCTCAAGCGCCAGCCTCTCCGAAGACGGGAGCCTTCTCGCCGTCTGCAATGTGACTACAGGGTTTGACATTTACCGCATGAGCTCCGGCGATTGGATAGCAAGCCTTCCGGATAACAATTGCAATGACGCGGATCGTCTCCTCATACCTGTCCTCTTGGTCCACAGAGGACGGGTCTTACTCACAGGCAGTCTCAATAGTGTCGCAAATCTCTGGGACATCGAGAGGAAGCAGGTGCTACAGACTCTCCACATCGGGACAACTCGTAAGGCGGTAATCCCCAATAGCGAGTAGAGACCGCTGACTCTATGCTTCATACAGATTCACGAAGAGTACAGGCTCTTGCAAGTTACACTGGGCCAGACCAGGCGCAAGGTCGCTTGATGATCGCCATGGGGGTCCCGAGTCGGGAGTCACCCTTTCCCATTGTGCTCTGGCGGGCGCGCGAAGTAGGCGTTGAGACTTCGTCAAGCCCTGTCTCTATGGCTTCTTCATCCTGGGTGAGTTAGCATCTCTTTACATCTTCCAAGAATCGATCGCTGATCGTCGACAGTATGTTTGGATCATGACTGTTGCCGCTGCGGCTGTTGCCTCTGTTGTGCTGTTAGGCAGAAGTGCTAGACCTGATCTAAACACATAACGTTGGTTATGTTACCGTTATAACGACGCTTCCGAGTCGTTAGTGCGCTACTGTATGCTGTTATGCCTGTAGAAGCCTTTCACCGTCCAGTCGGCTATCTCGCAGCTCATTGTATCTAATCTGTGTATTACCATTTTTGCTGTTGTATAACAATGCCCAGGTCTTGTTCTCCATTTCGCCTACAGATCCCACCAACTAACCTGGCAATTACGTGTGTGGTTGTTGTACATGCGATTACCGAACACGCGCATCCTCCAGACGGCGGTCAAGGTACGGCGATTTTTAGAAAGCCTTGGAGTTAACTGCTACGATACTGGTATATTGGTATATGCATGATCCTTAGCTTCAGTCAGAATGAAAGTCTACGTATCAACTCATCCAAGTTGTCAGTACAGCTGAAAAGGGTGAATAATATTCTGCGTAGTATGCTAGTACGCCCACTGGTGGCATGCTCCAAGATATGATACAATAAGGCCGCGAGCAATCTCACCAGCGAAGATAGTGAAGCTACGCTCCCTTCGAAGGGAGCTGTACACCGGCCGATGTCTGTCTACTCTAGCTGGCCAAGGAGTGAACTCGACGACCAAGCACAAGGAGATGAAGGCGATCCACAAAGGTACCCTCGTCCCGTTAATTCGGAGTGCCATGAAACCGCCGACAAGGCTCTTGAGTACATAACCGGTCAGAAGTCCCGCAGATACAAGGGCCTCGGACAGGTCCAGCTGGTGGCAGATGAGCGATAGAGCGGTCGTGGACACCTCAGGTGGGCATGGGATAAGTACACTGGCATACGGTGCCAGAACCGCGGGCAGCAGGAGGACGTTGTCGTGTGCATGCAAGTCATTACTATCCTGGAAGATCATCGGGTTAGTATCGACCTGGCGTGTAAACTAGGGATATACCATGACTGGATATCCAGGGAGCGGTACAGCATCAAAGGCCGCACAGTTCTCGACTTCAACAGCTACTCCCTCTTCTGGGAGAGGCCCCGACAGTGCTGCTACTGTTGTGGTCGTGAGCTTAGAAGGGCTTGGTCACCCATTAGACGCATCTTTGGCCCGCCTAGATTGAGTGTCTTCGCACCTTTCGCGTCCGCTACCATCTGAGGACCCCACGGGCATTGTTTACCAACTTGGAGGTCGTGCCTTGCTGCGAAGAGTATTTCAAGAGTGATGGGCGATGGGTGAGATCTAGAGGTGGACAAGAGTGGGTCTTGCCAAGTTTTGTGGGCTGTACCTTGCGGACGACCTGATCAAGTCAGGAGTGGCGGTGGCGCGGCTATGGACACAGAAGCTCAGAAAGAGACCATTGAGGCACATGACCTTGAAGCCCGTGAGCCTCACTACATGCAAGTCGGACGCGGTTGATTGTTCAACCCCATCCTCAACCACTCTCTCCCATCTGGCCATACCCACACCTCGAGACCGCAACTATGCCTGCAAACAGTGCAAGCCGCAGAGCGACCAGCATCGCGTCTCGCGTCGCCCACCAACCAAAACCGAACCGTAAGACGCATCATATTACCAGTTGCCACTCCAGGTACTCACTTCAGTGTTGCAGAACAAATCGAACCTGTAGCAGAAGACACGTCTGAAGGCGATATGAGGAGAGATGGTTCTGATTTGCGCCCCGAGCCGCACGCCTCAGTCGGTGCAGGAAGCGACAACCTCACAAGCATTCCTTGGAGAGCCTGTGTGCTCCTCGGAATCCTCGCACTCGCCATGGTCAATGGATGGATCTTCCGCGAGGATCTCCCGGCCATGGGCACAGGCATACAGCGTACCTCGCAGTATGTATCCTCTCTTGCAAGTATGGCCTTCCCGTACAAGCTGCACTCTGCCCCGAAGGATTGTCGCAGGTGCGACGTCCTCACCCCGCACATGAAGCACGCTATTAGCGAATACGTCCAGCTCTTGCTGGCTCACGGTGGTCTTGCGGGCCCAGGTGTGGGCTCTCTCCCAGTTGAACCCCAGCGGGATTATGCGTTGAGGGCAGATGGTGGCAGCGTCATCTGCGAGCTTACATCTGGGTGCTCCTGGTGGGTAGCCAATATTCCGGGATTGTCTACCACTGCGGAATACGCAATCGACGATTCTCACGCTATTGGACGCTGCTGGCTTCTGTCGGCACCTTACGGGCAACTGGGAATTTTACTCGCCGAACCACTGTTCCTCACCTCGCTCACGATCGATCATATTCCTCAGAGCCTTGCAGCAGACATTGGGCAAGCGCCTCGAAGCATGATTCTGTGGGGCCTCCTCGATGGCGAACAGAATGAAGCTCGTTTCCGGCAACTTTCTCTGAACGAAGTACTTCCTGGCGGTCGCTCTGGCCCTCCCATCGCAACCGGTTACCGCTTCGCTCCTTTGGCTGTGTTCGAGTATGACGTCTCTGCTCCCTACCATGTTCAGACCTTCCCCGTCCTTTCCGCTATCTTAAATTCCGGGATTGACTTCACTGTAGTAGTATTAGAGCTGGTCGATAATTGGGGTAGCGCGACGACCTGCCTGTACTGAGTTAGGGTGCACGGATCGCGTGCCTCATCTTGAATGCTTGTTGTAGTTGTACTCATTGTTGTCGTTGTAATGAGATGCTTAGCACTATGAAAGCAATGCATTTTGTAGCATCTGAACATTAAAGGATGTGTTCGATACAGATGCAAAGGACGTTCAGTATGCCAGCTGGCATAGGAAAGATGGGCATTTGTGCCATTCTGCGCATGCACAAAACCAAACACTTCAATGAAATATACATATCAGAATGGACCAGTACATACAGAGGACGTATATTAGGGCAGAGCGATGTCAACCTCCTCCAACCTTCCCACTTTTGTTGCACCGAGATCCTTAATATCGCAAATGGATGCACCAGCCACCTCGAGCGCCTCTCCAGCGGCTGAAGGCCCGGAGTTCTATGTGAGTCGCCGAACCCTCCATCGCCTTTCGTCTCACCTCATCGACCTTACAGACACCGCCTGGGACTCCCTCAGAATGTCGCACACCAAGCCCTCCTACAAGTTCAATTGGGTACAAACGTCACCAGACACCCTTCAATGTCCAGAACCATAAGCTCCGGAAAACTGAACTCACTGTGAGTCTCCTCGATCTCCCTTTTACGCCCTGTCTTGACCTGTACCCATAGTCCAGGCCTAAACCACACGCCGTACCCGATACGGTAAATCCTCTGCGACGTCTTGCTGTGAGTATCACCCCACTATCAGCCTCAAGCCCACTCTGACTCGCAAGCAGGAGCAAGACCGATCCAGAGCGAACACCTCGCGCGAATGTAGCCCTAGTTCTCCTCTGCCAGGTGAACAGCCCTTCGAACACCAATCCCCCTTTCCGCAAACCGCCAGTCAATCCCCCTCTCAGGTGCCGCAAACCGCCACTCAATTCCCTTCTCAGGACCTGGCAAGTATATTCCACACTCGAGGTTCAACCAAATCCCAATGTAATTCGTTTCTGCTCAGATGCTCTCCATGCACGCCCCGCGGTCTGCGGCATCCACACCTCGACCTGGACAGCAATACAGGGATTCCATACCGCAGTCCTTGCCACAACCTAGGGATCCAGTGTCTCAGCACCTACCGCAGCAAACAGAGCCTGTACCCGTCCCACACGCCTCTGTGCCGCAGCCTGCAACTCCCACTTCTCGTCCTAGGGCTTCCGTGCAGACGTCCGCGGCTCCAACTTCTCTTCCGGCACCGCAATATAGGGGTTCGGTGCCATCCGCGTCAAACCAAGACAATGTGACATCCTCTACCAGCGAGAAGCGGAACGGGGAAAGGCCACAGGATGTCCAGAATCCACCGGTTCGTACGGATGTCCAACAACAGTACCCTGCCCATGCTCGCTCGATGCATGCTGCGACCTCCAGGGCTCCCGCAGCCCAGCAATTGGAACCCCAGCACGACGATATACTCAGCAAGGAGCGAAACGGCAGGCAACACCAAGTACCACCCGCACCTCCGCAGAGGCAACAGTATCAGCCGGCCAACGCAGGTGTCTATACTTATCTTCCTCCACGAGGGTACTCATCTTCGCAGGGCTTTACACAGAATGCCCTGCATCCTGGGCAGGCCGTGAATCCGGTCTTCGATCACAGTTCCATGCCGAACCTCCCTTATTTCGGTCATCCGCGGAACTATCAGCCTGTCCCGAACCATCATCCGCAGAGCTTCGCTGCAGTGCCCGGCCATCCTTCCGCGGGTCAGGTGCCGAGAGGTTACTCTTACACCTCAACTTACTCTCAGTACCCTCCCAATGCATATCATCCTAGCTTCGAAGGCCAACTTCCTGGACCGGCCCATCCTCGCTTTCCCAATCACCAGCCTTATGGCCCACGTTACTATGAAGACAACGAGTTTCTGATGCATGAGCAGCAGCAGCGGATAGATATCTCTCGACGACTGCACGAGCACGAGCTCCGTACTCGACAGCAAGAGCACCAACCCAATCCCGATGCGTCTTCTCGACGAGACGATGAGGACGTGGACATGAACGACGCCACCCCGAAGAACGATTCATTCCCACCCGGTCCGTCTGGTGTCAACTCTACCTATGCACCATCTCAAGCCCTGCCTCCGCCTGCATCGTTACAAGGTGCACCTGCACCTCCATCATTCCATGGTACACCTGCACCTCCATCATTCCATGGTACGCCTGCACCTTCGTCGTCCCATGGTACACCTGCACCTTCGTCGTTCCATGGTACACCTACACCTTCGTCGTTCCATGGTACCCCTGCGCCCATATCGTCCCGTGTAACCCCAGCCCCTGCGTCATCCCCGCCAATCCCTGGACCGTCACAGCATGCAAATGGTAAGGGTAAGGGTAAAGAGCGCGCGGATGGCCTTTCAAGGGCCCACAGCCCTTCCAACGACATATTCAGCCAGTATCAAGTGCTCATGTTACAGAGACAGTCGGAACTGTTCGCGAAGCAGTCAGAGGCGTTTGAACTGCTACAGTACGTGATGACGCTGCTTAGCTAGAAGGCTCATTCTGATTGTATGCTCAAGGCAGCAGATATTGGCCATCAATCAGACCTTGGCCACACTTTTCACTGGCGGAGCGCAGAATCAAACAGTTACACCCATTCTCTCCAACCGCCGTTCCCGTAAAAAGAAACTGCAGTCGGTCTCCGAGGCCGTCCAGGCAGAAGAGACGGACGATGAACATGCAGGTGGTGGCGATCCCGAACCCACTCGGAACAAAGAGCAGGACAAAATCTACCACTCTCGCGTGGCGGTACGCCATTATCTTATCTTGTTCCCTCCAGTATCATGAACGCTTACTGCTATTCATCACTTTAGGAGGCTGTTCGTCACTACCTGGTGAATACTTTCAAGCTGGACACGGACACCTTCGACGGCGAAGAACTGCTTCGAAAGTTCCCTCCGTTGACGGAAGAGGAAGTTGCGGCCATCGAGGACAGCGAGGAAGGTGCTCCGGAGTGCACCGAGGAGGATTTCCGGATCGATCTCAGCCCCGGCCGGGGTTGGAAATCGTTCCGACTGAATAGGCAGGCTCGGGCTTTGCTTGTGCATGGTTTCATCGACGCCGTCCATGGTGGTGCCTATTCACATCAAGGGAATATTCCAGAGGAGCTGCTCACTCCCGAGCAGGTAGGTATCGCTATTGACAATCGCATGGAATATATCCGTGGCAACTACACCAAGGCGTTGAAAGCAAATTGGGATGAATATCGGGATGATCGCAACGCTAGGTGTCGACTCGGCCAACGAAAGCGAACGGTGAGTGGCTGAAGGGACACCTTACATCAAAATCTCACATCTTATCAGCTGCTAAGGCATCGACTCAAAGTCTTGGCCATGTATCCGAACCTACGGAAGTATCTCCCGGTCCTGCGCAACTTGCAGCCCAGAAACATGAGTGGTGATGAAACTTCTGACGATGGGGAGGGTGAGCAGTTCACCACTCGACGGTATCGTATAATCGAAGCCCAGTGGATGAGTCAAGAGGCTCGCACCTTTTTCCGCCGCCTTGATCAGCTCTACCGTGCTCACTTCTTGGAATGCACAAATGGTAATCGTCGCTCGGGTAAACCGCCCCGTGCGCGACTGCCATCGGGCAAGTCTGACAATATTCCAGCTCCCACCGGGCTTCCGAGGAACTTCTACGACGCAGCGTGGCTACGCAGAGTGATGGAGAAGGATCCAGCAGCGTATCTGCAGCTGAAAGTCAAGGATGAAGTCCTCGACTTGACGATTTAGTACCACCTGTCGCGTGCACGAACTGTGTACGCAGTCTGAGACCACAATGTATCGCTGATATTACACCGTAGTCGATATCTATATATCTATCTATTTATGCATCGTCGTACATGACGGTGCGATTAACTTCTCAAGGGTACCGGGATCGCAGAGTGACGCGTGAAACCTCCGTGCGCGCTCCCCTGTAACTCATGTGTGTGACGGAGTGTGACCATTGCTGTCGCGCCGCCGCGGGCGAGCAATCGCGTTGAATGCTCCTGACTCTCAAATTGGGCAGGTAAGTAGCTGTCGCGTTCTAGTTCATCTTGGTGTACTGCGGTACTAGCCTATCAAAGCAGTGTCGAATCCTGTGAAGGTGTGAAATTCTGAGCCGCCGCAAGTCCGGATTCATGCAGACCACAAGAGGCCGCCGTAGGGCCAGTCAGCAGCTGATGGATCTTCGTCACCCGCGCGAACTATAGGGCTGGTCAGCCCAGCGAGCCCTTGGGGACAGGTTTGACGAAAGACACGCGCTGGCCTGCTTACTCCAGCGTGCATCATTGAGGTCCGGTCGCCATAGGGCTGGTCAGCCCAGCAGCACCGTAGGCCACCGTGCATCCTGAGGGCTGGTCAGCCCAGCGGATACTGTAGCCTTGCGCTCATGAAGGTACAGGTAGGGCCCGTTAGCCCAGCCAGCATGGTGGGGGAGCTGGTGGCCATAGGGCTGGTCAGCCCAGTGGCACCGTGCGCTGGTGTCCGTTCAGGGTTCCATAGGGCTGGTCAGCCCAGCGTTGCCCTTCATGTGCTCAGATATCCGTAGGGCTAGTTAGCCCAGCAGAAGACAATAGCACAGTGCACAATGACTGCCAGACGGCGCGGAAGAGGGGCGCAGGCTGGTGCTCAGGTGCGTTGGGACTATATATACTCAGGCAGTGTTTGACAAAGTGACAATAGCCCGTTGGTCCATGCTCCGAACATGGGCCACTGGGCTCTTGCGCTTTGCCCTTCTGTCCTCGGCACCCTTTGTCACATTTGACGCAGGCGGTTATAACCGCCGTCGACGGCCGAGTTCTCATCGGTCGTCTATCTGTCTACCTCTCCCATTCTTCCTCACTACTCTTCAGGATGGCACCTCTTACGCGACTCAGAGCCAAGGCTGCAGCTGGCAATGTACATGCTGCGGTACGCCCTTCCTTGTTGTCTCTCTGCCCTACCGTAAACTCACGTCTTCAGCCCAAGGCTACCGGCATGAATGTTCGTTCTTCTGACGATACAGAAGATGTCGTCGAGCTAGCTCTTCTTCTAGAGGACTGCGTGTTCGAAGACTGTCTCCGTGTTGCATTCTTGGAGTGCAATCGGCGAGAAGACGACGACGAAGGCGACACTGAGCCAGGCCAGGAAATTCGGTACCCTTCGCCATCCGGACAGTCCCAGCCACCTATCTCCCCGCCTTGCGTTGCACCTTCCTTCGACACACCACCTCCTATCCTGCCGCATACCGGACTATGCCAGACTTCCGCCATAAAACCTGCTGAAGGCCTCGATTCTCAGCCACTCGAGACTGGCCGCAATCGTCGGCGGAAGGAAGGGAAAGCCAAGCGAAGAGCCCGCGCGAAGAGCAAGATCACACCGAGCACACACAAGATACGGTCCTCGTTCTCGAGGAAGTACGCACAGACCGGCCGCAGGGTCTCTCTCCAGCAATTTACGATGCAAACGCTCCACACTATCGCAAGAGGGGCGTACATAGCCCGTCGGATGGCATCTGGCAAGGGCCTCACAACGCTTCAGCAGGCCCTCGCGCAAGGTCTGCGACTTATCCGCTGGGACGGCCAGTGAGTATCTTGACCTCGCTGCCACGGACCGGCCACTGATGCTCAGTTTCTCAGGAAGCCCACCCTTCTCTTGGACAAGGCCGAATATCTCTGTGCGTCGCTTGGCGGCTTTCCAGGCATGCCACCGGAGTGGAAACTCGTCCATGACGAGGCTTCCGAGGCCATGTCTGCTGCTGCTGCCTCTTTGCAGTTCGGTAAAATGGGCGATCGGCGCGGCACTTATCGCACTATCGCGTGTGGAACATCGTACGGAGGTGGGCAACGGGTGAGTGTCGCTTATTCTATGCTCAGATTCACCTCTCATGTAGTTCACACAGCGGCCAGGCTTCCTACATCATTCCACTCATAACCAGGCCGTTCTCCGAACGCTCATGGCCAACAAAGCAATTGTCCGCATCGCGTCGACCCAAAGCAGTACGTTTCTCAACCTTTTGAATAAGATTCTCGTAGCTCACTGTGCACACTCCTCAGGTATGTTCGCTTTCTATGCGCCGAAACTTTATCGCGATTACGCCACCCAACTGGACCGTCTCTTCCAGCGATACCCCGACCTGGGCTACAACTGGCAGTCCAGCGTATTTCCGGCGGTCTCGTTCAACTTCGGCCCTCAGGCTGTCTGCTACGAACACAACGACCACGGCAACCGTCCTGTAGGGTGGTGCGCTATCACCGCTGGCGGTGATTTTGACCCACAGCATGGCGGACACCTCATTCTTCGCGAGTTTGGTGTGATCGTCGAGTTTCCCCCCGGATCAACCATCCTCATACCTTCTGCAAGCATCACCCACGGCAATGTCCCCATCCGTTCACATGAAACTCGGTGGTCGATAACGCAGTACGCAGCGGGGGGGCTCTTCCGCTACGTCGATTACAGCTTCCAGTCCTGGAAAAGCCTTCAGGACTCGAACGGGAAACGCGCTAAAGAGCTCCTGAAGGCGCGAGACGGTCGGTGGATCCAGGAGTTGCAGCTGCTGTCTAAAGTTGATGAGCTGCACGAGGATCGTGAGAAAGCAGGACTCATTAGTTGAGCATGTATTGTACTGGGCGTTACGATACAGTAGGAAAGAATCCGAGACTCCCTGAGCAGCTGCGAGTGCTGAGAGGTGTGTCCCGGGGCTGGGTACTCGTTGGTGACCCGTGTCACTGCGAGATGACATCGACGATGAGGGACGATCGGTCACACTAGTGCTCCCGCGCTCCTGCTCAGCGAACCTGGGTGTCCAGGGTTCCATACGCACGCGCATGCCGTTCGAGGCCGTTCTGCGCGCTGACGACGAGGCCTGCCTCCGGGCGTCCGACTGCCCGCGTCGGGTGTGACACTCTGTGACACGCAGGTGCGACTCGTCACTCCAGGTCGCCTCAGGTCGCCTCTCACACGAGCCTCGACAACGACCAACGCTACTTCTCTCTTCAAAACCTAACTCTGCGCACAACACTAGTCCTGACGTGTCTTTGCGCCTGATGTACGCGTGCTAATGCAGGCTCGTGCTGGACCCCTCGAAAATGAGCGGCGTGAGGGATGGGGGAGGAGAGGGGAACCACGGACAGGGTATGTACCGTCTTCGTGGGTATCCCATATCACGCTCATTGCGGTCTCAAGCTTCAGGAAGCAGTCTAGCAGCGGGTGCAACTAACCGTATATCGCACTGCACCTTGATGCAACCCAGACGCCACCCGTCCCCTCCCCATCCATTCGCCCATCGCGGTCGTTTCTCAACTCACACCCATTCCCAGCCCATCAAGCGTCTCGCTCACTGTACCGTTAGGCTCTCCTGCTCGACCTAGCTCCTCAGATGCGAAATAATGGTCGTTGCTGTGCAACCATCTGGAACGCAACTTGGCGGGAGTCATGTCGGGATCTGCATGTGATGCAATCGAGCCCAAATGTGGAGGAGATACAGGCGAACGGGTACGACCCGCAAATGGGTGGTGAGTCATAGCTTGCTGGCTCAAGGTCGCGAAACTTACCGGTCACTTAGTGGCCCACTCAAATGTCGGAGACGGGAGGATTCGCGGCAAGTCTCTGTATGTACGACATCAACGTTTCCCCATCGTTCGAATGGCGTCAGTCCACGGACGACTTCCTCCGTCTCAGTATCACCAAGTCTCGCAGCCGCGCTGGTCTCAACGCTATCTGCGCTCCAATTGTGATGGCGGCAGAGAACATGCAACTGCTGAGCACGATGTCTGAAATGTCGTGCACCAAGCACACCCGTCTGGGACGCCGCTAGCGTCAACGAGAGCTCGTACGCTCCCGATCAGACGGTATTCACGCGTCGCGTCGCCTCCTTCCGGATGGTCGCCATGGCCTCTTCAACGCGAATGTTTCTGATATCGAAGGTGACCATCACTCAGAACCAGGGGGCAGCATCAATTGTACGAATATCGCGAACCCGGTTTTCTCGACGATCAATGGTGTCGACGCGTCGTTGTGGTCCTGGTCTGGGACGCTCGAGGGCGTTCCCGATGGTATTCTGGAGATCCTCGTCAACAATCCGAGTGCTCCGAACGGAGGGGGCTCAACAGGTGTGAGTGTCCAATATGCATGACCCGCACTCATTTTCCCTGACAATTCTGCTAGTCCAAGGACCGTCTGTTTCTCCGCAAGGGGTCGGCCAAGAATGTCATGGTCTTCCCCGAGTCTGACTACGACAACGACGCGTTCGGCTACAACAACGGGCAGTACACGTTCACTCACCAGGTGTTTGGTGCAGACAAGTTCCGCTACTCGACTAACTTCGGTCAGAATTGGACCGAGTGGCGCAACTGGAAGGATACGACTACCATCGACGAGAAGGAGTTCGAGGGCAATTCTGGGAAGGCCAGCATATCATGGTACAGTGTATGTGACCTCTTTTGCACTTGTAGCGTGCATGCACTGATCCATATTTGACAGACTGGAGCGCGCTCGCTGCATCGGCTGCGGTCGTTGTGCACGCGGATCGTGGCTACCCCACGCCTCGCCGTGTCCCTCAGTTCCTGGCCCGTGGTCCCTTCAACCAGTGGGGTTTCGATCAGGGTATTCCGGCCGAGATGACGCACAACAACGACGGCAAGTGGGAGCTCGAGATCATGGCGACCTGGCCAACCTACGTGCAGCTGAACGTCTGGGGCTACAACGATTACTACTACGGTGATGTCGACTCGATGGCGTTCTCGACCGTCTGCTGCCCAACACTGCCGCGCCAAACTACCTGAACATGTCTGCACCCCCGCACCCGCATCTTGCATGGGCTCTGCTCGTACGATACCACTCTGACTTGGACTCTCGAGCCCCGTGGTCAGTCTGCCGTCGGCGCCATCATGTACGCTCTCCTGCTGTCGATCCCTCTCATCACCGGTACCCTCGCTGTCGTCATCTTCATGTGGTCGTTCTACGGCATCAAGTACAACAAGTGGGGTGTCAAGCCGACGAAGGAGCACAACTACTTCCCGATCCTCGGCGCCCTTGTCCACAAGTCGAGCGCAAACCTGAGCAAGGAGCACATGAGCGAGAAGGTCTTCGGTGGACACCACAAGCAGACGGATATCACAGCACGGCGACCTCGGTGTGTGCGCCTTTGACGACGACGGCGGCGGTAGGAGCGAGACCTAGCGGGCAGTGCATCAGCACCGAGGCAGCGACGGGGCGCAGGGAGCACGTACTAGAAGCATCGCGAGAAGGGCCAGTGTGAAGGGCAATGCGTGACGAAGCAAGATCGCTGACTCGCAAGGCAGGGCGACGACGTGACACCGACTGGGCGAGGGTGGTTTTTGCCAGAGAACCCACGGGGAAACCTGCCAAGCAGACGACCGCTGGGGACGGGCGACAGGGGCGAGAACGTACCGCTGGAATGCGTCGCGGCGGCGAACGACAGCCGGGCTCGGTGAGGATCGACAACCTCGGCGCGGCCGCCCCGTCGAGAGCTCTGCGAACGCTGTGGCCTGGGGGCGACGATGCGTCAGATATGGCCATCGCGAACGACGTCAGCGACGAACGTACCGGACGCAGCTCTGCGTGGCCGAGCGACCGATGTCAACGACTGCAGCGCGGTTTTCCAGACCGTCATTTCCCGACGAGGACCGCCGGGACGGACCACAACGACAGCCTCCGGCAAACAAGCGGCGCCGGCAGCGGCAGCGATAGTACGGCTGGGTAGCTGTCATCGGCGCGGTGGACAAATGAGCAGGGCGCCACGGCAGTGAGGACGTGCGAGGCAAGCTGGCCGGAGGACAAGAACAAGCGTCGCAAGGTGCTCATTCGCGACCCTCGACTACGAGATCGTCGACTGGAAGCTCAAGGTCAAGATTGGTGGTCTCGGTGTCATGTCCAGTCTTATGTGTAAGGCCATGACGGATGTCGATCTGGTCTGGGTTATCCCCAAGGTCAAAGACCTGGAGTACCCGCCCGGCGAGCCTGCTGAGCCCATCGAGGTTATCATCTTCGGCGAGCCCTACCTCATCGAGGTCGAGACACACGTCCTGGACAACATCACCTACGTCATCCTCGACAGCCCCGTCTTCCGTGCGCAGACCAAGTCCGACCCGTATCCCGCTCGTATGGACGATCTCAGCTCTGCCATCTTCTACTCGACTTGGAACCAGGCCATCGCCGCGACCGTCAAGCGCTTCCCGCTCATCGACATCTACCACATCGACGACTACCACGGTGCGCTCGCGCCCATCAACCTCTTGCCGAAGGTCCTCCCGGTCTGCTTGTCGCTGCACAACGCCGAGTTCCAGGGTCTGTGGCCGCTTTGTACCAAGGAGGAGATGAAGGAAGTCTGCTCGAAGCGCAATACTTCCAAACATCCACGTGCGCTCAGGACTGGGAGGCAGGCCGCCTCGCGGCTATACCAAGTCCATGAAGCTCACAGTGGTCGGTAACTTCCATCTCAAAATCGTCGTCCTTCGATCACGATCACTCATGCCCTTCTTCGTCAAGCCAGTCAGGCTTCTTCAGTGCTGATAGTTACGGCGGTGGTCTTCAGGACAACCAGGACGCGCACCATCTCCTCGAGCGCAAGATATCGCAATGCGCATGGCGGTCTGGCTCCCGATATCAACACGGCGAGAGTCTGGCAGCAAAGTCTACTACCTGTACACGGCAGTCTAAGCGATAAGTAGGCCTTCATCGGCGACAGAGGAACCCGAGGTTACCGTCTACGGCACGATAGAGAGTGCGAACAGACAAATGGAAGGCTGGTGAGTTCAGCAGTGCGTTTTTTGCTTGCCATAACCAACAATGGCCGCAGCTGTTGCGCCTCGAATCGGACAAGTCAACGTGGTTGCGGAGCCACAGGCATCAACTCTCTCGCTGGCGTCCCGACGCGCACATGGGCCCGCCAGGCGAAGAAGGCGGTTCCCAGGGCTCCGACGACATCCGTAGCGAGTCCGACTTCGACTCCAAACCGACCTTGTCGGCCATGCCCTACGACATGCGCCGCGAGGAGATCCGCCGTCAACGCATCGAGTCCGAGCAGCGCCCCCGCGACGAGCTTCGTGATGGCTATCACTCCTTGACAAGGACGCCTTCCCAGTGTCGAACCAGAAGTCGAGTAAGATCTCGCGCCTCAACCGTGCCATGACTCGCATGCGGTACCTCGAGATGACCCAGTGCAGTTCCACTGGACTCGGCCCAAAACCTCGCTAGTAACGACATCAGTGTGTACATGAGCTTATGTACGTACCGTCCCAGGTGAATCAACCTTGTTTAATGTCAAAAAGGAAAGAAGAAGACGTGGGAGCATTGACCTCGCGCGGACATACCTGAATGCATCACTCTGTACCACCGGATGCATCACACTGCAACCCAGTAGATGCACCCGGATGTCTTGCAGATTTTGGTGCACCTAAATGTGTTGCACATAGCCGCGCGTCTCGATGTGTTGGGCCAGAACGCACCACGACGTGTCAGTGACATCGGGATGCAACCACCGGAAATGTTAAGTTTCTATACAATTTCAGGGCGTCCGAAAGTCAGAATTTCGCGTGTCATGAAATCGGGCTGAAATGAGGACGAAAGCTAGACTTTTCGGGCACTCGAAATGATCGGGAAATGTTACCCTTTAGGTAACCTTTCAGCTACCTATCGCGCCACTCGAAAGTTGACCAAAATTCAAAATTTCCTGTATAGGGACATGTATCATTTCCTCATGGTAGACACGTCACATTTCAAGCCCCCTGAAAGTCCGCGGAAAGATATCAGAAATGATGCCTTTCTGGATAATTTCCGACACGCCGCAAGCTTGCCTTTCTAGATGATTTCCTACTGATTTCGAGCGTACCGGACAGCAGATGTTTCTTCGCACAAGAAATTACCCTGAAAGGCAATGGAAAGGCAAGATTTCACCTACCTGGAAATTTACCTCGAAATCCAAAGGAAACGAAACGTTTATAAAACCCTTTACCAAACATTTCCGGTTGCCCGAAATTTTGGGCTGTCTGCAGTGGTAAATTCGGTTGCAGAACAAGCACAAAGGCCTTGGCCATGTGCGGGACGAGCAGTGTTCTAGCGCGAGCGACGCGCAACTTTGGGCGACGCCACGTGGGAAACCCGCCAAGCGCCGGCGTTCGTGCCCCCGATTAGCATGCGTTTGGCACCAAACACAGCTTCGAAAACCTATGCCGAAAACACTGTCTAAACACTCGGACTTCGCTGTCTTCACATGCGCGATGCCTGCCTTTTCCGACAGGTTCAACATCGTCGGCAGATCACAGGCCTTCCTTTATAAACCCCCCGCTTTCTCTCTTCGCCGAGCATCCCCTCCTCCTCCTCCTTCAGGCAGCCCACCATGCTCGGTCGCGTTGCCTCCCTCTCGATCCTCACTCTGGGGCTTCTCTCTCGCCTTGCTCTGGGCGACAACCCCATCAATGCAGGCTTTCCCTACGGCTCTCAAAAAGGTCGGTTGAACACCGTTCCCGCTGCTGCCAAGCTGACACTTGGAACGTCCAGTCCGTGGAGTGAACCTCGGAGGTTGGCTGGTGCTTGAGGTGTGTGTCTATCTTCCCGGCAATTTTCATCCCTTGCTGAATATCCCCAGCCATGGATCACGCCTAGCTTGTTCGACAACACCGGCAACCCGAACATTGTCGACGAGTGGACCTTCTGCCAGCTGCAGGACCGCAACACTGCCATGGGTGTGCTCACGAACCACTGGAACACCTGGTGCGTTTCATATCACCGTATCCGCTGTACGCCACAATTGACCTAGATCGCTTCAGGATCACGGAGGCAGACTTCGCTGCCATCGCTGCGGCAGGGTGCGTGCACGTGATCGCGTCAACAAGTCTCGGAATGACCGATATTCTCCCGCTGTTAGATTGAACCATGTCCGTGTTCCGATCGGATACTGGGCGTTTGAGACTGGCCCGGGCGAGCCATACTGCACCGGCCAGCTGCCCTACCTCCAGAAGGCGGTCACTTGGGCTGGGAACCACGGCTTGAAGGTCATCGTGGACCTTCATGGCGCTCCTGGCAGTCAGAACGGGTGCGTTTCTCTTGTAACTTGTTCCACAACACATGGCGCTGATAAGATTTCGACAGCTTCGATAACTCCGGACACAGGATCTCGTACCCTGGCTGGCATTCCAACTCGACCAATGTTGCTCGCACGGATGCAATCATCAAGCGGATTGCTTCGATGTTCGCCGGCCAAGAGAACGTCGTGCCTATCATTGCTCCGCTGAATGAGTGCGTCAAAACATGCCTCCAGATCACTCGGCATTGCTGATTCCGCGTAACAGGCCTGCTGGTTTCTACGGTCAGGACGTGCTCAACGTCGTGCGGCAGTACTGGTACGACTCTTACGGCAACATCCGGTACGTCCAGTTCCTTTGCTCTTCCGCTCTGCGTCCCTAACATGATACAGATTCCCTTATGGCACATCGCAACAGAGCAACACTGTGGTCTTGCTCCACGATGCGTTCCAGCCGCTGAGGTATGTTTTCTCGTGATCCGTCGTCCTCGTTCTAAAGTTATCCTCGATAGCTACTGGCAAGGCTTCCAGACCCCGCCGAACTGGCAGGGCGTTGCGATGGACACCCACATCTACCAGATGTTCTCTCAAGATGTGCGTACTTTCTTCCCCTCGTGCTAGTTAGACTTTTGCTCACCCGGAACTATGATGCAGGAGGTCTCTCGTTCCTACCAGGATCATATCTCTGCTGCATGCGCTTACGGGTCGTCCCTGTCGTCGTTCGATCTCTGGGTCATTGTCGGTGAATGGACCCCTGCCCAGACCGACTGCGCGAAGTACCTGAACGGCCGTGGTGTCGGTGCGCGCTACGACGGCTCCTACCCTGGCTCGAGCTATGTCGGCAGCTGCAACGGCCTCACCGGAAGTGCCTCATCGTTCAGCGCCAGCTACAAGACCTTCCTGCGGCAGTACTGGGAGGCCCAGGTCATCACCTTCGAGAAGGGCGCCGGGTGGATCCAGTGGACGTGGAAGGCGGAGAACGCGGACGACTGGTCCTACCAGGCTGGTCTCGCGAACGGCTGGATCCCGAAGAACCCAACACAGCTGATGTACCCGAACATCTGTGGGTGAGCGTGTTTTGAGGAGATCGCCGAAACATGACATCCTAGACACACATACGATCTTTGACATGGCACCTTCCATGCCCCACGCTCCTTGGCCGCCTCGTGTCTGGTTATACCCGCGAGCGTGATACCATTTGTTTGTAGGCCTAGATGTATGTGCACAATACAGTTTTGTAATACCATTTTTTGCTACCATTCGTGCTGTCTGTCGCGCTTCAAGGTGCCGTTCATGTGAAGGTGGCACATGTTGTGCACGCGTCGCAATAATGCACAGACCATCTATGCCGCTATTGCGACATGACTAGGTTTCTGCGTGTGCGTACACGGGCAATTCACCAGGATATCTGCGGTGAGAGGTGCATGGGGTCCCACATGGCACGCTCCGCATCAGCGCTTCAGAGCCCGAAACAGCAGGCCGTCGGCCGCGGGGCGAGGAGTTGCAAACCCGAGTTCTGCTCACCGCCCTCATAACTGCGTCGTGATCGCTCTTACCCCTGTTCGTTGTGGTCCTGCTGCGGTCTTAAGTCTGCCACGGACTTTGACTCCTTACCTGACGCACGCCCCTTTGCTTCACTCCCACCCTCGCAATGTTCACAGGTCTGGTATGCCCCCGCCAATGTCTTGTGGACGGGACCCGCTGACCGGCTTTGGGCTCGCAGGTTGAACACCTCGGCACGGTCTTGGCCGTTGAGCGCGACGCCGGCGGCTGCACGCTCACAATTGCAGACTCGGCGGCGATCCTCGACGACTGCCACATCGGGGACTCGATTGCAGTGAACGGCGCATGCCTGACGGTCACGTCCTTTGACAAGGTGCAGCACGGCGGGTGGTTCCAGGTGTGGCTGGCGAACGAGACGCTGGAGAGGACGGATCTCGGTGCGTGACGAGTGCAAACCTTGAGAAGCACAGGCGATTGACTCGAGGCGGCATGGGGCGCGGTCAGGCGAGCGCAAGGTCGGCGATCAGGTGAACCTTGAGCGTGCAATGGGTGCACACGTCCGCTTTGGCGGACACTTTGTGCAGGTGCGTGCCTCCCTGTCTCTCGAGGATGGACTTGCGACCGACAGGCTTACCCGCCCCCCAGGCACATGTCGACACCACTGCGACCATCGTCGAGAGGAAGCCTGACGGGGACTCTGTTCGCCTGCTCTTCCAGCTTCCGGAACCCACCCCGAGCGACCATCTCTTCTCCCGTACCTCATCCCCAAGGGCTACGTCGCGATCGACGGAGCGTCGCTCACCCTGACCGTCGTCAACGATGCTGACCGGACGTTCGGCGTCATGCTGATCAAGCACACACAAGAGAGAATCACAGTTGGGAAGAAACCCGTTGGCTCGAAGGTCAACATCGAGGTCGACATGGTGGGCAAGTTTGTAGAGAAGAGCGTGACGGCTGCCCTGGGTGGAGGAGGCGGGCCGTTGAAGGCGTACGTTGAAAAAGTCGTCGAGGAGGCTCTCGCAAAGAAAGGTATCCAGTAACTGGAGCATAGTTGCAGAGAAAAAGTGTACATAGGCCGCTGGGTGGCGGCGGGCGGGCGGCCGACGCGCAGCCCAGAATGGAAGTGTGATCAATTGTGGCGGGGCGAGTGGGAGCCGCTTGGGCTTGCACTGTTACCTATCGTATGCAACCGGGTTGCAACCTGCTTTGTCCACAACTCCCATCTCTTTACGTGTATCATGTACCATGAACGGCCAAATTAGAGCAAAGGTCTCCTCTCCGGTCCACGCCTTGCGTTGCCCGGCAGCTAAACTCATCACAGGTTACACCAAGGTTCGACCACGACCGCTCGCGTCCTCCCTCTCCCTTGAAGTCCCTGCCCACCTCTCCCTCTCCAACGCCTGCTCCCAAGCTCAAGGCGAAAGTCAGCAGCAGCGCAAGCGTCGTCGGCCGCAGCAAGTCCGTCGCGTCGCCGTCCACACACAACCTCAGCTCACAGGCCGCCTCCACCGTCTCCAGTGCGCGCGCACCGCCAGCCCGCGCGCCCTCTCCCTTTAAGCCCATACAGGGCCGCACTGCAGCATCTGCGACTAGTGCTGCGCAAGTGAAGGCGAAGGTTACCACTACAGTCCGGCCGAATGTTTCCACGACTACCTCCGCGCCATGTGTACCAGAGCTTCGACAACGAGCACTGACCGACGCGCCAGGACATTCCCGACGAGGCAGCATCTCATCAAGTGTGTCGGCTGCACCGAGTACCACGGCAAGTCGTGTGTATTCGCCTCCGAGGCTCGCACCAACCTCTTCCAATGAGGAGAACCACTCTGGCCCATCGTCGGTCGTCAGCAGTGGTGGGGGAGGGCCGATCAAGGTCAGGTCAAAGGTGACGAAGATTGCAGGACACGGTGCGCAGCCAGCCTCCTCTGTTCCCGCGTCACCGTCTTTTCCACCACATACACGGCCCACCCGTGTGCCATCTACATCGAGCCTCACGCTTTCACCTCCCTTCGGGCCCACGAAGGCCACCCGGAGTAATGGCCTCAGCCCTACTGCGGCACCTGGACACGGAAGGTACCCAACATCTCAGGAGAAGCCATCCCCAAAGATCAATCCCTTCCGGGCGTTCGTGCCCTTCGACGACTCTAACGTCACGTACTCGCGCCCCGGGTCTCCGGGGCGCGTAGACCCCGCCCAGATACCCCTTCCTCCGACGTCACCTCCGATGTCCGCGGTCTCCTTTTCGTCGCGATCATCGGTATCGGTGGAGTCGCGAGGCTCGGACTCGAGCGGGGGCACTGCCCAGCGCAGAGCGAGCGCACACGTCCCTACGAACGGCATTGCACATGCGCGGTCGCGTTCAAGCGTGGACGGGCTCGGAATTCAGTATTCTCCGGTGTTGAAGTCATCGCCAGAGCCTGTTGGGGGCACGGCCTCTCAGGAGGTGGGCTCAGAGAGTGATGAGAGCGAGGATGTAGATGAGGACGAAGAGGACCGCGAATCGGAGGAGGATGAGGATAAGAAATTAAGAAAAGAGGCCATCTCGAATCGAAAGGTACGCATATATGCAGTCTTCTCTTCGCGGCTGACGTACAATGCCTATCACAGATCGCTGACCTCGAGATCACGAACAAATCCCTCCTTGCAATCAATTCACAACTCGAGTCTGTCAAGAATAAACAAGCCAGAGAAATACGAGAACTACGGCGCAAGCTTCGGGAATCCCTGCTCGTCCTTCCACCCTCAGTCTATCGCGTCGCCAAGTCGTCACTTGCTGCAGGGGACCCGATCGACGAAGACGACGCGGAAGCTGACGCCGACGAGGAAGAGGAGGAAGAGGAGGACCTAGAGACGACCAAGACGAAGGCTGACGAGATCTACAACCACTGCAGGTCTATGCTGGACGATTTGCTTACGATGGGACGGAAGGCATTAGAGACGACGCCAGCAGACTTTGTCGAGCCCGCCACGCGCGTCACGAAAGTGCTGACCGAAGAAGAGGCACGGACCTGGCGCGGCGAGGACTCGGCTACACTGGACGGCGACAACGCCGATGACACCGCAACGGACGCTGCCACGGACGCCGCGACAGACGACGACCCGAGCCGGCCGCTTTCGCCCGCGGGCGTCGCAGTGCCGGACGATCTCACGAGCGACGACGAGGCCGAGGCCTCGAGGGTACTAGACGAGAGCATCCTTAACGGATCGCCTCTGCCGCCCATCACGGTGACGCCGTCGCCGTCGCCTTAGAGGAGGGACGCTTATTAGGTTCATTGGGTCGGAATGGACGGGCACGCATGCCATGCCCGCTGGAATTAACACACCACACTTTTTCTGTAATACTCGGCATTCTACATGTAGGACCATCAAGTTACATACATACCCCATGCATCGTGTCATATAGGTCTATGCTAATACCAAGGTTCGATATGGAGGACTGTTCGACGAAAACGTGCGTGAGACTTCCCGTGGCGCGCTATCTTGAAGGTGTGGTTCACTGAGTGTCGTTGAACGACATGCTTTACACGTCGCGAGCCTGGTATGGCGCGACAGTGCAGCCCTGTAGATAGTTGAATTAATCAGTAAGTTCGCATTCGACGACTTCGACGACGGTCTTCATCGCCTCAAATGCTGCTTGCAACTGCTCTGCTTGATTGTGTTTCAGCTTGAACGTATGGATGGTCGCGACGGCCTTTGAACGATTCCTGCGTTCAACTGCACTGCGCAAGATAGCCCAGGGGCCTACGACCGCGAAACGGCTGGACAACACGACGTCGCTCAAGATCAGCGTGTTGACGTTCGGCAGCGCAGAGTACGCGCCAGGGGCCGGCTCCCCCGTCGGATCCTCGCACAGGGTGAGCAGCCACGCGATCTCGACGAGCGGCCAGCCGGATATGCGCAGCTCCTCCGTGTTGGGCATGCACCCCACGAGAGCCTCGATGTCGTTCCGCGTGAGCGGGCCTTCGAAGAACCACAGCGAGGAGACGTCGTCCAGCGGCAGCTCCTGGATGTGCCACACCGTGGGCCACTGCGTATTCGAGGCGGCGCGCGATGATGCGTGACGTGGCGGTGCGGGTGTTGGGAGCTGCACGCACGGAAGCCCGAGCTCGCGCTCGGCATCGTCAGCAGGCAGGAAGACGGCGTCGGGTTCCTCGAGCAAATCGCTCCACGCGCGGAAGAGCAGGGCATCGTCCAGTAGGCTGGACGCGGCCAGAGCAACGGTCCTGGGAGGCATCGCTTTCAGCGCGTCTTGTACCACAGTGGAGCACAGCTCCTGCCAATGAGCAGCCAGTCGCTCGAAGTCCCACGTGACGTTCAAGTACTGGACGTCCGTCTCGTGTACCATTCCCCATTCACGGACGTCCAGAAGTAGGCGCGTTGTGGCGGGGAAAGACATGGCGGTAAGCAGCGCTGTCATAGGAGCAGCCCTGAACCCGAGTCTGAGAAGTCGGAGGTTCGGTAGATCGACCTTGCCTTCTAATGGGACGTCGAGGTCGTGGTCATCCCAAAGTACGTGCAGATGAAGGTGTGTGAGGTAGGGCATAGCCTGCAGCGCGAGCACGACTGAGTCTGGCCTTGATAATGGACATTGCCAGCTCAAGTCGCCTTGAAGGACCTCGAGATGCGTCAGAGACACGCATCGCGCCACATCGCGCCAGTTCCAGTAGGTGATGAGGCGCAATCTCTGCAGACGTGCGAGATTCGTTGCCGGAACAGTGACTATCGCCATGGTCATGTATGCGATCCTAACTTCAAGGGATTCCAGGCGTGGCATCTCTGGTTCCAGTAACTTCACAGCAGGCCAATATCTGAGTGGATCCGAGCAGGATAGAGTAAGTTGACGCAACCTGGGTGTGGCGCACTTGAGACAGTGTTTGATTTTCTCATAGACGTGAGATGCGTAAGCATTGCATGTCAGTGAAAGTGGAAAGTCGCGAGATCGTGAGAGCATTATGTCGAGGAGTTTGAGATCTATGGGGGCGTGTATGTTGCACCAGAGCCTGGGTAGACGACGGGCTATGTTCCTCCATCGCCTGCATACGTGAGAAACTTTCAGGCTTTCGTAGGCTCCCGTGATAGCTAATGCCGCAAGCTGGTCGAAAACATTTGCCCATATGTCGTCCGGTAGATTATCCATGACGTTACGGGACATGTATGTGGCGAGTGTACGACGCTAGCTTGTCCAATACATTCACGTTTGATAGAAGACAATCTATAGTTCTGGAAACTCACTCGTGGTATGCAATCCCAGCAATATTGACGATATCGTGTCGGTTGTGAAGGTCTTGTGCAGAGCAAGGGACGGATGGCGAGACGATCACAGAATTGTCAACGCGATGGCGGTGCCAGAGGTCCCGATTGGATTGGTTGATTCGGGGTCTAGTCGTCAGCTTGGCGCTCGAGCGTAAGCTTCACCTATTGACCACTTATATGCGTCTAATCCCGTGGATTGACCTCCGTATAACGTTAACAGTTCACCCTCGTGAGCCATTTAATATGACGCAGCTTCGTACGTTTGACCTGCTCTTGGTCATTCCGTGCTATGACAAAGTGTCTACCGATCCCTGTAGCAATTTATGAACGTCCAGAAGAACGCTAAGGTGCAAGCCTCGCAGTCCCAGTCTACGGACGGGTCGGAAGGCGCGTCGAGCCCACAACATTTGAGACAGATGATGCCAGCAATCTTCGTCTGCTGCACCAGCAGTGACGCGTACCTCTTCTAAGTCGAGGACATCGAGGCTTGGCAACCAAAATTCGGACTGGCCGACGTCGCACGACAGCAGATCATGGATGAGGAACAAGGCACACCGCGCAAGGTCCAGATGCGCGACGTATGGCATCCTAGTAAGTATAGTCCTGACGGCTGTATGAAATTGCTGAGAATGGCACACGCCGTCGCGTATCCAGACAGATTCGGCGTGCGCGAGCGGTAAGCTTGTGAAGCTGTCCTCGAGAAGGGTGTGCTCCAGCAGCAACATCCGTACGTCCAGCAAAGGGGGGCCAGCGTCGACGCTCGAGGGCACGTTGTCGTATTGCCAGTCGCGGCGTTCGAGTACACGATCCCAGGCGCGACACACCACCACTTGCCCGTGCACCCAGAATACAACGGATCGCAGGGGTCTCGTGATTTGCGAGATTTTGGATGCAATCGGGGACCAGTAGGCCGCATAGTCAGTGGCGGTCCACAGATCTATGTCGTTGCTGATGCTCCCCGCCACATTATTCCATTCCTGGACGAGCAGCGAGAGGGACGCCTCGGGAGGGAAGGACATGAGGCCTAATAGCGAGGCACATTTTCCTGCGTCATACCCGAGCTGCAGAGACTGCAGCCTGGAGAGGTGAAGGCGGCAGTCTTGTCGGAGAGCCGCATTGCTCCAATAAAAGCATAGATGCAAGTGAGTAAGGAGGGGTATTGCCTGAAGCGTTTGGATGACCTCGCTGATATTATGTCTGGAAGATTTCATGTCGCCTTGATGAATTTCGAGACGTCGAAGTGAAGTAAACTTCTGTACGTCCTTCCAATTCCAACCCAAAAACATTAGTCTCAGCTCCTGTAGAGATGCGGAGTCGAATGGCAGAAGAATGCCGTGGTCCGCGGGATCGAGGAGACCCGAGATGCGTAGCTGGCGAAGATTGAATGCGTAAGACGACAGAAGTGCTTCTACCCGGCTGCGATCGTATTTCATAAAGTTGATGTTCAAGGACGAGATTCTCGCCGCTGCGACTTGTAACACAGTCGTAAGGTGTTTGAAGGCTGCGTTGCTATCACTGCCTCCAAACCAGCCAAGGATGCAATCCACGGTGAGCAGAGTCTCTCCAGACCGCTTCAATGCAGTGTCAACGAGACCGGGATCGGTGGTACTGCGGATCCAAATGCATGACCACAGCATAGCCGTATCACAGGCAACGGTCCTCCACCATCGGCAGACCCAAGTGACAGACACCCATCTGTACTGTGCAGCGTCTTCGTACGAGCCTTTCGCAAGCTGCCGGAAGACGTTCACTAGGAGCTCGTCCGGTATGTCCCGGATGCAGGCGGCCAGTCGGGCCATTAGTCCGTGTTTGTTCCACCTTGAGACTGGTGATACTAGATCTGTTAACAACCAGCATCTTCAACTGGTGGTATCAACTGTATACTTACAGCAGTTCCACAAATAAACGTGCTACAGGATGGCGGTTGATGAGAAGAGCACTATGGCGCTCGCCACGGGGTTCAGACACGAGGCTGAAAAGGCAGACGTAACTGTGCTAACCATCGACATCCTCATAAAACAGTTCTAAGCATAATTACTCGCACGAGGATCGTCTGGGTTTAACTGCGATTAGGACTATGAATCCAAGATGAGTTCCTCCACCACGCGTTCAAGCATTTCTCGCGTTACTTCAAGTTGAGGGTCGTTCATGCCATGGAGTTGCAGCTTGCGCACAGCGCAGGTCTGCCGACGTGCGTCCAACGCACGGGCGAGGTGGAACCACTCGTTGCCAATCCCAGGAGGGGACGCCGGAACGCATTCGAGGGAGAGTACCTCGAGGTGCGGCAGCTCCTCGGCCCACGCAAGGACAGCGGTGACGAAGGCAAGGGTAAAGCCCGAGAGGCGTAGCATTTTCACATGCGGCATTGTCGCCAGCATGCATCGCACGGCGTCCGCAAACTCCACAGACGGCGGACGCACGTCGCGGATCCATGCGGACTCGATGTTGGCAAGCGGCAGACGCGAGATGCTATCGTAGAGGTGTGCACCCGCGATCTGCAAAAGGCAAAAATTGAGCACCGGTGGGACGCTTGCGGATCCTGGAGAGTCCGACAGGCTACCACTCCAAGGTTTGAAGGTGGAAGTTGGGAAGATGAGCGAACGGTTCCATGCCCGGAGCGACACTTTGTTACTTGATAGTTCGCTACCCGACAGCATCACGGTGCGTAGGCTTGTTCGCGTTTGGGAGACTTTCCTCGCAATCGGAGACAGATAGGCTGTGTAATCCAGGGCAGTCCACTGCGTAAAGTGGTTCTTATTGCCTGCCACATTGGTCCACTCTAGGATGGGAAGCGACAAGGATATATGGGCAGGAAAAGACATGGTGTCCAATAGAGAAATACACGCATGGGCACTCACTGCTAGCTCGAGAGATTGCAGTTGCGGCAAGCGTATGTAGGTATCAGGAGCAACGGTGTCGTCGGTCCATTGAAGACGAAGCTGCAAGCGAGTAAGATGGGGCATGGCTTGCAGCGCTCGGGCGACCTCGCGGACGTTGTGCCTGCCCGTTGCACTATGGAGGGGATACTGAAGACAATGGATTTCGAGATTCCGAAGCGAAGTGAATGTTCGCAAATCTACCCAAGGGCAGGCAATGCCATAAAGAGTCAACTCCTCAAGAATGGTAGGGCTGCATAGAGGCAGGGGTTGTCGATCCACTCTCGGGGAGCCAGAGGATTTGACGTGTACGACGAGGAATAGTCGACGAAGGCTGGGCATGTGGGGCCAGAGTAACATCGCGCCAGCGTACTTTTCTTCCGAACATTGCAAGACAATGGATGCGATCCTATTTGCCGCTGAGCATAGTATAGCGCTGAAGCGGTCGAGGATGGCGCTGTCAAGGCCGGTGTTATCAACTGTAAGACAATGGAAAGGACGTGCCAATCGCGGCCCAATATCTGTGAGGCAGGTGAGCGAGAGCGGAGCGTTGCCAGAACGCTCAAGCAGGGTGTCGAGAAGCGGCCCTTTAGCGCGATGCACTAAGACGTGGGCAAAGCGTTGCGCATGCATTGACGACAGCCCTCCAATGCCGACATACATGAGACAGCGAGATCCAGCCATATGCGTGGGAGTCGGCGTGATGTGGCCCAAGGGCGATGTATCCGAAGATACGCGCAAGCAGCTCGTCTGGTAGGGTTTGTATAGAGCTCGATCCGTAGAACTGTACGGACTCCGACCGCAAATCGCGAGCCCACCGTCTCGGGAGCGTTTGAGCAGTCTGCCTCATGTGGCAGGTCCCCTACTAAAGCTACCGGGTAGGATTAAGGTGTCAGGGATATGAGTCTCTCATATATCGGTCCTAACGCACCGGGTACCTCTTAGCCAGCCGGAAGGTCTCGCAGACGATTCGGGTGGGAATCGGGACCTGGTATGTGACCTTATGGTACGAAGAGTTCAGCCCAATTACACACAAGAACGAATTGCCTGTATGAACCTTGGATACTTACGACGACGAGGCCGAGGAGAGCCTCAAAGACTCGGTGAGTGCTGGGATCCCGAAGTGTCCCGGGTCCTGGGTAGTTACAATCAGTGTGGCGTCTAGCATCCGGGGTCTTGGGCTCCGTCTTCCTACTGCACCACGCGCGAGCATCTTCACAGTTATGCGTACTGCGTCCAATAGTCCACGGCACATGTCCTCAAAGTCCGGCTCAGGATCCTTTGACAAGACACCCAGGTCCTTCCGTGATGTCCCCGTGAGTAGGCGGTCCATTTGGGAGTCATGGGCAGGTACGCGACATGCACAATACCCTCGTATTCCCTTCAATTCAGCTCTATCGCACAGTGTTGCCTGCAAAAACTCGTCTTAGAATATCACTTGCTATTACCGGCTTTGCTGCCCTGGGTCTTTTCATGTCCGACCAACTTGAGAAGAGCCTACCCCCGCGCGCTCGACCCCTCCCGCTCAAAGCGAACCGGCAAGTGCATGAAGATGAAACCAATGATATTGCTGCATGACCTCTCTACTCGATTCCTCCATACGGATCCACCAGGGTCGTTGCGGGTGAAGGCGGCACCGCGCGGGAGTTGCTTCTCATCAGGGACGTTGATCGCGCGAGAGGCTGTTCAACGTAGCGAGTGGAGGGTGCTGGTGTCAGGATGCCAAGGCCATGCCCGTAGTTGTTGAAATGGATAGGTTGTGGTGCGTACAAGTTGTTTGTGGCGAATCCCGACCCGATACCCGTCATGTTCTCTACGGGGGCCTTCTCCAGTTCGCCGTAGTCGCGTGTTACGCGCTTTGCGCGCGCAGGCGGCGGTAGCGACGGGTAGCGGTCGTTGTCGCGCGCCATGCGGATCTCCCAGCCAGCTTTCTCCCAGTCCGGCACGAGCTCCTCGACATGGTCGACATCCCGTCGCTTCTTCCGCCATACCAAGTCGCGCATGAACCCCCACCACTGGTCGAAGAATACCGCGAGCAGCAGGATCGCGGCAACTGCGCTGAAGGAGATAACGGCCACACCGATGATCTTCCACTCCTCGGATCCACGGTTAATGGACTGTCCCACTGAAGGAGTCGGGGAATGTGTTGGGACGATGTAGGAATTCGACGAAGTCGCTGGTGTCAATATGGCGGAGGTATGCAATTCAAACGTTGATGTTGGAGTAGTACTAACGGTACTAGAAGTCGTTGACGAGAGACTTGAAGTAGGTAATGAATGTGATGCAGACGAAGTTGCCTGAGCTTTCGAGTTCGATCCAAGCGTGGTCAGAAGGTCGGCTAGCGAGACACTTCCAGTTGAGAGAGCCGGGTGCGTCGTATGTTCAGCGGCATGTTCACTTGCATGTTCCCCGTGGGCTTCTGGCGGTGCTGCTGGTTGGATAGTTTGAAAGGGATCGAAGACTCCGTCGAGGGCTCGCTTTTTGCTAGGCGTAGGGATGGCAGAGGCGACAGAGCAGAGGATTAGATTCAGAAGAACCAGAAGACGAAGCGGTCTCATCGGAGTAGCTTTTGCGTGTCGCGACTCGCTAACGACATGAACAGGTGCCGTGTACGAGAGAACGGGAAGATAAACGAAGACCAGCTTCAGCGGGAGATAGTCCTGGAGAGAACTGTGGTACTCTTGAACACACCTGGTGCGACGACAGGTTTGGTTCGGTTGGCCCCGATCACACTTCCCTTCGATCGAACCGATCCTTGCCACACTTCGTCCTCGACCGCTACCGCGCGAGTTGACGAGTTATCGTGACCCTGGTGCAAAGCCATGCACGAGTGTTCAGCTGAATTATGCCACAGCAGTCGCTTTACCGGGACCGTGACTGCTTGGCAGACGCTAATCCGCGGACAGGTGAGTCTGAGCAGTCACCAGGGTTTGGCGTGTTTACCTCACAGTATCCAAGGTTCCCGCAAGCCGCGGTCACGCGAATTTCTGACTCGCGCTTAGCGGTGGAGGTCAAGCTTCTCTCTCCGCAGCGCTCGTCCGGACCGTACCGATCTCCTAGCGAAAAACACATCTGCTATCTCTACCAATAGCAGTGCAGACATCAAGCACCTCTTCACAGAGAGTCATGTGGAACTACACACCATGTCAAATATAGCTGGGAGGAGAACACTCCGATAGGCAGTCGTTATTGGTGAACCTAACTCTAATGCAAAGGCAAATCGCTGAGCCCCGGCTCAACGACATAGTTCTCAAGGTATGTCCATTCAGACTTCAATGCATGGTGTGCGGCGGTTCATATGGGGCTTCTATACCTTTCACAAGACCAGCTATCTCGCCCAGAGGGATTAGGCACGGGTCACTCTGATGCTTCTATACCGGAGTTCTAGGAACTGGAGCACGTTCACACTACATCGGCTTCACTAAACGTAGAGCATCTTGACAGGGCATTTCTCGTATTCCGAGGTCGGCCCGACTGATATGAAGCCTAGGATAGCTGCTTATTGCGTCGTAGGTCCCCGCCACATCCCAACATGCTTGCCGGCTCGGCCCTGTTCACCGCGCTCATCCTGGCACTCGCAGCTGCAGCAAATCCCATCTTGACTGCGCACAATGGGCTTGTCCGACTGCCTTTCGCGAAGCGTGTGAACACCACCGGCACTATCTCGCTACATGCGCGCGACCAAGTGCGCGTGCATCACCTGAAGGAACTGGCCGCTCACGAACGGCTGCCGCGCCGCCCGCCGCCAGTGTCAAGTTCGCAAAGGCCGCTGCTGCCAGTGTCCGGGCGACGAACCAGGCTGTGGACTACGTCGTCAATGTGCGTCTCTTTTGGCCCGGTCATGGGTCCTCGTAACAATACTAACATGACGGCGTCGCGTAGGTTGGCGTCGGGAGCCCAGCGACCACATGTAAGTCGCATTCTCGCAAAGCTGAGACTATCGTCTTCATGGGTTTGCAGATTCCCTTCTCGTCGACACGGGAAGCTCCAACACGTGGGTGGGTGCTGGCAAGCGCTACGTCAAGACGAAGACGTCAGTACAAACAAAAGACCGTGTGGTAGGTCTTTGGCATGCACTACGGAAGAGATGCTAATGGAATGCCAGTCCGTTACCTACGGCTCGGGCGCATTCGTGGGCACGGAGTTCACAGACACCGTCACTTTGGCTTCAGGCCTGGTTATCAGTAGCCAGTCCATTGGTGTCGCTAGTGCGTCTGAAGGCTTTGATGGCGTAGACGGTATATTAGGGTATGTACTTCTCCAGTATGTGTATATAATAATTTTCTTATACCCGGGCCCCGTTAGAATTGGTCCCGTCGACCTCACTCTCGGACCCTTAGTCCTCACACATCCTCCAGTATTTCGACTGGCAAGCTACAGCTATACCTCTTCTGTGGATTGTATGCTGACGAGATCCGTCCCTCTTGCAGTGACGGACAACCTTTCGTCTCAGAAGAAGATCCCGCAACATCTCGTGGCGGTATCATTTGAGCCTACGACATCAGAGTCTATCACCAACGGAGAACTAACCTTCGGAGGCACGGACTCCAAGAAGTTCACAGGAAAGATAAGCTTCGCGTAAGTGAACAGTGAGAGGCCGTTGCACACATGCACTGACCGCGGATGCAGCCCTATCACGAAGACATCACCGGCCTCGGAGTTCTGGTGCGTCCAAGGGACGTCGTAGAGAGATATCACCTTTTTAACATCCCTCTTCAGGGGCGTAGACGAAAGCATCACTTACGGTAGCTCTTCTGGAACGAGCATCCTCAGCAAGACGGCAGGCATCGTCGATACCGGGACCACGCTACTGCTTTTGGCCTCGGGTACTGCGCCTATCAGGTATCCTACGATGTCACTCTGACCTTCTCCCATGCAGATGCCTTCAGTCGCTACCAAAAGGCAACGGGTGCTGTCATGGACGAGACCACTGGCCTCCTTCGTCTTACTACCTCCCAATTTGCCAAGCTGAAGAGCCTGTTCTTCCACATAAACGGCGTGACCTTCGAACTTACAGCTAACGCGCAGGCGTGGCCGGTGAGCGCACATAAGATCAGAGGTGGCATCCATACTCAGTGTTATCGTTGTAGAGGGCTCTGAACACGGCTATTGGCGGTACAACTAATGCGGTATATCTCATTGTCGGGGACCTGGGCACACCTACAGGTGAAGGACTCGACTTTGTGAACGGCCAGGTCTTCCTGGAGCGCTTCTATTCCGTTTTCGTACGTATACCCTTTCTCGTCGCGGCCGTACCTCTCAACAACGACTCCTAGGACACTGCTAACAAGCGGGTGGGATTCGCTACGACTTCGTTTACGCATGCCACGACGAACTAAAGCCTCACGATATTCCGTCATGTTATATTTATGATGTATGCAAACGTAGAACCTATTCCCTACGCTGGACTATGACCGGCAGCTCGCCTACTTTGAACCCGAACTGGTCCTCGAGCGCGTCCTCGAACGCGCGTGGAACGTAACCCTCCGGGAAGCGCAAATCGAGTGTGTGCATGAGGTGACACAGCAGCATGCGCATCTCTTGCATCGCGACGTTCTTACCGACGCAGTTGTACGGGCCGAACGAGAACGGCACGAAGGCGTTCGCGTTGTGCGTGAGCGGCTCGTCCGCGTGCTCGAGACCCTCCGCGACAAGCCATCGCTCCGGCCAGAACGTGTCTGGGTGCGAAAAGTTGCGTGGGTCGCGCTGAATGGACCAGAAGTGGAACTTGGTCGCAGTGCCTTCGGGATGTAGCTGTGCGATAAGGGTTAGCGTGTCTGCGAGCTGCGCTCTTGGGCTTGCGTACTATTTGCCAATGAGTCTGTCACCTTTGCCTGGGGCAGGCGCGCGTTGAGTGCCGCTAGGGGTGGCAGGGAAGAGCCGGAGGCCTTCGTTTCTGATACGGTTAGTTAGTGGTCGTGAAATTCACTCGATGTACTCGAGGCTTACATGGTTGCCTCGAGATAATGCATGTCTTTGTAATGTTTCGGGTTCAGAGGATCCTCGCCCCGGGGATAGAACTTGTCAACCTCCTGTTGCAGGCGATGGTACGTCGTTGGATTACACAGCAACGAGTAAAGTATTGTCGCTGTCACGATTGCTGTCGTATCGGACCCCGCGATCAGCGCAAGTACCCCATCTGACACAACGATGGGTCTCGGTGGGGTGACCTTCTCGGCTCCATCTTCATTGCTCTGTATGTTGCATGAGACGTCCCAATTGTAGCATCATCGGTATGTCATGACTGACCAGGTAGTAGAAGAGATCCCTCGCTTTGGAACCCGAGTCGTAGCGCTGCTTAGCACGGTCGAATGCCATTTTCCGCATGCGTTTCAGGTCCTTCCCCACGTTGGGCAACATGGATGCATAGTA
Source organism: Phanerodontia chrysosporium (assembly GCA_001910725.1). Taxonomy (NCBI): domain Eukaryota; kingdom Fungi; phylum Basidiomycota; class Agaricomycetes; order Polyporales; family Phanerochaetaceae; genus Phanerodontia; species Phanerodontia chrysosporium. Next base: position 143,355 of record MJGA01000003.1, read on the forward strand.
GGAGACCCATGGAACCTCGCCATAGACGGCACTGACGCTGCATACTGTTATGAGCAAAATGGTTGTCGTAGTTGCGCCACACTCACTCTAATCCACGGTGTACAACATCCCAGAGACCATCTTCGTCCTTGCCGTCCCGAAGCATCTCGGTCCAGCCGCCGTACCTGAAAAGCAATGAGTGAGTAGAGGTATTGAGTTACTATTTCAACGTGTACCTACACCATGTCGCCCATGAAGTCGTAACTATGTAGTGTTATTATAGTAACAACGGTGGGCGGGCGTGAACAAGTAGACTCACGTAAAATAACCAATCCATTTCGCGATGTCGACAACTTGCCCCTGTCGATCCGCAAGAGCACTGACCAACTGGTGGACACGTCCGTAGATAAGCGGCTCGTACTCTTTCAGTGCGGTGGCACTGAATGCCCGGTTCCAAGGCCTGCGTCGCTGCATATGGTACGCGTGGTCCCTGGCACCCACCATAGCTGGGATGGGTGAGTACATGAAGCGGCCATCCCACACTTTGACTCCATGTCAGCTCGGAAGGGAAGACTTCATGTCGGCCGTGCTTACTAGGTCCCTTCGGGAGGCCTTGAGATCCCAGCCCGGAGGAAATGCATGATGCATCGCGTATGCTCACATCGTTGGCCCTACGGGAAAAGTGAGCACAGTAGAGACAACGCTGAGCCTGAGGTGCGAGTCACCTATTCTGACTATGTCGCCGTATTGATCGTGTAGGCGTCTTACATAGAGGTGTTGCTTTCCAGTGTGTACGTGATAGGCATGCCACCACTTCGTGATCTTTGCCGCAAGAGGTCCTGGGTACCGCGCCAGGGGGTGGAACGGGGAGATGCGATAGATGACGATAGAGGAGACGAGCACGGTGTAGAATGTGGCGAACGCGGTCGCCAACCCCTTCGTCAAGCTAAGATGGGAAGCAAAGAGCAGGCTGAGGCAAGCCGGGACCAAGAAAAGCAGGAAGGCCACAATGGGGAGCTTCATCGGCTCCCATCGCTTGAATATCAGGTGTACGACCTGCGTCGTTTATTAGCTCCGTGGACCTGAGTAATGTCTTCGATACACACGATTGCTGCACAAGCGGTCACAACAAAACTATCGGGTAAGGATAACAGTGTTGGTGAGCCCTGCGGATCGAAAAAGCTCTTGAGTCTTCTTGAGAGCAAGCTTGTGTCTGTCATGAGGAAGTAGGGAGGATACGATTGGGCCAGTGCATCTTCGCCTGAGCCTTTTTTATGTCAGCGCTGGACAGTCCCGTTGAAAGCACGAAACACGAAGAAATGGGTCAAACATAGCTGACGCCGCTATGACGGTTCAGCACACTGTCAGCCTCCGCAAGATGAGGAGCCGCTCCGCTCTCTGAGACAGCAGCGTTCACACCTGAAGTCATTCAGTACTATTAGCACGACGAACTCTGTGATATGACAAGAAAGTGTTCAGATGACTCACCAATTCGCCGACGGGAACACAGCTCCGCTACAGAACTTCCTTTCGCTGCAGGCATCGCAGCGACTGCGTTAAATGCGGAGCGCCTGACTGGCAGCAGTGAACCTGAAGAACGTTTCAGAATGCAGTTCCACAGCGGAGCACGCTGGCGGGACCGCCCATGGCAGCTCCTAGGAGATATCTTGGGACCGCCATTGCTCTGAACGGCAAATTCGCGCGCTGACAAAGGTCTTACAAGCGTCGCAACAGCGAAATCGGACCGTAAAGGGACGACGTCGGGGTGACGACGCTAAGACGTCTCTAGATGTTATCATACATTCCACCGGTTGTACACTTCCTCCTGATGAATAGGTAATATACGCTGACTGGACCCTCTACTCGTCTTCTGCGATTCGCTGCGCACGTCTTGCCAGCTGCAAATGCAAATCAGTTCCAAGACCTAAACAGTAAAGCGACTTCACACATACAGCGGCTGCCAAGTCCATCTGTCCGGGAGCAGCGGCAGGCTTAGCCGCACCTCCAGGTCTCGGGGCTGCTGGAGCAGCAGGCGGTCTTGGCGCCGTCGGAACCGGTGGCTTGCCTCCAGGCTTTGGTGCGCCGGGCTTAGTGGCGACTGGAGGCGCAGGAGGCTTCGGCTTGTTCGCCAGTGGCGGCGGCGGGGGTTTACTCGCGAGAGAACTTCCCGGGCGAGAATTTGCTGGTGTGCTATCCTCTGACTCATTGTGCGCCGCCAAGTTCTTCTTCCACGGAGCAGCGGACCCATTCGCGGGAGCCATACCAGGGAAAACGGACACTGGCTTCGCAGACGAATCAGCAGATACTGACTTCGGAACAATCTTCGGCGCCGCAGGAGCAGCAGGGGCAGCGGGCACAGCTGAGGCTCTCTTTGCCCCTGCGCCAGGAGGCGGCGGCGGAGGCGGCGGCGGGGGAGCCGCTGCTTTGGGCTTGGGCGGGACAAGTTCGAGGTAGTTGTTTGGCGCCCATCCTTCCTTGCCATCCTTCTTGACCAGCCACCAGCCATTGTCGTCCTTCTCAACAAGCTCGACAATGTCGTCTTTCTTGAGAGTCATCTCTCCCTCCTGACCCTCAAACGCGAACTTTGCCTTGTATAGCTCGACATCCGGTTCAGGCGGCGGCGGCGGTGGGGGAGCCGCAGCGCGAGGCGGAGGTGGGGGCACTCGTGAAGCCCCCGATGCAGTTGATGTAGTTAACGCGGTAGGAGCGACAGGTGCGGGTGGTGGTTTCACCGCAGATGTCGTTGATTTGCCTGGCAGAGGTTGAGAAGCAGGCTTCGGTCTCGAGGTTGCAGGTTTCTATAATCTACCATCAGCATATGTTACGGATATAAGTTGTGAAGCCTTACATCTGGGCCACCCCTCTTGAGCAGCTTGCCCTGCGTGATCGGCCGAACAACGCCTTCCTTACGCTTCGGTACGGGGCGTGAAAGGCTGCCTGGAGGTTCTCCCGACGGAACTTGCACGGTGTGACTCTTGTAGTTGTCGTCGCTCTTCACCATGTCGTTCTTGACGAACTTGACAGCATCCTTCTTCTCCTTCTTTTTGGTATATTCGATCCTGCAAGATGCGATACGGTCAATAAGATAGCTTCTCGCGATATAAATCTGACGTACGTTGGCCAATAAGGACTTGGATCGAACCGGAAGTGAGTGTCAGGAGATGCGTGGTGAGCTCGGTCTTGAACACGCAGTGGATAAGAGGATCGCCTTCCTCTGTGGGCCCGAGGTTTAGCGCCTAGGACATTGAAAGTGAGCAAAACTACGTCAGTTTCCCATGAAATGTTAGCTTACCATCCAGTCATCCTGCAAGTTGGACATCGAGATTGACTTGATGCTGCTGAGACTGAGTTTACGCTCAACGGTGATGCTAGTAGTGCCATCCTTTGCCTGGGAGTTGACCAGGATGTATAACGTCTTCGCCGTCTGCAAGCGAAAGGGTGAGCGCGTTACATGTACAACAGATGGAAAGACTTACAACAACCAGGTATCGAGGGCTCAGCTTACTCGTGCGACCGAACTTCGAGACCAAAACTTGGCAGCGCGAGCTGAAGACCACCTTCTCCGAGGTCCCACACGCCGCCAGGAGCTCTTCACCAAGGGAGCTCTTGCCGTTGCAGTCGAGATAGTCGCCCATGAACCGCCTGAGCCCGAGCAAACTGAAGCGACGCCGCTCCTTGCGGCCGGCGATGATCTGGTGGCCGTAGTCGCGGACCTTGGCGTACTCGATGCCCTCCTTGTTATTCTTCCAGAAGCGCTGGATGCGGCGCGCGCACTCGTGCTTGTAGCGCATGTAGTTGCGCCACGCGCGCTGGATGCGCCCCGCCATGTTGTGCCAATAGCGGTCGCGCATCGTCTCGAGCGCGAACAGCGTCTCGGGGCTCTTGATGAACGCCTTCGTAACACCCATCTGCCACTCCTCGCGTGCGATGCCCGTGTCGAGGAGGATGCGTTCGCAGCCAGACTTGGCGTCGCCCTGCCAGGTGTACTCGCCGGCATACGACGTCGCTGGTGATAGCAGATAGAACCGCTCGACGATCTTCTCGAAGGTGTTCCTGTACGCGAAACCAGCACGTCTGACGCGGATGTTTTCTTGAAGACCCAGATATTTGATTTGATGCAACACCGCCTTGGTATCGTACTCGGTTGAGCTACGGTTCTGGTTTGGCTTGATCGTACGAATGTATGACGGTTGGCAGCGCATGAGGTTCTCGACAAGGGCTTGCGCGGATTGCTGTGATACGATGTGAGCGAATAACCAATGGTGTCTCTGATTCAACGCACCTTGATCCTGTCACCGGCAGTAGGAGGCCTCTTCTTGCTGTTCGGGTCGGGACGTTCAGGAAAGAGCGCCTGCAAGAACTGGTTACCGCTAGTGCCGATGAGGTCAAGGAGGTCCTTGAGCAACAGATCCTTGTTCTTGTCGGTCATGCCTGCAACGTTGTACATGACATCTCCGGCATAGTGCTTGATCAGGAACTGGGCGCCACGAGCCTCGAAGTGGGGGTTCGAAGAGAGAGCCGCGGTACGTTGAATGAAGCTGTTGTCTGCCGCAGTAGGGTCGGCATGCGCAGTCGCACACGCGTCGTTGAGCGCGGCGAAAATGCCAGGTGGCCTGCGCTCCTCGATAAGGTCGCACACGATCTTGTTGTTGAAGTACTTGATCGGCGTCCACTTGATCTGTTCTCGGACATACTCTTCCTGTTCGCTCTTCAACGTAAGCTCAATGAAGATCTGTTGCAGCTTCTCGTTGACGTAGTTGATGCAAAGTTGCTCAAAGGAGTTGTCCTCGAAGATTTCGAAGCCGAAGATATCCTGCATTGGGTCGAATGAGTGTACTATGTCATATAGAAACAGCTCTATGCTCACGAGAATACCGATCAGCTGCGCGTGAGCGGTACGCGGCTTCATCGACACGTTGATCTTCGAAACAATCCACTCAAACAAGTTGTTGTAGATCGCCTTCGCCAACGCGTCCCTGGTTGAGCTAGCCTGCGCAGGGTTGTACGGAACATCGTATACGGAGCCCCGACGGCCGCCGCGCTGAGTCTCCACAACACGCAATGTCATTGCCTTGTGCACAAGTGCAGGCTCGACCTCCATGAGGTAGCCAACGAAGTCGGTCACGCTCGTGTCGGCGACTTCTGCGTTTCCATCGTCCTTCTCCGCAAACTGGATGTTACCCAACCAGAGAATGATTGCTAGCATGCGGAATATCTCGCTCTGCTCCTGGTCCGTTAGACCGATGATTTGCATCGATCGCTGATAATTCCCGTCAATACCGATAAATGTCGGAAGCATACCGCCCACTTACTATCGTCTCGTCGAAGTCTTTGACATCATCAATCCTGGAACTTCCAGACAGTTGCTGACGCTCGTATATGCATATGCTTCCGGCGTCTGGATGCCAAAGGCCTCTGGAAGATTGTAAGTGTAAGCTGACGCGTGCAGACATGATCGCACCTCGTTGCTCAGGCGAAGCGGCTTTCGTGAACTGGTAGAAGATGTGGAAATTGCGCTCGTTCTCCACTTGGCCTACGACACGACCCTTCTCCAGCAGATAGTTCGTGATTTGTGCACCGACAGGCTCTCCATGGTCGTTGAACATGATCTCGAGGTATTTTCCCTATGCACAACCGTCAGAACGAGGCGGAGGCATCCTGATATTGTACTCACGTGCCGACTCGAGTTGTTATTCCTCAGAGTCTTCGCGCAACCGAAACTCTCTAGCAGGGGATTCGTGGCAAGCACCATGTCTTTGATCTCTTGGATACTGCTATCGCGACCGCCTGAGACTGCGGCGATATATTGCATAATACGCTTCGCGGCTTCGGTCTTGCCAGCTCCTGACTCCCCGGAGATGATAACACATTGGTTCTCGTGGTACGCATTCATGTTATAGTATGCGGATTCTGCAATGCTGAAGACGTGTGGAGGGACTTCTAGTCGGTTCTTGCCCTTGTACCTCTGCAAGACCTCGTCGGTGTAGATTCCCAGGTCTAGGGCACGTTCGTAAGTGTCCTCAACTTTCAGGCTGACGATGGCATACCTTTGAACGGATTGACCGAGATCAGCACACCTCCGATGTACGTGTAGATCTCCCCATTCTTCCAACGCTTCTCCAAGTTCTCGTTAATCGCCTCGTTGGTGATCGTAGTGAGCAGCGTCATGTCCGACACGCCGACTTGCTTCTTCTTGAAGCCTTCCTTCCAGTCCGCCTGCGGCCCAGCTAAATTCAGTCCTCCAGACTCTCAAAGATAGTCCAGAGCGTACCTTGGCCACCTGTGTCTTTCCCCCAGCAGCCTTCTTGGGCTTCGCCTCCACCTTCTTACCGGCCTTCTTGGACGGTGCCTAGCAGCCCTGGGAGTTACGATATGATACGCCAGAAGAGATTGAAGCACATACCATGATGTGATCTACTGTTTACAGGACGTATAGGATTGGTATCTGTATCGTGGTACGCAACTGCGCGTTGCAATGCCCGCTCAAGGCCGCGGGGGCAGGTACGCGCCGCGCGGTGTCGGTGTCCCAGGTATAGATTCGAGTCCTGCCACGCCGTAGCAGGGTCGTGCGTGGTTATGTGCGATGAGGAGGTGAGGTAGTGGTAGTCAAGAGGCAAGGCAGAGTAGAGACCAGAGTATCGCGATCTCGTCGTCCGAGACGATGACGGTACGGATTCCAGGCCCGCAGTACCGGCGCCTACATCGGGGCAGGACGTTCTGCCGAGAACCTACGCTGTGCGTTCTGATTGGCTGGTGCATGAACACCGACGACCAGCGACGGACACCGTCGGGGCAGAGTTGCACTATGCTATGCTATAAACAATTATTATTTGGCTGGCAAAAGCATGGTTGGAGGGCGCAGCACGATCTCATGCAGTTACTGGGACTCCGGCGTCCAGCATAAACTTCAAAGCCTCCGCCGCCGGGATCAACGCAGGACTGCTCCCACCGGCCCTGAACAGACGGACAAGAGCCTGGCTCAGCCCGATCTCCTGGGCCCGCTCACCCAGCTCCTTGCGTGCAGACGTGTCGACCCCTGCAAGCCAGTTCCGTACAGCCGCCGCACCGCGATGGACCAGCCCTGGATCGGATGGCGACCGCTCGCTCTCTTCGTCCTGCTCCTCGTCGCCTTCATATGGGACCTCGATGGACGGATCGATGAGCTGTCCAAGGATAGGCAGCACCCTGTGTTTCTCTCGTTCCAGCTCAAGGAGGAGCTTGCAAGCGTGTAGCGCGGAGGTGAGCATGGCGAGTGCTCCGGAAGCCGCGAGCCGTGTCGGTACGTCGTCCACATCGCACAACGCCACCAAGACGTGGAGCTTGGACTTGGAGGCCGAGGATTCGTCGCCGCCGTAACGGTTGAAGACATCTTCGCTCCCTGCAATGAGGTTGCAGACGAGCTCCGTCGCTGCGCGGCGGATGAGGGTGTGATCTTCCAGCATGAGCAGTTCGACTTTGTTCAGCAGGCCTGGAGCCTTTGCTATCCGCATCGCAACTTCCGGGCTCTGGGACGCCAGATTGGTGAGGGCCATGATAGCTTCGAAGCGTTGCAACAGAGTAGAGTTGGAGTGGACGACAAGGATTGCGAAAGGGCGGATCGCATCGTAGAGTGCGCCCTCGTTCGGTCCAAAGACTTGTATGGGCGAGGCTGTAATTGCGAGTTTCGCCAGAGCCTGTATGCATTCTAAGTCGCCGCGATCGAGAGAAGGGGCTTGGTCCTCTTTCTCTCCCTTTTTCGGCGCAGGAGGTAGCAGTCCCTGAATGATCGTGATGAGAGCTTTCGCGCCGCCTGCCTGCAGCACCTTCCCCCGGTTCTCTTGGTCTTCCACAAGGCTTAGGAGCGCCTTGCCGACAGCTAACCTTGTCGCTCGGCTGTCTGACACGCGCACCGCTGCTGTCAGCGCGTCCAAAGCACCGGCATTCAACAGACGCTTCCCCCGAGCCTTGGCATGCTCATCGTCTTCAAGTGGGTCGATCTCGGGCTCTCCGTCCTTGCGTGCACTGCTCGCCATACGCCGAAGCTTTGCGATTTGAGCCTCTTCCTCTGATAGTTTCGGACGGTAAGCGCACATATTCGCGATAATCGCGACGACGCCGTATATCGGAGAGGTGACCCCGCCGTCGGATGTCTGCGATGTCTGGGGTTTTCGACGAGGTATAATGGAGAACAACTTTTGCAGGAACTGTGGATCCCTGGAAAGCTGCTCTTTAATCGCTGGATTGATGCTCATATAAGCCAGTCCTTCCACAGAGTCGTTTAGCGAAGCAGAGGCATCGCTTGAGACGACCAGACCCTTCATCATCGACACGAGATCATCGTCAATGCTCGCTATGGGAGGTTTGTCAGCACCAGTCGTCGCAGCGGCGTCAGCGCCAGCCCCTTGCGAGAGCTTGACGAGAGCTACGGCTGCGGCCGCGCGCAGAATCGCGTCTTGGGAGCGCTTCGCTTTGCTCTGCAGCCACTCGACGCACTGCTGTGGGATCAAAGCGCGGCATGCCTTGTGTCCTGCTGCCTGAGCAACTAGTTGGGCGGCTGCACGGGCAATGGGAGAGAAGATGGATAGGTGTCGACAGCGTCCACGACGGACTCGAGCAGGCCGTCTTTTTGCAGGATTGCAGAAGCAGGCTCCCAGTCGACCTGGAAGAGCGCAGCAAGGAACGAGAGGCCAGATACGATCTGATCTTCGGCTGTATCGCTGAGCCTGGCAGCAATAGTCGGCGCCAGCGGGCGTACTATGGACTGCGTGGATGTGTCGGGTGCCGCCTTTGATGAAGGATTCGACTCTCGCAGCCTCTGACACGCGGCGGCGAGCACGACGTAGGCTTTCGTGCGAAGGCTATGGGGGTTTGTGGGGGAGAACGCGTCTACCAGGACAGCAAATTCATCCGCAAGGGGTTTCCATGTCTTATCCTGGGTGCTCTTGAGCAGGGTATCAAGCTTGGTTTCTGCTTCGGTAGCCATGGTTAGTCCTGTTGAGGTGGTGTTGAGCAGGGAACGCGTCTCCAGCAGGAGAGTACGCTTCTACCAGATTCATGAAGCTGTCTTATATAATCCTAGGATGTAAAGGACTAAGCATAGGCTTTACGGGTCACGAGCAAAGCCAACTCACGAATATGCGCAATGATGGAGGCAGCAGACTGAGCAGAGCTCGGACGTTGACGTTGTTAGACGCCCATAATACATCTGGCCTTTCCCGATCAAATCTTGGGCGCTATGACTTCCAGGATTTCCTCGCCCATTTCTTCTCGTTTTCCTTACATTCGCCTCGAATTAGCTCTCCCCCTGGGTCTCCCGTCCGTATCTTGAAAGCTGTCACATATCAAAAGCCAAATGGACTCTCTAGAAGGCTCCTCAAAAGGTGCTATTGCTCCAGACCAAACTATACAGGCTGGGCACACGATTCTGTTAAAGCTGCCCAGCGGGGATATTCGACCCCATAAGCTCGAGAAAGACACGTACGTGTGGCGTACATGATGCACAGCGTACATTGACACATTTCTGCGTAGAACTGTCAATCTTGGAAAGTTCGGTTCCTTCCATGCGAACGACCTCATTGGACAGCCTTATGGTCTAACCTATGACATTGTGGACAAGTCCCTGAAGGTCGTACCGCCGCGCCCTATACAGGAAGTAGGTACGAGGTTGATGCGTTTTGAACTCTACGTCGCTCACAGGCACTGCAGAGGATACGGAGGCGACTAACGAGCTCATTAACGACGGCGATGCAGTCCAACCACTCACCGTGGAAGAGATTGAGCAATTGAAGAAGCAGGGCTTGTCGGCTGCTGTACGTCGTCTCAAAATTTCAACCGTGTACTTGCTGATATCGTATCTGCAGGAAATCATTCAGAAACAAATAGAAATGCACGCGAACTATCAACTCAAGACCGAGTATAGCAAGGAGAAGTACAAGAAGCGAAAGGAGGCCAAGTACGTGCCTTACATTGGTTATCCCACTGCTACTCAAATCCGTTGCTCCGCATCAGATATTCGAAGGGGTTTGCGACTGTCATTCCTACGCTCTTCAACGTCTGCGAATATTGGTTCAACAAGGACGCAAGTCGTTTGCGCGATATTCGACCAGACACTCTGTCGCAAATACTGAACCTTGCCAGTATACGGCCCGGCGGACGGTATCTGTGCGTAGACGACGCGTCTGGCATCGTCGTGACAGGCATTTTGCAGCGGCTCGGTGGCCAAGGCCGCCTCATCACGATTTGCGACATCGAGTCGCCGCCAGCCTACCCCTGCATGGTCCAGATGAACTTCTCCAAGGAATTCACTTCCGTTATGTCTTCGCTGAATTGGGCGACCGCGGATGAAGATTACACGCCGATAATTGCCTCGAGTGAGCCTCCGACTGGCAAGTTCAAGTCGGAAGGGCAGAAGAGCAGGTTGAACAAGCGCAAGGTGGCGTCCGAAATGCTCATGCGGCATCGGGAAGAGCTCTTCACTGGCGAGTTTGACGGGTACGATGCCAGTTCTTCCACTGGTGGACGGCTGAACTCATGAACTCACATGCGGTCGTAGACTCATCATTGCGAGCCAGTATGACCCATGGTCGATACTGGAGAGGCTTTATCCATACCTGGGCGGCTCGGCGTCGATCGTCGTGCATAGCCCGCAGGTTCAAATACTTTCGGACTTGCACGCGAAACTGCGCGACTTACCTGGCTACCTCGGCCCAAGTCTCACCGAAGGCTTCCTGCGACGCTACCAGGTGTTGCCAGGACGAACACATCCCACAATGAACACGTCTGGCACAGGTGGCTTCATCTTGCACGCAATTAAGGTGTACGTAGCATCTCTTCTCCAAGTCGGTTCAGCGTTGAGTTACTTGCTACAGATACGATGATCCAAACGCATCATCCGTCATGGCGCATCGTCAAAAGGCGAAGAAGGCCAAGTTGGAAGCGGAGGCAGCTGCTAAGGTTGCAGCTGCATCGACTCCATCCGCCGAGACTGTCACAGAATCGCCGGCTCCGACAACACAGTCAGCTGAATCAACTACAGTCGCTATGGAATCATAGCAATAGCGCGATGTTAGCGTACATACAGACCGTCTATATCGCCTATTAGTCCCCATGCTACAGTAACGCGAACATAGTGCATATGGTGTGCCTGCGGGGCCCTGTAACCCAAGAAAGAAACTCAGTCGTCCTTTGGCGTGCCAAACAGGACCTTCTTGTAAAGACCGGTGATAACGTCGTTCGCGGTCAAAGTGATAACCCTGGGTTCACATTCGTATCAGTTACGCTCACGTAGGGAGGAAACGAGACGAACGTGTGCGGCACTATACGCAAGAGATGTGCGGTTGAACCTGGAGTCGAGCAGTGGTCAGCTCCTTGCCTCACAAGATAAGGGAAGGACGAGTGCTCACCCTTGTACCAGCCGAACGGTCCTTCCGTCTTGAGTGTTTTCCACAGACAGTCGAAGGGGTTTTTATACAGTAGGCCAACATGCCTACCATCCGGCATTACCTTCGTCGGTTGGTTGTACATCCGTGTCAACGCCTAGCGTAATTCCTGTCAGCGCACCAGCTCCTAAGACACCCGATTATAGGAGACGCACTGTATCCGCTGGTTGCATCACCAAAAGCTGAACCCTGTTAACCCTCAGCATAACCGACTTGTGTCCAGATACTTACCACACACATTCCAGACACGGTGCTGCTGGCCAAGAAGGTCCATACGCTGTCCGCGGGCAAGATGCCATGTTTTGTGAGCTGGTTCTTCGTCCAGTTGTAGGTTGGTAGTTGTGCCTGTCTATGTGTTAGACTCGCGCATACATGCACGGCGTATGGATCATGACGAACTGAAGAGCCCATCGCGGTTCTCAGAACGGCAGCATCTACTCCTCTGACGAGACCTCTCAGGCCTTCCGAGCGGTAAATGGTCGACAGCGCATCCCATGAGTGCTTGTAGAAATGTTGATGCCCAACTGGCAATGCGGGGGAGTATGCCTGCGTCGATACCTTTCAGCATATGCTGCAATAACTAGAGGATACGAGACAGACCTGCATACGGGCCTTGATGAGGAACAGAGGGTTCCCGAGAACAGCTGTCATGCCGCAGTTAGCGTGGTAGGCTTCGAGAGTTGTTCAGTCTAACTCACCGCCGACAGCTCCGCTACCAGCTCCTGCTATGATGGAGGTTATTGGCATCTGGTCTGTAGGCTGCAGCCCGACCATGCGGTTGAGCGCATGTCTGAATGGTTCGTAGAAGCCTAGAAGGTAGTGAGAGGGCAGCAAGGTACGGAAATGACCTCACTCACCCAGCCTTGAGCCGTTCAATAGAATCTTCGTGATAGAAATCTGCGTTCAGTGATTTGTTCTCCCGGGGCGAGAGACGTAGTTGCTCACTTGGTACGCATACTAAGCGGAATCTGGGGTAAACGTGTAGGCATGTATTCAGTGTATTAAACTCACAGCTGGCCCAAGACCTCTTTGCATGCCTCTGATACCCTCATTTCTCCATGTCTTGACCATAACGTCGAGCACATTTTTATACACCCGTACTCCGCCGTCCTTCGCCAGCTCACCCTGCAGCTGCATCCGCGTCTTGGCTACATCTGGCATGTTGGAGAACGTAACCTGAGTACGAGACAGTTCCGGAGGGTCAGACGGGGTCACCGTGCTCAGTCAGAGTTTCCGACGCGTACCGCGACACATGCAGCGACACCGCCGAGGATGAAGCCCTCCGCGGTGGTCAACGGGCGTGGCTCGCGCTTAGTTTCGGTGCTCATCGTCGGTGTGGTCGCCGCAGCGGAGGGAGCTGGGAGGTAGGGCGGGGTGTGGTACGGTGTGGGGCAAAAAGCTCGTGCAAGTTGCCGCGCCCCGGATATATAGTCGTTGAACGCGGCAAGGATCCCGACGCGCTCGCCTGACTCTCTACGCTCATGCCGATAGCGCCGACAGACAGTACCTGTCTAAATTCTCTGTCCTCCTACCACCATACCCGATAGCCTTGTTTCATTCGGCATTCCGATCTGCCCTTTTTCACGACACTTTCCATTGTGCAAAACACAAGCTTGAAGCCACATTGTCCACCGACCCGGAAACCAACGAACTGAACGGTAACACAACATGTCATACCGGTTGACACAGTCCGCTCATACCGTATGGTTCTTGCTCAAGAACGCTCAGCTCATCTTGCTCAGAACTTGCCACAGACGACCGTCCATCGCCTCAGCGCGTTCTCTTAACTGTCGCAATAACACGCTCTTGCAATGCCGCCCGCCAGGTATAGCCCTCGCCAGGGTCCGGTATACGCGCGTTCACACTGTCTCGTCAACCAGCCGTGACAGATTCACCATCCATTCGAAGGCAGTTGTGTGCCAAGATGTGGATATGAAGGGTGACATTACCATCGGCGCAGGTACGCATCTGTGTCCATTTCGCGCCTCCATGCTCAAGTCGATGCAGGCACGATCGTACACCCCAAAGCGACTATATTCGCTGCTGCCGGTCCCATAGTTATCGGGTCCAACTGCATTATCGAGGAGGGGGCGATCATCCTTAACCGGTGCGTTTATGTGTATCACCAACTTCTCCCTTTCCTAATCTTGATTACCAGACGGAAGGAAGTTATGCGGATAGGTGATGACAACCTCTTCGAGATTGGATGTCGTGAGTGCAGATTTAGTCATGTCCAATTCGTCTCTCATACTGCCCAGGTGTGGAATGCCCTATGGGTAACTTCAACACTATCTGCACTCGTGCCCGGATACATTACACTACGAGGCTCTCGTCATACTGCGTCGTAGGTGCGGGTTGTCTTGTTGTGCCAACAGAGGAGGAGATTCTGGACGAATACACGGTGATATACGGCCCGGGATCAGAGCGGCGTATATGGAGCGGCCGTGGTAGATTGCAAGAGGCAGATCTGAGAAGGAAGCATGCTGAATACCTGCGAGAAATGCTGCCTAAATTCAATAGACTTCGAAGAGGCGACGGGGCGTAGGCTGTCTCAGGATTCCATAGGTAGTGCACTTTGTATAGATGGTCGGATCTGTCTTCTTCCAAAACTCTCCTCAATGGCTTCGTGGCGTAGCGGCTCTACAAGCGCCGAGGTACGTGAGACGGCGCGTCCTCGCTCACTGTCTGAAACGACCACGCCGGATGCACGACCAGCTGCAACCCTGATGACCTAAGTCATGACATCGCTGAGCAGACAAGGCTGGCTGATTCTGCTGGTGTCCGCCCTCGTCGTGCCAGCAACCGCTCATGTCCTCTCACCCGTCACGATTCTCCTACTCTCTCCGCTCTTTCTGCTCTTCACTATCGTTACGTTCTTCATTCTGAACCTGGTTCTTGCATATTTTCTCGATGCCTCAAGGCCGCCGCATCCAACTCAACCTCCTCTCGCAGGACGTCCCCTCGCTTTCTCTACGCCTGCGGCATGGCAGGCCGTCCTCACACGTTCACAATGGGCTCACAAGCCGCCGACTTCACTTCCACCCCTCCATCCTGACTCCCCTGTGATCTCTGCTGCATTGAACGAAATCCTCATCCTCATAGTTCGCGACTTTGTGCTGTCATGGTATCGCGACCTCTCGAGCTCTCCGTCCTTTCCGACTGCCGTTTCGGCGACTATGCACAGTTCAATGCAGCGTCTGCTTGGCCGTGCCGCTAGCCTCGACGTGCCTGCTCTGGTTGTCAAGCGAATCATGCCGAAAGTCACGGCACACATCGAACAGTTCCGACAGTCTGAGGTCGCGCTTCGAGGAGCAGGTCTGGAACGACGGCTAACCCAGTCTGAGGAGCTCGACATCTTGCTCGCGAGCCGATATGCCAGCCGTGGCGGGGGGAAGTTGCACCCAGCTGTGGACAATCTGTCGTCGACCTTCACGAAGCAGACTGAGGAGAACCACCTTCGCGGTCTCGTCGACAGGGCGCTGCCGTACATCCTCCCCGAGAAAGAGGCGGGCAGTGAATGTGTCAGGATTGTGGTCCGGGAGATAGTCGCGTGCACTGTCCTCTACCCTGTCATGGACATGCTAGCGGATCCCGACTTCTGGAATCGGATGATAAATCAAGTGGTGAGTAGTTGCATGTATGCACCGCGCCGCTCATGCTGACTTGAACGCAGGCGGGAGAGGCTATTCGGCAGCAGTACGTTCACGCGTCTCTGATATTTTGGAATCCGTGCTCAAATCATCTGGGCTAGGAAGCTCATTTCGAAAGTTCGCAACGTCCTTGAGACCCAGCTTCCTCGTTCTCCGAGACAGTCAGCGCAGCCTTCATTGCCCGCGACCGACAGGATCACCATACGGACAGATGCCAGACACTTTGAGTCGTTTCTGCGGAGTATTAGTCGCTGCTCATCCCTCTTGGATGCGCGTCGTTTGAAGAACGATATCATGGGAGAGATTAGGCGAACGAGAGCCCTGCTAGGTGAGTGCGAGCACCTGCACATAAGACACTTGCTGAGTCCTTCTAGCCAACCACGAAAACGAGGACTGGATCAATGGAGAGAAGACAGAGGACATTGTCGCCTTCCTCGACCGTCTGTACACTGCGAAACGCAAGGTCGAGAAGCGGATAGCTGCTTTAGGCGGCGAGCCCGATACCGTGAGTAGGAATGTTCTCCACTAGGTGCTCGTGCTCATCTGACGGAGCTGGCTTTCGCAGGCTTCGCTTTCATCCACCCCAGAAGCCGTGATTGGGTCGCGTATATCCCTCAGGGACGTCCTTACCAACCCCACGTCGCTCTCATACTTCATGGAGTTCATGGATCGTAGAAGGCGCTCTCTCCTTGTCCAGTTCTGGCTGACCGTCGAAAGCTTCAAGAATCCGCTCGAGTCGGTGGAGTCAGGGAGTGACAGTGATGACGACGAACCTATCCGCGATCCGTCACTCTCGAAGACTCTGAAGGAGGACATCCTGATGATGAACGAGCTCTACTTTTCTGGTCCTATCATGGATCCTGCGCTCTCGGTCATCTCGCAGAAGCACATCAGCATTATCCGCTCGTTCGGAGTCGAGGACGATCCTCCAACTCCGAGTGCGGAGAAGCGCGTGCGGAGAAGCGTCATGCTCGCGCAGAGACAGGTCGAGCGAGCGATGGAGGAGCAGGACTTCGAAGACTTCCAGCGGTCGGAGCTCTGGTTCCGTGTCATCGGGGACAGTGATCTCGCTCCCAGTCGAGGCGCTATTGAGCAGCCCTTGCCGCGTTCTATCACCGTCCAGGAGGATGGCGGCCACCGCCTTCGCGCAAACCGACGCTCTGAGACTGCACCAGCCAGGTTCCCCTCTCCACTTGGCTTCTTCCATGTTCAGGAGCCGTCGAGCCCTACTGTTGCGTCCTCTCCAGCAACAACGCATCCGCAAGGCCTCATGAGGTCTTCTCCGTCCGACCTGGAGCTCCTGATGTCGCCTGCTGGTGATACCGGATCTTCATCTACACGCGCTCCACTATTTGACGATCCCGACGATGTCAAGTTCGACGCTGCGCTGGAAGCACATTCACAACGGATGGAGGCTATCCAGGCTGCGCTCACAGATATCATCGCCCTAGATCAGCACGAGAGCTTGCAGGGTGACCGTGGCACAGGGGGTAGCCTCTCAGACAGCATAACACTCTCCGCTCCCAGTATCAGCTCGCGTGTGGATAATACTCGGGCAGACCACGGCTCGGACGACGAGGCCGACGCTGAAGACAGGCGCGAGGACCAGGAGCAGCAACACAGTTCCTTCCAGTTAGCTGGCCCGGGAGACCTCCACCTCTCCTACGAGATTGCGCGCCTCAGCGACAAGATCTCGAATCTGCAGACTCAGGAGGGCATGCTCGATACGCTAATCAAGAAGGCAGAGCTCACCGGCGACGAGCAGGAACTCAAGCTCCTGCAGAAGTCGAAGTCCTCGCTGGCGCGCGAGATACGTGAACTCAACTTCCAGAAGAGCCAATACGAGCAGCAGGAGTCAGCCAACCGCCTTGTCTCGGATCGCACGAAAATTGCCATCGTAAACAGTACCGTGGGCGAGGAGGCTGGCAAGTCTGTCGTTAGGTACCTCATCGAGGTGCAACAACTAGCCGCAGACGGGACTTTCGCTTCCGGATGGGTAGTCGCCCGAAGGTATAACGAGTTCTTCAACATGCACAACAAGCTGCGCGAGAAATATGCTGCTGTGCGGGCGTTAGACTTTCCAGGGAAACGTCTTGTCACGTCGCTGTCAAATAGTTTTGTGGACTCCAGGCGAATTGCGCTCGAGAAATACATGCAGGTATGTCATCTAGTCCTGTATACTGGACGCATAACTGAACATTATCTCCAGAGCCTCATCGCTATACCAGCCGTATGCGAGAGCACCGAACTTCGCGTCTTCCTTTCCCGCGACTCGCCTTTCATGGCTGCCCCACCGCCTGCTAGCGGTGACAAAGCTCCACAGGGTGCGAACTTCCCCGGGAAGCGTCTCGTACGGACTATGTACCAGTCTGTCGCAGACAGCATCGACGACATGTTCTTCGGGCCGTCAATGTTGGACGTGATCATCCAGCGTCTGACATCGCAGGCAGCGGAATTTGTCGGGATTGTCGGCAGTGGTGTGCACGATGAGGACCTCGTCGCTCAAGCACTGCGCGCTTCGAGCCGGGCCACCTCCGAGGATAGCATCATGCAGCTACCTGGAGACCTGAAGCCGCTCGAGGGCGAGACAAGCACATCGTCGTTCTCATCCCCAATATGCGATCTTATCTTGGCCGTATTCGAGCTGAACAAGAAGAACAACTGGCTGAGACGTCAGGCGATCGTCATCATTCTGCAACAGGTCTTCGGGGGCACCATCGAGAGGTGAGCCGGTTGCAGGTTTTTCCCAAATGTCGCTGATGAGGTTATAGGAAGCTGCGCGAGACCACGAAAGTTTTCCTGGATGAGCCCCATCTCTTATCTTACATCAGCACATTCAAGGGCTCGCTGTGGGAGAATGGGCAGCTGAGGCCAGCAGGTCCGCCTCGTACTGCCGAGGAGAAGCTGCGTACTCGCGACGAGGCCAATCGCAAACTTTCCGCGCTGATACCAGGTGAGTTTGCCTTGTCTACTCCGGCGACTGGTGCGTCAACGGCAGCGCAGATCTCGGTGCGAACATGATCGGTCGCTCCAATGCGCGCCGCGGCGCTCGCCGGCTCTTCGCCGTGATGCAGAACCGTCGACTTAACCAACACTTGATATATACCATCGTGGACGAGGTGAGTCGCCAAACAATTTTCTGGATATTAGTTTCTTTGGCTAATTGCTGTGCAGGTGTTCTCCGCCTTGTTCCCTGAGCAATGACCGTCACGACCCTAAATTATTCTCGATACCCCCTTCGTTTTCTCGACGTCTCAAGTACAATCTCATTTATCACACGCGGCCTTTGGAACAATGAAATTTATGGCTCACCTTGTACTGCAAATATACGCCTGCGACTTCATGGTGCGCCTGCTTCATGAGGCGCACTAGGGAAGGATCTAAGAACGTAGGTTCACTACGTCGAAGAGCAAGAAGCGCTAATTGTTTTCGTCCATAACATGCCTTCCGAGGTACATGATCATCCCGTGCCAATCATGTGTACCACCGAATACCCCATACTACGGCAGGGAAACGCGCAAAGGCCAATAACTGAGAACGAGACGCAAGGCTTCGACCCACGCAAGTTCCGGAAGTCATACGAGCTTGACTCTTGCCAACGCTTCATGCCAGTGGCTACGATGTAAGGGTTCACACAGGTTGTGAACGTGTACGATTGGTGTGCAATGCCATAGGAAAGCCGAGACGTCACGGCGTGCCTTAGTGGCAGAACTCACTGGCTGGTCCGGCGAGGACAGTATCACTGCCAAGACCTATCGTGAGGGCTTAAGCTTTCATTCAGCTCTGTCGTATGTGCATGTATCAATGTAACAAGTATACGGTGTCTTGCGTCCGGTAGCACTAGCGACCGCCTGGTGACTTGATAGACGATCAAGAGTTCCCAGAGTCTTGCTCTGACTCTGATTGGGTTTACTGCGCGGTTTGTGACGGTCTCCCACTGCGCGTCGCATCTGACATAGGCTCGCCCGTGTATCACATCCTCCTCACGAAACTTCACTCAGGTACGTACAGAAGCATAAACAAAAACATAGTCCGCTTACATTGAAGTTCCTGCCCTACTTGTGACCAGACCACCATAGCATTTCGTTCTCCATGCATCGTTGCCTACACATCGCCGAGATCATCCAGGAGATCCTGGTTCATCTTGCGCCACGGAAGAAGGCACCACTTGACCTGAACGTCGCGTGTCTCCGGTGGGATCGACCTGCTCCATTCGACGACATTATTCTCCATTCTCTGTTCGACAACAGTGTTCCAGAGCCTCCATCGGATGCCGCCGATCAACCCCTTAGCTGTCTCTGCCGGTGCTGGAGATGCGAGCAGATGGATCTCGCCGTCATGGCGCGGACTTGCACTCTCTTCTTTGAGCCTGCCATGGACAGACTCTGGGCAGTCATAGTTGGATTAAGGCCGTTGCTGAGTTGGGATCACTGGGATACATCCATGCTGAACGTGAGTGTTGAGTATTCCATAGATAGCGCTACTCTCGGTACTAAAGGACTGCCTAGCAATACCCTGTGCCTTGCCTGTCCACCAATACTGGCAGGATCAAGCACCTAGTGTTGGGAGAGTCCGGCTGTCACGATGGTGGTCGATCACAATATCGTGCGCTCGAGGCACTTAGCTCCTCGTCCCTGCCCACTATATGTCCAAGACTTCAAACCCTGGAGGTGAGAACAAGGGTCGAATACGTGGATACATGTCTTCTCTTTCTGGGGCCTCAACTGAGTCACTTGGTCGTACACTGCCGAAACCGGGACATAGCCTTCAGGACTGTGTCTGCGGCGATTGAGCGTTGTCCCCGCCTGCAATCCGTTGATATAAAGCTAGCTATCCGGAAAATGGCCCTGACGACGAAAACTGTTGCGCACTGGTCCAAAGTCAGGAGCTTTTCCTGCGTCGGAGCATTGAGTAAGGTCGACAGCGAAACCATCCCTGCTTTGGCGCGTCTACCAGCGTTGGTCGAACTCGAAATTCGCCCTCCACGGACAGAAGTATCAAGCCAGTTGCGCAGTGCAACAGACTTTCCGTCTCTTACACGACTTTCCCTGCCGTGGGGAACCGGAACGCGCATTGCTACATTCCTTCATTATATCCCTTCACATAGCTTGCAAGAGCTGAAAGTAAACATGTTCCTTGCGAGAACCAACGAAGTACTCGTCCCCATATCGAGATTTTCGAACCTGCGTGTTCTACGCCTTGAAAAAATGTTGAAGCGATCTGACATGGAAGAGTTCGATTTCTGTCCTCTGTTGACACTGAGGCATCTACGAGCCGTGGCATTTCACTTTGCCGGAGTATACGGCATTTTCACCAATGGTTTCATTGCTACCTTGGGTCAATCCTGGCCAGAGCTTGCCAATTTCTCCATCCAATTCGTCCATCAGGGCATTCCTCTCCGGCACCTACGATTACTTGCCTCCCGCACTTCGCTCGAACTTTTCCGAAGTTGGAAAATCTTCGGCTACCTCTAAATGCGACGAACGTCGCTACAGCCCCGATACCTGATGCAAGATGCGACAGGCCACTAGAGCTGGACCTGCAAGACGGGTACATAACGGAAGACGTCTGGCCGCTTGTCGCCACTTACATATCTGCCGTCTACCCAAATGCGTCCCTGGTACCTCAGGAAGCGCACCTTCGGAAAATGAGTTGTTGACTTAGCGTCAAGTAGCGTATACTTAAAATAATAAAAGGTACGTGTATTTAGTTTCCCGCAGGGTCTCAAAGTCATACGAGCTTGCGTCTAGGTCGACGGTCAACGGGACATATCGGCTGGTTTGACAAAGGAAGCATCTCCACCGGAAGTTCGAACCAGAAGTAAATAATGAGGGCTTGAATTAGATGCGGTTCTGTTCTGTGTAACAATCCCATCATCACAAGTATGCAGTGTCCTGCAGCTGATGATACCGGTGACGACCTGGTGGAGGACTGCAAGACGGTCAGGAGTTCCCGGGGTCCACGTTCTGACTGCGATAAGGTTTGCGCGGTTTGTGACAGATCTCCCACGCGCCGCATGGGGTTGCCTTTGTACCCTCAGAACCCGAATTTAAGTACGTACAGTAGTAGAAACGAAAGCCAACGTGACGTTCACTCATTGCTAGACAACGTAGTTTCTCAGCGGAGCTTGTACCATCCAGATCTCTATGCATCGTGGCCTACAAATCCCTGAAGTCCTCCGGGAGGTCGTGAGCCATCTTGTGCCACAGATGGAGGTGCCGTTTAACCTGAACGCTGCGTGCCTCCGAGAGTGGGACAGTCTTGGTCCACTGGATCGCGATGACCCACAGCCTCCATTCGGCGCCCCTGGTCGTGTCTGCTATTGCTGGAGATGTGGCCAGATGGCTCTTGCTTCCATGGCGCGAACCTGTAAGGACTTCTATGAGCCAGCCACGGATGGACTCTGGGCAGTCGTGGTGGGTGCCAGGCCGTTACTGGGTTGCGACCATCTGGATACATCTATGTTGAACGTGAGTATCAGGACCTCCTGCAAATGTCGCGTCATCCCACTGAAACATTGTTCAGCGCTACGCCGCACCTTGTCTGTCCGCCAATACTGTCAGAATCAAGCATCTAGTGTTAAAGGAGCCCAGTTTGTATTACGACTGTTTAGCCCAGTCTCATGCGCTCGAAGCTCTTACTCACAACCCCTCCTCCTCCGCGTCGACCATATTTCCGAAGCTTCGTATACTTGAGATGGGCGCGACTCTCAAGCGCACGGATCCGTATCGCCTCTTTCTGGGACCCCAATTGAGACACTTAATGGTACGCTGCCAAAGCCAACACAGGGCCGTGTCGATAATTTCTACGGCGGCCAAACGTTGCCTGCAATTACAAGCCGTGGATCTGAGGCTAGATATCTCGCAACTGGCCCTCACGACCGCAATGACAACGCATTGGTCGAATGTTAAGAGCTTTGTCTGCAGTGGAGCGTCCGGCCGAGTCAGCGGCGAGGCCATCACTTCTTTGGCACGCCTACCGGCGCTGGAAGAGCTCGAGATCAGCCCCCCGCGAACTATGCCATCGTCGCGCGGTGATACAGACTTCACGTCTCTTACTCGACTATACATGTCATGCGGACCTGGGGAGCGCGTCGCTCAATTCCTTCGTCATATTCCCTCGCACAGCTTGCAAGAGCTTACAGTGGACATGTTTCTCGGACATGCAGACACCAATGACATATTCGACACTATATCCCGGTTTTCTAAACTACGCGTTCTGTACCTGGATCGTATATCGAAACCTCGGTCGGCATGCCAAAGTTGGATTTTCAACCCCTGTTATCACTGGGGCGTTTACAAGTCGTGGATCTTCACTGGATCAACGGATGTAACGCCTTCACAGACGATTTCATTTCGACCTTGGGTCAGTCCTGGCCCGAGCTCGTCACTTTCTCTCTCCGAGTCGCTCCCCGAGGGCGCTGCCTATCCCAGGACTTACCATCGCTTGCCTCCCTCATTTCGTTCAGAAGTTCTCCAATTTGGAGTATCTCCGAATACCCCTAGACACGACGAATGTCGCTACGATTCCAATGCCTACTGCAAGTTGCGACAGGGCTATGAAGCTCGACCTACAAGACGGTGTAATCAGAGAAGATATCTGGTCGCTCGTCGCCACTTACATTTCGGCCGTCTTTCCAAACGCGACCCTGGTTCACAGGCAACACGGGCTGCACCTTGACACCGAATGGGTTAAATGGTGGAGACTTGTAGCAGATGCGTTGCAGGGTGTAGTCAGCACGCACTTCCTCGATAAATATTCGATAGTCAGAGTGTATGTCGTGCTGTACATTCCTTACAGTCTCGAACTTGTCCTGTGATGAGTATTGCGGTCTACCCAAAGCAGGTGCGGACGGAACGACAACAATTTCCGTCGTTCTAACGTGGGGGTATAGCTATCTATGTTGAGTGGTGATGGTACTGGTGGAATATGTACGATGCATTACACGCAGCAATAAAGAGTTAAGTCCGTACTGGACTCATGTGAGCTGTGAGCATGACATCATGCAGTAGACAAAGCCATACACACCTTTTTGTGAGAAGGGCTCTACGGTCGCGGCTCACCCACAGCCCACTTCGCAAACTCGACCACTTCGAGCCCGCCGTCCTCTTCAATACCGCGAGAGCTTGCCCATTGCCTGAGGGCCTCCTTGACCTTCGCGCCATTCGCCTCGGGGAACATCATGAACTGTTGCTCGTATAACGCGCACTCGTCCTCTTGCCCCTCCAATGGCTTGAGTGTCGTAGTCGGAAAGCCGACGATCTGGCGAGCCAGCGAGCGTTCCAGCTTCGCAAGATCGTCCCGGAAGGCTTGGGTAGCAATGAGTTCACCGAGTTTGGCCGATTTCAACGCCAGAACTGCGAGGGTGGCAATTTGGCCGTGATTCGGGTTACCGACGGAGCCGTGGCTGTATGCGGCGACGCGGAGGCCAAGGCCCTGAGGCAGTGGGTCCTGCACGACAGCGACGGCGCGTCCCAGGGTGATCATCTCGCCAAAGCGTGCAATGCTGTCGTGTATTGCGCTACCGACTGTGACATCCGCCGCCTGTTGCTCGCCGGTCGCGGAAATGAGCGGTGCATCCTTGAGTAGCTCGAGTGGGACGGGCCTGATGAGCTCGCCAGAATTTTGGGCCTCTGCGAGGAATGCCGCCGTGTGCGCAATGTCGGCGACGAGCGCGTCGAAGCGCGCATTGCGGCCGACGAAGTCGGTCTCGCAGTTGAGCTCGACCATGGCAGCCCTGACGCCGCCCTTGCCCTTGCCCGTGCCGTCGCCGACGCCGCGCGAAAGCACGGACACGCCGACCATGCCCTGCTTGGTCGAGCGGTCGGCGAGCTTCTCAGCCTTCTTTGCGCCAGACTTGATGAGGTCCTCCTGGAGCCATTTGAACGCGGCGTCCACGTCGTTGTTCGAAGCGGCAAGAGCTTCGCGTGCTTTGCTGATGGAGACCTCGGTCAACTTGCGAAGCTCAGCGATGAGCTTGACTGGCACATTTGGCGGCGTCGACGTCGAGTAAAGACGAAGAGAAGAGGGAAGGGCGACGCGGGTGAACATGGTGGTGGCAAATGATCAACGCGTCGACTTTCCGAGGCGCGCGTTTTGATCTCAACGCTTCACGCCTTTGCCTCCCACAAAATTTGTCCTTCGCCGACGATCACCTCCGCTCCCTGGATCATACCTACGCATCTTTCGAGGAAGCCAAATGGACTTCAAGGTCCCCTCAACGGTTCCTCAAGACCTCAAAATTATCCAGGACCTGATAGGGGATCTCCCGCCTCCGCCAGTGAGCAAAGTAGCGACGCCGGAGCCTCCTATCACGAGAGTTCACGATTCTATCGACTCTTCCGACGCTGAAAGCGATGCGGATAGTGAGCGTGAGGTCGAGGAAAATATTCTTGGGCATCTAGACTCGGACGAGGATAGTACGCCGCCGATGTACGCCCTTCTGGTTACTTTGCACTGTTCGCTAACAAGCCTAATCAATGTAATCCAGAGATGGCCCCGAAGGGACCTCGGAAGACTCTGACTCTACGTCCGACTCTGACAGCGACTCTGAGGAAGAGCCTTCATCTGCTCCCAAGCCAGTCAAGGTCGAGGAACTGACCATGGACGATGAGGAAGACGGAGGGGCAGTGGTGTCCCCCGACCAAGTTCGCACTAAGAACGAGGTCGCAGAAGTTCAAATAATTGTGCCTGAGATTGAACAGGTCGATGAGCATGAAGTCATGGAGAAAGTGGGGGAAGTCTTCAGTATCGTCGACAAGGTCGTCATCGTGAAAGGCCTTTCATTGGAAGCACTAGGCCGGAGCTCAGACAGAGCACTCGACTCTGAAACTCTTCTCGTCTTTCGAAGACAGGAAGGTTCTTGGTTATGTCAGCGCTTTTCACTGCCGTCCGCAACGAGGGTATCACTCAATTGCTCCTCCTTAGATCTGGGAAACCTTTGGCCCGACTAGCCAGCCATTCTATAGGGTGCAGTTTAACGATGCCTATCCGCTGGACACCGAGAAGGTGCGAACGGGCCGTCAAGTCTACCATGTCCCTGCGCGAAGCAAATTCGTCTCGGTCAGCTACTTGAAGCAGATGTTCAAGGGCAGCGACGCGAGTAATGCCCATGATGAGGAGCCTGCAGAGGATGAGCTTGAGTTCTCCGATGACGAAGCGGAGAGAGAGCACAAGCGTGCACTGAAAGAGAGGTCAGTGACGTGGTTTCTCGTCAAAGAGAATGACCTCAATCCGTTTCGTAGACGCACCGGCATCGACCCTGCATCAAGACAAACAACGCCTCTTCCGAAAGACACTGACATGGTAGATGATCTCTACGGCACCAGTCCATACGACAACCCTTACGATGACATGGACCTCGGCGCCGGCCCATCGCGTCCTCCACCCCTCAAGTATGACGACCCATACTCAGAGTCTTATGGCCTCCCAGATCCACCACTTGCGACTAGTTCTGCAGCTTCTAGACCAGAGTCAGACTTGCAGGCTGTTCAGCATGACAGGACCGCCGGTCGCGGGCGCGGCCGTGGCAAGGCCGCTGGCCGAGAGTCCTCTGGGCGTGACCGGGGCCGCGGTCGTGGCCGGGATCGCCCACGAGAGCGTGGCAGAGGACGTGGCCGCGGCAGAGGTGGCGGAGCCACAGACTCCTGGGGTGGTCACCAAGGTACGAGCCAGTCAGAGGAATACAGTACGCGGATACCAAGGTCGTTGTCGCCCACCTCCGCAGCCATCGCCCGCGCGACAGGGCAGCATGCCGAGGGCGGCGCGTACGGCGGGGCGCGTCAGGCTCCGGGCGGCCCTGCGGGGCCCGCAGACAACGGCTGGGGCTACCAGCAGTACCCTGGCCAGATGGACTACGGTTATGGGTACCAGCAGCCCTTCGTCCAGCCGCATATCAACCCGCGTTTCGCGTCACAGTTTGGGATGAACCTCGCCTATGCGGCGCAGGTGCAGCCGCTGCCGTACGCCGGGTACTCGCAGTACGGCATGGGGTATGCGGGCGGTCAGGTGCCCACCGGCGAGTGGGCGGGAGACTGGAGTGGACCGAACCAGCCAGCTCAGAACGGGGGCGGTGCGCGACGCCAAAACGACTCGTCATAGCATATATCATCGTTATAATTCTGCACACGCTCTGATAATGCATGCAAGCTTCTGACTTTCGCGAGTCGCGTTCTGCTCATGTTGCAAAACCAAGGGCAAGCTGCACCAATCGTCGGTCGTCTCGGCAGCGTGCGGGCAGGCACGTCAATGTTCGCATTTACATCCACCGCCGATCCACCGTCAATGATTGTCAATGATTGTGGGCGTAGCTCTCAAACTGATGGAGCACAGATCCGCCCTCCACATCCTCTCCGTACGCCGCGCTCTGAGCTACCTTGGCTTCATCCCCGAACCATGCCCGGATGCACTCGAGTCTCGGCTCCCTCGGATCCGCCAAGGTTGTCGCCGTAGGACGCCGCAATACAGGTTTAAGGTGTCGATCCGTCACGTAACTAACAGTTGCCCATTGGTCGGCGTCGCCGCCGGTACTTAGGCGTCGAAGGAACATCGAGATGCGGTTCCTGCTCAAACACGAACTGTGCTTTATAAGGACGGAAGGCAAGGTGTCACGAACCTCATTGCCCCTACTTCACCCGGCCCATGTCTTCAACACTCGATACCCTGCGCGATGCTCTGGCCACATTCAAGGGGCCAGCTGCCGGACCGTGTCCCCAGGATGTCTTCGACGCCCAGTATTGGGAGATGGCGGGAGCACACGCCTGCTTGATCAATGGCTTACTGAGCATCTATGAGGTGAGATC
Source organism: Phanerodontia chrysosporium (assembly GCA_001910725.1). Lineage (NCBI taxonomy): Eukaryota > Fungi > Basidiomycota > Agaricomycetes > Polyporales > Phanerochaetaceae > Phanerodontia > Phanerodontia chrysosporium. Next base: position 170,202 of record MJGA01000003.1, read on the forward strand.
AAAGATCCCTTTGACATCCTACATTAGATATCTCATAAACACACTCTTGCAGCAAGCTACAGAAATACCCCAACAGAAGCAGCAAGACTTCGTCGGCTACGCATTGCTGTGGTGCGCCACCATGGAACACCATCATCAGTGAGTGCTCTGTTCAGCGGGCACGGTCCTGCACTCTGACAGGCGCGGCTCGCCAGCTGGGAAGAGGAGCTGTACTACCCGATGTTCGCGCCCAAGTTCGACACGTCCTTCATCGTCGCGGAGCACGAGACCTTCCACGACGGCGCCGTCGCCTTCGAGGCGTACCTCGTGGCGACACTGCCGTCCGGCGCGACGTACGGCTTCGGCAAGACTGCACCTGCGCACGAACAGGAGCCATACGACGGCGCGAAGCTGCGGCACCTCATCGACGCGTTTGCCGCGCCTCTCGCGAAGCACGTGCGTTCGTTTCCGCGGATACCTGCGGACCCTTGTTGACCATTTTCCGCCCAGCTCATGCAGGAGATCACGTACCTCGAGCCGGACAAAGTGAGGGCCTCGGGCCTCACTGCGGACGAGCTGAAGCATATCTCAGACACGTCGAACAAGCACATGATGTCTATGGTACGCACCCTGCGAGCTATCTTTCCTGAGAAGCTGTCCTGACGGTCGCTCCCGCCAGCCTGCGACGACGTTCCTCTGCTACACCGTGCTGGTCACGCCCAAGTACTCGCAGTTCCCGCCTGCGCCTGGGTTCGTCAAGAGTTTCCTGGTCCCTTACGTGTTCTCGCTACCGACGAGACGGGTATGTCTAGGAGATGCTCCCATACATGTGTTGCAACTGACGCTGGCATCTTCAGTTCTGGCAATTCGCCCCGAAGCGATGAACCAAACCGCGACGTTACCCCGGCTCGACTACCGAACATGCATGGTTCGCACGCCATAGGCCACAAGACTGCTACAAGAGGCGAGGGCTTGTCTCCGTGCTGCAGCAGGCCTGCGGTCGGGACGACGTTATCTTTTCCGCAATTGACTTTCCACAGAGACTATTGCCTGAGTGTCAACTCCACACACGGATATCCTGATGGTAGGATCACGCGAATGTACATCCGTCATTGTCTGGAAAGTTTGAATCCGTGTCATAATTGCGAGATGGTGATGGATGGTGTGTACATGGGACAACATGCGACGATGCACCGATTAATACACGATAATTTACTACAAAAGAGACTAAGGGGGCACTTCCGCTTGAGCACAGACATCATAAACGTGACCAGACTCGAAAACGTACGCAGGGCACTTTGTGTACACATAAAATGCACATTCCTTTAGCTTTGACTTTATGGGTGGGCTCATGTTGACGCATTGCGTCCACCCGAGCGCCCGCCGCCGCCCGTGCGACGCTTGCCGCCACGCGAGGAGCGTTTTGTGTTTCGCCTTGCTTGGCATGCGTCGCAAACCCAGGAGCCTTCTGGCGCGACGGTGAGACCGATGCACGCGAGGTGGAACTGGCAGGGACGGCGTCAGCAGGCGTCGCGTGAGGAAAGAGGCGCGCATATACTCACCCATTCCTTCTCGCAGTTCTCGTCGTCGCAGGCAATCATTTCACCGAAGCTGACGCGGTCGCATATGCAATAGGTCCTGCCATCGTCGCCATCTCCATCACCATCACCGGCTGCGGCGTCGGTGTCGACGTCCTGCGCGACCGACGCCGCCGCGCTGTTGACAAAGTTCCGGGCCACTGGCATTCCGGGGCCCTCGAGCTGACCGGTCGCCCACTCGCTGATGCCGTTGCGCTCGTAGGACGCGCCGTTCGAGTAGGGTGCAGGTAGCGACGGGTGCGACGACGACGGCGGGTGGTGGAACTCTTGCCGGCCGTCGTCGGCGGTTGCGAGCGCGTTCTGTGCGCGCGATCGTTTTGCAGAGGAGGCGGCGCTCGCTGCGCGCTGGGACGTGTTTTGCCGGGACATCGGGGGCGGGATGGCGGACTGGGGGAGGTGGGACTGCACGGATAGCACCGATTCGGCGGGGGACGCGGGACGGTCATTTCTGCTGGTGACACCATGAATGCCTGGAAGATGAGAAGCGGCGCAGTACGCACTTTCTACGGGCGCCGTTGCGGGCTCTGGACGCGTCTCCTGTCTTCGGCTTCGCGGGGCTCCGGACGAGGTCGCCGTCGTCGGCGGCGACCCGCTTCCTCTTGTTCGGGGTGGCCTCCATTGCCCCGCCGTTCGAGAGCAGCGCCGTCCGCCGCTGCCGCCTGCCGCCCTCTCCCGACATCCCGCCGGCACGTAATGACGCGTGGCGACGTGCGGGTACACCGTTTTGCGCGAGAGCATGCCCGCCATCTGCCCATACTCGGGCTCGGGCATGTGCTGGAGGAGGTTCGTCATGTGGGCCTTGTGGCTCTTGAGGCCATCGGCAGCGTGGCAGGCGACGCGGATCTTGTCGTCGGCGCCGGGTTTGAGCCTGCTCACCTCGTCCGCGATTTCGGCGAGGAGCCAGAGGCGGTCCTCCTTCGAGGACGTGCGGTTCTCGATCATATTGGTGAGTTCGATGACCTTGGAGGTCACGGAGGTCATGGAGGAGGAGAGGACGGCGTCGAGCTCGCGCAGGTCGGCAAAGTTGCGCGAGAGATCGAGGGGACAGAGTCGAGGGTGTGCGTGTACTCTTGTAGAATGGCGAGCGAATGAGCCGTCTTCTGGGGAGTGCTGGACGTCGGGGCTGGGGGTGCCGGGGAACGGGGCGGTCCCATGGAGGCCATGGCTGTCGACGACGACGTCTGAAGGATGAGATATGCGGGTCTGAGCCCGCTGTGGGTCTGGCGGAGGTGAACTCTGGCTGGAGTCCATGGCCCGTGCGCAACCCATACTCTCTTTTCGGCCCAGGCGCTTACACACCCAGATCTCGATCCTCGCCCGTCGACAAGCGCCAGAACCGCAAGGGTTCTCGCCTCTGCCTCGGTGTCTTCAGCTGCAGTACAACCTCCGGCAAACTTTGCAAGTACCAGGTCGCGACTTATTCGTTGGAGTCATCTCTACCTCGACGCGTTCACGCAGGCTTCGTCTGCTGCTCGTCTGACCTCGCGGACAACCTCTTCTTTGGTTCTCCAGATACCCCATTCGCCCTCGCCCTCGCCCCCGATTCCCATCCTCATCCCTTCGGGTCTGTACACCATCTCCGACGGCATCCAACTTCCAGCGCTGAGGTGTATCTCTCTCAAGCCGAGCGGGAGCAATGTGTCGAGGATCGTCCCTATGGTGCCCGGGTTAATACCCGATCCTGGCAGGATACTCGGCACAGAGGACTTGTGCTCGTTGACCGAGTTCACCCTGAAGAGCTCCTTCAGGTTCTCGAGCGATTCTCTTGACGCCGCCGTTTTGCCGTGTCCACTAGTAAGGACTCGCGTAATACCAGGAATAGTCTTGATCGCGTGGAAAGCTTGCACGACAGAGTTCAGCGGGTGCACGTTACACAGGAGCGCGAATCCGAAGACATTACCTTCCGTAAGGTTTGGTGTCATGTCGATTGCCCTGTGGAAACACACTGACAAATGAAGTTCAGCGTTCAGATGTTACTTAGCGCAGAAGGCGCGAGGGCCAAACCTTGCATCGGGTAGGCAGCTCCAGCTAGCCTGATGCAGAGTCAGCATCGTTACAGTCACACGCGACGGACCTACTGGGTTGTCGCCAGAACATCAACGGCTGCGTCCTTTGTCAACGCTCCGAACACGACTCCGTCTGCTTTGAGAGACTTGAACGTGGATATGTCTTCAAGCATGACCTGCATCTCGAGCTTGCTGTACAAGAAGTCGCCAACACGAGGCCTTATCATGACCATGACAGGGACGTCGGGAGCAGCTGCTTTGACGGCTTTGTACAGGCCTACGCTGGGAGTTGTGCCACCTCCGATGGCCAGGTTCCCGCAGAGCTCGAGACGATCCGCCCCTCCCTTGACAGCTCTGAGATTTCCACGCATGAGCCTGACTTGCACAGCGAAAATATCCTCTAGACTAACGCAATTGCAGACTCGACGGAGTCCACGCAGACTTCTATCAGTATCTTGGACATGTTTTTGGAGGCTAAGAGGCGGTGACCTGGAGGGTTGAGAGCACGGTCTGACGTTGATCATTGCGCCGCCACACGCTCCAGGTGATCCGATGCTCGTTTTGGCAAGTGTTCAAGATCATCTCCCGCCTGTTTGACAGGCATCGACCTTGTCTCCGCGGTCGGACAGCTCGGCCGTGCGGCAGGCGAAACTCATATATCTAATTCCCTCTACAATACGAGCACCTCCCTTCACGACCCTCCACATCATCGAACACGACGTCGGCGACGATGGCGACGACGAGCAAGAACTCGCCCTCGGCTCCCTCAGAGCAGCGGCAGATCTGGTGGTCAAACGCCATCCTCTTTGTTGGCATCCACATTGCAGCCTGCGTTGGCGTGTATTGTCATCCTCTTTATTCGACTCCGAGGCAGACTGTAGCACTCGCCGTGATCCTGTGGCAAGTGGCTTGCTTTAGGTACGTGATGTTTTGTATGTTATATGCACGCCCTAACAGGTCGTAGTGTCACAATTGGCTACCACAGACTGTACTCGCACCGCGCATTTGTAGCTGGCGTCAAGACGCGTGCTATCCTCGCAGTGCTGGGGACCAGTGCCTTCCAGGGATCTATCAAGGTATGTTCTCGTCTCCCCATACCACTGGAGCTGGCTGACACCGAGGTAGTGGTGGTACGCACGGTGTTCAATCCGCTTTGCATCTATCTTCCTAATCTCGCCATAGGGTCCTTAGGCACCGTCTCCATCATGTGCGTCTCCTTTACTTCTCGATTATACTGTCCTCGCTCACTCGGCTTCCAGCGTTACACAGATGATCCAGTTCATGATCCGTAAGCACTGTCAAAATCAACTCTACCATCGCTCACCAACCCTCAGATACTCCGCGAGTCGCGGTCTGCTCTGGTCCCACGTGGGCTGGATATTCTTCAAGCAACATTACGAACGCATTAATCTGATAGACAAGGAAGATCTTGACGAAGACCCAGGTAAGAATGCTACCCATCTGAATATTAAGTTCGGCTAACGACATACCAGTGGTTCGCTTTCAACATAAATTCTATAGTACGACTGCTCATATTCGCGTATATGCGCCAATCTGAACTTCGAGTGTAGCTCCTATCGCCCTCACTACGGCCATTCTGTTTCCCACGCTGGTGGGCACTCTATGGCACGACGGTATGGGTGCATTTATCTGGGCAGGTCTCGTGGCTAGAATCGCTGGTGTGTATCTCCAAAATCTCTAAGACCGCGCTCAATACTGACTTTCCCAAGTTTGGCATTGTACATTCCTCGTCAACTCGTATGCATATGTCTGCTTCCTCGACGTCATCTAGCACTGATATCAAAATCCCAGGCTCGCCCATTGGGATGGCATGCAGCCGTACTCTGATGAAAACACATCACGAGTGAACATGGTAGGACCTTCTTTTGGGCTACGACCGCTTTGCTCAATATCGGCAGGTTGTTGCTTTACTTACGTGCGGTGAAGGAAACCATAACTTTGTGAGTGTTATTGCCATTGATCATAACACTCTGCGCTTACTTGATCATGTCTTAGCATGCAAGTGTGAGCCGCAGACGTTACCTACGTTGCTTACCCCTAGCTTCCAGCACTCCTTTCCTCAAGACTACCGGTCGGGCCCCTCCCTGTACGACTGGGATCCGTCCAAATGGATTATCCTTGGGTTACACTCTGTTGGTCTCGTCACCGGGCTGAAGCAAGCATCGGCAAAGGATCTTTCCTCTGCACGGTGGCGTATGCACTTCAAGACCCACGTTGCGTCCGACAGCAGTCCCGCGGCTTCGGGACCGTCAGAATCGGAGTTTCCAGAAATGTCGATTCCTGACCTCCGCGCTTACTTCAAGCATACCGCGGAGGACCGGTGTGTCCTGCTCATAGACAGAATGGTGATAGACGCGACTCTATACCTGAAGGAGCATGTGAGTCTACGCGAGTCTTATAGTTCGATGCAGCCACTAATCTCCACATGTAGCCCGGAGGTGCGGCCCTGCTACGCAAATACGCAGTCGATCCCACTTGCGTACTCGGCTGCGACTCGGGGGATTATATCAATGCGTCCCAAGCGAGGGCTACTGACGCTTTCTATGGGGGCATGAACAAGCACTCCCAGATTGCCCGCGATAAGCTCAGGACACTGGCTATTGCGCGCCTGACGCGTGGATGAGATAGCACACAATGATCTGCTGCTTTCAGAGTACGCATTACACCGACCTGGAGACGCGTTAATGTGCTTATGATCTGTTGCATGGTCCATTGGACCGACGCTAATGTTCATCATATGCTTCTTGACGCGCGCTCTGGAGTGCACGGTGTCTCGGTGGTTTTGGCGCGGCGTCAGCAGGACCCCAGGATATGCCAGCCCTCCTCCGCACGACCAACACGCGCGATGTGGGCATTAGCTGATCGTGGCGCGTTTGAATCCCTACGGAACATATTGCGCAGCGCAGCTGGGGCGGCTCTCCTGGACTAACGCTATCAGGCGAGGCTCCACACATGAGACGTCGTAACAACGCCCTACGCTAGGCTGTCCAGTATTCAAAACTATGACCAACAAAACATAGTAACAGCTTCAGCGAGCCGACGATGCTGTGGACCAATTGCCGACCTGTAGTGAGTTTATGCCTTCTCGCAATCCGCGTACTCCTGCTAACGTGAGTCCGGAACGGGCTAGGCTGCCGGATGCCGGTGCTGTGCCTCCCAGGTGCCATTTCTTCCCGCACTTTTGAATGCTTCTGCTCAATAAGCTCGCACCTCGTCAGGCGAGACCATCGATGGACCGCTTGCCTCAAGGGAGGGTACTCCAGACTGCAAATGCCATAGCCGACTACGGCTAGGCGTGGGATCTTTCCCCATCATGCGGTGACCGGGCGGTGGTGACACAGGAGTTTAAGCCTTCCCGACGTATGTATAGTTCGGGCTTCCCGCTATCAACACTCGATATAAGGTCTCATCATCACGGGCCCCGCGCAACCCATCCCACGCTGCTCTACCACGAACTACGATGTCTGCAGAGACCCGCTCGACGCTCACGACGTTCGCACCCTCCGTGCCCATCTCCGCGCCGCTCCGGCTCTTCGCCGCGCTGCGCTCGCTCGTCTGGGTCATGCTCGTCACCGACAACCCGCTGTCGTGGTGGTGGTGGTACGGCCGGCGGAACGATCGCGCCGACGTCGAGGGTGCGTGATCTCGCGCCGTGCACGCGCCCCTCCCCCGCGGCACTGACTGTGTGCCTGCGCCTCAGGCCCCCTGTACGTCCCCGGTGCGCCCGATCGCACGCTCGAGCCAGGCAAAGCGGCCTTGGCGACGGTGGACGAGCTGCAGCGTGCGTGCCGCTTCCCATGCCCACCGGGGGCCCGCTCCCACGGCCCGCGCTGACCGCCCCTGTGTCCTCTCGCACAGAGTTCAAGCCGTTCCTGCTGCACGTCACGGTCCGCTCGCCGCACGGGGACCCGCTGCCGGGCGCGACGGTCGACTTCTGGCAGGCGACGACGGCGGGCGAGTACGCGTACCGGTCGTACGCGCTCCGCGGGCGGTTCGCCGCCGACGCGCACGGCACCGTCGAGGTCCTCACCGTCGTCCCCGGCGACTACGGCGCGGGCGCGGCGGTGCGCACGGGCCACTTCCACATGATGCTGTGCGACGCCGCGCGCCGCTACGACACCCTCACGACGCAGCTGTACGTGTGCCACGGGAACGACGTGCGCGGGCTGGACAAGGATTTGTTGCGTCTCTCTCTCGTGCTTTGCGTCGCTGTTTTTTTGGTGCTGACTATACGGCGGGCAGTGTGAACTACTGGCGCAAGAGCCGCCCGCAGAACATGGTACGCGCGTGGTCCATCCCCGCGAACAACGGCGGCGAGGCGCATTATGGCTTTCCCGAGCTGCCCGCGGACGATCTTGAGACGCTGAAGCGCGTTGAGTGGTGGAACGCGAAGCTCGCAGAGCAGGCTCCGGACGCCGGCCTCAAGGTTGTCGCCGGCGGGAGTACTGAGTTCAGACTGAACGAGAAGCCCGGGTGGTTCTGAGCGGTATGCATGGTCCTGTCTTGCAGCTGTGCTATTTATTTTGCTATAGGTTATCGCTGCTGTATGTCTTGCTTGATTCTGGCTTGGGTTCGGAATGCACTCTTTTTTTTGCCTCTCATCTAGGTCGGGATTGGAAGGCCTCATTCACTATATGCTCTCGCCTCGTGCACTGATAGATTCACAGGGTCTCTTGATTTGCCAGGTATAGACATGAACTGTCAGATCCAAGGGAAAGTGGGATTTTCTAAGGTTGATCCTTGGCTAAGGAACTGAGACGACCCTGAGGATCCCAGGCCTCACCAATCGGTAAAGTCTCACTGAGCGCTCCGCGACCCTGCTGCTGATTCCTGAGATTCTATCGTGCAAGCATACTGTACTGGACGACCTAAAGTTCACGTCACGGTCACAACGGCCATGAACTGGACGTCTGCGAACTGGGGTCACGGGTCACAAGGGGGCAATTTGGCGGGCGCTGGCGCGCCAGCGGCTTTTCTGGCCTTTGATTGGCTGCTTGGCGTTCCGACGGGCGCTGAACTGTGAACTCGACCATCCACAAGCGTCACGGGTCACAAGCCGTGAACTTTAGGTCGTCCCAGTACAGTATTATCAACTTCGTCAGGATCAACACATACACATCCTACACTGAGACTAGTCGCATATACACCTCAACTCCCGCCGTCTTCATACCGCCACCTGCCGTCTAACAACCTCACATGCCAAGGCCCTTCGCGACATACTGGACGGTGACGTTGGTATCGTTCACCTCGACCGTCGTGAGGACGTTGCCGTTGAAGTCGATGTTGACGTTCACCGCGTCGGGGCTCACGCCGGGGGTGACGGTGCTCGTGGCGCCGGTCACGCTGCTGCTCGCGGCACTGCTGGTGGCGGTGCCGGTCGGGGTACCGGACGCGCTGCTGCTGTCGGACGCGACGCTCGTGGCACTCGCGCTGCTGGTCTCCGTCGCGGTCTCCGTCGCGGTATCAGTCGCGGTATCAGTCGCGGTATCAGTCGTGGCGGCCGCCGACTCGAGCGCGCGGCGCGCGGGCGGCGCGGCGCCGACGGCCTGCGCGGTGGCGTTCGTAAACGCGACGGTGTGGAAGTTCGCGAGGGGGAGCGGGGTGTTCCGGACGTACGCGACGCCGACGCCCCACTCCGCGCTGGCACGGCAGAGCGCGGGCCCGCCGACGGGCACGCTCGCGTTCATGCCCGTCGTGAGGTTCTCGACGAGCACGGTGCCGTGCTCCTGCGTGTCCGCCGCGACGCTCAGCCGCACGGCGTCGCCCGCCTTCACGGGCACCGAGAGCACGGGCACCGCGGGCAGCGGGTACCACTGGTACCAGGCTGTGGGTGCCCGCAATGTCAGCGATGCGAGGGTGATGTATGGGGGATAGCGCGTACCGGCGAAGGTGTTCGGCAGGGCCCCGTTGACGAAGAGGCCGACGCCCGCCTGGAGGAGCGCGGTCGGGCAGCTGTAGCCGTCGAGCCCGACCCAGACGGACGCGCCGCTCGGCCCGAACTTGGCCAGCGGCGGCGCGTCGGCCGTCGGGACGGTGAACGTGCCCGACACGGCGCTGTACGTGCCCTGCGAGGAAGACGCGTGAGTATATCTACTCATCGTTCAGCGTGCGGCGGAGACGTTACCGGCGAGGAGTCGAGGACGGTGCCCGCCCAGTTGGACGAGTACGTGCCGTGAAGGCCGCCCGGTGCGGGGACGCGCTGGACAGGGCTCGCCTGGTGCTGACCGATCGTGGCGGCGTCACGCTTTGTGGCGTGTTCTGCGGCGAGCGAGGGGAGCGCGAGGACGGTGCTGCCGAAGAGCAGGGCCTCGATGAGCGGGACAGTGATGAACTTCATTGGTGTCGAGTTAAGAGAGCTGTGAAGCTTGTTAAGACGAAGACGACCGAGGTCTGTAGTTTCGTGTTCTCGTTCTGCATCCTTTTATAGGTTGTGGCGAGGCTGATTTTTGGGGAATGAAAAGTCATGCTTGCAAATCGCAAAGTAGCAGCGCAAGTGGTCATTGATCATTGCGCAACACCCCAGTCTGATTCACGCAAATGAGGTAGTCCAACTCCGTGCAATGTCGTGACTGAGGAGACATTCACTCTGTAGAGCCGACTGAGCTGTCATCGCACAAAGACATTTATCAACCGAACCATGTCGAACATGGAACACGACATTGGAACATCGGTCAAGAATATACAGTGCGTATCGACCACGACACAAATATTGCCTCTCGTTTCCTCTCTAGGCCTGCGCGACGTAAAGAACATCCACATTGTCATCACCGGCGGAAGCCTTGCTCTGCAGTTCGCCCGCAAAGATGATATTGACGAGCGAGCTGTCAGGGCCATTCGGGGGACGACGGTGCCGTCGGTCGTCGCGGCGCTCACGTTCTCGAAGGCGACATCGGTCCAGTTGGCGATGGGCACTGGGAGCGTGTTCACGATCTCGTAGTCGCGCACGACCCACTGGGCGCTGTTCTGGCAGAGATCCTGGCCGGACTGCGCGCCGACCGAGCGCGTGGCGGACTTGCCGGTCGTGAGGTTCTCGACGAGCACGCTGCCGGCGGTCGTGGACGTTGCGTTCACGGAGAGGCGCATGACGTCGCCCGCGCTCACGGGCACCTCGTTGATGCGGTCCTCGATCTGCGGGAACCACTGTGCAAAGACTGGCGCGGCGTGTCAGCTGTGCGAGTGCTATGAACGCAGGCGGGAGGGTGCCCACCATAGTATTCGTTGTCCTCAGGCCGGGGGTCCATGGTGATCATGGTGACGCCTCCGAGGAGCATGCCGCTGCGGCAGTTGTAGCCGTCGATGCCGACGAAGGCGGTCGCGCCGTGGAAGGGCCCGATGCCGTCCGTCGGGATCGAGACGGTGGGCACGGTAAAGGTGCCCGTCGCGTAGCTGTACGTGCCCTGTGCGTGCGGAATCGCGTCAGCGTATGCTGCGTAGTAGACTGTTGAACGAACCTCGGTGGAAGAGAGGACGGCGCCTGCCCAGTTGGACGAGCCCAACCAGCGGCGCTCTGAGGACTCCGCGGAGCGCTGAGCGACGGACGGGGCTGCGAGGGCAGACGCGACGAGCAGAGCCTGCACAAGGACGCTTTTGGTGAACATGCTGGGAAGAGTGGCGACTGTCGAAGACCTGGGGCCGTCCTTTCGCCTCGACTCTGCAAGCATATATACCACGTCAGAGCGACTTCGGCCCAAAACTCTTGGGTTTGGCCAGGATCGCATCCTCGCATGCACTGCAGAGGGCGCGTCACGCCCGTTCGGCACCCATGGTCGGCCGCCGTGTGCCCCAGCCTTGTTGCCTGCATTGCATATGATGTTGGGGGATGATCCCAGGCAAAAACGACCCTGGCCAGGTGGTATCTCCGCAGGACGCCCGGCCGTGACAGATGTTGCCTATTGCATGCATGAAGACGAGAGCGAATACGACACCTTGGCTTCGATATTAGCGACAACACGTCACTCGGCCCCAAAGTTCTGATAGACCTCACCGTCGCGGCTACCATTTGGAGGATGACGGAGCAGAGTAGGACGCGAAAGCCTTGTACTTGCCAAGCGTGTCGCCAGCGGGCTGACGTTAGCACCCTCAGAGAGGACCCCGGACACAGCCCTCTGTTGCGCCACGACGAGCGCCACGTTCAGTCTTGCTGCACCATCTGCTGCCTCCTTGCAGAGGGCTCATATACGGCCAGTTCTCTCCAATCGACAGAGTCATATACAATAATTCTAAGCTAGCAGAGTGCCTCGCGAGGTTCTGCCCCTGCTCTCCTTCGGTGCTCTGACTCTCAGGCTACCTACTACTTCCGCAAGTCCTGGAACTCGATACTTCGGCATTCTAACACTGTGGAAGAGGGCAGATGCAAGTACATATACACGCTAGTCAGCATCCTGCTGAGTGGCGTAGATCCTCGCAGTGCTCAACGATGCCACTCGGGATGTCATAGCCGGCTGCCAACTCCGACCTTCGAGGCCGCGCATCCCCCAACACAGGTGTCCACTGCACCGCCGCACCAGTGCGCCACATAATAACTACAACGTTGCTCCTCTCCGCAAGCAATGTAACGAGTTGGAGGTAATTGTTGGCTATTGTTCTTCCGGGCGAGACTAGTAACTCATGGTAAAGACGCCGTGTACATAGCGCAGCTTCATTTCCAGCTCCCTGCGACGCAAATCACAGCCTCATGAAGTACACAAGGAAGCTGGCGTCGTCCATCTCTCATTGCTCCAACAAAGCTGTCTCTATGTGCCATTGTATCCCGTCCTCGTGCGCGCCCTTATTCTCTCCCGCTCGAGGCCGCCCATTTGCCCAACTTGGGAGCACGAGGACGCCATGGCGAACCAACAGAGCGAGAGGCGTGCTCAGTCTGGAAAACAATGCGGCTTCCGAAAGCGTGCTTCGGTGGCCCGTGGTCAGCCTCCACGCTCCGCACACATATATACGCCAGCCCTTGTTCGAATACGGCCCACACAGCTTGCACTCGTTCTCCCATCACTATTGCACCCTCCCTCGCGTCTCTGTTCCTGCTTCCTGTACCGCTGGCCGATACAACCCTGGTCGTTATCATTATTCATAAACGTTAACCCAAGATTTGGAGATTCCTGTTATTGAACACCATGTGGGCATTCTCTTGTCTCTCCTGCTACCGCGGTTGACACGTGTCTTGCCAGGCCCGCAACACCAAGCTCGACCCCGGCAACGGCCCAGACGACTATGTCGAGATCGTCTTCCCGTCGCACCCGCCACTCAAGCGCTTCAGGCTCGCACACGGCTGCTTCGACTGTGCGTGCGGCCTGCGCTTCCGCGACGCCCAAGAATGCCACGTGCGCACCTGATGCTTCCTCTCCTGCACCCTGTACTAACCCCCGTTCTGTTGATGTTCCAGCGGCACATATCCATCGAGTGCCCCCGCTACGACAAGTACCGCAGCGCACCGGCAGATGCCGCAGCACGCCGGCGCGGTCCCCCGTCGACGAAAGCGCAGGCGCGGCGCGGCCCCCAACAAAGCCTAACGCGCTCTTCATAGCCCCGCCCCAGCGCCGCGCGCGCGAAGTGGTGCGCCCGCGCCATGACCGTTCTCCGTTCGCACGCGCTGACGCGCCACCAGCCGGGCAGCGCTCCGGCGCGGCGCGGCAGCGCAAGACGCGGGCGCGGACGTGGCGATGGACATGTCGGCGGACGCGCCGGCGGACAATGCTGCGCCCGCGCGATACCGCGACGCCCGCGGAGCCGTCGACACGCGACGCTACGCCCGCACTGTCCTTCGCGAGCAGCGACACCGAGACGGACGGCGCGCTCCCAGACGAGGGCGGCGACTGGCAGTGCCGTTCCGCGCCGGAGGAGCCGCAGATGCTGTTCTACGCGTCGTCGCAGGACACGCTGCCCGACGCACTCAAGACGCCGCCGCTTGTGCCGTCGTCGCTGATGCCCGACCACATGCTCGGCGCCGCGCCTGCGCTGCCGTGGGAGCTGCAGTACCCGAGGAGCATTCGAACCCCATTCGCCGGTTTCTGGATGGCCTGCGGCGGCCCGTCGGACATCGGTTTGCTGCGTTCTATGCGGTCGGGATCCGCTCGCAGGACGATATCCAGGCGCTCGCTGGTATGCCGCAGGACTGGGACACTGTCAAAACTGAGCTCATGAAGCACAATGTCACCCTCATGGAATGGCTGTGCATCAAGGCTGGCCTTGAGAAGATACGCGAAAAATGGGGCCTCGGCATACCCAAAGTCGATTGCGGAGACTGAGTTTGCTAGAATACGACCCCTGCTGAAGCTGCTTCTGCATGCCAACTATATATTGTACAATGATATCCTGTCATACTGACATAAGCCAATAATCTCACCACACCACATTTGCTACTCACACTAGTATTTGCTCTCAACACATTGCTTCGGCTTCCAGGCGTTCTTATAGCCTTCCACGATTTCCCTATCGAGCCTTTCCCACTTCTCGAGCCGCTCGATAGGCTTGACGTCCAGATCGATGGCCGTGATTGAGCCTCTTCCCTCCTCCGGAAGTCGGAGGATAAGTGAACAGTCCTTGAACGTCGCAGACAACAAATATGCAAGGCAGTAGTATTGCAGGTCTGCGACGTCCGGGTGGTCATGGTCCATCTGAGAATGCTTAGCCAAGTACACGGCCAAGAACTGCTTCCAGGCGTCCGCGTCCGGGTTGTCCAGGCCTGAACCCAACGGTGGGGCGGCCGGGGCGCCGTCGTCGGGGGACTGCGTCTGCAGCGCGACGCCCGGCTCCTGCGCTGCGTGATGCCGGCGCCAGAGCAGGGACAGGCCCTCGATGTCGAGCGGGTCGAGCGAGCGCTGCAGGTTCGCGAGCACGCGGAGCAGCGAGGTCTCGAGGAGCAGCGGGAGGACGCGGGCCACAAACGCGTCGCGGACGGTGTACAGCGTGAAGTCGCCCGAGAGGCCGACCTGTGCTGCGAGCGGCTGGATCGAGGACGGCTGCGGCACACAGATGCTCGGTGTCAACAAAGCATGGAGGGCGGACGAAAGGGCGGCTTACGCTCGCGTCCGGGCGCACGGCCTGCCCGTGGACGAACACGCGCAGGTTGTTTGTCGTGCCGAGGAGCCGACCCACGCGTCCCAGAGCGCGAGCAACGCCCCGCGCACGCGGGACGGCTCGCCCGAGAAGAGGTCGAGCGGGCAGTAGCCCTCCGCCGCGCCGTCGCCCGCGCCGCCGTTGCGCAGGTGCGCGTGCATGCAGAAGCGGCACGTAGTCGTCTTCACGGGCGCCGTGTCTGGCGCGAGGTGCGCGGGCGACGGAAGAAACCCCCATTTGGGCTGGCGAAGGGCGTGTGAGGGTGCGAGGGGCATGACGCACAGGCGGGAGGGGGCGCACCTTGATCTCCACAGCGAGGACGCGCCCGCCGACGAGGTCCGCCGCGAGCACGGCGCGCCGCCGCTGCACGTCGATCGTGTCCTTCTCCCGCCGCTCCTCTGGTCTGTGCTCCTCGACGAGCGCGGCGAGCTCCTCGAGCCACTCCTGCGAGACCTGCACCGCCTCGAGCCGGGGGAGGTACTCCTCGGGCAGCAGGCGCGCGATGACCTCGCGCTGGAAGGCGATCGCGGGATCATCGGGGTCGTCGACTTGCGAGGTCGCAGGTGAGGGCGAGACTAGGGGAGACGAGACAGGGTCTTGCGCAATCGTAGGGCTGTTCCATCGAAAGCTTCATGTGGGGGGCCGGCATAGGAGAAGACAATGGAGGAGCCGCCTTCCGCGATGTACTTCCAGTCGCGCGGGGAGGTCGTCGTAACGTCCAGCGGGCTTGTCATGGTAGAGATTGAGTCGTTGTGCGAGAGGATGGGGTCAGGTCATGGCGGAGTTGGAGTAAGCGATGGCTTTCCCTGAGGTTGGCGGTGATGCTGCGATGCACCAACAAACTACATCACAGCATATGTACTAGGATGTCGGTCGATGCCGATGCCTTCTTCAGCCTTGGCACTCTGTATTATCACTTCCAAGATAGAAGAATATGCATTATATAGCTAATGATTGTGCCCGCTCAGTGAGGGCTTTTCGTATCGCCAGCCAGCCCACAAGCCGGCCTTCGGCGATGACCTCGCGCTTCAGGTCGTCCAATTCTCCTACAGACATGGTGCAGAGCATGTCAAGTGCTTCAGCAGTATCTAAGCCACTCTTGACAAAGATTGGAGCGAGGTGCTCCAAGGGTACACGGACTGTACCGAAGAACGCCTTGAGAGCAGAAGGGATCGCTGGATCCCCGCTCACGGATTCAGATACGTGTGACGGTAAAGATGGTGTGGAGTCGTGCACGGCAAATCTAGCAGTCAACACAGAACCTGCATTGGGGACCGCTGTCGGTTCGCCTCCTCGGACAGATGGGGAGAGCTGAGATTGCTGAATCGATTCCGCCGAAATCGAGCTGTTGTGCGATGTTGATATCTCCGATTCAAGCGGCAACTGCAGTTGGGTGAGAGAAGTCGACCGTCGTGTTTTAGCAAAGGCATCCTGCAGGACCACGGCCTGAATCGGGGCAGCCGACGGTTTGCCAGCATGGCGTTGGTATGGCTTCGACTTCTGGTCGGATTTCGAACCCGGGTTCGCTCTCGTATGGTCTCCTGCTTGTAGAGGATGCCGTGTAGCGAGCCAGTCAGGGGGGTGGGACGGCATATCCGACTGGAAGTCCGAACTGCGCGTCGCAGCTTTAGGAGACGCAACTGCCTCCAGAGCCATGATAGCTTCCGGGACACTGGCTCTTCGAGAGCCTCTGGCCGATTTTTGTTTTGTCCACGCCACGAGGTCAGCCAGTTCCGACTCTGAGAGTCCAGTAGCCTTGACTGCAGCTGTGTAGCGCAAAATGTAAAGGTGGAGAGACATTGTCGAGAATAATACGCACCTGCAATGTCCATGTTTTCAGCACTTTTTCTGCGTGGCGTTAGCTGTCTAGTTGCGATGTTCAATGTTCCAGCCGTAGGCGCACCATTTTCACCGTCTTCCTCGTCTTCCTCCTCGTCTTTGTGGTCATGTAGGCTCGAGTCCGAGTCTTCTGCAAAGAGAATGAGTCTACGCGGACTAGCTGCGAGAGCGCGGTACTCACCATCAGCATCCTCCGTTTCTACGTCTTCGGGCCGCTCCCCCTCACATGTTCCACTGCGAGCGTGTTCCTGTTGAATGATGAGAATGGCGGAAAGAGACAGGTTCCAAGACGCCTTACCTGTATCCTCCTCGAAGAACCAGCGAATTCGATCGCGCATCGCGGGCACCGCCATAGCCCGTCCGAGTCACGGTAAACCGTGATCCTCTCCCTTTCTCCCTGATAGAGTAGCGAACACTCAAGCTGATGCACCTGCCTGTGGTGCTCCCGCAGAGACAGGTTGGTCGTCTCGCCGCACTGCGCGCACGCGTACCACCTTCAAAATTCACCGTGAGAAGGGCACGAAAATTTTTGTAAACTATTCAAGCCTTCTAAGACAGGTACGAGAGACTCACTCGTCATTCAGGTCCCTGCTGGTAATCTTGGGCATGGTGTGCGGGTACGGTCAAAGCTGATGAGCCTGTGTCCTTGCAACGGCGCGCGGAGATAAATATTGGTGCCGTCCGAGGCAAGCTGCTTACGACGCGCCTATATGCGCTCCTCCATCGTCCGGCCTACGTATGATGGCTCATTGGCTGACCCGAATGGTTGGTAACTCGTTGAGTGCCAGCTGGGAGATGCATGTCGACGGGGAGACACTGGACATCGGAGTCGAACTCCGCGGTCAGGCGAGGCGCTCAGCGAAGCTGGACATCTCAGATCTACACTTGCCCAAGAGGCCCTCCTAATTGTACCACGGCGAGGGACGCACAAAACCATCCTTATTGGAGTATGATAGACAAATGGTGCCCTGGAAAATACTCCAGAAGTAGCTTATAGAATGCACGGCATGTGCAGGAGAAGACCGTTACAACGGTACCTTCGGGACGATCGCGTACTATGCGAACTGTAACATGTCGATCGAAAAGACAGACAGGGAACCTTTCACTGCTTAGTCTGGTTGGCCCTGCAACGAGTCGGCTCGCTGCTCCAGAGCACGCTTGACAGCTAGCGAGCCCGCAAGCCGGCCCTTGGCCAAGATGTCCGCCTTCATGACCTCCCAGTAGCCTTCGACGGGCGTCGTGCAAAGCAGATCCAGAGTTGACTCCGTGCAGAAACCATGGTTGATGAATATAGGAGCAAGGTGCTGCAGAGGAACATTTCCTGTGCTAAATAATGCTGCAAGAGCGGCAGGTATGGTCGCAGAAGGAGATTCGGAGTCCAACGAGGTTGCGTACACGTCCAACTCGAGAACGTCGCGGTTAAAGGAGCGGAGAGCTGAGTGACTGTTGTGGCATGAGCATGGCCAGCCACTTCAGCCGGATTCGGCGACTGGGAGCGAAAGCGTGGCTTCTTCGCGGTTGCCTTTCGTTGAGGCCGGGGCGGTGGGTTCAACGAGAGTTCATCTTCTTGCGGCAATGAGTGCTGTACGTCAATATCCACAGGGGGATGCGAGGGGGAGACGGACTTCGCTCCGCCGCAGGAAATTGAAGCATAACGAGATTGGCAGGCGCGACCACTGTAGAGTTCTCCGTCGACGAGGATGTGCTCGACTTCCTTCTGGACGTCCGTTGCGGCCTGCACTCCGCACACTTCCATATGTCAGCGAGATCGGATTCCGAGATATTACCGATGTCAACAGCCGAGAAACCAAGCTCCTCCAAGGTGTAATCATCGTCTCCGCTGTTTTGTTTCGTGGCATCTAAGTAGAAGGGCAGGTCAGACCATTGTAGCCAGCCTTGCATGGTCCTGTGCTTTGCCCATGAGCGATGCATTCACATGACAGCCAGAGCACGCTAGTCACCTGGATCCTCCTGCACGACCCGTCCCACACCTCCCCACACCTAGGCAGCACCAGAGGCCGTCTGCGCCACGCCGCATCGGTGGTTTCCGTGGATCTCCCTTGAATACGATGGTGCACCTGTCCTGGTGCACCTGCTTATAATGTTCGGCGAGCGTCACATGGGTAGCCGCCCCGCATTTCGCGCAATTATACCTGGAATTCGCTACACGTTAACATGAATCAACATAGATGTGCAAAACCAATGATGTGTCAGCGACATACCTCACATTGGGGTCAGACCTGGGCATGGCGCGAGGTGGTAGTCGGAAAGGTGGGACTCATTGTACCTAGGCCGTAGCAACCAGGATACAATCCGGACGCACTCAGAGACCCTGCCCAGGGTAGAAATCACAGCACTAGTCCTATCACAGCCGCCTCCGTGCTAAATAGAGGGTCTGATGAGGGCGAATCACCTGCTCCGCACGCGTTACGGCGAATACGTTGAAGTCCGTTTTGAGACGCTTGGCCTGTGCAGGCATGGTATCCAGCTTCGGGTGAGCCAAGAACAGCGTGAAGAGGTTCGGAATGTGTACGAGCGAGTGAAACCTACAAAATACAAGCAGTAAACACCACGAATGAACTATCCAAAAACAACGCAGGAAATGGGATCCGGGGTAGGGCCCTACAAGGCAGGACGCCACCTGAGCGTGAGATACAAGAACACCGAGAAATACAAAAAACGCGTCACTACCTCCAACCTCCGCTCATGCACAACGCTCGCCGACGCGCGCGCTCTTCCAACCCCCTCTGAACGGCGAGCCACCCAGCGAGCCGGCCTTCATAGAGTATTTCACACTTGAGATCGTCCAATTCTCTTGGCGGAGCTTCGCAGAGCAGGTCCAGAGCATCATCCGTAGTTATCCGTTGCCGAACGAAGATGTGGGCTAGATGCTCCAAAGGGATGCGAAGGGTGCCGAGGAAGGCCTGTAAGGCAGCAGGAAGGAGTTCAGGGGTATAAGAGGCTCTTGCTTCAGCATTTTGGACTGAGCGGGCCGTCGGCGGCGCGTGTGCCGACGGAGATGGAGAGTGACGACTTGTGGAAGATGAGTTGAGCCAATGCCTGTGGGCTTGTCTGTCGGAGGCTTCTTCGTATTGGAGTTTCGGGACGGAGTGAGATGGTTCCAGCTTCGGCCACGAAGGTTCCGACGTCTGCATTTCAGACTTCACGCCATCCATTGCGAAGTCAGGTCGCGGGATGGCGGAAAGGTTGTCATGAACAAAGTTCTGTTGTTCTTCCGCCTTAACAGACAATCGTCGCTCTGGAGTAATGGCGACACACCCATGCGAAAACGAGCCATGACCTCCACCGAACTCCTCCTCGTGTTTCATTATGGAGGAGCTCGACTGAAAGAAGTCAGGTTCCCAATCCGATCCAGGTCCTCTACTCACTGGAAACGAAGCGTCAGTAGGTGATGCACGACGTGGCGTGGCGACCTACATTTCATCTCCACATCCTGCATATCTCGCGCCTCTTCGTCCAGCAGTTGCTGAATGAAAGCCTCTACATTGAGAAAAGATCAGAAGAAGAAAGCGGATGCGCACATAGGACGTACCTTCATCTGCTAGCTCGTTCATATAGTTGCCTAGGATATCATCGGGAGATACAATCTCATCCGCTACTTTCCTAATCAGAGATACGATAAGTCAACATAGTAATTTGCTTACCTGCTGTGGTTTCACTAGGCAGAATGTTCGATACGTCCTTCCTGTCAGAAGCATTCGGTTGATGCTCTACGGATTCGCGTTTCGACTGCGGTTCGGATTTTGGAAGAGGCTGGAGAGGCTGAGGTGTTTGAGGTACGCCACCAACAACTGCAAGACATTCTCCTTTAAGGCCATGGGTCTTTATAGTTCGTCGTCGACTTGAGCATACGTGGAAGTGCATTCGTAGCGATCCCAACGCACCTGAAGCTTTCTCGGTGTGCCCTCGAACTCCATGCCACACTTTGGACAGCGCCATAGGCCATCCGCGTCGCGATGACACGTTACCCTCTCATGCTCTCCTTTGAATTGTACGGTGCATTCTTTCTGGTGCACCTTCTTATGATGTTCCTTCAACGAGATGCGTTCCCATTTGCCGCACGTCGCACAGGCATATCTGCTGAGATGGGATAAGTTTGCGCGTGCGTAAAGAGCATAGCAACATACTTGGGTCCTTTGGGCATAGTGACTCTTATCGTACATGCAGGTAGCGGGAGAAATAATGAACGTTGTCAATAGTTGAGTATTTAGGCTGCTAGCTCTTCCCAATATAGGACGTCCGTTTGAGCCCTTGATGCTTCCCACGGAGTAATTGCGGCGTGCTCACGAGGCTGTATGATGCCGACGTCCGTCCTCTGGGTGTCGCGCGGGACGTTGTAGGCATGCGAGAGACATGAACTCGGAGTGCCCAGACGAGTCGAGGTGGTGGTCGTGGGTAAGAGGACTCCCGCCCCGGGTCCTCTGCGGGGTGCATCGCCTTAAGCGCCTGCGCCACGGAAGCTATTAGACGCCCGATAATTGATGCTCCTGTTCGGCTTCACGCAAAATCCAGCGGGAAACCACCTCGTCCTCCTGCCTCGTCGCCCTACGTACTGCCGGATCTCGTGTTCATCTGCTCTGCCTCGCCATGTCAGTCCTCGCACTCTCTTTTTGCACGAAATTTCCGCTCACTGCTCCGTAACTTGTCGCCAATTTAGGACCGACGGTTGGCACTGCCAGACCTGTGACGCCCTCATAACTGATTCTGCAGTACGCTATCACTACCAGGCTGTGCATCAACCCATCTCCTTCATTCGTCTTCCTGGTTCTGCGGCACGTGTGCGGCTTGACAGGGACCCCAACACTGGCCGCTTCACGTGTCCTAGGATTGGCTGTTCGGTGTCATTTGAACTTGGACATGAGGTTCAGGTGAGTAGGCTTTCATCGTGTAGCGAGTTATCTTCATTCTGAACCCTCCAGTCGCATGCCCGAAATTGCACGAAACCATTAGACGTTTACAAGGAGGAGGAGAAGCCTACATTCAGAAAGCGTGCACTGTCAGCTTCCCAAAGCGCGTTCGAACCCCGCAAGACTGTCCACCGGTCCATCCATGGTCACACGTCTGCCTCTGCACGATACCCCGCAAAACGCAATGTCTCGGAATCATCCAGCAGACATGATTCATTGTCTGCGCGTGCCTCTCTCTCAACACGAACCCTCCGCGTTCACACGTCAGCCACACTTTCCCCCTGACACAAATAATGCTAATTGACTCATCGTCTTCCAGAGCCAACCTGCCACAAACGACACGAACACAACGCGCATTGATTCGTCATTGCTTCAATGGCCAGTCAATGATGGTATCTGAGATTGCAGAGTGGGTTGGCGTTGATCGTGACACGGTCTGGTCGGTCGTACGGAATGAGGACGCCGACGACCTGAATGAGGACCGTCTTTACTTGGACGGTAAGCGGGGAGACATCATTGACGTCGACGCAATCAAATTCCTCCGGCCGTTTGTCAAGGGCGAGCCCGTGGACGATGACCGATGGCTCAGGTTCAATGCCAGCATCAGCGACGACGAATATGACTCGGAGGAGGAGATTGAGAGACAATGTATGATTATATTCTTGTCAAGCTCACATAGTCTTACATTGGCAACAGACATTCAGGCATCGCCCGAAGTTCATTCCCGTCGGCATCGTCGAGGCTCAAGTAGCAGCATCGAGTCGATGTCGTCTCTGACTTCCTTGGGAGACGAAGATGCACCTGGTGATCCAGAACATATGGTACGCCTGCTCCAGATGAACGTCGTCTAGCTGCATATGTTCACCGAAACACAGTTCGAAGAGTTTCAAGAGTCTTCCCCTGGCCCTGAGCCCTCGCCGAGCTCAGCATCGCCACCGGTGTCATCTACAGTCTACAGCAACACAGTCTCACGCTCGCCGCTGACAACGCGCTCGAAGCTCGACAGCACGGTCGAGACATTTGTGCGCAGTCTCGGCGGGCCCTCCGACCAGCTCGTAGAGATCTTCTGCGACACCGAGATTGACAGTGAAGAGCGGCTCAACTGGCTCTGCCTCCAAGAGGAGGACTACTGGAACGATGTCAAGGACTACATGCTTCGGAAGGGTGTCAAGCTCTTCCATTGGCTTGTCGTCAAAAAGGGTCTTCGGGATAGGGCAGCGGCGCTTGCTTCTGCTAGGACAGAAACTCCGGCATGACTGCAATGAGTATGCTATGTATTCATTGGCATATCATGTCTTCCTTGTATATCTGTTTAAAATGTTATGCTTGGTGGGTTAACACCAGGTACGAAAGTGACAGTAGTGTCTATATTTATATTGGATACAACAGTAGATCCCCGAGAGATGTTGTACAATTGCGACTGTGATCAGATTCAGTTGTTTGCGATGCTAATCAGAATCTTTCCCGTCAGCTTTCCGCCAGGAGTTGTGAGTTCTCTCTGCGCGTCACGCACACCCTCCGTAGTGAAGGGGTACACACTCTCGATGCGGACCTTGAACAGTCCGCTCTTGACTGCTGCCCAGAGCTCTTTAGCGTAGTGATCTGCTTCCTCAGGGGTGACGATGTAGTTTGGCATGCTCGGGCGGACGAGCTTGAGGTTCTTGGCGGACAATTTCAGCGGCGACACCGGGTCCGGCGCGCCTGACGCGTTACCCACGCAGACAAGCGTGCCTTTGCGGCGGAGCATGTCGAAGTCGCCCAGGAATCTGACGTTGCAAGTCAGCGTATGCATCAGCAAAGCCCTTTGGTTCAACGCACGTGTCCTTGCCAACGCCATCGAACACTGCGTGCACACCCTCGCCGTTGGTGAGCTCGAGAGTGCGCTGCACCACATTCTCCTTCGTGTACAGAATAACATGATCTGCGCCATAGGCCTTGGCAACCTCCGCCTTCTCGGATGTGGACGTACTGCCGATGACCGTTGCGCCACGAGCTTTGGCGTACGCTGTGAAAAGCAAGCCGAGCCCTCCAGCAATAGTGTGGATGAAGATCGTGTCCCCCTTCTGCACATTGTACGATTCGGTCATCAGCGTTACAACCGTAAGACCTGGGAACGTTCGGTAAGCGAGGGAACACAGTACGAAGGCATGTTGAAGCGCACCTTGCAAGAGGACAGCCGCCGCGACATCCGATGGGACTTCATCCGGGATGGGAAGACGTTGACCCAGTTGTATGAAGCGTACTCGGCATGCGCACCGAGGCCCAGCTACGAAAAGAACGCTTCAGTTATATCGACCCAACTGGGAGGGCTCGCAGGACGTACCACGGCGACACGCTGCCCGACCTTGTACCCGCGTGCTTGTAACGCTCATCGTTCAGCACTGCAGGGTCAGTCGGAAGCGCGGCGATGACGCCAGATGCTTCGTGACCGATGACTTGCGGGAAGGACTTGATAGGGTACAAGCCCTTGCTGCGGATCCCGATGTTATGAGCGTGGTGTCTCTCATGCAGAGCGACTTGCGTACCGGAAGTAAGTGTCGATAGTGTTGACACCACCCCATTGGACCTACAAACATCGTGAGTTAACAAGAACATTAAGGTCAGAAAGGAGCGCGAGTGCACACCTTCACCACGATCTGGTTAGGCTCCTGCTTGGGGAATGGCAGAGTCTTCTTCTCAAGGACCTCCAGACCGCCGGGCTGGTCGATGGCAATACCCTGGATCGTGCTAGGAAGCGACATCTTGCAACAGTGCTGATATGTTTGTAGAGAGAAGGCGAGCTGACAATTGGCTGAGAGAACGTCATGGAACGCAGCCCTTATATATGTGCCCAGTGTGGAAGTAATTGCGCAACAGGACTTCAGCGGGCCGCGCTACGACTTTTTAGCAGGGTTCTTATGATTATCGTCGTTGCGCTGACCGACAGACTAACAAGTAGCGATAGTTGGGAGTATGAAAAGCTGAATTACTAAGAAGCTTTGCAATTTGGGGAGGTGGTAGTCTGGTGAAGAGTACAGGAGACGCCGCGCGTCCTCTTTGTCGAGTCGCGTCGCATGCGCCACGAGCATTACGACTTGTTCCATCGTCGTGTATGATATCGCTAACAGATATTGTCCCTCAGCTGGTAGATCCTGACAATCACAAAGCCATCTGGATTTCCTGTTACAATACAAATGTTCAAGCAACTCATGAACTGCATTTAAACGTAAGTCTTCCTGACCTATATTCTCTTTCCGCTTTGTAGGTAGCCTGTACTGTTCAGCGTTATACTCATACGTCTGCAATCTTTATCAGAATCTTTCCAGCTAGCTTGCCACCAGGCGTAGTGATTTCCGTATGCGCGTCACGCACACCCTCGGCGGTGAACGGTACAACACGTTCGATGCGGACCTTGAACAGTCCCCTCTTGACCACGTCCCAGAGTTCCTTCGCGTAATGGTCGGTCTCTTCGGGGGTAGCAATGTAGTTTGGCATGCTTGGGCGGACGAGCTTTAGGTTCTTGGCTGAGAGCTTGAGCGGAGACACAGGGTCTGGTGGGCCTGACGCATTGCCGACGCAGACCAGAGTGCCCTTCCGACGAAGCATATCAAAGTTTCCCAGGAATCTGTCAACCATATCAGTAGTGAAAGTATGGTAATGGCAGAAGAGGCTCACGTGTCCTTCCTACACCGTCGAAGATCGCGTGCACACCCTCGCCGTTGGTGAGCTCCAACGTGCGCTGGACGACATTCTCCTGCGTGTAGAGAATGACGTGGTCTGCACCGTATGTCTTGGCGATCTCAGCCTTTTCTGCTGAAGATGTACTGCCGATGACGGTAGCACCGCGCGACTTCGCATATGCTGCGAAGAGCAGCCCTAGCCCACCGGCGACCGTATGGACGAATATAACATCTCCTTTCTGAACGTTATACGCCTCCGACATCAATGTGATGACGGTGAGTCCTGAGGAGCACAGTGAGAAAGCTGGGATTGCAAGTGAGGGAATAACACTCACCCTGCGTGAGCACCGCGGCTGCGACTTCCAGCGAGACCTCGTTTGGGACAGGGAAGACGTGCACCCAATCGTTCGAGACATACTCTGCATGCGCTCCGCGATCTGACTATAAAGAACATGACATCAATTATATTTTGTAGCACATGAGCAAGATGGGACTTACCACAGCGACACGCTGGCCTATCTTGTATCCTCGCGCCTTATATCGCTCGTCGTTGAGTACCTTGGATCGGTGGGAAGTGCGACGATAACGCCAGATGCCTCAGTGCCCAAAACGTGTGGGAACACGTTCACGGGTAGAGGCCCCTCCTATACGTCCTCCGTCAACCTACGTCGTTTGATGCAACCATGGACTTCATACCGAATGTAGGTGTCTACAGTATTGACACCACCGTATGCGATCTGCCAAGGCCGTGAAATTTCAACAAGAGTGCGAAATCATGTTACATACCTTCACAACGATCTGGTTTGGCTGCTGCTTGGGGAACGGTAATGTCTTCTTTTCGAGAACCTCAGGCCCGCCTTGCCTCTCGATAGCTATAGCTTGTATGGTGCTTGGGAGAGACATCTTCAAACTGGGCCCCGTATGAAGGTTGGAAGGATCCTGTATGTTAGGAGGGCGCACACGACGTCACGCCATCATGAAACTCTCAAGCCTTTATATACCCTTGAGCCGAATTCCGACGACGTGCTAGTGATAGCAATTGCGCAACCACCAGGTCGATCTTCAGGGTTTCGCTTCTGCTGATTCCAAGAATTTTCGGGACGACGACTCAACGAGACAATGATAACAACGTGAATGACTGCATGGTGGTCAGGATCAAGCTCAAGCTCAAGTCCAGAGACGCGCGCCGAACCAGTTCGCGACCTATCATCTCTGCCCAGGAGTGTATGCGTTACCATGAATGACGGTGCATCCCAACTGTACAAAACCTCAACACTGTTGAGACGCCACATCCCCACCTTCGCCGCTATTACTCGTCAGCAATTTTGATGAGAACTTTCCCAGCGATCCTTCCTCCAGGGGTCGTGAGGTCCCTCTGCGCATCGCGTGCACCTTCCGTACTGAACGGGTATACACCCTCAATGCGAACCTGAAAAGACCGCTCTTGACAGCCTTCCAGAGTTGCGTAGCGTGATTATCGACCTCCTCGGGGTGACGAGATAATTGGGCAAGCTCGGGCGCATGAGCTTAAGGTTCTTGGCTGAAAGCTTCAATGGTGATACAGGGTCTGGCACTCCAGACGCATTCCCGAGCAGGACGAGTGTGCCTTTCCGACGGAGCATATCGAAGTCGCGTAAGAATCTGTTCTCCATGTCAGTCTCTTTCAATGATGTGGTAAGATGAGCAGGCTCACGTATCCTTGCCTACACCGTCGAACACTGCATGCATTCCTTCACCATCGGTGACCTCCAGCGCACGCTGCACGATGTCTTCTTTGGTGTACAGAAGCACATGGTCTGCTCCACAGCGTTTAGCGATTTCAGCCTTTTCTGGTGTCGAGGTGCTGCCGATGACAGTGGCGCCTCGCGCCTTGGCATAGGCTGTGAACAGCAACCCTAGGCCGCCAGCGATTGTGTGGATGAAGATCGTGTCGCCCTTTTGAACGTCGTATGCTTCGTTCATTTGTGTCACGACGGTTAGACCTGCGGAATTTGCCTCAGACAATACGCACAGCTGGTGATGCATCGGAGGCATACCGTGCGCGAGCACAGCGGCTGCGACGTCCTGGGGGACTTCACCTGGAATAGGGAAGACACGTATCCAATTGTGCGAGACATACTCAGCGTACGTCCCAAGGTCTATCTGCAGTAGGTTCAGCAACCGGGTCAGGCGCAGCTAGTCAGACGACGCACTAGGGCGACGCGCTGTCCGATCTTGTATCCTCGCGCTTTGTACCGTTCGTCCTCGAGCACCTTTGGGTCGGTGGGAAGTGCGACGATCGTGCCGGATGCTTCGTTCCCCAAGACTTGAGGGAATGCTCTCAGTGGGTAAATGCCATTTCTGCAGATAGTCGATAAGTTCCACTCTGAGCAGATTGTTGAGTATGCTTACCGAAAGTATGTGTCTATGGTATTCACACCGCACCAGTTGACCTGTACAGACTATATGAGGACCAGGTCTGCAATATGGCAGATGACCTAGCTGACCTTTACCACGATGTCATTGGGCTCCTGCTTCGGAAAGGGCACGGACATCTTCTCGACGACGTCGAGTCCACCGTGTCGGGTGATGGCGATGGCCTGGACTGTGTCTGGGAACGTCGACGGCTTTTTCTGGTACATGGACAGGAAGGCAGGGAGGGATGGGATGATCACCTCGGGTCTCCTCAAGTCTATATATGCCGCTGTGAAGGTGCAAACAATAGAGATTGCGCAACTGAGTAAATCGCCTGCGATCGTTCATGTCGGGCTCATTGCTTCGCTATGGCTAGACTGAGTAGAAGCTTGTCAGAACAATAAGGGTGGTCGGCGCGAGATGACTGTGGAAAAGTTCAGTTTACAGACTCATCGCGCCTACCGAGGCTTCAGACGGCACACCCGATACTTCGCTGCCTGCAACGTAGGTTCACTTGTTCCTTTGCTTCCTAAAAATACATGAGATATACCAGATCACTCTGCAGTACACACCCTCCCGTTAGCAGTCGGTAATAAATCACTCGTCCGCGATCTTGATGATAAGCTTGCCAGCAACCTTCCCTCCGGGGGTCGTCAGGTCCTTCTGCGCCTCGCGCGCGCCCTCCGTAGAGAAGGGGTACACGCCTTCAATCCGGATCTTGAAGAGCCCACTCTTGAGCGCGTCCCAGAGCTCCCTGGAGTAATGGTCTGCCTCCTCGGGGGTGACGATATAGTTCGCCATACTTCCAACTGCGTCAGCTGCAAACGCCGCGACGCAATGCACGGAACCACGCACCTTGGGCGAACGAGCTTGAGGTTCTTCGCGGAGAGCTTCAGCGGCGAGATGGGCTCGACGGGGCCGGACGCGTTGCCGACGTTCACGAGTGTGCCCTTGCGCCGCACGAGGTCAAAGTTCGCCATGAAGCTGCAAAGCGGAGCCCGTCAAACAACACAACTGGACACAACACATAGCAACGTACGTGTCCTTTCCGACGCCGTCGAACACCGCGTGCACACCCTCGCCGTTCGTGAGCTCGAGCACGCGCTGCACCGTGTTCTCCTTCGTGTACAAGATGACGTGGTCCGCGCCGTACGACTTCGCAATTGCGGCCTTCTCGGGTGTGCTGGTCGTCCCGATGACCGTCGCGCCGCGTGCCTTCGCGTACGCAGTGAACAGCAGGCCGAGGCCGCCCGCGACGGTGTGCACGAGGATGATGTCGCCCTTCTGCACATTGTACGCCTCCGTCATCTGCGTGATGACGGTGAGACCTTGCGCGCGGGTGAGTTTTCCGGGAGCTTGTGCAGTGCATGTGGAGGACGTACCCTGCAGGAGCGCGGCCGCTGCGACGTCGAGCCCGACCTCGTCTGGCACGGGGAAGGTGTGCACCCAGTTGCTCGCGACATACTCGGCGTGTGCGCCGAGACCGTACTGCACCCCGTCAGCACACACACGGAGAGCACAGAAAAGCACCACGTACGATCGCGACCCGCTGCCCGACCTTGTAGCCCCGCGCCTTGAACCGGGCGTCATTGAGCACGGCCGGGTCGGTCGGGAGCGCGACGATTGTGCCAGAGGCCTCGTTTCCCAGAACTTGCGGGAAGGACTTGATCGGATACAAGCCCTTGCTGCGTATGCTTCAGAGCCTGTGCTGCGCGGATGGTCGCAGAGCGTACCGGAAGTAGGTGTCTATGGTGTTCACACCGCCGTAGTTGATCTGCGGAATCGCTCAGCAACGTAGTGCATGGGGATACGATGATATAAACATACTTTGACGATGATTTGGCCCGGACCCTGCTGCGGGAACGGCACCGTCTGCTTCTCTACCACCTCGAGTCCACCAGTCTTCGAGATGGCTATCGCCTGGATCGTGCTTGGAAAAGACATGGCGCGTTTGCTTGCGGTAGAAAAATGTCGCGAAACCTGGTGTATACGGGAGGTGGCACGCAGAGCAAAGTGAGAGGAAGGAACAGAGGCAGCCCTCACGGTAGAGCGGAAGGAGGTGACGGTGTTCCGCAACATCATGTTGCTCGCCATGTGTTGCGACTCGATTGCGCAACCTGTTCTGACGAGAACGCGTTTCTCACATTGCAGGGTACGCTTATGTATACATCGAGGGTGTGGGGATTAGCAAGACACGTATCTCCGGTGACCAGAACTGAGCACCAGACGTCTGAGACGGAGCGTGAGACTGTGTTCCGACACCGGCACACAACATCGACGTCATTGCAGTGAGTAACTGAGCGAGAGTACATTTTGACCCAACAACATTGTCCACTTCACAGACAAAGGCGTGGTACAGGTAGGGTATCCGACGAAAGACATGAGTCTAGTCACAAGTGATTACGAGTCCGCAGGTTTTTCTGTCGCAAAGGCCATCATCAAACACTCGTAGATGAGCTGCACCTGGTCTGGTCGCTGCACCATTCCCGGCCTCTGCTCCCTCAGCGCGTCGATCTCCTGCGCGACCTGATCTTCGGCCACCTCCTCTGGCAGCGGGCCAAGCGGGCTCGGCTCGAGTGGTGGTAGCTCCTCGTTCGGCTCGTGAAGGAGCGAGCATGACGGCGGCAAGAAGCGATACGCGCGCAAGAGCGACGAGAGCGCGATGAAGGTGCCCGTGCGCCCGATGCCCGCGGAGCAGCCGACGATAATCGGTGGGTCGGGGTCGAGCCTGTCGCGGACCTCGGCGGGCTGCGAGGACAGATCGCGGTTCGCCTGGTCGACAAGGTGCGCGAAACGGAGCAACGCCACGCGATCCTCCGGTTCTGGCACGCTGTGGTCCGGCCACGAGGAGAAGAGCATGTGCTTGAAGATGACGGGTTCGCCGAAGGTATCGGCAGCGTTCATGGACCTGAGCGGCTGCACGGAGACGGTGCTCTGCTGACAATGCGCTTCGTCAATCTTCTTGACATCTAACAGTGTGATTTTCAGTGGTTTGGCGTTGCAATTCGGCTCAGGCGCGGATAACCAGGAATCGCCGACGTTGGGAGGGATATATGCGTGTGCTTTGCGCATGCCGCTCTCGATGTCTCGGGTGAGTTGTACGACAGTGCGTACGCGACTGATAGAGCCGGTGACAGGCTTGAGCTTCTGCGCGACTACAGGGGGAGGGGAGACGGGCTCCATGATAACGGTGAGGAATGCATGTATGGTTTCCGGAAGTGGCGCCTGGGAGGCGATCCACCACTTTCCCCCAGCCAGCTCTCGCACCCAGCTTGCGTTCAGATATCTCCCCGAAGGCTCTTCCGAGTTTCCATGACCGACGATAACGCGGGTACGGTCGTAAGGCGTTACATCCGAGTAGCGATTGAGATGACCGTGATCGGGATGGCAGGCAACGGATATGGAGTAATGCTTGACGGCCTCGTCGTTCTTGGTCAATGTGGAGGGAAGATGGGCGATTCGGTGTGTTCTCGACGGATTTGCCTTGTGACGCGAGGCATTTCTGAGTGCATTTCTCTCTCTTTCGCGCTTTGTGAGCACTTGCAGAACTGTCATGAGATGACCGGGGGCTTGAGCGCGATCCAGCCATCCTGGCAGGGAGGAGGTCGTAGCAGAGTATGGTGGCATGGTAGATCGAAGTTGCGTGAAGAGGGTCCTGGAGCGAGTCGAGGATATATGGGCAGATGGAGAAGAGAGGCTGGTCTTGTGCTTGGCGAGAGCTGTGCGCAGAGCAAGCATCTAAACGCCCATGACGCCACGATCGAAGATGAGCCACGTGGGGGAATCTTCGCTCTTGCGGCTCAAGAGACTCGGCGGAACAGACACCATCGCAGACGACATGGCAGACTTGGTGCAGTTGATAGACGCAGAGACTAGAGTCAAGTACGTCGCGTCGACAGACAACGACAAGCGCAGGAGCTCACAGCGCTCCGTCATAGAGTGAGCTCAACACTGGACAAGTCGGTCGGCAAGAAATACCTTACGGACGGCAGTCCTGAGACGTGCTGGACATCTCAGCAGGTATCTCACTTAGAATCGCTTGCCACAGGCGCACCGTTGACCCTCAACTCCTAGGGAACACCACAGTTTGTCCAGCTAACCTTCACAACCCGCGTCGTCCCAAAGAAGCTCCATCTCACGTTCCAAGGCGGATTCGTGGGTACAAGGTGCTCCCTTGAGGTTGCCGCGGAGGAGGACAAGCCCGAGTGGAAGCTGTGGACGAAGGTCTACCCAGAAGACGTCAACCGGAAGCAGAGCTTTGATCTTCCGGCGGGCGAGATCCCAGACGGCGTGCGCAGCCTAAAGATAGTGTTCGAGGAGAGCTCAGATTTCTTCGGTCGTATTACAGTGTATGATCTGCAGCTTCTTGGGGAGAAATTTCCATAGTCGCCAGGCACCTGGTATTCGCTTCGCGTCAACAGGATGGTCACGTCGCAAGAAGTGTGAGAGCAGACAGTATGTCCAGCCAAAGGATTCAGAACTTCAGCAGGACTAAGTCGAGCGTTGTTCAAGGGAGGTGGAGGTGTGTAGCACGTACACGCACTTGCCCTCGACACATCGTCGACACGACTGTCACTTCCTGGTGACCAGTGACACGTAATGTGACAATCGTGACGAGACGCAATTTATTGCGACGCGTGACGCGTATGTTGCTTCGCTGCCGCCTTTTGCCACTCCGTACCAGCACTGCTACACCTTTCGAGCTGCACAGTGTAAAGGTGCGGGAGATTTCATCCAATCTTATGATGTATATTTATGAACGCATAGGTGTATGACTTGAGCAGCACTACCAGAAAGCCTCTACTTCTTGCGTGCAAAGTATGTGAGGACCAGTCTATTTTCTTGGGGTTGACTCGCACTTATCGGTTGCTCAGACCTGTAATCTTAGTCAAACCAAGTGATACTGGGGCATATATGCTTCTAACCAAGGCATCAATCAACGCTCTGCCCGTCGACCTGCTGTCAAGCATCTTTGTGCTCTGGGCCTCAGTCGACGAAGATGGTCCGTGGATGGCGTCGAGCGTATGCAAGGAGTGGCGAAGGATTGTCCTTGCCTGCCCCACTGCATGGAGCCATATTTCCGTGATTCTCAAACCACCAAGTAACGTCACACCGGAGGACCGCGCCTGGTGCGTGGAAGAAGACGACCTCGACAGCGAGCACTCTCCGCGCGGGAAACGGCGCCCGCTCGACCTCTGGTTTCTACGGAGCGGGCGTACCAGGCTCAACCTTACACTCACCGTCGCGTCGACACACCCGCACATCGAAGCACGTCTTGCCGAATGCCTCACCCTCCTCCGCGCGCACCCGGCAGGGCTGCGCACCTTGCGCGTCGACGTCGAGTCCGTTCTGCTCGCCGACGCCTTCTTCAGCGAGCTGCCACCATGCGACCTGGACGAACTCGCACTGCAGATCATGCAGACGCCGCGGCGGGGCTGGCTGCGCGGCGCGCACGCATCAGGCGAGGGCTCGCGCGTGCCCGCGCTCTGGCGGGGCGTCCGCAGCGTGCGCCACGCCCTCCTGGACGGGTGCATGCCGCCGCGGCGCGCGGACGGCACCGGCGGCGAGACGCGCTCGCTCGTGCTCGGCGGGATCTCTGTCACTCCAGAGCTGCTCGCGGACTACAGCGCGCTCACGACGCTCGAGCTCCGCGAGGCCCCCGCGCCCGCACACGCGACGCCGCTCGTGCTCCCTGCGCTCGCGCGCCTCACGCTGCAGCGTACATGCATGGAGTCCGCCGCGGGCGTATGCCGCTGGCTGCGCGCGCCCGCACTCACGCACCTCGCGCTCGGGAACGGCGGCGTGCGCGAGCTCGCGCTGGTGCTGCGCCCGGGCGAGACGACGGCGGAGGCGACGGCCGAGTTCGGTGGCGCCCTCGCGCGGTTCGTCGCGGCGGCCCCAGGGCTGGTATCGCTCCGCCTCTCGCGCTCGAGCGTGCACGACCGCCACGTCGTCGAGGTCCTCCGGAACGCACCTTCGCTTGTCGAGCTGCGGATCGAGGAGTGTCTCGTTGGCGCGCCCTTCCTGCGGGCTCTGACACTGCCTGTCGGCGCTTCATCGGCCAAGCCCAAGCCTCCTGTCTGCCCTAACCTGCAGAGCCTCAGCTTCCACAAGTGTGACCTTGTACCTGGGGAGCAGCTCGTCGCGCTCGTGCGGAGCCGCAATCACGCGGACTCGCCAACAAGCCGCATCACAGACGTTCGCACCCTTCGCTGTCCCAACGTCTCCGTCTCTCACGTACACGATCTCCTGAACGCTCTGTAATTTCGCCTGTGACAAAATCCCATTATAACCGCTTCGTATGTAATCTGAATACTTGTACACGATAGCAAAATATGCAAAGCTTGGATACGTCCATTCAACACAAACTCATGCAAACACCTCAAACGCCGTCCAACTTGGCGCGACGGTCCCGCGGTTGTCGAGATCAATCCAGCGTTTTCGCGCGTCGTTGATGTACCCGCCCGAGCTGTCGTCTGCGCCGCCAAAGCCGAACGCGCGATCCCAACCGAGGCCCACCGCCGCAAGCCTGCAGACATTCGAGCTGGGCGCCCGCGCATCAGCATCCCCGAAAATAAACAGCAGGACAATGACCACGGAGACACACCTGAGCGTACATATCGTCGCACCAGGCACGACGTCGCCCTCCCACGCCCAGAGACCAGTGAGGAGCGCGAGGTCGACGATCATGCCGCGCGTGAGGCGCACGCGGTCCTCGGGCTCCGCACGCGCGAACTCGGCCTGCACATACGCGTGCTGCGGCGCGAGCGCGCGGAGCGCGGGGTCCGTGCTCGAGTCGAGCGAGAACAGCGCCGTCGCGGCGGGGAACGCGCCGACGAACTCGTGTGCGGTCGCGTGCGCGTCCGACGCGACATACACGATCGGCGGCGCGGGAAACGCGGAGGCGCCGTCGTCGCTGGCGGCGGCCTCGCCGTACAGCCGCGCCCACGCGTCGCGCGCCGCGTCGACGAAGTGCGCGAGCGGGACGTACTGCCCGCGGAAGGGGAACGTGCTCGCGTGCCGGTCGCCGCGCCGGATGTGCACGGCGATGTACGGGTCGGGGTTGCGTGTCTCGAGCACGGCCTCTGCATCGCGCCGCGTGCGCGGTGGGAACATGTCGTCGTTGCGTGCGGCCGGCGTATGTGGTGGCAGGGACAGCACAGACGCGAGCTCGGCACGTGCGGAGCGGATGAGCTGCGCATTGTGCGCGTTCGGCCGGATGGTCTCTTGGAACGAGTGCAGGGCGTGGTCGAAGATGGGTTTCTGGCGCTTGATCCCTTGCTGGTACCTGCAGGCCAAGTCAACGACTATCGATGGCCCAGACGGGGCCCACGCACGGATCTTCGTAATTTTCGTAGAAGGCGTGGCCAAAGTGGAACTTGGCAGTTCGAGCGTTCACGACCCAATGTCTCGCATGCCGCGGGCAGGCGACCAATTCTGGAAGGATGTTAGAGACTTTACATAGCGCATACATACATATCTTACCTTCTGGAGGAGGCGCTCTACAACCGGGTTCCGGACCAGGCTGTCTTGAGCGAACGTCTTGAAAATGATCGGTCCATCTGTGAGGGTCAGTAAAACATGACGAATAAGAATCTAGAGGAGTGGAGACCAACTTTCCGCGATTCCAGTAGGTGTCATCGACAAGGAACGTCCTGTTGCGCTATAGTATAATTAGCCACCATTTGTCTAGCGGTGTCTGAAACCCCCCTATGCGTGCGTACTGCCGGACTCTGTCCTGACGCAGCACACACGCAGTCGGGTGTGTCACCAAGAGCTGTGCAGACGTACTTCTCGCGCCAAGGCAGCGGCCTGCGCCATCAAGGCAAGGTCTGCTGCCAGCCCTACTGTACCGTCCAGCTGGTACGTGACGGTCTTGGAGCAGACCTTGGTGCGCTCTCCCTCAGGAAGATGATAATCTGTCACGTCATCGTGGTGGGGGACATCCATGACGCCTCCCATCGGCGGGTCCCAGTAGGAGGTGTGGTGCATGAACTTGCCGGACATGATCTTGTCACACTCGTCGCGGTATTGCATGCCCGTCAGTGGGAACTGCGTGTAGTTCTCGTAGGAGATAGCATGTCCCGATGGTGGGAACGTGTCGACGTATGCTGGGGTTGGTGTGGGCGCGACTGCTTCCTCCACGGGTTTGCCAAGGTGGGAGAGGTGCTTGGGGCGTAGCCGACGGCGCGGTCGAGGACCTCTGGCTTCTTGAAGGAAACAATTATCAAAGACAGGAGCACACCAGCAGCAATCGTGCCGAGCACAAGGGGAGTATTGTAGAGGACGACCTTGCCCGAGAGCTGTTTCCGCCACCGCTTCACAGGCTTCGCGGTCGCGTCCACGTCGTCGCCTCTGCTCCGGTAGCCAGACACGGGAAAGCTGGTGCTCGCAGAGGAGGAGAGCAGGGGCTGCGCCTGCTGCTGGCGATAGGTAGCGTACGTGACTGCGTCGTCGTCGAGGTCCGCGTCCGTGATGGCCTCCTCCGCGTATGCTGAGCGAGAGTGTGGGGTGCGAGGCGTGAGAGGCTGATGGTCAGAACGCGAAGGGGTGGTGAGCCTGCCAGAGGCGAGAAGGTTGAGAGGGTCCAGAGGCATGGTGGAAGAGACACACAGGGAGGCACAGCCTGCGGAGCGGATGGGCGTGAACCAAGCGATGGCGTTTCTCCCTTGCCCATGTTCCCTGTCGGCGTCTATTCCATTGTGGCGCTGATCGTCGCCAACCTCGTCTTTGTGGCTTTGTCCTTCCGCCCATCTACGCATCTATTCGTGTCTTATCAGGCCCTCTGGGCTGCCTTGCCTAGCATCTAAACACTTCCAAGTAAGCCCAATCATTATGTTGTTGTAGAACCCGAAGAGTATATACATATTGCAGTGATGTCGAGTGCAATCCCAGAACCGAGCTATGGATACAGTGGTCTAACCGAGAACGCCTTCGAACAATAGGAATATGGCGGCGAAATGTCGAAGCATGCCGAGGGGTTGCCGTAAAACCCTCGTGTCTTGAGCCCAAGGCCAGTCGGCCAGAAGCGTCTTCATCTCCTCCTTCCACTCTCGCGGTGAAGCGACTCTCTGCCTCCTCCTCCTTCTTCCCCTCTACGTCCGCCCAAACCCCTCACTTCCTCTTCACAAGCCTCTTCAGCGACCCGACAGGGCCCTTGCCCTCGCCGGAGGCCGCGGCACCCTGCCCAGGCGTATACGACGCGCCGAGCGCGGCGTACATCGCGTGTCCGTCGCGCGGAGACTGGTGGAACCCCGCGAACGCGTGTGGCGACGCCGGGCCGTGGGGAAGAAGCCACCGACGGGCGACGCGGGCGACGAGGAGTAGTAGGACGACATGAGTTGTTAGGTCGGGTAGCGAGTCGCGTGCGTTCTAGGGCCGCGTAGAAGGAACCGTATGTGTGACGCGTGAGTTGAGAAGTCGCTATGCGAGAGCAAGCGACACGCGGTCGGATATGTGCAGCAGGAGTGCGCGAGGATGGTAGGGATGTGCAGATGCGCTTTGCAGACCAAAAGGCAGCTTGATGCGTCACCACCCCGACCAGCTCGCACCTCTTATACGCTTTGCACTCGCAGCAACCCCGCATCTCGCGGACAAGGCAAGCCCCAGGAGCGTACGCGGGCGTGCGCGAGCACAAGGGGACTGCCATTCGCGGATGAAGGGCCGCGGGCGCCCCGCACGCTTTGGGCACAAGGGCCGCGTGCGGATTGGCCTGGCGACGGGTTCCCACCGCTCTGTCCGCGCCCGCGTGCGCGGGTCACGGGCACGCGGAATACAAGGGCACGCATGGCAGCGAGAGGCATACGGAATGGCATAGGGAGCATAGGGAGGAGGAGGGGCATAGGAGTCATCAGGAACAAGAGGCGGCGCGCGCCAGTCTAGGAGAGTCCGTGGGCGGGAGAGACGCGAAACTGCCTAAATATGATAGTGGCAAGACGAGAGTTGATGCAGATGGTACAGCGATGCAAGTACTAGTAGCTATAAGTGTACGGTATTTCCGGGCAGTGAGATGAACAAACGAGCATGAGGCGACCGAGCGTTCGTGCAGAGTGCGACAACATGATACACCACAATGAAACCACAGAGTAAGAACGACAGCAAGCGTGCAGAGAGCGGTTTGGGATGGGGCGTGCGCGGCGCGGGCTATAGGAGCGCAGAGCCGTCCTTGCCTTCCTTCACGAGACGTTTCCATTCTTGTCGCCAAGCGTGCATCTGGGCACGCATCTTCTTGTCGGAGACGACCTTTTCTATCCAGAACAGAAGCGCATTTTCATCCTCGGGCACGAAGAAAGACGAGAGCAGTGATAGGACGCTCTCGAAGTTGGCCGAGCTCGATGTGATGTGTTCTGCGGCAGCATTAAGCCTCTCTAGGCACAGTTGAACCTTGTACGACGCACCTCTATAGACCCACACTATCGCTACAGCCACGACAATGAAGATATCGTGGCCCTCGAGGAGAAACGCATCCCACAGCCTGAGCTGCACTTGGAATGGTACAGAATTAGCAAACAGCGTTATGTACCACTTGGTCGCGTAGGACGTCGTCGAGATCATGTGTTTCTTGAACGCAGCGTACACGTCGGCATCATCTGCTCCGTGATGCGCTCCTGCACGTAGATCGCCTCGAGCAGCCCGGGAAGCCAGGGCTGAAGATGTCGTGCATCGCGTACGCGTCGTGTATCCGCACGAGCGACGCGTACACGCGCTCGGGCTCGAAGTAGCAGAGCAGCGTCGCCGCGATCGGGCCCATGCCCTGGCAGTACCCGCACGTCTCGCAGCGCAGCGACAGGCTGTGCAGGACGTGGAAGAGCGATCGTTGCCTGCGCGCCATCAGTCAGCGAGGCTGCGCGCAGCGGGGTCCGCGACGACCTACCCTTGCCCGTACCGCGTGCGGAACAGGACGTTCCCGCTGATCGTCCGCGGCACGTCGAGGTCGATCTGCACGTCGTAGCTCGACGGCTGGTCGAGCGCCTGGCGGTACTCCTCGCCCAGTTTTCGGAGTTCCCGCTTCCCCGTCTTCGTGAACCGGTTCATGAGCACCTCCCACGCGGCGCTCCGCCAGCAGTCGGGATGCCCTTGAACGTCCGTTCCCGGAGCTTGTGCTCCTTGCTCGGCTTGATGGTCCAAATCTCAACGTTGCCGCCTTCGTCCCGGGACTCTGCAACGAGCATACGTTGCCATTTTGCTGTTCGTTCGATCTCTTTCACCGGAGGCGGGGTCGGTGGCAGTGAGCGTAGCAGGGGTGCGCTCGGGGAACATGATGTCGTCGGGGTGGAGACGCGGGAGAGGGGCTTCGTTAATGGCGGAGCGGGCAGCAGGATCAGCCGGTCGTGCGAAGGAGTCACAAAGAACCCGTAGCTAGACCGGGATGAGGACAGACAGGGCAGCACAGCTCAGTGGCACTCACCGATCCAGGCTCGACAGGAGCTGTATCTCCTGCGGCGTGAGCTCCCGCGTCTTCTCGTGCTCGTCCGCCAACGCCTCTTCCGCCCTGATCTCGCTTTGTCTGCTCCCGCCGACCCGCGCCCGCGTTCGCTCGACGCCCTCCTCGATACCATCGCCCTTGACTCCGATCACGTCGAGCTGGGCATACGTGCTGCGAACGTGGAAGGCGTCGGCGTCCTCGCCCTCGGACTGCACGAGCGACAGCTGGCTGTGTTTGCTTTCTGGCGTGCTTGCTTTCGACGGCCGCCGCGGCGAGGCGGCGGGTGTGGACGGGACCGCGAGGAGGGGCGACGGGTGGGAGTCCCGCTGCTGCTCGGCGTCAGGCAGGGCCCCAGGTGACAACGGCGGCGTGGAATACGGGGAGGGCGATCTGCCGTTCGCGTGGCCGTTCGTCTGCGGCTGCGGTGCGCCCTGCTGGTGTTGCGAGCTGGCGTGACTTGCGGGACGGCTCCCTGGACGGCTCGCGGGTCTGTTTCGGGTAGGCGCGCCTGCCTCGCTCGACGTCGAGGGCACGTCGCTACGATGCTGGCTCTCCGACAGGCTGTTCATGCGCGTCCCAGTGGTTGACGTCCGTGCATAACTTGATGGCGGGCGGGAGTCGGTGTACGCTAGTTGCATCGAGTCGTCAGAGGTGTCGGAGAAACGGTTCTCGTGGGGATTGAGGAGTTTACTTGGCGGACGCATCGCGTCGTACGTTGCATCGTAATACCCACTGTCTTCTGCTGGGCGGCCGCTGGAGGGCAAGTACGGGTCGCGGCTGTCGGAGACTGCGACAACGACGTCTTTCGAGGGCCGGCGGCGATGGTTGTCCAAATGAGGTACGGAGGTAGACCAGCTTTCCTCCTCTTCTTCGTACATAGAATAGATAGTCACTATCGTAGTCTCAGACGAGCTGCGTTCTCTGTCTATTGCGGACGGGGCGAGTTCTGGCAACGACGAGCCCGACACGGTTGTGGACGTCGAAAGGGGCGACGGCTGCAGGCTTCTGATGGGCTGGGGCGTGGGTGGAATGAGTATTAGGGACGGAGGGTCCATTAAAGTGGCCGGTCGCAGATGAAAGCCTGAAGCAAGGAGTGTATGATAAAAGGAGTGAACGGAAGGAGGGACACTTGTCGGGAACTCGGCTGCAGACAATTGACCGCGGTAGCGCAGGACAAACACCGCCTGACTGCGACGACCACAACGTTGAGGCGCATCAAAAGTCTCGTTCCCCACCCAATCTAATTACCCTGTGATACAATCACACTTGCACATCACACTCCTCGTGTTTCGCGACCACGGCCTGCAGCGCATGCAGGACTCCAGGATGTGCTTTCACTGCTCGACATCCAGGTGAGACCATTTCGCGCGGGGCTCTCACTCCAAGCGTCCTGTGACTGCCTCATGCTAATTAACGGAGAAGAAGTTCCACGTCAGACAGGAGAAGCTGCGCCGCGAAGAGGCGGTCCGCTGTGAGAAG
Organism: Phanerodontia chrysosporium; assembly: GCA_001910725.1. NCBI lineage: Eukaryota > Fungi > Basidiomycota > Agaricomycetes > Polyporales > Phanerochaetaceae > Phanerodontia > Phanerodontia chrysosporium. Next base: position 210,579 of record MJGA01000003.1, read on the forward strand.
GTGATGCGGTGAGTACTTTTTTGTCGCACATGACATAGCGGGAGAACGGCGCAGCGGGTCAGAATACGTAGCCTGTCCAAAATCACAGGAGTCATGCACGCGAGTCTCAAATAGACTGACATGCCATTTCACCCCGACAGCCCACGCAGTTCCACGTCGGTCACTTTTGCTGGTTGGACAGATCAGGACCTCACAGATGGCGCACTATAGACCGACTCGGCATAGCATATGTGGCGTTGCTGCGTGGCAGTCGACCGCTGTCGCTCTGCCTCAGTCCTCGGCGTTCCCAGCATGTGGAGCGCCGCAGCGCTGTTCTCTGCACAGCATTGCGCGGGGATCTCGCGGCTTCTCACGATACATGTCTAAGATTCGCATCTAAAGAATACTGGAAGGTATATCAACACTTGTGACAGTTCATACAAGCTTCGGTCTGCGAGAAATCTGCGTAAATGCCTATTCAACCGTCTCTCAGATATCTGCGGCGATGCAAAATATCCGCAGAAGATTGCGCAGCGAGATATCTACAGGTATACGAGGGTTTAGCCGCACAGCTTCGAAGATCAGTTATCCAAACGTAACTTATCATTGGGTCGAGAACCGAGTATTGAGCCTCGGCGTTTGTTCCACGTGGCCGCCACAAAGCCTGGGGTCCGGGCTGATGGCACGCTTCAGAACCTGTTGCCTCTCCTTTGCAACGTTCGGCGCGTGGTGGTGCCCCCCAACCGTGTGCTTCATGAAGTTCAAGGGTTGTTTCGCAGAGCTCAAAGTGTGTCGAGTTCATCTCTGGAAGCTGATGTCCAGGGTGTCCCACAGGAGCAACATAGGAAGAAAGCCAGACTTCACAAAGGGCGAGCCCTGTCTGCGGATTCTCAGATGTGACTAACGTATCTGCGCGCCAGTGACAGCATGGACAATGATCGCAACGATGCGATGGCCCTCAAGCCAGATTACAGGCGTCGAATCTGCGTCCGCGAACCCAGAAGAAGCAGATAACGCAGCGATCACAGCCATGGTCAGTACTCCCTCTTTCTCTGTTCGTGCACCCGCTCGTGCTGTCAAGCAAGCACCACCTCCTGCTATGCACTGAGAAGACATCCCACCAGCACTTCTCGTCTCCTTCGGCACATTCCGGTTCTCGACGTACCACACAGCGGACATCTACGTTCGCCACAAACGTGTTGATGAACAGGGCCTGGACTACCTCGCCGGAATTGAACGTTTAAACGGCACAATAATCTCGATCTGCAAGAGTGCAAAAGAGAGTTGATTGCGAGGGGAAGAGAATAGCTTGGTTCGCCTGTGATGCAGCGTTGAACAGGCGTGTCGCCGTGAAGGACATTCGAGTGAGGCCGCTTTGAGCATAAACTTCTAGCTTTCACAAGAGTCATTGTGCTGTGTGCAACCCAAAATGTCTTGAAGGGCACAGCGCTCCACGTAATGCCAGTTGCCAGCTAGTTATATTGTACCACTGTTCTTACAATGTTGTCGCGCTCCCATTTCGTCGTCCATGCTTTCAATAGTCTACTCCTCAGAAATCTTGATCAATAGCTTGCCAGTGACGCTGCTTCCAGGGGTGTTGATCTCCTTCTGTGCCTCGCGGACACCCTCTGCTGTGAAAGGGAAGACGCGGTGCACTCTGATCTTGAAGAGACCGCTACGGAGCGCCTCCCAAAGCTCGCCAAGGTAGTGATCCGCCTCTTCTGGTGTGGCGATGTATCCAAACATGCTGCAACATATACCGCTCAGTGCTGCTCAGACAACAAAGTTTGTCGGCTCACCTCGGACGAACAAGCTTGATGTTCTTCGCAGAAAGCTTGAGCGGAGAGATCGGGTCAGGCGCGCCTGACGCGTTGCCGATCGCGACGAGCGTGCCCTTCCGACGAAGCATATCAAAGTTCGAGAGGAAGCTGCAGCTGTCATGTCAGCACCTCGCCGTTCGTTCTGACTACTCGCGACATCGCACGCACGTATCCTTGCCAACGCCGTCAAACACCGCGTGCACGCCCTCGCCGTTCGTAAGCTCGAGCACGCGCTTCACTGTGTCTTCCTTCGTATACAAAATAACGTGGTCCGCGCCGTGTGCCTTCGCAAGCTCAGCCTTCTCCGGCGTGCTCGTCGTGCCAATGACCGTTGCACCGCGTGACTTCGCGTACGCGAGGAACGCAAGGCCAAGCCCGCCTGCGATGGTGTGAATGAGGATGACGTCGCCCTTCTTCACGTAGTAGGATTCAGTCATGGTTGTAAGCGCGGTGAGGCCTGTGATGCGTGCGTCAGCAGATACTGCAAGAGGGTCCAAGTGGGGACGTACAGTGAGAGATGCAGGAGGAGGCTATGTCGAGCGGGACGTAATCTGGCAGAGGGTAGACAGACTTCCATGAATATGACGCGTATTCTGAGAAAGCACCGAGGCCATTCTGTGTGTCCAATCAGCTCAGTTGTTTCGATACGAGGGCGAGTTCGCCACATACCACTGCAACCCTGCCGCCAATCTTGTAGCCACGCCTCTTGAATGCAGGATCGTTGAGGACCTTCTCATCTGTAGGCAGCTTGACGATGATGCCTGACCCCTCCGTGCCAAGAACTGCAGGGAATTTCTTCACAGGGTAAAGTCCCTTACTGTCCTCCAAGTAAGATTCACAGCGAGATGAATATATGCTGCGAAATTGCTCACCGAAAGTACGTGTCGATCGTGTTCACACCGGCCCATACCAGCTACAAACGGTCAGATTTAGGCATTGCACAGCTAGGTAAAATTCTACTCACCTTGACTACAATATCCTCCGGGCCCTGTTCAGGGAAAGGGAGACTGGTCTTCTCGATGACCTCAGGCCCGCCATGGGCAGAGATGGTTATGGCTTGTACGGTCTGGGGAAGGGACATGAGTGGTTAAAGGGGAACACCAATGAGGAGGCCCTGTGTTGCGACCCCTCATATATCGCTTTCCGTTCACGGCTTCCGTTGAGAGTGAACCGGTGATCACTGAACATGGTTCGGGCAAACACATGAGCGCATCTCCAGCTGAGTAATGGCCTACCGAAGCGGGGTGACCGAGCACGGAGATCTTGCTAAGCTCACCTAGACATACGAGGTCTCATTGACACTCTGCTACACTCACAGGTCGCCGACAGGCCGTCCGTGCCTTAGGTTGAATACCATGCAGGCCACACGGCGGGCACGACGCAAACACTGCGCAATTACGGCACTGAGCTGTCAAATTCGCTTGTTGACGCGCAGATCCTGCAGAGCCACGGCAGATCATGTTGCATTGTACACGACCTCAGATCTCAGAGGCACGGAATGGGAGCTCGATGCGGGGGCGGAAAGACGAGGCCGGAAAACGTTCGACGCATGTCTGACGCATTGCGTTGGCGCCCATGAAATTCGAGTTCGAAGCAAGGCGGAAGGACACACAACTTCTGCACTCCTCACGACCGTCATGCCCTACCGACCACCCGCTCTCTCCATCGTCACCGCCGAGGTCCTCGAGCAGCTCTATGTGAAGCCCGGGGCTCGTCAAAGAGGTCAGTAGAGTCCTACTTGCTGCGAAGGCGTACGGTTAACGCCGAACATGCGCGCTGCAGGAAATACAACGGCCTGTCCTATGAATGCTTGTTGTGCAAGTCTCGAATTGTCAACCTGTCCCCAATGAACATTACCGAGTGGTGCACCAGTCAAAGGCGTCTATACGCTTTGGTGAGGAGGGGAAGGAGTACGAGGTGAAGCGGTCGCGGACTACGAACCTCTTCGAGTGTCCGCGGTGCGATTCGCTCTTCAGACATCCGCGGCATATACAGGTGCGTAGTGCTACTAGTTGTCAAACTTTTCGTGGAGAGCTTACTTCTTGACAGGACCATGCCGCTGCGTGGCATGGAGCCTGTCCCATAAGCAGCACGAGCGTCGAATCTCCTGTGAAGCCCTCAAGGTCGTCCACGTCCGCCAACAGCACGCCGCAAGCGAGACGTACACGGCGCAGAAGAACGGAGTCTACCCCACAAACACCTCAAACCCGGAATTCGACGAGCGTTGCACGGCCGCTGAAGACCCCAACGCGCACACGGTGCGTGTCGCCTTTGCCAATGTAATTTCAGCCCGACCATGCTCACTGTGTCTCGCCGTGCAGAACCGGGATACCGAACATCTCGCGGACATTCCGCGCCGTGATCCGCCAGTGCTACAACCAGCGCACCATGTCGAACAAGGAGATCGCGGAGTACTGCAACTGCGACGTGCGCGACGTGTACTTTGCCGTGAACAACGAGTCAGGAGATAACCTGGACGAGGACCCGGCGTACCTCGACGGGAAGCTTGGTGACATTGTCAACATCGACAACGTCGACGCAAGCATATTGGAGGCAGTGTACCACGATGATAAGCTCGACAAGGACATGGATGAGGACGAGGACGCCGACGGGCAGACGGACGGGGAGCATACTGGCCGGCAAGACCCGCGCGCAAAAGCGTACCCGACACCAGAAAGTGACCCGCCATATGGCGCCCGACGGCGAGAACACGTCGACGACGCAGGGTACGACTCTGAGGAGGAGATTGAACGTATATTGAGTGCCGTCGACCTGGATCCTCCGTCAGACGTAGAGATGTTCGATGTATGTTTTACAGCTTTGTCATGTGTTCTTTGGCTTATGATAGCGCAGGACTCTGCACCGCACCATGATGAAAACACTCATGATGTGTTCACATCAAGACCGACACAAGCACCTCAACACCAATCGTCTCTCTTCCAAGTATCATCACCCGACCCAGTCTACGCGTTTTTCTCGACGCTACCGAAGACCACACCAGAAGATGCGAAACATCTGTCTGCGGTCTTCAAAGTGTATGGTGTCGAGAGCTCGGAAGACCTCGACATGCTCTCGCAGATGGAGGGATGTTGGCCCGAGGTCGGTAATTACGTCTGCGGCCGAGGGGTTACGCAGGACCAGTGGCTACAAGTTTGCGACGCGCTGCGAGCGCGGCGGGCGAGGGTGCTGGGGAAACGGTGACCTCTTCTTCGATCTATACCTCCTTGAGCGGATTTCACTTGCTCGATCTGGTAGTCGAGGTGCACGATTCGGATTCCCAAGTTGTATGTTCATCCAAAAATTTGTATGCTCTACTGTGGGATGCAAAGTGATCGCTCGGGATGCAAAGCGATCGCTCGGTTAGCAGTGTATTTTTGTGGCCACATGAGCAGAAATCTTTGTTTGTGAATAGGAAAGGGCAGTTTGAGTAGGAATCGTTATATATCCGTGGTAAGCTCGCAGAGTCGAAAGCTCCTCCGTTGAAAATCAAGGCGGCCGTGGCCCTCATCTCCTCTGTTAGCTTACTCTGGCAATGTCACTCCGCGAGGGCACGAGCAACCTGCAACCCGTCTAGAGAAGTGCAGCAATCAGAGTTCACCGTGACGTACTACCATAACAGTAGTGTGAAGACTGCACGAGTGAACTTGCTAGCAAGCTTACCCCCAGCAGCTCCATCGCTGCATGTGAGATACAAAATGTGGCGTACGCTCTTGCAGTCACCCGAATGCGAGCCATAGGTAAAAGTTGATACCCTCTGATATGTATATGGTCACGTCTAACCATAGGAAAGTAGCCTATAACAAAGGATCATTCCCGACACAGACGTCAATGACATACAAGTACGACTTAGCATATTCAAGGCGCTATAGCCAAGTGGTTAAGGCGATTGATTAGAAATCAATTCCCGTTTCGGGGCGCAGGTTCGAGTCCTGCTGGCGTCGTTCTTTTTTCTGGGTCACAAATACGATGTATAAAGCTCGAGGAAACCGTAGAAATCGAGAGGAATCGAGGAACATCGAAACCGCGAGTTTTTGCGAAGTTCCCACGAAGTTCGCGCATTAGACGCCCATCTGCCCAGCTAGGCGCCTGACTCTCCGCGCAAAGGCGCGTCGCGCAACACGACCGCGGACTAGTGTTGCGGAAGAAAGTCAGACGTAACTTATCGTCTGTAAGAAAGTCAGTAACTTAACGGCAAGTTACATCATTTACAGCGGTGCCCTAAAAAGGGGTGTCAGCAAATGTCAGAAAGTTTATATAATATGCATGGCCCTTCGAGTGCTCCAAGGACATGTACAGGATGTACTAGCATCAGCAACACCTGTAGAGCCTCAAGCTGACAAAACTGCAGTACAATACCGAGAAGACGAAGACGATATGCTGTATAATTCTCCAAGGCCCGAAACCCTAGCTGCCTTAGTGTACATGTATGTTGTGCCAGTAAAGCCGCCTGGGCTTTCCTGAGATGTACTGCACACTAGAAATTGCTGCCAGCCCGCGCAGTTGTAGCCGGAGTGCCTTCTGTCAATTGCTTGAGGAGGTCCATCGCCTCTCGGTCCTCCCTCTAGTCCCTCTACTAGGTCACCTTGTAACTTACACGACTTTCTTACCTTTACTTAAGCTTACCGTAACTTACAAGTTAGACGCCTATGTAAGAAGCTGGAACTGAATACTTTCCTTACAGGTTTACGGGTCTTATTTTCTGACATCTGTAAGTTACACCGCCCGGAATTTCTTCCTTAATGCCCGCGCGCGAGATAGAAGCTTGTCGCGGGGGCTGTGGACGGGGAGATGGCGGACGGGGACATGCGCCGCGACGCGCCGCTCACGCACACAATCAAGGAGGACCTTGCTCGCGACGCTTCCGAGCCCAGTGCGCGACCTGCCTGCGGCGGGAGAACCAGCGATCCTGCGCTCGACACGCTCTGTGATACTCGTGCCCGTCTCTTCAATGAGGACTTTGGGCAGCGCGTGCGGAGACGGTTCGGCCCGCACGTGTCGCTCGCGACCGAGGACGGCCTGCGCATGCGTTAACCTGCAGAGCAGAGGCGGCTGACATGCTTGATTTGTTTCGCTTATACTTTTGCTTTACCATTTGCTACCCTGCTTTGCTTTGCCTATTGACTCGCTGCTCAGGATGTGATCGTGCGAGTCATAGTATTAAGCCACCATTACAAGTCGTGTCGCGCAAACAAGCCCGTTTCAAATGCAAGTCAGCCTCAACCGTCTACCCTCCCACTCAAGCAGACTCGGTCGGGTAGTACGGCTCGCCGCTGGTGGTCGAGGTCTCGGTGCGTTGGCAGGGTAGGTCGCGTTCGGGAAGGTCGCGTCGCCGTCGACCGAGGACGGGTTGAACAGCGGCGGGGAGCTCATGGCCTCGGCAGGGGTGTTCGGCGGGTTCGGCGGGAGGCCGGGCGAGAAGGGGCTGGGAGACTGCGCGCCGGTGGGGGCTGACGAGTTGTTGCTGTCGCCGCCCGGCGCGGCGCCACCGGGGGCGGGCGTGCCGGGGGCGACACCGACCGGCGGCTTCGGGACGGCGCCAAAGGGCGCACCGCCGGGATGACGTCCATCTGCAGCGGGAGTGCGAAGCCCTGCGCACCACCGTTGCTGCCGCTCCCGCCATTCCCGGGCTTGCCGGCGCGGCGCTCGTCGACCCACTCGGGGGCTCGCGGCGCTCTTGCGTGTGCGTGTTCGCGGTCGTGCCGTTGTTGCCCGCGTCGCCGGTCGTAGTGCCGTTCGCGCTGTTGCCTGCGGTGCTGTTACCTGCGGTGCCATTCTGCGCACCGCCAGCCGCGCCGCCGGGATGGGATGGGGAGAGGGACGGGGAGGCCGCCGGTGGCTTGCTGAACGAGGCTCTGGATCTGGTTGAACTGATCCTGGGGAAGCGCGGAAGCAGCGCCCATGGCGTCCTTGCGAGCAAGACCGAGCAGTCCAAGGACAGTATCGACGACAGGAACCAAGTTTGCCACAGTGTCCATGAGACCCGCAAGTTGGCGAGGTTCGACATCGGCTTCGCGGCGACCTGCAGAGAGTCGGCTTCAAAGAGAAAGTGAATGTAGCTATGAACTCACTGAGGCCGTTGAGGATACTGCCGATATCACCTGCGCCGGAGGCGTCGCTGCCAGGGGCTTGCGCGACTGCGGCCGAGTCCTGGTTGTCTGTGGGGGCAGCATTGACTAGCGCGCCAAGGGAAGCAGAAGACGCGAGTGTCGCCAAGATGACTGAGGAACTAGTGGGCATGCGCATGATGGCAGATATAGTATGTGTATACGTGAAGTTGTGGGTATAGGATGGAGTGGGGTATAGGCTGTAGGTGGGGGTATAGGGACAAGAAGGGGGAGGACTCGGCACTGCGCCGCGCGACGCCTTATATGCCCTCCAGAATCAACCTGAGGCTGACCACTGGAACGCCGCTCTGGACGTCCCCGAAGTCAGCCTCTGAGCGATCGAGCTCAGCTTCGCACCTTCTAGCCCGATCTCCTGCGGGTTCGCCCGATACATCCCCTCTCGAGACATCGAGCACAACATAGAACCAGAGCAGAGGAGCCTGAGGCGAGGACAGACCTGTGCCGCACCGACGCGACTTCGCAAAATATTCCAGACGGAGTATGCTTTTTGGTGGCCCCTTGCTTGAGAAAATTAAGCTGCGCAGAGCACCGCCAGCAGGACGTGCACAAACTCCTGGGCGAAGGCCGCAGTGTAGCAGGCTCCTGAGCGTACCAAGTGAATGTATCGGGAGGCGGTCGCGCACCTGGAGGAGGGAACACGGACAACCCACACCAACTACATAGTAGGCCTGGATGAAGATATCAACGTGTGAACACGCCCAGCATAGACCGTTAAGAGATGCATGGATCGCGCCAACAGGGTCAAGACAAATAGGGAAACGTGTTCGCCATATGCGTGAGTAGCAGAGGCTGTCTGTTATCCATAGCCCAGCACGTGGTGTCCAAGAAGCGGCAGCGGCACGCCAACGCGCTCCCGAGTGGCAGATGCGGAGCACTCAGCGGGCGGGGATTGGTCGCGGCGACGCTGGACGGGTGCTTCGAAAGATAATGCACGGGCAGCGTATTCAGTCGCCTGGGACCAAATTGCACTATCCAGCAGCATCTCCGAGGACACGCGGAACGGCGACCAATTGTTGCACTCAGACCGACAGAACTCTCTGCCCTGTGCAACGTGATGGTGTTCCCGATATTTCCACCGCTGTGGAAACTGGGCCACGAATGGCTGTTCCAGGTCTATCTGTGTGATAGCACGAACACAACATCGGGTATGGAAGCGTTGTCTGACGTCTATGTCGCGGTCTGCGTTTTGAAGAGCCGGCTACCATACATAGCTTCCTGAATATGCACTGAGAACGACGAGGAACTCTACATATATTGACACTTGCCTGGGAAGACATAAGCTTCTAGGTCGTACCGGTGGCAGCGCTAGGCAGCACGGGTTCGACCTCTGTATTCCATCTCAAATTCGTCGTCTATCCAGTCTCGCCGAGTTCTCCACGGCTGGGACTGGCGGCTGGCTTGCGCGCTGAGGACGAGGGCGTTCCAGAGTTCGCCTAGAGATTGTCCCAAGCACGAAGAGATCATGCACCACGCCAGCGCTGCAAAGCTATAGATTCGCGACGCTCAGCATTGGGACATTGTGCGGAATAAGGCAGCGTATTCACAGGAGCACGGCGAGAAAGACGAAGAGGGGCGCAAGGCTTGATGCGGTGTCGTTCATGGTGTGCGGCGGTGGGGGTGGGAACCTAGGTCATACCAGATGGTCGGTGGGCGTCGCGTCGAGACCGACGTGGTCGGCGGCGAAGACGGGACAAGAGCCATGGCCTGAGAGCGATTCTAGAGACGCTGGGGCGAGATTGTGACCGGGCGGTTGATCTTATCTGATAACCGGTGGCAAGTTCAGAAGAGTGGGCAGAGGCGTGCCACGATCCTGCGAAGAGAGAGCCTTGCGGGAGGTGTGCATGAGTTTAGAGTCGTGTATTTAGGCCTGTCCGTCGTCAGGAGGAACTCCGAGGAGGGTGTTCTGGAGACACGGGCTTGCGGCGATAAGCCTGATGTGGAATATCCGTGATAAGTCCCCCAAGGGAGAACAAAATTCGGAGTCCGACGGGGGGCGGCCATAGCCCCCAAGCCCAGTTTGCACCCACCTGCCACGCAGCACGACGTCGAGAGCAATTTTCCTTGCGGCCGCGCGAACGAGCGAGGTGAGCAGAGCAAACGTGGCGTTGTATGATGTTGTGTAACCTGCGATCCAACAGAGCGGAACCAGTTGCGACCCAGAACAGAGGAACGAGCCCGGCTTACCACTCCCTCGGATCCCCGCACATAGGCAGCGAACAACACCGACGCCCGAGCCGTGAGTATCTCCCACTCACTTCCACAACGATGCACCTTCTCAACAATCGTTATTTACACAGGCCATTATAGCCGACAGCCCCGCATGGTCATCGTCGAATCCACCGAGGAACACACCCTCTCGGTCCGCCAGATGGACCTGAACAGACCATCGACGCTGGTGCGTGGCCACCGTCCTATGCCGCAGAGAGCATCCCAGAATAATTATACAGCAGGGTAGCGACGGCTCAGCTACCGACGCCGATCTCCGTGAGCTCGAGCAGTCCCCAAAGAGCGGAGAGATCAGAGATCCTTACGAGTTTCGCAACGGCATCAAGACCGAGACGGACCTCGCCGCCATGCGCAAACGCAAACGCGGCAAGGGCCTCGAAAATTACCACCGCAGGCAGAACAACGTCGGTCGCCTCCGCAGCCATGCGCACGCGCCGGTACTGACCCCGCGTTCCAGCTGATCGCGGATTTGCTCAAGCCCATGGAAGAGCACACCGAGGACGCCAGAGTAGAGGAAGAGGCGTCCAAAGTATCGGTAATTGAGTGTCCGCAGAGTACATAAGCTCGCACTGACATGTGCCACCAGGTCCAAATCGCCGTGTGGGCCAGTCTTATCGCCAACTTCAGTCTCTGTGTCCTCCAGCGTACGCTAGTCCGTTTCCGTCTCGCAGCAATATGCTCAACCCCGATGTCCCACAGTATATGCCGCCATATCATCGCTGTCACTGTCCTTGCTTGCTACTGGCATCGATTCGGTCTTTGACATTGGCAGCAACGTCCTCCTGCTATGGCTCAACAAGAAGGCTAACAAACTAGATGCCAATAAATGGCCTGTGGGTGGCGCTCGTCTGGAAACCATCGGAAACATTGTCTATGGTAAGTTTAATCAGCTGTGATAGCCTACTCTAGCTTACCGTGTGCGCACAGGTTTTCTGTGCGTGTGCTTGACGCCCTTTCGTTGCATGTCTCCGCTAACCCCGTATCAGCATGGGATCGGTCAACCTTGTCGTCATTGTCGAGTCTATGCGCACCATCATCACGCACAACAAGGACGATAACACCAACGACTTGCATGTTCCCTCGCTTATTGCTGTGGCGGCTGCACTAGGTATGTGCCACGCGATGATCCCCTACACTGAAGGTCTCATCAGGCTTTTCTCCGCTGTGCAGGTGTCAAATTTGCGCTTTTCCTTTATTGCTGGCCTCTCCGGAGAGCATCGAGTCAGGTCATGGTGTTGTGGGAGGACCATAGAAATGATCTGTTCATCAACGGCTTCGGTGCGTGCTTTGATAAACAACGAATAACGGCTGTCTGACCGCTCGTTTGCCAGGTCTGCTCATGTCCGCTGGTGGCAGCAAGCTCAAGTGGTGTACGCTCCATTCTACACCCTTCTAAGCCTACTACTCATCGTCATGTCACAGTCCTCGACCCGATGGGCGCCATTATCGTACGTCCTATTCTGCAGAATCCATCCACATACGCTCACGAGAAAATCCAGATAGGCGCGGGTGTCATCGTCGCATGGGGCCGGACAATATACAAGCAGTTTGAGCTCCTTGCAGGCAAATCGGCACCACACGAGTTCCTCCAGCTGCTCATCTACAAAGCAACGACGTTCTCGGACGAGATTGAGCAGGTTGATACCGTGCGGGCGTACCATGTGAGTTACATTGGTTTTTATACCTCTGACATTGCTGACGAGGTCTCTTTGCAGAGTGGTCCAGTAAGTGATCTCGCGTGGGAGAGGTCTTCGAAATATTCATGGAAGCAAAGGACTACTACGTCGAGATTGATGTCGTCATGGACGCGAACACCCCACTATGGAAGGCGCACGACATCAGCCAGCAGCTGCAGGACAAAATCGAGGTTCTGCCCAACGTCGGCCGAGCATTCGTGCACGTCGACCACGAGACAACACATGTCCCGGTGCGTCTACCCTCTACTAACTTCCAGAGCGAGTGCTCATGATGCACACAGGAGCACCGCAAGCATGTGTGAACGAGGAGCACCCGGACGTGAAACCTCGTAGAACCTTGCGCAATATACTATTGCGCAACAGTATAACTTCGTCCGATGTCATAGCGTGTACGATACACTCGCAGGAATGCGCCGTATATCCAGTAATTGTGTCTTGCCCTGCTTATATGCTACCGTGCTGCTTGCTAGATGCCCCACGCCTTGACCTTCTGCATCCGCTCTCGAACTCGGCAATGAGGTTCCCGCCTTTTGCGCTGCTTGCCGGGGCGTGCGGGACGCCCCAAGCCTCTGCCCCATATGGAGAACGCTGCGTGCTCGAGTATGCCTGGATGTGCGGGTTCGTCTTGGCCCACTGGTCGATGCTGCGCAAAGTTTCGGTCACGGCACCCGCATAGTGAAAGAGACGCAACGCACCATTGACGGATCTTTGCCTCGCGCGTGATGAAATGCGATGCAATGACTTCCTGGATCCACCAGAAATATAATCAGCGGCGGCACAGGCGAGCGCAACACGGCCACGTACAGCCCATATGCTGCTGCGGTGCTCATCGCGCAGCCAGTCGTTGATCGCCCAGCGCAGCGTGTGTGCCTGGAGCTCCTTGTTGTATTCAATACTCGCACGATTCGTCGGCGATGCTTTGCCGCGGCCTGGTCTGCGGAGCGTGAGCAAGGATAGACATGACAGATGGCCGAGAAAAGGCTGCGCACTCGTTGAACCACGGCAGCTCCACGAGGATCATGCTCTGGATGGATACGAGCACTTGCAGGAGCGTAGACTTCGCTGACCATTGTTCCTCCGGTCTGGGTGGCGTCAGTCTTACTTCCATACAAAGACTCGCTGGACAAGGAGATGCGACGCACCGGCCCGGCCACGTCCCCAGAAGTGACAGGCACACCTTGCCGCAGTTGTACAGATTCGGGTTGAACCGCACCGCGCCACCGCCCGTCGTGCGGAGGTGCATCAGCGGCGGCTTGTGCGGGTACTCGAGCGGCAGGAAGCAGTCGAACTCGAACAGTCCGCCCGCGTACGGCGTGCCCTCGGGGCCTGCGATCATAATCTTTCTTCATAAATGTTAGCTTTTGTGGCTGCTTGCCATCCTCATGCGTGGACTCACATCGCGTCGTTTCGCACCTGGTCGACGCGCACCCAGATGCCCGTCGGCAGGCTCGTCGCCGTGACTGCAAGCTCCCTCACGAGATGCAACCGTCCTTCGGCGTGCGCGTTGCGTTCTCCGTGTGCTTTAGCTCGGTTGCGTAGTCAAACGTCGAGTAGCTCCCGTCCGCCGTTTGTGGGAAGGCTACATGCGCGAACGCTAGTCGCTCGCACTCTGCGGCGTACCTGCGCTCGAGGTCGAGTCCTGGATCACGGCCTTTGCCCTTGGCATCGCCCCTCGTGCTGTTGACGGTCGGCGTCGCTTCGACGTGGTCTGGAGGACCATGGTTGAGGACTTGCATCGCGCGTTCAAGGTCGTCCCACGCCGCGATGATCTCACCGCACAGAGAGAGAGACTGCACGGCGTTCTCCATCTCGGTATCCTCGCCGCCAGAATCCAGAAGGGCAGACGCGCCTGCCAGGAAGGCTCGCTCTGCTTCGTGAGCTTCTGGAAGTAACTATACAGTGGCTGGGATTTGACCGGACTGCCGTCGGATGATTCGGTCCACTTGATCTCGCCGTCACCCCACATCCACTCTTCCAGCCCGCCGCTGCTGGCAAGCTCATATCTTTCGCCGATCAAGACCTGCACATGACAGCTTGTCAGAAACTGATATAGTGGAGTTGCAGGTAATCACGTACTTCTAGCGTCAGTTCGCAGTCTGCCATTCGGCGTAGCAGCGAGAGCATCGCGTTGTACAAGTCACTGCGCGCTGTCCAGTCAGTGATCGAGTCGTTGCGCAAAAGACTTGCCAGCAGCTCTGGCAACTGGGACATCTGCAGGAGCGATGTTAGAGACGGATGCGGGAGCATGTCGTACACCTGAGCATCGTCTGCGTAAGGCGCGGGTAGAAGGGATGTAATCGTCTTCAGTGCGCGGACGAGGATCTCGTCCCAGTGCGCCGCTAGCGCAGCCTGTGTAAAGTCTCCAGAAGATGTGGAAAGTCTGTGACCTCCCCTTCCCCTCCGACCGCGGCCCCGAAAGGCAAGGGAGGCATAACCATTGTTTTCGGTGAAACCGTATGCATCATATCCATCCGTAGACTCAGTAGAGTATCCCGTGCCACCGGACCCACAGTGCTAACGGCAGACTTGCGATGATTACGTGCCGTTTCTTTCGCCCGGCTAGCAGATATGTTCTGTTCTCCAATGTATTGTCGGTCCAATCCACCCAGTACCTCGAAGAGAGCAATTGCGCGTATTTCGCTGCAACACCTTACCACACTGCAGTGTTCGTCGCTCTTGCCTTTACAGTTTGGCTTGCAGCTCAGAAGTTTAGAGCAACCGCGACAATGAACGCTTTGACACGCAGAGCATGTTGCGTGGAGGAGGTGTATGAGACTCATAGGAGGCAGCTGGGTGGAGGAATAGACAACCTGTAAACATTGCTCTGTGTTCGTGTCATAGGACAAAGATGGACGCAATGTAGGACTCGCACATATCCACGGGGAGACCGAATGTCTTCCCGACACTTGGTACAACTCCGTAAACCAATGAACAAGTCCCTGTATTCCATCAGCTTTACGTTTGGCAAGCTATCTGGCTGGTGGTCTCTGCTTCGGGAAGGCGCACCAGCGGGGCTAGAAGAGGCATGGTCGGTCAACGGTGGCAATTGGTGTTCCGTTGCGGCGTCCTCCGCGGCCCATTCCGCTTGCAGTCTTCTCGCCAGAGCCTCGTCGGTGTCAGAGGCACAATCGTCCTCAATAAGGATTGGCTCGTCCAACCTGCTGGGGCCTGGCTGTGGCGCCTGGTCGACACCCGTCCACTCGGCCTGGAGTTGCTTGGCCAGTGCCTCGCGTGCCTCCTGCTGCTCGATCTGTGCGAGGATAGCTTCCAGGTCGTCGTCATCGCTGTCAATGACCACCACTTCGGAGGGCTGCGCTCGCCGCTTGGATGCCCGCCTGGCGGGTCCTGTGACGGACGAACGGCGTTTCTTGGTCATTCGCAAGGATTCAGGACGCTCTATGACGCGCAGTGGGCAGCTAAGCGGGACGAGGAGGTCAAAAATGTCTGGCTGTGACGGCAAGAGGCAAGGGAGCAAGAGGCGTCGGGCGTCTGTGTACCCCGGATGCGGCAGGGCGGGCGGCTGTCATGTCGGCCGGCAATACGGGACTGATACTCGCTGATACTCAAACCTGAACCTCTCCTCCATCTCTCTTTTTCTCACTCATTTTCACGACCGTCACGTCCTGTGCTCTCGCTGCTCACTTGCTCTGCTGCTTGCCTGAGTCTCCGTTTGCATTTTTATTTTCTTCTCGATCGCCCTACGCGGAGTTTCAGGTTGTTTCAGCGACAGCCAGGCTTATACCACCCCATCGCGAGTGAACCGATTACTGCGTCATCTCTCACTCTGCATCCGCTCTCACGATTCCTATACCGACAATTTCACGATATATCTTGAAAAATGGTACGTACGCCTTTCCTACATGACGTGACAATCGGCCCATGCATTCGCGCCTGGCAGGACTCTCACCATGTAGACCCGGAGGAATTCTATGTGAAACAGGATAGGATAGGTGCATACCCTATCTCGTTAGTTGCTCGCAGCACTCACCGTCTCGCCCTCGCTCTAGGAAAGGGATCTTTTGGAGAGGTTTATAAGGGGTACGTTCGCTTCACGCCATTGTCGCGTCGTCGGAGTGACTCACGACATGTCTATACGCAGCTACGACAAACGCACCCAGAAAACAGTAGCCATTAAGATCATCGACCTCGAAAGTGCTGAAGACGAGATTGAGGACATCCAGCAAGAAATCCAGATCCTGTCGCAGCTGGATTCTCCCTATGTGACCAAGTATCATGGGTCCTTCTTGAAGGGTTCTCACCTGTGGATCGTCATGGAGTACGGACTATTTGCTTCCGTGTCCGGTGCACTCGGGATTGACATATTTGTAGGTACTGCTCTGGCGGGTCATGCTCGGACTTGGTGCGCAATTGCTTCCTTCTGTGCTGCGGGACCGGCACTTACTTCGATCGGCCCCTTTAGATGAAACCTGGAGTATTCCGCGAAGAGTATATCGCCATTATCTGTCGTGAACTTCTCAAGGGTCTTGAGTACCTGCACTCTGAGGGGAAGCTCCACCGAGACATCAAGGGTACGTTGCATAGCATAATCACCAGCTGTTTACCAACACGTGAATAGCTGCGAATATCCTTCTTTCTGCCAATGGGGATGTGAAGCTGGCAGACTTCGGTGTCTCCGGTCAGCTCTCCGGCACTCTATCCGCAAAGAAGAACACATTTGTAGGGACACCTTACTGGATGTCACCAGAAGTCATCAAGCAAAGCGGATATGATCATAAAGCCGATATTTGGTCGTTAGGTATCACTGCCATAGAGCTTGCCAAAGGTGAACCACCGTATGCAGAGCTGCATCCCATGAAGGTGAGTCTGGCAAGCTCGCATGTTACCTGTTCACTTATATAGTGGGTGGACGCAATCAGGTTCTCTTCTTGATACCCAAGAATGCACCGCCTACATTAGAGGGGCCATTCTCCAAGACTTTCCGCGACTTCGTTTCCTTCTGCCTACAGCGTGACCCGAAAGATGTGAGTCATATTACACCCCTGAGCTTCATCGTCATCTCATATCTCTTCCAGCGTCCTTCTGCGAAAGACCTGCTCAAGCACAAGTTCGTACGTATGGCCAAGAAGACGAATTACCTTACAGAGCTCATCGAACGGCATGAACGCTGGAAAGCTGAGGGTGGCGATAGGGCAGAAGAGGAAGACCGTCGGAACCCAATAGAGGAAACGTGCGTACAAGCGATCCAGCGTCCGCTCCGGTGTGCTCAGATACCACATAAACAGCAACTCTGTTGACGCTGAGGACCTCTGGGACTTCGGCACCGTTCGCCATGCCGCTACCGTCGGGCGTGCAAAGCCCAACCCAGTACCAGTGTCGGGTCCACCCCTAACATGGGAGAACAACGGTTCAATGCGCTCCGACGGCTCGTCAAGCTCGGGAAGGCACTCCTTCGGGCACCGCACCCGTCTCCAAGCTACTGGTAAGGGCGAGTTGCCTCAGCTCCCACCTTCGACACCTTCTACCCCGAGGGCTAAGCACGATCACAACCAAGGTACCATTCGTCAAGCGGTGAACGGCCATGCGATGTCCAGGGAACCATCTGACGAGTACGATGACGACTACGAAGACCAGGATGAACACGAAGGGCCGCCGCCTTCCGATGACGACCTTCCTGATACCACCATGCTGGACTCTGTCGTGCTCCCGGCGATCGCTTCGGTCAGCTTAACTTTAGACAACTCGATCGTGCATTGGACTAACTCTTGTCTAGCTCTTCCCTCGTGTCTCCACACAAGAAGCTCGCGTCGCTCTCAGTGCTCTTCAGCGCGCCTTCACTGACGCCGAGCGCATCATCCCTGGTGTCACCCTCGAACTCGTTAACGAAATCGTCGACTCCGTAGAACATGTCGAGGAAGAGCGCTGAAGACGCCCCGGACTCGGCACTGACCAGTGCCAACCGCATATACTAAGTTGTTTATCCCCGATCTCCTCCGCCTGACCTTTTCTCTTTCTTTTTATCCTTGAATACCAAACCTCGATTTGCACATATCCTCTGAATCGGACATACCATTTCAACCGCTGATTCTCCTCTCCCTCTTCACCCATCTGTCCCATCCGTCCATTCATCCACGCCTTTGTCTCCTCTCATCGCGACTCCTACATATGTAGCCTCGCACGCCTGAACGCAAAGCCTCCCGCATGTATCACTACTACACAGATGTATACCTCTCACCCCGTCGTCACTCGCAGTAGTAGCTTACCCCCTACCCGCCCGCACGTGTTCCGTCCGTACTGTCACGCCGCTGATATTGTATACCTCTGCAGGCATATTATAGTACAGCTAATCCAAAGGGTTACACGCAACTACCGGGGTAGCTACTTGCTATGACTCTGCCGCTGCCGCAGTCCGTTTCTTTTTCGTGCTGCCCTCCCCCGCGCGTTTCTTCTTCTTCACCCGGGTGACTGTGATCGGTGCAGGCACGCTGCTCACACTCGCCTCGTCCCTGGTGGTGCGGGCGTAGCGCCCCATTCCGGTGTCTCCGCGGCGCCAGATGCTGAGCCGTGCCCGTTCACAGGCGGCGTTCGCGATTTCGCACGCGCAAAGTCGGGCATCTCACCGACCTTGTCGACGACGAACGTCTGCGGGGTCGTGGCACGAGGCGTGCTGCGTAGGCTTGGCAGTCGTGAGCTCGCTGTAGAACAATAAGTTGACATGTGAGGGGCCAGCGACACAGGGACACGCACCTCTCGACTGCGGGAGAGGCGGAAGGTCGTCGAGCCGCACGACGGGAATGGCATCGACGTCTTCTACTCGCGACCGCGATGGCCGATCGTCCGCGAGGTAGAACGGGTCGTCTCTGAGGCGCTCGAGGCGCTCAGCTTTGCGCTGTGTCCCCTGTCAGCCCGGGGTGTCCTAGAGGAACGAAAGATCATTGAGGGCTCACCCGCTCACGCTCAGCCTTCTCCTCCTCCGTCTCCTCGACAGCAGGCGCAAGAGTATCCCCGCGCTCTTCCTCGTCCTGCCGTTTCTTCCGCTTTGTCTTGGTACCGGACACCTCCTTGCCCTTGCTCTTCTTGCCCTTCTTGACGTGCACGACCTCTGCGCCGTCGTGCTCGGGCTCCGCGCGCTCCTCAGGTGGCGGCGGCACAATCCACGCGTGCAGGTCAAGCCCGTCGGGCACGGGCACGTGTGCTTGCGCCTGCGCCGCGACAGGGTTCAGCTCGTACGCCGTGAACAGCGGACGCACGAGATAGAGGCTCTTCGGGAAGCGCGGCTCTGCCTCTACGGCGTCCTCCATCCCAAACTCACTGCCCGCGCCAAAGCCTATGCCGTTTGTTTCGGGTTTGGGTTGGAATGTAGTGACGTCTGCACGCACGAAGGCGAGGAGTTGCAAAAGGTTTGCAGCCTGCGGTCCAACACAACATGAGCAGGAGACCACGAGAAGCGATGATGGTTGAACGTACGCGCTCTTGGACTTCGATATCTGGATGCCCGCAAATGACGACACGCGTTCAACTATAGTCTCGACGACTCCCCTGACACGCCCCAGCTCCTCGTCATTCCATTGGTCTGCGAGCTCCGCGGCCCACGAGCCAAAGACTTTGAGAGCGGCCTGCAGATAAACTGCAATTGTTTCGGGCGGAAGCTTGAGAACCTCGGGTCGGAGGAGAGGTTCGAGGAGTTTTTGCGGCTCCGCCAGCTCGCTGTGGGTTACTAATTAGCGATGACGAGGCTAACATGAAGACAACCCACCTGCAGTGTTCCCCACATATCCAAGCCGCAGCCCACAGCGCCTCGGCACAGCTACCCTCGTCGTCCGCATTGAGCAGGAACGAGTCGTCACAGAGCAACTTTGCCATGAGTTGGACAGAGTACCGTCGTGCGGCACGCACCCGCGCGGTAACGTCCATTAGTTGGTCCCGAATCTGCGCGCCGACCGGGACATTTGCAATGTAAGCGAGGTCGACAAGAACAGATAGATACCATTCGAAGTCCGTAATGTACTCGTATGTGTCCTGTGAGCACAATGTCAGGATGCGCTGCGCTAGGATCAGGCGGTATGCAGGGTTCTGCGACGGGGAGCCGATGTGGTTGACCGATGCCGGGGTTGCAGTATGTTGAGCCAGCGACTGCGCAGCAGATGGGAGGGCATTGTCGTTCCGAACAAGATGAGACAACAGTTGTTGGACGATTGACTGCAGGTTGTCTCTGTTTGCCTGAGATTTCATTCAGTACGAATGATTTCTTTCTTTAAAGAGCTGAAATACCATAGCTGATATCAGGTCTAGAGCTCGCATACGAATGCTGATATCTTGGTCATTCACGCTTGACATGATCATGCCTTGGTATTCGGCGACGAGATGGGGATGAGTCGGCACGATCTTGGCCATGGCTAGAAGCGCAATGTACTTCACTACATCAGGAGTTGTTCAGCTTGGTCACATGAACGCAGCAGAAGATTGAGAGGCTTACGATTCTGGTCGTCATCTTGCAAGAAGTTGGCAAGCTTTGTGACGCATGTCCGAGCAAGCGAATGCCCTGACAGCCCTTGCAGCATGCCGCCTATAATGCAGGTGTGGACGCATTCGTACAATAGCGATATTGCAGGCGTTGTAGAGATGAGATCCGTTATGGGAGGCTGAAGCTTCTTGACAAGGCGCGGCTCGTGTGGTGTCAGGGTGCCAAACTAGGTCCATGATGTCAGCATGGCACAACTTTCCGAGCCAACGCTACACGACTCACGAGCTTGATGATCTTGATCAGCATCCAGTTGTTCGAGGAGGTGGTGAGCAGGTGGAATAGTTGGGGAGCTAGTGGTAGGTAGTCTCTTGGGTTCCTTCGTGCGAGTTCGCATATGACGTTCACAGTCGCAGAAACGACAGCTAACAAGTATGGTCAGAATTGGGGGTATGCACAGTAGGGCGAAGCGTACCTGGGTCCGGATCATCGAGTCTCTCCCTCAGGCGT
This sequence comes from Phanerodontia chrysosporium, assembly GCA_001910725.1. Taxonomy (NCBI): domain Eukaryota; kingdom Fungi; phylum Basidiomycota; class Agaricomycetes; order Polyporales; family Phanerochaetaceae; genus Phanerodontia; species Phanerodontia chrysosporium. Next base: position 231,355 of record MJGA01000003.1, read on the forward strand.
GTCGTAGCTTGCGATGTAAGTTCAGGATACTTGTCAAGCACATTGAAGAGCGCGAGTACAGCGCGCTTGCGAATGTGTGCCCTGGAGTGCGTCAGCATCTTGATGACATCCGGGCCTAAGTCTCGTGCTAAGTCCGGAGTTACGATGTGCGAGAAGCCGTTGAGGGTAACAGCGACATCTTCCGGTTTAGAGGCGAAGTCCTGTATAGCACGTAGGCAGTGAGGGGGAGTCGCCATCACGTCCACAAGGGCGACGTACCTTCTTAAGCAGATTGGTTGTGAGCATTAGGACGTCTGTATCCTGGGTGAAGGATTGCGCTGCAGCCAGATAGCCAATAGTCTTGAGATGTATCTTTGGGGAAGACATGACCTCGACTACGTGAAAGGAGGCCCAGCTCATGTCGTAGCCAAGCATGTCTAGCTATCCCTGGCTTTAGTTCAAGCAGGACACATAGAAGCACTGACAGGCGTACGAACATATGTGAGTTTCAGGACAGCCCCTGCCTTGAGCTCCATATCCTTGCTCCTGATCTCTTGACGTATCTCCTCGACTGCCTGCGCGATGAACTTGGCCTCATCCTTCTTGTTCGCGCGCAGGCCACGGATGAGATCCTGGAGCGTCCGTTCCCACATGACTCCGCCCGATCCAGTAGCTTCGCGCAGCTACCTCTTGCAGCGGGTATATGTCGTCGGTATCGTCCGCTACAAGTACGCGCGATATGTGAGGTGTGTAAGGAGAGTGAGAGGAGGTTAGAGAGTGTGCAGCGGTCCCCGACGCCTGCGCCGCTTGCGCGAATAGACGCGCCACGTGCGTCATTGATGCTTTTTCCTTTCCTGGATGCACGCCTCGCGTCGGTCCTCCGCGTCGCGATTCCGATGTTGCTCACGCCCTGCACAACGCTCTGCAGTACACACTTTCCTTTTCTCGTACTCTACTCCCTCTATCCAAATGGACCCTTTGTCGGGGAGCTGCAGTTTTTTCCCGCATCGAAAGTCATATTCAAGCGCTCCGTCTCTCATGATTTCGACATTGCCTCTCTGCATCTTGGAGAATACCAGAGAACGACACATCTCCTAACTATGGGCTCGCCGTCGTGTATGCACTGCGTCGAATCCTCTATACCCGATCTCAGGTTCCCACGATGGCGTCGATGCATGACACTTTCCGGCTCCATTCCTGAAACTCCAACAGACATTCAGGTCTCCTTCAGGCGGCCGCCGGCACTCAGACGGCGGTTGCAAAGATTTTTCCTTTATTGCCTAGTCGACTGCTCACAGCCCTGAGATCGTGTCAGACTTAGCGGGCAGAATGCTACTTCTGTTCATCACTGGTCTCAGGTTGGCGGCGGTTACGATGGACTTGAGGCATGTACGTTCCTCGAGTTGGTGTGGTCGACTAACAATCTGCTCGCGAGCGAGGATGGTTTACTTGCATATCTGCCATGATCAGGGGTTAGCGGCAGGCAATGCCGTTACCGGATCTCCAACTTCTGGTCATTGGACAAGGCCGGCGAGAGACCCTGTTTCGTTCTACAGGCCCGCGTCTGGTCGATATAAACAATGTCGCAGCGGTTGCAGCGCTCAACGTTCAACGGCGGCCCTCCGATCTCGTGGGGGCTTCGGAGGAGTTTCATGCTAGGCCTTCGACGCCACAAGGTCGCGCGCGCATCTTCTTACGAGTAGCCCCAACATCTAGCTGATCCGTTCGTGGAACCTGTTTTCCCGCGGCCGAAGGCCATAAAGAGCCCCAGTCAGCGACTCGGTCCCGTGCTAACCTCCACGATGCCCGCCCTCACTTCGTCCGTGCCGTTCCCAGACGACGTCCCTACTCATCCTCTCCTCGTGATAGACTATTCGCTTATACAAGCAAACGATCCCGAAGAGCTTGACAGACTATGGCAAGCCGCCACGCAACTCGGCTTCTGGTAGTGCGTGTCAACGATTTCTGATATTACGACTATGACTGCTGACCTCGATGCAGTCTGAAGAATCATGGTCTCGACAACGAGGTTGCGAGCATGTTTGATGTTTGCGCTGAGACTCTGGACCTGCCATTGGAAGAAAAGATGAAATACGAGATAGGCGACGATGGCAATTCCTTCGGGTGCGTTGCCTGCTTCATCGCTAATGGCCTCCAGCTGAGCATACCCAGATACAAGGCCCGTGGCACAATCGCAACAGACAAAAATGGCACACGCGACAATGTAGAATTTCTCGACATCGCACAGGACGACGCGCTCTCATGGCCACGCGTCATACACCGGACATATCCCGACACGATCAATGCACACATGAATGACACCTTCACGCCGTTCGTCCGCAAGTCCGTCGCAGTCAACGCAACATTTCTCGCCGTCTTTGAGGCGCGGTTGGGGCTTCCGGAGGGCACATTTGCCCGTCTGCACGACCCCGCGCGTCCGAGCGGCGGCGAGGCGCGCTGTATACGCACTCCACCGCACCAGACTGGCACTGGTGTCGGTGCTCATACTGACTTTGGGTCTCTCGTACGTAGCTGTCGCCACTTCCATTTCACAATAAGCTGACGCGGGCGTGAAGGCGATCGTACACAACCGACTCGGAGGACTGCAGGTCATGCCTCCTGGCACGGATCAGTGGCTGTACATCAAGGTGCGCCGTCGATGCGCTCGAAATGAGGCTGTCTGAGTTGGGCTCACGAGGATGTGGTACGCTAAGCCGGTGCCTGGGTATGCGGTCTGCAACATTGGCGACACGCTTGCGATCTTCAGCGCAGGAATCCTGCGCTCGAACGTTCACCGCGTCATGTATGTGCTCGTCTACCACGTTGGGTGGTCTCTGCTGACGGGCCATACCAGGCCGCCTCCAGGAGAGCAGTCACGATTCCCGCGGTACTCAATTACCTTCTTCACACGTCCGTGCTGGGACGTTGTCCTGCATGCACTACGCGAAAGCCCGGTCATTGCAGCGGCGGAGGCGAGGGCACCGGAGGGTCAGTACGAGACCGGGTCAACCGCAGGAGAGTGGGTCGCGCGCAGGGTACGCAATCTCAGGAAGCGGAATCGGGAGGTAGGCTGCTTAGCTGCAATGGCATTGAAGTGTCACTCAGATGTTGCATGTAGGGTTGGTTTAACAGTCAAGGAACGGAGCACGAAGGCGTCAAGGGTCGCTGAGTAGCCCGGGTCCGTCACTCGCATGAATCGCATGGTATCATGTCTGCGTTGAGGTGCTACTACATCTTTTCAACGAATAAGCTGATACGCTGTAAGCGTATTCCCAAAGGAGCGACTTCATAAGACGGTATGAACACAAGAGACAAGATGGAGGACCTTCAAGCAGACAATATATTGACAACTCGCGCGGAGGCCAGCTCTATGATAGTAGTAAGCCGCTGTACTGACAAGATACATGTTGTGTGCTTACCCTTCGGTCGTCGGTAGCATATGTCCTGTGCTGACCTGTAGATGTGCTTGGCAAGTTCTGACTTCATTCGGCCCCTTCGACCGAGCTCTAGGAGAACCTCCTTGACCCAGTAGGACGAGTCAATTACCACGGCATTCGTCTTGTCGAGCGCGACCTGCGCGATCTTCTGAAACTCGGCGCGGTCGCAGCGACCGAGACTGTAGCACGCAACCATGCGGCCAGGCGGGGGTGCACCCCTGCGCCGCGAGGACGTGGGTGGCGGCGGCAGCGCAAAGACGTCCGCAGCGAGATGCGTCGAGAGAGTTAGGGCACGGTCCGGCATGCCGCCGTGCGTGCCCGCGTTCGAGCCATCGTCGACCCGCAGGATGTGCAGCGCGCCGCGCGCCGGGGTGCGCCAGCTGAAGCACCATGGCATGTCATCTGCACATGCGCCGCCGTCTCGCAGCGGTACACACAACCACACGGTCGCGCTCTCGTCGTTCCGGTCGGCGAGCTCCGCGCGCCCGCTGTAGTTGCACGCGTGCAGGGCGCGTGGCCGGAAGTGGCAAACTTCGACGTGCACGAGGGGCTCCTTGGACTCATCGACCTTTTTGGCCCAGAAACCCATTGTGTAAAAGCGAAGAGGGCCGAGGAAAAGTATGAGGTGACGAGATATCCTCCCCTCCATATATTCATTTTCTGAGACTATATTCCGCCTTTGTCGTCAGGACTATTCTCTTGATCTCCTTTGCTCGGCTAGCGTCGGGCCACTCGCAGCATCCATCATGCGCTAGCGCAAGTCGTCTCGTATACTTCACATTTTCTTTGTTAACAAGTGTGATAAACAGGTGGCGTAGTCAAAGAGCATAAATATATTGTACAACAAGGCCAGATCCGTTTGCCACAAAGGCCACCGCCACCGCTACCTCCGGCGGGACGCGCTGCGCTCTTGGAGTGCATCTCCCTGTCACACATTGGAAGACATGCTCTGGCTACGCGACGGTGCATCTGCGAAATACAATAAGCTCTGTCATTCCTCATTGCTACCTGAAATGAACTCACTCTTTCGCGGATCATTCTGGTCGAGCGCTGCCTGCTTCACCTGCTTTACGCGCTTTTCGGGGAACAAGCCCCGGCTCACGCAGTCTTCAAGCACGTACTTCGCCCAGTCGCACGAGCAGCCGATAGGGCGCACTCCGAGTTCGAGGATATCAGTGCCGATGTTCTCGAGCGTCGTACGCCGTGCGAAGTCTAGGTGGCCAAGGGGGTACTCCTTCACGTACTGGCCGCCCATATTATTGCTGGCGGTGCCCTGCACATCCGCGAGAAGGCCACTCGGCGTGCGCATGAACCACTGCGCGCCGTCCTGCTCGATTCGGAGGAAGCGCCGCGCCTGAGGCCCTCCGTTCTGAGCGGGTATGTCCCAGGCGAAGAACCACTCCCCGGCGGCTTTGTTATTCAACTTCTCTGCACAGAGGTACACCACCGAGCTGCCAGGCTGATCTCGATAGGTATCTGCGCGCTTGAGTGCCCCAGGCTTGTACCAGGCGGCGGGCATGTTATCGGGTGAGAGGGACATCGTGTAATGAGATGGGATGGAAATTGATGTTGCGCTGTTATGAATCTATGGACTCGGCCACTCTCTTTATAGAGGACATGGATGCAGAGTTCTCAGATATTCAACTTTGTAGAAATGCAGCAACACAACGCTTTGGTATGTTGCACATCGGGAGGCGGGTGGCCCCTTTGTTGGCAAGACCACGAACATAGTGCATGGTCCCCAAAAGCACGAGAGGAACAAGACGTGTCCAACCAGGTGTTGATTTGTGTTATGTTCCGTGTTATTGCGTGCGAAGAAAACATGATATCTGTACAAACTACGGTAGGTATATCACAGGAATCTGGATGCGTTTACTACCACCGTGCTTGGTGGTTTGTCGGTCTTGCTCGTTGGATCCTTCCGAGGCTGCACTGAACTCCTTGACTATTCACGAAATAAATGGCGCAAATATCAGTTAAAACATTCATGAGCTGCAACGACGCTAGGTTCACTTACAGCTGTCATTTCTGGTCTCTACGTTCCAAATCACAGACTTCAATTCTACTTCGCGTTCCTTCGGAAGAATATACTCCTCTATGCACTTCGCAATCACGGCCGTGACCCAACTCTCTGGGTCTGCTGCTGGATCTTTGTCTGTCAGCAGGCGGAATTGCTCTGCTGCGATCTGGTCGAGCCTGAGACGTTGCGCCAAGTCGAGTGTACCAAGCTTGTACTCCAGGACGTGAACATGCCCTTCCTCGGTGGCATCCTCCGGTACGAAGATATTTGAGATGTACCGTTGTCTGAAAGTGCCATCCTTGCGTCTTTCCGACCGGGAGAAGATGACGTATTTGCGCGTATTGCTGGGCAGGTTCCATCGGAAGAACCAGGTGATCTGAGAGTACTTGGCTCCGGATATATGGGCGCAAAGCCCGACATCGACTTTGTCCGGGAAGTCGTCGATGTATCTGTTCTTCGGCAAAGACTGGGCGAAGTCCCATGTTGGCAGCCAGTAGTGGGTCTCGCGGGGGTCTTCATGGCGTATAATGCAGCTATAATTTTTCTGGATTCGAGAGTGCGTGTCTTTTATATCTACCAAGGCTTGGATTCCCTTGAACAAGTCTGGCCAAAGCATGCCATCATTGGGCCACCAGAAAACCGGGACTCGGGAGCTTTCAAGGTCCAGCCACTCGTCGGAAACAACAAAAGGCTTTTAGGTTTTGCTCTGGAATGTTCTCCAACTGGATTAGATGATCAAGGCCAGCCGTGTTTCCTGCTGATGGCCTTGCACTGAGCGGCCCTCAGCGGTACGGGGTTTCGGGGGTCCTTACCAATGCACGTGACCAGAGCACTCGGCGCCGCAAGCGTGATTGCTTCAATCAACTGAACACTTCGCGTCATAACATTGTTTCCTCGGACCATGACCACTCTTACTCAAAATGAGTGCGTACAAAGCCAGTCAATATCTATTCTTCAAACCTGACCATTTTGAAGCATAGAAATCGCGGTTCGAGCCGCGGACCACTTCACGCGCCTGTATTACAAGACATACGACTCATCGACCCGCGTCGACGACCTGCCCAATTTCTACCGCCCTACGTCGGCACTCACATGGAACGGAACACCATATCAGGGCGCGGAGGGCGTGCGTGAACTCATCAGCAAGATGCCGCCAACGTCCCACGAAGTACAGTCATTTGACTGCCATCCTATCCCAGGTGAGCTGAGTTTTGAGTGCAAATGTACGACCGCTGTGCTAACCGCAGAATAGGGAGCCAGCCGCCGTCGTTGCTCATTACCGTGTCTGGGACGGTGACACATGGCAAGGGTCCCGCCGGCAATCCGGCTTCGACACCGAGCAAGAGCATCGAGGGACAACCGCGAGTGTTCTCGCAGACGTTTATGCTGGTGCCCGACTCCACCGCCGCCAAAGCTGCACCGGGAGAGGTTGCAAAATACTACATCAACTCGGACGCATTGAGATTCGTTGGTTGAAGGGAGGGGCGGTGGCGGCGGAAGAGGTCATTCTTGTATCGGTGCGCCCCTTTCGTACGAAGATGGGTCCTCGAGACTCATGTTCGGCACACAAAGCTAGCCGCGTACCCTTACGAATACATCGCGGACAAGCGTCTTTCTGCTAAGAACTACCGCAAGCTGTCGAACATGCACAGTCCAGCCCTCGCAGGTTTCGCTCCCTTCTGCACTTCAGCTGACTTCTCGAGCCACTGTCGCAGAAAACAGTGGTAGGGCCAGTCGATGCATCATCATCCCGTATGGGACGTGCGCGAACCGAACGAACAACCCGCAACGCCCATGTCCGACCTTCGCATTTCCCCTGGTCTGGCGACCCCTTGATGCATTCATGCGAGGATGGAGAGCAAACATAGCAAACAAAGATTATGCTACAGATAATACTACAGTATCCAGTGAATACAATAAGCAGACCCACAGTCCTTTTAACCGAACGTCTGACTTGAGCGAGCACTCCTCTTGACCTTCGACAACCGCCATTCGTCGGGCTTCTCGTACTATCAGAACGAAGTGAGCACTTGCGCGAACCATACAAGAGTGGCGACTACGTACCTTGTTGTACAGAGGCTCAATCTTCTCTTGCTTCTTCCGCTTACTGATCTTGTTCGCGTCCGCGACCTTGAAGAACTGCGGTGCAACTTCGACAAGCCATTTGGGCTCGATCGTAGTCACATTGTGGCAGTACTCGCGCGTCGTCAGGATCAGTTCGTGGTAGATGATCCACTCGGGATTGCGGTTGAAGAGCGCGGACGACGGGTGGATATACACAGGCGTACCCTCGACGAGCGTCTTGTAGCCTTCCTGCGGGTCCTTCTTCGCGGCATGTCGGAAGAAGCCAGAGGCAATGGCGCGACGGATACGGTTATAGTCCTTGCCAGCCGACAGGATGTCGTGCTTGTACCTGGGGAAACATTAGCTATGGGGTAATAGAGAGTGACCATGCGTAACTTACCGGTCCATGATACCAAGGAGCTGCTTTCGAACATCTTGTGCTCGCCTCATGCTCCGTGCCTGGATGAAGTTCTCGTAGCACCACGGGTTCGAGAAGTTGCTTGCCTTCCATCCATTGTACACGGTGAGAAGCGTGAGGTGGTCGCCCTCCGGCTGGTGGAACTTCGCCTTCTTCGAGTCCGCCTGTGCCTGCTTCTCCTTTGGCCGGTAGAAAACACTCTGTACGGAGAGCATCGCAACGATGGACAAAATCTCTTCGGAGCAACCGTAGTCGACGGACGCGATCAGCATTTTCGCGAGCGGCGGGTCCATTGGGAAGTCTGCCATCTTCCGGCCCAGGCGCGTCAGCAGGCCTTCGTCGTCGAGCGCCGAGAGCGCATACAAGGACTCGAGTGCCGTCAACATTGTCTGCGCCGGCGGCGGGTCCATGAAGTCGAAGCTGAGGAGGTCGTTGATGCCCATCGCCTTGAGCGTCAAGATCGTGCTCGCCAGGTTCGTGCGCTGGATGTCGGGTATCGAGTTCGGCAGCATCTCGTTCCGGAATGCGGCCTCAGTGTAGAGTCGGTAACACTTGCCGGGTCCAGTACGTCCAGCACGGCCAGCACGTTGCCTTGCTTGCGCCTGCGAGATAGGCATCACCACGAGCGAATCCATTCCGAGCCTGGGGTCGTAGGCATTCTGCTTGGAAAAGCCAGGATCGATGACGTAGTAGATGCCGGGTATCGTCAAACTTGTCTCCGCGACGTTGGTAGCGACGACGACCTTTCGCGCTCCAGGAGGCGTAGGCTCGAAGACACGAGACTGGACTTCGGATGGTAGCGCAGAGTAGATGGGAAGGATGATCAACTCCGGCACTTTTGGACCTAGCGCTTTCATACGTTCGTATAAGATTTCGCACGCTGTGTCAATTTCCTCTTGACCCGTCAGGAAGAGAAGAATATCGCCGGGGGGTTCGGAAAGATGGATTTGCATGACGGTGATCAGGGAGGCGTCGAGGTAGTCGGTCTCTGGCTCCTTGGTATAGAGGATCTCGACAGGATAGGTGCGACCAGGGATAGTGAAGATTGGACAACCAAAGAAGTACTTCGAGAACTTCTCGGCGTCCAAGGTCGCAGACGTCACAATGAGTTTGAGATCTGGACGACGTTTTATAGCCTCTGCAGAATATGTCAGTACCCGCGAATTCCTAGCTCACTGAATTGAGCACTTACTCTTCATAAGGCCGAAAAGGACATCGGTGGCGATTGTACGCTCATGGGCCTCGTCCAGCATGATAACAGAATACTGTGTGCAGTCGGGGTCGATCAAGCATTCACGTTGGAGCATACCGTCCGTCATGTACTTGATGCGGGTTTCTGGGCTGGTGCAATCCTCGAAACGGATAGTATATCCCACTTCCTGTCCCAGGCGACAACCGACTTCTTCAGCGACACGCTTGGCGACGGACATAGCGGCGACACGACGCGGCTGGGTGCAGCCAATTCGTCCTTTATCGGCGTAGCCATCTTCGGCGAGATATTGTACCATCTGTGTAGTTTTGCCGGAACCAGTGTCGCCGACGACGATGAGGACTTGATGCTAAAACACACGTGAGTAACAGGAAGGCGCCAAGCTGTGTCACTACTTACGCTTCGAATGGCCTGGAGCAGTGGCTCGCGCAGCTTGTAGATGGGCAAGCTCTTCCGCTGCTCCTGAATGCTCATCTTCGAGATCTCTCCGTATGTCGTCGCCTTGTTGAACGTCGCCTCTTTCCATTTCGGCTGCTCGCTCGCCTTCTGGCCCCGAAGGTTACCCCGCAAGTCTTGTGCAAAGATCTTGTCTGTGTCTTTCGACATCGGATCAAGCCATGGTGCACTAAAGTCCCGAGCCTCCGAGTCTGCCTTCTCGTTCACTTCCTGCTGACGCAACTCTCGCCGCTCCTTGGCCAAGGATGCGCCAGCGAGAGCTGCTCTGTTGAGCGAACCATCCGGCGCCTTGACGATCTTGACAGGACTGAGGTCAAGCGTGCGCTTCGTCTGGCCAGCCAAGAACGGAGGCTCTTCTTCCCTAACCTCCACGTCGAGCTCCTCTTCGACTTCGGCACGAGCAACGGGATTGTTGAACTCTTCGTCGAGTTCAGGGTACTCTGATGCATCTACGATTCCTGAAGAAATGAGTTGCTTGATCTCCCAGCGCTCTGGCGAGGTGAGACGCTTCGCAGACCGAACGGGCTCGTCTCTGAAGCCCTTCGAGTTGAGTGGGACAGCATTCGCACCACGAGCAGACATGCGCGCTTCTTCTTCAGCTATTTCTGCTTCGGACTTGATTCGAAGGTGTGGTGTGAGATCCCGGCCAGTAGCTTGGTCGACATCCTTCATGGACAGACCTATGCGATTTCCAGCTACGCTCATGACCTTGACTTTAACCTGCTGCCCTCGGCTTAGAAGATCGGATGCGGAGTTAGCCCGTGCGCCCTGCTGGATATTGGAGACATGTACCATGCCTGAAGCAATGTCAGCGGTCACAAATGAGCCTCGAAGGATTAAACGTACCTTCAACCCGTCCAGCTATTCCCTCTAATTGCACGAATGCACCAAAGTCCTTCAGGCCAGAGACACGGCCGTTGTAGATCTTGTACAAGACTGGCCGGTCATCAAGCGGGCCCCTCCCTCGTCCCCGCCCTCTGTCGTCGTCTCTCCTGTCGTGCCCACGACCGCGAGGTGGACTAGGGCTGCGTCGCTGTGGGGACCTTGAACGCGACCGTCGTTGACGTTTGGGCGACCGGTCTATGCCATTCTCTGCCGGGCGAGCTCGAGCTTTCTTGGCCGCACCCTCGAACTGCGACATCATGTCGTCCACCTCCTTCATCAACACGTCCTTGTCTACGCTCGGCTGCCACTCCTGGTCCTTCAAAGCGAGACCGGGGAACAAACGCCTCTTCTTGTCCGTCTCGTCTACATTCGATTCCTCGCTAGAGCCGTTCGTCGGGCCAGTCGCCGCCGGCTTCTTCTTGTGCTTGGGGTGCATATTGAGGATAAGGCGGTCCATGTTCTCAATGAAGGAGTCCGGAAAATTTGCCCCAACATCCTTCAACTTCTGCTTGAACTCGGTGATGCTCTTGGACTCATCGTGAAGGGCAATCACGAACTCGGCGAGGGTCTTGTCATTAAGTCCGGTATGGTTGAGAAGCTCTTGTGTGATTTTGGCAACGAGAGAAAGGAATTCGAGGTTGTAGATGTCCTCCTCGGACATGGTAAGAAAGGAGTGGAAGAGGTAGATGGGAGATGTGCAAGTGTAAGCTGAGCGAGACTCCGCGGGTGCGTTGGGCATCGCTAGACGCCCAAATGTCACCAGAACGTGATGTCACAGAGGCGCCGAAGGCATCGTCAGTCACGGCGGTCCTCGCTTTTTCGCGAACGCTTTCTTGTCCAGGGTCATGCCTCCAAGACGAGGCATCGTCAAGTCGGGGAATGCGGGCAATTCCTCAAAGGCATCCAGCTCTAAGCCACCTCCAGACCCCAGCAAGCCTGAGGAGAAACCGCTCTTTCCTCCAGGCTCGAAATATCCTCTAAGTCTGCTTAATGAGAGGTAGTATACTTCGCTTGCTCGAATTGAAGAAATTCTCTTCCGTGCGCTGGGAAACGGCATGGGACAGATGTCATCCGAGGTGTCCTCTCGTAAGATATCTGTCTCAGGCGATCCCACTGACGGGAGCCATACTGACGCACAAGCATAGATGTCAGAAGGAAGGGTGGAACAAGCCGGTGGTGGACACAGTGAGTCTTGCGAAAGACCGTCCTTTCTGTAGACTAACTACGTATGGTAGTATAAGAAAGCTGATGGCTTCTCCTTCGCGGTCACCTTGAGCCGGATAAATAAGAAGCAAGAATACGAGTCCGTGCGGTTGGAACCGCATCCTCCGTATGTGCTTCCTACCGCTATCGAAGCTCGCCACTGGGGCGCGACGTACGCTTTGTATCGAGTTAGTAGCGTAAAAGGCGTTTTACTCCAGCTTCGTGTTGATGGCTGTTACTGCAGTTTTGCAACGGCATCCAACTCAACCGAGTTCTTCCTCCCGGCCCGCGGGACTATTGGAACCAGCTCGCTGCAGAGCACAAACAGGCTCCTGACCATCAGAAATGGATGTATGATGCCGACCCTTTCGCAGCCCGTAAAGCGGTAACCGAACGCCAGGAGCAAGCGGCGAGAAGGAAGGAAGAGCCAGGCGATAGGAAGGGAAAAACAACCACTTCAACCGAGTTCGTGTCTGCCCCTGAAGCCAAAATGGCCAGTAGTTTGAGAGATCTGGTTGAAGAGTCTATCAAGAAGGTATGCTGCCTTCTCGTTAGTAGCCGTCACATTCATGACTTTGCGCCTCCAGGCGTTCGAACTCTATCCCGAAGCTGCAGACGCAGCTCCAAAAGTACTGGAGGATGACCAAAAGCTTCCACTGCTGAAACAACTTCAAACCTTCGGATTCACGGACAAGCAGGCCAACACTGCCTTCACCGCCTTGTCCACGCCTTCCGCTTTAACCTCTACGCTTCTTTCCTCATTTGAGCCTCTCCAAGCATGCCTCGAATATCTCATATTGCACCTACCGGAATGCGAGCTCCCACAGCGCTTCTTGCCGAGCTCAAACTCGTCGAATCCGTTCATCTCTTCTATACATTCAGGTACAGAAGATATCAAGACACGCTGGGCAGTCGATAAAGCCGTTAAAGAGTGTGGCTGGCCTGCGCACGTGGTGAAAGAGCTCGTTAAGGATAGGCGTCTTGTCGAAGACTGGGGTCTTCTGCAGCAAGCTCTCAACCGTGCATTGGTTGGAGAGAGCGAAAACGACCCCGGGTCCACACAGCAGGATATTGCAACCGAGGCCATCGACGAGGACGAGATTGCGGCGTACGACGCGAAATTCGTGGACAGCACACACATCGCCGTCCCTCTTCCCGTCGCGCCGCTCGAACTACACATTATCTTGCCCAACGAAGTCCGCAAGCTTCCTCTGCATGGCCCACCTCCCGCGATGTACTTGACTTCGAAGACAGTCCCTTCCTATGTGAGATTGCACATTCTCTCTCAGCTTCTGTCCGCGTTCAGCAGCGGGACGCTTGTCGAGCCTGGAGAAAGTGTCGCTATGGCCGCAGTGCGGTTCATCGAAGAGCAGTGGGCAAGCATCCAAGATGACGGTCCCCCGGAGATGTCTCAGGTCTTGCGCTACTTCATGCGTGGGAGGGGCCAAACGGACGACGCGGAAACAACCGAAGTCGTTACCAATGCACCACAGAATCGCAAAGGCAAGCAAAAGCGAGGTAGCAGCAGGCGAGATGATCGTGACGATGCAACCGTGAAAGCGGAGTTCGAGGAGCTTCGTCAGCAGAAGGCGTACGCTCGTATTTTGGCCACTCGAGAGCAGCTTCCTGCGTTCGCGGCGCAAGAAACATTCCTAGACATGCTGAGCAAGAATCGCTGCGTGATTGTAGTTGGAGAAACAGGTAAATACCATTGTCACAGCGGGCAATTTTCTTGTGCTAAGTCCCATCTCAACAGGTTGCGGCAAAACTACACAATGTAGGTTTGCGTTGCAGATCTTGCATACGCCCCCTTCTGACGTTTCTTAGTACCCCAATTCGTCTTAGATTCCCTGATCATGAGTGGCCATGGATCCGACGCGTCTATCATTGTCACACAACCGCGCAGGCTGTCCGCTCTAGGTGTCGCTGCGCGAGTCTCAGCGGAACGACTCGAGGATGGCTCGGTCGGCTACGCCATCCGAGGAGAAAGCAAGCAAACAAACCGCACGAAACTCCTCTTCTGCACTACCGGTGTCGTCCTACGGCGACTCGGCTCAGGCGATAGACTGCAGAACGTAACTCACGTCATTGTTGACGAGGTGAGTTGCATGACGCTGACATGGCCGCGGGTCGTCGTCTCACGCTCATAATGCCAGGTTCACGAACGCTCCGTCGACGGCGACCTGCTGCTACTGGAACTCAAGACGCTTCTGCAGCACAACCAGAAGCTGAAGGTTATTCTCATGTCTGCAACAATCAACCACGAAGTTTTCATCAAGTACTTCGACGAAGCCCCTCTCCTCACTATTCCAGGCTTCACACATCCGTCGAGGATAGGTTCGTCTGTCCCTCTCGCGTTGCAGCTACATATTGAAATACTGCCAGGTACCTCGAAGACTACTTTCCCTTACTCTCGTACCGGCCGTCGGGCAAAGGCATCAAACGTCCATCCGAGAAAGAGATGGAGGCTCTTTCGAGCCAAGTCAATATTTCAGACGAGTCGCTGTTACTCGCCTTGCACGCTATAACAAAGTCAGACAAAGTGGATATCGAGGTTGGTAAACGCAAAGACACTGCTGGTCGACCCGGTCTCACCATCTACAGCTTATCGCCTCCCTTGTCAAGCACATAACAGGGTCATACAAGGACCCTGGAGGCATTTTGATCTTCTTGCCCGGCGTGCAAGAAATTCAAGCATGCTTGAATGCGTTGAAGGACCTCCCAAATGCCAAAACGCTTCCGTTGCATGCTAATCTGTCGAACGACGAGCAGCGCGCCGTGTTCGCCCCGACATCGGGATGGAAGATCATTGCTGCAACCAATGTGGCCGAGGTGGAAGCTTCGTCTTTGGTACCTCAGACATTGGCTGATATTGTCGCAGACCTCGATCACTATCGACGACGTCGTCTATGTGATAGACTCAGGGAAGGTCAAGGAGACTCAATACGATCCAGAGAACGGCCTCACGAAGCTTGAAGAGCAATGGGTCACGCGGGCTGCTGCGCGGCAACGTCGCGGACGAGCAGGCCGTACGAAGCCCGGAGTCTGCTTCAAATTGTACACCCGCAAGCGGGAAAGCTACATGCAACCCTACCCTATACCAGAGATCAAGCGGGTCGCGCTAGAGAGCGTCGCGCTCTCTGTTAAGGTCACCCACGGAGACGTGAAGGTCGGTTATGGCCAACATATCACATACTCAAAGCAACATTAACGCGTGCCTAGACACATCTTGCTCAAGCGATAGACCCTCCAACAATGTCCGCCCTTGACCATGCGTTAGCCGTCCTGGACGAGCTGGGAGCCATCTCACCCGAAGGTGACCTGACACCGATGGGTCAGCATCTGGTTAGTGCACGTGCAACCACCTTCATAGCGTCGTTTGACTTTGTGCGCACAGGCAATGTTACCCGTGGATCTCAGGCTGGGCAAGGTAGGTCTGTTAGCTAACTCGAGACCAAGCTTTCTACCTCACGTGTCGTAGATGTTGGTCCTCGGGGCAATATTCAGGTGCTTGGGCCCAATTCTGACCGCAGCGGCCATCCTGTCGTCAAAGCCCCTATTTGTGAGCCCTATGGACAAGAGAGAAGAAGCTTCGCAGTATGCATAACGTGGCTCTAGGCTTGAACGCTTGCGCTTACCTTCATATAGAGCTCGCGCAAAGTTCGCCACCGCAAATAGTGACATCTTAACGGACGTCAACGCGTACGAAGAGTGTGCACGTCTTCGCGAGAAGGGAGCATCCCGCGTGAGAGCTTTCTGCGAAGAGGTACGGACGAGACAGGATTCTCGAATCATTACTCCTGACGTCACGTCCGATAGAACTTCATCTCGACTGCAACCATTCGCGACATCACGTCGCTGCGGCAGGAGTTCCTCTCCACGCTCGTATCCCTCAACCTGGTGCCTCGGGGCAGCACGCCCTCCACCCCCTCGCTGAACGCGCACAGCGAACATACCGGACTCGTCAAGGCCGTCATCCTCGCGGGCCTCTGGCCGCGCGTAGCACGCGTCGTGCTGCCCAAGGACGCTATCAAGTTTGACCGCGTGCAGGCGGGCACGGTGCAGCGCGCGAACGAGGCGCGGGAGTACAAGTTCTTCGACATCCACGTGGGCGAGGAGGGTGGGCGCGTGTTCCTACACCCGTCGTCCGTGCTCTTTCGCGCGGTGGAGTGGAAGAGCCCGTTCGTGGCATATTTCCACAAACAGCAGACGACAAAATTGTGGCTGCGTGACGCGACCGAGGTGCGTTGCTTACGCTTCGGCCGAGGAAAGGTGGTCCGCTGACGGTGTTGCATCCCAGGTACCTATATATGCAATGCTCCTCTTCGGAGGCCCTGTTGCGGTGAACCATGTCGGGGGCGGACTGACCATCGGCAACAAGAGTGCTTCCGTCAAACTGAAGGCGTGGCCCCGTATCGGCGTGCTTGTCAACCAATTGAGGTAAGCCGCGAGGGGCATTGTGTTTCGGACTGTTGCTGACATGTCATAACGCCGCAGACGGCTCCTTGACGTGCAGCTGAAGCAAAGCGTAGACAGCGGGGACGTCATGAGTGTCGGTAGCGATAATCCAGTCGTGAAAGCCGTCCTTGCGCTGCTGCAGGGCGATGGTCTGAGCAGCAATATCTAGCGACTTGTTACATAGCCCGCCGCTGGTATGGATCAATGGTGCCGAACAAGCCCAATCCTCACATTCCGGCTCGATCTAGATGTCTGAAGCGGCAAGGCCAAATTTGCGTATTAGCTGCGAGGACACCCTCGACAGCGTATATTCGTTACGGCACACTATGCTACAAAGAGATTCGTTACATGCGGATATACTGACTACGATTACTTGTGCTACGATTGTCTTTCGAAAGCCATGCTTTACCATACACCCCAAATCCATCTCAATGCCATAGAACAACACGCCCATGCATGTAATACATCATGGACATGCACAATAGTCACCTCCTCTGGCCGCTGCCGTCATCGATAGAGATTGAGCGGTGGCGACGCTTGCGTGCAGCCTCCGATGCCTCGGCTTCTGAAACCGTCATGCTGCGTGTAACCGAACCCGCCCTCAGGCTGCTTCGCCTGCTGCTTGGCGCCTCTTCCTGCGGCTCCTCCCCCTCGCTGATCGGCTGGCGGAGCTCGACTGTCATGCGTGCCGACGAGGAGCGCCGCGGTATGGGCGCTGCGCCGGCATGGCCGCGTAGTAGGGCGCGCCGTACGGTTGGGTGCGATGCGTGCTGCGCTCGGAGAAGGTTGGCGAGCGCGACGCGGAGGGCGACGACGTCGACGAGATTGAGAACGAGCGCCGCGACGACGCGCTGCTCGAGGAGGCGTCGGAGCGAGATGTGAACGACGATACGCTCCAGCGGTGGGGCGAGGGGCTTCGCGACTCGTCGTGGAGGGGCCGCACGGCCTTATTCAGGTACGATAGCAGCGAACGGTGACGCTGGTGACCCATGGATGCGGTCGTGGGCGGAGATGCAATGTCTTGCGTACCTGAACCAGAAAGCTTACTCAGATATCAGAAGTCGTTGCCAGACGAGCGAGACATACCCTTGCGAGAGTTCCGAGACCTGCGTTTGAAGGGGTTGACGAACTTCCGCTCCAACACTTCGCGATCTTCAGGGTTTCTGACATAGGGAATGCGACCATGGGCAGTAGCGGGTTCCTCCGGCTCTGATTTCAGGTCGGGAAGAAGCTTGCGGATGGGCGATAGGCTACGCGACCTCGAAGTCTTCTCAGTTTCCCCGCTACGGCGCCTGCTCTTGCGGCGGAAGAGGCTTGTGACCTTCTGTGGGAGAGACGCCTTCTTCGACGGCTCGGAGGAATGCATAGATGCCTCTGAGTGCAGTCCTGAGGACAACACTCCCTGGCTGTCGAAATGCGAGAAGGTGGACTCCGACTCCTGCGTCTCCTCTGCCGGCGGACCGAGCGTGGCCGTAACAGCAAAGTTTGGGCAGTCAGGACGCGCGACAATGGTGATTGCCCCAGAGACCGGAGGGACGACGGTGATTGCAGACGGTGCAGAACGGCGCACTACACTGCGCCGCAGGACGCCTGCATTCGAGTCCACTGCGATTTGATAGTTTCCGTCCTTTGGGACATCAACAGTCGCTTGTGCAGAAGGCATGAGCGAACTCTGCGAGGTCGAGCGGATGAACATGGGAGTTTCGAGTTGAACGCGCGGGGCTATAGGTGGAGGCCTGCGCTTGACGAAGGGTATGATGATAGCTATGCAGAGAGCAGCCACACTCTGTAAACCCAAAGGCGTAAGACCCACATGTCATTAACCTGGAGCTGTACGACGCACCATTGCAAACCACACCGAGCTCGAGACTAAGCTAGCGGTGTGAACAATTGTGGTGGTCATTACAATCCGAGGCGACTTTTCGTAACGGCTCATGAGCGGACGTAAGGAGGATTGAGAGGTCGTAGAGGTCTTAGGAGAGAAGAGTTGGATCTCTGAGCCCCGTCGTTGCGACCTTAAGTAGGAGTGAAACGACGGATAGCGGAATTATCGTCGTCGACCAGACCAGATCTCAATGGCTCATCGTCAGCCGATGGCGGAGGAGCGAGAGGCGTCGGTATTCGTCAATCCGCTCGCTCGTCGATCCTGCCGAGGGTCCTGATCGCCAGAAGCCCGAAGGTGCACTTTCAGAGCGAGCGGAAGAGACGAAGAAGTGGCCGTGGAGGACTGCGGGAGGATGTGGACGCCTTGACGCACAGTTGACTTGACGGTTGGACCAGTCGAGGCGGATTTGCAGGCTATCAGGCACGCAAAAGCCCGACAGAGGGCACGTTTTGTTTTTGTAGGCGGCAGAGAGCGAGTGGACAGACGAAACCCGAGATTAATGGTCTCATCGTTTCGCACCGCGACCCGTTTGGGCGAGTCGAACCACCTTCAAACCCGGTCGTTCGATTCGCCCAATCTGGTCACTGTGCGTTTATTGGTATTTCGCCGTCGTCGGTTTCATCGAGGAGGCTGCGACACTTGGCGACGGGGTTGGCCCAGGAGAGCCGACGTCGAAGAAGGCAGGACGGCGAGTTAGAGGGAGCTGGAGGAGTTCTGAAACATGAGGACAGTGGTCACCACCGCGCATTCTGCATCCGCCACTGCTTATCTCTGTTGCCCGAGGATCAAGCGATCTCATCTTATCTCTATATTTCCCGATTCAGACCTGGGCATGGACACTGCCCAGGTCAATAGAGTCCTTTTTATACCGCCTGCATCCCAATCAATAGTCTCTCATGTTCTCAAATATTCCAAAGGTGCCATGAAACGATCACCAGGTAGAGCCTCTGCTCCTCCGACACCCCAGACCGAACCCCGAACCTCAGGAGCAATCCCGAACCCGACGGGTCTCCACAGCAGCATCGAGACCCGGCAACGGCAATCTGTTACCCTATCTTGAGCTAATTATCTTGAGTAAACCGAAGCCAGTTGACCCAGAAATCACGAGTCAATAAAAACGGGACAAGCATACGCGCCGTGTTACACACTGGCCTTTGGAGCCTCCAGACGTTGGTGTAATATCTTGTCGTAGTCTACTGTGAGCTGATTAGGTGATTGTTATCTGCCTGGCTGCTGCTCATCTGCAAAGTTATACGCCACGACGAAGCGACGCCACCGGTTCATCGTTGACTTAGGATACTGTAAGGGTCAAGCTCAAGACGAAAGAGCAAAAGCCAGCGGTCCGCGGATGGCACGCTGTACCACAACAATAGAACTAGCAGAGTTGCTTGAGGCTACACATTGCGAGAGGCCCTGACGAGATTCTGAGCTCAATGTTTGTCGGCAAGGCACGTGATCAGAGATCAGGCGGGTTTGATGCGCATTCCGCGTGAATGACGCCGTGTCCTGAGAACGCGGACTGGCATCACCTGCCTTCACATCGTCCCGTCCCCGTCTCGCGATGCCCTCTCGAAAGCGCACCAAACACGGCTCGTCACCTGGACGAGATGTACGTATCATACCAGACTCATGCTCTACACAAATTGCTGAAGCGTGTTCAGAATGGTTGTGTGGCAGACACGCAACTTCCATCCCATTCCGCAAGCGCGCCAGGCATACTCGCTCTCCCGCCCGAACTCCTTGAGGATATCCTTGTCTTGCTTGTGGACTGCGGCCACCCAAAGACTATATCTGCTCTTGCTAGGACGTGTCAGGCCCTGAGACGGCTCATATATGCCCCTCAGGACAAGTTTCTGTGGCGGCGCATCTTCCTCACCACATTCGACGATCCAAGGAGTATACAATCATGTATGTCGACGGATTGGTGCTTGAAACAATTGGCTAATCTCTAATTTGCTCCATTGTGTAGTCGCTGACTTCAACTGGGCTTCAGAATATCAGGCGCGAGTGAAGGCATCTCTCTTCATCGAGCGCCATTATGGGGCTCCGGCCACGGGGTTGAACAGGGAGAGTCGGCGACACTCCCTTAGAAGCGCAACGAAAGCGACGCCATCCCCGACGCGTACTAGACGACGTGCAAGCGAATCCATCGAAATTGCCGTCACCTCCGGGACGAACTACACCGTCGCTCTGCAGACGCTACTGTCTATTCTGGACACATCACATCCGGTTACTGTACCTCTGCATGGGGCTGCGAAACAACCTTGGGAGAACCCCGGCCTCATCGCTTTAACTCTCCGCGAAGCGTCCCTACGCGCTCCCCCGTTTCCGCCTTACATTGTGACAGCTCTGCCGGACGTCTCGGACGCCGTGTCCGTCGCTGCGACAGACGGGAAATCGGACGGAGACGCCACAGAACTCCCGCCTGTGATTCGCCCGAGCAAGAGCTTGGCCTACCTCAAGCGATTGCTCTCGTCTGGTGTTGTTCCCGATCTTGTGACATATCTCGCCACTCCAGCGACCAACGAGCGCGGTTCACCCTGGCAGTCGACCCCCGAGCGCAAGCTCTCAATCGCCTCGTCGCCACCTTTGGTGTCAGCGTGTTCCTAGACACGCCGCACCGCGATCGCCGCAAGCACAAAGATGAGGCTGACACGGTCCATCGCAACGCTATATATGCCCGTACCGAAGGGAGCAACACGCTGATGGAGCTGTTCGCACGCATCCGTCACGCATCGCAGAAGAAGGTATACGACATGAATTATCTCAGCCGCAAGCGGGCATGGGGTCCCTTCCTACGCGTGCGCTCCAACAAAGACCAGAACCAGGACACAGCGAGCGTGTCTACTACCGACGCGGAGGACGCAGACTACCAACCTATCCCGGAGGACACGCCATCGAATTCCGCAGCCTCGACCTCCGAAGAGGAATCGGAGGACGAAGAATACGTTCCTCCGCATGCTCAGGGTCCCCGCGCACGAAGCGCCTGCTCCGCAGCCGGAGGACCTACAGGCGGACTGGGAGCACCTTGCTGCCATTCGTATTGTCGTCCAAGCCAAGCTGGAAGAGAAACTCAGGCTACTTCAGACGGACCTCGCGCAGTGGTTCGACCCTGGCCAGGCTGAGGAGATCATGAGGACCTTGTTCGCATGGGAGGGTGTACGCTCGTGCGTTTGGACTGGCGCTCGAGCAGCGTGCACATCTGAGGAAGGTGAGGCCTCCAAGCCCCAGTCTCCACAGAAAGACTCCACGAACGATGCGGACGCGGCGAGCTCCTCTGCGGGTGTCCCGCCGCTGTTCAAATCGCCCAGTGAACCGCTAGCGGAATGGGATTGGGCGGGCGTAGAGGGCATCTGGCGGTAAGCCTATCTCTACAGTGTAGCCCTCACTACTAAGTCGTGTTTTCACAGGCGATGCGTGTGCTGGCTGGATTATGAGAACCTGATATGTACGTGCCCGCTCCTCTTCAGTAAGCCCACCGTTGACCGCGTGAGTCTCTGCAGATCAAAATGTATGGTCTCTCTACTCACTATCACACCACTCGACTCACTATGCATCTCAGCGACTTGGCTTCCAGGAGCGGGACCTCGATGAGGCCACGATCACGGTCCCGCTCGCTCTCCGCGTGACCGGCTTCTCGCCGTCGACCCTCCCAGAATACGCACAGTACCCGACGATCCACTTCGACTCGCGCCGCTTCCCGACGATCCACGTCGAGGGCACAATGGGCGGCGCGGACTGGGCGTTCAACGGCGGCGCGCAGCAGGACGTGCGCCGCGTCAAGGGCACCGTGAGGGTGTGCCGCGACGGCAGCGTCTGGTGGTCCATGGTGCGTTCTCGTTGTTTTTTGGTGCACCCCGGAGTCGCTCATAGGCTACCGTAGCTGTCCTCTGTCCAAGGCTCGCACGAGGAGTGGGAGTGGTCGTCCGAAGGCATCCAGATTGGCGCTGCTCTCGGTCCAGGGGGTCCCATTGGTGTGCGCTCGGGCAGTGGCATCCTGGGCTTGTGGACTGGTTGGGAGCACGAGTTCGAGGACCCTATTGGGGCGTGGTGGCAGTGGAAGGTTGCGTAGCGCACGACTGTCGGAATCCAACGAAGATTATATAAAATTGCGCTGTATCTAAAACGAGAAAACCCTGTACATATATTACGTTCTTAGCTCACTACGGCCCGCAGGTGGTAGAGTCAGCTATCAGTACTGAATGTTGAATGCCGGAAACACATATCGTCTGCCTGGTGGCACGGAACGTAGTGTAAATCCAAGTTGGCATTGAAGGTATCATGAATGTCAGTAAACAGTGAACGGGTGTGTCTGTAGTGTATCAGAGTCCTTGCGCCACGCGCATGACGGCGCCACCTTCGAGCGTCCGCTATAGGTATAGAAAAGAAACAAAGCCACAACTTTGTCCATTAGCCCTTCCTCCGCCACCTTCCCATCCATGCTGCACCGCACCCTACGCTAGCCCAGAAACGAACGAAGAGACTAGAAGACTCTTTACTGTCCTTCTGGAGCTTTGCCTGGGATTTGATCGTACTTGCCGACGTACGATGACTGCTGGCTGTTGTTGTTGCTGTAGGGCATCGTCGGCATGGCATCGAGCTGCAGGTTCGACCGCGAGCGCGCAAGGATCTCCGACGCGACATCGTTGCCGTACTGCTCTGCGAGTTGACTAATCCCAGCCATTAGCAGACGCACATCGAACTACGGAGGAGCCGCTCACTTAGCGTAGTTGTCCATGATGACAGCCATACTGTTCATGTTCAGGCGGTACGCCTTGGGCATCATGCCCTTACCGAAGCGGTACGTAACATGGTTCGAGCAAAGGAGCGCAGTGATCATGACGAGGAGCTGCGCGGGGACAACGCTGAAGATAACCGTGTACCAGCGCTCCAAAACGGTGCGCTCAAACTTGAGGTACGGGCCCTTGCATCCGGCAGAACGCTGCGGGCGTAGCATGTCTGGCTGACAGTCGCTTCGACGAAGGGGTTGAAGTAACCGCAGCAACGCAGCTGGTTCTGGACGCGAAGACGACCGGCGATACCGAGCGACCGCGACCACTGTGCGTTGATCTTGCCCTCAAGGTTGAAGGTACGCTTCTTGTAGGTAATGTATCCGGGAGTGACGAGGAGGGCGAAACAGATCCAGAGGAGGAAGGAGTACCAGGCAAGGAAGGCACGATTGTTGAGGATGATGCCGGACCAGCCGATGAGGGACGTGAAGACCGCAAGCGAAGCAGCAGTCGTGCTGATAATGAGCTCAGTGGTATTGCCGACTCGAATGATGTCGGCGTGTGTCCAAACATTGAACCAAATAAGGAGGCAGGCGATCAAGCCAGCAAGAGAGTAGGCGGAGAACTAAAGACAGTGTCAGCGAGCTGAAGGTCCAAAAATACACAGGCAAAACATATAGAGTGCAAACCGTGCGACCAGTAGTCTGAGCCTGAAGCTATGGCTCACGGCGACGAAGTTTCCGCTGTGATACCAGCCATAATCCGCTGGGCCCACAAGCAGACGGTGCCGAACCCGAGAGGGCCGAGGAGCTATCACAGCATCGCCACGTGCATCGCTTCTGGCGAGAAACGCCTGACGACGAGCAGAGGGGAAAGGCAGCGTGCTCACCAGTATGTTCGCAAGGAAGAGGCACCACTTGAACCTGTTCCACCGAGCCTTCGGTTTTGTGCGACCACCCTCCTTGTTGTTCCCAAAGACATCGACGCCATCGTAGTCCTCGTCGCCCGCTCCGGGCATGCGCGCCTCGTTGCTCCTGAACGCCTCTCTACCACCGCCCTGTTTGGGCATCATGTAGCCTCCTGCACCCTTGCCATTCCGCCTGCGTTGCGCAACGACAGTGTTGGAGAACTTGGCAGGTAGATAGTTGACGGAAAGCGAAGTCGAGAGCTTGTCCGAGTCCTTCAACAGCGGGCTGTTGCCAGAGGAGAAGGAGCGTGTAGATTCGCGCCGGCCGGCGAAAGGAGCGGAGGGGGGTTCGAGGTTAGGAGAGCTCATGCCTGCCAGCATATACCGGGTGGAGGCAGCGGCAGACTGTAGCGAGGGCGAGTGAGAGTTGACAGAGGAGGTGCGGGAGTGGCTGCTAAGCGAGAAAATGGTATTAGCGACCGTTCCCGGCATGACAGAAGGCGCACGGCAAGGCGCAGGTGTGTGATGCGACTCTTCACAGTACGCGAGCGCGACTTACCCAGGTGAATGGTCCATCTAGACAGGTGTCGCAGGCATGCGACGGCGGGCAGCAGGAGGGGAGAGGGGGGAGGACAAGAGACGGTGAGCAGCAGCCCGAGCACCATCGCTTATTTTTCGCACGTACCACGGGACCAGCGCCCTCGCTCTGATGGCCCGAATCGTCCAAGTAGGTCGACCACACGCGGTCCATCCGAGAGGCAGAATTGGTACAAGAATAAATATTACAGAGGCAAAGAGAGGAGGGAGTTGGTCGATGTACTCCGGCACAGTTGCGCAGTATTTACGAACTCTCAGCGGGGCCTTCACCAGCTCAAGTTGAAGTTAGGTTCCCATTCTTTAGACCGATCATATGCGCCCGATACCACGGCCGGGCCTACTTGTCCGCATATGACACTTGTTGCCTCACGACAGCGGACTCCGACCTGATAAGTTGCGTGTTTTGGGCCTAACTCTGCGTAGAACTCTCCTATTCAGCATCCTACACTAGAGCCAAGAATAACACCGGGCCAATCACAGCTGCAAGTAAAGCGACGAAAGCGCATAGCAAGAAAACAGCGGGCGGCACACCTCCGTTCCGAACGATCCGTGACAAGAAGGGAAAGATAGCAGGAGACAAATAAATGCGATGAGAGCGACATCACCGTTGTTTTCCCATTTCCATCCAACAACAAGCTAGAAGTCGCGCGTGTGTCTGATGAGCACACGGCGTGCGCGCAGAAATGCTCTGAGGCGGACAGCGAGCGTTGAACGATGCAAAGACAGTTCTCAACTGCCACACCGTATGCTGCGAGCTTCCAGGGCCTTGACAGCCTCTTCTAACCGCTGGTTCGTCAGCATTTGTTTCTGCACCCGGTGCTCCTTCCCTGCCCTCCGATACAGCTCTGCGAGAGGTGAGGACAACGATCAGAAATTTTTTCATCTCAGCCACACAGTCCCCGCAACGCACCTAGGAATTTCCGACCCACCCAGAGGCCGAGTCTTGCGTTTCCAACGGCAGGCGCACTATTCTCCTTCTCTATAGACTTGCTCGCCGGCGCACCAAGCCCTATGGCGAGCTGTTCACATGTCTGCAACATCTGTAGGGCGTGATCTCCCGCGGTGTGGATATATTGGGAGGCGATCAATGCGAGGGCGATTGCTCGGAGGTGGTTGTCTTGCGAGCGGGTCGCCTGCTCGAGGGCACTCTTCAGACAAGATCTACAGAAGCCATGAGCGAGGGGTTGCAGTCATAGGAGAAGAGCCAGCGTACTTCGCCGTCAAAATTTCCTTCGACACGAGTGCCTCGATGATATAGCCGACTGCCTTGAGCGTACCTCCCACACTGTGGCACGCCTTCGCTACGTTCATCGCCTCCTTCAAATCCACACCTCCAAACTCCAGGTCTTCTTTCCGAGTGCCCAATATCGCACCTTGCGCGGTCATCCCTATCCTTAGGACGACATCACCTGCCTGTGCGGCCGCACGTACAAAGCTGTCGTGTTGAGCAAGGGCTGCAGCGACGCGGTAGCACTCCAATGCTCGTGATGTCTGCCCCAGAGCATGCGCGAGATGAGCGTGGTGGAGGCTTATGCGGGCAGCAAAATCAGGGAAGATGTTGTAAGTCCGAGTGTGCGCTATCAGTTGTGCGAGGTTCTGATCACGATGTCAATCCATAACTGGAGGGATTTAGTTGTATATATGCTTACCTGCTCTGCTGTATCCCATTCGCTGCGCATGATTGACACCTGAGAGCAGTGCGACAGTCAACATGGTGGCCTCACTCGGCCTATCAACTTACAGCTGCCAGCTCGCAGAGGAGGTCGGCTTTGATCCGCGCCAATCTTTGCTCGACCTCTTCGATATCGCCAAGGTCTGCCCAGGTGAGACTGAACGACCATCCACATTTGTTAGCTGAATGGTCCAGGCTAGCGGAATAAAAGGCCTCACGTTGAAGCTCTGCATCGAGCTCTTTCTCCCAAGACACCAGCCCCTCAACGGCAAATACCTTGCGCTTCGGCTTGCGGCCCACCGCGTCCCGTTTCGCAATACTGCTTATCAGGAATGCGAGGAGGAACACAATGCGAGGATGGGTCACGTGGATAATGAGCGGTGGGCCAGCTGGCAGCTTCACCTAAGGAAGCAAGATGCAGTCCCAGAATACCCCATAGTCATCGATAGTACCTCGACAGTCCCCTCGGCGAACTTCTCGAGCGCACCGGAGTCGAGAAGCGCGTGGAGGTGAGAGAGCCTTGGGCTCGCCTCCGCTGCACCACCTATATGCGTGAAGTACACCACTGCCATCATAAGCGTATGCACTGCCATAGCAGCCTCGAATGGGTCGTCGAAATATATGAATTCCTCGGCAGGCTGGCCAGACAGGTCTGCCGGCTGACGAGGTTTCGGCGTCATAGCAGCATCGTAGGAGAGTCCTAGAGCAGTCTCTACGCGCTCTAGGGTCTGGGGAATTTCGTTCCACATATTCGCTGCGACGAGTATGCGCAGACGAAGGACGCGAGCCAAGAGCGTTGTTCGGGTATGGTGCTGGCTGAGCGCGAACGCCTCCATGTCTGATACAGATGCAAGAGCCGCGTGAATGTCTTGTGGATTGTGCGTGTATGCGGGGGATGTGGGTGGAGGCAGAGTTACGGGAGCCTCAGTGGTAGAAGACGATGGCGTCGACGGTATTGGTGCAGGCTTGGGTGTGGTGAATATAGAGATGGCGGCGAGGTGGGCAGCGTAGACGACATGTGGCGGGTCCGTAGGCTGAACGGATGAAACAAGGTTCCGTATTTGCGCACGTGCATATTTAATCTTGTGCTGCCAGTGGGCGAGCTGTATCTGGAGCAGGGAAATATGGTGCTTGTATGCGCGCAGAGATGGATGCTAGGAGTACGTGAGCAGGACCGACCCCGGGGATAGGTGGCTCCGTACCTTCTGGGCTATAATGGACTAGGTGCAATATGTCATGAGACCCGCGTATATGCGCACCTGTCAGCTGGAACTCACTGCTTTGCTCAATGCATTGTCAACCTACCGCGCATCCGGTCAAGGTCAGACTCATTCGTCCAGCGCATCCGAACACAGTAACGCACCTCAGATTCCATCCCATATGCCCACTCAAACTCTGGATTATCATGCAGCCTACCGGCAATGACCTTCATCCCAATCTCAGCGAGGCCAGTCCATGCCCGGCATTCAATCTCGGGTGACAGTGAGGGTATAGTCAGACATTTACGCAGTGCGGCGAGGGAGAGGCATATTGATTGCACGTAGTGCTTGTGAGTCGGAGGATGTGCGAGAAGAGATGGAAGCGAAACGAGCAGGACTGCTGGAGGCAGGGGCTTTAGGCGGGGTCCCTGCGGCTTGTCAGGAGACGAGGGCACGGACGAGAGCGATGACAGCGAGCTCGACGGCATCTCTGTGACGGGTCGAGCTTTGCTCGCTTTTGTGGGCGGGGATTCAGGTCGTCGCTCATCTTCATCAACAGTGAACGAAAGAGGACGAAGAGGTGGCTCGAACGAGCAATTGAGAGACGTGACAGGAGTGACGGCTCTGACGCGGTTGATCACGCGTGACACGTCGCGTTCTATTTTGTGGTCACGGCCCACGTGCAGCAGAGCTCGGGTGATCATTCTTGAGCAAGAGAAAGCCGGTTCTATTCTATAAAATACACAAGAGAATTACAGATCCGTAGGAACATAGAGAACGTAGGATAGGTGACAATTACAGCCGCGGAGCGAAAGCAAGAACAAAGCATACAGCATATCCACCATCAATTATCTACGTCTTCTTCCTCTTCGCCGGCCTCTTGGTTGTCGCTGTCGAAGCAGCAGGCGTCCCACTTCCAGGGGTCGATGCACGCGACGACTTGGCCGTAGTCTCCTCCGCCTTGATCTCCTCGATACCACGCTTCTTGCCTTTCGTACCCTTCGTCTTCACTTCCTGCGCCTGCTGCTGCTCGGCCTCCTTCTCGATCATGCCCAAGAGCGTGTTACACCGCCGCTGCAGCTCTTGAGGACTCCGGCTCTTGAAGAACCAGTCGAAGCGGAAGACAGGGAACTCGCTGATGTCCTTCTTGATGCGCTCGTACACGTCTTCCATCTGCATGCCGTAGTGGTACAAGCGGCAGAGCAGGTACCGATCTTCTTCCTCGGAATAGACCTTGCCCTTGGTGGTCGGATAGTTCAGCTCCAGCTCTTGCATGGGATACCGTACTGAAGTGATCTTCTTAGCAAGCAGAGCTTCGAGGTTCGACCGCTTGTTGCGCTTGGCTTCGCCCTCCTCGATACGAGCCTTGATGCGAGGATATTCTGACAGGTCCTTCCACTTCTTCTTGAAGACATTGTAGTAGTCCTTGATTTGCTCCGGGGTCTTGGAGTCAACCTCTTTCGCGAAAAGCTCGAAGTCTTCCGTCCTGCGAAAGAGTTAAGACGCTTCATCCTGTGTGAAGTTACGAAGGACTCACCATCCATACGTCTCAAGCGCGCGAACGAACTGCTGGAAGTCTCGCCGACTCCAATCCTCAAAGCCCTGCTTGAGGAGTTCGTTCTTCTCTGCGATCTCCTCCTCGGTCAGGGGCTCAGCATTGTCGATGATCTCCTGCGCGATCTTGCGATCCTCCTCAAGCTTCTCGGGGTGTCATCAGGACCTTGAGGCTCCTCGACGGTTGCAGGGATCTCGTTCGTCTTCTTATAATACGCAATCTCCTTCTCCTGGAGCTCCGCAAGCCTAGGCGGGAAGAACTGGAAGTCTTGCAGCTGCAGCTGCTTCGGTGCACGAGGCATTTTTGGCGCCTTATCGGGCTTCGATGGGCCAGCGCGCATTGACTCCTTGAAGTACGCATCGACGGAGTAGTTGAGCTTACGTTCGCGCTTAGACAAGGACAGCGGATTGAATTGCAGGTTCTTGCGTCCTGCGCGGAAGTCCTCGCCTTCCCACTGTTGGACGGACGCCTCGGACTTGAAGTTGGCAAGCGCGTCGAACGAGAGGCCTTCATACTTGCTGTTGAGCTCCGCCGTGCGCTCTTCGCCCCGTTGAATAATGG
Organism: Phanerodontia chrysosporium; assembly: GCA_001910725.1. Classification (NCBI taxonomy): domain Eukaryota; kingdom Fungi; phylum Basidiomycota; class Agaricomycetes; order Polyporales; family Phanerochaetaceae; genus Phanerodontia; species Phanerodontia chrysosporium. Next base: position 260,591 of record MJGA01000003.1, read on the forward strand.
CGTCAATGTCGTCGTTGACCATTAGGTCGTCCGAGGAATTGACAATATGCTCGGCTCCATGGGTGATCATCTCCAAGAGCTCCTCTTTGTTGGCCGCCTTCGACGTCTGAGTCCGACCCTGCTGAATGACGAGCTGGTCGAGCCGAAGCTTCTGCGCTGCGCGCTCAAGCATGCGCTCCTCGACACTGCCCTCCGTGATGAACCGGAAAACGTAGACTTGCTTCGTCTGACCGATACGGTGCGCACGGTCCATGGCCTGCAAGTCGGCCTGTGGGTTCCAATCGCTGTCGTACAACACAACGACGTCGGCAGTGGTCAAATTGATACCGAGACCACCAGCACGAGTCGTTAAGAGGAAGATGAACTTGTCGCTATCTGGCTTGTTGTACTCGTCGATGGCGACGATACGATCGTCGTGAGCGGTACCACCGTCGATACGGCAGTACTTGTAGCCGCGGAACAAACAGTAATCTTCCAGGATATCGAGCATGCGGCTCATCTGGCTAAAAATGAGGACACGCGAGCCCTTCGTCTTCATCGACTTGAGGAGCTTGTCTAGAATGACCATCTTGCCCGAGTTCTCAATCAGGTGCTCGTCAGTCGTGTACGGGGGACCAGGCTCCGCGCCGTCGAAGAGGTATGGGTGGCAAGTGACCTTGCGGAGCTGCATGACCATGTTCATCAGGCGCGTCTTCCCCTCTTTCTTGCCTGTCAAGCCTGAAAACCGAAGAACGGTCACTATATGCTCTCCCAAATTCAAGGGAAGTCGTACCGTTGACAGCGTCAATATCCTTCTCAAGGACTGAGCGGTACCACTTTCGCTGCATCTCTGTGAGACCGACGTAGATGTTGATTTCCTTTTTCGGGAGAAGGTTCTTCTCGACGTCGCTCTTCACACGACGAAGGAGGAATGGTCGAAGGATCTTGTGCAGCGCCTCCACGACCTTCTTGCTTTTCTCGTCGTCAGACTCGCCGTCGGCTTCGTCCTTGTGCAAGAAGCTCTCGAGGTCAGCGTAGTCGGAGAAGATCTCTGGGCAGATGAAGTTGAGGAGTGCAAAGAGCTCCTTCATGTTGTTCTGCAGGGGAGTCCCGGTGATCAACAGTCGACCGCGCGACATGAAGGACCGGACTATCTGAGAGAGAATGGAGTCGACGTTTTTGATGCGATGCGCTTCGTCGATCACGATGTATTCGAACGATAGCCTCTTGAGCGCGGACTTCTCGATGAGACAGATTTCGTAGGACGTGATGAGAACTGAGAAGTCTTGGGGGATTATACGGCTTGCGATGATTTCTGCTCGCTCTTCTTTGGTGCCGGTCAAGAGGACAGTGTTCACGTCTGGTGTCCACTTCTCGAACTCCCGTGCCCAATTCTGCAGCGTCGACTTCGGCACGACGACAAGGTGAGGACCTTGAATATCTTTGTAGTGCTTGAGATACGAGAGGAATGAGATGGTCTGCAGAGTCTTTCCGAGGCCCATCTCGTCCGCAAGGATGCCATTCAAGCCATTGTGGTGGAGAGACACCATCCAGTTGAGACCTTGCAGCTGATATGGACGCATAGTGCCATTGATGACTGCACTCGTGTGATGAGCTGACGCGCACACTCCTGGAGACGCTTGTACTCACAGCTGGGCGACTCCTCGAAGACGAACGGTTGATCATCGCCACCTGCCTGCAGCTCGCCATCCTTCAGCATCTCTTCATCTTCCTCCTTCTCAGATTTCCTATGCCGAGCATTGTTGTCACTGCGCAGCCGTCAGAAGACCTGCATACGTCGAGCGCCTATGGAAAACGTACACTGCTTTCTTGCGACCTCGACCCTTCGGTTTTGGTTGCGCATCCAAGAGCGCTGCGTATTGGGGATCACGGGCTTTCTGCATACAGATTCAGTCAATGTTAGATGTGGCGCAGGACGGTGCTCGCACCTTGATGTCCACGAAGTGTTTGAAGAGCTCGGTTTGACCAAGGAGATATGAGTAGCGCTTGACCGCATCAGAGATCTAGAAAAACAAGTTGAGTTGCCACGCAGCAGGTCAGGAGGCTGTGTGCGCACCTTGGCCTTGTCCATTTCCTGCCGTTTCTCTTGTAGCTTGCCCTCATCGACCTTGCGTTTTTGCTTGCGGGCTTCACTGGCTTGTTGCCGAGCTAATTTAGCTGGTGATAGCGTTCCCGGTCCACGAGTCTGTAGAGAGAACACGCGTCTTACGCGTTAGAGACACGGTCCAAGCTACGCGAGTTGCAAGCCTGACGTACCTGAGTCGCATCGTCGTCGCCCTCCAATTCGTCTACTTCCATGGCCTCGACGTCCTCAGCATACTCGCTCTCAGGCCCCTCGCTCTCCTGAAGGATACCTAGTCAGATATAGCCGTCATTCTGCAGACACCTGCCATTACCTGGCGGGACACAATGTTGGAGGGCACGACATCGCTGAGCTTGTCGTCTTCCACGATGACCTCTGGGTTCTGCAAGACCGGGTTTGAGTAATTGCTAGAATTCGAGCAATGGGAAATACGCACACTCATCGTTGATACCGTTGATGATCCTTACGGTAGGAAGGTGGAGGTCGAAGGAGAAGAACTGCTGGGCGTTTGGAATCAGGATAAGCCGCTTTCGGGCTTATCCCGACAATAACCTCGGGATAAACTCCAGAAATAGAAATGTGAGTGGGCCACTCCGCGGAAACGATTCACCTCGTGCAAGCGTTGTCCACTCCTCTGTCGCTGCGCATCCTGCCCTCGAATTGCCACTCCTCTTGAACCAGCTTCAGTGTCGCGATATCAGCACCGTCTGGTTGCTGTCATAACTCCGTGACGACCCCGAAGACAGCGACAATGGATTCTGGTCCGTGGCCAACGGCGGCCTTGCTGTACTCTTTGACGTCCTCTTGTTCTTTGGAAGACCGACATCGCATTCCCCTTGTACAGATTGATCCTCCCCGCGCTAATCTGCACGAGGCTGTTATAATGACATCGGCCTCAGTATATATTCCTGCATACCCGGCGCACTGTCCCTGTGCTACTCACCGTCTCTGTCCGTTTTTGCCTTCCTCTCTAGCCGTAATCGACCTCCATGCTGTCAACAAAGTTCCTTCCGAAGCCACCTGAGTCACTGCCAGATCCTAATGTGCCAACCAACGCCCAAGAAGAGAAAGCAGGATACTTGACGCCACCGCCATCCCCTCGCTATGTTTCGCCTTCCGCGCAATTCGAACACTGGGGCTTCTCAAGCCTCTGAATGCTTACTCTCCATATCTGGATTTTTTCTGCTCCCGGAAACAGAGGACGTACGTTGTAGGAGGATCCAAGGCGGACGGTGCCGACTTTGTGGCGCCGATTTTGAGTGCGTGCACCTACAGCAACCTAACGAAAAAGGCTGCAGCTGACCGTCTCAAAAATATAGTGATTACACCGTTCTGTGTGATTACTTGGGATGGCACAGATAGTCCCGATTCGGTTCAATTTACCTCCAAATTTCGCGTCACTCCGGACATCCCGAACCCACCGGAGCTGGGCATATTCGTGTGTTCTCTCAACCCTTAATGTCCGGCAGTCGAAATGACACCATCTTAGCACAACTATCGTATGATGGAACTCGGAGAAACCTGTGTGCTTCGCCATGGGGATGTCCTCGACTTTGCTGCTATCCACGAAAGATACCATCCAGGACAGGAATTCAGTGCGTACCCCGCTTATCCCTCTGTTCTCACTGAAATTATCATGCGGCCGTATAGGGTTCGTTTGGTTGCAATGCACCACTCGCGGCTGGTTGCCCCTCGAATACACCCAATATCACTGCGGGTGGCTGGATTCCGACCTGCCAATCTACTCAGACCACTACTCTACAGGAAGAGCGGTCCCAGTTGCATATGCGAGATGGCTGAAATCTCGCAGTTAACAAGGACAGATTGCATCGTGGCGCCCGCAAGATCCATGCTGGCCATGGTCTGGGCCTGTTTATCCATATACGACGACATGTATTATCCCTTGTTGATGACTGCTATGTTATGTGTGAGTTTCCCAATATCAGTCGGCAGTTGACACGGAATGCATTGTTAGGTTCGCTGGACCAATTGACGGGCCCTTCGCTGACACACTCTCTGGTGGAACGGGGGTAGCGATAAGCTGCAGTGCGCGCTGCATAGGTACGAAGTTCGACCAAGACCGCTGCCGACATCGATGCTGACCGCAGACCACCCGAGCGGCCCGCTAGCAGCGCATGTTGCCTTGGCATGCGAACCTCGACCATCCTTCTATCACCGCGTGCTGGACGACACCATGGCTTGCACACTGCGGCGGACCTCGCAGGGAAGCTCGGACTGACCTTCTACGTCCAGGGGCGATGAGTACGGCTGCCCCTCGGCATCGCGCAGGCGAACCTGGCATACACGGCTCCTGCGGCCGGCTCCCCGCGAAAAAATAGCGGGAGAAGTTTGGGATCAAATGCGAGGTTTGTATGTAATCGAACGCGGGTTCCTGCTCGATTAATGCTGGCTCGACGATCCCTGTGGCATCATGGCTTGGGTAGGCAGTGGACATACTCAAAACGAAAGACGCCCGTATACTAGGTTCGAACTAACGCGGTGCTATACACCCTCTGCTTATGGCTAGATAGGTTCGTCCCCTTCTCGCCGCGTGTTGTCCGGGGTTTCTCAGCACCAGAACCACAGCGAGGGGAGCCCTCCGCAGCACTCGCACACAAGGTACCCTTCGATGAGACAGTACAAGGTCTCGCCGAAAGCTAATTACGCATCTAGACATATTTGGAGCACCGACGGGACGTTCTTCTCCATTCATCCTTCTGCCGTGTGCTCCTAATGGTGCTGTCGAGGGAAAGCACCTGCGCCCAACTATCTAGAATTGGTTAGCATTGTATTGACCCGCCTATCTCCCGTCTTGACCTTAACAGGTGGCAGTAATCGGTTCTCACCCGAGGTCTCTCGACCACGCTCCCCGGTCTTGAAACGAGGACGGTTAGTCATTTACCACTTGAGCACAAAAACTAAGACTTACTGGGGACGGCGGTCCTTTAACCCTACAGCTACGTCGGCCGTCACCGGTCCACGGTGTCTCGTTCCTGTGGTCCCCGCCACGACGATAAGCTGAGGCCGTACGAGATGTTCATCGGCAGATTCCCGATGCCGCGCCACAAATCTGCAGCAGTCATCTGTGCGTATGGCCCGCCCACGAAATCGATGCTCGGGAACCTGCCGCACGAGCGTTCGGAAGAGCCCCTGGTGGCCTGTGGTTCTTGCAGCATTTGTTTGTCCCTCACGACCTCATGGCAGACGGCAGACCAGGCAAGGAGGGAAATGTCGGACCCTGCAGAAATCACTCCCGAGGAACACTTCGAAGCTGATGAACTACTTTACTTGGAGGACGACACGTTCATCGCGCGCGGCAGCCAATCGCCCGAAGATTTTGCAATGCGATCAAAAAGTCTGCACGGACACATAAGCCTAGTTAGCAATGATCGCTCGCACCGTGAGTGTAGATGATCACCTGATATATGAATGGACGCATTGATGTATGTAGATTCTTGGCCGATTTACGACCCCTGACATGACCGAAGTCACCGCCGCAGACACGACGACACAGAAGATATATGTTACCAACGGACAATTATTCCACGTTGATTCACCCTATGTCTACATGTTATACATTCACAGCGTTTCTGCTCAGCGAGTCTTGGAGCCGAGCTCCTTGAGAACTTCCTTCGAATGCTCCTTAGCTTCCTGGCTTGTGTTTGGGTTGGACAAGTTTGCCTGCAGGAGCCCAGGTAAGTACCACTGCGTGGAAATTGCTCCCGGCATGTACGCGCCTTGTGACCACGCTCTACGTTCTTCAAGTGCGCCGCCTCACTATCGAGGGCGCCGCTCTTCTCCAATTCTCTCAGCTTCTGCTTGTCAGCGCGCTTGGCCTCCTCGCTGACGTTGGGGTTGTGCAAAGCGCCCTCTGAGGACGGGCTCAGACTCGGCTCTGCCTGGAAGAATGAACATACGTACTCAATCCACGAGCGACATCGGAAGGGTCGGCCCCGCTCGAAGTCGACTTGGCAGAGCCCGTGCTCGCCGCGCGAGCAAAGTTGTAGAACGCGGGCGGAGATGCTGAGCAAACTGGCGACGGACAAGAGACATGTTGACGGTGATGTTCGAAAGTCAAAAAACAATAGGTTGTCGTCGGGAGCTGCCCTCGTTTTATGTGCTGGGGAAGCGTGGCGTTGTGTCCATATTGAGGTCATAGCAGGTGCGCGTGATGTCATGTGGCGCATCGCCGCTCGCGCTGCATCGACGTCGAACACAAGCGTTCTCTATTTGGCATTGCCGGATTAGAAATGTACAATTGGTCGTTGTATACGCTACAGCTCCCGCCTTCGGTTGCCCAGATCGGTGCGCTTGTCGTAGTAGTCGTACACAGGCTCCAATCCCTGCTTTTGCAGAGCCTTGGCGACCTCTTCGGCGCCTTTCATAACACGCAGCAGGTTCTTGTTCGTTAGTCCCTCAATCTCGCTGCGTGTCCAGCCCCGAGTGATAAGTTCGGCGATCTGATCAAGAAGGAGACTGATTAGAGGAGGTAAGTTCACCCATGGGGAACACTTACCAGTTCAGGGTACTTCGAGACGTCTTCGAGGTCTTTGGGTGTAGAGCCGATGCCGTCGAAGTCCGATCCCAATCCGACGCTGAAGACAGGTGAATCTAAGTAGACATAGATATGCCCAAAATAAACGTACTGCTTCTTCCCTGCAATCTTGGCGATATGCTCGACATGGTCCGCTACGACCTGGACAGTAGCCTGACCAGGATCTGCAACGAAGTCAGGAGCGAAGTTGACCTAGAATGGCGTCAGATAGTAACGCTCGTGTGAGGTGATAATACAGACCATCACGACCGCGTCTGTCTTGTTCTCGCCGATGCCAACCATAGAGAGAATGTCATCGGGAACGTTTCGTTCATGCGTATGAACCGCCCTCGCAGAAGAGTGCGACCAGATGATAGGAGCCTGGGTTGCGCGCGTCAACTATCCTATTCAATGCCTGAAAAATGGGAGCATACCCTGGAGTACTTCAGAGCTTGGCGAGCGGTATCGTCCGAAGTGTGACTCAGATCGACCAGCATTCCAATTCGGTTCATCTCGTCAATAAGAGAATAGCCGAGGGGACTGACCAAGAGAAATGTGAGTGCAAGTGTCCCTCAAGTATTTGCCATGCTTACCTCAGGCCGCCCCATCTGGCTGGAAGTGTACCGCACGAGTCGGCAAACGCGTTGTGACAAGTGTGGGTCAAGGTCACGTATCGTACTCCAAGGTCGTACAGCTGGCGCATTACCGCAATGGAATTCCCCAGCTGGTGACCGCTGAAGAGCAATGAGCAAGCGAACGGCGGTGTGGTGGCACGTCTTACCCTTCGACGCCAATCATGCTAGCAATCTTACCACGGTTAAGGGCGCGACGGATGTCGTGAGCAGTAAGGGCGAGTTCGAAGGTCTGACAAATAAACAATGTAAGACATGTTTGCACAGACAGATATGAGGTTAACTTACGTCTGAGTACTTGCTGATGAGGATCTTCGAGATGTCAATTTGTTCCAATGTGTCGCTAGCGAGCCGATCTCAATAAATGCGATTCATAAAGTGTCTGAATCAGTAATATCTTACCGAACACGCCAAGTACTGTTCAGGAAGTCTGGTCCTTCGTCATAGCCCGCCCAGTCCGCGCAAGCAACGAAGGCAGACCTAATAGTTTTGAGCCAGGAATCAAGATACTTGAAGAGCTACACTCACCAGAAGAATCCGCCAACTTGGCCCTTTCTCAGCCTCGGGATATCAACATGTTGAGGAAGCTCGCCATTCAAGTCGAAAGCCGACGCGTTATTGCCGTAGGCCCCGCGAACGAAGATGGGAAGGTCTGACCATTGTCGTCGGCAAAAGGACAGGACAATTAGGAGTTTAAGAATACATACCGATGTGACCGTCCTGTATCATTCAGCTATCAGCGCCAGAGCGACTGAGAACCGACCATGACTTACAATAACAGGCGCCTTGTTCAGTATCCGCTTCGCTGCCTTATGTGGATCCTTTGGCAACCCGACGACCGCATCCGCAACTTGTCCAGACCACTTCCCAAAGTTGTCGATAACAACCAGGAAGCAGAGCCAATACGCAATGAACCGCAGCGTGCTGCCCAAAGTGAACCAGCGACTAGCCAAAGCGCCGCCCCTGCCACTCCAGCTACGGTTGGGACGCGCGAGCTCATTTGCATGGATGATCAGCGGTGTAGCCTCCTCCGCGTCGCGCTGCGTCTTCTCTGTGGACGGATTCATGGTGGAGGGAAGAGTCAAGAGACGTGTGAGAGCGCGCGAGCGATGATGTGAGACGCAAGCACGCGGAGGCACCTCACGCGCACGGGCCGAACCGGCCGTTATCAGGCGGGATTGATGCGCTCGCAACGCCACGAAGTCATTGACAGGCGCCTGCTGAATATCCTCGCTCATTTCTTCCAGATTTTCCAGCTTTGTACGGGCGCTCACTGCATTACGTCGTTTTCTTCCTCCCGCAATGTCGACTGTACCAGGACAAGACGCAAAGGACAAGGTAGCGAATAGAACATATGTCTCTACTACGCGACTTGCTCACCATCTCATTGTTTAGGGCAATGCAGCCTTCAAGAGCGGCGACTTCCCCGCAGCCATCGGACACTACACTGCTGCCATCCTCGCTGACCCGAAGAACCCGACGTATCCCTTGAACCGTGCTGCCGCTTATCTCAAACTAGGCAAGTATGTACTCAAAAACGTGAAGGTTAGGCTACAAAACTCAACAGCTCGTGCGACAGGCATGAGGATGCGGAACGCGACTGCGACATGACCATCAAGCTCGACCCGAAGAACGTAAAGGCGTGGTTCAGAAGAGGACAGGCGCGAGCTGGGATGGATAGGCTGCAGGGTGCAAAGGACGGTGCGTGTTCTACATAGCTTTGGGAGACCCCGTGTGGCTGAGCGTACTTGTAAGATTTCAAGCGGACCTTGCAACTTGACCCTGCAAACGAAGCTGCCAAACAAGAGCTCGCAAAGGTCGAAGCATTGCTACAATATCGTGCCAATAATGTTGGAAAGGTACGTTATTGACGAGTGTGCGCGTGTTAGCTAAGCCACTAAAGTTTCCGCAGAAACGCACGCCAATCGACGTGACTGTGCCTTCAACTTCGCGTCCTGCGCCTTCCTCCACAGGTACCTCTGCTTCTGGCTCTACTCCAAAGCGTCGCCGTGTGCCGATCAAGATTGTTGATAATGCTCCGCAAGCCTCGACCTCCACCTCGCCACCTGCACCAGCCAAAGCCGATGTCAAAGCTAGAGGTGAATCCAAGGAAGCCTCAGTCACCTATCCTGGTTCCAACACAGAAGACCTGATGAAGCCCGTGTCGACGCGCACCCTTACACCGACCACGACGACGTCGACTCCTCCGGCCCCGGCGCCCTCTAAAACCACCTCCTTCAAGGACCTCAAGCAAGCGCGAGAAGCGAGCAAACATTCTCAAACTTCTGTGTCCTCTTCAGCTCCAGCTCCATTAGCCAGTTCCCCACCACCGTCTGCCACACCGCCAAGAGTCACCGCAGGTGGTGGCATCTTCAGGTCGAATGGCCAGCACACACTCTTTGGCTCATCCGCTCATGGAACTGAGAATACGAGGGGACAAGCCTCTTCTGCTCCAAAACCTGCGCCATCGGTGAACGGTCAGGGTCCCATGACGCTCTTTGCGTTCAACAAAGCTTGGGCGATGATCGATTCGCCAGAGCGAAAGTGGAATTTCCTTATCGTGAGTCTTCTGGCCTCGCATTGTGAACGTTCATCGCTAAAGATTCATAACTAAGGATAATGTACCTGCGTCCTCATTGCCAGCAATGTTCAAGACGTCCTTGGAAGCACCACTTCTGGTTTCGATGCTGGAAACGTTCAAGTTCGTTCTCACAGAGCACGACGATGAACGTACCATCAAAGACTCCGTGAAGTCGTACCTTCTGCATCTCGCTCGCGTGCCGCGGTTCAGCACCATCATCATGTTCATGAGCAATGATGAGAAGAAGCTCGTCAAGGAGGTATGGGATGGTGTGAGCCGGACAGATGATCAAGTTGAGGTTGGCGTTAGGAAGGTGTGGGGTGTACTGTGATTCCCACTGGTGAAGCTACGTTACTGTATTATCTGAGAGCCTATAGCTAAACACTGAGAGCCAGTATTAGTTTTGCGAATATTATCGACATGCTACAAACTTGGCGTCAACACTGCTAAACCTCGCAATCACGGCGTGCAGCTAGATTAGAGCATGACAGCCGTGAGCAAAAATCTGCCATTCTAGGAGTGACAAGAGATCATTTGCACTGCGTTCGCCGCGCCTGTTCTAACCGCCCGTCATATCACGACTATCACCATGTTATGTCAGGTAGGGTTCCAGCACTACGATTCAGGCATGACTTTGAACATCCTTCAACGCAGCAGTCGATGGCAGCCGAGATCCCAGAAGAACTCTTTGAGCATATTCTTTGGCACGCTTGTGACATCGGAGGGGGCTACTCGAGGTCTGCATTAAAGAAACCCGTGGCAGCCTCAGTCGCCACGGTATGCAAATACTGGGCTCGCCTTGCGCGCGAAGAACTCTTCTGTCAGATTACGTTGCGCAACGTGGACGATGTCACGCGCTTCATCGCCATTCTCGACACACCGCCGCATGCGTCTCTACAACCCATCCCCGACCTCGTGCGCACGCTTGTGGCAGCGTCCGACCAGCGCGACATGCCGTGGCTGCATCTCGTCTTCATGCAGGTCTATCCCAAGCTACAACGTCGCCCATTTCTTCGGGTCAACGCACTGCCGTCGGATGGGCGGCCATGGCGCAGCTTGCATCCTGCCCTGCCGCGGACGCTGCCCGGGTCGCTCATGCCTTTGGACCGCCTCGCGCTCACGGACGTACACTTCGTGAACGGGCGCGCCCTTGCACGGCTGCTTGCGTCCCTTCCGCTCATGCTTTACGTCGGCATACACAGAGCGACGTTCGACGTCGCGCCTTCCCGCCGCGACCTCTTCGTGCCGCCTTTTGGTGTGCAGCTCTCTCGCTTCATCACAGACAGCCTTCAGCTGTGTATTGCCATGGTACAGTCGTTGATTGCGCATTCTATCGAGCAAGGGCCTACAGCCCGCGTCCGCGGCGGCCGCACTGCAAAATACGTCCTAGACGAACAGGACGCCGAGATCCTGGATGAAATACTTTCACTCTTTGGGGCGGCTTCCAGATTTGAATGTTTCCATGGATTAGGGCGCAGAGGTACGAATGAAGCAGACATGCAATGTATGTTTGACTCAGACTGTTCGCAGATGTATGCACACTCTGACTTCATTTGACATATAGTTCTCGAAATTAGCTGCCATGATTCCAGCGTTGCCAATTCGCTCGCTACTCGCGTTGCCCACGGCTAAGGTTCTACTTAGACCCTAAGCAGGAACGCAGGCTACTGCGGCCTGAGGTTCCAGACGAGTCAAAGCCCATAACGCTGCAGATACACACCATAACTATCGAGCTCACCTCCGGCCAATACGCTCCTAGTGCGGAACAGGTCTGCACCGATTCGCTCTGGACACAATTTGTGGCGGCTGCCATGAAGCTTCGGTGTCTGCAACGTGTCAGGGTATTACAATTGTTGGAGTACCACGCTGCAACCTGGGATTTGCTGCGACAGTCGGGATTTCTTGGCGTCAACGATACGACTTTCGCGCCCCTGCTCGAAGCAGAGAGAAAGCTCGAATGTCACTTTTTGCAGGGAAAGTCATTGAGGACGGCGCATGTACAAACCAAGACGCTGACACATCCGAAAATTTTGGCACGGAGAAAGGAAAAAGAGCGGACATCTAGGAGACATAACGAACACGTCCAGGTTCGTCCTCGTCCTCGTCCTCGCCTACTGTTGAAACTTCTCTGAAGCAAAGTGCTATCACAGCCTCAACATGTGCTGAGTGGACAGAAACACCACAGCGATATCATACTGGTGGATCCTGCATATTCTCCCGCCTGTTCCTACGCTGACCGCTCGCCTAATAGCCGACTGCGGGTGCGACTACCCCTTCCAGCCACTCTTCTAGATCCCGAACTATCTCGTCTGCCTCTGAAATGATGAGCCAATGGTCTCCACCGTATTCCTTGATTGTAACGTTATGGTTTCTAAATCCATCGTCTTCAAAGGCCTGATACCCTATTTCCACAAGGCAGATGTAATCTTGCTTGGCCGCTCCGAAGTAGATCGGCGCGCTCGCTGGAGGGAACTTGCGCTCGGACGGAATTTCTGAAACATCGGAAAGAAGTCAGCCGCTGACCAAGCAAGAAGGCTCGGTGACATACGCTCGTCGTCCGTCTCCGACAATCCGCTGGCCATAATCTTGTACCAGCTGGTCGGGGCCTCGAACCCACCACGCCTGTAGAAGTCGACGACATACTTCTTGTCTGCCTCAGACATCCACGACGGCAGCGGGGCTCTGTAGTTCTCGACCAGACTCTTGCGGAACGCGCCTGTTGGTGCGAAGCGCGTCTTCCAGATTGCGGGGTCCTTGGGGAATAACACGCTAACGAAAGAATCGATCTACGGGACAACATGTTCAGATCAAAGCGCTGCGCGTTGACGTACACTTACGTGCTCCTGCATGACGTCGTTGGCATCCGGCGCGCTCATGAAGAGCCAGTACCCGTAGAGCTCGTACCCATATTGTTCGCGTTGCTGCTGGAGTTCAGCCTTGAAATTGGGCGGAGGGACCACAGACTGATAGGGCACCGCAAAGAACGCATACGCGCTCACGCGCTCGGGAAAGTAGTTTGCGACGCGCGAAATAACCTTGGATCCCCTAGCAAGGAGGCTTGTGAGCGCCACGAAGCCTTACGCGCCATCGGCGTTGCTCACCAATCGTGGCCGACCGCAACAACGGTTCCGAGCTGTTCGGCGTCCAGAATGTCAATGATGTCCTTAGAAATGAGGCTCGGCACGTATGCCGCGGGGTCCGTAGGCTTTGCGGTGCCACCATAGCCGAGCATGTCGGGGATAAGGACGCCGTAGCCTTGCGCTTGCAGCGCGAACGCGACGTGGGTCCAGTCGCGTGCGGAGGAGGGAAAACCGTGGCAGAAAAGTAGGGTGGGCTTAGAGGGATTAGCAGGTGCGTATAGGTAGTGATATACTAGCCCACGAGAGACTACAGTGTCTTTCGAGAGGAAGATATTTGGAAGAGAGATGGCGACTGCGGTCGAAAGCGCCGTGAAAGCCAGCAGAAGAACATGCACCAAGGTAGCTCCCATGGAAGAGATGCGTAGAGAAGAATAACGTGATGCTGAGGGAAACTTAGGAGCAATGTCGGGCCTGTCCCAATAGCGGGAGTCAATGCAGCCTTTATATTTTGTCAGCGCAAGGCTTGGTAATGCTATCGTCATAGGTTGGCCTCATCGCGCTCCCTGTAGGCTTACAAACGAAAGCCAAGAAATATGTCAGCTTTGCTGAGACTGATGCGCATGATACACTGTGAGTGTTGGACGTACTGCGTCTCTTGGAATCTGAATGGGCCGCGAGACGACACACATCGATGGTGACTCCTACCCGAGCCGTAAACACGCATCACATAGTATTCCTCCACCGGGCATAGAGACTTTTGCTAGAACGGAGCGTATAAGACTAAATAATGATGAGTAGCTCACGGTCCCTTCTGAGTCCATTATCCTCCAGCGTACTCAATTAGTTCGGCTTCGCTCAGGCGTAGCCGAGAGCAGACCAGACGTTGCGAAAGATTGCCACATAGTATATAGCGGAATGAGTATACTGTAAAGCGTAGAATGAACACAGACCAATAGTCGCGCACGACGGAGTAACGGTACTCAAGTTCGGGTGATTCTTGAACGACTGCCACATTTAGACGAGAGACCTTACGTAAGCTTACGACGTGCTGCAACAATATCCAGTGTAAGTTATCTACTATCGGAAACTGGCTAGGACAAGATGCAATGTCTGCATCGGCCTTCCACTTCAACATATGGCCCATAAAATCTGGCTCAGTGGATATGGTGGCGTTCTGGCTGCCATCAATCCGAGGGCGGAGGGGATTTGATGGCCTTGCGACTCTGATCTCGCTCTCGCCGACTTTATCTTCACCTTGCTTCTCTACTCTCATTCTCTCCCTCACACTCGTTTCCTAAACCTCTCTGTATACTTTTCGTGTATCTGACAAACCCCTTTTACGCTTGCTAAATATACCGCCCAACCTCGCGACACCGTGATCTCGTGCCGGGCTCCACCGCCGCGAGCGTCGTTACAGGTTGCTACCCCCGTAAACCGCGAATAATACATCCGGGACACAGGCGTTCTCGGCCTCAACGGGCTTTGCGGCGCACTCTCATTCTTGTCTCTCCCTGACTCTGTCAACGTAGGCCGAGTCCTCAAGACGCATAGCAGCATGCAGATGGACGGCTGGACAGACCACCTCCATATCGCGCTCTTCGGAGAGCACGTCCTATTCCCCTCGCTCCGACTTGACTCCGCCTGGCACTTCATTGTAGCCTCGATATTTACCGCATTCCTTTGTCTCTTGGAACGGTGTGTGTCAGCTCTAGGATGACCGATGTATGACGCTTACAAGAGGCGCAGGGCCCTGACATATGCCATCAGCAAGAACTGGTCCCCTTTCGCATGGACACGTCGGTCTCGCTTTGCCCGGGCATTGTGGAGGTCAACACTGTACTGGATCGTTACATTCGATAGATTGTACGTGCTATTCCAAGTGCACCTTCCTGCTGGCCTAACGTCAGCCACCCAACTAGGTTGTACATGCTTGTAGCCATGACGTTCAGTCTTGGGTAGGTTTCCTATCCTCAAATGCGGTTTCTACGGCTGAATAAGGCTTCCCAAGATTGATCATTGTCACTGTATGTCTGCAATTACAAGGCTGCGTCGCACGTTGCATTGAGACTACGCGCAGGTTACCTCGCTATCTCTGGGCCAGTTCGCCATCGAATACCTCGACAGTGACGAGTGCAATCGCGCTAGGAACGAGTGCGGCACCTCCTATCCTTTGTCAAATTTCACTGACATCCCTGCCTGCCAGTGTGGAGACTGTAAAGGAACCGCTACTCTCATCGTCACCTACATCGTATGAACCCTCATTTGCTCTGCATCCCTATCCCACTTACCGATCTTCCTCTTCGCGTTACTACGCCTCCTCCGACCTTTCCTCGGCCTCTTCCCTCTCACTAGGCAACGAGACGACAACACCACGAGGTACCACCCCCACCGAGCCTAGGCTGGACCAGCAGAGTCCTGTCAGGCGTCCTCGCTCAAAGTCGAAGCCCGCGAGTATATTCATACATCCTGCACAGTCCAACATCGCACGAGCAGACGCCGCCGCTATTCATATGGGTCTCGCAGGAGACACAGAGCTTGTGAAGGGAAACATGCATGCAATCGAGGGCGAGCCATCATGGAAGATTGGATCAGGAAGGATCTTGCAAGGCAAATAATGAGCCGGAGCAGCACGGTCTGACCTGCTTGCAAGGCCAAGCAGCAGCAGGCAGCCAGGTGCTGTCTCTGCACCGAGGAAATATGGTAACACACCACACGCACCCGATTTACAGAATGCAGACACGGTGTGTCGCAGAATCCGGAAGGAGTGTTTTCTCCGTCATAATATACTGTATCCCGAGTTTAAGAAATATTTCTCGAGATTGTATAAGTAGCATTGAAACGCCGCATGTGCCCTCGTGGACATCCGCACCTCTATGATGGTGGTGCACCCGACTGAGTCTCCTCCAAGCTCTTCTTGAGACCCTCCAGCGTCCTCGCCAACCTCGCACCGCTCGCCTCGTTGAGCACGGCCGTGAGCTGTGCCGCCGGCGCACTGAGCAACCCCACAATCTGCGCCCGTAACTGTTCCAGCGTCGGGAGCTGCGCCACGTTCTTCACGGCGTCGACCTTGAACGCCTTGCCCTCGATGATGGCGCCGACGAGCTTGATGTCGGGCACGGCGGGCGGCTTCGCGCCCTTGGGCCTGCGGCCGGGCACGTAGTTCGCCTCGGCCTCCTTCTTCTCCTGCGCGATCTGCTCGGGAGTCGGGGGCACGCGCGGGGGCACGGTGCGCGCGATGACGTTCAGGACCGCGTTCAGCTGCGGCGGGTTGAGCTCGGGGAACGTGAGCACCGCGAGCGTGCCGTCGACCATCTCCGCGATCGTGCGCCGCGCCGCGTCGTCGAACGCTGGGTGCTGCCGCAGCGCGACGCCGAAGAAGGCCGTCGACACCACTACGAACTGCGGCAGCGCGGGCGGCGCGGCGGGCTCGGGCGCGGGCGTGAGCGCGGCGAGCGACGGCTTCGGCTTCGGGGCGTGCTTGAGGGCCGCAGCGGCGATGTCCTTGCGCAGCTGAGCAGCCGCGGGACGGAGAAGTCGACGTGTTTGAAGAGGATGAGCGGGTGCTCTTTGCTCGAGTCCAGCAGGCGGGTGTACTCGTTGACCTTGAACCGTTTGCGCTCCGGATATTTGCGAGGCATGCGTTTGCCCGGGAACTCGTATGGTGGGGCGACAGAGGCAATGGTTCGTTTTGAGATGGTGCTGGGCCCCGCAAATGTTGTGCTAGGGCACGCCGCACGGAGCGGCCTTGCCAGCGAGGAGAGCATGCTGGTGACGGTGAAGTTGCGGGACAAGGCTCAACTTGCCAAAAAGGCGGACTGACGCGCGCTTGTCACCCGACGCGTCGGGACGAAAGCGCCCACCCAACGCACCTCCACCTCACGATACGTGAACGACCTTCGAAATGCGACCCTCGATGCATGCGACACCAATGGTCATATTGCGGGATGCTCAGTAATACTTTTAACAATAAGTGTCAAGTCTCCTCTCAAGAATACATGCCAAGTGGTGATACAGAACCAGGCTTCTAGCGCGGTCAACCCGCTGTATGTGTACATCGTTCAACTGCATAGTATTGTTCGCTCATTCGGGGACTGGTGCAACATTAGCGTGCTGTAGATGGTCCCGTGTGTTAGAGAAGAGTCGTGTGAGCTAGATGATGGACTTACCTTCTTGCTGTCGAATCCGTCAAGCCCAGACGACACACGGGTACCAGCTACAATCGAGCTCCAGTCCAAAGTCTCGAACACGGTCTCTCCGCGAAGCTTCTTATAGTCATGGAGGGCACGGGCGGTGAGCAAATGCTGGTGAGCAGTATCCTGTCCCGACGTCAGCATTAGCAGGCGAACGAAGACATTGCAACGCACAAGAGCTGGCATTGGTGAGTTTACTTCTGCAGCAAGCTTCCTAATGTGTGTCGAATCCTTGATACCACCGTCGATGGCAAAGCCTTTGCTGCCATCGAACAGGTCGTGCACCATCTTGTTGGCGTAAGTGTCCAATCTGTTCGTCCATAAGATGAAGCCAGGAGCTAACGCTGTAACGGAATCTTACATCGGCGCAGGCATCAGGTCTCGGACGAGACCGTGAACCTGAGTAGGCTTGATGCCAGCCTTTTCGGCGAGAGTAAAAGCCTCGGCGAGGATCTCGAGGCTACCCAAGATCATCGAATTACCGATAAGCTTGAATGTTGGCGCTACACCAGATGAGTGGGCATGACTGCAGATGAGATACGAACGCTGATCTTACCTTTTTCCAGGTTGCCTCCAAGGTCGATGACCTTGCGGCCCATCGCGGGGATCATGAGATGCGCGACTTCCTTCTTGGAGCGATAGTCGCCGGCCATGACCACGATGAGCTGTGCCGCCTCTGCAACGGGAGGCGCACCAAACACTGGTGCCATGACAAGGTGGCAATGGGGGATGCTGCAGATGAGGGTGTCGAGTTCACCTAGAAGAAGTTCAGCGCCGGGATGGAGGCGACATGAGCGGTACGCACCTGCCAGCGTTGGATAGACCGTGCTGGTTTCTACAAAGATCTTGTTCTTGGTAGAGTGAGCGTCCTGTTCATGATTGGTCAGTCTGTGCTGGATGTATAGCTGTGCATCGAGCCCACCTTGAGCGCAGCGGCGAACCGCTCAAAGATACCCTTGACGATATCGTCATTCGCGAGGTTGGTGATGATGATATCGCAGTTCAGCGCGAGGTCCTCTGGCTTGTCTGCAATCTTGATGTTCGCCTTGCCCACCTCGTTCTGGAGGTTCTCGCACTTGGAACGCGTCCGGTTCCAGACGTGTATCGGGTGCGAGATGACGGGGGATTGAAGTCGCGTTGCGAGGTTGCGCGCCATTGGGTATCCCATAGCACCGAGACCCGCGAAGCCGATAACGAGCTCCTTGTGCGGGGAATGAGGACGAGAGAACGGGACGGACTCGTGGGTCGGTGTCGAGCGACCGCCCTGGAGGGGCGTCATAGGCTTTGGGCTGAGCGTGTTGCTGTGGGCATGGTGGTGGAGAGGGTGGGCCATGTCGAGCGAGGTGCGGGAGTGCGTGCGCGGCGGCGATGGTGGTCAGGACAAGAGAGTGCAATCTCTCGTTCATCTGCCGCTTTCGACCTGCACTTGCAGTGCGCGTCATAGGGCGCCTAATAGCAGCAAGTGCTCTGGTCGCGTGGGCGCCACGTGGGCGGTTCGGGGAAGGTGGGCGTCTGCGGGGCAGCAGCAACGCAGGGAATAACTGGAGTAGCCAGCTCGACGCAGGCTGCCACCGCGACCACCACAGGCCATGGCGCAGCCCCAGGCCTACGCACCGCCCTACATCCAGCAGCAGAACAAGGGGACTCTCGTCCCTGGCCAGACTATCTCCGTCAACAAGTACACCGTCCAGGTCGAGCGGTACCTCAGCCAAGGCATGTCAGCGTCGCGTTGGAGATTCCAGTGATTTCACGCCCTGCTCAGGTGGTTTCGCGCATGTATATCTCGTCCGCACCGCGCAGCCCGTGTACGGCACAACCCACCATGTCCTGAAGCGCATCGCGGTCCCCAATGAGGCGATGCTTACAGAGGTCAAGAAGGAGGTCGACATCATGGTACGCAGCCCGTCCCCTCCACGGACCCGAGAGCGCAGGCATGACACGCTCCACAGAGGATCCTCAAAGGCCATCCCAACATCGTCTATCTCATTGATGCCGCATGGCACCGTTCGAGCAACGGTGTCTACGAGGTGTTCATTCTCATGGAGTACTGCCCAGGAGGCGGTATCATCGACATGATGAATCGACGACTCAGAGAGCGCCTCACAGAGCCGGAAATTCTCACAATATTTGTAGACGTCTGCGAAGGTCTCGCTGCCATGCATGCCCTGAAACCGCCACTACTGCATCGCGATCTCAAGGTTGAGAACATCCTGCAATCCTCCCCCACTTCATATAAACTCTGCGATTTTGGGAGTGCCACTCCCGTCCAGAAGATCCCGACGAATATGCAGGAGCTGCGGGCTCTGGAGAACGATCTCAATCGGCATACTACCCTGCAATACCGCGCGCCGGAGATGGTCGATGTGTACCAGCGTCGACCGATCGACGAGAAGAGCGATGTATGGGCACTTGGCGTTCTACTCTACAAGCTCTGCTACTACACCACTCCTTTCGAAGAACACGGTCCTCTCGCAATTTTGAATGTTCAATACAAGATCCCTCCTTACCCCGTCTATTCGAACCAGATGAACGCTTTGATAGGTGCGTCACCGCAGTCAACGGTTCAGCTTTTATCTGAGGCCTGGCGATAACAGCTTCCATGCTGCGAGAACACGGTGCACAGCGCCCAACCGTATTCGAGATACTCAATCACGTCCACGCTTTACGCGGCACGAAGCCGCGCTTTCAATACAGCATTCCACCGAAACAGCCATCATTGTCTCGCCCTCTGCAGCCATTGTCCCCCAACGTTGGCTCACCTGCCCCGCCTCCAATCCCCTCGATGACCTGGTTACGTTCAAGTCACGAACTGCACAACCGTCGCCAGCCCGGAATGCCGGTGTCGAGGCAAGGGATAAGGTTCTGGACGCTATCGCGCCCATGCGTCGCGGCCGCCCCGGTCATTCGCCTGCTGCACAAGAACAACCTCATCACTACCAGCCGCCCCCGAGTCCGAGGAAGGAGAAGGAGCGCACTGCTGCGAGCAGTGCCGGCTTTAACCTGGATATGAAGTTCGGCGCCGAGGAAGACAAAGTCTGGAAGGGCGTTCGGGGTCACAAGTCAGGAATGGCTAGTATCGGAGGGACGACTGTGAACCTGAACACCGGAGGAGACGCTTGGGGTCTCGGTGGGAGGAACGCCGGAAAGGAGAAACCCGCGGCGGACAAGATCGAGCTGCCCAATGGCTTCGATAGCGATTTTTCCTCTTCGTTCGGTAAGGGTTTTGGAGACTCCTTCGAGCCTCCCAAGGTGTCCGCTCCCAGCCCCTCTCTCTCAAAGCCTCAAGCGATCCCAAGCACTCGACCAACGCCATCTCCTGGGATATCCGGCTCTCCCACCAAGTCGAGGTCATCCAAGGATGCCTTCGATGGCCTCGGATTTTCCTCGCAGCAGCAGCCTCCACAGACTTTAGGGGAGGCGAGACGGGCAAGGACAGGCTTGGCCACTGCTGGTGCCAATGCGACTCCTTCCTCAGCCAGCGGTCAGTACCTCGGTCCACCGGGCCAAGGTCCTGGTTCCGGTATTGGCTCGAGCTATACGACATATCGACCTCCAAGTTCGCAGTCGCCTATGCCATCTCCTCGCCCGCAGCCATCGTCGCGTCCACAGTCGCCTAGTCACACCTCGTCGCGGGCTCAATCGAAACCGTCTCGACCCGTCGAGCTTTCCGTTGAAGAACGATTCCCATCCCTTGAAGACCTGGATCGTACCTTCGCCCCTACACCGCCCAGTGGCACATCCGTAGCGAACACGATGCACGCCCCGTCACAGCCTGCATCAACAGAAAGGCTCCCAGATCGTGCAGCTGGCACAACACGACCGCCTTCCCGAGGTGGCATGCGGACTGCGAACTTACTCGGGCTCCCAGCTGGCGCAGGACCTGCGCCTGCGATGGATCGTGGTACGGGCAGATATGATGGCGTGCGCTCGCAGCATGTCACAGGGACGGCGATGCGCGACCCGAGGATGGGCCACAACAGGTCGCCTACCGCCACGGACGCCACTCCAGAGGCGAGCAAGGGCTTGCCTCGCAGGTCCGGCACCATATCTGGACACACGCGTCCGACGTTGCAGCGCAGGCACCGGAGCTCAATCTCGATCAAGCACACCTCGTCAGATTCCGGACCAGCCCTCGTCGACGTGTCATCAACGCCGAATAGCGAGTCGCGCGGTTCACCTGCGCTGGCGCCTGCACTTCCGCCACGCCCCAGCCCCAAGCCTCCAGCGCAGCAGCCGTCCCAGCAACAGCAGCAGCGCGATTGGCTTACAGGCGCGTCTGACGATGAAGGCCCTGTGCCACCGCCGAAACCTCAGCCCGTCCTGCGCGAGAGCCCAAGCAAACGAGCATCGTACATCGAGCGTAGCCCTGTGCAGCTCGAGAAGCCACTCGAGGCCGAGAGCGTCGTGCCGACCTCGTCGGACATGCAGCGTAGGATTGAGCAGGAGCGGGAGCAGCTCAGGGAGTGGGAGCGCGATCTGGAGCGCGAGCGCGAACGGCAGAAGGAGGCTGTGCGCGAGCATGAGCGCGAGAAGGAGATGGAGCGTATCCTCGCTGCGGAGCAGAAGATACGCGAGCGTGCGCGGCTTGCGAAGCTCCCGACCGGCGAGAAGGGCCGCCGGCAGGACAGTGGCAGGCAGTCTCCTACGAAGGCGACTAAGGCCTTCGTGACGAGAACAGGGACGACTGCGGGTGGGCCTGCAGGTGGCACGCATCTCCCCAGCATGAACACAGGAAGGCGAACGGCGCCGCTGCCCATTCCGTCCGTCGATAGCGGGCTGACGGACAACTGGAGCCCGGTGTCGTCGCCGACACGGCCCATAGCGCGGCGCGAATCGACGTCCTCCAGTGATGAAGGCCCGGAGGACCTCGATGGCTACGTCCCGAAAGGTGGCATCACTGAACGGATGGACGTGCTGAAGAGCGAGGCAGAACCGGAGCGAAGAGACCTCGAGCGGCGGCGGCCCGCAGGTAAAGGCCGGCAGAACTCGGTGCACGACCTCGTCGACCTGTGGGGTGGCGCCGGCCAGCAGGAGCGCGTCACGTCGCCCACGAAACTTGCGGATAAGCGGCGGTCGGCGATCGTCACGTCGTCGTCGATGATGAAGCAGTCGTACTCGTCTGAGCAGGCTTCTCAAAGGCTTCTACACCCGTCACGTCCCCTCCGCTGGTCTCCCCGACGCCCGTCTCTCCCTCGCCTGCGCCACCGGCTAACCGTGGTACGCCACGCCCTCCATCCGCACAACAAGTGCGGAGGCAGACTATGCTCACTACGGGCGGTGCACGACCTTCGACCACGGCATCTCCCGCTCCACCTCCGGCGACAGCGCCCTCTTCATCCTCCGTGTCCGCAACATCGACAGGCCGTGCGAGACCGCAGTCTATGTTCATCAACCCAGTGCTCAAGACCGCTCCTCTGGAGTCTACCACTCCGGCATCCGCTAGTGCATCTAAGCCCCAAGAGAAGGACCAGGCCGACCCTCAGAGGCGTAATACTCGGCGGACATCAATCTCGGACATGGTCCAGCGCTACGAAGCGATCGGCAGCGGGTCGCGTCCGCCCATTGCAGTGAAGCCGACCCCTCTCAACCTGAAAGCGTCGACCTCGGAATCATCGAGTGCAGGCATTCCATCTCCCTCCGCTGCAGCGACACGGTTCCCACAGCTCTCGCCTCCGCCGTCTCCGTCGTCAGCAAAAGCTAGCCTCTCTGTGCCTGAGGACGAGCCAACGAAGAAGGCCGCGTTCCAAGGGCGCCGGTCGCCGAGTCCAGGACGCACAGCGTCGCCGCGTCCGCTGCCTGGTCTTGCGAGGCCTTCAGAGCACCCGAATGGCGCGCGAAACATCGCAACAGGTGGGCGTCCGTCCTTCGAGCGCAAGGCGACGCTGCCGCCACCCGAGGAGACGGCGATCCAGCGGCGGAACAGCGACGATGGCACTGCATCCTCGCCTGAGATGCCGTACCAAGGCGTGTCGAAGCTCATCAACAGGTGGCAGCATATCGCGGAGGAGGCACGGGCGGCGGCCCGCGCAAGTCGTCAGGCTCGCTGCGCGGACGGTAGTATATATATGGGGACGAGAGACCTCGCTGCTATGTACGTGTATTGGCTTTCGTGCGGTTTGAGACGTGGCTGACAACTCCATTGGCAGTAATGGGATCCTTGGAAGCAATGTATCTATGTTTGGACTATCGCTCGTAATACAGTCAGTCGGAGTCTGTGAACTCCATCCTATGATAATACCTCGCTCTGGACAGCAACCGTGCTCGTGTGCAGATGCAGCCCATTGCTTGCAGTAGCATCAACGTACAGGTAAATCTCATGCAAACCCTAGGGCAGACTTACTACCCACATGATGACGACGGGTACATGCTCACACTCTGGTACAGCAGATCTAGAAATCGTACTTGATGCTGATTATCTCCTACAGATATCATTCGTCATGCCCATATGCACAGTGCTCTGTAATTTCGACTCGTGCGTCAACTGATCATACTCGTATCTTCTTTATCGCTGATCAGCTTCTGAGAGTATCCAAGCTGCCTTCTCTCATTTCGCTGGCGGTCAAAGTTCGATATAGGAGCAGCATCGTGGTCTGCACGTTGTGACGCCACATCCAACTGTATCGTGCTTTTCCCAACTCCTCGACTCTCAGCTTGTCGTCCACAGCCCGTCGATCCTGCACGGTAGCACGTTCTACCTGGCATTGATATGGCATTCGGCGGCCAGTTCGTCACTTCGAATGTCCAGGCAACACCTATCCGGCCGTTCAATGGCGCCCTTACACAGTCCCGCAGGCAACCCCGCAGCGTAGCAATACTTGGCCTGCTCCTCCTTCCGTCTCCGCTCAGCCTCAACCTCCAGCTTATGCTGCGTCCCTGAATGTGCAAGGACCAAACCGGGCACCCATCAAAACGTTGGTGTGGTCGCGGGTTACCCCTCTCCTCCTACGAACAACTCGAACAGCGGTTTCCAGGCCTCGACCCAATACCACTTTAATACCACCCCTACCTTGCCTTCGAACCAGAGTCAAGCATATACATCTCCTCCTGCATCTTTCACGAACTACGCTCTCGGTCAGAATAGCGCGGGACAAGGACAAGTTTCACCCGGCCAAGCTAGCTTCCTCCACGGGAACCAGCTCACCCTCGGTGCTCCTGCTAACGCGGCTCCCACATTCGCACATGGTCTGCCTCCTACCCTTAACTTTGCACCTTCCCCTTCGTTCCTGTCCCCATACATGGGCCCAGGGTACGGTCCGAGGACCCAGACGCCTTCTCTTGGTGTATGGATGCACCTGAACGGCACCCAAACTGCTCTTCCAGGCCAAGGTGCACCTACCGACGCTCGTGAAATGCCCAATAGTCTTCGAAGGGCATTCAGATTACAGGGTGCGCAGGAGGGAGCCCGGACATTGTCGCTGTGCCTCCGGGTACGAAAGCACCACAGGCTGGCCGGTCTCTGGAAGACTTGTGGAAGCTTGTGGACCAGATGGACAGATCTCGCTCAGAGCCACTCAAAGCACACAGGCAGTCCAAGGAGGGCATCGTCTACACGATCAGACCCCCGGCGAACATCGCTGTGTGCCCGCTTCAGCGGGTTTTCATCGGCACTGGAGCGATCCCCAATGAGCTGGCGGATAGGTCGTGTACCTCCATGACACCCGCCGAACTGTTGGACAATCTCAACCAAGTCCTTGGGACGAAGCACACGTTGCAAACCGCTAATCTCGCGCCTGTTCTGGACTGCTATATCAACACCGCGCGCGCAGACTTTGGCAGGGCCTACGGTGAAGTGCGTAGAGGCTGGTTCTGCGATCTGGGCCGGCTTGCGAGCCGCCTGCAGGCACGGGAGAAACAAGATTCGCAGCTGCGGCAAAGCGCCATTGAAGGCGATCGCGTAGTTAACCCGCGCATTCCACCTCGGCGTGTCTGGGACCTGTATAGCAACCGAGTGTTGCCGTTCTGGGTGCTCCACTCCAAGGATATACCCAGGAACGTTTGGGCGGTGTCCCATAGTTGGATTCACGAGGACGCACAGACCGTCTGGACTGTGATCAACGGTAGTCAATGGCCGGTCATTCTGCCACATGTCGTCGATCTCAACCAAGTGCGCATCGAATTACTCAACCTGGAGCAGAGTACGTCTGGCTCGACGTGCTATGCTTGCGACAGATATCATGTGAGTATATTACATAATCAGACGTCCCCTCGAGTTCTGATCGCCGTAGTCGAGACGTTGGAACGGACACGATTGGAGGAATGGAGGCTCGACGTCCCAATCATCGGGCATATCTACAGGCACAAGCCAGGGCAGGTCGTCATAGTTTATTTCAATGGTCTAGGTAGGCCCTTCAACATTACACGAGAAATACTGGAGAGACAAAGTCATTGGCTAAATCGCGTTTGGACGTTACAAGAAGCCACTCCAAACTGGATGCTTGGAGGGCTGACTATCCATCCATTCAACCATCTGGACCCAGACCTCTTCACCGCCATCGATTCTTTCCGCATGTACATGTACCAGCTGTTCGTCATCCTCTCGCAAGACCCACCCGACCTCTTTGCGCTTGTCAAGCTTTTGCGCACTCGGTTCGCCACGAACCCGGTCGATTCCATTGGGGCATTAGGTTATCTTCTGCGATGTTCTTCCATACCGATGTACGTCCAAGAGCTCCCTCCAGAATATGCATGGTGCCGCCTCCTCCAGGAATTGAATCCGAAGCACTTGACCGACCTCGCCTTTCACTGGCCAGCCGCCGGGCAGGCAAACGGGCGGCGCTGGCGTCCTACATGGGCGCAGCTATATCAGTCTGGACCACCGTATACACCGTCTGTCGAGTACTCCCCGCGAGAACTACTGTGCCTTACTCCCCCGCAGCATCCTCCCACCGCCGCAGACTGCTGGCACTACGCATACGTAATCGAAACTGCTACCTGAACTTGGATACCGACAACTTCGTCAGCATGTGTGTCCCGTTGGGGCCGCTCGGGCAATTCAAGACTGTCGACAGCTTCGAAATCGTGCCACAAACGGGTGGCCAGTTCCAGTTCCAGAATACATACTACGCTGCGGTTGGCGTCGCGGACCAGAGTTGTTGGATTCTCAGAAAGGCTGATGGACCGTATCGCAGGGACGACGAGTGGTACATATTCATTGAGAAGATCGCGGTATTCAGTATGACGATTCAGGATGAACGGGACAGGCTCTGGCATCTGAACCCTGGGTACGCCGACATGAAAGTATTCTACAAGTGGGCGAGCGGCGATGTAGAGTAACGAAGATTACCATGCTGCGAATTCCAGTAAAGGAGAAGTACCAACACAATATTGGCTGAATGTTCCTGCCTACTGGCAAGCAATGTATTCGTTGTCAAAATTTGGCCCCGCTGACGGGCATGTCCATTGTCACAGTATCTCGTTTGTTGCGCGCGTTACACTTTGATCTCCCCATTCTGCACCAACTCGCGAATCTCCCTGATCGACTCAGTCACAGCCGTCTTGGCACCAACTTTCATCTGCTCTCGCATTCCCTTTTCCTCCGGAGCACCAGACTGGACGTTAGGAACGTTCCAAGCAAAGTTGAATGTCAGGTAGAGGTCGGATTCGCCGTCACCATCCGACACGATGTTCGAGATGATAGTCCCGACGTCGATCATCTGGAACTCAGCCTGTACGAACCGTGTTCAGCTGGGAGAGTCTTCGTGTCTAAGATGTACTTACGTGGACATCGTCTCCGAAGGTAATGACCTCCGTGACCTTGCCCGGCGGGCCTGTGCCAGGCTTGAACTGCACGACACGGGTGAGGCCCGTGCTATGCTCTTCGACGACCTCGCATTGCTCGATCATAGGCACGAAACGCATAGGGTTGCGCGCCTTGATCTTCAAACCCTCCCAGACCTGGGCGCGCGTGAGCTTCAGGGGCGCGTTGGCGGGGTTGATGGGTGCTGTATACGCGCAGTGGATCTTCATGGTGATCGTGAGTATACAGATGCCACTGTCGACGGCTCGCCCTATATACTCTCCACTTCTCCCATCGCCGCTCGCTTATGTCATGCCTCGAGATCAATACCGAATGGCTTTGCTAAGCACCGCTGAATTCGCTCGCTGTTTTTCGCCGACGCCACGCCTGGCGTGGTTGGGACGTTGGGCACTCGTCCAAAGGATTCCTCAAACTGACCGAATCTATGAAAGGCCTAATCCAATACCCCCTTCCTCTCAACAAAGTCCTAAAATCCGTCATTTGAAGTGACCGCTTGTTCCTTCGCAACCTCAATTGTTTGCCGTCTCTTCAGTTTCTCAGACCTTAGGTAAGCCTCACGAAAATGCGAAAGAGAGAACAACTGAGTAGGGCGAATGGTGTTCCTCAGGTTGTGACAACGTCTGTCATCTTGCCTGACGGCACGCCACAGCCCGGCTTGCACTTCATGATGCGAGTGAGGCTGGTCGCATGCTGCTCGATAATTTCGCACCTCGTCATGATGGGCACGATACGGACCGGGCCACAAGCTTTGCGCTTGAGGCACTCCCACACCGGAGATCTCGTCAGCTGGAAAGGCACATCGGGCGGGTTGATTGGGGCATGTATGTTAGATGAACTTTCAATGGCTATGGACTGGCTATGGATTGATTCTGAGTGCTTCAGAAACCGCAAGATAGCCTATGTGAACACCGTTCGTGCCCTCGTGTCCGACGTAGTTGCAGGTGAGTTGTCCCTCTCGAGCTATTCGATGCCACGATCCCTAGCTCTGCATCGAAGAATGCTCAAATGGAAATCGAGCTGCACGTCGCTTGCGTGAGACGCACCGGGGACCGAAGCCGACCATGCAAACATAATTGCATATCCGACAAGCCAACGCCGCAAGGTGCCGCTATCTTGAGCCTCTTAGTCGCTACACCTGTGAACGTGCATGTCCATGACGTTAGTGCATCACATGCGATCGTCTCACCTGCTGTAACAACATCCTTCACAGGAGCAGTAGGGGAAGTGGCGTGAGCGTCAAACTGGCATGTATAGCAATAACGATCAACAAGAGGGGCATGTGAAGAATGTATGCTACCGTCGCTTTGAGCTTCGGTCATCCAGACCGGGAGAACTCCGTCGTTTCCTAGAGTCGATCGATGAGTATGCGAAATGGAAGCTACGACTTGGATACGAAACTCACCGACTGCTGCTGCGGTCATCATAGTCAGGAGGCGTGGTCCTGTCCTTACCGCCACCGTAGTCCAGGCCTTCGACCGCGGGGGCGCTTCCATCGATATCCTTGTACTTGTTTTTATTCCGCGGCCCTGTCGGCACGTTCGGAGGAAGCGGGGACGCAGGTCTGACAGGAAGAGCTGGCATGATGTCAGTCTCGCTCACAGAAAGACCGAACGCAACACTCACGTCGCCCTCTTGCTGCGTATCCGCCGCCACGAGCGCCCCTTAATGGAGCTTGGGGAGGCATGCCCCGCCCGCGGAAGTGTCCTGGTGTCCCGCCCCGCGTTGGAGTTGAACCAGCCCCTGGTGCCACTGGAGCCCCTTCGGGCCCGGGTACATTTGCTGGCCCATCTGCTGACCCATCTGCTGGCCCATGTCGCCGCCCTGGATGCAGATCATGCGTCACAATAGTGTCGTGGACAGTGAAAACTAGACTCACCTGCATACCAAACTCTCCGCCCATCTGCATCTGACCGCCTTGGCCGGGTGCGCCGCCGTTGTAGCCTTCTCCGCCGCCCATGCCCATCTGCATGTCTGGCGTCGCACGCCCCTGCATCTGCCCTTGGCCACCTGAACTCATGGCGACACCGCCGCTCAGCGCTCCGCCATTCATAGCTTGACCACCCATGCCGGGCCCTCCCATACCTTGCCGCCCTGCCCATACCTGTCCGCCCATGCCTGGACCACCCATGCCGCCGCCACCCATTCCCTCGCCACCCATACCGGGACCCATGCCCATGTTCATGCCTTGGCCGCCCATACCCATGTCGACCGGCATGTCCATCATCGAGCCCATCATCGGGCCCATGTTCATCATGCTATTCATCATAGCACCGTTCATGTTCATGCCTCCAGGCATCATGCCCGCGCCTCCCGGAGCGTTGCCTCCAGGGCCCATCATCGCGGACGCACTGGCAATGACCATCGTCCGTATTTCGGGTGGCAGGGCATTAATCTGCTCTTCAGGCATACCGGCAAAGTTCTACGTAGACAAGCGGTCAGATTTTCGTCCCGAATCCATTGCATGGCAAGAGCGCGCAGCCAATGCGTGAATTGCAGGGTGAAGAGAATAAGGTGAGTACGTACAAGGACAGCCGCTTT
The DNA here is from genome assembly GCA_001910725.1 of Phanerodontia chrysosporium. Classification (NCBI taxonomy): domain Eukaryota; kingdom Fungi; phylum Basidiomycota; class Agaricomycetes; order Polyporales; family Phanerochaetaceae; genus Phanerodontia; species Phanerodontia chrysosporium. The sequence continues at coordinate 289,986 of MJGA01000003.1, forward strand.
TAGCATGCTCGCCGTATCTCCCATCTCCTTCCTTCGATGACAGTACGCCTCCCATGAGATCTCATCGAAGCCATAGTTGAACCAGTCGCTGATGTCAGAGCCGGGCCGCCGCCAGGCCTTGTCTGCCAGCGCGTTAAGGTCCACTTCAAGAATAGACTGGCCATTGAACGTTCCCGGCACTTCAGGATCGATCTGTGGATGTGAAGGGGGCGCAGTGGCTGGAGGTAGTGTGTTCGGGTCTACCCCGTCCGATGACTTCTGTTGTTCTTGGGTCGCAGACGAAGGTGCAGGGGTCGTTGGTGTGGGTGTTGCCTGTGACGGCCCAGGAGTCGATTGTGGGGCAGGCGGTTTTGTTACGCTTCCACGCTCTCGGGGCGTGTATTCAGTGGTCAGCGTTGGTGCCGGTGCTTGTTGGGCTGGCGATGAAAGTGAGTACGCAACAGTGAGATATACACGCATTATGACACACGTCTGGTAGGTGTACTGAATGAACCTTGCTGTCTGCCGGGCTGAGGCCGCTGCCTGTGTAGAGAACTTTGTATCATACGTTTTCCATGCTGAGTCGAACATACCTGAAGTCAAGGGAGCGAGTGGGGGCTTCCATGATGATCTCGACATCCTACATAAGGTAGAATATGATGCTGTTAATGCCACTGGTGCTTGAGAGAGCATGGTGCACATACGTCGTCGCTGTCTTCGTCCTCCTCATCACCCTCTTGTTCTGCCTCCTCGTCCTCGCCCATATCGTTCTCGCCCGCATCTTCCCCTACACCATTCGCTGCATTTTCGTCAGCGGCCTTCGCCTCCAGATGCGCGACAACGCCATTGCTTGTCGCGAAAGCCTCGACTTGTTCGAGTGGTATGCTAGCCAGTTGCGTGAGGACGTGCTGCCAAGGAAGGCTAGTTTATGCATTAACTCACGGTTGCGGTTGAGGCACTATAGGTCACGCAGTTAGGGTTTAAAGGCATGACATTGACAGAGAGATACACATGAAGACTAAACAGAGTGTTGCAATTAGAAAGGTCGAGGTTCTTACCAGGAGTAGGTGCCGCGGGCGTAGGCTTGGAAGGTTCATCCGCCTCAGCGGAGTCGCCGTAGAGAAAGCGGTCGTCGTCGTCATCCCTAGAGTAGCTTTAACAAACCTCCACGGTTTGGCAAGCGTATACACGTACATCGCTAGGCGAGTGCGCTCGGAGGTGGTTGGCGGGGTCAAACGAAGTGCGCACTTGTGTTTAGCGCGCTTGGCCTGTTGGGCGTTTACCAAAACTTACAAGTAAGAAGACAGGTAAGAACACGGTATAAGCAAGTATACTGACCCGTGTAGCTGCTCCGTGTTACTGTCTTGTAGTCCGCTCTTATCCTCCGGCGACCTAGAATTTGGGCGCTCCACGCGCCAATCGGCCCTGCCAAACCTCATTTGCAGTCCAAATTTTCTATCGCGAACGCGAAGTTCAGCGTGCCCTCACTCATCGCCCGAGTCTCTCGTGAACTGTTCTGACGACCCACGCACGGCTCTGCACCGTATTCTTGTGAAACCCAACGACCCGTCTCTGTTCGCTCGTCCAACCCTCCTGCTTAGAAGCCATGGGCAAGTCTCAAAAGAAACGGCAGATGCGCAGGCACAACCCCATGCGTGTGCCGGACTCGCATCTGCCTAAAGGCCTTGATTCCGCTTCGGCATCCTCGTCAAAACGCGAGGCCATTCTGCCTATTATGCAGAAGGCACGTCTCAAAGCGACATTGTGGAACTGTACGCTGACCTCCGGTGTAGATGGAAAGCCCAGACGCGGCCGAGCGCAAGTGGGCCTGTGTAGCTGTCTCAAACCTCATTCAAAATGACCCATCCACGCGTCGTCTTCTGCAAGGGAAGAATATTGTCGGTTCTTTGATCACCAGGCTGTCGGATAGCGAAGAAGAGGTGGTTGTGGAAGCAGCAGGCTCGCTTCGGTGAGTGCGCCACACCACAACGGGTGAACTTACGCTTATCCTTGACTTCCAGCAATCTCTGTGTCGACGGCGGTTACGATATCTGCGCCGAAATGTACAACAAGCACATCCTTTCCCCTTGCAGACGTTCATTCCCAAAGTACGCGCCTTGCGATTCTATGTCTATTCACTGGTATTAAGGTTGGCGCTATAGATCTCCAACATCCTGGCACAGTACTTGGAGAACCCCAAGACAGCACCGGAAAACGCCCAAAAGCTGGTATACGAATTTGCTGATAATGTCATTACGATCCTGTGGTGTCTGTCGTGAGTACCATCCCGCGTTCAAACGCAGGAGGAATTCAAACTAAGAAAGACCAGAGAGACCTCGAACAAGGCCTTGAATGCCATCAATCAGATAGGACTGGTCCCATTCCTCATGTCGTTCCTCGGGTCGAAGGACAGACTGCCGCTATCTACCGTCACATCCGCAGGTATGTGGAGCGAAAGGCGAGGTCCACTGCATATCTCACTAACACCGCTCTAGCGCAATGCTTGTACGTTCTAACCGACGACAACCCGCCCATCAGCGACGAAGTGCGGTCAAACGGAGAGTATACCGCCTGCCTCCTTGCTATCGTGCGAGGAAACGAAGAGACAAGAAAACCTAACGGAAAGGGCAAGGATGTCTCAGACGATCGGGAGACTACACTTCGTGTCCTCTGCACAGGTAAATGCAATTACTGCGCATTGTATTCACTGGTCGCCTGACAGCGTTTTCTAGGCATCTTGAAAAATGTATCGCCAATTCCTCCCCGTCAATAGCGGCAATGGTGGATATTGACAGCGAACTGATATTGCCTACGTTACTACCGGTGATTTCCTCGGTGTCCTTACCCGAGATTACACAGAGCGTCCAGGAACTGATTGCGCAAGAGGTGTGATCAATTTGTTCTCTTGCAAATCTTGTACTCAATTTAGCCAATAGGACGCCGTACCAGCGATGGAGAAGCTGTCCCTGAAGGGCGCACCAAAAGCGACCACAAGAGTCCTGCGGAGGTCGAGCTAGAGCGACTAGAGCGCCGTCTGCGAACGGTACAACTCGCCATCGAGATTCTCACTGGCGTGTCTGCGACACTGCCTGACCCTGAACCGGAGGCTGAAGACAGCGATGCACGGGACGGTACGTAAATAGCAAAAGGTGTTAGTCGCTCAACTCATTACTGATGTGCTTCTCAGACGGTATGGATGAAGACGGTGACGATGAATCCGAGGGCTCTGACGAAGAGGTCGAGATTGAGCCCCACCCCCAAAAGACTGCTGCGCCGTCAGCGCTCCCATCCATCGTCGAGCCGCTTCTTGCACTTATCCAACCTACGCCGCTATCGTTCCCACCCACGGCCGGTGCGGCGTCACCGCATCCTCCGACAACCTCGGCGCTGAGCGCGATCCATATCTGTGCTCTGGAGTGTCTCAATAACATATTCCTGTCGCTAGCCTCCCCTGCGCAGCTCCAGACGCGAGGATTCGCCTCCGACGCCGATAGAGAGGCTGGCCCGAAAATCTGGGACGCGGTGTGGCGCGCTCTTGGCGCCGTGGGAACCGACGTCGATGGCCCAGGTCAAGAGCGGCGACGGGACATGTGGCAGATTGGTGTCGGAGTGCTGTGGGGCGTTGCTATCCTGTGGAAGGGCATCCTTGTGAGTGTTTTGCTCTTGGGTCGCTCATTGCATTCGCCGGGTCGTATCTCACATCCATCTTCTCAGGTGCCCCAAGTGGAGCAGGTCAACGTTTTGATACAGCTCTGCACGGCAGCATCCGACCCGGCAGTGAAGGTGAAGTGCATTGGCACCTTGGAGTGTCTCGCACAGCATCCACAGTCTATTGATGGCAATCGGGTACGCCAGCTCTTCTCTCCACCCCTTGCTGTGCATCGCTGACCCGTGCTCTGCCGCAGGTGATATCGCAGTTCCTTGTCTCCCTGCTCGCACAACCAGCAGCTGTGCCCACGGAGCCCCTTCTGCAAGCAGCAGCCGCGATGATCGATATTTACTCGGACGAGACGGTGCCATACGACGTCGTCTTCCGCGAGGGCGGGTACCTCCAAACCCTCACCGCAGCCGTGGAGCCCGTGCGCAAGGTCGTCCGCGGCATTGATCGCAAGCGGGAACGTGACCTCCGCCGCCGCGGCGAGGAGGTGCGGGACAATCTCGTGGCGTTCATCGAGTACCGTCGCGCTCTTCGGCTCTAGGCAGCCAAACCTCATCTGACTGAGCAAGGTCGTCTGCGTAAACGGTATGACGCCGACGCTGGGTGCGCGGCTGCCTCGGACGCGCGACCCTGGCTCGATCGTAGTAAAACGTTGTGCATGTCTCAGATAATGTGACGTCTCCGGGGTAGATTTCTCCTTAACCGCCAAGGTGTGAAGTACAGCTTCTCTGTGTCCTCCGGCTGTGTGCGGGGCCGTGGAAGGGTGGTCCATGAGAACATTCGTCGACCAGAGCAGGCTAGGGTACCCGGTGTCGCGAGTGCCTGGGCCAAGAATAAATGATCGCCTGTCGCATTGCTCTCTCGTTTCGTGGAGTTTGAGGGCGTTCAAATCAGCAATCTTTTCTGCTGTCAATTCATTCCGAACGCGTTAATCTGAGTCGTACGCCAGTCAGACAGTATTGTCCGCCCGAGAGATACTCGCTGACCATCGTGGACCCTCGGGTCCCCTTACGTATTGACGAGGCTGGCCGTGGCGGCACTGTAACAATCATTCACTGGGCGCATGACTACTATACCGCAGTCTCAAGAGTATTCTGATGTCGTAGCGACGTCGTCAAGTGTGCATCGAAATATGCATCCAGATAAACTGGGGTTAGGTGATGTGGTCTGCGAGCTGTACGCCAGCAATTGTTTCACAAGATGCATTTCTTTTCCGCCGATGTAGCAGGATGAGTTGAAGCTGCTCGATCCGGATTAAGGTGAGTGCCTGCCATTTCGGGGCCAGGGCACGGTAGCGGCCACGTGACAGCGCGTTATGGGCGCGTTTCTTCTCACGGTTCTGATCAACGCGTCTCTTCTCGCCGTCGCCGTTTTCCGCACCTTCCTCGACGTCGGCTACAGCGAACTCGGCTTGCTCGACAGCTGCAGCACCTCTCTTCCCTGTCTCACGTGCACTCACCTGTTTGGCTTTCGTACCCTGCGCTTGAGAACAACCAATTCATTACCGACAACCTCCACTCAACCTTCTCGTCATGGACGACTCCGATACATCTTTTCAAATACCTACTGCATCCTCCAGCAATCTACTTGCAGACGACACAATCGACTTTTTGGATGGCGTAGATGCAACTCTCGCGACCCCTGCGGCTCCTGCACGCAAGAGAGCTGCCAAGCTTGACGCACCGTTGACCCTAGGAGAGCTCACACCACGGTCTAGAAAGTCCAGAGCGACACCGCAAGTAACGCTGCGACGATCTCCCCGCAAGCACCGCGGTACGCCCGCAATCCCATCGCCGCTGAAGAAGGCTGTCGCTGCCGATATGAGTGCTGCCATGGATGACACACTCTCACCGTTCAAGCGGCCGTTGGACCAGTCCTTCCAGATCCCCTCCATGATGAATGCGACCACGGACCTCCTTATGATGGACGATGGTGACTCGATGTTTGGCAAGGGCCCGGACGCCAGCTTTGGAGAGGGGCCTGCCCCCGTAGCGATGCAGAGCACTCAGGAGGCTCTGCAGCCCTTGTCGCTCAGCGAGCTGGAGTCCCCTGCGAAGGTTCCGCAGCCCTCGCCTACGATCAGATCAATGTCGCCACCGGAGCAGAACGCAGATGAAAGACGCACCCCTAATCCGGCAGACAGATACGAGCGTCCACGTTCGCCGTCGCCTGTCCCGTCGCCCACTCTCTTCTCGACCCTGCAAGAGACGGCCGAGGCCCTCCCGTCCGAGGCCGTCGTAGAGCAGCCTAGACAATGCGAAGTCGAGGTCGTGCCAAGCTCGCCGCCGCCACAGCCGGTCGAAGTGAACAAGCCCACCTCGCACGGTTTGATTAATTTGCCTGTTGACGGGCCATATGGCGACATGGTTCCCGCGGAGTCTTCGTGGCCGGATGCGACTGAGGAGACATCTCCTGCGCCTGGCGTTGCACATGCACACAGTCCAGCCGCTGAGGCTCCCGTATCTGAAGCGAAGCAGGAACCCGTGAGTTTCGACATCAGTTTAAGGTTCCAGGCCGTCCATACTGACTGTCCCTGATCTGCGCCCGTAATTGACATTTCAGGCTACTCCTGCTGCTGGTGGCGCCGTGAAGCAGTCAAGGCGTCGAAGTTCCATTGCGGCGCGTAAGACCGCAGCAAAGCCTAGTAAGAAGTCTGGCACACAGCGACGGACTCGCGCATCTTCCGTCGCCACAGCTGAACCTTCGAGCAATGTATCGAATGCACACGCTGGACCGTCTTCCCAGGGCTTTAGTGCTGTCTCAGAGTTGGACGCTGTGCCCGAACTTGAAGTACCATGCGGCGGAGAACCCCCTTCCGACATCACCGAGTAAGTGACCTGCATAGCTATGCGTGAAGTTCATAGAACGGCGCGTGCTCACGATAATTTCCATGCATTGCTCCATCTAGAATGCCTCCCTCGTGCGACATGCTTGTAGATCCATCCGTTTTCCCCAGCGTTCCCGCCTCGGAGTTGCAGCGGGACCAAGAGGAAGCCAAAGCCCAAACCCCCGGTACACTTGACAGCCCTGCGGACGAAGACCGCGATCTAGATTGCCCTTTCATCCAGGAAATGCACGCCGCCGAGGTGCCTGTATCGCCGACCAATGTCAGTCCCGTACCCGAGCGGATAGACACCGTGGAGGAACAACGCACCCAAGAGCACAGTGGGCCGTCTGTCAAAGTCGAACAAGTGCAGGATGACTGCATGGACGTCGACGTATTGGAGCAGACGCCTCAAGTGCCAGCCTTGCCTGCGGTCCCCCTTTCCCCGATGCGTCCGGCCACTAAACGCTCGGCATCAGCAGCAGAGAACGACCTGCCGGAAGCAGAGCCGCTTCGCAAGAAGGCGAAGGTTGCACCATCGATCAACGCGGCGCGTGTGGCGGGTGGGCGTACGAACAGTCGTACGACACAGCCGAGGGCAAAGCCTGCTGGCGCAGCTCCGACGTCCACCTTGGCTGCAAAGCGTTCGGTGCGCGTCCTGCGGTCCTCGCGCTTGAAGAACGCCTCTGCCGCGCCTTCTTCTCTGTCAAAGTCGTCCGGCAGCGGAGGCAACGCCGGGCTAACGTCGAGCGGGAACAGCACTGCGAGCAGCCACGTCGGTGATAACTCTGTCTCGGCTAATACACAGAAGCCTTCCACCAAGTCCTATGCGGCTGAGAAGCCTCCGACCGTGCGCAGTCACCTGACGGCGTCGTCTAGCAGCAGCAAACTGACTGTGCCGGTGCCATTCAACCTGCACGCTTCCGGGGCTTCTTCTGCGCAGGCACACCTCGCCGCAGGTCAATCAGTCGAGGGTGCACATGCTGCGGGGAAACAACGGCATGCTCCGCCACCAGCCCCAGCAGCGAAATCAATGGGACACAGCGACGGGAGTACACAGATGCGCAAGGCAGTTCGAATGCCGATCCCTGAGCGACTGGTGAGTACCCTGTGTTTCATATCCACTGCTCCAAAGCACTTCAGTTCGTTCCCGCACGGGACTTGGCTGGCGGGTGCGTGCACGGTCCTGTGCCCGGCGTTGCGACCAACTTTTACGTATCTCGATCACTGCCCTCCTCACTTGACACTCGATCGTGTTCCAAATCAGCGCACATCTCTATTATCCGTTGCTTGTTCCTGTCAAACTCTGTTCATTTCGCATGAACGCAGGAAAACTGCTCATCTCTGGCAATTACTGACCGTAATGTGCATCTCACTCCAGACCGCCTCTCACCCGGCCGCCGCTGCAGCTGCACCGGGAGCACCTGCACCTGCACCTGCAGCCCCCGCAAAACTGACGAAGCCGATCGAGTTCCACTTCCACTCGGAGGCCCGCATCGAGGCGCGCAAGGCCGGGGACGGCAGCAGCACCGCGAAGCGGCCGCGCGACCCCGCGCTCGCGGTCCCGGACTTTGCGGCGCTGCAGGCGCGGCACGCGGAGGCGGTCGCCGCGGGGCGCAGGCAGGGCGTGCACCCGACGGTGCCGGTGGCGCCGCCGCTGCGCACGGAGGCGCGTGCGCAGGAGCGCGAGCGGTTCGAGGAGGCCCGCCGCGCGCGCGAGGCCGAGCTCGAGCGCCAGCGCGCAGAGGCCCGCCGTGCACAGGCGCAGCGCGAGGAGGAGGAGCTCCGCGAGCTGCGCCGCCGCGCCGTCCCCAAGGCCCACGAGGTCCCCGCGTGGTACGCGCACGCGCCGAAGCGGTCGCACGACGACGCGCAGACGTAAGGGGGGCCCTCCGCCCGCGCGCGCCCGGGGGCGGTGCGGACGCGTCCCGCCGGCAGCGCGGACGAGACGGGGTTGGGCCCTTGGTCCCGCGGGGAGGGCGACCGCGAATCGGGCGGGCTTCCCTTTCGCTCGCGCTGTGCTCGGAGGCACGCTCCGGCTCGGTTTCACACGCATCCTGCGATCGAGGGCACCGATGGGTTGCGATATGTGGCTTGTTGGTTGCTGGCGGGGACAGGTGACTGGGCTGCGAGGGCGTGCGACGCAGAGGACCACTGCTTTACGTGAGCTGTCTGGTGGGATCGCGAGATCGTGGAGAGGGAGGCGTCGAGGCACAGCCCGTTCGGACGACCGCAGTGCGGGCCAGGTCAAGAGCAGGAATGTCCGGCCGAAGAAGGCAACCGTGTATGAATGCGGTACACATGTCCTGTTTGTCCTACGTGTATAGCTAGTGATCAGATGTGTCGCACGCCCGCGCCTGACATCGGCGAAGTGAAAAATTTCTCTTCACTTTGTGTCCTTCCCAGTACCACTGTCGCAGCGAACGAGGAGGGAAAAAAATGGCAAAAGAGTGCGTGTGACGGGCACACGACAGGACGTCGGAAGGTGCTCGAAGGCGAAGGCGAAGAGAGGGCACGCGCGAGCGCCGTGCGAAGGTGCGAAGCAGGACTGAGCAGCAGGGGGACAGGCCAAGGGTCCTGGCGGCGGCTTCTGTGGGGGTGGATGTCACGATTGCGTACAGCGGGGGCCCCGGCAACGTTGCGGGGTCGCGCGCGCCACCGGGTGGCAGCGCGGGTGGCGTCGAGAGTGGGCGTCCCTGCCGGGTGCCATCCCCCGCGCACCGATCGCACACCCGAACGCTATCGCCGTGGCTCGCGCAGTCCGGACGCCATAGGCTCGTAATATGTGGCACGGTAGTGTATTGGGAGTGTGTGCGAGCCACAAGAGAGGGGGGCACATGCGCATGCACGCTGCCAGCTGCAGAACGCGCGCGCGCGCGCGGGGGCTGGGCTCGCCGGGCCTAACGGAGCTGGCAGACACGGCACGTCCAGGGTTCGTCTCAGGGCCGCCACGACGCAGCGCGGGGGCTTCCCACGCGCCACGCGCGCCACGGACGCCTCGCGCCTGCACGCGCTAGCTGGACGCCGCGGCGAGGGGTGGGATGTCATCACGCGCGCACAGCCCGCCTCGTGCCCGCACTGCCCAGCGCGCGCGCAGCGCGCGGCCTGGCGCTGCCGGGTGGCATTAGTCCTGAGGCGCGGCGCGCAGAGGCAGGAGGGGCGATCGCGCGACATCCCAGCGTGCCGGGTCGCGTCCAGGCTGCGAAGGGAGGGCGCCACCAGACTGCCATGGCACCGCACTCTGTTGCGCGCGATCAGACATACGCAGCGGCCGCCCGAGGCGAGCGTATCAGAGAGTCGGAGGCGCACACGGACGCGCTGCTGCTAGTGTAGAAAAGCGTGATGCATAGGATGGGCACGCGCAGGCCGGGTGCAGGGACGAGGAACGCACTGGTGCTGCGTCACAGGGCACGTCGCGATTGTGCACTTGCGGGTGCACCAGGACGCGCCAAGGGCGACTGGTCCGACGCACGCAGCGGGCGCAGAAAAAGAGATAATATAGAGCAGGCCGCCCCGAGGCGAGCTAGTCTGCACTGGGAACAATGTGGTGCGTGGCGTCGTGGGGGGCCAGGCGAGCTCAGACAGCCTTTGGGCTGACAGCGGCGACGGCTAGAAGGCGTCGGCCAAGAGGGCGCGGCAGGTAGGGCAGCGGCGGGCACGTGCGCGTCCCAGCGAGGCTATCACTTGCGCACCGGACGCGGACGCGGACGACGTCAGCTGGAGCGCGCTAGCCGCCGCGAATGGCAGGTGCGCGCCTCGTGGCGCGTCTCCTGGGGTCCGGATGTCCGGCCGCGTGCTGCTGCGCACGATCGGCGAGCGGGAGACCTGGGGGACCACGGGAGACGGCCCCGGTCTCGGTCGGCGACAGCGCGTCGTTGATGGCCATCGCCTGCCGAATGGGCTTAGCACGCCCGCTGGGTGCATCTCAGATCGCCCTACCCCATAAATCTGAGATAAGCCGTTTATTCCGGTGACGAGATATCATGCGGGGCAGGCGCCCGCTGTTGAGGGTTGTTTGCGACTCTGTGTTACAGACTTCGCGCTCTGACTTGTCCTCGACCAGCTCCTCCGTAGCTCTCTCCCTCTCTCCTAAATGGAAAACATTCCGCCGTCCCTGCCGAACCCCTCCTGCTTAAATACCTCCCCCTCCTCCCCTCCGATCCCTCCATCATCCGCCGACTCCTCCTCGCATTCCAACTCGTTTCGCGTCTCACTCATCCGCCATGTACGCTGCACTCTCCATCCACACCTCGTCCATTGCACCCGCCGCACCCGTCTCCCAACACAGCGGCTCCCACACAGTGTGCACGTCCTCCGTGACCCACAACGCGCCCCAGTGCTGCCACTGCGGCTGGCGCGGCGACCACGCCCCCAACTGCCCCTTCAGGTGAACGCACGCACCCGCGCTGTACTATAGCCTCCCATTGTATCCAACTCGTCGCTGTGAGTCGCCCCGCGTCCGCTTCTCTCTCCTGCGCTTTGACACTCATGTCCGCGTCCCAGCATCGCTGTCTATCTATTGCTTCGACCATGTTTTCTTGCAACTCGATATCGCTTGTACCACCACCACCATCACCACCCACACCGCTCTACTGCAATCTCTCGCACGGTCTGTCCACAGTTGACGACCTCTAATACCTGTGCGCGCCGCGCGCCGCCTCTGCGGCCCGCGCACGCAATCCGGAGGTGGGCCCTCCGCTGGGGCGCCCACGGAGGAGGAAGGGGGACGGACGGACGGACGGACGCGCGGGCATTGGGGACGAGGGGCCCGCAGAGGTGTCGGCAGGGGTCGCACGTCGCAACGGACGCTGTTGGACCAGGAGCGGGCGCAGGCGCTGTGTGCTCTTGCAATCAGTTTGGTCGCTGTTCCCCCACACCATCCCATTGCACCGCATCGCTGTATCATGCATTGCATCACTCCACGATACCATAATTCCGGAAGCACGCTGTTCTCTCTCTCTCTCACACTCTTGTTTCGCGTTCTTACCCTACACCGCCTGTGTGTTGTACCATATACACATCTCTGTATGATATATCCGCGACGTTTTCTACTTGCTCTCTCTCTCCCCTGCGCAGGCGGGTGGCCTGCGTGGGCATGGATCTTATCTGTGCAGATCAGGTGCGTGACCGGGGGGACGGGCATGCGCGCGCGCGCAGGATGACGTGGTGAGTCTGTTTCCCCGCATTCTGTAAGCGGGCTTCGCCCTGGCCTTCTCGAGCTCGGCTTTTGCTCACCAGAAAGTCCGCTTGCAGGTGATCCTCCCGTCCCTGCCCCCTGCCGGTACACGAAAATAATGCGGTGTCGCATGCTCTCGCCAGCACAATAAAGGGCCCCCGTCCGTCGCCATAACAATATGGCGAGTCGCCTCGCGGACAGTGCAGCGCCGCTCAGTTGTCGCGCGATCGCAAGGGGCGGCAAGGCACACCGCCGCGCTCGGGAGAGGAGCGTCGAGCAGCCGAAGCCCAAGAGAAGGAAAAACACCCGCGGCACGCCCTTGTTCTTTTTGGCACCGGCACGCAGGCCCGCGATCCCGAGTGCGCTCCGTGCAGAAACCATTCGAGCAGCTTGGTCGCACCACGTTCCGTTCTAGCAGACGAGCACAGAATCGAGGGTCCCCTCCCCCGCTCGGCTGGTGCTGCTGTCGTGCGGGCTTCGCTGGTGCGCTGCTCCTGCATGCGCGCGCGTGACTGGCTCCCTGCGAGGCGTCGCTTCGCGGCGGGCGCACACGCGAGGGTCAGCTGACCGTCCGCGCGCCCTCTCCATCGCACGCGCCGCCGATGCTCGCGCACCGCACCGCGAGAGCCCGCGGTGCCACCCAGGCACCAGCACGCACCCAGAACATACACAACCCGCGGCACGCAGGCAAGAAAGAGACCCTGGGCGAGAGGTCCCGTGGGGGCGCCGGCGCGAGCAGCCACGCGCTGCGTGCTCCTCCTCCCGGAACGGACGGCCGCAGCTTATCGATGGGCAGCCCGCGCGCCCGCGTATGGACGACCCTCCCGCACGCCGGGCCCGCCCGCTCGCTGCGTGCAGCGGCGCTGCAGCAGCCCGCGGAAGCGCTGTCGAGCGCGCGATTGAGGCTGCGATGGAGCCGAACTGGGCACGTCCCGAGGCGTACGCAGCGATGTGCCCAGGGGGTGCATGCGCCGGTCATCAAGAGCCACGAGACGCGCGCCGTGCAGGCGACCCTGCACTCCGAACGTGTTCCCATGGCTCGCCCCCGTGGTTTGCCCGTCGCCTGCAGGCGCACCCCCTCCTTCCTCCTTCCGCGCGCCGAGCCTAAAGCCGGGCTGCGCCCTGCGCCGTCTTCTCCCGGCTTGCCCTTTTGGCCCCCGCATGCCCCGAGGGCACCGGGGTTTCGTTGGAGACGTCAGCAGTACGGCTTGCTCGTGCTCGTGCTCGCAGACGTGCGAATCGCACGTTCGAACGCACGGCGCGTACGAGAGCCGGTCGGACCTGCGGCTGCGCACCCTTTGGCCGGGCTGTGCCGCGCAAGCAGAGGAGCCACGGAGGACACGACCCTTTGCGCACAATGTGGCCCCGCGGGGCATGGGCACGCGCGCGCGCGCCGTTGCTCCACTGGCCGCCGCTTGCCGCGGGCAGGGTGTGCCCCCCGGGGACGCGACAGAGATGCTCCGGCTGGCGTTGCGCGAAGGGTGAACTGAAGGGGATGGGGGCCCTGCGCAGGGGATCCGCGGTGGTTCTTCTCGGGCGGGGGACGAAGGGGCCCTGCGTGTGCTCGCGCCTTCTGCGCGGAAAGCGTTTGCGACGGAAGCGTTCTGCGCGGAATTCGTCCGCGCGAGGTGAAGAGAGACGCGGGTGTGCGCGCACGGTAGGTGCAGTCGGTGTGTGTGTGTGTGTGTGCGTGCGACGCTTGGTGGCCCGCTGGCAGGCCGTTCGCAGAGGCATTTTCGTGTGATCAACCCCGTAGCGCGTTCTGGCGCGAAATCGCCAATGACATCGATGTTGCAGCACCGGCTTGCTCAGCCACCCTGGGCCAATCCCGCGCGCCCGCCTTCGGGCTGGGAGAAGCACGGGTCTGCGTGTGACGCTGTGAGATCGCGGATGCCGCTTGCGGAGATGGGGCACGCCCAGCGAGTGACGATCCCCGTTCTCTGCCGCCTTACCGTGGCGCCGGCGCCGCCCTGCTGTCGCAGCGGCAGCGCGGATATTGCCACACAGACCACAACGGCTGTGTGCGCGTGTGTAGGATCCGAGAGACACCCATTGTGCACACGGCGAGCGGAGATGAACGGGCGCAGCTTGCCCGTTCGTTCGTTCGTTCGTTCGCTTGTGCCGCGGAGGCATCCCAGCGGCTTGGATCCGCGCGCAACGATCACACTCGAGAAGGAAAAAGCAAAAAGGAAGGCGACGTGGCGGCATCGCACGGCGGTGTGTGGACGTCGCGTCCGGAGGCGCGTGTTGGTGAGACGACGGACACGGCCCGCACCGTCGCGCGTCCCTGCGCGGAGAGCCCAATCTCCGGCGCGCGCGCGCACGCGTGTGCGTCACACTGGCGGCGTCCAGCGTGGTCGCCGTGTTTCCGTGCGTCTGCTCTGCAGGCGGCACCGCGCGTCGCGTCGCAGGTGCTACGCCGCCGCGTACCTGCCTGCCCGTCCGCTGTCCGCCCGCAAAGAGAGTCACGCAGGCGATTTTTTTTTGTCTCTGCGCGGTCTCCGCAAGACGGAGCCTGCACGTCGCTGAGGGCTCCGCGGGATCGTCGTGTCCCGGAACTGGTGTCTGCATTCCTCGCATTTTGTTGTTGTTGTTGTTTCTCGTGATCCCGCTGGGTCGACTGCTGCTGCTGCGCAACGGAGTGCCTGCGCCGCACACATGATGGGCCCCCCGGCAACAAAATGGCGCTCCACAGCCTGATGCTGCTGCTGCTGCTGCCGCCGCCGCCGCCCCTTGTTGTTGTGATTTTGTTGCCTGCACGACGCGCGCACCGGAGCCCGCGCTCGCCATCAGCGGCAGCCCCCGGGCGCTCCGGGCTCGCGCACCGTCTCTCGCGAGGAGGTCTCCCAGCGCGGGCTTTCAGCCTGCCGCAATTGTGTATACACAACACGCTCGAGAAATTTTTTTCACGCCGTCGTTCGGGGAGATGTGCGCTCGGTGTCTCACGCGTCCGCTGGCGCTCATGTACGGGAATCCACAGACGATATGTGAGAGAGACATGCGGGCGTGCAACGGGTTCCCGCGCGGCGGACCGTCGCGTCTCCCGACACCTGGTGCACCGTAGATCCCTCGGCGGGCCAACGTTGGCCCGCCGAGCCACCCGTCGTCGCTCTTTGCATCTGTTGCACAAGGTCGCCTAGGCAACTCATCGTCTGGCACGCTGACGACAGATGCGCGCAGGCTGAGGACGTCGCAGACCTGCACACGCACAGAGGCCCGGGACACGTCTGCTGCTGTACATTGTGGCGCATCATGGCTTCGCATACGAGGCAACGTAACTACCCTGGATTCCTGGGGTGCAATTAGCCTTCAGACGTGCCCTCTGGCCCCTCGGGCGAGCAGCGCGGGGCCTTATAGCGCGCGGGGTCCCCCTGACGAGAGACACAGGACAAGATTCCATACCGGACGCCGCCATGGCCCTCTGCCTCCGTTGCGGTCGCAGTCGATCAGTGGCGGCGCCACAAGTTCGCGCCATCCCACCGACGGCTCGCGCGTCCCCCCTCTTCCCGCTCGCTGCCGGCAGCATCGCGGCGTGTGCTGCGGCGCCCCCGCCTGTCTCGATGCCAATGAGTCAGAAGAGCATGTCGTGCCTTGCCCGCGCCCTGGCCCCGGCAAGTCCCGCCGCGCCCGGTGCGCCCGCCCAGAGAGGAAGGTGGTGTAGTGGATATCCCGGCGGCCGTCCCCACAGGGGCTGCGCCACGCCCGTCCTCCGGGGGCCCTCCTCGCCCGGCGCAGAGCCCGCGGCCGCTCTCGAGCTGGGGGGCCGCGCGTCCGCGCACGGCTGCACCTGCGCGAGCATGCGCGGGCGGGGCCCGTGCGCACAGCTGGCAGGCAGGCGTGCACGCGCAGTGACGATCCCCCTCAGACAGTAGTGCTCCTACGCGCTCGAAACAGGAGCAGCGACGATCCTCTCCGTCGGGCGATCGTCACAGGAGGCGTGGCGTCCCCCCCCTCAGCTTCGCCTGCTTTCCATCCGATCCTTCCACGCACGAGGCCGAGGGCGGCGCAGGGGCTCCTGGGGGCTCCTGGGTCTGCCGTGGCATGACGTGTCCGCGCCTGCCTGTGCCGCGGATACGCCGGGGGGCGCAGGACGTTGGGTGCGCGCTGCCGCGCTCTGGGCCGCCCTCGTCCGCGAGAGGCCCGCGGGGCACGCAGATAACGGCAGAGCTGACGCAGGGCTGCGGTACGGGCTGCTCGCACAACGGTGCGGCGCGACGCCCGGGCCCCCCGAACCTCGAACTCTCGCGAGCCTGACACCGCCAGGCCCCCGCGCTGCTGCGCGCCCGTGACGCTGCGCGAGGAGACTCCCCCTTCCCCTGCCTGCGTTCGAGAAGGCGGCCCCATCAGAAGGCGGGTGGCGCGAAGCCCTGGGCTGCGAAGGGGACCCGTGTCGCAACGAGGCTCGCGCTCGTGCCCTCCCCGTCCTGGCAGGACGAGTGCTCGCCGACGGGACGAGGCACCGCGCGGTGTGGGCTGTGACGTCACGCTGCTGTATCATGGGAGACTTGCAGAAATCTCGCCCTCCGGCATGGGACGACGGCCTGAACGCGGCGGAAAGAGGCGGTGTTCAATGCAGAGGGTTTCCTGTGGACACAGAAGGCACTAGCACGTACTCACCTTCGAATGCTGCTCACTGACAAAGCACCCTCACAAAACTGAGACAGAGCCCTGTCCTCGTATGGGACAGATTGAATTCATGTGGAAAAAAGTGGGCCTTCTGCGCTTTGCCATCGTATTCAGTCCCCTTATCGTGGCGTCTGCAGGTGCCAACTTAAGCGACGACTCGGTCCAGCATCGTCGCACCTCAGAACCATACATGGTTTCAGTGTCATGAGAGGACTTGTAGGGATATGGACATCGGACGAACAGCGCACACGCTTCTGTGGAAACGATCTGATAGAGAAACTGCATGGCATTAGCGAATAGTAAAAGAGAGAGGCGTGCTAAGCGATACAAGGAAGGCAGGAAGTCGTACAGATCATGGAAGAGGAGAGGCACGGTCGGCATGGATCAGTCCAACTTGACAGTATCATCAATCATGTAGACGATGCCGTTCGCTGCCTAGACACAAGCGGGTCAGTATCACAAGAAGGCCATTCAAAAAGGCGTGCCCTGGGATCAAACTTACTTCCTTCGCACCAATGATGTGCGCGCCATCGTTGACGATGACATGCGCCCACTCTGGCGACTCTGGTTGGCCAGTGGCCTGCGTGAAGGTCACGGTCTTCCCCTCCAGCAGCGTGGGATGGGGCCCAGGCGAGAGCGAAAGGGGATACTGCTATATGTGGCGAGCGAGGATCGTCAGCATGACAGCAGGCGCAGTGTGGCGAGGGACCTACGGGGATGATGTGCGCCGAAACCCACTGCAGGACGTTCTCCTTGGACCGTGCGTCGAGCTCTTCCTCCGTGATGACCACGCCGGTGTCCTCGGGTGGCGCAGCGCCCTGGTGCCTAGCATCCAATAGCGGCGGGTCAGCTCCTGTGGTCCCCCACCCGCCGTGCACGCGCACACACACACAGGCGCACGGCGGCCGCAGCGGCACTCACGGCTTGCGCGCCAGGGCCATGACGGCCTTGTTCGTCGGCACGAGCAGGGTCAGGCGCGAGGCCTTATCGGCGAACCTCTTGCTCAGCTCGACTTCCCGCGCGTAGGTATAGAAGATGGACGCGGACGGCTCGATCGTGAGCAAGTCCGCGAGCGTGGGCTTCTCGTTCGTCAAGGGCGTGTACGTCTCAGGCATGCTGCTCGAGCCGAGGCGGATCTGCTCCTGCGCGCAGACAAAAGACACGCAAGATAGAATGAGCGTAGAGAACAGGGCAAACCGCATCGTGGCTGCAGCGTGTTATGGTGGTCGTCAACTGGAGCCCGAGCCTGCGCTTGCCATTGCGGGCGCACAGGGGGCATGTGCTTGCTTACGTGATATGACCATACTCTGTTTTCCTCCTACAAGTCCCAAATATGGAACTTGTCTCGCGAAACACGGGCTCGCGCTGAAACTGCGGGGGGTGCATCAAGGCCGAGGAACCTCTTGCGATGGTCGTATTTAGTCTCGAGACGCGTTCGTGACACGCTCGTCGCCCTCTTTTCTGCTTGCATGTGCACTTTTCGCTGGTGCACCGTCCGAGGCGTTTTCCGCTGACACGGACAAGGCTTTGGAGTGTTGATCACGGCCGCTTTGAGGATGAGGTGTACGCAGGGCAAAGAGTGCGGTGGTATCTCTGTGGTGCGTGGCTGAACTGTGTGTCTTTGAAGGGCGTTGTTCATTGTATGCAATTCTTTAGACGGTATTCCTGCATACCTGCCTCGTACGGCCTAGTTTCCCTGTCCAGCTTGGTACCTGACGGCACCCGGCATGTCGAGGACAAAAACAGACTCTGTTCCTAGGCTTTTCCACCGTGGACCCTGCTGTTCCCTCTGCACATTTCGTCCCGCACTGCGCAGCCAACGACGTATGCTCGACGCAGATGCCTGTCGCCCGTGGGGAACACTCCGGGTAAACAAGCCTCCCGGAGCAATGTGAAAGGTGGTGATCGATTCCCGGCCGACGATGACGCGACGGCAGACGTGCTATCTCGTTGGAGACTGGGTTCTCTCCGCTGCTGACTGAGCACAGAGAATGCCCAAGAACGTGGTGGAACGGCGACAATCCCATAGCCGGCCCCGCCCTTGCCTACGTTCCCAAGAATAAAAAGGCGTCCTGCGCACCGCTGCACTCTTGCTCTCCCTCCGCACGCATTTCTACGTCTTTGCACTCCCCAGAAGTCGCGCGCACAATGTCTTCTCAGCAGGAATACGTCGAGTTTGACCCCAAGGGCATGCCCTTCCGCCGCCTCGGCGCAAGCGGTCTCCGCGTTCCGCTCTTCTCGCTCGGAGGATGTAAGTGCACCGGCGATCCATGCTGCATTCAGGAGATGCTCAATGGAACCGGCGCGTCTCAGGGCTGACCTACGGCCAGACCGTCAAGGGCGATCCCGTCAAGGAGATCATGAAGCTCGCCTTCGAGAACGGCATTAACATGTTCGATACTGCGGAGGGCTACGCCGCCGGAAACTCTGAGCTCGAAATGTGCGTGCTGCCCAGCCATTTGACGTTTTTAGCGTGAAACGCGGTCTGACCGGCGTGATTGTTCTCTGTAGGGGACGCGTTATTCGCGAGCTTGGCTGGCGCCGCTCAGACCTCATCATTAGCACCAAGATTTTCTTCGGCACCCGTGCTGGTCCCAACGACAAGGGCTGTCCCGCAAGCAGTGAGTCTCCAGACATGTCTCCGGTGCGCTAGATGCGGCTTCCTCTGACACACGCGTGCGATCGCAGCATCATTGAAGGCACGAAGGCGTCGCTCGAGCGTCTCGGCCTGGACTATGTCGATGTCATCTTCGCTCACCGTCCCGACCCGACCGGTGCGTTCCCGTCTCTTCGCAGCCTTGGTATGTCGTGTATTGACACCGAGTCTGTTCAGTCCCGATGGAGGAAGTCGTCCGTGCCTTCAACTGGGTCATCGAGAAGGGCTGGGTAAGCCTCGTTGCGCCTCCTCACGCCGCAGACCACCCTCACGCGCTCTCGACAGGCGTTCTACTGGGCGACTTCAGAATGGTCCGCAGTTGAGATCGAAGAGGCGCACCGTATGTTTTCCCTGTGATTCGCTCTCATTTCGGAGCTACGCACTCACCGGCCTGTGCACAGATGTTGCCACCAGACTAAACCTCATCCCACCAATCGCCGAGCAGTGCCAGCACCAGTACGTACTTCTCTCTCGAAGTCAACCTTATCAGGTGGGCAGGACCTGACGCACGAACCTGCAGCATGCTGCACCGCGAGCGCCCCGAGAAGGAATACGCGTAAGTACCGATCGATGACTGCTCTTCGAATGCTTCGCTCATGCTGGGACCAGGCCCTTGTACAAGCGCTACGATCTCGGAACCACAGTATGGTCTGCTCTCGCGAGCGGTCTGTTGACCGGCAAGGTATGGAAGACCATGCTGGGCCCATCGTCCAGTGCGAACTGACGCCCTGCCTAGTACAACAACGGCATCCCGCCGGACTCGCGCTTCGCCACGCACAAGGACTTCTTCAAGGATACGCTTGACAGCCTCACCAAGGAGGAGGGCATGCGCAAGCTCGAGAAGGTCAAGGCGCTCACGGAGCTCGCTGAGAAAGGTCGGTGGTCCTCGCTCTCCGCTGTCGCCGGCCGGACGCTGACGGTCGCGCGCGCGCGCGTCTTCTAGAACTCGGCTGCAGCACCACTCAGCTCGCGCTCGCCTGGGTCGCGAAGTTCCCGACGACGAGCACGGTCATTCTTGGCGCGACCAAGCCCGAGCAGCTGCTCGAAAACATCAAGGCCCTCGAGGTCATCCCCAAGCTCACGCCTGAGGTGCTGCAGAAGATTGAGAGTATTCTCGACAACAAGCCCAAGCCTGAGGTATGTCCAGCGAACATATTCCGATCGTATACGTTTTATTAACTGATTGACTTAGTCTACATGGGGTCGCCCTGCTCTCGACAAGTACGGCAAGCAGTAGAGTTTGCGCTGAGAAACATAACAAAAGATGTACTTTTAGACTAGGTTTATGACAAGTCCATGGAACCTACCAGAGACATACACTCTTGCTTGATTCGTTTTGCCTGCCACGAGTCCTTGCGCAACAAACTCTACGTGTCTACTAGGACGGCGGAGCTATCAGTGATAGGGCCTGTGTCGTAAGTGAGAGCACGGTGCCGTAACGCACAGAACTCTGGCGACTTGCTCTGTCTACAGACCCGGTTCTTCCATCTTTACGTGTATGATAGTGTTGGAACATGGCACAAACAGCCCACATCCCTAGTCCTTCCCACAGTGTTTGCTAAAACCGACCCTGGGAGACCCTGGCCAGAAAACAGCGAAGCACCCACGGACGCGTGTCGCCCGATGCCTTCCGTCCACGGAGGCCGACGACAGGACAAGCTCGGACATTCATCCTGTGCAGCCTTCGATGACACGGCACCATAGCGTGCATGACAGGCCCGGACGGAAGAACCGCAATGTGCACATCGGACCCTTGGCAGAGCCAGCCACTCTGTCACTGAAGCTGAAGGTGCAGCGCCCGTGCACCGCGGCCCTGCGGCGTGCGCGCGACGATCGCGTCCCACCGCCTCCCTTCGCGGGAGCCCGGCATGCGATCATATCTCCGCTGTGCGCAGGGGCATCGCGAAGCGGTGCGCCGCGGCCGGGCGACACGACGTCGCGAGCCTGCGTACTTCCTGTGGGGGCCCGTGGGAGCGCGGCGCGCCGCGTATGGCTGCCCACGGCGCCCAGGATGGCATGCGCGAGCCCGCCGCCGGCCGTGCGCGCAAGCCACAAGGGCCCCGGCGCCGTGCAATGCACCTGCGCTGCGCCTCCGACGTCCGCTTACGTACCCGCCCGCACGCGCGCAGCCAATCGGACGCGGCGCCCACTGAGAAGCCTCGAGCAGACTGAAGGTGCCCCTGTGGCTAACGAAGAACGCTTTCCCGCGCATGCACGCGATAGTACGTCGTTGTATGGATCGTCCGAGAACCTCACGAGCTCCCACAGGGGCGAAGCATCCTGCGTTTTTGCGAAGGAAGTGCGGATTATGCGGATGATAATGTCCAAAGTCCCAGAGCCGAATCTAGCAACCATGAAAACGAAGCAAATGAGTCCATGATAGTCCCAACGTGCAGAGACAAACCCAGGAGAGACGTGGTCCTAGACACGCATGTTACCGAGCCGTTCCGCAGCGTCCTCCACTGCAGCAGAGCCGCCGCGCTTCGACAAGCTGCCCCGCCCGTCGGCAGGCTGCAGCGCGCTCGACTTCCTCGGCCGGCCACCACCCGGCGAGGGCTGGAAGTAGTCCGACGAGCGCGGGCTATCTTGGTCCTGAGGCGTGCTGGACATGTTCGGTGTCAGATTAGGAGAAATGTTCGGCGACATGCTGGGCGAGTGTGCGTAGAGCATCGGCGACGGCACTTGCAGACCATACATGGCGACCATGGGCGGCGCCATCGGCATCCCGGGGACCATCGGTGGCGTCATGGGCATGGCCGCCATACCCACAGGGGCGCGGCTGGCGTTGCGCATGATATTCTGCTGGACGGTGCGCCCGCGCAGGTTCGGGACCTTTGTTTGCTCGGGATCGAGCAGCAGCTGGAGCGCGAGCAGGGTCAGGAAGGCGTCATTGCCTGCGTTATGGAGTGGCACTTGGACGTCAACCCCGAGCGACTGCACGAGGTTCGCCAGGGAAAGCGTCGACCCTTTCGCGCGCGGCTTGCCGGACGGCTCTTGCATATTGCCGCGCAGTCCGAGATTGAAAAGATGCCGCTCGTAGTTGGCGGTGTCGATGATCAAGACGTTGTGTGGTAGTTCTAACGTCAGCAGCGCGGTGAGAAAGCAGAAATGTCTCATCTTCACAGGCACACGTACTGATCTTCATCTCCTCGAGTTTGCGAAGGTCTCCGAGGATGCCATGGCCCACGAGCACGAGACTGTTGGGCACGGTCTCAGAGTCGGGGCTGGTCATGCTGCTGGGAGAAGATAAACCGCCTCAGCATGTGACTATCACGCCATGAATTGTATCGATGGATTCTCACCTGATGACTGCTTGAATCACTTGCGGAAGTTTGGCCCTGCCGGCGGGCTGGCTTTCTCCGAACTATCCAAACAGTGTGAGGTATGCCAAAGAAGCCTGGCACGAAATTCTCACAGCATACTGCAATGCATGTAGATTAGCCCTGGAGTCAGGTGCTCAGCGAGGATTGCAACGCACCACCCAGGGAAAGTTTGGCCGATGTTTGTTGTGAACCCTATCCGCATATTCAGTCACAATATAATGGCCCCTCCTGTCGATCACAGCCGAAGGTTATCTTATGGAGATGAGGGGCGATCGTTTAGAGAAGGCTTGCCTGTAGTTGGTCTCGGGGTCTGGCGGCCAGACACGGACACTACCAGCGAAGCGTCAGCCACAATATCCATAAATCAGCTGACCGCGATACCAACGCCTCGAGGTGGCTGCAGCGTACAGCAGCGTATCCCCACTCTAGACACGTCGACGTATTACGTTCGGACCATTCAAAGTCAATTGCCAGGAACGTTTTGTCGCGCGACTGCCAGAGTTCCTGGATGGCCTTGTACTCGCCGTCACGTACACGCTGCTTAGAAGACGCTAAAACAGCAGCCGGGAGGGTAGTGTAGAGCTTCTTGTAATGCGAGTAGTCCGAGACCGTGCGCAGGTGGCGCTGGGACGTCTCGAAGGGACTGACACGCAGAATGTTGTCGACGAGCGGCAGTGTCTCGCCAAATCTTCGCGAATACCTCAGACAATTTTCTGCAAGTTTATGCAGAGGACTGACCTGGTTTTGATCATCTTCAGGAATGCGCCGATGGAGGTCATACGCGTTACGATGTGGGCCTTGCCCGTCCAGCAGTCGGTGACAGTGATAACCGGCCATGAGAATGTGAGAAATTCTTCGAAGGACTCGAAAAAGACACCCCAAGATCGTTCAAACCTGCCATTCATGTTCAGCGCCCTCGGACACGAGACGTGGTGGTACCACATACCAGGGGATGTTGTGCAATTGGAAATAGCCCATGTATGCCGAGTACACCTGTGAAATGAGCAGTGGGTCGACGTCCCTGACATCGAGCCTGAGCGTACTTACGGACTGTAGGTCATACTCCCAGCCCTTTGGATCCACCAGGTTGAAATCGGACATGACGACTGTATAGAGTAGTTAGTTGCACGAGGTCCCCCAAAGCGCGTCGTTTAGGACAAGGAGCGATGTGTTTTATCGGTTCGAGAGCAACAGCACAAGCCCAAAGAGAAGCCCAGGAGAGGGGAAATTAAAAGAAGGGTATACAAAGCACGAAGGGGTCGTGAACGCGGGATTGAAAGACAGAAGGGCTGGCCAGACCAGAAGGCTTCAATCAGCCGCGTCGGCATCGTGGCACGCTTGAACGAAGGCGCTAAACTCGGAAGGAAGACCCGAGAGGTTCTCATCGGCTGGTAGGACACGCGTAGGGTAGAGCACAACGGCATGCATTTGGGGACGGACGACGGCAACGACGACGCGCAAGAGCAGGAGGTGGACGGCGAAAGCCAGAGTAAATCCGTGCGGTGCGGAGACAAATTCTGGGGAAATTACGAAGCGCTCAATATTCGAGAGAGGCTGCTGGACAAACAAGGCCAAACAAGACCCTTGACGTCTTCCCCAGTCTCACCATGACCGACACTCAGCAGAACGCTTCAGAGATACAGATCAATGTCAAAGGTATGCTCGCCGCGCTGCTCGACGGCAAGACACTCACGGTACCACGCAGGACCCAGCGAGCTCAAGCTCCAGATCACTATATCCACAGACAAGACCGTGCTCGACCTCAAGCAAGCGATCGCCGACAAGTCAGATGTCCCCGCCGATCGTCAGAGGCTCATATACTCTGGTGCGTGGCTTTCATCTGTGAAGACCATGTGCGTGCCTGACGACTGGTGAACGTGTGGTATAGGTCGCGTCCTAAAGGTATGTCGCTTCCAAAGTCATCACACGGGCATGAACACAGCTCATGGCCGTCGTTATCTAGGACGAGGACCAGCTTTCCGTTTATAAGATTCAATCGTCACATACCATCCACATGGTCAAGGGCGTGTCCCGCGCCCCCGGCCAAACGTCCCAGGCAGCGCCACAAGCTGTTCCCACCATGCAGACCGGCCAGAACCCAAGCGACCCGCTCACGCAGCTCAACAGCTCACGCGCGTTCGGCGCCATGGCGGGCTTCAACCCCTTTTCGCAGATGGG
This sequence comes from Phanerodontia chrysosporium, assembly GCA_001910725.1. Classification (NCBI taxonomy): domain Eukaryota; kingdom Fungi; phylum Basidiomycota; class Agaricomycetes; order Polyporales; family Phanerochaetaceae; genus Phanerodontia; species Phanerodontia chrysosporium. Next base: position 314,406 of record MJGA01000003.1, read on the forward strand.
CCTCAACCCAAACGATCCGAACATGGTGCGTAGCTTGTCCCAATGCTGTGCGGACTGCGGCGCCAACCTCGCGACAGATGCAAGGAATGCTCCAGAACCCAGAGTTTCTGAACCAGATGTCCGCCATGATGTCCGATCCCGCCATCCTTGAGCAGATCCTCGCCTCGAACCCGCAATTGGCAGCGATGGGCCCCCGCGTGCGTGAGCTCTTCCAAAGCGAGGGCTTCCGTCAGATGATGTGAGTGCCGCTGCATTACGGGCGATCCGTTTATCGCGTTCTCACGTCTGAGTGCCGCAGGTCGAACCCAGAGACACTGCGTATGATGCTACAGATGTCGAACATGATGGGCGGGATGGGAGGCGGCGCGGGCAGCTTCCCGATGCCTGGCGTCCCAGGTGGCGGAGGCGCGAATGCTCAGGGCAACCCCGGTTCACCTCCGGGTGCGGTCCCTCCGCCCATGTTCAACCCGTTCTTCTTCCCTCCGCCCCCTGCCAGCACCAGCACTCCAGGAGCTGGTGCCGCGCAGGTGCCGCTGCAGGTGCCGGCGCTGCCCCGGTGCAGGTGCTGGTGCTGGTGCCCCTCCTCCAAACCCGTTCGCAAGCATGTTTGACCCCGCCGCGATGCAGCAGATGATGGGCATGCTCGGCGGTGGCGGTCTTGGCGGCGGTCTTGGCGCGTTTGGTGCTCCTCCTGCAGCGCCAGCAGATACTAGGCCGCCTGAGGAGCGGTTCCAGGTCCAGCTTCAGGTGCGTGAGCCTGTTCTCCGTGCTTACCCTCCTCAAGCTCACGGTTGTCTCGCAGCAACTGCAAGACATGGGCTTCACGAACGCGCAGCAGAACATTCGCGCACTCCTTGCGACGGGCGGTAATGTTCATTCCGCTATTGAGTATATCCTTGGCGGTGGCGGTCTCTAGGAAGATATGATTATCAGAAACAGCAGGATGCGGAGTGTAACAGTGTTAACGGATTAGATATAGAATCATAATTACTGTACTAGCTAGCCGGAACGTTTGGATGTCGGAGGGGTCTGTCGTCTACACGCGGTATCTCGAGAACAGGCTGCATGGTACGGCACGCGGACGTACGCTTACGGTCGTTGGTTGCACGCTCAGTCCGAGAGGCACCGTCTTATCAGTCCCTGAAACGCCTCTTCCTCACACAGTAGGAGTCAGTATGTCGAGGCTGGATGCCAAATTCGTCAGGACGCTTGTCCCTGCAAAGCAACGCTTTTCCCCTTCACTCACAGTCTCCTAGAAAGAGTTTTAAAGTCTGTCGGCCTCAATGCTCACTCTCTGAAGCTGGGTCGTCTCCCGTGCTAAAACATTTGGTGTTGCATGAAGTTGTGGCGCAGGCTGTCCGCAGTGCGACCTTCCCACAAGTGCATGCTGAGAAGGCATGCTATGCCAGCCGGCATTCATATCACACAATCTGAATACACGATAGCATCTGCGACTGTATTCCGGACCCTTGTCTCCGGGGTAGGGGCATCATGAGGGGATGTGGCGGCAGACGACGCTGCAATTCGGATCTGCCCGGCAGATGGCCTGAAGGCCTCGAGGAAAGGGCGCAATCATTGGAACAATAAGTACAAGACACTTTCCCTTCCTATTGTTCAGAATACGGCAGCGTAGCTGTTTTTCTCCAGGTGCTCATCGTCAGAGGACCGCACGAGCTGCACCGCTGATACCATTTGGGAATGAACGTTGCGCGGAGCGCCCACACCAAGTTTGCCGTTTGCGGAAACCAAAGTTGAACCACATACACGCTGAGGCCGGCCTCTGTACTCGCCGGCGTGCACAATCTTGCTTTTCGCCACACATGCGATACGACCTCGAGTATATAATGCAGCCAGAAACTGAGGCTGCAACATCGCAATCATGCCCCGTGAGCCTACCACTCCCCCGCGCAGCCCTGCACCCAATCCTCTGTTCCTGAGCACACCAGCTCACAAGCCCACCTCCGCACAGGCAGCTTCGTTCTTTTCTGAGAAGACAGAACATGCCCGCGAAGCACTCATCCAGCAGCTCAGTCGCATTCCCCAAGTCGAGACAGAGCACTTTCTAAACAAGGTCCTCCCGACTGTCTTTGGGGAGCAGCGCGAGAAGGTGTTGCATAACGTCATGCAGAAACTGCAAGCGAAAATCGGAGACCATGGTCCCGCTCTCCGGAAGAAGGGTAACACGCATGTTTGGGCGTCGTTCTCCAAGCAGCCAAAGGAATCGGCCGTGTCCGAGGTTAAGACCTTCGAGAGTCTGGAAGCGGTCGCCGGCGACATATGCAGAGCTGTGGAAGCTTGCAGATGGCCAAACGGGTCCCCGGCTCAGCACTTCACTTACCGTAACAACGGCAACAGGTCGCCAGCAAGCCACCATCGCGATGATGACAACAAGTCTCGCCCGGACGGGTACTTCGTTCACTCACGCAGCTCTGGCATAAGGAGTGGCGTGGAGTGGGCGGACATCGGCGCTATTGGCGAGTTCAAGAAGGGTGACTCCGAGAGCGATGTTCAGGATGTACGTGTTTTCAGTTCTCTCAGTTCACTCGAACTGATTTTGCCTTCTCGTAGGATGCTCGGAAGATCCTGTGGGGCTTGAACACGATCATGCGCGAGGATCCTCGGCGCCGCTCGGCATACGGGTTCACTATCGAGAACACTACCACTAGGCTATGGTTTTGTGATCGTACTCAGATAGTCACAAGTACTCCTTTCGATTTCTGCGAGGTAACGCATCCCATACCGCACTGAGGACCGCACTGACAGCTTTCCACAGGACCCTCAATCGCTTGTCGTCTTCTTCCTCACTGCGATGTACGCGGACGAGACAGCGCTTGGATGGGATCCTACTATCGTTCGCGTTCCAGATGCTGAACGTCAGTCGAGGTTTCCCATCCAATACGACATCACCGTACACCACCTCCATGAGGACGGGCGCATAGAGGAGATTGTCTACCGGACGGAAGAGCTCATTTCTCATGCCGGAGCCGACGGGATCTATGGGCGCGGAACGCGAGTGTGGACCGCCCGACGCAAGACGGCCACTGGCAAGGTCGACCCGCAGTCTCCCCTTGTTGTGCTTAAGGACACGTGGATCGACGTCAACCGCGATCGGGAGGGCTGGGTCGTGAACACCATTCGTAGAGAATGCCGGGACACGTTCGCAAGCCCCGAAGATCGAGCTAAGGTGGAGAACCACCTCCTCACTGTCCTAACACACGGCGATGTCTATATCAGTACCAATCCACGCCAGCTAGACGTCACGCCAGCCTTAGACTGCTACTTCCTCAAACACGACGATGAACTGAAATTTTTCAACCTCGTCCCCGCCCTCATCCCTTCCCATGGGCCGCGGGCTTCGACTCCGAGCACGCACCTGTCCGAGTCGTCATACGTTGACCACTTGCCCCGACGGTATGTGGAGTTGGACCCTAAAGCCCACTATCGTATCGTGTTTCAGGAGCGCGGAGTGCCCATTCATGATGTCGAGTCTCTCTCTCAAGTTTTCAGCGCCATATACGACGTCGCAAAACGTGAGTCCTCACAGGTTGAAGAAATAGCTGTATAGGTTGTGGCTGATCCGTGCGTTGTCGTAGTATTGTTAGCGATCAATACCCTCGGTGGGTCCACCGTGATATCAGCAGCGGTAATATTCTGCTCTGCGACGGACGGGGCTTATTGACCGACTTCGAGTACGCCAAACGCTGGATGGATGACCAGTCGCCCCACCACAAGATGCGTACGGTGAGTCCTTCTTTGTACGCGCAGGTATCGAAGTCCTGGTTTTCATATTCTAACTGATAGGGAACTCAATATTTCATGTCTCTGGAAGCCGATCGCCATGATTATCTCTTCCGCCCCTCAAACCGTCAGCGGCGGCAGAAGGTCCGTACTGGCGAAGAAGAGAATGCCTCGAGTCTCTTCGGATACTTGGATGCAACCCCAAATCGAACTCGCTCCTCCAGGGGGCGCAAATCGAAACTCTCATACCGATATCACCCTCTAAATGAATGGGAGTCTCTGTTTTGGCTTTTGATGTACATAACCCTTGACAGGGTAGTGGAACCAGGCCAAGGTTCTCCGCACCAGCCGAAGAGCAAGCTCGAGGTCCAACGACAGCTTGCCCGCGCCTTGTTCTACAACTTTGGAGAACGGCAACTGCTGTTTACTAAACCTATCTCGTCCGACTTTGACGATCTTCTCGACCAGCTTGAGGCTTGCCTGCACCCAGAGGTCATTCCTGTGGCGTCAATTTTGTCGGAGATACGGGAGGACCTTTTCGCAGCATATCAGGACGTGGAAGTTGACGCTATGAAGCATCCAAACGGCGAATTGTCTCTTCGACTGATCAAAGATATCCTGGTCAGTTTCAGAGAAATTCACGAGAAATTTAAGAAGAAGAACATCAAAATCAAGCCTTTGCCTGCGTCTGAGGCTTGAAGAGACTGGAGACGGCTGGGCCAGAGATGTATTACTTCTTCGGTCTGGGTCCTGCAGTAATGTCATAACATAATCAATATATGGCCTTGTCGGGTCTTTCGCTTGGATTCGCTTACATTGCTTGCCCACGGCGTAGATTGGACGGACAGCCTCTACAGCCTCCCAGAAAGCGCAAACAACAGCGCCAACTCGCACGCGCTCTGTTCGACGATTCTGCAGAGCGCCACACGCTATTCTGCGGAATAGCGACGTTCCACTGGGACGGCTTTAGACAAAGGCTCAAGCGCTAACAGCTGCCTCCACAAGAGTTTGTGGTTCGTCGCAGAGAAGTCTGCGGAAATTAGGCATATCATAGTCGCAGCTTACCTCGAGACAGAGGCCGAGCTCTAGCCAGACGTCGACGAATCCCTCCAACTCTTCATCTCGAACGCCCGGATACCCAAGCGTTACAGCGACATTTGGAAGTATCTGGGGACCAAGCCGGACCTCACTGTTATACGGTTTCCGAAGGGAAAAGACGTGGCCGAGAAAATAGTGTCGCACGCTGACTACGAGCTCTATCTCTGATGCTGCCTGTTAGTCATGCGTGCACCGCGACCAGAAACCAAACCAACAGTCTGAGCATTTCAGAACCGATGTATCTTGAGTTAAGAAAGATCGCTTCTAGATGTCATCGCGTCCCGCAGCCACCTCTGCAACTGAATCTGATGCTGGTATACGAGCGTAGAAAGTGATACGGAGCATGTGAACATATGCTGCAGCTAGGACGCAACAGCGACAGGATCTGCGACCTCGTCTTGTGTGAGTTTTACGCGTTTTGCAACCTCATCCGGCTCTGGAGTCCGTTCGGAGGGCGCGCGTTTGCCTACTGTACCGTCGGTGGGAGGTGCATCGGCGTCAGCGGGTTCTGCGAGCACCACATTCAGTCAATCATGACCTTCTGAGAATCGCTTATCAACATACCTGGCGCGCACCGCGGCTCGCCACCCTGGGCGACAACGTCCTCAGCCTTCTCCTCATTCGCTTCTGCCTCCGCCGCGACTTTGGCAGCCGCGCGGAAGTACGGCTGCGCGACCCAGTGAGGCAGCAGCTTGAGGCCAGTCGGCTCGTGAATGGTGATCAGCTCATCGGACGGTCTGTCCTCTGCAGCCTTCGCATCTCGCTGCATGGCGAAGTCAGCCTTTGTCGATTCTTCGACGGGCGCACGCCACATACCTGCATCCGCTCGTCCAGCTCCCTGACAATAGCCTCGTACTGCTCCCACGCCGCTGCGTCGCCGATGCGCCGTACTTGCACGCGCGAGAGGCGGTCTCGCAGGTCTGTCTCGCGGCCGAGCGCAGGCCGGAGCAGCTTGAACAGGTGGCCCTTCACCGCGCTGCCCTTCGTCCGTGTCTTCAGTGACTTTACGATGGCCAGGTACTCGAGTGCGAGGCGCGTGTGCGGGAGGTGGAGCCCGCCGTCTGAAGACATGCACCAGGTCGACGGGAGCGCGGGTTCCACGAGCGACGAGGACGAGGAAGCGGCGGCATGAAGATCGCGGGGTTGTAAAGGTTGCCCTCCGCAGACATGACAGCGTCAGCGCCTGTCGCAGCGAGGCATGCTTCGATGTCGAATGGAAGAGGATATTGCCATTCGCGATTACGGGGACTGAGACGGCCTCCTTGACTGCTCGGATCTTTTCCCAGTCTGCAAGACCCTGCAAGAGTGTGAGACCGGTAATGGGTGGAAGGTCTACTTGATCCTTACCGTATTATGACCTCGTTGTTCGCGAGTTCGTCCATGGCATGTGAGAATTTGTGCTCCCGCACTCTCAAGCATCTTCGCGTATTCCACCGTCTTCTCAACAGTTGGGAAGACACGGAACTTGGCAGTGACAGGGATGGACAGGTTCTTGTGGAGGTTGTTGACTAACATGAGGTAAGTACAACACTCTGAGTGTAGCGAACTGACTTACTCATTTTGTAGATGAGATCCCACTCGTCCTGCAGGTATGAGCCGTAGTGTCCACGCCGAGCAATGTCTTGAGGGCAACCCAGGTTGATGTCAACTGCATCACAATGCGCTTCTACCACTTGTGCGGCCTTCAGAAGGAAATCCGGGTCGTTTGCGGCGAACTGGACAATCAGAGGCCTGTCCTCGGGGCCGCCTTCTTCGCCGCTGGCGATGTCGAACATTTCCGTTCTATATGACTTTCGCTGATCTTGCGCGAACATCTATGATGTGATGAGTATAGCTCTTGGAGAAGAATCTTCACACAGCTCACTCTAGCGTTGATCATGGGTGTGTATATGAGCTTCGGAGCTCTGTTTGAGCTACGTTCTCTTGACTGATGACGTTTGACTCACCTGTGCGCCATATTTTCTTGACAGTTTCCTCCATGCCTGCCTATGTCAATTCAACCTTCTACCTCTGCAATTTACCCTGGGGCTCACCAGCTCGCTTTGGTCTACCATCGGCGCAACTACATACTTCGGGCTGCCGAGGACTTTACGGAAGAAGTCATAGCCTCCGAGTTTGGTCTGTGGGGTCGAGGGTCCTGATGCGGTCATTACTGCGAGCAGCAAACGAGCCACGCGAAGGCCGCGTAGGAGAAAGGCGGATATTTTGGAAGAGAGGGCGGACAACCCAAGTGAGGCGGCGTGAGCTCGGGAGGCGCCCGCGGAGGAGACCAAGGCAAATCTGCGAGCGCGATCTTCAATTGGCCCGATCAACTGTGCACGTGACCTCGGAGCAGAAGAACCAGGCCCCGCGGCAAACCAGACGCTATCTTTCTCTGTTTGCACCTCCTCCACTCTGAGTTATGCGAGAGCAAGCATGAGCGACACCCAGCATGACCACCCCAAAGGCAAGACTCGCGCGGTAGAGACGCTCGACGTGGAGGACGAGGCTCGGAGAGAGCAGAGGATGCGTACGTGCTGCGCGCTGTACCGGGATGCGTGTTGAACGCGAACGTACAGGTGATATCTTTCAGCAGCTGGACAGCAAGTCAGGCCCGAGAAGCCAGCCTGCGCCTCGAGACATCAAGTTTGACTTTGGCGATCGGTCGACGTTCATGGTAGAGCCCCCTAGCGAGCGTGAGTTCTCTGACCTGTGTTTCCGCAATCTGCCCATGATTGATCCTTTGGGCTGCAAGTCTTATCACGGGTGCAAGCCTTCCTCCCGCAGTTTGCGGCTTCCACCGAAGAGATTGCGCGTCGTGCCCAGGAGGACCCTGACAGTGTTGACATTGAGAAGCTCGTGGGCGACGAGGACAGGTACATCCAGATGGTACGCCTCATTGACCGCTCTTCCGCCCTTACACTTACGCTGTGTCGTCTGACGGTGGGTAGAACCTTGGGCTTGGAGTCTTTGAGGAGCAACGGGGAGCGGGGTCGAGCTCCTCAGCAGGTGACACAGATACCGAAATGCATGCAAGTGAGACATCTGTGACCTCCTCAGACTCAGACTCTGCCTCGCACAGCGACAGTATGGACTCGTCGGATGAATATGACTCGGACTCTTCTGTCGATATCATCTCGTCGACGATGGCCTCTTTGGCACACTACAGGCCGATCAAGCCCCTTCCCCGGCGCAGGTCCGCTCGGCCTCAGATCGTCGAGCTCGATGACGCATCCGCGAGGCAGGACGGCGGGTCATCCTCCAGCTCGGGGGAAAGTCCAGCGTGAGGTCGGTTGGTTTCCGTGCTCTGTATCTCCTGGTTCTCCTGAATGCATATATTTTGCTGCTCACACGAGCGCGCAGTCCTCTGGAATGCGTCTATACCCGCTTTGGAGGACCTGTTCGCATGTGATAGGACGAGGGAGTGATTGGCATGTTGTATGTGCATCTTCGGTTTGGTTTGGCGTGTGCTGCGGTTTGAAATTGCATCTGAGATTACCGCTACGGTTGCTCAAGCGAGCGTCCTGATCGAGCGTTCGGAGTGTCCGTGCTACAGGGCGAATATAATCGTCGACCCGCTCCCGACGTTGCGTTCGGCCACCCACCTCGCTCGTTCCGCTTTGTGCGCATCCTTCGATGCTGCCCTTTCGTCACCGACGGCTCTGCTTGCTTCCGCCCGCTGCAAATGGAAGGTGGCACGTGCCTTGCCCTGCCTCGACCGCAGCATGAAGTGACAGGCTTATAGTATCCGCTCGACTCTGTTTTACTGTCCACTTTTCCTTCTGCTCGACATCCATCATCGTCCACTTCACCGCGTTCAACAGCCTCACGACCAGGCATGAACGCGTTTGCAGCCGATGAGCGGCAGCTCATGCCGGTCTGGTCGTACAAAGTATGTCCGCTTCACGAACGGCCCGCCTCTGCTGATGCCCATTCCTTGGTCCCGCAGCTGGTCGCCTTGTCGTATTGTATATCATGGCTAGGGGCGTACACGAGCACTCAGATTGTCATCCACGCCAAGTACTCGCGGAAAGCGTTGTTCCGGTGGATGTGGACATTCATGGCCAGTGTCGCGTTTGGGTTTACGGCGATCTGGTCGATGCACTTCGGTACGTGGTAAAACCTTCTGAATTACAGGGTGCTAAACTTTACGCTAGTGGGCATGCTGGCTTGCCGCTTAGACGTCAGAATTACTTTCGACAAAAGCCTCACCCTGCTATCCGCCGTAATTGCAATCCTCTTCACGTTCGCGGCCTTCTCCAGCGGGTACGCTACAGAAGCCATAGAAAACTCAACTCCTATGGTTTTTCTCTCGAACTGGACCAAGGCACTCCGCTCATCGTTGCGGCCACTCTTGTTCGGTGCTCCCGAAGCGGACCCTGAGTCTGGCCGTGCACCAGTTGCTGCTCCTGACTATGGTGAAGAAGAGCGTCGACCAATCCTAGCCAGCACTTCTGACCGTGGAGATGATGACGAAGAGGACGAGGAGCGGCAGCCTGCGGAAGGACTGGGGGACGAAAGAGCACCAGCGCGCCCGGCTGGGGCGTTCCAACTCCCTCTTTATTGGACCGTTGCCGCGATCCTCAGAAGACTCGCATGAAGAGCGCATCTCGCATATCTCCGAAGCAACCTCCGAGAGAACGCTACAACGTCCTTCCTCCTTCGACTCTGCAAATCCGCTTCGACGCCTGGCAGCGTTGTGGTCTACTACTGCCAACAGGCCGCCGCCGCCTCCTTCAGAGCTGCCGTCATCAGCTAGGACGTCCGAAGAGAGCACTCCGCTCACAACAAGCAGCAGCGACGATTCTGCTAATGCTAACGGGGGTATCGCGCCGGGATCTGGGTCGTCTGGCAACCACACATTTTCGAATACCAGTTCAAGCTTGTCCTCTCGTTCTTGGAGCGAGCCCCTTCACGCTGGACTCAGCCGTGAAGCCCGTCTTAGGATCAAAGCGCAGGCCCGCGACAAGCCCGTCCCAAAGTTCGGATGGAAATACTGGTTCAAGACGTACTACCAGTCCATCACGTTTCTCGTGGGCGTGAGGGCTGCTATCTGGGGTCTAGCCATCGTCTTCATGCATTATTGTGGTATGTGGGCGATGGAGATTCCGGAAGGTCGTATCGCCTGGGACTGGGGCATCGTCATCCTCTCCTACGTCGTCGCTTTCTCGGTGTGTTTTGTTGGGTGCATTGCGATGGTACACATGGAGGTCCACTTCGGACGTCAAGTGGTTTTCAGTACAATCGCTGCTATCGGAACATGCTCAATGCATTACACTGGTACGTAGGAAGGGTATATGCGCTCTTTCGCAGTTGCTAATGCATTACCCATCAGGCATGGGTGCTGCGACGTTCTACACGCGAGCTCCACCATCTCCAGACGCAGGGTATCCCGACTATTTGCCCTTCGCCATCCTGGTCATCGCGGTGTTCGTCTGCGTCATCTCGAACGCTGTCTTGGCTCACAGCGCGATCATCTCGAGAAACCGCATGGCAGAGGTTATACTCACCAAACGGCGATTTTGGCGGATCATGGCTGAGAAGGAGGCAGCTGAGCAGGCCAACGAGCTCAAGCAGCAGTTTATCTCCGTTGCAAGCCACGAGGTTCATCGTCCATCTGGCGGCGAGATACAGAGCGCTAACGTTGTCGATAGATCCGGACGCCATTACACGCAGTCAACGGCTACTGTGAGCTTCTAGCCATGACCGACCTCACGGAAGAGCAGGCGGCCTACGTCAGCAGTATCCGTCAGGCGTGTCATACGATCAACGTCATTGCTGGCAACGTTCTAGGTGCGCCGATCGGCTTCGTTTGGCATTGTGTACTAACTGTCCGCGCAGACTTTACCAAGGTACGCCTGATATCATAGCTTTGCTCGTCACGCACCGCTCATTATGCTCAGTTGGATCGCAACAACGTCGAAATGTCTGCGCGACCCGTCCTGGTAGACTTGAGGAAGATGGTGGAGGATCAAGCCCGTATCATCGAAACCCGTGATACCTCAATCCCTCATCACAAGGTCGAGGTGGTGGTTTTTGTGGATAACAATGTTCCTCGTACTGTGTACCTGGATGAAACCTACACTTATCGAGTAAGCGGAATGACTCTGCATGCTTGCCGTCAGCTCACCCTCTTTTCAGATTCTCATGAACGTACGTTCTCTAAATCAGTGTAGCATGCCCCGAACGTGATTCGCTGACACTTCGACAGTTACTCTCAAACGCTCAGAAGTTTTGTGAAGAGGGCTACGTCTGCGTCCATGTGGCTATGGAGTCCGAGACTCGGGTCACCATCAAGATCATTGACACGGGCTGTGGAATCCCAAAGTCGTTCCGCAGCGCGCTCTTCCAGCCCTTCCGGCAAGCCGACAGCTCTCTCACGCGACCGAAGCAGGGCACCGGTCTCGGATTGAGCATCGTCAAGCACCTCGTACAACGGATGTCTGGTGAAGTTGACGTGGAGTCGGTTGAAGGCGAGGGCAGCACATTCACCGTGAAGCTGCCGGTCATGCTTGCGTCCAACTCTCCTGAGAGGACGCCGCCGCCGCCGGTCAAGAAGACGATCAAGGTCGTCAATCGGAACGAGCGAACCGCGAAACTGTTCGTCGACTTGTGGTCACGACACGGGCTGAAAGCGAGTCGGCTGCTACCGGGCACATCGCTGCAAGAATTGGCCCAGGATACCGACATTGTCTGGACTGATGTTCAGTCCGTGCAGCAGCACCGCGTTCTCCAGGAGCTGCTGCATCGCGGCAGAGCCGCCAAGCTGCCCGCCATATTCATAGCGTATTCCGACCACCAGGAGCTGTCCGCTTTGGACACCCTGCTGTCCCACGCGACCAATGCCGTGCTGGTCAAGCGGCCTGTGGTCACGCACCGCTTACTCGAGATCCTTCAAAATCCAGAGCCTCACATGGGCGCGCAGGTCAACCCGGCGCCATCTCGCGTTCGATTTGCCCTTCCGGACGGCGTGTGCCCGATGACACCACAGGAGGAGGTTAAACGAGAGCCGCATGTCACGACGCCTCTCTCTCCCGTCTCGCCGAGGGAACACACGCCGCCGCGGCTACATCCAGATCAGCCTCCGGCGTCGCTCTTGCCTGAAAAGGAGAGGATATTGTTGGTGGAAGATAACATGGTTAACCAGCACCTCGGTAAACGCCTGCTCGAGAAGCTCGGGTATGAAGTAGAGACCGCAAGCAATGGCCAGGAAGCGGTGGAAAAGGCGAGCCAGGCGAACTTTTGCTGCTGTTTCATGGACTGTCAAATGCCAGGTACGAGTCTTTGTATGTCATGTGCAGCGACTTGCTCTGACATGAAATGATGTAGTGCTGGATGGCTTCGCAGCGACTCGAAAAATCCGCGAGCTCGAACACAACGGCACGATCCACGGACGGTTACCTATAATCGCCCTTACTGCGAACGTCAGTACGGAGAGCGAAGAAAAATGCCGCGCAGCCGGCATGAACCACTTCTTGCCGAAACCATTCAAGTTGAACGGTGCGTGCTATCGTTTCGTGCTGTGGTGGAATCTCTCTGACACTCCGATGCAGACCTGAAGGTTGCGCTTGCTCAACTAAAAGACACGTCGCCCACAAGTACCAGTTGGACCCACCTACCCTCCCTACTCCCTCGCTAATCTATGTCACCCGTGCATCTTGTTTTTGTCCCGATCATTTGCATTTCTATCGCATCCTGCTATTCATTTCACTGTAATCTTAGATCACATCTGACCTTGTCCTAGAACCAGTCGCCATCTACCGTTGTTGTTTGTGTTGTTGCTACCCCCACCCTATACACGCCATACCCGTCGTGGCCAGAGCCATCCTTGTTTGTATTGTAGAGCGATTACATCGCTATTGTACGTCTCCCTTCACGTAATCATATTCGCTACGCGTATACTGTACTTCACATCTTCCATGCCATGTATCATCAAACGACGAAGATTAAGACCGAGGATTGTCGGTCATATGCACAATGTGGTGGTTGACGTGGACGACTCCCGAAGCCACCCGTCGGAACCGCACTCGAGCTTCGGCTCGAAGCCACGTACTCGAATGGTCGTGGCTTCGACAACTCTACTTAAGCCTGACGACCCGGAAGTTCGGCCTTACGCACGCTTGATTTATTGTCCTTTCGTTGTGACCGTGAAGCAAACAACCGCCATTTCCAATGGTATACGACATCCCGAGGTAACACAGTACAGCGAGGCCGGGGCAGCTCATGCAGCATTGGAAGCCTCCCGAGCGCGCGCCCTAGCGTGGTTCATAGCCTCCTCTGCTTTCATTTCTCTCCACTCGCACCCGTCGTGATACTCACACCATCTGTAGGAGCACCATGAGTCACGCAGTACCACCGAACGGGCATGGATTCACTCACGAGCAGCGCCTTGTCAAATGTACGTCTACGCCCATGGGCGGCCGCTTGCCGTACCAGAACTGGAGTATGCTGGTGAGGTACCGATCGAGGAAGTCGTTGTCGACTTTGAACGTTTTGGTTCCGATGATGCCAGACTTGTCTGGCAAGCTGGACTCGTCGTCGTCGTCACTTGAGTCCGGTTCTGACACAGCAACGGGCTCAGGCGGCGGGGCCTCGTCGGGTACAGCAGCAGCCTCGACGACCTCTGGAATATTTTCAAGCTCAGTGGGTGTCACGTTACCGCCTGGCAATGGTCGCTCTGTCCCTTCTGGAGGCTCGCTTTGCGCCCGAGACGACTGTACGCCCGAAGTAGACGCCCCGTTGAGCGACGCCACGCCGAGCTGGAAGAGCCGATCTCGGACTTGTGGCGGCAGCGTAGTGCGTTTCGCGACGTTGGCGATGATATCGTGCAAGAGCTGGTGCTGCTCAGAGATTTTCTCCTCAGCGGTAGTCACACCCACTGGCACGCTTTCCTTAGCTGGCTCCTTCCCTTTGCCGCTTCCTTGCCCGCGCACCTGGGTGCGGTAAATGACGGTCAGAGTGTCGTCAACGCCCCCCACGTGGAGCATCTCAACAGCGTTTCGCCAGACGCGCACGATGTCATTGAGGCACTTGACATCACTCGCCAGACCTGACTCGGCTTGGAACCGTTTGGAGAACCGTAGAGTCGGTTTCAGACCCAGCTGCGCCCAGAGCGCCTCAAAATCCAGGGCATGAGTGGATGTCGCGGGATCGGATAGTGCATGGGATAGCAGCCTGTGGTAGAACATGAGCTGGAGCCTCGCGGGCAACGTGTCCTCTTCTACGGGCATGGTGGGCGTATTGCGACTCTTCGTATCGAGTAAATGAAGCAGGTACTGAGGAGGCGAGGGCGGCGGTCGGGGTATCGGGGTATCAGACTGTGTATCATCACTGGTGCTCTGCCGAGGCGAGAAGAATGCCGTGATCGAAGGTTGAGAAGGGGATGTATCGCAGCGCGCTTTCTTCGACTTAGGCTTGGATGGCGTTGTAGGCACATTGACTTCAGGCCTATCTCGCTTGCGTTCGTTCCCTGGAGAGGCCGGCGATGGAGGAGACGATGGCGGCACCTCATACGGACGGCGCTGAATCTCATCCTGTGTGGCGGTATGACGGCAGGATCAGAAAATCAGACACAGAGACTCACGATGATGCCTGTGATAACCTGGCCTTGAAGTACGCCAAAAATTGGCATTTCTCGCTAAGCGTTTGGTCAATACACATAGAGAACTCAAGAAGAGAAACGTACGCATTTCCCAATCTCAATGAGGGATTGCACAGATTCTACCATCTGCAGTATTCTTCTACTCTTCAGTCTCATTGCAGCAGTGCGTCTTGTTGATAACTCACCTAAGGGCCCATCGTTCTTCGCTTGTTGTTACCTCGACGGGCACCTTTTCGGGGTGGATCTCCCTCTCGAGTGCTTTGTGCACCGACTGGTGACAGGCGTGTCAGCATTACGCCAATTCAGCGCGTGTATTCGTACCGAGCCGCGTTTCGCAATCTTGTCCATCGTTCTAGCCGCCTGCTGGTCAACACGGATAACCTTGCCAGTCGTTGTGGCGAAAGACGCAGGCCTATGCTCTAGCTTCCTGCTTCGCTTCTGCAACAACCCGTACTCAAATTGTACTTCACACCTAGGGCCTGAGACTCAGATGTCAAGTGTGCATGAGACAATGAGAGGCCCACCAAGATGGCCCACTCAGATCTGTTACAGCCAGAGTTCCTGCGCGACGTCTGAAGCGGTAGTAATGGCTGCCTTTCTCATATGGAAGAAATAACGATGGGATATTCCACTGGGACATGGTAGCCTCTGTCGACGGTCCAGCTTCAGGTGGGTGAACGGCAGTCGAACTTGCAGAACATGTCTGACGTTTCGCAGACTCGTCAGCAGGTTTCTCTATTGCGATTTCGACAGCGGGACCACCAGAGTAAGAGCCACGCTGTTTCGCATTTGTACTCTTGTCTTGCAAAAATGTCTGAGGACCGCTCTTGTGGGTTTGTGCAGCGATCGTGGCGTCAAGAGCAGCGAGGTCTTCGGGAGTAAACTCTGAGAAGTCATATTTGGAGAACTCGTCGCTGTAGGTTGACTTTGGGCTTGGAGGAACGTCCGGAAAGATAGGTCCGTCAAGAGAGACGTCGGGGGAAGGCCCGTGAGACGGAGGAAGATCGATTATATAGGGCAGTATCTCGGGGTCAAAGGAGGTATTATACGCGTCGTAGTCGTCGATGTCAGACATGGCGCTCTACCTCAGAGAGTTCCTGCATGGCTGAAGGTCAAAACTGAGCTCTTGGGGCACAAGATCATGCAACGCACCGCGAGCTACGGCAAAGGACATGGCAGAGGACGGCAAGAGAGACGCGGCTCGCCTGTTCAACTCCGGAGCGCTTGCCGCGCCTGACGCGTCTGTAAATGGGTGTCACGTGCAGCCACGCCTTCCCATCTCCGACATTCGCGTTTCTAAGACTCGACCTCGTCCAAGATGTTGTCTGATCTCAGCTGGATTTGGTCTTCGACAGATATATGGGTCACATCGCACGAGCTATTCATGCCGACTATTTTCAGAAGTATGCTTCATGCTTGCGAAGGCATTGTCAGAAACTCCAACCCTTGACCGTTGAACATGATCCCTTCCGTTCAGTTCAAACTCAGTGCAAACGGCGAAAACTTGTCACCGACGCCACACTGTGAGAGGAAACTACGACTGCGATGGCGAAGGGCCTCCGCAATGGCCTATGGAGGTCATATTCCACTTACAGCGCTCTAACGATCCCTCCTCTTGAGTCTACCAAGTGCCACAGCCAAGGGCTGTCCCTGTTTCCGCATGTGTGCTCGAATCGCAGCATTCATAGGACCGGCTTCTACCATGTAAGGTGAGCATTCAAACCTATCATCCAGTATGTATGCAACATGACTTACGTTCTACGCAAGCACGACAGCATCGGCCGCCCCGTACGTCGGCATTTCGGTCTGCATCCTCAAGATAGGTCTCGAGCGGCAGTGATGAGTGATTTGCTATCGCTACTAACCGGCGTCCTGGCCAGCAGTGGAACAAAATCTCCTGGGATGTTGTCGTCATTCAGAATGCTGACAACGCTGGACGTCGTAGAATTTATGTGACGGCGAACAACCCTGCCGTCCATATCATCGTCAGATAATTGCTCAACGACATTGAGATCCTCTCTGCAAGACATTCCGGAAGTTGAACCTTTTCAAGTTCGCTGCTTGAAGACGGTGAGGAGAAAAAGAGAATCGACGATCGTACGCTGTTTTTCCTTGGCTAACAGATGGGTCGTTAAGGCTGACATTGCAGAACTGGTTCTCATGCTTCCTGTGATGAGTGCTTCTGATCGACTTAGCCAACCGTATTTTACATGCAGTTTGTGTGAGCGGAAAACACAAGAAGTGCATTCGCGTTAGGCGATCGAAGGATTGCTTTGAGAAAGGATGCGTTCGCTAACCTACGAAAGCTCGGCAGGCCTGAGCTCGTCAATTCCGCGGACGGACTTACCGCGTCCTCGTATGCTGTGAGTAGCCAAGACCTCGTCGCGCCCCTGCACTCATTTGATCTTTGCTTACTCCACAGACACAAGCTATTGTACAGCGATGACGCCGACATGTCACCCGTCGACGATACGTCGCCCGTTACGGATGATTTCCATCACGTATGTTTGCGCGCATGGGAATTCGGCGTTACGACAGTCCCGCTAATGAATGCATGCTTGCACTGCAACACAACGTCGAACTGCGTCAGTGCGACCGCGGGCGACCTGTCTCCGATGCGGCGGCGGAAGAGTAAATCCAGCCCACGACGACGTTCTTCCCGCAAAGGTTAGCCTCCTCGTCAGCGCCAGTGGGGCTTCCTTTCCGTGGACCAGAACCGCATTGATCTGTGGTCCTCGGTCACGGCGGTTCGTGAGAAATTGGTTCCGGTGAGCAGAGCATATTCTATACTTGCTGTCCTGTCAATCCCGATCTACTCGACGGCTGGCCGCTGACGGGCATATTGATAATGAGGTCTGTTGTACAGACTGTAGACAGACCTGCAAGGAGCGACCGGGATTCTTGATAAAGTGGTCACACGACGGGCTAGTACTTTGCGAGTACTACCGCCGACCGCGGAGGAGAAAAACCTTGACCCCAGAGTGGAATCAAGGTGAGACAAGGCTCCGAGGCCAGCTTCTCAGCTTGAAGGTGTAGAAGAACGCTACGATGGTCATCGTCATCAAGCTATAGAATGGGTTGCTATGCCTGTGAAGGCCCTTGATACCTAACATGGGCTATCGGCGGTGGGTATGTATTTACTGCAACGCCTTCTTCGCCATTCTGGCTGATCACGTACGACCGTGGGTGCTTGCCACGCTTTGCAGGGATCTCCTGGCTTCCATGTTTAAGAAGTAGCCCGGGCGGCCGAGGTTTGCCTCGGGCGCATTGACCTTTCTGTGGGTTCATCAGCCATCGCAGCCTGTTGCTACCCTCGTGCAAAGTTTGCTTTCCCTCGGCCAACGAATCAACATTCGCATTCAGTCCTTGGACGACGTAAGCGTGACACCAGTGCTTCCGAGAAGTCATGCAGAAACGTTCCTCTGTCTGTCGCAGATACAAACCGACGAGAGACTACGTCAGCGCGCGAATACATGTACTCCGGTATGGCCATGGTCGTTGAATCGCAGCTGCTCTTGTTCCTGTGACTATGTGATACCTTCTATGTCTTGCGCTGATTGTGGATCAAATTCTAGGATCTAGTGGCTATCAACTATATACAATACATGTGCTGTTCGGCCCTCACTTCTTGGACCGTAGCGGAGGGCAGGCTGCCTGTAAGTCGAATGTGAAATCTGACATGCAATTTATGAGCGTCAAGGTCAAGCTTGCAGCGGCCATACTATCTCCTCCTCCATCGCCAGTTGGTCGCCTACGTGGTATTTGCTCCACGGAAACGTTGCGAACAGCGGGCACACAGGCTACTGACGGGGTGTGCCTCACCTCCGTGCCTTCAGGCGAATATGTTGGAGTAAGTTGCGCAGTGCCGCCTGCAAACCGCTCTCCCAATTATTACCGAAGCTCGACGATGACCCTCTTTTCTGCCAGCTATGTCAGACTGGCTCGCGCACGCTAGGTGCCTTGCGCGCCCCGTGCCTCGTGCTTTCCCTGCCTTTTCAATTTGCGAGGTGGTGACACTGACGAGTTGCGGCGCGGACGACGGACGCGATTCCAGTGCTCTCCCGGGACATACGGCGGACTGCGCGTTCCGCGTCCGAATAAGATTCGCAAAGCGCGAGATGTAACGAACAGGATGTGTTAGTTGACAATTTTGCCTCAGGCATGTCAAGAACTTCGATCCTGGTAGGTAGAGAGCCATCTTTATCTCACGCGAAGATGTTCAGCTGAGGCCTGCCCGCGTCTTCAGCAACCGCAATCCAGTGTCGAGTTTTCCGGACTAGCACCTAGGCAGTGATGATAGTCCTATCTATCGGCATTGCGCGAGTCCGCGACCCCGCTCTGCCGGTGCGGGAAATGCTGGCGCAAAGATCGCAGGAGGCGGCGGCGGCTGTGGTTTCGCCTTGATCGCAGTGTATGTTGAAACAGGAAGACAGCCGACGTCGTGCCATCTCACCTCGCCATCATGGAACGTGGGATTCATGTCTCCCTGCGCGGATTGAGGGCACGCCATGTCGTGCCAGCCGCATGGGTCGTCTTGCAACGACCTCCAGGTGCGTTTCCCTGCCAGCTATTCGCGCCGCGTGTTCACCTCGCGAGCTCTAGCTCGTTGTCTGTCTCCTGCCTCGTGAGCGCAGTTGTTTCCAGAATATAATTATTCTTTTTGTATCTGTCGGTCAAAGCGGCACCCTTTCTCACTGCGGCGCGCGGTGGACGGCGACCGGGGATAATTGGTTGTGACGCCAAGAAGAAGAGCGGTAACGGGTGTGCCGATTGGCTCTGTCCCGGCGTCTAGCTACGTCAGACCTCAACCACATTCTTCTAAATCGTTGTCCCTGATTATGGAGGGCTCGCGCAGCTTAGGTCGGACGACATCTGCTCAAAGAGACTGACCTACAACCAGACATGCAACGATGGTCGTCGTAGCATCCGAGGAGCGTCAGGAGGGGCCGAACAGCGTCCGCACAGCTCCTCTCCGCGCGACGGCCGTCTTCTACCGAGGCGATTGCAGTCGGTGCAGCGTGCACTGCCATTGGTGGGAGAACAGTCTTCATCCCTGCTTTATCTAAGGCGCCGGAATTTAAAGGGGAAGAACGTGCTCGAACGTGTTCGCCGTCAAAACTTTTCCATCAGCACCCTTGTCCCTTCACAAAGGGTTTGCCGTGCCGAGTGGTTCAACCCTCGTCAATCATCGAGGTTCAACAAGCGCCACAGTGCTCTCTTATTTTTGAACGTGTGGCCCGCCTCTCACTTTCCTCTTTCACCCCCTTCTGCCACCCAGGAGTCCCAGTGTGTGTTCGCGTCCTGCGCCCTCAGAACCACTCACCACTGCCTAGTCCCTTACCGCCATGCACCTGTCGACGCTCCTCCACGTCTTCACCGTCCTCGCCCTCGCGGCTGTATCCCCCATAACCGCGCTCCCGAGCAGCGATGCCACCCTCGCAGCACGCAACGGCGCGCCGTCCCTCCAGGCTCGCGCCCCGACACCATCTCTCGCCGCACGCAGTCCAGCACCGTCGGGCAGCCTCAAGAAGCGCGCTCTGAAACAGAAGCCCTTGACCCCGAGGAGCGCATCTCGCAGCAACTCTGCCCGACACCGATGCGCGTGTGCCCCATCGACGCGCAGTCGTCGCCGATGACCCTCACGGAGTGGATTCGGGACGGCTTTGAGTGTGTGGACCCTCTCGAGGACCTCACGTCGTGCGGTGGATGCGGGATCGTCGATGTGAAGTATGTCTTATCCGTCGTTGCCGTATCGCACGCACATGCTGACCGAGCCTGACCCGATGATAGGTATGATTGTACCGCTATCAAAGGCGCGCAGGCTGTGTCCTGCGTCGTGGGCCAGTGCCGCGTCGATTCGTGCCAGCATGGCTACACGCCCTCGTTGGATGGCAAGTCGTGCATCCGAACCGTCTGAATGAACTTCCCTTCTTCTACTCTGTGATAGACTTTTCTTCTTGGTTTGGACGGTTGATCATTCATACACTTCTCTTTCACATATGGACTTTCGTATATTATTCATCACTCCTATCTGGGCTTTGCTCTACTGTGCATCATCTTAATCCTTTCCATCTTTAACGAGCACATACTTGGCGTCCATGGTGGCGACATTCCTCACGAACCCGGACCTTTAGACCTTGGATTGTATCCTTGTTGTAGAAATCCCCCAAGTCATGTCGGTCCTTACGTTGCTTACGACTTGGATACATGTTGCCACGTTGCCGTAGATTCAAATGATACACCGATGACCTGCAGCTACGACACCCAACAGAATGAACCTTAAGCTTGGGGCAGCGGCATTGGGTTCGATATCTCCTCGTGCAAGCTCTGCATGCTTCATGACCGCAAGAGTGAGTTAGTGCTTGCCCTAGCCAGCATTTGGCTTGATGCCCGCTGAGGGTGGGTATGGCCAACGTGAACTTTGCCTCTGACTTTTCGTGAGTGGCGACGCGCTCGCCATGCGCGCCGTGGCACGGGCGTCATCGACTGTAAATCCGACCTTCGGTGGCTCCTACTGTGCAGCGACTGCAAAACCAAGAGTACTGCCAGCCGTATAGTTCGAAGTGCATGAGACATCTGACAAAAGACTTCTTGTGCGAGTGAGGACGCAACACCAAATAATATCCGATGTATTTTTGGTGACAAGGGGTTATCAGACCATATTCGTAAGTTATCAGCAATGATCGAGTGGTACGCGTTCGCCGCGTGGCTGAGGCATCCCATTGCACCTCTCCCTCACCTTCATCTCACAGACATGACCAGCGGCACGCCATCTCGCCCGCTACCCACGCCTAAACCTCCTGCCCGTAAAGGCTCTGATTCTAGTGAATCCTCTCCTGAGAAAGAGAATCGAAGTCCTAAAGCGCACCGCCCCCTCCCGAAGGAGCCACGGACACAGGACTCGCCAGTGCCAGTAACAAGCTTCTACGCGGGTTCTTCCTCATCGAAACCGAAAGCTGGCTCATCGCACACGACATACCTTCCTCCCGTGGCTCGCCACCTTTGAAGCAGAAGTCTAAAGACACCTACCGCGAGCCGGAGCTGATATCGGAGCTGTCACCACTTGCACACGAGGATAACATACCCTCACTGGAGCCAATCTCACAATGGGGTCATACAGATTCCTCGGCATGGGATAATCTGGGTCCTCCTGGTAGCTGGCAATCCTGGGACAATCGGTGGTCGAGCAGAGTCGACATAGATGGCCGGAACGAGGACGAGGAGCAGAAGTGGTGGGACAAAGAGGTGCAGAAGAAGAGGCCTGGCCCCGGTATTCTACCCCCTTGCTGGCAGAAATGCTTCACCACCCACACCATACGCTATATACTGTCACCGCGTCTGCTCCGTCACCCAAAGTCTTGTCCGCAGCTGGCAGTGCGAGCCCACCTCCGCCGTCACCTACGTCTCCGCCACCAACTTCTGACGAAATTCGTACGGCCGTCCCCCATCCAAATGCGTACTATTGCAGGGAGCACAATGGTTGGGTGCTTCTGCAGTGGTGTTCCTCGTCTGTGCTGCCTCCCATATCTCCTACGTTCAAGCCTACGTACCCATTCCCCGACCAGGCAAGGCGGAAGCGGACTGGGTCGTGTGTGGGCGATGAGGAGCAATCCGTTGGAAGGGCGAATGTGACCCATCACTTCCACAAGTACGAGAAAGCCGTAGATGCTCGTATGCTTACTACGCCCTTCAAGAGAAGTGAGTGGGAAACAGACGCTCTTCGCAAGCAACGAAGACGGAAAATGACCCTGCATCTAGACGACGATTTGAAGGACGCCTCATCCACCGGCGAGAAGGACGAGGTTCAGGAGCTCGACTTGCTTGATCTCTACCTCTGCTGTCAGTGTTCAGTCTACTGTCTGGTATCGCCGGTGATGCCTGGTGTCCTGCCCTTGCGAGTTTTGGAAGAGTTCGTCAAAGACAAGCTTGAGCACCCGCCACCAGGGAAGACTGGGGAGATCGCAGTGGTTAGTGGCTTTGAGACTATCATCACGTATGTCTCCGCTTTTCGCATCATCTGTACGTCGTTCACAGGATTGAATGGATGCATCTGTGCGTGCACAGTATCCTCGAGAATAGACTGTGGAAAGGCGAAGCTAGATCTCTGCCTGTCACGCGACCCAGATTCCAGGCCAAACTCGGGTGGAACGCCTCGGTGTAAGTGTCTGTTGCCTGAGTGAGCTATGTCTCCGCTTATTGGTGACACAAGTCGTCGAGTTTTCGACGCTTTGGATTTCAAGGCCGAAAGCTCTCCGAACGACCCAAACAATCAGGTGCTCAACCCTCCAGTTGTTGACCCGAGTACACCTGAGGGAAAGCGCAATCGTGCGAAGCTGTTGCGCGCATGGGTGGAAGTGAGCACTTGGCTCACCCTCTATCATAAGATTCGCCCGAGTAAGTCAATCGGCGACCTCGACCTCACAGCACTTACCCTTCTGACAGAGGACAACTCGGATTTCCGCGCTATGAACATTAACGTGTCTGTCGAGGATGCTACACATATGTACCAAACCGGTATTGGAGCCCACATCAACCAGCGTACGTTACAGATTATCATTATCACGGGATAGCAGGACACTGAACTTTCTATTAGTCGCACCTGGAGTGCTTCCGGATGCGCTGATTGGGTTACCAGAGCTGGAGCCATGTTGGCAAACGCTTGGAATGTCATCGATATTCTATTCTCCAGGTAAAGTCCATGTTAGAACGGGCGGCGACGTTACCTCAACGGTTTGGTTAGATCTCCTTGCATTTGCGTATTTTGCACAATGTCGTTGCGACCCAAAGAAGACTCCGGACTACTTCACCGCGTTCACACAAGTTATCGATATCATGAAGAATAGAGGAGTTCCACCGCCAGACGTTCTAGATCTCATGCTGGCAGAAGAGCGCTCCCGCCATCGGTTCACATGGACTGACCTCGACAAGGCCGAGATCTTACTTGGGTTCGGCAAAACAGGCCCCTTGGGCGTAGAGCTCGCGGACGCAGACGAAGATTTCATCATTGGCGCGTGGAAGGATGCTATGAAGCGCGTCTGGCGCGAACCTGACGCTGCGTCGGCGCGGGCAGACCTCATAGAAGCGTTCAAGATCATTGCTGACGTGTGTGGCAGTCAGAAGCTCCAGGATGCTTGGGAGAAGGGCAAGGGCTCCGGTATGGCTCTCGACACCGCGTACACAACTCTGGATGTGCCAAAGGATGTCGACGAAACGATGCTTCTGACCATCTACGCCATGCGGGTAGGTCTGACCGCCCCATGCTGCTTTCCCGGACATCTTCTTACCCGCCTCTACAGGTCGAGGACCAGCCATCACAAGCGGACCGGATGCGAGAAGCTCTCAGTGTCATTGCCGAGGCAACCGACAGCGAGCGACTGCGCAAGTTCCTGGAAACTGGCAGAGACCGTAAGTCCGATACTATTTGCATCTTGTTCCAAGCTTGATCTTCCCGATGCAGCCGGAGATATGGCGACCGAAACAAGGCTAGATATGCCGCGCGGACTCAATCAGCTCGGAAACACATGCTATCTCAATTCACTGCTACAGGTACGTGCACCCAATTAATTTCGGGATTTTTACCAGTTGCTCAAAAGGTAAACAGTATTTCTATACCATCAAAGACCTGCGAGACGCCGTTGCGCCTCTCAGCGAGAAATCTTTGGATATGGACAAGTTCACCGATGACGACCTCAAGCGCCACCGAGTGGGTGGTCGTCTAGTGACGAGACGCGAAATTGTCCGTTCGAAGAAGTGTGAGCAAAGCAGCGTTTCACTGGAGGGTTTCATGGTCTCACGTGATTCTAGTCGTTAACCAGCTGGCTGATCTCTTCAGAAATCTGGAGTACAGCGACCAAGCCGCTGTCACGCCAACGCTGGATCTTGCCAAACTTGCGCTTGTGACAACACAAGATGAGGAGGAAGACGACCAGGGAGGCGCAGGCACGGACACGTCAAACGACACGGATGCCACGTTGGTTGACGATGGCACTGTGCGACGCTCGTCCCCCTCGCCGATCCGCTCGCCCAAATCTCCAAAATCGAAGTCTCCGTCGCCGAAGTCCCCGAGGACGCCGCCGTCGCCTTCGGTGCTTGGTAAACGCAATCGCACCAAGGCTCCGGATGTCGAGATGGAGGGCATCACAACGAGCGAGGGTGAGAAGGACTACGTTATGGTCTCGAAAGCGCCTACGCCCCCGAGAGAATCAGAGAGACCTACACCAGAGCGAAAGGCCTCGTCATCGAAACGCAAGAACTCGGAGCAAGAGGACGTCGTGATGAAAGATTCTCAGGAGCGTAAGCCACCACCGCTGCCGCCAAGGAAGGCTGCAACCACCAGCGATACAGGCATGATGTTCGGTATGTCAGTTCGCCGGAGTGCGGGGCTATTTACTGACCATGATCAAGGTCGTCAACACGATGTCTCTGAGTGCATGGACAATTGCATGTTCCAGATTGAGACTGCGTTGCTGGATTTCCAAGACCAAGGCCTGTCTGGCTCGCAAAGCGACAAGACGAGCGTCATCAAACGGTGAGTCCGCATCTATTGCTCCGCAGCGCCATTGTTCATTGCTCGACAGTCTGTTCTACGGCAAGAAGCGGCAGCGTCTTACGCCTCTGACGGAGGGCGACGCGAAGAAGCAGAAGTCCTCCACTGTCCATGAAAAGGAGGACTTATTCTCGCATCTGCACCTGAACGTGTCGGACGAGAGCTTCGATTTGTACGACGGGCTTGGCAGGTACTTTGATGACATCGTCGAGTTGGACGGTGTCAAGAAGCGTATGGACGTCACCCTGGTGGACTTGCCGCCTCTGCTCCAGATTCAGCTCCAGGTCGGTCGTCTCATCCCCTATGCGCGCCATACATCTTGACGTGCCTTGGCAGAGAGTGCAATTCGATCGCGAGACGCAACAGGCGTACAAGTCACAAGCATACGTCAAGTTCGGCGAGACGCTGTGTATGGACCGCTTCCTCGACAGCGCGGATCCCGAGAAAAGAGCGCGCAGCAAGGATATTCAGATGAAGCTTAATGCGGCTCGCGATCGTATTCAGCATTTCACGCATGGCAAGGTGAGCATAAGGTCCGAGATTCAATGTTTCTGTATGCTGATCTACCCTTAGCACGCTCCATATGCGCCTGCTCTCGGATCAGCTGCAGAGTTCCTGTCCAAGCAGGACGTACTTCAGATTCCAGAGGCGACCCCAGAGCTGATCTCACGGCTCAAAGACGAGCAGTCGCACGTAGCGACAAAACTGGCGCGAGAACGCGAGAACGCCAGCAGGCTCAAGCAGGAGCTGGAAGATCTCTGGAAGAACGACAAGGAGGCTCAATACGAGCTGACATCGGTGTTCATCCACCGCGGGTCGTCTCCTTCGTTCGGACACTACTTTTTCTACTCGAGGAACCTTCCGGACCATCCTGATCAGTGGTTCAAGTATAACGATTCTAGCGTGACGCTCGTTTCGAAAGATGAGGTATTCGCGGACACCACTGGCTCCACCGCCAATCCTTACATGGTGAGTAACCAATGTAAGTCTGGAGAATAAGACGCTAACTGGATGTGTATAGTTGGTCTTTGCTCGGAAAAATTCGGACGTTATACAGACCGTACACAGGCTCGACACCTCGAACCTATCATGAATAATGAAATCGGAGGCTGTACTTGTTTGATCATATTGGACATGATGTATTTACTGCACGTTTTTCGTACATATCACACATATGTATTAAGATGTAATCAATCACCACACCAGGAACCCTGTAGATTCGTCTCCGCAAACTCCTGAGACCTGCAATTGTTTGGCC
The DNA here is from genome assembly GCA_001910725.1 of Phanerodontia chrysosporium. NCBI lineage: Eukaryota > Fungi > Basidiomycota > Agaricomycetes > Polyporales > Phanerochaetaceae > Phanerodontia > Phanerodontia chrysosporium. The sequence continues at coordinate 340,626 of MJGA01000003.1, forward strand.
TTAGGAAGAGGTCGACGCAGACTCATTTTTGGTTGAAATGTAGCTGATTCTTGCGGATCGCTGCGAAGACCGCTTTCAGAACGAGCACGGTATGTGCTGCAACGTATACACTCACAAGACGGTTTATTGCCATTCCTACCTCTATGGCCCTTGGCCTGGCCAGGAACGGGTCCAGTTTGCCATCTTCCATGATTCGATCCAAGCCGCGGTCGTCCAGAGCTTCTTTGAGGAGACGCAAGGCTTTGTTGAGTGATGTCCACTGCTTCTCTCGACCGGCCGCATTCTCAGAAGGTTGTCCACCATCCATCTCGTCATCCGAATCGCCTTGTACCTCTCTCTTCAGCGTGCGAAGGATGTCCTGGCTGCGCACGATTCCTGAGATCGACTTGAGAGCGCTCGCGATGGCCCTAGTCTGGCTCTCGGATACGATCTGACCGAGGGCGCGGAGGTCAAGTGTCTCTTGTGAACCCTTTGTTGGCAGGGTGATATCAATGGTGTTCAATTTACGCGCGGCAGTCTTCGTCTGCGGCGTCGGCAAGGAGGGGAGGTGGATGTGGCGCAGCTGAACGGCGGGGAATGTCGGTGCTGCGCAGAGGTGTATGTTCAGCTCGTCTCAAACGCGAATACGAATAGCAGAAATGCCTCACTCTCGTGCTGGGTGACCATGGAGGGGACTTCTTCTGCGACCTTGCGAGCGTCTGGCGTGATGTCATAACAACTGTAGTCCCGCATCTCGAGTACGACGTCGGCCACATCGCAGTAATCACCTAGGGACGTGTGAGTTCCGGTAACGCGAAAGTAGCGCGGACAGGTGATCGACTTACCGCAACCGCCTATCACTAATATCGACGAGCAACCGCGGTCGCAATGCATGGCACGAACCTGATCCAGGACAGTATATTCACAATTAAAGGGGCGAGTAAGAGACACGATATGCACGCACATTGAACACTAGAGGGTTGATAGGGTCCGATTTGATGAGCTTCTGCATCCGCGTGTCTCGGATTAGGAAGTTCGTGGCGCAAGTATCTTCGTCAAAGAGCAGTGTGTCCGCGCCCAATTCCATAGCCTCGATCACACTCGCGGCCATACTCGTGCTACCGCTGGCGTCTTCTGTCTTGAAGCAATCGGTAGTCACATTTCCGGGAAGTTTGCCAATGAATGGCGAGATGTTCACATTCTGGATGGATCGTCCGTCTTCGCTTTGCAAAGAGACGATATTTTCGGATGCTATGACGAATTCCCGACCATCTATGTGACGAGAAGGAATCCATATGAGAGGATGGTATACATTCAATGCTCGCAGAACCTACCTTCAGGTATGTGGTTATAGCATCCTTTCGCTAAAGCATCCAATAGAGTCGACTTCCCATGGAAGCCGCCTCCAGCAATCATTGTGACACCTTCAGGGATGCCCATCCCTTCTATCACCCCTCGATGCGGAAGATTGAAGCTGCACAATAACGATGGTGGTGACTGAAAGGGAACAGCGCCACGGAGGGGAAGATCAGAAACGCCACTTGCACGTGGAAGGATGGCACCGTTCCTAATGAAAGCTACAAGACCTGTTTTCGCGATCAGCACTTAATCGCGTGGAATGATGATGACTGCTTGCCTGAGCCTTGCAGCTGGAGACGAAGATTTTCTTGATCATCGATACAGTCGATGAATTTCTCAAGCTCGGTAGGATCGCAGCTCGAGAACATCAGACTCTGCTCAAGTCTGGGCACCTGTTCACCAAAAATATCGGCAGCCTCGCGACCAAGGATTGTTCGTCCCTGCGCTGGGAGGCTGATTGTAAAGCGAGCCTCGATCCCTTCCTCGTCCAATACCACGGAGGAACGTTGCAGAACTTGTTGTCCAGGCTTATCAACTGCGATGATTCCACCTTTGGCAGAGGACCAACTGCTCGCTAGGGATGCTGCTGGGAGTCTCGGCGACAACTTCGACACTGCGGAGTACAAAGATCGAGCGAGGAAGTCACAAAGAGCAGTCTCCCTAGTTGGTGGAGCTCATTCGATCAGCTTGCGAAGGGCAACCACCAAATGGTTATTTGACGCACCGTACGGCAGTATTGTAGAGTGTAGGAGGGAACCGCGCATTGGCATGGGGAATGTGTAGGCGAAATTTGCTAGGTGGAGCGAAGGGATCGTTTTGAATGTAATCAACATGCAGCGTGCTGTTGTGCAGACTCCAAAACCCTACAGTACGGCAATAAGGACATGAATATCAACAAAGGAATTTCTGAACAAAAGATGCATACCTTCTATATCGCGATAAGCAGGGTAGCTCTTCGCATTGAGCCTCTCAAGAAGACGCGCAAGGTCACGTATAGTGCCTCTGGACTCTTTAAGCCACGGAGATACATAACCTCGTAAGCTACGTATCGTGCGGCGACGGCGTTTCTCACCTTCGCGTCGTCGCTTCTGACCCGTGCTGTGATCTGTCGAACGATCTACGTACGAGATGTCGGTAAATGAGCATCGAAAAAACAAAATGGATCATTACTGGTGTCGCCAGAGTCAATGTAGACATCTCTTCTCTCTTCTACATGGGACCTTCCTCTCCTAGTGGCATGTGCGCTACCTGAATGGTAGCCGCGGTTGCTACGGCCGCCGCCGTAGAGATTCTTGAAATATTGGCCCCTCCCTGTATCACATCAGACTATGCGTGTAGTTGCTGACAGTCATCAGCCATACCTGACATGATACGCCACCGACGACCGAGTGGTTGAAAGACAAACTGCAACGAATGCCTAATACAGCATACACGGCCATTGCCGCGCGCATCAGAGAAGTCGCGTGACGTCACTCTCTCACTGCGGCGACGCGAGGGTGCTTGGGACTCGGACTCGAGGAGCAGGGCAAGAAAGCGTTGAAAATTTCGAGATAAAACAACAACTATTGGTACATGTGCGTGTGAGTACTAGAAGAATCCGATTTGCGTAGCATTGTCCCTGAGAGCCTTGTTGCTGCTAAGCAGTGAAGAGTGCTGAGTCGCCGTCCAAGCGCAGTGCGCTGATCCTCTGCGTACCACCCTCCTCGCGAACCCTGAACGGGGATATATCAGATATACAACTGTAGAACAATGGAAAAGGAACGTACGATGCAGAAGCTGAGACTTCCACTTGGTCATCGCTCTCCTTCGCCGCGAACGTCATCTTCGTCGCCGTCTTATGTGTCGACAGTGTCAGGACAGTCAGCTCGGTTAGACCTCCTAGACACAACTTACCTCATAGCCTTGAGCAACCGCAACGTCTTCACTCTTCACGCTATTTGCATTGATCTTCTTCTGCAGTGCGAGGAGCCCCTGCTTCAGCCCATCTTTGTCGACCTCCTGTCCGCTGAGCACGCCCGTAGCGTCCTGTGTGAACATGTTCAGAAACCTTGTGCTGAAGAGATCGATAGGGCCGGGTCCCATCCTGATTTGAAGATTTGGGATCTTGGGCTGTGTGAAGTGGATGTAAGGGGACTTGAGGAGCTCGCTGAGCTTCTCGCTGAGCCATTCAGGCGTAGCGGGCTGGTCAGAAGAAGACATGATGGATCTCGAGGAACAAGAGCCGATGGCCAAGGGTTTGTGGGTGAGTATGGCGGGTTGTGAGGAGCAGACGGGCAGGGACGAAAGGCTGCGAGGTACGTGCAGGCTGGATAGAAGGAGCAGACCGCGTAGCAGCTGCATAAGTACTGGCAGCTCCTAGCGCCCACGCTGCCTCCCATCATACGCAGTCCGGTGCGCAGGCAGGTCGTGACTGGGCTGGACTCATCCCTAGAATTCAGGTTTCCCGTGTATTGACGGTTGTTTGTTTACTATTCTGTGATACTCATACATTACTAGGCCTGGGCCATGCAGCCCCCGGAAAGATCATTAATGTTTGCGACTGTCAAGTGCTGTCCTACTTTGCCTCCTCCTCGAAGTCGACAAGGACCTTGCCCTCGGGGACCATCTCGCCCTTCGCGCACCCAACGCTCCTGACAACTCCACTCTTACGCGCGCGCAGCACCGTCTCCGTCTTCATACTCTCCAGAACAACGATCGGGTCGCCCTTTTCGACCTTCTGCCCGATCTCGACCTTGACCTCGACGACGACACTCGGCATGGGCGCCTTGATTGTGGCACCGCCAGACGTTGCAGAGAGTACGTCGGAGCCTAACGAGACAAGCCAGTTGGGCGAAGGCACGACAAGGGTCGTCTTCAGGCTCGAGCCGGCGCCGTCTGTGGAGAATATGTGTAGGCGCTCATTTGCGTTCGGTGCCCGAGATGCAGGCAACGACGGTGGCGGGGGCTGCGACACGATTGTCGTGCGGAGCGACTTCGAGTCGAGGGTAGATGAGAGGGTCGTGGATGACAGGAGCTGGGCGCTGACATCATTGAAGACCTTCTCGGAATGAGGGCATTGAACACTGATGTCGAACAAGCCACCGCTGAGGCTCTTGACATGTACAACAATGCGCTCGGGATCCTTCACTTCGACCTCGCCTTCCGTTCCTTCCGCGGCGTCCTGAACATTTTCGAAGACGATTGTGCGGTGGTAGATGTCTCCTCCAAAGCGCCGAGAGACTAGGCTGGTCCAGGGCGTGTTCAGTGTATTGGGCGTTGGGACTGGGTGGTCGCGAAGGACTATGTATAGCGCGGCCTGCGCGAGAACTTCGGGGGATGGCTCAGCGACCGCAGGGAAGAGGCTGTCGTGGTGTTTCTAGAGCGTAGCCCGGTTAGCCTCATCCTTCATTAGCAGAGAACGAGAACAAACCTTGATAAACCCAGTCTCGACATCGCCCTTCTCGAAGCTCTCGTGACCGGCCAGAGCTCTGAGGAACTCGATATTGGTGTTGACACCAACGACCTTGTATTCCTCCAATGCCCTGCGTAGAACACGCAGCGCCTCGTTGCGCGTTGACGCGTGCACTACGAGCTTCGCGATCATAGGGTCGTAGAATACGCCGATTGCGCCAGGGGCGGTGAATCCTTGTTCAAGACGCAAACTGGGAGCGATTGCCGGCGACGGAATGTGCACCGGGCGAGAAAGCGCATCTGAGGATGTGGACGAAGCAGCAACATCGCTCGACTCTACTGGAGGAAGCGGGGGCGCGAATATATGTGTCGGCTCTGGAGTCGATAGGTGCACGACATTGCCAGAGTCCGGAAGGAAGTCCCTACGGGGGTTCTCTGCGTATATACGCGCTTCGAATGCATGTCCGACTAGTGGAATCTGGGATTGCTTGAGGGGAAGTGGGTTACCGGCCGCCACCTCGAGCTGCCATTCGACGAGGTCCAAGCCAGTGATCATTTCTGTAACAGGATGTTCCACTTGAAGTCGCGTGTTCCTGCGAGGGCATGAGCGAGTGCACAACAATCGATAGAACCTGGCACAAACATTTCCATGAAGTAGAACTCTCCAGTGTCACAGTCAAAGATGAACTCGACTGTTCCAGCGCCCCTGTAGCCAACGGCACGCGCAGCCTCCACTGCTTTCTCGCCGAGTCTGCCTCTGACCTCCTCGCTGAGACCAGGGGCAGGCGCCTCCTCGATGATCTTCTGATTCCTGCGTTGTACGCTGCAATCTCGCTCCCAGAGACAGACAGTATTTCCGTGAGCGTCCGAGAAAATCTGGACCTCAACATGGCGAGGTGTGACGATATACTTCTCGATGAGCACTTCAGGCGAGGAGAACGACTTGAGCGATTCGCGCTGGGCAGATTCGAGGGACGAATGGAAGGCCTCAGCAGAGAACACTGTGCGCATTCCCTTTCCACCTCCACCATGAACAGCCTTGATGAGAACCGGGAAGCCTGAGGAAATGTCTTCAGTAAATCTCAGAGACGTAGCACTGATGAGGACGTACCGATCTTCTTGGCTTCCTCAAGCAGGAAGTCGGGATCCTGGTTCTTGCCGTGGTAGCCAGGGACCACAGGGACGCCTGCACTTTCCATAATCTTCTTCGATTCGCTACAGTATGGTCAATGATTAGGCCGAAACCGCAACAAGATATAAAACCCACATACCTCTTCGAGCCCATGCTAACAATCGCGTTTGCAGGAGGGCCAATAAAGACAATACCTTCCTTAGCGAGCAGCTCCGCAAACTTCGCGTTCTCGCTCAGGAAACCATAACCAGGGTGTACCGCCTTGTTACCGACGCGTTAAAACAGTTCAGATGAGGAGATAGGACACGCACTTGGGCTCCGCTACGTTTGCAGACCTCAACAATCTTGTCCATTCGAAGCTAAAGTCATACCGACTGTCAGATTCCTGAAACGCAAGCGGCCTATACGAGACGCACGTAGCTCTCTGCGGAAGGCGCAGGCCCGATGCAATATGCCTCATCAGCCTACTTGCTGAGATTCAGTAAACCGGTCACAGGAAAGTGGGTGAGGCGATCCATACCAGCTGGACGTGCATGGAGTTCGCGTCGACCTCCGAGTAGACCGCAACTGTCTTGATCCCGAGCTTCTTCGCGGTACGGATAACACGGCAAGCAATCTCGCCACTGTCGCCTCAGGATGAGCGACTGCAACAATCGATGAGCATTCACACGCACCGGTTCGCAATAAGGATCTTGTCAAAGTGCGCATTCCGCACGCTGAGCGAGTCTAGTCCCATTCTAAGTCTGTGGTACGCTTATGCTCTATACGGGAGCTTACCAGCGACGGTAGCAAACCCTTTCACCCCTCGAATATCATGTCCCGGAAGCCTCTGCATGCCAGTCGACGTCCCGGAAAGCAGACGCATACCCGAGGCATGACGCCGGTGTACGCTCACGGCACTCACAGGGCGACCGTGTACGCGTCCGTTGACCTGGCTGGCCGCAACAGCGGTGCCGCTGACGAGGCGCGGAAGAGGGCGTGCTGTCGCTGTGCGCTGTAACATGGTGTGAGGAGAAAGAGGTGGGCGAGGTCGGGGGTCCTGAGCTGGCTTTGCGCCCTCACGAAATGCGGGGAAGGTCAGACGCCGGTCGGATCTCGGGTGCTCTTGATCCGGCGTCTACTGCGACATCCTATGACCCTCTCCGCATATCCCACTAATATCTGCGTGCGGACACTGCCAAGGGCCCCAGCTGTTCAGCTATGCTAGCTTGAGAATATGTATGCAGGAAGTCATACGAAGATCCAATATTAAGTAAGCCGCCGTCCAGAAGCAATGAAACGACGGTACAGGTAATAAAATCCAGATGTTGCCACAAGACTGTGGCCACTCTAGGCCTCCGATTAAAATCACTTAGAGCTATCCAAGGTCCAGTATGCATGTAAATCCAGTCAACAAGCGGTAGGGTATCAGAAGGAGGGGGGGGGGCAGGGTATCAGAAATAATCCTCCAACTTGGAAAGAATCATGATCCTCCGCTGCTCAATGAAATGCTTGAGCTTCTCCGTACATCGCTGGCACAGCGGCGTCGCCGCAATCGCCTGCGCAGCCCCTCGAGCCACTCTCGGGGGGCTGGAGCGGGTCCGCGTCGAACTTCCAGAGGCTCGAGTGGCGGCGCGCGGCGAGGACTTGCGGTTCGTCGTGCACGGGTGCGAGTGCCAGTCGCAGGGGTACGCGTGCCACGCCCACGCGACGTCCTCCATGACCTGTAGCTTCGCGGCCGCGAGCTTCGAGCGCGCGTCCATGCAGCCGATGACGTCTGCGGACGCGAGGCGCTCCGTCGTCCCGTGCGGCGTGGCCACGCCCTCGACGATCGCGTGCGTGGGCAGCTGCGTGCACTGGTACAGCGCGCGCAGGTGCAGCGTGTCCAGCCCGAGCTCCCGCGTGAGGTTCGCAATAGCAATGCAGGCAGAGGGGTCGCAGAGCATCGGTGGCTCTTTCTTCACGGCGTCCCACAGCTGAGGGTCCCCCGGCAAGGCAAGCTCGAGGTGGCGCAGGGCTTCAGCACGTAGATCCTCGATCGCGTACTTCGAGCCGAGGCGTAGCAGCGACTGGATGAGGTAGTATGACGGCTTCTCTGGCTCTCGTCTGAAGAACCTACGGATAGAGACGTGATAAGCTCGGAGTCCTCGCCTTCCTCATTACATTCATGTGCTTACTTTACGCCGTTGTATATTATGTCCAACAGATCAGCGAGCTCGTGTGGAGAGTCATGGAGCTGCACAAGCGGCACGCCATCCATCTGCTCTTCCGCAGAAAGCGACGGTTGAGACAACTCGAACAGGTCCTTGAATACCGTCGAATGTCTTCCCAACAGGCTGCGGTGCACCTTGAACGCCACGTTTTCGGCCAGCAGGACAATGTTTCCGTCGTCGAACCAGAGGTGCGGGTGCCTCTCTGGCCCGGCGGACTCGTCCCGACTCCGTTTTCTGGCGCAAGGCGACACGGAGGACGATTGGGATGGGGAGATGCTCATCATATTAGTTGCAGACAAAGCCGGGCGTGCAGCGCGTGGTGACGAAACTGGAGTCGGTCTTTCCGAATTCGGGATTATCAGTTGAAAATAAAATTAAAACACAAATGTGCTCGTGTGGCAGCCCTCCAGCGTCCTCATATACATATACGGAACACGTTGAAGTTGCATGACAGCATCTGGACAGCCAAAGTGTCTCATAATCACCGGTTCATGCTCATCCGACAAATACTACGAAGTTCATTGTCATTTGCATGCACGTTAGTCCTTCGCCTAGTCCTATCATAATCATTGAAGACAGGAAGGCTTCTAAGGGTTCTTCAAGAGCCATCCACCCTCACTGGGATCGTCTGCCGTATTCAGTGAGCAACTAGCCGTGACGCAGGCTCATGCTGACATACCTGTCCCCACAGGTACTGGTTACAGGCGATATACAAGGCCGTCTGAGCCATGTCTCTCTCAGAGCCCGGACGATTGGCCGGAATGCCATTCTCCTTCCATACTCCTCGCCTCCTTCGATCGAAGACTTGTTCTGGCCGTCCTCCCGTCGGCTGCGAGACGCATCAGTGTCAGCGAGCTGCAAGCACCACGGTGCACAACGTACTCGTCATCTGGCTGGGAAAGATCCCCGGCGCGATGGAGTTGACGCGGATCTTCACGCCAGACTGGCTGAACTCCTGCGCGAGGAGGTTGGTCAGCTGAATCGTGGCCGCCTTCGAGACGTTGTAGTTGAAGTGGTGCTGCGTGCTGCGCGTAATGCCCGACATGGACGAGATGTTAATGACGCAGGGCGCATGGTCCGGACGGCGCGCCGCCGCGAGCGCAGGCAGGAACGCGACGGACGTGAAGAAGTACCTATCCATCGGTAAGTCCCCTCGCCCCATGGAAATAACCACGCATACACCCACCCAATCACGTTCGTACGGAACGTCGCCTCCCAGTCGTCCCACTTCTCCGCCCAGAGCGCGTCATGCAGCGCCTGCGCGCTCTCGCTGCCCTTGTCGGTGTCGCTGTGCCCGAGGCTGACGCCGGCGTTGTTGACGAGCACGTCGAGCCTGCCCTCGCGCCGCATGATCTCCTCCGCGAGGCCCGCGACCGACGCCTTGTCCGTGATGTCTGCGGTAAGCGGGACGAGCGTGCCCTGCGGGTGCGCGAGCGCCGCGCCCCACGTCTTCGCCGCGTTCTCGAGGACCTCCGCGCGCCGCCCGGTGATGTACACGCGCGCGCCGTTGTTCGCGAGCCCTGCGCGATCATGAGCCCGATGCCCGTCGCGCCGCCCGTCACGACGACGGACCAGCCCTCGACGTTGAAGAGGCTGTCGAGCTTGAAGTGCGAGTTGCCTGGGGCTTGCATGTTAGCGAGGCGCGAATGTATGTGGTGCGAAGTGTGGAAGACGAGACTAACCCGTCTTGAGTAGCGTGTGCAGGTCACCTTCAGGACCAGTTTTTGATTTAGACGTCATTCGTTCGAGGGCTGTCATCTTCGGAGTGCGTCGCTGTCCATCGAAGGGGCCGATGAAGTCGTCGTCGTGACGCGCCGTACACCGACTCGTCTATACCAAGTTCTCGGACAATATGCAAGCCGACTGAACATACTGAAGAGGTGTTGGGGTAGGAGAGGAACCAGTGAGTGGTGGTAGTGGAGATCCCAGATTTAACGAACAAGCAACGCATGCCATACGTCTTCTGCTTGTCAAAGTCGAGCTGCCCAATGCGGAAGGATGGCTTCCTTTATCGAACAACGTACGTTGTGTGGCAGCCGGACATTTGACGTCATTGCGATACTGTCGTCCAACCTCTTGCTCTTGCCGCCACATGATGCAGGGCTTCTGATGAGCAGAGTAGCAATGCTCTTCAAGATACAACCAAGAAAATACGCTGCAAATTAGCTATCACAGTGACGAGATTATATTGATACACGCGTCCTAGGTATTCCAACATTGTACAGTGCTATTCGTGTTGCACGAAGATACCCCGTCTATGGGTTCTTAGGAGGTATCCTCCATCCACCGCGATCGTCTGTGATGCGCTATGAGCACTCGATGACCTGAGCATCACATCTGTATTGCTTACCTGGCCGTAGAGATATTGGTTGCAGGCTACATACAGCGCAGTCTGCGCCATGTCGGTCTCGGCACCAGGGCGGTTCGCGGGGATGCCTTTCTTCTTGCCATAGTCGTCTCCTGCAGGAATTTGGGACTTGTTCTTTTCGTCCTTGTCATCAGCTATTATCTCAATCGTAAGCGAGCTTTCCACAAGACGCCAATGGTGAGTACACACCAGTCATCTGGCTCGGGAAGATGCCAGGTGCGATCGAGTTGACGCGGATCTTTACGCCTGGCTGGCTGAACTCTTGCGCAAGCAGATTGTTCAGCTGGATAGTCGCAGCCTTCGACGCGTTGTAGTTGAAATGGTGCTGTGTCGATTTTAAGATACCAGAGATGGACGAGATGTTGATAATGCAGGAGTGTGGTCTGGACGGTTCGCCGCGGAGAGTAGAGGGAGGAAAGCGACGGATGTGAAGAAGTACCTAGACAGCATTCAGCCAATATTTCGCAATACAAAGACGCATATACCCACCCAATGACGTTGGTCCTGAAAATCTGCTCCCAATCCTCCCACTTTTCCTTCCATAACTCCTCCTTCAGAGCCTCTGCGCTCTCCTGTCCCTTTTCAACTGTGCTGGTGCCCAAACTAACGCCAGCGTTGTTCACGAGGACATCAAGCTTCTTCTCCTTGCTGCTAACCTGGCTCACGAGCTTCTCAATCGACTCCTTGTCCGTGATGTCGGCGGAGATGGGGATGAGCTGGCCCTTTGGATGCTGAAGGTCCTTGCCCCACGTCTTGGCAGCGTTCTCGAGGACATCGGCGCGCCGCCCGACAATGTAGACGCGAGCACCATTGTTAGCAAATGCCTGCGCGATCATGAGGCCGATGCCGGTGGCACCGCCGGTGACGAGGACGACCCAGTCCTCGACGTTGAAGAGGCTAGTGGTCTTGAAGTGCGAGTTTCCTGACGACTGCATGGTGTGCGATGAGGAGACTGGAGGGCATGATGCCGCCTTTTATTGCTTCTGGTGGTGGGTGGACTTGAGCTTGGAGAGGTTGACGTCACCCACCAGTGAGTCGCCACAAGGCGTCGGGGCGGCGGCGACGCGTCAAACCGCGCATCGCACGTGGCCTGCACGTGAGCGTACTCTCTGCGCGCGCTTTGTAGCTGACCTCCGTGGCTGTGTCTCTCAGTCGCCCTGTGGCGTGATAGCAGAGCTTGCAGTCTGGCCAAAGGTCAGTGTTGGTGGCTAGCATTCCTATCGTGCCTCATCGGTGTGCTGCACACTGTCCAACACCCTTTAACGTTCTAACCCCCAAAGTTGCCTTGACGGTTGGAACCAGGCCCTCCTTGGCAGCCGTCACGTCAGGCGACGTCCTCCAGGTCGTGCCGGGTACGTACCTTGGCCTGCCTCTTATCACAGTGCGGGAAGTGACTCTGATGCCTAGAGCAGCGGCTCGACAGCGGGCCTTATTCTTTGAGCATGTCCATGGTGCGGCTGCCATGCGACGTCCGGGTACGTCCTTGATCTGCCATCACCACATTCGCCTTATGTCCCCAACTCCAAGACATTCCTAAACGGACCCACACAAGGTCGTCGAAGCTGCGGAGATTAACCAAACTTTATTCCTCCCGCGATCAGTCCTTACGGGGCCGAAACGTGAACTGTCAAACTTTCCGCTGCTTGGGCTACGCGGACAGGAAGTGAGCGCTGCCTGGCCTGCAGGCACGCACGCACGCCGCACCGCCGCCACCTCACCGCTGACCTCTCAGCATCACCGCCATGCGCCCCAAACCGTAAGAACGTGTGCCTATCGACTGTTCAGGCCCCGAACCACTGTGCCGAAGAGCTCGGATCCAGCCAAAATAACTCGCGTACATCCTAGGATTACGCATTGCCTGCCACCAGAAGATGCTCTCGCCTCAGCGTTGCGGAGGGACGGCATCTTGCTGGGCCTCGCTTCTGATGCGTCCCTCTTCCCGAGCGCCGTCTTCCCGAAACGCTTGGGCTCGGCTCCCTCAGGGTCGACCAATATATACGCTCGCGCGACCCAGCGGGGCCTCGGGTTGGTGCTCCCTGCCAGGCCGTCATGCATCTGCCCACATCATGGTCGTGTCGCCTGTTGGCGGTCGTCTCTCTTCTCGCCGCCGCCACGGTGCGCGCGGATGACGCGGTTCCTTGGGACGTGCCGTTGTTTTTCGACTCCGCGGGTCGGTACATGATGGGCGTGAGCATGGTAAGCTCGATCTCCCTTTCTCGTCCTTCTCGGCATTGATGGCAGTCTTTCAGTCGAACCTGACGGGGCAACAGAACTTCAGTTTTGCGTTCTCGACTTCGACGGGGTTGATCACTGTCGCAAGCGATGGCGGAAATCTCGGCGTCGCCGCGGGAGGCCCTCCATTGTAAGTTAAACAATTGTTCGAGAGAGTGGCTTATGCAATGTTTGGGTAGGTACAACCAGTCAAAGTCCGTCACGGCAGAAAACGTGGATACGATAGCTACGACCTCTCTCTTTGGCGAGTCCACGGATTCGTCCATCATCAAAGAGACATGCGCGCTCGCGGGCATCGGCCAACTGTGGACCTATTCGAACCAGACAAGTGAGTGCCCGTCCGCTAGACGGTTAACTATGTCTTCTGACCCTTTCCGCAGTCGTCCTCGTTAAGAACGCGACCAGGAACTCACTCACGGGCGCTGCGAACGCACAAATTGGCGAAGAGGTCTCCGGCATCGTTGGGTTCGGGACGAACCGCCAGGCGGCGATCGCGGCGGCTGGGACGCCAAACGAGTCCTACATCCCGCAGTACGAGGACTCGTTCATCGGGCAGTTCTTCCACAACTGGCCCGAGGACGCGAACTTCATCTTCGGCGTGCAGCTGAACAGCCCCGTCGTCGTGCCGTCGCCGAACGGCGGCGTCGTGCCTGTCGCGTCCGCTGCGTCGCGCACAGGCAACGGCGTGCTTGCGGGCAGCGACGCTGGCGTCGTCCACCTCCTCTGGTCCGATCCCGGCTACTACAAGACCGAGGGCGTCGCGTGGGTCTGGGTCGACCCGAGCGCCACGCCGACTGTGGAGAACGCGACCGTGCCCCCGTCTGATTGGGCGATCGTCCTCGACGGCTGGATCGCCAGCACGCAGAACACCCAGCTGTCGTCGAAGGGAAAAATTGTCGCGGATCTCGATCCGCTGTATACCGGTATTTATATTCCGCAAGATCAGGCCGAAGTAATCCGTGCGTAATCGACTTCCTGCAGTGTTTCTGGGCCATGCTAACTAGAGGGTTATCGTAGATGCCTCCATTGCGGGAGCGACGCTGAAGCAGGGAATATCGACGCTGGGCAATCTGTCCATGTCATACACGGTTCCGTGTGATACACAACTCAGCTTCGGCATCGTCATCGGCCAGCAAACCTTCATTCTGGACCAGTCTACGTTGATCGTCAAGATGAGCAACGGCGAATGTGTGAGCAGCCTCGAGGCATGGACCAATCCTTCATGACGAGCTACATGTTTGGAGCACGGTTTGCGTCACAGCTCTACCTGTAAGCCCTTCCCTTCCGCTCATATCACGGCTACTGATGCTACCATTCTGCAGGGTCTTCAGCGTCAACAACAACGGAACGCAGTCGATCGGGTTCGCTCCGCTGCCGACGTCAAGCAAGTCCTCTCTCGACGTCAAGGCTGTCGTCGGCGGCACAGTCGGCGGCGCCGCGCTGCTCGTCCTCACGATCATCGGCGCGTTCTTCTTACGGCGCTACTACAGGCGCACCGCACACACCGGCGTCACCGTCGTCCCGCCGCACATGACCGAGCGCGAGGAGGACCCGAAGTCGCCGGGCGCGGGCTGGCACGTCGAGCCGTTCACGGCGGGCCCCACGCGCGCGCACGGGCGCGTACGGCGTGTCGCCGACGAAGGCGCCGGGGACCCCGCCGGGCGCGCTCCCCGCGCTCGTGCCCAACCGCATGAGCGAGCACGGCTCGCCCGCGACGACGGAGCACACGCTCTCGCCGCTCCCGTCCGGCGTGATCTTCCTCAACGACGACCGCAGCGTGCATGCCGCGCCCCCGTCGTACCGCGACGCGCCCGCCCCGCCGTCGCCCAGCACGTATACCGCGCACACGTCCCAGACGGGCGCGTCCGGGAACTTCAGCACGCGTGCGGCTTGTGGGGTTTGAGAGTGGTTAGTGTGGGCTGTAGATGGTGATGACCTTGGTATGACCTTTTACACGATTTGTCTACGCGTCTGAGATATTTATTCCGCGGCTCCTTGGTTTATTTGAATACACGCAGAGTTGCGATACGCGTCAACTAGGCCTGCAGATAAGAGCCCCAAGATAGGTTCTGCGCTTGACCGATAGTGTTTCGAGCGATGACAGCTCCTTGTGGCACTCGATCTTCTATCCATGCTCGCAGCATTCATTCCCACGAACCAGCAAAACCGACCTGTTCTTGCACCCCGACGTACATCCACTCACGCACAGTGCACCGCTCTCGACGCCACGATGCTCTGCTAGGCTGGCACTGCCAGAAGCGTGACGGACACACACGTGTTCCCGTTGTACGTCTCGACACCCAGCTCGTATGCGCTCAGCGTCGCGTTGTAAACGATGACGCGGACGTTCGAGGCGCTCGACGACATGTCTGCCTGGCAGAGCACGAAAAGATCTGAATGGCCGTTCAGCGCGAGCACCGTGGTTCCGTCGGTTTGTGGCTGCCAGAGGTCAGCTTCTTGACTAGATCGTGCTGAGAGTAGTGTTGCTCACGACGGCGCAGAAGATCTCAGACGGCGGCGCGAAGGTGTTCGCCCACATGAGGAAGGGTCCGGGCTCGGGAAAGTCCGTCGAATCGAGGTGGACCGCGCCGAGCGACTGCGCTGCTGCGAACGACGAGCCCGGAGGCGTCACCGCGGTGATGAGGCCACCCGACATCGTGAAGTCCGTGAAGATGACAGTCGGGCTCGTGCCGCTCTGCGAGGACGATAGCTGTCAGCGCGTCTCTTGACGCGGACGAGGAGGTGCACACATACGGAAAGTGCGTGGAAGCTCTGCCCGGGGACATCGAGGAACTTGATGAGGTGCAGCGGCGTCAGTGCGCCCGTCGTGCCCCGCGCGGTGATCGTGAATTGGCCCGTGAACGAGTCGCTTCCGCCGGGGCCGAGTGTCGAGCACGATGCAGCGTACGCGGAGGCCGACAGCGCGAAGGTGGCGAGCAGTGAAGACCAGATGGAACGCATTTTGTGCTTCTGGGACGACTCAGCAGTGCGCACAAGATACCCTTATATGCCTGCTGTTTTCTGGCTTGACACCTGTCAGTGCAGCTTGGCGGCCTTGTATAAGTGCCGTGTGGGCATCGACGCCTGCATTCAGCGGCCGAGGATCGGCAGGACACTGCAGATCTTACGGGACTTGTTCGTTGATATGCTTCCTCGCAGTCTGGGCCTGTTATAAGGCATGCTGGCAAGGACATCAACCAAGCTATTCATTCGCAATGGAGCTCAAAGCGTTGCTCACCATCGTTCCGAACATTCTGTTGTGAGTTACACGTAGAATTTTACACGTCTTGACGGGCTCTCAGTCTGTCGTACTTCATAGACAGGCACATCAGTAGTGCCATTCGTCAGGGCCACCTGTCCTGGATGATGGTGAGTGACAGATCTCCGCAATGGACATTCTTCCTCGGAGACATGCTATCAGGGCGAGACTGGTGTAGCGGATCCGGCAATTGAACCCGGACACTTAGCGTGATCTTTCCCCACGCGCCCTGGGGGCCTAGGACCACCTGGGCTCGCTGCACCCTACGCAGCCAGTAGCGAATCGTGTGGTCGGTCCATGAGTCTAGACATCGATGTTCAGTATAGCGCAGGTTTACTTGCAGTATCGCGCGATTCTGATATATATTTCGACATTTGCCCTGGTGATCATCCAGATTAGCTCAAAGCTTTGGCGGAAATGAATTGCGCCGTTGACTACAGCGCCACAAAGGTCTATGAGAGCGGAACGGCCAGAAGCGTAGCTGGCGTGCACGTGTCTCCATTGTACGTCTCCACGCCGAGCTCATATGCACTGAGCGTTGCGTTGTACACGACAGCACGAATGTTCGGTGCGGTGCTAGACATGTCTGCATGGCAGATCACGAAGAGGTCGGTGTGTCCGTTAAGCGCGAGGATCGCGGTACCATCGCTTTGCGGCTGCGTTGGAAATGAATATTTGAGAGATTTTGAGTAGAAGGCATGATGAGTGGACTCACGATAGCACAGAAGATCTCGGATGGCGGGGCCAGTGTGTTTGCCCACATGACGAAGGGACCCGGTTCGGCGAAGCCAGACACGTCAAGGTGTTTCGCACCGAGTGACTGCGCATCGGAGAGCGAGGTCGGAGTTGGTGACAGGGCAGTGATCAAGCCTCCGGCCATGGAGAAGTCGGTGAAGAAGACGGCAGGGCTGGTACCAGTCTAGCGAAGCAGGTCTGAAACGTTAGCTCTGTAGAAAACACTGAGAAACAGGTGACACCCACAGAAAGGACATGATATGTAGTGCCAGGGACAGTCATGAAGGCGACAAGGTGCAGAGGTGTCACCGCACCCGTGGTAGGGTCTTTGGCAGAGATAGTAAACTCGCTGGGAAGGAATCACTTCCGCCAGGGCCGAGCGATGCGCACGATGCGGCAAACGCAGTGGCAGACAATGCGACAAGGATGAGCAGCGATGTCAACCAAGAGCGCATGATAATGCGGGGCGAACGCAGGATCTCAGTGAGGAACATGCCTTGGTTCCTGCTCCGGCTTTATATGTCGGGTACCTGGCGAGGACTGCTCTCGACCAAGGCAAATTGAGGCCGCTTTTCCAAGGTATGTGAGGTTCTTGACACCCTTCGTCAAACGCAAGGGCTCGTTGGCATGTGTCGAACTGTTAGACGTTCACCATGAAGTCGAATTTGTTTGTAACCATTCTTCTGTGCCGAGCTCGGCAGAGGTCTACTTTGCCTCGTGCCTCTGTTCCTGGAAAGCCCCTCGCATACTCATTATGATTGAGCAGCGTTAGCTAACCTAGAATATGCGGTAGCTCGAATAGCGAACGGGTTTATTCGCGGGGCAACTCACTGTGAGGGGCAATGTCTAGGAATCGAGCGTGGAACGCCGCGATCTGGCAATGAAGTATCTGCGGGAAAGACGAAGGGTGAGATAGAACCAAATGGCGCATGCGGTACCATGTATCCCTCGGTAATAGTCGAGTCCGGCGTAGATCCCTGCTCAACTCCGGCTGCCTGACAGCGGCAACCAGGCTTGCGGAGCGCTCACGCGTCATGCCAGTGTGCATCGTAGCAGATACGGGGGCACGAGGCTCATTTCATTTGTCAGATAGCTGACACTGTACTCTGCGCTGTGGAGTCTATGTGCCTGGCGGCGACGCAATGAGGTTAATAGACGCAACCCTTGCCGTCGTACGTCTCGGGGCCGTCTGGACCTGCATCCGAGGATGCGTTGAACACGATAGCTTGTATGGTTCCGGCAGGCGCCTTGAAGTAGATCGTTCAGAGCGAGAAGAGGTCATAGTGACCGTATAAAGCGAGAGTCGGGTCCTATCTGCCTAGCAAGGTGCAAAAGGACTCAAGGCCACGTTCGTCGAGGTGAAACATGTCAGACTCACGAGGGCACACCAGAGGCTATCCTCTACGAAGCTGTTCGACCACATGGGAAAGGGACCTGCGGTGGGAATCGGATAGTTTGCATTCACATATGCGGCACCGAGCGATCCCGCAGCACCGTAGTCTGGCGGAGGAATGGCTTCAATGACTCTGTTGCTCAAGGTCATGCCTTTCCAGGCGGTTTTGCTCGAGGTCTAACAGCCCTTGTAAGCCAAAGAAACGACATGATTTCCCGTGCCTACTCACAGAGAGAACATGGTAGGAAGTCTCCGGAACAATCAGAATTTCTACGAGGTTGAGGGGACCCGAGGTTGTCGCCCGTACTCGGATTCATTGTGAGGATATGAAAGGTGCTTGGCAAGGATGGGCTCCCAGCTGCGCATCGAGTGATCGCGGGAGTCGCAGCTGCGACTGCGGTGAGAACGAGGGTCAATATCAACTCTCTGTTGCGCTAGATGTTGTGTTCGACGGCAAGTGCAACAGCACAGACGTCGCCCTTTATATGTACGCGGTTTATAGTTGGCTCGCCGGAGGTGTCGCTCATTCACAGTGAGCACTCTACGGATCCGTTCGGTAGCGGAGGCCATGGCGTGTTGACCCCGAGATCAACGTCCTGAAATACTCAGAGTTTTTGGGTGCTGTTAAAATAGTATACATCTGTTAGCGACACAGAGAACTAGTGGGGCAGAGGAACCAAGCCTACCAGGGATACGCAGTAGCGGACCGAGGCACTACAGTCCAATGGCTGCACAAATGGTCGATGCCTCTGAACCCATCTGTGAGGATATCCTTGACACCTGCCGCCTTGGGCCTGCTACCGAGAACGACCGTAATTCGCGGACAAAGTTTGGCCCGCAGAAACTTTCAAGTTCGGATATATTCCCACCGTCCCGGTATATGGCTAATCGCCGCATCAGCGGTGGGCACGACGTTGGAAACACCAAGTGTGCTTACTATAGCTCAGGTACTTGCGTTCTTCAATATCTCCTTTATCTGTCCTCTGGGCGACTTACCCCCAGTCGTTGTAACGCATCTATGGAAATATCAGCAGTTTGCGGCTAAATTGTAAAAAAAAAAAAAAAAAAAAAAAATGTGACGTCGAGGCGTAGGCATGAGAGCGGACGCCAGAGCACGCTAGGACAGCCACGCCCACATCTGAAGCCGCTCCGAGCAGAACGTAAATCCCATTTGTCACCATCTCGCAAGTAGCATTCTGTACTGTCCGATCTATACCGAGAATCTACGACGTGTGCGGGACAGCAAGCAGCGTGACAGCATAGCAGCTCGCGCCGTTGTACGTCTCGGGGCCGTCGCCGTACGCGCTCGGATCCGCATTGTACACGATCGCTTCCGTCGTGTACGCCGGCGCGTTGAAGTAGCTTTCACAGAGCGAAAACAGGTCCGCATGCCCGTCAGCGACAGCGTCGCCGTGCCGTCGAGGTTCGCCTGGCATTGTGTCAGCCGGCCGCGCCCAGCATCTACAGAGATGCGCGGAGGAAAGACTCACGGTCGCGCACCACAGGTTGTTCGCGACAAAGCTGTTGGCCCACATCGGGAACGGGCCCGCCGTGGGGACGGGGTACTCGGGGTTCACGTACTCGGCGCCGAGCGAGCCGACCGCGCCGTAGTACTCGGGCGGGATGGCCTCGATGACGCCGCTCCCGAGCGTGAAGCCCTGCCACGCGATCGTCGCGCTCGACGCCTGTCACGGGCGTTAGTAAGCAAAAGAACAGAGCGCGTATGAAAAAGGTGCACGCACAGAGAGCACGTGGAACGTCGAGTGCGGGACGGTCAGGATGGCGACGAGGTTCAGGGGCGTCGTGGTATCGGTGACGGCGTCGTACGCATGGATGTCAAAGGTGCCGGAGAGTGTGGATGCGCACTGGGCGGCACTTGAGGCGGCGAAGCCGATGACGGTGAAGAGAGGAGCCCAGATAGATTTCATTGTGTTGCTCACAAAAAGGTTCCTTGAGCACTTACAAAGTACATGGAAGCTTACCATTATTTATATACTTCGCCAAACTACTCAAGGCGCCTTGGCCTCCACAATTTGTTGCCTTTTCCGGCGGCCCACGTGGCGATCCAGCGCGCCGGCTCATCACCGCTCGTTGCCATATCTGTCACAGCGGCGGCACTGCGCGCACCTCCCGCCGCGCCCGCGAGCATTGGTTAGAACATCCGAGTCTCACTATGTAATGCAGGTAGTAATAGAGAGCCCCACTGTATTGCCATACAAAGGTGCACCAGATTAATATATACTCCAAGATTGGTGACGCTTTTGGGCCTTTTTCTCAGGAGAAGGGCCAAGAATCACAGTGCTCGCCATTGTGGCACTGGGGGTGATTACAGACCGTGTCGATTGGGATGGCGTGGGAGGTGTTAACGGCCGCTTTTCTGTAGTGCCGCCGCTATGCCTTGCCTGTATCAGCATACGACCGAGCTGGTCCGAGATGCCATCAATCTGCGCCTTCACTGTTGCTGCGCTTTGAATATCGGTGTGCGGTGTTTGTGGGGTAAAGTGCGCGTCTTTGAGCCATTCACCAAGCTGCTGAAGCTTTGGTGATAGCCGCTCGAGCTCGTGCAGGGTGCGCACAATTGTGTGCTCGTTTACTGCCTGCCTGCTATCATTCTGGATTGCCGTGAAGTGAATGTCGTCAGTGGGAATGATCAGGGACCTCTCAGAGACGAGGCTGTTAGTTTCAGCGCCTTCAGCACAGGGCTCGAATATCTGATTGCAGCCGGGTCTGTCATCCCGTGAACCTTGCGTGAATTTGACTGCTTCATTGTCTGGTACGAAGTCAGATACTGGGTTAATTACCGCGCTGATAGATTGGGACTCACCGGGCAATAATTCCACGGCATATACCTCCTGATGCTCTTCTAGAAGCTCGCTTATCTCCTCGACAGCATGTTGGATAGGGTGGTGATCAAGACTTTCTGAGGAAGGGTGCGAGAGCGGGGATGTGACAGACTGTGTGAGACGTCGAGAGCGGAGTATGTATGCATCCTCCACTGATGTGGGGATGTCAAGGGGTGGGATGCGGGTTCCCAGGGCGCATAGGCGCCTTGGCCTCCACAATTTGTTGCCTTTTCCGGCGGCCCACGTGGCGATCCAGCGCGCCGGCTCATCACCGCTCGTTGCCATATCTGTCACAGCGGCGGCACTGCGCGCACCTCCCGCCGCGCCCGCGAGCATTGGTTAGAACATCCGAGTCTCACTATGTAATGCAGGTAGTAATAGAGAGCCCCACTGTATTGCCATACAAAGGTGCACCAGATTAATATATACTCCAAGATTGGTGACGCTTTTGGGCCTTTTTCTCAGGAGAAGGGCCAAGAATCACAGTGCTCGCCATTGTGGCACTGGGGGTGATTACAGACCGTGTCGATTGGGATGGCGTGGGAGGTGTTAACGGCCGCTTTTCTGTAGTGCCGCCGCTATGCCTTGCCTGTATCAGCATACGACCGAGCTGGTCCGAGATGCCATCAATCTGCGCCTTCACTGTTGCTGCGCTTTGAATATCGGTGTGCGGTGTTTGTGGGGTAAAGTGCGCGTCTTTGAGCCATTCACCAAGCTGCTGAAGCTTTGGTGATAGCCGCTCGAGCTCGTGCAGGGTGCGCACAATTGTGTGCTCGTTTACTGCCTGCCTGCTATCATTCTGGATTGCCGTGAAGTGAATGTCGTCAGTGGGAATGATCAGGGACCTCTCAGAGACGAGGCTGTTAGTTTCAGCGCCTTCAGCACAGGGCTCGAATATCTGATTGCAGCCGGGTCTGTCATCCCGTGAACCTTGCGTGAATTTGACTGCTTCATTGTCTGGTACGAAGTCAGATACTGGGTTAATTACCGCGCTGATAGATTGGGACTCACCGGGCAATAATTCCACGGCATATACCTCCTGATGCTCTTCTAGAAGCTCGCTTATCTCCTCGACAGCATGTTGGATAGGGTGGTGATCAAGACTTTCTGAGGAAGGGTGCGAGAGCGGGGATGTGACAGACTGTGTGAGACGTCGAGAGCGGAGTATGTATGCATCCTCCACTGATGTGGGGATGTCAAGGGGTGGGATGCGGGTTCCCAGGGCTCGAAGCCTATCTGTCCGCTTTACAGCAGCCCGCATATGCTTGCAGAATCCGCCCCTCGAGGTGAAATCTTCGCAGCTGCAGGATGAGTCCCCATCGAAGCCAATAGAGATGTTGTACACTGTGGCGCTAGCCTCATGATCCATAGAGAGCGCAGAGTAGCATGTGAACGTCAATGCATTCTTCTTGGCATCAAAGGACGGTACACTGATCTGCCCGTGGGTGAGAAGGAGCTCTGCTGCTGCGTCGCGGCGCTCGTCTGGGGCGAGATAGGCGATCGGAGTGAGTGATGCGGATGCCTTTGTGTGTTCCATGGCGAGAATCTGCTCCCCACCTGGAAGACTAAGAATTAAAGCCTTGCGCCGTGCAGTTTCATGGTCCTCGAGGCGGTGTTGCCGGAAAATGGAGGGAAGGACCTTGAATACGAGGATCAGAAGGAGAGCGTCAAGGCGGAGAGGGCGCCCAGACTTCTGCCACAGCTCGAAATGGTCATGCTTGATTACACGGTTGAACGACTCGAGGTGATTATTTGTTGGTGTGATATCTCTGACGTTGCACTGAAGTAAAGCGGCACCAGCAATTCGGCCAGCTTCAGACCAGCTGCGCCAGAGGTTCTCGCGCATCCAGTAGTCGCTGAGATACCGCAGGTGCTCCAGCGCGCCCTTCAATGCCGAAATAGAAGCAATCTCCGCGGTATCTGCATTCTCTGCGTCAAGGTACGAGCTCAGGAGATTCTTCTCACGTTGAATTAAGTCTCCGGCGCCCTCGAAGATAAGACTCTCGACCAGGGAGTCTTCTAATCGCCTCAGACGACCTTCCAGCCGTGCACGGTCAGGTCCAGGTGGTACTCCCCGGAAGCACTTGATAAGATTGTTCTTCCAGGACTGCCGAAGATGAAACCGGCAGATGAGAAGCCAGATGCGGGGAAAGACACGAAGCAGAGCTCCGCGCTCCATCAGGTCGGTGTCTGTAGTTGCGACAAGTGGTTCGAATGGCTGACCATTGCGACAGCCGAGGGAATGCTTCCAAACTGACAGCATGCGCTCGAGAACTGCAGTGTCGTAACCAGCTGCAGTATGCTTGTTGCCAGATGGTGCCGAAAAGAGGAAGAAGGCAAGGGGAACACCACGGTTGGCCTCATCGACTGCCATAACAATAAAGAGAAGTACTTTCTTGTTGCAGACCCCAAAGGTGCCGTCAAGATGAATCTGACCGTGGTGCGCATGTTTCCAGGTGGCGTCTTGCATCTCCTTAGTTGAGATGCACACTTCGAAACGATCGTTCTGCGAGGTTCGAGGCGAGTAATGGAAGACTGCCTCGGCAAGATCCTTGTTGTATTTCGGTGAGTCGGTGCTGAGCCAACCGTGGACATTTAAATAGTCCTTGACCGTCGCTTGAACACCCTGTAGACGATGTAACTGCCGATGGAGCGATCGGTGGTCCTTGTACTCGATCTTCCAGCGGTAGCGCGACGTTCCGAGGTCGGTAGGCATTCCAGGATATCCCCGAGTGTCGAAGAGCTCACAGTTTCGCCGCTTCACAGTGCTGAGGCTGGCGCCGTCCATGAGCTGTTTCAGCGCAAGCTTGAAGACTGCTGGATGCACTGGACGTTCAGGAACGCGAGAGAACTGTCCCTTGAGGCATTCTGGATCGTGTTCAAAGTGTCCGCGTATCATTAGCGCATGGTGTGTATTTTCTTCATACAGAACCTCGCCATGGGCTAAGCAACCGGTGAACATGACAGGAACCTTCCGTTCCTTCGACCCTACGACGGTATGGTCATATCCACAAGCACTGAGGGCCCATAGAAACGGTGTGAGCAGGTTATTACAGCCGAGAGGCAAGTCTGCGCACCACTGGTACAGAACCCTGTAAGTCTGCGTCTCTTTACCCCTTCCTGCCTTCCCCGACCATCTTATAACCCATTTATTGTTGAAGGCCTCTCTGGCGTCGTGATCGAGGCGGTTTGCAGCGAGAAAGGCGGCGGCTTCGACCTGATCTTCCTTGGACAGTGTAAAAGTGCGGAGGTGAGTCTGGTTCTCCTTGTAGAGGGCGTCGATTTGGCTGCGCTGCCCATCGGTCAGCACCAGGCGATCGATGTAGATGCTGGTGAGTTCTGGGCGTGGCTTTCGCGTTTCCGCCTTGCTTGCTTCCGCTGCATCGAGATTGACAAAGCCCCTAACAGTGGATTGCAGCCGTGCCCTCCGGGAAGCCTTAACAAGGCCTCTTTCCGTAGCGGACGGCTTTTTCGGTTGCTCCTTGGGCATTTTAGGTGCAAGACGAGCTCTGTGCGTGGCCACGGCGGGCTTGAATTTTTGCCAATCCGGCGGTGGGGGCCTTACTGTAAACTAATGCTACTCTTGACTTTATTATTAATTATTGAGGTCACTTGAAATCATTTGAATCGGTCCATAGTTTGGGTATTGATCTGATTTCTAACTCCGATTATTTAATTCAAGTAATCTGTACACAAGCAACTTTCCTCGCGGACGCGGCGGGAGGTGCGCGCAGAGTGCCGCCGCTGTGACAGATATGGCAACGAGCGGTGATGAGCCGGCGCGCTGGATCGCCACGTGGGCCGCCGGAAAAGGCAACAAATTGTGGAGGCCAAGGCGCCACTACTCAACCCCCCCACTACCAGCGAGGACTGGTAAAGCGAGGAACCTCCCCAGACTCTTCTTCAGGGGGCCCTTGTCCTGTCGGCTATGCTATCGAACATCCCTGAAGCGATTCAGGACCAGCCCTGGATGCTCAATTCAATTGCGGAGGATTCATGTCCTCGAATGCAGCCGGAGAGATCGCGGTTAGGCGTACCTAGTGCATATCGCCGGGCGCTCTGGAATCTAGGACTTGAGGTTGATGCGTTCGGCATCGGACAACGAGGTTCGTAGTTTGTGATAGCATTTCTCTTTAGCATAGATTACAACATCGCAGGGGTGTAAGCACGTCAATGTAAATCTAGAACTTGAAGACCTGGAAAAATGTCGTAAGATAATCAGCATGTGGCCGGCTCCGAGAGGCCCTTTCCGTACCTGATCCTCCGTGTAGCCCAGCTCCTTGAGAATACCACCGACCGCACCCTGCTTCATGCCGTCCTTCTTGCCGCACACGCTCGCGACCTGACCAGGGGGTCCGCACACCATGATCTTGACCTTCTCCGCGAGCGACGGGGGCGGGATGTGCTGCTGGATGAGCGTCTTGTTCACGTAGCCGACGGGGCCCTTCCAGTCGCCTTCGGCCTTGTCGACAGTGTATACGACGTTGAAGGTGTCAGGGTGTTTTGCCTTCAGCTCGTCGAACCGCTCCTTCAGCAGGATGTCCTTGGGCGTGACGTTTGCGAAGATGAGCGTGAAGCGTGTCTTGTTCTCCGGGTCCGATAGAGCCTTGTGCAGGATCTGGTACATAGGCGTACTGATGGAGACGGTCAGCTTTGAATGACGACGGACACGCAGTAAATGGTACGCACATTCCACTACCGCCAGCGATCATGCCGACTTCTTCCCACTTGTTCTCTAGAAGATTGTGAGCTCGATTCTTCTTCAGCAGCGGCAACCAACCGGAGACATACTCTCGTAGGGAATCTTCATGATGGGGCCCTTGATGGCGAGGCTCTCACCAGGCTTGAGGCCATGGATGTGGTTTGACATCTTGCCGGACTCATACCGCTTGATGAGGAAGTGCAGCTCGCCCTCAAGTTCGGAGGGCGAGATGGGGGTGTACGGGCGAACGATGGGCTTGCCGTTGTTGCCAACCAGGGGAGCGGGGGAGTCACTCGCCGACTTAACGACGACGCAAGAAGCGACAGGGAGCAGGGAAGCCTGGTCATCCGGGAGCTCGAAGACATATCTGCGCAGCCGTTAAACTCCATCTGTGGTGTTCGGGTGATATAGGGTTTACGCACGTCGCCGTGTTGTGGTTGTATGGCTCTACACGCTTGAGCTTGAAGTCGACAAAGTTCTCGGGGTCAAGCGGGCTCTTTTCTTGCACCTTGCGAACCTTGGCCTTGACTTCCTCCTTGCCGCTGCGGTCAAGGTAAAGGTATGCACCAAGACCGACTACACCTGCAAAGGGATGAGGATACGCTGACGCTGCCACGTAGCACGACGCGTACCAGCACCAAGGAAGTACAGGGGCGCATTAGACGACTTCTTCGGCGCGGGGGGAGGCGTCGAAGTAGTCGAGTTGAAGCGACGCGCGTTGGCGACCTAGGACGCGTCGGGATGAGGTACACCCTTGCAAAACTGGTGGAAACATACGATAGTACGCGCCCTGAAGGATGCCCGAACAAACGACATGGTTAGCAGCAGGTCCTCGACGGTGGTCGTCGAGAGTGGTGGGAAGGAGGGAGCGACTCGCGGCAAGCGTGTTTGTCATCTCACGCGCCGCGGACCCGATATCCCACGGCTGCTCGGCCACAGCAGACACATGTCTGTTATTTCTTTTTTTCTACAGCTCTTCGTCCGGTATAACGTCTGTTATTTTGTTGTCTAGAAAACATAAACTACGTCCTGGGCACAGTGAGCAGTAACAGGCTGTGTTCCTGACGGTACGGTGCGGTCTGGGCGCCGCTTTCCAGAGGGAGCATCAATTTCCGTCGATGGGCGCCTTGTAAGCCAACTACGTCATAGGTACGCTCATGCGCAGAGTAAAAAATGGGAGGAATATTCAGCGGGAGTCGGGGGAGGGCGCAGTTTTTCGGGGAGGCAAGAGGGAGCGGACGGGATGCTGCAGAAATATTTCGAGGCGTCCAAGGGGCAGAGTGAGGCCGCGGCTGGGTGGGAGGGAGCAGGAGGAACGGGTTAGGGGCTGCTTACATAAGCGATGACGGGGTGATAATGGACTGGGTTGTAGTGGAACCGTTTTGCGTCGTTAGTCGCTATATCATCCTCTCACTCGCTCAGCCTCCTGCACACCCAGACCCAGCTTACCTTCTACCGTCCACCAACTCCACTCAATCCAGTCTCTCCTCGTCGCTCCGCTCGACGCCCCGTACAGATGTCCTTTGTCAAGCTCAGCATATTCGGGACCTCTTTCGAGGCACGTCTCCGAGCACCGCACGTGCTCCCCTCCATAAAATTTCGCTAACCAGCTGTCGCTGCCTGCTTGTATAGGTCACCACCCGATATGTCGACCTGCAGCCCGTTGGAATGGGTGAGCGCACTTTGCACACGATCTCGTACTGGCTTTCTGACCCTGACATCCTAAGGCGCCTTCGGTCTTGTGTGGTACGTGTCCAGGAACACGCGTTCAGCGAGCAGAATGTGGCCCCGCAGGCTTACACCGCGCCTCTCAGTTCTGCAAAGGACCAGCTGACCGGTTCATCCGTCGCGATCAAGAAGATCATGAAGCCGTTCAGCACGCCGGTATTGAGCAAGCGGACGTATCGAGAGCTCAAGCTACTCAAGCACATACAACATGAAAATGTCCGTCCTTGTCTAATTTTTACTCCTCGGCAAAGATACGATGTCGCATCTACAGATCATCAGCCTCAGCGACGTGTTCATCTCCCCACTAGAGGATATGTAAGGGTATATGGGTCGTAATCTCAACCTAACGGCTGACACGCCCAAAGCTACTTCGTCACAGAACTTCTCGGGACGGATCTCCACCGTCTCCTCACCTCAAGACCACTCGAGAAGCAATTCATTCAGTACTTCTTGTATCAAATATTGGTACGTCTATCCACCAAGTAGTCCGGCCTTGCGGGATTCTTATCTTCATTTCCAGCGTGGTCTTAAATACGTGCATTCCGCTGGTGTTGTTCACCGAGACCTGGTAAGTGCAACTGTTTGTTGCCTTCTAATCATCGTAGACTGATCCGACTTCACAGAAACCCAGCAATATCCTCATCAATGAGAACTGCGACCTCAAGGTATGGAGCCTTGCAAAGAGCCCGCGCAATAACGACGTCATTGACCACCTGTTCTCCTTCCCTTAGATCTGCGATTTTGGCCTTGCGCGTATTCAAGATCCGCAGATGACCGGCTACGTGTCCACACGGTACTACCGGGCGCCCGAGATCATGCTCACATGGCAGAAGTACGACGTCGCGGTGGATATTTGGAGTGCGGGATGCATTTTCGCTGAAATGCTCGAGGGGAAACCTTTATTCCCTGGCAAGGACCGTGAGTAGCGAGTGAACCTGCAACCCGCGCATCCGTTGAGACATAGACTTGCAGACGTGCACCAATTCTCTATTATCACGGAGCTGTTGGGTACCCCGCCAGAGGACGTCATTCAGACCATTGCCAGTGAAAACGTGGGTCCCCACATATCGGATTTCATGCGGCCCGACTCCTAACACTTTGTACAGACGCTCCGCTTCGTACAATCTCTTCCTAAGCGGGAACGCGTGCCTTTCAGCGAGAAGCTTCACTGCAATGACCCAGTCGGTGGGTCTGCACCATAAGCTTGAGCTGGCCGTATCTGATGTCCCTTCAGCAATCGACCTCCTCGAGAAGATGCTGGTCTTCGACCCGCGGAAGCGCATCACTGCTACGGAGTCGCTCGCACACGAATATGTGGCGCCGTACCACGACCCGACAGACGAACCCGAGGCCGCGGAGAAGTTCGACTGGAGTTTCAACGACGCAGATCTTCCAGTAGACACTTGGAAGGTGATGATGTACAGCGAGATCCTCGGTGCGTTTCTTATGATGCTTGAAGTTATTGGCGCCCAAGCTAATCATCTCTGCAGACTTCCACCAGGTCGGCGACTCGCGACTCGCGGCGGGTGTTCCTGAGGGCGCTTTGGCTGGACCAGAAGACCCCGCACATGCCGCGGCCCAGGCCGTTCCTGCAGAATGAACACCACGAAAGACGACAATGCCTGTGTACGATGGCCTGGACTTACTGTATCAAATTCACCGTTAGATGCGCCTGTCCCCCAGTACCAATCATCTGCCGCTAATACCACTCCCCGTTCTGCGCGACCCATTCCCCCCTCATCCTGGGTGTCGACGTCACTTATCTGTTCAGTCTGGTTCCCGCTGAGGACTCACTTCATCTTCTCATCGCGCGCTCTATCGATCCTGTCGGTTTGGTTCCCCAGTTCGTTTCTCTCCCGGAGACCGTCCGTTGTTGGGTCTGCCGTCGTTTTCACCATCACACGCGTTGTACATCCTTCCCCGTCTCGACTCGGAGCCCCGTCGGCCTCTGTATCCCCACCTCCTCGCACCTCAGATCCCGTGATGTCCCTTGCTGTTCGCCTTTCTGTAGTCTCTGAACTCTGTTTCTCGATTCGCGAAATGTACGACCACCCCGGCCCGAGTATATAAACGTGTTTTGGGCGACACTCCGTGCGCAGACGGGTCCTCGTCGTACAAACGCTTTTGGTCTATGCCTGCGAGCACGTTCGATAGTGTGTGAGGTCGAGGTATTTCCGCCACAGGCTATATCTCTAAGAGAACACATGCTTTCACATTATCGCCAGCGAGTGGCGAAACATTCTCGTTTCTGAGAGCAGCAAATATAAAGACGTCTTTGTGTACGTGTGGGCCTACACCCCCGCCACCCTGCGCACGGTGAGAGCTTCCCATGCATACTTCCTTATGCTCCGAGTCTGCGCGCCCGCGAGAGTACCGTCGATGATTGCACTGACTGTGCTGATTTAATGGTCTGAGCTGCCCTAGACACGCAGCAGATGAACACAGATTCCCGATGAGACGGGCCGCGTGTGGCGCTGCACTGCCAGCATGGAATCTCGTGAGCTGACTTCTGTCTTGTGCAGGGTCTCGGACGCGACTCCATGGGGATGGCGGTGGCGGCGGCTTCTGCGCGTGCTTGAGTTCATTTTGCTCGGAATGTGATATTCTCGAGAGGCTTGGCTGGGATGGAGTCGGACATGGGTCTCGGGACGCTGAGTATCGTGCTGACTGCTCTCCGTGCCTCGTGCCTCGCTCCCCCCTGAAGTGTGTGCAACATAAAGCTTTCGTTACAGTAAATACATTTCGTTAAATACATAAGTGCTTGATACAGGATGTGCTACAGGCGATGTCTCCGCAGATGTCCATGGCAGATGCTGGATGCGATGTCCGTGATTTTGGGGTTTGAGAATAAGTATGCAAGTAGGGAGAAATAAGATAGTATGTGTCGAGGCGTGCATGTGTGTGAAGAGTCCGCGTCTCCGTATAATAAGGTCGTCAAGGCCGTGAACGGTCATGAGCGAGGGCATCATCAGGTGCTGAGTTCGAGGACGTGGATGATTGGGAACTCTGGGCTGAAGTTGCCCGAGTCGCCGAACACTACGAGGTCGTCAATCCACGAGATACTCCACCACATTGCACATCACGACTCACGGACGAAAGAGTAGTCAAATGCTGTATCGACGACTGGCACGGTGATCTCTTGCCAGCCCTGGAGGATGTTGAAGCCCTGGGCAATCGGATTCTCTGCAGACCACGTCAGTTTGAGATGCAGAGAATAACTACAGACGACGCACCGATGCCAATGAGCCGGCCAGCTTTTGCTAGTACGATCTTCCCGATGGGGTTCGTGATTTGTGCAGGCGCGTCGTCCGTCTCCCTGGACAGTCTCTTCAGCTTGCCGTCGAAGAGAACACAGGCAATACGCACCAGGTAACATTGTACCGCTGTCCGGTCCTCAGGATGGTGCCGGCATGGGGGTTAGTGATGTGTGGCACGAAGACGTCGCGCTTCGTGACGGGGCTGGCGGAGACGAGGGCGACGAGGGCGAGGAAGAGGAGAGCGACGGCGTGCGTGAAGGACTTCATAACGGTCAGGCAACGAGAGATTAAAGAATTAAAAGGCGATGGGGGTTAGTTGTAAAAGGATGCGGTGGTCAATAGTGTGCTGAAGGGCCAGCGAGACATCCGCCAGCCTATATAGCTTCCCTCCCGACTCCCGCCACACCCGTCACGCATTGCGCCGTACTGGATCGCACAGGAGTCGGGCGCGGCGGCCTCGCCCCGGGGCCCGCGTTGACCCTGGCTTCGCGCGGCCCTCGGAACGACTCCTGCGCCCCAAGCCGCCCTGGCAAGCAGAGCCTCCAGGGGAAGAGACGTGGGCACCACAGCAAACGCGGGCGATCGGTGAACAAGCACGGCCGAGGCGCGGTTCTCAGACACCCGCAGACTTCGCAGGCGCGTTCTCGGGCGTCGACGGTGCGGGCTCGAGCCCCTGTGCGCAGAGGCCCCAGGTGTTTCAGCGTCTGCCATGGACAGCCAGCGCGTTGCGAATATGGCCTTGGGTAGAGCTCGTAAGCAAGAGAAGGCCTCGTGCGCGTGCTTGGTGAGTCAGGAAGGAAGGCAGGCCGGCGCACCTTGCCAGGTCCCGCCGGCAGACTCGGTCGTTCATAGGAGAAGAGGATGGAGCGCAGCGCCAAGACTGGTCGTAACATTTCGTGACGAAGTCATGTATCGACAAAATCTGCGGTATGCAAAGGTAGGATCATTACAAAAAGATACCATGTACAATAAAAGAAAATATCCTGAATAAGTTACCCTGTCCGATGTCAAGCCAGTCGTGCCTTGTCGACACTCGTCCTGGTCGTGCTGCTAGTTAGACTGGCGTGCTTGTTTTCCGACGATAACAAGCTGTCCGATGAAATGGAGTCGTTTGCAAAATGGATGGACGCGCGCGTCGTTAGCGCGTTGAGCGGAATTGTACTTGAGGATGCGGGTGGAACGTTGAGCGACGGCGAGCGTGAGGTCATCGTACTAGGTGAAGCCACTCGCTGTTTCTCGTAATGTTGTCGTC
This sequence comes from Phanerodontia chrysosporium, assembly GCA_001910725.1. NCBI lineage: Eukaryota > Fungi > Basidiomycota > Agaricomycetes > Polyporales > Phanerochaetaceae > Phanerodontia > Phanerodontia chrysosporium. The sequence goes on from MJGA01000003.1 coordinate 372,447, forward strand.
GTCTGAGGCTTCGATGATCTCGACATGGCCTTTCTCGGCGTCGCTTGCGTCGTGCATGGGCTGGAACCGACTGCTCTTCGGCGTCACCCAGTGCCCAGACAGCCAGCTGGGCCGCACATTTGTGCTTGCACGGTCGTCGGTACCCTGGCTCATGGTACTGCGCGTTGCGTGGCTGGCGGCAGAAAGGGCACGGATACGCCGCTTTGCGCGGATAATTGTGCCGATGGCCCCAAATGTCCCGCGCAGAGCGTCAATACCAGGCTCTTCGGACTTCTCCACAATTTCGCGGGTCGACTGAACGTCTGAATCAAAGCTCCAGTCGAAGTCGTCAGGGTTGCCATCGCTGTGAACATGGTGTCGCAAATGAAGTTGAGGAGCTGCGTCGCTGTCGGTGTGGCCATGGCCATGGCTATGTGCGTGATGGGACGGGACGTTGGAAGTGCGAGAGCGTGCTTCGGAGTGGTGAGATCTGAATGAAGTTGCGCGGCGGAGGGTAGCTCTTCGTGCAGCATTAGGGTCTGCCTCTGCACGAGCGACCTCAAGCCACAGGGTAGTGTGTTCATCAACCTAATGATCAAGCATAAGAATTTAGTTCTACATGGTGACGACAGGCTCACCTTCTGCAGTTTCCGGGGATCGACTTTGGACATTTGTAGGATGAAGATGCCAGAGCAAATAACAAAAAAGGCGAGGACGACAGTAATTATCTGAGTCGCGCTGGCCTTCAAGCCTTGATAGAGAATCTACCGGTTCTCAGTAACGGTGTGGAATGAGGGCGATAGTTTATTTGTTGACTCACGACAGAGGTGACCAGTGTGCAGAACGTGACTGCATTACGATCAATACTTGGTTCGGAATAGACATATATGCCGAAAGACTCACATAAGACATAGTACGTGGGAGTGACTTCATGGACATGTCAGTGACCTGCACATTTCAACTTGCTTAGACTTGACGTACCCATAGCTGTGAACTTGAGTTAACACCGATCTGTCGCATGCAGTAGAGATCGCTTACCTGTATTGTACATTGCCAACGCTACATTGAGATAGTATATCTCGGTCACTGCGATTGAACGTCAGTAGCAAGTTAATAACGCACTGGCTCAGACTTACAAAGAGTGATGACGACCAGTATCATGAGGAAGTAGATGAACCAGTTCTTAAACTGGGGGGACGTGGTGAGCCGCAGCATTCATAGTAAACGAATGAACTAACCTGATTATGGCCTCGAATGCTAGTCAAAATGCAGGCACCAAGCCTTGGGTACAGCTCACGCTGATGCCCCAATTAGACTGCATATGCCGATGTCTGCTCGCTCTAGTCAATGTCTGAAATGCACACGTCGCAGCAGAATTGACTGACAAGGTAACATGCTCTTCTTCCCGTATTTGGGCGCGACCCAGACGGCGAGAACGACGGCAGCTACGATGAGCACGCCGGCATAGCTCAAGAACCACGGCGTTACAAAGAGCTCGCGAAAGCCGTCAATGGTGTTCACGCTCTGCTCTTCGGGACCGTTCAGCGCGAGAATTGAGGAACCTATGAGACATTGGATAGACGCGATCCAGCCAAACAGGGACAGTTTCTCGTCCAAGATGAAATGCGAAAGGAGTGAGGAGATAACCACGGAAAGTGCGCCCATAGGTGTCTAGATAGACCGGTCAGCGGGACGCCTGAGGTAACGTGGGAGCTGCGGACGCACCACTATGATGGCCTCCACAAACGCGTAGGCCGCAAAGTTACACAGCTCTCCAAGGATCATGATGATCATACCGGTCCACCACATAGGCTGCAAAGAAGCATAGTTCTATTCAGCACGAGGTCCTGACGTAGGTAGGCGAGGGAAGCACTGACCGACTTGAGGTACGCGACGCCCTCGCCTGCTACATGGCCCTTTTGAGAGCTGAGGAGGCCCTTCTTCTTAAAAACGAACGAGGAGCCAATGAGGGCACCAGAGCCTATGGCGAGGAGCACGCCGATGCTGGTTCGACGGTTCAGATCACGCGTCGCGAGGCACGTCGAGAGGAGACTTACGCCCTGTACTCTTTGGGCTGCGACAAGGCAGAGCCTGTCGCGGTTGGTGAGGGGGTCGCCATGTCTGTGCCCACCCACACAGAGCTTGAGGACGGCGAGAAGGAGAGACGGAGGTGGGGGTTGTGTTGGGATAAGAAGTGGGATCATGCCCTCGCTTCTATAGCGACTTGCTCAAAGCGGCACGGTCTCGCTCCACTTTCCTGTCCCACCACCTCCCACCTCACTCCTCCTCAACATTGTCGCAGTGCACCCTCATCCTCGTGTCATCGAATGCTCTGTACCCGCTTCTTCTCCGGACTCCGTCTTATCGAAGCAGCTCTGGGGCGAACACTCACATCTTGGGCCAAAGTTCGCGCGAAGATCAGGCTTGGGGGTCCCCACGAGCTTCAGCACACGTTCACTGCACATAGAGATGTGCCTGAGCATTCCTGAATGAGCCCTCGAGACCCTGCAACGAGATTGGGAAGATGGTAGCTTGTGCAAATCTCGATCTGCTTCCGTTGCTCCCTCGGTCGCCGCTTCCGGTGTGCTCTAGACGCCAGCAAATCTTGTCCCCAATCCACCACCGGCCACGCTGGATGCATCTGCAGAGCCCGACTACTACGCGGTGCTGTCCATCGAGACAGCTGCGTCGGCTGCCGAGATAAAGGCTGCCTACCATCGGGCATTGCTTCTTCACCATCCCGACAAGCTGCTTGCATCGGACCATCGCAAGGATGCCATCGACCTCGACTTGCTCAAGAGAGCGTTTATGACACTCTCGACACCTGAGCTTCGAGCAAAATACGATGCTGCACGACTTCGCCCTCACTCGGGACCTCGACCTGCTCAGGTGGTATCCCTCGAGGATTTTACAGTACATGAGGACGCCGATGACGTCTACTGGACGTACGATTGCCGTTGCGGAGGCACGTATCGTATTACGGAAAAGGACATGGAGAAAGACCAACATTTGATCGGGTGCCATACCTGCTCAGAGGTGGTTTGGGTGGGATATGAAGTGGCAGATGAGGACGAGGCCTAGATATCGATACAGAGTTCTAGTGGGTAAGTTCAGACAATTACTGTTGCGCAACGATATAATAATCGAGTAAGACTTGATAACCAGGAACATGGTCTCGTATACCAATCAGACCCTATACGTGTTCTCATAGATGCAATAAATAACGATCGAGACCTTCATTCGTCGTCTGAATCAAGAACGATCACGTCGGCGTCCGGTGGAGGCTGCTGCTGCTTATTGCGCAGCCAGTCCTCGAACAGCGCGTCCCGAAGCTCACGTCCAAGCGCATTCCCTACCGGCCAAGGAACCGCATTGCCAATCTCTCGTTGCATCTGTGGTGGTGAAATAATGAGCTCCACGCCATACGCGGCTCACAGAAGGAAGACGAACCGTCTTGACATTGAGCGTGTCATAACAGTAGAACTGGAAATGATCCGGGAACCCTTGCGATCGCGCGAGTTCTCGCACACTGACGACGCGTTTACACTGTCGGATACCGTCAATATATCACACCGCACGACGTGTGCGGACGAACTCACGTAGGGGTTCAGGACCTTGCACTGCTTCGCCGTCGGCTCGACGTTCGTGACGGTGGTCTGGAACCATTCGTTGGGGTCCAGCCGGCCGTACAAGCCGGGGCGGTAGCCCCTCCGGGCGACAGCAGACTTGGGATCATGATAGTGCCATTCGAGCAGGTCTTCGGGGACGCTGCGGTCCTTGAACAACGCTACGAGGCAAGAATGTCAGCCGTTGTCGTGCAAACGTGTTCCCCACTCGAAGCCTACCGTGGTAGTCTGCCTTGGCTGATAGCGGTATGTACGTGACTCTGTGGGTCGTGCGTGAGCTCCGTGAATACTCTGCTGTGCAAGGCACCGACCTCGCAACCGTGTCCGCCTTCAGCGGGCGTGTGACATGCTGCAGGTCCCTGATCTCATCCTCTCTGGCGCGGGCCTTCTCCTGGTATCGCGTGTGCGGGGGCTTGTGGTAGCGGACCAGATGAGCGCCAAGAGGGCCCACCACTCGTTTGCCTTTCTCGACGACAGCCACGACCGCAGGGATGGGTTTATGCGTCTCGGGGTCCTCGCGCTCGCGCTGTCCACGTTTGTTGCGCGGGTTCACCCTGCAACGCTCGTCGTCAACAACGGCTCAGCTCATACAGCGAGGCGAACCGACCAGTCCCAGCGAAGCAGGTCCCAATCGCGTCGTCGACGGTGACATGTCGGAACGGCGCGATGCCCTTCCCCGTGTTAATGGGCCGGATATTGAGTCCGTGCGCAAACTTGATCTCGAGTGTCTCCCAGTTGGGAAACGCGTACAGCGGTGCAGGGAAGCTGGGGAGCGGCTGGCCGAGCTGCGCCGCGATTAGGAAGAAGCGCACGCGTGTCTGTGGGGTGCCATAGTGCGCAGCCTGGAGCACACCAAATCTGACCTGGTACCTGCAGCCGAGAAATAACACGATAGATGAGATTGTCATGCGCTGTGGGGACGTCTAGGCACGTACCCCATTGCCACCAACGCTCGCACCAAGAACTTGAGGCCCCCCATCTGTATGCCGCCCTCAACCTTGTACCGGCTGGCCTGGATGGAGTTGAGGCTGTATTGCAAAAAGCCGCGGACGTTTTCGAAGAAGCAGAACTTCGGCTCCAAAAAGTCTACCCACGACAGCAGGTTGAGGATGAGATGGCTTTTCCTGTCGTCTGCCTTTTGGAACATGTTCATCCGAGAGTGGGGCTGGCTACCGTAGCATTGGTATGAATTGGGGCGTCCAACGAGGTACAGGATGTACTTACCAGGGAAAACCTGCGACGATGCAATCAATGTCCCCTGGCTCGGCGGCGGCGGAAGAGGCGACAGGGCGCGGTGGTCCTTGAGGATGGGCTTGTAGTCCGCAGGCAGCTGGTATCCAGGGATGCGCACGGTCTTCACCGCATGCTCAAGTATGCGATTCGCACACTGGTTGTACACCACCGTCTCGGGCGAGTTCCGCCTGTTTGCCCCACGTCAGCTAACTTGGCTGGACAAGCAAGGACACTGCGTGGCTCACTTCAACGTCAACGCGGCCGACGGCGACAGCTCGATCGCGTGCGTAAGCTTGAGGCAGCCTGCCTCCTGCATCGCGAGCGCGAACGCACCGACGCCGCCAAACGGATCGAACGCGCGCAGCGCGCGGCGGGCGTTCAGACGCGTGAACTCGCGCAGCGCGCGCACGCGCGGCTCGTCCTCGCGGTGGCAGACCGGGCACACGTCGGGGCTGTGCGAGCGCCGCGTGAGTTTCTTCGCAGCGTCCCAGTCCGTCACCTTGAGCCGCGGGAACTTGTACTGGACGTAGAAGTTGTACGGCGACTGGTCGAGGTACGCGGCGGTGTCGCACTCCCAGTACCACGGCAGAGAGAAGAAGTTCGCGACGCGGCAGCGCCGGATGAGGTCTCTCGCGCTGACGGTGATGCGGTTTACTTCGGTGTTGGATACGAGGTATAGGTGCCTCTAAACGTGAAAACTCAGTGTAAGAATTCCGAGAAGAAGGCAGCATACCTCATCCTTGACGAGGGTCTTGTCCGGGCAAGTTGCTAGGATATCGTTGACCCGCCCGAGCGGCACAACCGTGACATCGCACGACCCCTGCGCCCGCGCATCCCCATCAAACGCGAAGCCCACGATCTGCGCAATTAGACACACAGGGCTGTCCGGCACCTTGATCATCGCAAAGTCGTGTATGTGGTAGTTGGTCCCACAGAAGGCGATGCCGCGTCCATTCTGGATGGCTTGTGGATGCTCCTCCTGCTCCCTCGCGGCCTGACGCACGCATACTGGGCAGTTGTCTGGCGGGATTACCAGCGGCGATTGCACGTCGCTCTCTCCCACGCCGACGAAGGAGCCGTCCTTCTCGTTGTATTTGAAGCTACGGAGGTGTAAGCGAACAGGCATGGGAGCGGCACAGAGCTACACTCACCTGTAGAAGAAGCGGGGATCCTCGGGTGGCAAAGTAGGAGGATTGGGCAGGAATCGCCCACGCTGACTTTTGAGGAGGGGCTGCTCACGATGGACGGCCTCCACCTTTCCCACCAGAACGCCAATATCCTCGGTGTCGCAGATGTCCGTGAGGAATAACTCGCGGGGGTCGTAGATCCTGCAATAGGATGAAATGCTGCTTCGGCTGCATGCGGTATATCAACGTACTCTTGCATGATTGTTCTAGACGAGTGTTCGAACCACCGCAAATGCACTTTCTTGCTTCGTTGATTGAAGTACATTATTTGTGCGAACCTGTTATTCTTGATTAGACTTCCGATGCTTCAAGGAAGTGCGTCTTTCCCACCAGAAGTAATCCGACAGCGCACGCCCTTCGGGAACATTGGTCCCTTGTTCGTCTACGAAGGCGGGGATCTCTTCAGGCGGGCGACGCTTTGGGTAGTTGCTTGCAGGAACCAACACCACATCTCCTACCTCCAAGCAGTGGTAAACCAAGTGTCCCATAGAGGAGACACATGCATACCTCGAATGTAACGCCATCCACCACCGCCGAGCTCCAAAACTCGCTTCGCGGCTCGACCTGCCCGTCGTTCGGGAACCCGATGTTCACGCGCCGCCTGACCGCACGACGCAGGAACTCGAGGAGCTGCCTGCGCTGGCGCGCCGCCTCGCGCCTGATCTCCTCGGGGGTCTGCTGCTGGCGCGCGGTGACGAGGAGCTTGAACTGCTCGCCGAGGAACAGCCCATCCGAGAGCTTCGCGACGAGCGGCGTCACCGTTGTGTTGTTCTGCCGCTCGGGACGCAGCACAAGCAGATCAAGGTCGTTCGTGCTGAAGAGCTTCGTCCGCGTGATCTGCTGCGCAGGCCGCGGACCACCGCCCCACGCCCGCCGCCCGCCGCGCACCTTGGGCTGGGCGTCCCGCAGGTCTTGCATATACGGCGAGTGCATAGCTTCCGCGTATTCGTTGCCGTTGTCTTGGATCACCTCGTAGAGAACTTTTTCCTGGAAAGGCCGACATCAGCGTCCGTGCACCGAAAGAGGCTGCGCGCTCCACGCACTGCCTGGCCAATGTCTTCCTCCATGATAGTCCCTTTTATGTCAGCATGGTATGTACCAACGAAGCGGTCGTGCACGCGCTTCCTGGTACATCGTTCGCGCACTTGCGTGGCGAACGTCATGATCAGCTGCGCGATGCGGTGTGGACGGTAGAAGGAGAACCAAATTTGGCTGTATATCTCCGCTGGTGTCTTTAGGGCATACCAGGCGTATTGAGTTTGAATGTAGACAGAGCTGGGGGAAGTCTTTAGGCGTGTTCGCGGAGCCTCACTGTGGAACACACTCACTCGCTTGAGTTGTAATCCAGAGTGAAGCTGAATATTGCACTCGTGCGGAGGCGCTGCCTGGAAGAGTCCTCCACTGTATCGTCATCATCCAGACCGCGTCTTCTTCGTTATTGAAGACCGGTGCGACATTGCCTATGGCACTGAATTGACGGTCGGATGTGGGGTCAAAGAGTTCTTCCAGTGATATGAGTTCGTCGTCGTGACCGGGGTCAACGACCACAAAGTCGGTAAGGATTCGAACAGGGAGAGATTGAGATCGTTCATCGTCATTCAGAGCGTCGAGGTCGTCTACATCTTCTCCTAATACAACAGTATTCGCGTCTTCTTGAAGGTAGGTATCATCGTCTGGGTCGTAGCGAGGTCCTGGATTGAAGGTTACGCGGATTGTTGAGGTGAGTAGCGGCACAATAGCACACACTTTGGGGTTGTGAAGGTCTCGTCCTCTTGTCAGGCTGACAGCGGACGTCGCGGTTAGACGCGCCGCTTCGGTCAGTGGTAATCTTAGTGACGGACGCACTCTCTTTGCCCTGCCCTGATCCCATTCCGCATCCTTGCGCTTACCAATCTGTGTGTTCCGTGGGCTGCCAACTAGGGTGCTTCCGCCGACAGACGAGGCCGGAGAGTAGGCCCGAGAGATGGAGTTTGGCGGAGTGCTGTTCGTCGCGGCAGAGTTTGGAGGGCGAGGTGGTGGGCGGGCGAAAGGGGACGTGTTGTTCGTCGCATTGAGGGTGACCTGGGAGTCTGTCTCCCCGGTGGAGACCTCCCAGGCGGTGGGTCGCTTACGAGGGGGCATCGTCGGGCGACGGCATGCGGGTCGGGCGTGACACTGACGGCCGTGGGCAGAGCGCGTAAACGCCGGTCTTCGTGGCGCGGCGATTGCCGTTTGCCGCGCCTCCAGACTGGAAACAGCGCACCGTCTCCCACCACCTTTAGACACCCTAGGCGCAGCCGGCTTACGCTCCTCGCACTCTGTCACACACTGCTACCTGGCTGCCCCTACCCTACGAGATTTTGATACGCGAGACGCCGACTAGGCAACCATGCAGTCCTTGCGCACACGGAGGCCGTCGCAGGCTCGTACCAAGGGACAGAAGCGGGAGCCCACCATCAGGCAGGGTCGCGCCGTCGAGCGCAAGTCCACCCGTGTAGATGACAAGATCAAGAAGCGCATGTCGATGCGCTATGCGGACATATCCTCTCCAACCGGTGGTGACATCCCCGCCGTGCCCGCTCTCCCGCTCGCTCTCCAGCCAGGCTACAGGGGCCAGAACATCGCGATACCCAGGACGGAAGAGCCAAGGGAGGATCCCAAGGAGCTGGAGCAGAGGCTGCTGGATCAGGATGACTTTGACCCCGATGCTTGTGAGGCTGTTTCTCATGTCTATGCTAGACTGTTGAATACAACGCGGGATAGACCTGAAGCTCAAGATGGCAAACTCTACAGAGGCCGAGCTACGCTCCCTGCAGTCATCTCTGCAGGCGTCGAAAGATGACGTCTCGCGCGACCTGCAGCGCAATGTCTTCAAGAAGTGAGTCCTGCCACCCCGAGTGCGTGTCTCCCTGGTGACACGGGGACAGCTACGCAGAGTTCGTCATGGTCTCCAAAGAAGTCAGCACTCTGGAAAGCGAGATGCTGGAGCTGAAAGAGGCTCTGGCAGAGTGGAAAGGCATGCCCTCCTTGCTGCACATTGACGACTCTGCCTCGGTTGCTGGTGCGCTTTTCCGCACTGGTCACGCAAAGCAAAGGCTCACCACTCTGCAGAGCGCCGGAGAAACGTCCGCTCGTCAATCGCTGATCTTCGGGTATTGTACGCGACACAGATGCAGAACCTGCACAACCAGATTGAAGGCTCGAGCAAGTTCGTTCCTACGACCCCAGGCCGACATGTTGTCCTCGAGATGGACAATATTCTCGCGCTGAACCCCGCAACATACAAGGTGGATCATGCGGTCCATTTCGTTCTGCTCGACGATGCTGTATTGGTCGCTCGGAGACGAAGACGCAGAAACAATGGCGAGACCGACAAGCTGATTGCCGAAAAGTGTTGGCCGCTGAATGAGATGCTCGTTCTGGACACGAAAGACACGCAATGTAGGTCCTGCCTTTGGTTAGCCTGTGCAAAGCCTCACACCTGGTTCTCTGCCAGCAATGACGAACGTCTTCAAGATACGGCACAACAAAGAGACTCACGTCTACCGGACGGAGGTCGCCGCAGACAAGAAGCATCTGCTCGTGCAGTTCAGGCATGTGGCTGAGGAGCTGGCCGCAAAACGGCGCAAGGAGCGTGAAGGCGAGCACCAGCGGCGGAAGAGTCTGTGGGTCGGTGGCGACGTAAGTGCTCCGTTGATTTCGCACAGATCAACTTACGGAGGTGCGACTTTCAGCGGTCCTCACAAGCGTTTCCCCCAGACGTACCCCCGCTACCCGATTTCCTCGCTGACATGGCAGGAAAGTCTGAGATGGGCTCTTCGGCGAAAGAGAAGGCGGAGCGCGATGCGCGATGGCTCAGTGATTTCTGTGACGATCTCACCGTGGCCATTGCCCTCCGTAAATGGGACCATGCGGTTGCATTGGTCGAGCAGGTATGGACCTCGACGTTCTATCGGACGGTACCAAGCTTATGTTGCCCGGATAGGCGATAGCAAGCTGGACAACATGCCGCTTCTAGGTCCCAAGCTCACGCCGCTCAAGGCGTCGCTCACCTCGGCGCTGTTACAGTCGCTGTCGTCGCCAAGCAATCGCAAGTCGGCAGTAGTCCGCCTGATCTCCTTGCTGGTGCGCCTGAAGGCCGGGGCTGCTGCACGGAGTACGTTCCTCGCGTCCCGCACGGAGGTCATGCGCAAGCGTGTGCGCATGATCACGTTTGAGGGCCACATCGGCATGTACATCAACGATCTCGCCATCGTCGTCTTCAGCGGCATCAAGCACACCGCGGACTGGTTCCTAGCGAGTTTCAAGGAGAACGAGGTCGCAAGTTGTGAGTGAAGAGTCCTGACTTGCGGCTGTGCCCGTGTTGAGTGAGGTGTTAGGTTTCGTAGAGTGGGCAAAAGAGCAGGTTGAATCGTACGCGGAGATGTTCCGCAAGCAGGTCTACATCTCGGACGTCGACCCTCAAACGGTCGAAGATGCTAAAACCATCACCCATGTACATAGTAAAAAGGTGTGTCCACCAGTAGTTGCGTCCTTGCTCCCGAGATCTCATAGATCTAAAGCTCCTAGAGGAGTACGGCTTGGACTTCCGCTTCATGCTCGACAGACTTCTGAAAGAACACCCCGGAGACGAGCCCAAAGTCCAGCCGCCAATATACCGACAACACGAGAGCCGCAGGCCGTCGGACGCACACACGCCCACGTCGACGCCCGTCCGCTCGCGCTCGCCCGCCCCCGCGATCGCGGTGCCCATCCCCTCGCGCATGCGCTCGCCCGCGCCGAGCTCGCTCTCCTCGTCGCCCGCCATATCGACGCTGCCGCCGCCCGTGCCGTCGCCGCGCCGTCGCCGCGCCGTCGTCCGCGTCCGCGCCGGTCCCGCGCACGCGCGTCGCCTCGAACGCGTCTGCGCCGCCGCGCCCCGACAGCTCGCACGGCGAGCCCGTGTCGAAGATCCCCGGCCCGCGCCCGCCGCCCCGCGCGAACCCCGTGGCGCCGCCGCCGCGCTCGACGGCGCGTCCTGGGAGCGCGACGGGCCATCGCCCGCCGCCTGTTGCGGTGCCGAAGCGGGAGGGGATGTTTTAGTTTGGGGTGTGGACTTTTAGGATCGGATTGTAATATCAATATCGTGGACGCATATACATTTATCTTAGTTTCTTTTGCAACTCGTGTTGCGGTGTGAACGACACAGTACATCGCCTGCAGCCAACGCGCCCCTGCAGCCCTTCGCCACGTCGTCAGCCTGCCCTGAAGTGCAGCTGGCCCGTGCGCGTGGCGCCGGCAGTATATAAGCGGGGGCGCGCCCGTCGTTGCACCTCATACTTACCTTGATGGCACAAGCCCCTTCACGTACCTGGGCTTGTGGGCCGTGGGGGCCTCTCATAGCACGGCGACCTTGTCCTCAGGGGGACCCTGCGGTTTGTACGGGCTTCGGCTCGTGCACCGTCCAAATATTTTCCTGTCCTGCTTCGGCCTTCGGGCTGGGCAGGCCATTTTTTTTGGTTCCTGCGCGGTCCTAACCCTAACCCTAGTGTACTGCCTAATAAAGAGTTTTTTCCTCACAAAAATGCGTGATTTGGGCAAGAATTGGTCATAATTGGGGTCTCTGGTGAATTCTCCATGACGCCCAACGGTGGCGGCCATAAGTTCTCTCGCGAACTCTACTCGCTGATTGGGTCGCTCGTAGCCAGTGTACAAAGGTAGATGTCTTCCTGGCTGCTCTCGAGTCCTTTTGAAGTAGTGCTAATATCTTTGACATCATTGGGGTCGCCATCACACAACGAACGCTGTTGAATAGTATACTAAGGCTACAGATCCTGACTACGTGCTACAATTAAGGGTGCGAATACAATGACAAGTACATATCAAGGCGCATTACATCAGGCCGCAACTGCCACGTCCTCCTGTGTCCACATCCTGTACTGGCGGTACTCCTCGAGGAGGTGGCTTGCGAATCTGGACTCCACGTCGGAGCCTAGGCCGTCGAGGCGTGGCGGAAGCCACGTGCTAGCCTTGCCCGGCGATGCTGCTTTCTGCATCGACGACAAGTGTAGAAACAGCGGGTAGTGCGATTGCTGAGGCCCGTCCGGACGAGTGGTATGGTAGGTGGAGAAGAGGATCCTGCAGGCGTGACAGGGGTCTTTTGAGGTGCCGATCATGTGCGACGGAGCGTCTGGTGCGGGTGCGTAGCGGTGCCCTGGGTGGAACATGTTGTGGTGGTATTCAAGGAGTGCACACTCGGGATGGAGCGAGTAGAGCACCGTCGAGCTCTCGTCGCGCTTCTCCCTGCGCAAGAGGCTCTTCCAAAACGAGAGCGAGCCCGCCCGCGGGTGTCGCTCGGAACGGCAGGGGATCGTGACGACGTGGAAGTGCGGGATCGTGAATATTGGCGAGTGAGTACGGTAGCTCGCGAGCCGCATAATCAGGTTCGCGTGATCGACGAGGGACGCGCACTTTGCGATATAGTTACTCAGGCGATTTGCGAGTACGTGACTGTCTGATAGAGATTATTCAGTGGTTGGCAAACAGAGCCCATAAGGGTAGTAGCGCACCGTCAGTACTCATGTGAAGTTGATCCAGGAAAAGCCTCATATTGTCGAGATGTCGCACAGACGACTTCTGTTCCGCCAGATAGAAGCGTCCCAAGTGCGGGGCTACATGTGCACCCCAGTCGTCTGGCGGTATCGACATCATGAGAGCCTCCCTGAGCTCGGCGATGCGCAGCGCCACCACACAGAAGTCTTTGTACATGCGCCCGCGTTTGACCTGCTCGGCTTGCAGGCGGAGGCAGGTGCTTTGCAGAAGCTCCCAATGCTTCTGCACGCGATACCGCAGTCGCTCGATGCCGTGGCGGACGAGCCGTTCGAGGATGCGCCGCTGTGCTTCGTGGCCTCGCACCTTTGCCTTCGAGCTCCGCGCCTGCGGGTTCCCGATGATTTGCGCAAAGTCCACCAGGAGCTCCCATACGTCGTGCACCATCTCCGAGATGCGCCGCCCCGCCCGCTCGCCGGCGTCCTGGGCAACGTGCAGGACGATGCGATCTCGCGTGTGAACGAGCGACACGGCGACGCGCTGGCGCCGCAGTTCGCACACGCACAGCGCGGCGACGGCATTCAGCACTTCTGCGAGCTCACTACTATCGGTTGGCTCGGCGGAGAGGGGCTGTGACTTCGAGTGCGGTGAGCGGTGCCCGCCGGGGCTGCGGGCAAACGCCGATGGGAGCGCCCCTTTCGCGTCGGCGGTGGGCACGATGAGGGCGTTGTAGACGTCGCGCGCAATGTCGCGGGACATGGCATTGTCCTGTGCGATGTTGTGGCGGAAATTGAGGGGGAGAGGGAGAGATAGGTACGTCGAGTCAAGCAATTTTGCGAAACCTTGTTTCAGAGACGAGACGCACTTTTGGAGGTGGAGCTCCCGATTGGCAGAGCCCAACGGATGCTTAATAGCTGGTTCCGCTGAGGCTCGGGAGAAAGAACGTTGCGGACCTGATTCAGGGAGAGCAGGCTGTAGACAAGGGGTGGATTCGTGGCGTGAGCGAAGGAGGCAGGGCTGGCCGGAGGATCCCGTGGTGCTGAACTCTATGTCAGGAGGCTCGAGTACTCTCGGCGCAAGGAGTCTCCATAGCCGCGTACCCCTCCAACGCCGAGGTGCGCAGCGTCGGCCGGGGTGCCGGACAATTATACATTGGTCGTGGAAATGACGTTTGCATATTTAGTAGAGGGAAGAGGTGCTACCGGTACCGTCTTATAGGGACGCGAGCCTGGCCAAATGACAACCTTCCACACTGTTGAACGTCATTATCACCTCGTCCGCTTGGAGCTCACTCCTGTAGATGTCCCCTTCGACAATACGACCTTCATCTAGCAGCAGACGTCGTACGACACCGGCCAGACAACCGGACCCGGCACGGGGAGTGATCCATGCGTCCCCACGCTTAAAAGCAACGTTGCGAATAGATGTCTCGGTGACGAGGCCGTCCGGGGCGTAGAGTAGCACGTCGACGTGTGCTGTATCAGGTGTGGGTAGCGGTGTGAGACCTGCTCTAGCCCGAGCAGCGTCGTATGCCATTCGCTGAGTTGTCTTCGTGCGAGTGAAGAGTGATGCCGGAGTGGGCTCAGTGTCGATGTATATGACGCGTTTGACATCGGATGAGGGAATGAGGAAATCAGGGGTAGCCAGAGGAACCGCGGGGGATGCAGTGACTGTGAGTGCACCGCTGATTTCGAGAAGGATTCTCAACTGAGTGCAAGCGTCCTCAACCCAGGTCCAGAGAGCCGCAGAGACGACATACTTTCAGAGCCCCCTTGCCATGAGATTCATGGGCGTTGCTGACCACACGTTCGCACTCCTCCAGAAGCGTTGTCCTAGTTACTTGCTGCGGTATCTGCCATCCATGGTCCTTGGCTGCTGCCATCAGTCTGTCGAAATGATACGGCAGGAGCATATACGGCGAAGGCTGTCCAGCGTTGGCACGGGTATTCCAGTCCATAGAAAGAAGTGCATCATCGTAGCGAGTTGAAGAAAGCAAATGATAGGCTGGTATCACGTTGTCCATGAGATCAGCAATTGGCTAGTGCACTAGAAATACAACGGCGAAGAGACTGAGGATGGTTGTCTGCATCCCTACTACGCACGCGTCTAATCCATATATCGGGCACGTGCGCGTAATCCAATTAGGCAACGCGCAGCGCTCCTATAAGGCTGCGCGGGGTGGGGAGGCGCTCAACCAACATCCTCTTTCCCCGCACCCCCCGTCGCACTTTCCCCCACTTGGCATCGAGCGCGGCGATGTTCACCGTGAAGGCGACGTACCGCGCGGAGACGCGACGGTTTACGTTTCCAGAAGACCATTTTCCTTCGTATGACAAACTTGTAACTCAGGTGCGTCCGTAAGCTGCGTCAGCGCGCCTCGCCAGAGCTCACGCCCCGTTTTCTGAAGATTTACAAAGTCTTTCCTATGGCAAATGCATACTTCATGTCAAGGCTTATATTCTCGCCGAATCCTCTCGCTCCCGGCCAGAGCATTCTCATCGGCCTCGAAGCTCATGACGAGGCGGAGTATGATAAGCACGTCGCGCAGTTCCAGGGGCGGTCCTGGCCTGGTGCTCTTCTCAAGTTCACTGTGTACGACGAGACACCACACAAGAGACCTTCCGCCTCCACAGCATCTCATAGTCGTCCCCTGAGCATGGTCACCGACATTACTGTTGCCAGTGATACAGTTGTTGAAAGCGACATACCCGAAACCCCTGCTGTTGCCCCTGTGTACTCAACACCTGTCCACATCGATCATCCGTCCATCGACATTGGAAGGACCTCAATGTTGGCTCCCATCCGAGAGCGTGTGAGAACACAAGCGCAACTGAACCCTCAACCTTCCAGCAGGCCGGAGCGCCCAAGGAGTCCCGGTGGGTCTATTCCATCCCCTCAAGTCGCATTCGCTCATCTATTCTCGTAGACTCGACTGTGTCCTCCTTGGATTACACAGCAAATTCAGTGGCCGAGACGGTCACCCCGCGATTCAGTGCCGGGAGGATTCCGGACGTCTCGGTGTCCACTCGACTGTCTGCCGTCCTCCGTGACATGCACGCACAGCGCTCAGTATCAGCTTCGGAGGCGGCGGCGTCGTCCTCAGGGCGAATATCTCGTCTTCAAGACGAACTCGCTGCCATGCACGAGCGCAGCGTCAGACTGAAGGGGGAAACAGCAGCGCTTATGGAGCAGTCGTCGGCATTGAACAGGATACCTTTGAATGCGATGCACGCCTCCCCTTCGCCATCAGCAATACCCGTAACTATCACTGATGCAAGTATTGCCACACCTTCACCAGCCTATGCTCCCATCGACGAGGCCTCGAGCGAACATGCTGGCCCTCACGGGCGCTCGGAGGAGACAATAGAGAGCTGGATATGTGATACTCCTCTACGCTCCGCGCGCTCGCAGGTCAGCCAGTCAGCGGGATCGAGACCTCGAAGCTCCATTGATTCACCTGTGACATCTCCCGCTCCATTCATCCCCTCTGCTCGGCCTTCCAGCGGCACAGCTGTGCCCGAAGAGCATCATTCTTTCGAGGAGGCCACAGAGAGAACGTATCGCCTTGGCCTGGATCTCCTTCGCCGATCGTCCAGCTACGCAGCGCCTTATGAAGCTGTGTTCGAGAACTCTGAAGCCTCGAGCGACGAGGAGACGATTCCACCAATGCCGCCAGCGCATGTGTGCGCCGCTCGTGACGAAACTGAGAGAGGTCGGTTGCTTGATAGGCTTCGTGTCAGCCGTCCATTGCCTCCGAGGCCGGTCGCGATCCCGGCCCCCACTGGTGTTCAGCCTGTATGCGCTGCTCCCACCTTCCGTCCTCGAAGCCCTAGCTTGGCGAGCCTCCGTTCGAGGAGCCCAGCGAGTGAGCGCTACTGTCGGAGGAGCCCTAGTGTTGACAGTCTCAATAGATATGGACGTCGTCGCAGCATCAGTCCCGACAGTTCGGTTGGACGACCTGTTGTGGTCCAGCCGCCTCCTCGACGTTACCGCAGCAGGAGCCCTAGCATAAGTCGTAGCTGGACCCTCCGCCTCTTCGAGGGATCAACCTTTACCGCCGCAACTGGAGTCGTAGCTCGCCCATTGTACCTCGTCCTTATTCTTCGACATCGACATACTATTTCTCTCCACCGTCACCACCAATCTTCTCTTCTGCGTATCAGCGACCGCAGTCCATTCCACTCGCAGTCCGTGTAGCATCGCCATCCGTACCCTACTCCGCAGCACAGCACGCCTGCGGATGGGCCGAGGAGTGCGAAAAGTTGAAGCGGCAAGTGGACGACGTGCAATCTTCATTGGCTGAGCTGCGGCTGGAATTCCAAGACGCCGTCAGCAAAAAGTATATCGTGCCCGATGAGCAGACGCCGGCTGCGCCTCCCGCAGCCCATGCGGCTGAAGGTCCAGGACGCGTGGCCTCCTCTGACGACTCTTTGCCCAACGCAACGATGAGCAACGTACTCCCTCCTGGCTCTGTTCCAATCCGTGTTCATGGCACATTCTCGCCTACAGGAAGCACTTCCACGCCTTCATCTGTCACTCACCCGAGGATAATCTGCGACGGTTGTGAGGGCCCCGTGGTCGGTGTCCGCCACAAGTGCTTGGATTGCGATAACTTCGACTTGTGCTCAGCTTGTCTCAACAACCCACACATGCGGATCATGCATAATTCTCGACATGCCTTCTTCCCCATCGATGTTCCGGACGAGATCACACTCTTCCGGGATGTCCAGTACGGTCGCCGTGGCGTGGAGCACCCGGGAATCACTTGCGATGCATGCAATGCAAGCGTCTTCGGCACTAGGCACAAGTGCATAGAATGTGCAGATTTCGACCTCTGCGAGAAATGTGTATCATCTCCAGCAGTGCGTTCCCGACACGAGGCCAGACACCATTTCTTCCCAATCGAGTACCCTTGGAAACAAGACACGTATCGCGCAGTCGCCGAGGAACTGAACGTCCGGCCGTTAATCAAGGTGCCGTACACCCTGCTACATGTGACGGCTGCAACCAGACTATCCAAGGCGTTCGTCACAAGTGCTTGTCTTGCGCGGACTTCGACTTCTGCCCCTCATGCATTGCCAGTCCCGAGAAGCGTGCAGGGCATGATGTCGGCCACGCTTTCTTCCCAATTGACACGCCGAACGACAAGGATGCTTATTTCGCCGCTCGCGCGAGGGTCGAGGCGCTGCCGTCATCTGGACCGGCCGTCCACGAGAACGTCATCTGCGACAAGTGCGACAACGTCATCGTCGGTGTGCGGCACAAATGTCTCGACTGCCTCAACTTTGACCTGTGCGACCGCTGCGTCGAGCTTGGTGCGAAGCGCGACCATCATGGAGCGCACCAATTCCTGTCGATCTCGAAGCCAGGCGAGGTCATTGTACACACCGTGCACTACGACGAACCGGCAAGGCAGCCCACTCCGCCTCGTGTCCCCACGCCGCCTCTGCCACCGGTTGCTCCGCTCGTCGTGCACAGCGCTGTATGCAATCTATGCGACTCCACTATCCGCGGAAGCCGCTATGTGAGCCCTTTGTTTCGCCATCTCAGGTATATTCATACTCATTCTCTACAGAAATGCCTCAATTGCCCGAACTTCGACACGTGTCAGGCATGCTTCAGCATCACACCTGAGCACCACCCTGGTCACGGTTTCGTGCGAGTCAATAATCCCGACGACCTGATGGTGAGCATACTGCGCATACCCTCAAGTGTCCATGGTTTGATAGCCCTTCACAGCTTCGCAACATCCTCCGCGCGGACGTTGTACATGCCGCCAAGTGCAATGAATGCGGCGAACACATCCATGGCACCCGTTATAAGGTGAGTTGGTTTTGCCTTGGTCTTGTGATGCTGTGCTGATGGGGTCTGCTCAGTGTCTCCACGCAGAGTGCCCGGATTACGACCTGTGCCAGAATTGCGAAGCTCTTCCGATACCAGTCCACCCGCAGACCCACCCGCTCGTCAGGCTTCGTATTCCAGAGACCGAGATACCGTGCGTATACGCTCGGCTCAACTGGCAGCCGTCCGGCAGCACTCACAGACCGGAGCAACGTGCTCCTAGTCCATCCTACGCCCCGATCCCGGCAGAGGTCGCTATGTGCGCGAGGACGCCAACTCCTTCGTTCACTCCTGTTATTCCGGATCTGCCTCCCGCTCCTTCTGTCGCTCCGCTCATCCCTGCCACCTGGACGCCGCAGGATATCGACTGGAGATGGACGCCGACCCCGCCCTGCCCGATGTCCATTCCGCGGGTGCTTCAACCTGAAGACCAGACGCCCCTCCTCGATCCCAGCATGTCGGAGCCTCTGGCACGCATCCCCAGTCCGGTCCTGCACCCTCTGTATGGTCCATCCGTGTCCTACTTCGCCCCGCCTGAGGCGACTGAAGTAGCTAGTTCAGTCGTTGAAGATGTGCATACTCCTTCTATCCCAGCAGATTCTCCTCGCGTGGCATCGCCTGGCCCTCTCCCTCGCTCCCCTCCAAGGGCTCTCATCGACCTTGAGGATCCGTCCACGACGCCGACGTCTCGGGTGCAATCACCAGCCGTCCCTTCTTCGCTCGAAGGGCTCTCGACTCCCTCAGACCGCGTGTCCTCCCCCGTGGCGTTGACTGAGCCTGTTCCTCGGCTCGAGCCTGTCCAAGACCAGGAGTGGCGCGAACTCTGGCCTGAGCTGACGACAATGTTCAGGCACCTGCTTCAGCCTGTGACCCCTCCGGCTGTCGATGACACTCAGCCCGAAGTAGTGAACATGCCCGGTGCTATGACTGTCGATGACGTCTCCACAGCGCCCATCGTCGAGAAAGAAACGCAGACCACTGTTGAAGAGCCTAAGCCTGCCGCAGATGAGAGCTCTCTTGCGGAAGAGGCTCTACTGGCTCCCCCAGCACCGATGGCGGAGATGGTCGAACGTTCGCGCACCAACCTACTGGAAGCTCTGAGTCGCATTGCACCCGCTCTCGCACCCTCACCCTCTGCAGAAATTCATCACCATGCCACGTTCGTTGCTGACAACAATATCGCTGACGGTACTGTCTTCCCGCCTGGCGCTGAGTTCGTCAAGTCCTGGATCATGCGCAATGACGGCGAGACGGCCTGGCCCGAGGAGACTACACTCAGGTACGTTGCGGGTGACAGAATGTTGTCTCGTGACGGTATTACTGCACGCGCGCCCGTCGGCTGCGTCCTCCCGGGTGCAGAAGCGGAGCTTGTGGGCTGCGAGATGAAGGTATGTTGCTATCTCTAGTCATACGTGATGGACGAACTCATCATTCGACCACCAGGCTCCGGATGTGCCTGGCAAGTATGTGAGCTACTGGCGTCTCCACGACGGCAACGAGTTCTTCGGCAGCAGTATCTGGGTTGAGTAAGTGCAATGCTGCTCTTGTCTCTGGGGATGTCCTAATGCGTCTTGCCAGGATTGTCGTCGCTGAGCTCGACCACGGTGAGGATCCCAGCAGCGAAGAGTCCCTCGCAGCGTCCTCCGTCATTGTTCCACCTGCGCCCTCGGCCGGAGCCCAGACGCACCAGTCTACCGGCATGTCTGTGGCGCCGTCGACCACGGTTCCTTCGAGCCCGCTCTCCGACGATGGCTCCTTCGACTCGTCCCTGTCCCTGATCGACGCCCCGTCCTCTCCCTCGATCGCATCCGCGGACGACGAGATATTCCAGGACAGCCGGGAGGCGGCCTCCCCCGTTGACCCAACCCGTGACATGGAGTACGTCGTCCTTTACGATACCACCTCGTCTGAAGACTCGGAGTGAACGTCTTGAACGAATCCTTCTGCATCCCATGGACTCTCACGTGTAACAGTATTGCCATATGCCCCCTCTCTTTTCTCCTTGTCCTGCCCGGTGTACAGTCGTGAAACTCTTGTGCTGCGTCTCGCTCGTTCTTGTACCAAAGTGATGTATAAAGTGTGAAATCAATCGAATGTCTATTTAACTATGCAAAAGACTAGAGAACTACTTTTGCGTGTTATTTGCGACAGGGTATACAAACGCAACGAAAGCAATCCGAGAACCACAAGACGACACAGCATACTACCAGTGTTCATCGATATCACAATTATGTAAAACGGTATGTTTTTCACTCCCTTACTTCTTGACATCAGTCGTCGCCACGCTGTCGACTTCCTCGCGTATGGACGTGCGCAGGAGGAGATCACCTAGTACATAGCTGGCGTGGGGCAGCCTGCCGCTCGCGACGTCGACCATTTTCTCCCGGAGCGCGTCCGACCCGCGGAGCTCGTCCCAGTGCTTGACCACAGCGAGCATCTCGAGCTTGCGCACCTCCTCGTACCTGGTGCAGGTGCGAATGTCAAAAAGGAGTAAACTCGGACGGGGCGGGGGAATGCACGCACCGAGCGGTGAACGGGCTGAAGAGCTCGTGGAGGTACGTCTGCATCGAGAGCTGTGCAGTGAGATGGTCCAGCGCGCGTTTCTTAAGCGTGTCGAGATGCAGCTGCAGGAGCACACGATCACCACTCAGATCTCAGAAAGAATAAGGCCGAGCAAGGGGACGTACCGCGTCGGCCAGCCTGTACACAGACTTGCACGAGACAGGCGCAGGCCTGTCCGGGTTCGCGGCGGCGTACTGCTCGATGAACTGGTCGCGCGCGGCCTTGCCGCCGCTCTTCAGCGGCGCGAAGACGACGATGCCGGTGTATAGCCAGTACAGGAGCGCCTCCCAGCTGGTTCGCGGACGTCAGCGCGGTGTGCGGCGGGCGGAGTAGGACCTACGTGCGGGCAGCGGTGCCGAGCATCACGATCGTGCGGTCGGAGAGGTGGTCGCGCGTCCCTGCGGGCGGGAGCGCGCCTGGCACTCAAGGTCAGAATAGTTAGTAGGGTTTGCGGGTTAGCGTACCTGCGGAGATGGGTTCAGCTTTGACTGTGCTCGGTTTCGACGAAGGTTCGTTCTGAGGCTGCTGATTGCGGCGGGGTATGCTCCTGCAGCTGCGCGTCGACCATGTCGAAATCGTCTTGCTCGACGTCTGACACGTCATCCTCAAAGTCGCTGTCGTCGTCGCGGTAGTTTGTGAAGATCGTGCGTTTTGCCTCTTCGCCACTCTTCAGAATGCTTGTCAAGAGCTTGTCGGAGCCTCCCTCACATACTGCCTGTCGTAAGCTAGTTGCAGGTACGCGCCACACGGACAAGATGTACGTACAGTCTCTGAGCTCGTCTGAACGCTGTGCCATTGCCTCCTTGCTTGAATAGAGCACGCACGGTCCGCTAAGCCTTCCATTCGAGTCGCGCTTCTTGTATGCCACGTAACGGACATTCGGCGCGCTCTTGCCTACGACAACGCGGTGCAGCACGTCCAGAGTCGGTCGCGAGACAATGGGCCAGACAGGAGCGAACTTGAGGGTCGCGCAGAGTACCAACGAGTCTTCGGTCTTCATTGATTGCGAAGTGTGGAACTGCTCAGAGGTGAGGAACTTGGACCAACCAATGGCTTCACCGCTCTTGAAAGTGTACGACATGGTCTTGCTCTGGTACACCTGGCCCTGGAGCGACTTTGCCTGTACGGTCCATGTCACGTTGAGCGCGGGATACTCCTTGGAGGTGTAGAGGTACAGCCCGACATGGCTCGGCTCGCTGGCAGGGCTGAAGGTGTAGAGGCCGAAACGTAGGCCGGGCCCAAAGTGCTCAGAGTAGCGTGTCGGGGATGCACGCGCGAAGCAGGTCTTGAGGTCGTCGATCTGGAACTGGACGTTGGTCTCGCACTCGACTTTCTGAAGTCGGACGATGCTCGTCGACATGTCGCGGGAGCCTCGTGCGTGCTGGTCGTGGTCGGACGCCAAGGTGCGAGTGCGCCACGGCTCTGGACGCGAGCCTTGATGCGCCCCGCGATCGCGTTGATGCGCCACAACGCCTCGATAAGCCGCCGCCTCCTGGCAACCGTAAGAGTTATAAATGCTTCATCTGCTTTCTACAACAACATTGACCAAAGACAAAATCCATCAAACAAGAAATAAATGAGGGTATAACGATAGATGATAGCACAAAACAGGGATATTTCTTTACATCAATTCTTACTGTGTGAACTTCATGGAAAACACGACATCGCGACCAAAGACCGCAGTGTGGGTATGCTGCAGCTTCTCAACCTTGACCAGAATCAGAACTATCAACACGGACAGATCAGCAAGTCCACTCACAGAAGTACTGGACAAGTTGGCGCCGTAGCCTACACCCTCGTCTCCAACGAAGACCGGCGCGACGGTAACGATCACAGTATCGACTAACCGTGTCTTTTCCGTCGAAGCTGCGAGGAAGGATTGGATGACGCGGGCCCCGCCCTCGACCATGAGCGATCTAACTCCGAGTTTCCTCAGTGCCTTGAGCATCGAAGGAAGCGAGACGCGGCCTGTGAGAGCCAGAGTGTCAGCAGAGATACACGAGACAACATTGCCCATCGCACCATTGTCGCGCTCGACTTCTATGACTTTTGCGCCTGCGACCTCCAGGTCGTGCTTTCGGACTCCCCAGTCGGCGCAGTTCTTCGTCGGAGGGACGGCGACGACCCAAGGCCTGCGCCCGCGCCCTTCTGCAAAGTTGCTCAACAACTTGCATTCAGGGGAGAGACGCAGATCGGCATCCAGTATGACAGGTCTTGGCAGGTGGAACTTGTGCAGGTGGCCCTCTGGGAAAGGCGGGACGTGGCGCGCTGCAAACCGCGGGACCTCCAGTACCCCTTGCCAAGCAGCATCAACTGGACTTACTGTTCAGCTGGGGGTTGTCGTTGAGCGCTGTGCCAATGCCAACCATAATCGCGTCGTGCATGGTGCGCATCCTGGAAGCCTCAGGTGAGACGAGGACACGACCGCGACTCCTAACACATACCAGTGCGTCATGACAAGACTCTCCTTGCCGCTCAAAGCGAGCTGCTTACCGCCCTTCCCCGCGATCTTTGCGTCCAGAGACTGCGCAAAGGTAAGCGTGACATACGGTCTCGTATCGTCAGAGTACAGCGGGGTCGGGATCCTGGCCTCATCGCTCCCGGTGTAGAGCGAGAGTCCGGGGAGATCGCTGGAAGACGCGTTGAAGAGCGCGTCCAGCAGGATCTGAGGGGGCTGCGGGATGCCAGAGGAGGTATCCATAGCTATGCGGGGCAAGACAACTTGCAGGCACGTTCGAGCGGAAGAGCGAGCTATAAGAATGACCGAAGCCGAAGGTCCAGAGCCAAGCGGGCACCCCGTCGCCAGGGGCAGGTCGCGCCTCATCCTAGAGACCTTCCAAAACCAGATCAATCGGCACGTGACATCATCGACGCATCTAATGGGCGCTAGTCGGTGCGCACCCGTCCCAAGAATTTCTCGCCTTCTCAGCTGCGGACCCCCGCAATACAGAACCCCGGCTCGCCCGCACAACCATGACGGCCACAACGCTCGGCGCAGCGAAGGAGGAGGACGAGAAGGTACCCCAAAATGTTCTCGATGCTGAAGACGACGTTGACGACGGCGAGGAAGATGGTGCGCCCGATGCAGGAGCAGGCGGTGAGCAGCGGACCTCTTGTACCCTCCGCGCAGCGCGCTGACATGCATCACAAGGGGACAGCAAAAAGAAGAAGAAAAAGAAGAAGCCGAAAAAGAAGAAGGCCGCGACAGAGCAGCAGACCGAGCCTCCGCGCGTCGGCTTGTCGAAACTGTTCCCTGACGGAAATTATCCTGAGGGGGAGCTTCACGATTACAAGGACGAGTGCGTACGCTACACTTTGGTGCTATCCTAGTTTCTCATGCGTGGCGCGCAGCAATGCCTGGCGAACAACATCAGAAGAAAAGCGGTATATTGAACGCATGATCATGCAAGATCCTGAGCAGACCTACAACAACATCCGCAAGGCTGCCGAGGTCCACCGACAAGTGCGACAGTATGCGCGCAAGGTCATAAAGCCCGGCATGAGCATGATCGATATTGCGGAGACCATCGAGAACGGCACTCGCGCGCTGGTCGAGGAGAACGGCCTGGAGGCCGGCGTCGGCTTCCCCACCGGTCTCAGTGTCAACAACTGCGCAGCGCACTACTCGCCAAATAGCGGCGATACGATGGGTGCGTCTGCCATCTAGCAAACAATGTGTCGTTCCGCTTGCTTACCGGGGTGCGCCTGGCCCCACCAGTCCTACAGAGTGGCGACGTCCTGAAGGTCGACTTTGGTGTGCACGTGAAGGGCCGCATCCTCGACTCGGCGTTCACGCTGAACTTTAACGACAAGTATGACAAGCTCCTCGAGGCCGTGCAGGCCGCCACCGAGACTGGTGTCCGGGTATGTCACCGTGTTCCACGCTGCGCAGCAAAACGGGAGCTGATCGTGTTCCCGTGGTATGACAGGAAGCAGGCATTGACGCACGTCTGGGAGAGATTGCTGGGGCGATTCAGGAGACGATGGAGTCGTACGAGGTCGAGATCAATGGCAAATTCATACCCGGTAAGTTCTTTGGGGTTGTAAGCCTAGACCAGGGCTGACCGGTTGTCAGTCAAGGCCATCGAGAACTTGAGTGGTCACTCGATTAACCCGTACCAAATTCATGGCGGCAAGTCGGTATGCCTGGTGAAGAACAATGACCAGACGAAGATGGAGGAGGGCGAATACTTTGCCATTGAGACGTTCGGTTCAACGGGCCGTGGCCGAGTCGTTGAGAGCGTACGCACGACCGCTATGATTTTATGCGTCCACAGCTAATTCGTGATTAATAGGGCGAGGTCTCGCATTATGCTCGGGTCGTGGATGCTCCAAACGTGCCCCTCCGACTTACCACCGCGAAGTCGCTGCTGAAGTCGATTAACAAGAACTTTGGCACCCTTCCATTCTGCCGACGCTACCTTGATCGGGTAGGGGAGAGCAGATACCTCTTGGCGGTAAGCAGGCTGGAAATGTCGTGCGAATATGTGCTGACGACGATCCACGCTAGCTGAATCACCTTGTCTCGCAAGGTATCGTGCAAGACTATCCTCCATTGTGCGATGCTCCGGGTGCCATGACGGCCCAATTCGTGCGTATCTTCCCTTTGGGCCTCTCAATCAGCGTGAGAGATGGCATACTGACCTGCACCGGCAGGAGCACACGATCCTTTTACGGCCTACTCGGAAGGAGATTGTCAGCAGAGGCGATGACTACTGATCAGCTGGTCGTGCGTGCGACGTGTAGCGTGTCGTTTGTAGCCCGTGTAGCTCAGAGTATCCCGATTCCGTGCTTGGTTCGCTCCAATTCGACAGTTTTTTTTGCGGACGGCGATATCGAGATGGTCGGGTCAGGCTGGTGCAGTGCGGGGCGCGAGGCTAGCACCGCTCGCTCCTCGGACACATGTGATTGGCCCCTTACGTCAAGGCGTGCTCACTCGGGCGCTTCTTACGCCGTGGTCATTTCCTGAAAGCTCTGTCCACTGCGCGCACATCCCTCTCGAGTCAAAAACCGTTTTGCCCCCCACGCAAGCCATCCCCAAACTTCATGTCTCTGACACTCATCCCTGTGCCAGAGAGTCCAACCCAATCTTCCTCGCTTTGCTCTCTCCTGGTCCCCCACCACCAACAACGGGCTTCTCTAGCAAGCTGAAACGTCCCCCGCTCGTTTGCGACCATCGTACCCCGCAGCCCAGCCTTACCCCACATCCACAGCCATGACCTGGACGATTCCCCTGCTCTCTGGCCGGTGCGAGAAGGAACCCCGCGACACGGTCGACGGCGTGCACGCGGGGCCGCCTAAGGCGGAGGTCAAGTCCCGACCGAAGTCGGTGTCGCTCCCCGTCAAGGAGCTGCTGCGCTACTTCGAGGCCCCTGGCGTGCCCCCGCCGCCGTCCTCGCGCGTCGGCGACCCCAAGCTCAAGCAGCGCCAGTCGCAGCCGTTCAAGCTCACGGACCTCTGGAAGTACGGCACCTTTGCGGCCTGGAAAGGTGAGCACCCGCCGTGGCCGTGGCCCCTGCGCGCGCCCATGTACAGGCGCACCGGGCGCCGCACCGCGCCTGGACGTGCAATGCAGAGCGGGACGCTGACGCCCTTGCCTCCGCAGTCAGCGAGCTCGTCTCCGCCGTGATTGCGCACCAGCTCCGGGGCCCCGCGAGGCCGTCGTGGGGCATCGAGATGACGATCCTGACGTGCATCATGCGTGACGTCTCCCGGCACTCGCACCTCGCGGACATTGTGAGCATGCCCCCATATGCATACATGCGCACGCGCCCCCGTTGCTGACCGACCGTGCAGGCGATGGTTCGCATGCTGATGAGCATCAGCGGTCTCGTGCCCGTGCCCTCGGACGCCTTGGTGACGTCCGTCACCTTCCACGTCTCCAGGCGCAGCCTCCGAGGCATCCTCGCCGAGTTTGATGCGGCGGAGGACGGCTCGCGTGAGCTCTCTGGAGAGTGGGTGGTGGGAAAGAAGACATGGCAGAGGCTCCAAGCGGAGTGGAAGGCGGCGAAGAAGGACGCCTCTCGCTCAGGCTCGAGTTCTCCTGGCGAGTCACATACAAAGCGCAAGGAGCGGGTCGTCTTGTATCTGCATGGTGGTACGTCATATCCTATTGTTATATGCGCAACATTTGACGGCGGTTCTCCAGGCGCATATTATTCATCTAGCCCAGCTACCCATAGACTGATCACAATACCGTTGTCGAAGTCCCTAGATGCTAGGGTGTTTGGTACGTTCGTTCTCTCGAGACGTCTGGCACTTGCATTAACCTACTTGTATGCAGCACTCGACTACCGTCTCGCGCCAGAAACAAGATTCCCTGGCCCTCTGCACGACGCAGTCTCCGCCTATATGCGTCTCACTGAAGACCTCCAGATCCCCCCTGAGAATATTATTGTCGCAGGCGACAGTGCTGGTGGAGGTCTATCGCTGGCTCTAATGATGTACTTGCGGGACAATGACTATCCCCTTCCTGGTGGCGGAATCCTCATGTCCCCTTGGGTCGGTGAGCACATTTCCATGGATTTTATTTCTCGCGTTCTCACACAGCGCAGACCTTACCATGAGTTGCGACTCGTGGGAGAGTAACGAACCTTACGACATCGTCCCTAAGCCGATACCAGGTGACCACCTCAATCCGATCGCTTGTTACCTTGGCGAACACATGGAGAAGTATTTGACACACCCGTATGCCAGCCCGCTGTTCGGCGACTTGAAGGGGCTCCCACCGCTGTTGATTCAAGCGGGAGAAGCGGAGGTACTGCGCGATGAAATCACGCTTTTGGCTCACAAAGCTTCCCTTGCAGGTGTGCAAGTTCGGCATGAGTTGTACGAGGATGCGGTACGTGCTCCCGATGCAGCATTTTACATGTCAGTCGGCTCATGTGGCATTCAGGTACACGTATTCCAGACTTTCCCGTTCCTAGATCAGGCGCGACAAGCCTTCTCTCGGCTCGGTCCTTCGTGCGTGAAGACCTTGCCCCTCTCAATGCCGATGCTCCTCGCAAATTCCAGACAAAGACAGAAGAGAAGCTCGAGAAAGAGATCAACAACGCGGCCACCCACGTTGTACGGGGCGATGGGTCAGAATGTCAGTCGCCAAGGACGAAGTCGCTCATCGCAGTGCGAAGCACAGTCGTGCATCCCTACCGCGACCAACGCAGGATGCAGATTCCGAAGAGGGCTTCTCCAGTCAGGACGAGGACCCCAGCTGGGTGTCGACGTCTGCGTACCCATCTCCGCCCCCCTCTCCGGAGATGGAGGAGGAGAAGCCGGCGTCTTCCCCTACCCGGAAGGAGCTTGTTCGGTCAAACACAGCAAAGAGCTCATCCTCAATGCGGAGTACAGCCTCAGCGAAGAGTTCGACCTCGACACGCAGTCGCGCGACATCACTTACAAGCAGCTCATTCTGGTCGTCACCGCTGTCGTCTCTTTCGTCTCTTGCATCTTCTTCCGAGTCTGCCAGTACCCTGTCAACCAACAACTCCCTGCGGCGTGTGCGGTCTCGCACATACATCAAGCACGAGCCCGATGCTTCTGCAAGCAGCCACCCGCCGACACGCCAGTACCAGCTCTCGGCATCAACCGAAGCAGTTCCGCGACCGACGATCCGCCGCTCGTCCTGCAGCCATCCCGACATCACCTCGCTGTGCGCGCAATGGGCCTCGAGTGGGCCCGCGAACCGCACCTCCGTCTACAAACCCGATACCCTCCCGTCGCGACGCCGCAAGCACGCCAGCTCCGTCTCGTCGACTTCTGCTCCTCGCTCCTAATACCCCTATTTGCTACCTGTCCCGACAAATGAGCAGCGACTCGAGGCGTCTGCCGTCCCTTCTCTACGGACTTATCATGCGTTCCGTTGCTTGCTGTGCTACCTTCTGTTGTCCTATTGTACGTGTTCTGCTTGAATCCTGAATACTGTAATCATTGCACTTGAAGGACTCAAGTACTCATAGTGCATGTAGTCATCGCCGTTTCTCTTGTCTAGTCATAACAATTCTCATACACTCCATACATACGTACAATGTCGTCTGTAACCTTGCAAATATCATTTCTGCATCTGTGCCAGTACTTCCTCGGAGTTCTCGAAATTTGTTTCACTAATAAGAAAGTCTACTGAGAGATTAGCTTCCTGCAGCGAAGGCTTCGATTGTGTGCGTACCGTCAGAGATGACCGTAATGTTATCGCGCTCGAGTTGCAAAATCTGCCGTGAGTCCAGAGTGTATTGGGGCCACGGCGCTGTTGCGATTGTAAGCAGGCAAGGTAGGTACGTGGTCGTAATTGACTTACCTCCAGGATGAAGGTCAGACACAAAGTTGATGTAAAAATCCGTGAGCTGGTTCGCGAAGTCTTCCTCGACCGGGTCGGCGACTGGGCCGAAGATGAGCGAGAGCTCTGCTCCGTGGGCCACTAACGTCGAAGCCTTCAGTACACAATGGCTACGTCAGCGTTACGGAGAAGACCCACCTCCGAACGTCCGATTGTTTCCAGGAACGAACTCTGTGAAGAAATACCCGAAAAGCGGCTGGTGCGGCGCAGCGTGCTCGAAGAAGAGCCTGCGCGGCGCAAGGTACATGTTGTCCGTGTACCACGCCGCGGCGCGATCGAAGAGGCTGTCGCCCGTGTTGAACGCCCCGCCGAGCGTGCGATCATTCGCGCGGTACAGCGTATGCAGTCTTTCGAAGGTGCTGTCCGCGACGGTTGACGGGTCGATGAGCAGATCGCGCACGAACGCGTCGAACGCAGCGTCTTCGTCTGCAGGAGCGACGGAGAGGCCGAGCAGGGAACGGCTGTGGCCGGTGCCTTCGTTCAGCTGGGTGTATGTCAGGTGCTGTGCAATGGAGGGACCGATGGAGCGTACGTTGGTGCCTGCCAGTACAGGCACATGCAGGAAGTCTCCGCTGGCAAGTCGCACAGAGGGACGCTCGGAGACGAAGCTTCCTGGCGGACCCACAGCGGGTTGCCAGAGTTGGCCGTTGAGCCGTTTGTCTGTCAGGGCTATAGACGCGTTGAGCAAGGTCTGTGGCTGGTCAGTTAATTCCTGACACGTACAATTCAGGGAACGCCATACCTCGAAGGGGACTTGCTGCAAGCACTCGAATGAGCCCGGCCCGAATGTACACCCGACAGCTTCTGTCAGGAGGGCGAACGGCTTGCCAGGCTCGTCATACGTCGTGGCCGGTGGTGCTGTCTTGCTGTGCAAAGCTTAGTCTATGATCCTCACACAGAATAAGATGCTGCTGACAATGGTCCAGTAGTCGAGTCGAGAATAGCGGCATGGAAGAGCGACTTTTGCGTGGGGAAGAGGATCTGTGCTTCAGCGCTGCCTGCGCCAGCAGACTGGCCCCAGATGGTGACCTATGCGGATCGCCGCCGAAGGCTGCGATGTTGTCTTGTATGAAAGCGAGAGCTTGTCTCTGATCGTGCAATCCTGCGTTCAGGTCTTCCGGAGGTACGTGGGCGCTGGCAAGCTGAAACAATACTTAGGCAGCGTCATGTAAGGATGGAAGTGAACTG
Organism: Phanerodontia chrysosporium; assembly: GCA_001910725.1. Taxonomy (NCBI): domain Eukaryota; kingdom Fungi; phylum Basidiomycota; class Agaricomycetes; order Polyporales; family Phanerochaetaceae; genus Phanerodontia; species Phanerodontia chrysosporium. The sequence goes on from MJGA01000003.1 coordinate 402,899, forward strand.
ACAAAGCCAAATGTGCTGACACGATAGTTGCTAGCAGTGCGCTGAGCAAACGCTTGGAGAAACGAGAGATCTGTTTCTGCTTACACTGACACGAAGACAATCGGCTTCGAGATATTTGCGCTACGATTGATTATGCCTGCGACATTATCTTGAATACCAGCAAAATATCACAATACGAGCAGATCTTACGCGTTGGGTCGTAAGAAGGGTATGAAGCGGCTCTGTAACGAGTTGAGTGATGTTATTGGACTGCATACTAATACTAGTGAAAGCACACACCCATTCGTGAAGGCCCCACCCTGCCAACATACGTCAGCGCGTGAGAAGGAATATGTGGAGGCACTCACGTAGAACCAAACCAGGACGGGCAATTTAGCGTCACGCTTCGTCCCTGCCGGTCTCCACACCTGCGGACGGCATCAGGCGGTGCCCCTTTGCAAAGCGTAGCACATACATTGAGATATAGACAGTCCTCACCCATCGAAGCACCTAGATAATTCGACGGCTTTTGGGGGCATGCATTTCCGAACTGGCTGGCGTGTTGTATCGTGGTCGGAGGGTGGGTGATAGCTACCGGTGCCTTGAAGCGTAGATCGCCAATCGGCGGCTGAGCAAAGGGTATGCCCAGCCACTTGTCTGTATTACTCGGATAGCCAGTCCTCACACCAAGAAAAATTCCAGATGTGAGCTTAACCACCAGAGAAGGCTCGGGCTTCGTAGCCGCTAACACCGTCGCTAGCAAGATGACGAGCGCCAGGCCCTGTAGAATGCGGACTCTGGTGGAAGTGCGGGGCAGCACTCTCTGGTCGTGTAAGCTCTCTCCATAAGTCAACTCATGGTGGATATCCTCGGTATCGTATTCGCTGTCTGAACGCTGATTATAGGCATCGCCTTGACGCGAGGGAACCTTGGAACCCCATGAGGCAAGCAACGCCATGAAAGCTGCGAACCATGTATCAACCAGTCTTGCTACGTCTCAGAAACTGACGCACCTCATACGTCTTCGTAGGATGTTTTAGTCTACCCGTAAGCTTTCGGGTGTATGTGATTGCCTCGACAGATTACAAACCGACTCTAGCACAGCGCATGTGCTCCTTGAAGCAATATAGAACAGTAGATATGAGACAGATACGTAGTGCAAGGCCTTGAGGGTGAAGTTAGATTGTGCTGTAGTGATAATTTCTAGATTCCAGAGGTGCGAGGGTGGGTAGCACAGAACAAGTGCGGTCCCGCAGTGCCCGAAGCGCCCTCCGCGTTGCGCTTGCCATCAATCTCCCGCGTGTCCGAGGTGCGGGAGTGAAGCGCAGGAGACGCGCCTCCGCCTTGCACGCACACCCTCCTACAACCCACCCCACGATGAGCACCGCCGAATGCATCGCGTCGGCGAACGACCTCCTCGCCGCACACGCAGCGCTGCTGGACCGCGTGCGCACGACACAGCGGGCACACCGGCGGGCCCTGCGCGCGCTGCCGGCGCCGCCGACCGCGGTGCTGAACGTCCCGCTCGTGCCGTCGCCGCAGGCGTCCCCGCCGGCGTCGCGCTCGCCGTCGCCGTCGTCCGCGCTGCCCGCGCGCCCTGCGCCGTACCGCCCGGACCTGCCGCCCGCAAAGCGTGCGCGCATGGCGCGCTACGCGAACTACGTCCCCGAGGAGGAGACGATCCGCAACGACTACTCGCAGCGCTACGTCGACGGCGGCGAGTGGCCGCAGAACTGGGTGCTCGGCGCGGACCCCGAGCACCGCTTTGAAGAGTGCGTAGTCTTCTCCCCGTCTCAGGATTCTGTGGGCCCCGTGGCGGCGCTTCTAGGATGCGTCCTGGTGCGGCGGCGAGTGGTTGCGCGCCGGTCGGCGTCGCAGCGGGATGCACTCTGTGGTTGCCGGCCTCGCACAGAGGCGGCTCGTTCTCCTCGTGTGATGCGGTCGCATCCTGCTCTTGCTCACGTTGTCCACACAGGTATCCGAAACAGCAACGGCTCCTCGCACTGAAGAAGGCTTCAGTAGCCCAGCACGCACTGGCACCCCGCTACCTCCCATTCTCATCTCTGTCCTCGCTGCATCCGTCCAATTTGACGTCATCCTCATCGACCCTCCATTCTCCTCGTCATTCACATGGGAAGACCTACAGGAGCTCCCAATCCCGGCACTCGCAGCTGATCCATCATTCGTGCTCATGTGGGTGGGAAGCGGGGCAGGCGACGGTCTGGAACGGGGACGAGAGGTCATGGCAAAGTGGGGTTTCAGGAGATGTGAGGATATTGTCTGGGTGAAGACGAATAACACGACGAATCGTGGGCCTGGTGTGCGTCGCCGTCTTGCTATTCTCTTGCATCGGACTAACGCGAAGGATTGTCGTTTGTCACAAGATAGACAGACCCTCCTACAACATCGCTGCTCACTCGCACTAAGCAACATTGTCTCATGGGGATCCGGGGAACGGTGCGAAGATCAACAGATTCGTGGTTCGTGCATTGCAACGTCGGTATGCACGCGCTTTGGAACTACTCTAGGGTCATACTCACGAATTCTGCAGACACCGACGTGCTCATATGGGAAGGTGACGCTTCTGACCCGACGATGAAGCCACCAGAGATGTACACATTGATAGAGAACTTCTGTCTTGGCCTCCGCCGGCTGGAGATCTTCGGTCGTGCACGAACCCTGAGGCGAGGCTGGGTCGCCGCCTTAGCCGAGGGAGAGGAGGCACGAATAGAAGATGCTCTCGGAGACGATGCGCGAATGGAGGACGAGGATACACCTGTGAAGTGGGACCGAGAATCATGGGAGGCAAGCATGAAGGAGCTGGCTACGAAGGCCGGCGGGAAGTTTGTAGTACCAATGACAAATGGTGAGTTCGACGCGTTCCCGTTGGAGCTTCTCGCTCATGTGGTCGCTAGAAATTGATGCACTCCGACCGAAATCGCCTGTCCGTGGGGGCGGTCAGTCGTCGACGCCAGCAATGGGCGCAATGCCAATGTCGAGTACGCCAAGCGGGATGGCAACGCCGATGGGCATGCCGGCTCAGCACACGCACAACCGTAACTTCAACCGCCGCCTCGGATGATGGGACCGCCCATCGTGATGGGCGGTGTCGGGCAGATGGGCGGGATGGGCGGAGAGGGCCTGGCGATGCCGATGCAGAATATGGCGCAGGGCATGGCTCCAAACATGGGCTGGCAGGACCCGAACGTCGGCATGGCGGGCATGGGCGGCATGGGTGCTATGGGCAACATGGGCAACATGGGCAACCTCGGCGCGCTTGGTGCGCTCGGGAACATGGCGAACCTTGCGAACATGCCCGGCGGCGGCATGGGCGGCATGGGCATGGGTGGGATGAACATGGGGCAATTCGGCGGCGCCGGCGCTGGCGGTGCGGTTGGGTTTGATGCAGGCGGCATGCATGGCATGGGCGGCTGGGAGGGGCAGGAGATGATGGGCATGGCGGGGATGGGGATGGGAGGAGGGATGGGGAACATGGGTGGGATGGGGATGAACGGTGGGATGGGCGGAGGAATGGGAGGCGGAATGAGCGGCGGTATGGCCCTGTCGAACGCGATGGGTTTGAATGGGATGAATCAGGCGATGGGGATGAACGCTGGGGTGGGCCCTCGTCTAGGCTCGATGGGCCTGGGTCCGATGGGAGGGGGGATGAACAACATGGGAATGGGAGGCATGGGCCAGTGGAGGACTCGATGACGCCGCTGCGGCCCTGTTCTGTTCTGTTTTTCCTGCTCGGACATTTGTACTGCGATTAGCTGTGTTGAATATGTGCGCTTTTTCCGGCGTCTAACGCCACGAAGGCGTTGCGCGGCCTGGACCCCGTCGCACGCGCTTCCGGACGTTTGCGACCGACCATCGAGAGGCCCAACACGGCGACCGGCCGGGCAAGCGGGCCCCCCGCACACCCTCCTTCCCTCGCCCCCCTGTCCACTCTGGCCTTTTCTGCCCCCGCCCTCAACCCCTCCACGCCATGGCCGCGCCCCCACAGGCCCTCGAAACCAGCAAGCTCAACCGCGGCTACCTCCACCCCTTCTGGAACGGCGGCAGCGGGCGATACTTGTACGGCGTCGGAGAACTCCCGAGGACGGTGTGTGCTCAATCCACGAGTCCGTGCACGCCTCCCGCTCACTCGTGTTCAGCTCACAGAACTCGCCATGTGCCAGTTGTCCGCCACCATTCGCCGCACGGATGGCTGGTGGACAAAGCTCAACGACCCGGGATGGCGGTGCCACTGGAAGAGCGCCGCACGCAATGCATCCTTCTCCGTCCGCACCTCCACAGGCAACACCGGGACCTTCCTTTCCCAGAAACAAGTCAGTTGACCCCTCTCATCCCTCGAGGTCACCGTGATGTACTCTTCAGGCTGAGCTATCGTAGATCCACTATGTCCTCGACGAGCTCTACGGCTACCTCGCCCTCCGAGATCCAGACGGAAACTGGTGAGTTCCCCTGCGGCAGCCCCCGTGCATGCGACGTGTTTGACTCGGCTTTAGCGAGGTCTCCTGCTTCGACCGCATATGGGAGACAAGTGCCCCCGACGACCCACACTTCCTGCACGCCCTTCAAGACCAACTCAATGTCCTCCGCACCGCACCGATCTCGGGCACCTGCTGCCGCAACATCATCAATCCGTACCTGTACCCCCTCGTCTACGGCCGGACACTCGTTCGCAACCACGCGGGAGAGCTCGTGCGCGCGCAGCGCCCGCCCTTTGCCCAGCTCAACTACACCATCTCCTCGCACTTCGCGTGCCTCCCGACGCCGTTCGCCGTCGCACCTGAGTGGGGCGTGCCGCGCGTGTCGGCGCGCGCGTACATCAGCGGGGTGCCGCCGTGGGAGGACGGGCTGTGCAGCGGGCTCGCGCGCGCCGTCGCGCAGTCGGTGCCGCTGTTCGAGCACGTCCTCACAGACCTGCACCGCAGCAACCTGCTCCCGCACCGCATCCCGGGCATGTGCCGCTACACGATGTGCGACGGGCCGCTCACGCCCGAGCACTCGGACGACGAGGAGAGCTGGGCGGCGTACCAGCGCGAGCTCCGCGCGTGGACGCTCAGCCGCCCCATCCAGTACCCTGACGTCCCCGACGGGGCTACCCCGGCGGCCTCGAGGCCCGCAAGTTCCGCGTGAGCCTCAGAGGGAGGGACATCAAGGTCATCCTGAAGGTCACGGACATACACGTGGTCAGTAGCCATAGCTGTATGCTGGAATGAGTGACTTACCAGATGTGGGAACCGCAGCATCCAAACCAGCCTGCGTTCGACGGTACACCTTGGCACGCCGAAGGCATGAGAAACGAGCGCATCATCGCGTCCGCGGTGCACTGCATATCCATGGTGCGCACCTTCTTTGGCTCGCCGTGCCGCGTCTCGGCGCGCTCACACTCCCGCAGACAAACGTGACGCCAATCAGCATCGCCTTCCGCATGCCCGTGCGTGCGCCGGTGGGGTGCTCGGCGGACGACGAGGGCGCGACGATCCGGACGTGGGGCCTGCGGCTGCACTCGCCGAGCCACCAGTTCCTGGGGACGACGGCGCTGCGCGCGGGGCACGCGGTCGCGTTCCCGAACATCTACCAGCACCGCTTCACGGACGTGCGGCTCAAGGATGCGACGCGCGCGGGCGCGCTCACGCTGCTGAGCGTGCACCTCGTGGACCCCGAGGTGAGCGACGCGCCCGACGGCGAGGTGCCCGGCACAGACGTGGTGCCGCCGCAGCCGCACGGCTGGGTGCGCCGCGCGCTCGAGGAGAGCGTCGACGCGCGCGTGCCCGAGGAGATCATCGAGCGCATCATGGCGTTCGTCGAGGGCACGATCCACGACGAGGAGGCCGCAGCGTACGCGCAGGCGATGAAGGAGGAGCGCGTGCGCTTCTGGAAGGAGCACAACCACCTCTGGTTCAGCCTCCCGTTTGCCGGGTTCGAGAACTGAAGCGGGCGGCGCTGTGCTGCGCAGCGGCGGGATGGGGACACTGGTTTCTTCGCATATACCTGGTCTGGCTGCTTGGATCGATGGGTCTCGCCTTCTTGTGGTGCAGCTTTATGTATGTGTACGTCTTTTTCTTTCTTTCTAGGATCACGCCAATCCACGTCATATCGGCGGGTCCATTAGGGACTTTCCAGCAGTTCCGATCACTAGTAAAGTGCGTGCGCTCCTTCTGAACAGAACAGCAGGCAAGCGTGAGGTAAAACATGCCACAACTCCGCCGCGGACCAGCATGCGGGCTAGGTCGACCGCTACTCTTAACGCCGCGTACCGCAGATCCCACCCTACTTCCGCTCATTTCAGCATCTGGGCAAGCACAGACTTGGAGTTGTCAAAGTCCGTCTTCTCTTGGAAAAAGTCTAAACCCGGGTCAAAACGTTGCAGGAGACGGACAAGTGTCAGACTGGGCGTACCGTCGGGAATGACAGTGATGTTGTCCCGCATGAGCTGCAGCACTTGTTGCTTTCCGCGGTGTACTGCGGCCAACCAGCTATCCGGCGCGACAGATGAGCAGCCTTTCCAAGAAAAGACCGGAGTGTGCTCACGACCGGGGTTCAAGTCCACCACAAAGCGGATCCAGAAATCGAGCATCTGGTCCGCAAACGCGTGCTCGACCACCGCCGCCGCAGGGACGGGCCCGAAGAGTAGCGCGAGCTCGCTCGCATGTGCGACGCCCATGCTCGGATCGTTCCCGGGGATGAACTCCGCGAAGAAGTACGCGAACGCGGGCTGCAGCGCCGCCGCCGCGGCGCGCGCGAAGAGGAGGCGGCGCGCGGCGAGGAACATCGTGTCGGTGTACCACGCCTCCGCGCGGTCGAAGAGCGCGTCGCCGGTGCGGAACGGCCCGCCGAGCGTGCGATCATCCGTGGGTACAGGCTGTGGATGGCGGCGAAGGTCTGCGGGTGGACGGCCTGCGGCTCGATGAGCAGCGCGCGGATGTAGCGGTCGAAGGCGGCGTCTTCGAGCGCGGCGGGCGTCGAGAGGTTGCGCACGGCCTGTGCGAATTGCGTGCCTTCGTTCAGCTGGTGGGCGGGATCAGAGAGGCGTTTGGAAGGGTGGAATACAGGCTTACGTTCGTCCCGCCTAGTATTGGGATGTGCAAAAAGTCACCGCTTGCTATCTTTTCCGAGGGCGGGCAGAGAAGAAGCTGCCCAGAGGGCCCAGGGCAGGCTGCCAGAGCTGCTTGTTGACGCGTGCGTTGGTCAAAGTGGACGTGATGTTATGAAGGAGCTGTTGGCAAACAACATGAGATGTGCTAGATAAGCTGGACAGTGACCGGCTCACATCGAAGGGGACCTGCTGCAGGCACTCGAACGACCCGGGCCCTCTGCACACCCCGTCATGTTGAGAATGATCGAGTATGGCTGACCAGGTTCATCGTATGCCGATGCCGGAGGTGCAGTTTTGCTGGATGCGTAGCGTGAGTCCAGCACTAACAACGAGTGGAGTCGATCTTTCTCACAAAGGCCCGGTGTTCGAATTCATGATGCCTGCACGGAATAGTCGCTGTTCCGTGGAAAGATAATATGCGCTGCAACGCTGCCTGCGCCCGCAGACTTCAAAGCATCAGCAGTGTAACCTGTCTCGAGATGTGAGGTACATACCTGGCCCCATATCGTTACCTGAAGACACCAACAAGCCTGGTGTTAGCACTGGAATTCTGTGATTGAATGGAAGTAGAACCTTCTCTGGGTCACCACCAAAGGCAGCGATATTATCTTGCAAGAACCTCAGAGCGAGGACCTGGTCCTGGAGACCGGCATTGAGGTCTTCTGGCGGGACATGTCTACTAGCCAACTGGATGAAATATGTGTTACAACAGAACTGACTAGCTGGCGGCGGGTACTCACGAAGCCAAACGTGTTGACCCTCCAGGAGCTACGACGGATATCAGTCCATCGTATCAATACCAGACTCTTTATTCGTACACAGAGACGAAGACGATGGGTTTCGAGATGTTGTCGCTCCGTTTGATGATGCGCGTCGGGTCAAATGTTGGGTCGGACGTCGCGCTATCATCATGACCTCTATGGTTGTACTCCTCTGAACTAATAAACCGACAAACCCATGCATGAATGCGCCTCCCTAGCCAGACTTAAGACTGACTTCTGTAGTGAACGCAAAGCACTTACATAAAACCATACAAGGACAGGCAGTTTATCATCGGCGGAGGTTCCAATCGGCCTCCAAACCTACCAGCGCACTTGGATACAGAGTGTCCAAGTAGAGTCATATCCAACTCACGTTCAAGTTCAAGCAGTCTTCGCTCATCGCGGCGCCAAGTGTCGCAGAGGGCAGTTGCGGACAAGCGTCGCCAAAATTGCTGGCGTCCTGCACCTTCTTCGACTTGGCCTTCACGGGCACGGAGCTTTGAAGCGCAGCTTCCAATCGGCGGCTCGGCAAACGGAATGCCCAGCCATCTCTCAGTACCATTGGCTACGGATGAGACACCGCGGAAGGTACCTGAACTAAGGCTGACAGTGAGTGGTGTCGACGCGACGGATGTGGCGAAGAGCAGCTCTGGTCGCGCCAGAAGGCCTACGCCTAGGAGAGCGAAGGTGAGAGACAGCATCTGAGAGCTCGGAGAGAAGTCTCACCGAGCTGCCTAGTGAATTATATGCATCTTTGCGCCAGAGAATCCTGAGCATCATAGGCATCCTCATCGATAGGCACCATACAAACCCGTTCGTACTCAGATCGTCACGAGAGCTTCGTGACCAGGTAGAGACTATGCTGTGGGCATTTGGGACTTATGAAGGCAGAGCTGACCTAGATATGTATTGACAGCGCGCGCGCACTTACGGTCGTGGGAAGGGCTTCACGCAAGCCACGCTGTGAGGTTAATCCCTGCACTTGTGCAACTAGGTAGCAGCGCTGCCCAGAGCTACTGGTTCGCCCAGATCCGTAAGCTAGACATGCGTATAGCATCCGCGCACGAGTTGCATACGAGGATGATATTTGCTGAGCTGCCGGAGGTATGGGTCGGAGAGAAGCCACGAAGGTGGGCGCCTACGCGTCGAGTGCGCGGGCGAGTGCTCGTTCCAGGCTTGCTCCTGACTTCCATCTGGAAGGCGACGCGCGACTCGTTTCACCTTCTTCCCACACGCGCAGGCCAAGCGACCATGTCTGCTCTACGCGGAAGGCTGCCTTCTAGCTGTCGTGTAGCCCATGCATCAACAGCGACCCTGCACGTCAGTCGCGTCGAAACACGGAGCACGTCCTCGAGCGACCGCAGCACCACCTCGGCTGCTGGTCGACTCGCGAGATCTGCTCAGATCCTGCTACTGCTTGCGGGTATCTCATCTGCTTGCCATGCGTGAGTGCGTGACGGTGAGTCCCCCGTTCGCTAGATGGCCGCCGAGCCTGTGCTGAGAAACGTGCAGTTCCCATGGCTTGCCGCGCTCCTCTGGGCGCGTCCAGAAGAGCGCGTTGATTTAATTTGCACTTTCGAAGCCCAACGGGTCTGCTGTTCTCGCGCCTTCGCCCGTGCGGGTTTACAGACCCTCGCCCTGATTCACGGTGCATCGGCAGCTAGCACTCGCGTTGAGCTTCACGCCCAAGTGCGCCGGCATCTGGCGGTACATCTGGCTTGACTGAACGTGTGCATGCCCACATATGAGTAAGACAAGAACGTCGTAACGTATGCCAGTTTAGATGATGTACTTGTGAGGCCGACGGCAAGGGTGGGCATCGTGTTGTGGTCCTGACATTTCCGATCATACTGATCCCCGTTGATGTTGCAGGCCAGTCCGCTTCCAGACCATTGCTTCGCTTCCTGTCCGTCTCGGTGGTGTACTTTACGTGAACCGGTCTAGATACCCTCTATTTCCCTCAAACTCGGACGTTTAGGCCATTTGCGGATATTATCATCGCTAACGTCAGGACGCCAGCAGAACGCGATGGCAGGCATCATGAGACGCACATATAAGGCGGCATCTGCCCTTTCGCAGATACAGGTTTTGCTCATCCCCGCTTTTCCTTGCGGTCCGTCACACCCACGAGGTCCAAGATGCGCTTCAGTACCACAAGTGCTCTCTGCTTCGGGGTCGGTCTGCTCTCGTGTGTATCGAGCAGCGCGCGCGCGCAACCTACCAACGTCACGCTCGAACGACGACGGACGTTTGTGCCAATGTCGACGCCGGTTTGAAGGTTAACCTGCTGGGTATTGTGGTCACTGTCGGCGTTGTCGGTAAGCACTGATCTGTTCCATGCAATGTCGAGTCTAACGTGACGACAGATGTTTGCCTCTGCATCTCCGGGATCCCCGAATTCCTGAAGGTGGACGCTGTTGCTAAGACCGCCGTGGGCATCGCGGAGTGGCTGCAGTCACGGCGCAATTGGAGGCCATGGTCAGTAGTCTTACCCGCGTACCAGTCTGCATGTCTAACGACTTATCCAGATCAACAGCGCTGCCGATCACAAAACATGCTCGTATCCCGATAACTGCACCCCCGTCTGTTCCTCTGGGTATGTGCCATCTCATGTACAGAGATGGCGCGGACTAACGGACGCGCAGGTCTCCTTGCGGCTTCAACTGCAAGAACGGCTTTGTCCCGTACCCGTCCGATCATCCGACAGAGTGCATTTGCCCCGCCCCAAAGAAGGTCTGCAACGGCGTTTGCGGTTCGTTCCCGTCTTGCCCGTCCGCCGGTCCCAAGAAGCGCGACAGCATCGACCGCAGCGGCTCCTGCGGCGCGGCCTCACAGCGTGCGGCGTGTACGGCTGGCAAGGCGTCGGGAGCGAGGCGTGGGAGTGCATTGATACCAAGCGCGACCTCGAGAGCTGTAAGTGGTCGCTCTGTACGCACGCCTGTCACGCTGTGACCGTGACCTTGCGAGCAGTCGAGCAGTTCGCGCTCGCGAGCGCGAGCAGCATCAGCCGTCAGGCGCGGCGCGCCGCGCCGCCCTGCCCCGTGCCGGCCCAGTCCAGACGGCGTCACGCCTCCGTGACCGTGCGTGACAGTTGTCGTTCGTACGTTCTTCCCGCGCTCGTCGAGCGCACACACGTCACTTTGCTGACTGCATCTCTTCTTTCTTGGCTCATTTCTCCGGCACGTCAATCTGTCGCTTGTCCTCAACTACTTCGCTTCCGATGGCTACCGGGCACGTCTGCACCCGCAGGCGGCGGCTGCATGGTCCCCTTCGGGCGCAATATCGCCAGCGGCGTCGACTGCACGGCCATCCCGGGTGTGATGGACGTCACCTGCAACTCTGGCTCTTGCGTGGTCCACCGCTGCCAGCCTGGTTACATTGTCTCCCTAGACAACTCTTACTGTCTCGACGGCGAGAAGCTCGCCAGGATCCAGGCAGGCGACGTCCCGGCGGCAGTGTACGGCTGGAGCATGTTCCCCTCCATAAGAAGAGCGATTGAGGTGCGGCATCTAGCGGTGCTGTGGCGTAGAGGACTATGGGTGTGCGTGGAGTTAGACTGGACTTTTACGGACGTTGCATACGTAGAGGCGGACTGTCATAGCTTGGATTGCGGTCTCGTGCGCTGTCTGTAGCTATTCCTCGGACCTCGGTGTGCAGAGACTTCGATTTGCGCAAGTCTTGGCTCTTTCAGTCGGATAGTGGCACAGAGGTTTGGAAGTTTGAGTATAATTGGCATGACGTTCATTATGGCGTCAAGATACAGCAGTATAATGGACATTTACATCGCATAGTGCCCAAAGTCGAGTCAGGCACCTCATCAATGATACAATTACGCAGCAAGAGCTTCCATGTATGAAGCCGATCTGCTGGACACCGGTGGCGAGGACGATGGCAGCTCCATGGCCTGCCTTCGTCGGGCGAGAACAGTGTTGAATGTTTCCTGTAACAGCACGCAAACATCGAGGAAATATGAGTATTACTATAGACAACGAAGGTTTCTCACTCACGATGCGCTGCCATCCGATGAGCCCGCCGAACGCTTCTAATCGCTCCTCGGGCGTGCGCTCCAAAAAATCATCGAGCGTGACGCTGGTGAGGATGACTGCGGCAGCAAACACGTTCATGCCGTCTATTGCAGCGAGGTCGCGCTCGTCCTGCGCCGTCAGGAGAGATCAAGTATGAGTCTAGGTATACATCGAAGAGACAGACGTACCAGGTCCTCGTCGTCCTGTTCCAGCCAGAGACGGTCGTTCCAGAGCGCTCCGTCGGTAGCGTCCCTACCCTCGGCGAGATCCCCAAAGAACCGCACAGTCTGCGCGGCGTCGGCCAGAGTAAGCGGGAACGCAAACTGCACGACGGTGTCCTCGCGTTTGTCGTAGCACGCCTCCGCGAGTGCAAGATCCCGCTTGAACTTCTTCACCGCTTTGATGACGGGCGGCGAGAACGGGTTCAAGTCCAGCGTTCGCTGGTCGTCTGCACCGACGGCGTCAGGCGGGAAGGACTCGAAGACGACGAGCAGGTGCGCGAACCGCCACGAGAGCCGGCCCACGCGTGCCGTCAGCGCGTCGCACCTGCTCGGCAGCGCCCGGAGCGAGCTGAACACGATCGCGGTGTCTGCGTCGACGATGACGTCCGCGTCGCCGAGGGACTCGCGCTCGGCGAGCTGCACGGCGCATGCGGGCGCCCCCAGCGCCCGGACGAGCCCGCGCCGCTGGATGAAGTCGAGGGAGGCGAGGTAACGATGGACGCTGCGCGGCACGGAGCGTACATGCGGCAGAGTGAGAGTGTGGCGGCCCACGAGATCCTGCGGGACCGCAATAGGAATCTCGTCCGCCACGGTCTCGCCCGCGCGTGAGGGGTGGGAGGCTCAGAATCCGGTTCCGAGTGCGCTCCGACTTGCCTGGACCGCATTCGCATGAACTCTTCCAGGGATCTCTTCGCAGAAAGTTGGCCCTGCAGCCGGGTATCGTCTGGTACAGGTCGATTGCCATGAAGGGTAGTCTTGATTGGTAATTCCGTAGCTGGCAGATGTATTGCTTGGTCCTTCATACGGACGTCTCCACGATCTTCGCGTTCGGGTGACATTAGCCTAGGCCGCCCAGCGGCGGCACCCACACATTCCGGCATTTCCAGCAACGAGGCAGCATTGTCGTCGGTAGCGTAGCCAGCGCCGTTGAAATCCACGAATTCGGCAAAGACATTGTCATCATTTTCGAGCTCAAGAGGTAGAGGTCGTTCCCAGGCAGGTGCTGTTGCATCATCGGGCTCCCAGCGAGTCAAGAGAACAGGGTCTACATCAGGGATTACTTCGCCGTCGTCAGCAGGCCCTTCGAATCCCTGCGCGTCGTCCGAGAGTTGAGAAAACGTAGTCGTTCGCAGTCCACTTTGCTCGGGGATGAAGATACCAGAATCTTCGATGTAATCCATATAGTCCTCGTTAGTTTCAGAGTCAATCTGAGCAGATACGTCAACCGGTGCGGTACAGTCGTCTTGTTCAGATGCTGGACGAGGTGAAATGGGTATTATCTCATCCGGAGAAGAGAACCTGAGTCGTTTGACTGGACGATCCTCGCTGACAGAGTCTGGGGTGTCGATTTCTTCGTCACTGTCGTCACAGGTAGTACCATCCGGTAGCCCAAGGAGACGTCGTCGCTCAGCAGCAGTCAAGACAAACTCTTCAGTATTCTCCTGTATATGAGCTTGTAGGAAAGCCTCGTCGATAAACCAGCAGCGAGTAGCAGGAGCATCCGCAGAGCCGTTATCGGAGTTAGACGGATGAGTGTCAGAGAAAGCCATGTCGCCTAGTAGTTTAGCCAAGGCCTTATCGACGTCGGAGACTTCCTCGGGATTGTCCAGCGTAGACTTGATGTGTTCCAAACACTCAACTTGGACGTTCCCTGAGACTCGGGATACCTCTTCGTTCGTAGGAACACTCTTGCCAAAGCTGAAGGGTCTGGATTTTGGTCACTGATATTAGCGGTAACACAGCCTGGAAATGGAGGGCAGGGGCGGACCGCCAGCTTAGTTCAAGGTTCAGGGACTTGAAGCCTTTGATCTCCTCCAGGAAGCCCCTACGGCGAACTCATCTTGAGATACGATGGCCGCAGGCCCGTTAGCATCCGCTGCATGCGTCCCAGTAGTGCTGTGCTTCGTCACTAGGAGAGACCTAAGGGTAGTCGGCATATATCCATCGTTTGGCGGGTGTTGATTTGGCGGCAGTAATTCGGGCACTGCGAGTGCATATAGTCAGGAAAACGGTATCACTCGAGAATCACGTAACACTGTACCATCCATGAGGTGAGTTTCCTTCTCATCCAGCCTCTCCCTGAGAATGAAGTCTCCTGGATCTACGACAAGCTTGCCCTTCTTGCCCGTTTCCGAATTGTACAATTTCTTCAGAAGCCTCGCGACTCCAATGTCGTCGCTACTCAAATCATGACTGCTTGAACACACTCCGTCTTGGTCAGAATCCAAGGCAGTCGCAGGTTGACCGAGAAGCGAAGCCGTGATGCTTGTATGCGGCGAAGACGGCATCGACTTTGGCGTGCCGGCGTTGCCCGCTCCTGAACACCAGCACCAGCGCGAGCCGAGGTCTTGGTTGGCGTTATAGGTGTAGGCTTGAGGAACGCTAGTATTGATTGAAGGCTGCGGGACGTTACTCCAACGGCCTACAATTATTGTAGCGGAACATACCTTTTTGGCTCTTCGATAAGCACTCGCTTTCCTCGCGACCCTCGAATTCTCTGGGACCTAGGTAGCTCGTGTTCGTCTGCGCATGGAAGGTCGTGTTAGCAACGGCGCCTCCCGGGTGTCCGCGACTTACCCATCATCTGAAGTTGTAGTCCTGTGACTTTCTCAATAGCACCAGGAGACGACCACGGGAGATATTTGTCCACTACCAGCTCATCCTCCTCTAGACTAGAAGATGACAACGAGGAGACTGGCGAAGGCGGTATCTTATATGCATCTACAGACTCATGTTAGCTTGCAACGTATGTTGGGTTGTATACACTCACTCCAGCCGTCAATAACGACCATGTGTTCCTGGTATAGGTCGGTTCTTGCTTCAGTGTCTTCAGCGGTCGTCAGAAGCGAACCGAGATCTTTGACATCTTGCAGCGCGCTGCTCGGGCTAGCGGACACCAACAGCGCACTTCCAGGATTGCGATCCCTCGAGAATAAAGGTGGCGAAGCATAACGCGGAGCTTCGTAACAAGGCGAAGCTGGACCTGTCCCCTGCATGAAAGCTGTAACGTGAACGTTCTCGTCAGAGCCAGCGTTCGATGCTCTTCCTTGTGGCAGAGTTTGTCGAATGAGATCCCGTACGGACAGAAGCGTTTCCGACTCGATTACGAGCTTGCGCCCTCTATACATGAAGTCCGTGAGCATGAAAGACGAGAAGTTCAGACAGAGGACGCGATTACGAACAGTACCACCTCGCATATATTCGCTTGTTGGGCTTGGTCGAGCTTGGACAACTCGGTCTCAACTGCAGAAACGTCAACCTGCAGGAAGCCGTGTTCTACGAGCAAGGAAGAAGGCGGCCCAGGGACACGACTGCTGGCGGTCGTCTTGCCAATTTGCGGGTTTGGCGGAGAGCTCGTAATGTCAAAACTGGTGACATTGGACGTAGCATAGGCGTGTCTGATGCGAGTAAGTTCGACTGGAAGGCGATGAAAATGGGGCGCGTACCTCTCTCATCTTCTGTCCAGTAATGCTCAGAATGGCTACCACTGCGTTGTGAGACTGTGAAGGACTGCAGAAAGCTCTTGACGTATTGCTTGGACTCCAAAGACACATCAAGCTTCTCTTGGTATTGTGTGACTTCCTTCAGCTTTAAAGTAGAGGCAACCAAATCTTGCAGTGAGGGCTCGAGGGCAAGTGAAGTGGGGTCTCGGGTGGGCACTACGTGTAGACACTGATGTAGTATCTGTGAGTATGCAGGAGGTCAGGTCAATGAGACCACAATGAAAGTCTCTAGTCTAGCACGCGCCTCACACACAGCGTCATTGGTGAAGGCAATGTGGTCAGTCGTGATGTGCGTCAGTGCGTAATCGTGCAGCAAGTCGTGTATATGAGTCCGCAGTTGTGCTTCTCTGAGAGACATGGCTAGCCCTAGCTAGCGGCAAGGATGATCGAGACCAGTTTTTTTGTGTGTGTATGAGAGTGTGGATGGGGAGGGGGGGAAGATGGAGGACACGATCAAACGCCGCCTGCGACGAACGCGACGCGATCGGTCGCGTCTTCACGGCGCTTAGCCGAATGGCTTGACCGCGAACCACCATGATCTCGCTCACTACTATGGCACAATTCATGGACGAAAGCGCTTTGTTTACCACTGCGAGATTCTTACTATTGTTTACGCACGCTTAACATACAAGAAGTTACCGAAGTTCTCATGAACAAGGCACGAGTACCGGTCGCAATACCGAGCTCTCACGCAGCAAGACCATACGAGAACTTCAGCTGGTTTATTTTTGTATTACGCGGAGCAGGTATAGTCCAAAGGCATGGCTTCTATGCCGTGACGCTGACTCTCATGACCTGTAGGCCTCATGCACTTGCTCGTGTCATGGGCTTCCAAGAACCCGTTTCGCGCGAGAGTAGGCTGCATATATAGACCACTGAGAGGAGGATCAAGATGAAGCAGCCTAGATCCTCATCGATAGCATGGTTCGCATCTCTCTGACCTTTGCCCTAGTTCCGTTACTTGCAACAGCACTCGCTGCTGCCAAAGCCGGCTCGATGGTTGTCAAGCTCACATCGGGACGTTTCAAGGAGTGACTGCAGGCCCTCCGAACAACACCGACAAATGGCTCGGCATACCCTTTGCAAAACCCCCCGTTGGCAGTCTGCGATTCAAGGCACCTGTGGCCATTACTCATCCTTCGCATACGGTGCAAGACGCCAGTCAGTTCGGTAACGCGTGTCCCCAAAAACCGTCGGACAGCCTGGGTGCCCCTCTTAGCGAGGACTGCCTATTTCTCAATGTCCGTCTCCCTACTTGTATATGCTGAACAAGCTGACGTCCAGAACAGGTTTGGAGGCCAGCGGGAACAAGTCCCGACGCAAAATTACCGGTGCTGGTCTGGTTCTACGTGGGTTCGATGACGTTCATCTTCCGCTTTATGACATTAACTCTATACTGTTAGGGTGGAGCATTTATGAATGGGTAGGCACTTCATATTGAGGCAGTTCATGCCTAATCTGCGTCATCTAGAGCCGCTTCTGACCCTTCGTTCGATCCTACGCGTAAGAGTCAGTTCTGATATTTCCCGCATTTTCTCTAAATCCCAGTTCAAGGAATCATCAATCGCAGTGCGAACATCTCAAAGCCGATCATTTTCGTCTCTGTGTAAGCGCATATGCGGCTTCACCTAGCTGTAACCTTACTAAGCTTCCACTGCAGGAACTATCGAGTCAACACGTTTGGCTTCGTAAGTCCGTGTCTCTTTAGCAGGTATGGATGCCAACAGTGCACTAGCTCGCCAGTTCGCATGTACCTGCCGAAGACTTGAATGCCGGTTTCCACGACATACGACAAGCTCTCGCCTTCTTGCAAGATAATATCGCAACATTCGGTGGCGACCCGGATAAAGTCACCATTTGGGGCCAGTCCGCTGGTGCCGGAGCTGCTGAAGCGCAGATACTCTTCCCCGCAGAGCAACGTCTCTTCCGAGCCGCTATCTTCGATTCGTCTACGGGGCCTTTGTAAGTAGGCAATTCAGCCCGCTTACAGAATCACGAGCTAATTCTTCTACAGCAAGACCGCACCACCTGCTTCTACATACGACGAAGCAGATAAACCTTTCGCACTCCTGACGAAGGCCGTTGGCTGCACATCAGGTCCCGGCTCGTTTGAATGTCTTCAACGAGTTCCGTTTGATGTAGGTCATTCCACATCCATGAGAGCGTGCAGAGGTCTTATCGAGCATGACAGACTTTACACAACGCTACGAATACGCTAACGGACCAACGTCTCAACGATCAACTTTGGCAACCTGCTGTAGGTCCTGCAGGAAGCTTTGTCTCCGAGCGTCCTCGGCGAGAATCGCCAGTGGAAATTTCCTGCACGTACCCGTACTGGCAGGCACGAATGTAAGCTAGGTATCTCTGCAGGAGCTATCCCACTGAGGCTGTCTACCAAGGTCAATGAAGGCACCCTCTTCAGCAAATCGGTGCTCGGGCTCTCAGTCCCACCTGAAGACGAAGATGCCGCGTTTGACACATTCGTGCGAGACCTGCTCATCGACCCATCAACGGTGGAAAACAGTACCTTCGCGAAACTGCATACGCTGTACCCCGCGAACGACAGCACGCTCGGCGGCGCGTTCAACACCGGGGACAGCCTCTTTGACCGTGCCGAAGCCTGGTACACTGACAATATGTATCTCTCCGCGCGCCGACTCTTCTTTGCAGAAGCAGCCAAGCATCAGCCACTCTTTGGTTACTTCTTCGCAGAGTTTATTCCTGGGAACAATCGTACCCTCGGAGGTGGGTAGTGTGCGATTGCCTTCCTCGACGCTTAACTAAGTATATTGGACGATAGTATTCCACGGCTCGGAGCTCTCACTCATCTTCGGACCCGTTCCGAATTCCATCGAGGACGACTTTGCGAATCAGTTGACAGACTTCTATATCAACTTTGTGACCGATCTCAACCCAGGATGTAGGTCTTTATCGTGCACAATCCTGGTCAGAAACTTACCAACGTACTCTACTAGCGCCATGGCCTCAATATACGCTCGAGTCCAAACATCTCCTGCAGTTGCAGCGCGACAATATCACGGTCATTCCTGACGGTATGTCAATAGTCACAGAGTCCTCTGCCAGATGCTGACGATCCGACAGACTTCTTGATCACGAAGACCACATTCGAAGACTCGAAGAGCGTGTTGGCGCAGATGCAGAAATGACCTGGAGAGCCATCTTAGTCTACAAGAGCCAGCTATCATACCGGGATCGATGCACAAAGGAGTCGTTGTATCACCCGTGCGGAACGATGGTTGACCAGAGACTGCAAGATAATAGCTGGTTAGCTCATAATGAATTCGAAGCAGGCCATTACGTGTTGGCCTCTGGATAATTCGAGCTTGAATGAGAAGCCTTAAATCCCAACCGTAATTCTCGCCGAGCGGCGAGTATTGCGACTCCCGGCGCTTCTGACACGTGGGCCGCTGATGGCAAGTGTTCCCGGTCCCGCTGCCATACTTCTGCCTGCAAGTCTACCGATACCCCACCAACGATATATTTTCTACAAACTGCTAGCGAGTCTGCAACATTGCTGCGACGTATTTTATGGTTCATTTCTGCCGTTCTATCTTGTTCTAGCAATGTTCTGCACAGATGTCGCCAGCAACAGTAATCGGGACGGCAGCTGAGTCATAGAACGGCTATGTTCCCCTGGATCCTCCGCCGCGATTTTGCTCTCGCCCAGCACCTCGCGCTCGGCCACTCTGCAATTAGCGGGCGTACAGCTTCCGCTCGAGCCCCAGGCATCCACCGCTGTCAAGCTCTGAGAAACCTCGGACCAGGATGGCCTTCCCGCAGCTCACCCTCGCGGACTGGATTGTCACCGCCGCGGCAGGCCTGGGAATACTGCTCGTTTGGCTCAAGGTGCGATCTCGTGTTGTCTTTTTCAAACGTGCACGCTGCTATATAGGCCGAGGGGCAATCCGCGCAGAGAACCCGAGGACACCCTCCTGCTCCCGCTGTTCCCGCGTACGCTCGGAGGAAGCCAATGGCTCAAGTCGACAACGGCCAGGTCCGCGTGACCAAGATACTCGTGCACCCTATCAAGGTGCGTGCGCACTAGCCCGTCTCGCCTTAACGCAAGGGCCTGACCACGTCCGTTAGAGTTGCCGCGGTACAAGCGTTCCGGAGGTGCGCTACACGCCGCAGGGTCTCGAGGTGCGTCTCTAGCGCTTCGCTACTCCACATCTGCACCTAGGGCTCATGAAACACGCCTGCAGAACGATAGGAAGTGGGCCATCCTCGATCCCGCGGAGAACAAAATCCTCACGGCGCGCGAGGTCCCGAAGCTCGTGCTCGTGGAGCCCGAGCTTCGGTACGATGCGTCGTCGTCGACGCAGGGCAAACTCGTCGTGACTGTGCGCCCTGCGTCCGGTCCCGTCTCGTTCTCCGTTCCCATTGAGCCGACGCCGGACATCCTCGCGCAGTGGCAGGTGTACGTACCGGACTACCTCTCCGCAAGTGAAAGTGCGGGCTGACCTCTCGCTAGTGTCAAGGACCCGATTCTGTTCGGAAAGTCCGCTTCTGACGCCTATGTTATCACGCCGCTCTCGCCTGGCGATCTCGATCCGTCGAAAGTCCTGTCAGACTTCCTCGGCCGCACGGTGCAGCTCATCGTCAAAGGCCCCACTCCGCGCTTCTGCCCGCCGACGAAGGCGTTCCCGACTCTCAGGCGACCTCTGTCTTCCAGGTTAGTGTACCTTCTTCTATGGGCGCATATATGCTCAACTGTGTGTCTCCAGGACGGCTACCCCGTACTTGTCGCAAGCGAGGAGAGTCTTGAGGCTGTTGCACAGGCGGTGAACGACGCTGCAAAGCCCAACGCGCCTGAGAAGATTGGCGGACTTGACCAGGCGCGATGGCAGCAGGAGAAAGTTCCGATTGAGCGGTCAGTTCTTTGTACTAGTCTCAGATGACGAGTGCTGAGACTGTAAGCAGCTTCCGCCCGAACATTGTCGTCCGTGGCGCCGGCATTCCATTTGCCGAGGACGCATGGCAGAAGATCTACATCGTTCTCCAGGCAGCACGACAAAAGACGACTCGCGGTCTTTCACACTTGTGTCGCGCTGCCCTCGCTGCCTCGTGCGTACTTCATATGCGTACCGCCACAGTTGCACGCGCTGACGTCTCTGCAGCTGCCCAATGTCGACCCGAAGACTGGCGAGCGCGACGCCGCAGTTCCGTATAAGGTCATTAGCAAGTTTAGGACGGGCGTCGATCCTGAAAACATCAAGACTCCATGCTTTGGCAGCAATGCTGTTCCTGGGGGTAGTGGTGTGCTGCGCGTGGGAGACCGTATCTCTGTGGTGGAGTGGGTCGAGCCTGGCAACTAGCTCTGTCCACTTCATTCACCACTTCATCCTGTGCTTTTCAGCTCTCAGCTGTATCATTGCGGCATGTAGTGTAATGTAGCTGTGTTCATCTTCCTTCCTGCTCCGTTTTCGAGAGCAGGGATATGTGATTCACGTGCACGTGACCGCGTTAAATTGGCGCGTCGTAGTCGGTGTCTATTCTTAGTCGTGGAGTGCGCCTGCCGCGCCCTGCTCCACCACCAGGCCCACAGGGATACGACACAGCGGACGACGTCACACAGATATCGAGTGGGTATATACGACGTGGGGACAGCGACCAGAGACAACAAGATCCTTCTCTCTTTCTGTTTGTTACGACCCGTCACGAACCAGCGAAGAAACACGTTGCCAAGATGAAAGACGCGCTCCCTGTATCTTACAAGTCTGACATGCCCCAGCGGCTTCGCCAGCTCCTCAAGAAAGGTGCGACCTCCTCTTGCTACTGCCTGGACCTGCCTTGAACTCATAGATCTCGATCAGACGGGTGCACGATCTGCCCAGGCGTGTTCGACGGCATTTCCGCACATCTCGCGAACTCGGCCGGCTTCGACTGCCTCTACCTCGCGGGGAGCGGCACGTCGGGCAGCGCAATTGGCGAGCCGGACCTCTCTGTGATCACCGCGGACGAGCTCGCGAACGTCGCGCGCATGATGGTCGGCGTGAGCACCGTGCCAATCATCGCCGACGCCGACACGGGCTTCGGCGGCCCGCTGAACGTCGCGCGCACTATTGCGCTCTACGAGGCCGCCGGCGTCGCCGGATGCCACATCGAGGACCAGACGTTCCGTGCGTAGCCTTTCCTCGACGTGGATGCTTGTGATCCCGCTGACGCTGGGGGTGCGACAGCGAAACGGTGCGGACAGCTGACGGGCAAGGACGTCGTGAGCATGGAAGAGTACCTCGAGCGCATCCGCGCGGCGGTCAAGGCGCGGCGCAACCCCGACTTCGTGATCATCGCGCGCACAGACGCGCGCAATGCGACGACGTACGGCGGCGAGAAGGCCGGCGAGGAGGCGTTCGAGGAGGGCGTGAAGCGCCTCAAGGCCGCGCTGGCCGCGGGCGCGGACGTCGCGTTCATGGAGAGCCCGCGCACGCGCGACGAGTGCGAGCGGCTTGTCAAGGCGCTGCACCCGCACCCCGTCATGATCAACGTCCTCCCGAACGGCCTGACCGGGAACTACTCGACGAAGGAGTGCACCGAGATGGGCTTCAAGCTTGCGATATATCCGTGCACAGGCTTCATCCCTGCGGCTATTGCGATGAAGCAGGCATATAAGAACCTGAAGGAGAAGGGCACGGACCTGGATGACTGCCAAGGATGGCAAATCAAGGACTTCTTCGAGGTACGCATTTGCTCAACTCCATAGCGCAGTCTTCAAGCCTTACTGACTGCAACTGTGTAGCACGTCGGCCTCAAGCGTTCGTGGGAGTTTGACAAGGAGGTTGCCGAGGAAGTGCACAACAACGTGCAGCCCAAGAAGTATGAGCAGCTTACCAGCCACGCTCTGTTCTGAGCCCGTTGTTCTGCAACATCTTGCTTGATCGAAACCTTTTGTACCACCAATTATGGACACATTTAGATAGTCTTCGGCTGGAAAACTGTATTCGTCTTGTATAGTAGTACAACTCTGAGAGCGAGCTCCGTTACTTGTCGATCCGCATGCGAGAGATTATGCCGTGCGTAGGATGAGATGGACACCGCTGTCGGTGCTCACGATGTCGCTCATCTCTCCAACCTTGAGTGCAAATGTGGCGTCTTCAAACGGCTTCTGCATTTGACCCTGCACGTTCACGCTGCGTCAGCTGCGGTAGATGCAACAGGGCATGTTGGGCACGCACCCTGCCGAACGGGCCGAGGTCACCACCGTTCTTCGCAGACGAGCAGTCCGAATGTACTCTCGCGAGCTCGGCAAACTTCTCAGGCGAGCCGTTGATCTCCTTCTGGTAGCCCCTCAGGATTTCAATCGCCTCCTCCTTCGTGCGCGTGATGTTCGCCTAGACCAGTCCGCCTCTCATCAGCATCCACCTACTCAAGGACACTCAAGACATGCAAGACTCACCTCCTTCCAGCTGCTCGGCCGCCGGCTGTCGCGGTGCTTCACGAGCAGGTGGCTCGCGCGCACCTTGGACGGCGAGCTGAGCAGGTGTGCGCCGGGCAGGCTCTGGACCTGCTCTGGTGTGAGTCCCGCGGGCGGCTCCCATGTCGACTGCTGCGTCTCGGTGTTGAAGAAGTACGGCACGCCGCGCGAATTGGACATCCGGATCTCGTAGGGCAGGCTCTGCGGTCACTTGGCGTTAGCGTCGGGGACGGGGATGGCGGGCGGGGAGCGCAGCGAAACGAGCGAGAAGCGGAGGGGAAGTGCTCACCATCGTGGTTGGTGGATAGCTAGAGTATGTCGGGGTGGGTTACAAGCAGGCAAGAGGAAGGCAAGTGGTCGTCGTCGGGGTGAACTGTGTGAGACGGTCGCCGGGTCGCTTTGCGCGCCTGCCTCAGCCTTCGATCGCGTCAGCGCTAGGCGCCTGTTGTGCCTTACCTGCGACTCCCACCCCGACGTGACTCTAGACTCCATAGCTCCAGGATCCGTGGCATCGACATCCATACATAGTCTGGTGTCAGTGCGAAAGCGAAGAAATAAGCTTTGAGGACAAAATCTTGTTTCATGCGTAGAAGTGAACGCCCAACTCACGCCCTATCCTAAGTGAGTGGACCGCGAGGACTTGGAGCATACAGCAGACAGTGCTAATTTATCAGGCTAGCACTAGTTAGAGTGCCGTATATTAGACTATGCAGCCTGCTCACACGAGTTGGAGTTTGTGCATACCCACGACCCAGGCCAGGCCAGGTACCGCATTTGCCTTGCGTGCAGGGCTTCAGCTGCAAGTACCCGCGAATCCGCTACGGCTGGGTGCGATTTCCGAACGTGAGCAGGACCGAACCGGAGTATTGCAGGCGCCTAGATATAGGTAAGTCCTCCGCTCGGAGTTCCAGCTATGCGAGACTTCTGTCTGCCGAGTGCACAATGTTCATCGATCACCAGATTTCTGGTGAAGAGCCCGCCGAAATCCTTGCCAAGAGGCGCCACGGGACGCTTTTGCAAACGCAAAACTATGCGCCCTTGTCAATTGGTATGATGCATGGACGCCCCGCATATAAATACAGAGGGAACGCCGGGAAACGACATTCACACCCGCTACGTACCATCTGCACCGCCATGTCTGAAGCTACCGAGCCACAGAACGCTGCCGCGCAGAGCGCACCCAAGGATCCCTCTCCCGCCGAGAGCTTCCAGTGCGTCACTTCCGCAGAATCACCTGTACGCATGATTTGACACAGACATCTAGAGCCGAGAAAGACGTAGTAGCGCCGACTCCCGAAGATGACGATGACGACGACGATTTCGACGTCGAGGCGGCTCTCGAAGAGGCGTGGGTGCACCTTCATATGTCCGCAATCTGCTCTAGACTGACAGCTGTCCCAGTGGTCTTGAACCCCGCGGTCCCAAGACTACTACTACTGCCAGCGCTCCTGGGGGGAAGAAAAGGCCTGTGGGCTGAGGTATGTCATTAGAACGATCAACACAGCGAGATTAGGGTTGAACATGATACTCCTGGCAGACTCATGCAGAGCTGCGGTGACCAATAACTTGTCGTGGCGTACAAACTACCAGTCATTTTTGTTTCAATGCATCACATATCCCATCCCGTCTCATTGCACCAGCAGGCGTTTGGACAGCACTTCAGACCGTCTCTCAGCCACTCCGTAGTCGTCGGCGCTGACATACGCTAACACGAATCTCGTGGCTCTCCAGAGACAGAACCTAACTGCTAATCGCATCCCCATCCGGACAGCCCTGGGTTCTCTTGCCTGATTCCACCACTCCAATGCCCCTGCTGACTCGTCCCCTTGTAAATCGCTGTTCAATGGAGCCGGTGGCGTGCGCCTGTCGGGAACACCTTTCGGCGGTAGAAGACGTGGACCCTTACTTCGTGGGAAGAGTGAACGCAATGTGAGTCCTGCACATTGATGCAGAAAAGCGCATCATCGACGGCCTTTAAAGCAGCGTTTCTTCAGCTTCGGCTGCTGCCCTGCAGCGCGTATCCCACAACATGAGCCAGGTGACAGAGCACGAGCCGGCGACCTCGCGGTCGACTGAGGCCGGTCTGGGCTTCTTGCCCGCTGATGCTGAATCCCAGTGAGTTTCGCTCCACTGTCGCACCAATGACGCCGAGTGTAGCATGGTCACGCCCATTCTCAGGGACCCGACTGCGTCCAACCCCGCTGAAGATGACGATGACATCGACATAGACATAGACATAGACATCGAAGAAGTGCTACTGCGGGCGTGAGTGCCAGAGCTCTGTTTCATTCAAATCGTCTGAAACTCTTCATATCCAGGGGTGTCGAACCTCGTGGGATAAAGGCCGCCACCACAGCGACTGACAACAGGATGGGTTCAAAGGAAACCAAGGGCACTACCACGACGACTGACAAGAAGGCTGTGAAGCGGCCCGTGGGTGCTTCGAAACCCACGCGCTGAGCCGCGAGGCAACAGGTCTGTCGTCCCTTTTAGACGTATTCGTTCGTACGCTAATGACATTAGCTAGCATTTCAAGGCGTGATTCTCCGCTGCTCAGGATGAATGTACATTACAAGAGCCTGCTTATGCAAATAGGAAGATAAGAGTAACAACGCGCTACCTGGCCGCCTTGTGACCTTAGTCATACATGCGTCTCAAACAGACACAAGTCCCTTCTATGTTACAGACTCACGATCATGCTGGATAGAGTGAAGTCTAGAGGCATCAAACTGAACGAGGCTCTGGTTTCTTACTACCTTCGCCTTCAGACGCACTAGGTTTTGAGGCGGCGGTGCTGCTTGGCGGCGCAGTGTTGGCCTTCTTCGCTTTCTTTTGCGGTCTCTTGTCGTCCTTCAGGTTCGTGTCTTCCCGTGCGGTCAATACCGGTGCTCATCGCAAGACTGTAGACTCACCACTGGACGAACGCTTCGCGCCTGGTCCTGTGGGCCGCGACACTCCCTTACCACGCTTGACTACCGTAGCCCGGTCTGCCGGAGCGCGCGATTCGAGTCCCCTGACGTAACAAGGGTCAGTTGCTCGCAGCCGAAGGGGAAAAAATAAAGAGCGTACATCTCGTCGAGAAATTCGTCGACATCGAGGCCGTTGATCGTGTCATCTTCGCCTTCGTCCTCACCTTCCAACGTATTCACTTCGTTGTCGACAACTTGAATTTCCACCTTGGTGACATGCACGGTGCATTCACCATGCTCGGGGGAGTCTTCATCCTCCGGTTTCACGCTTCCTTCCTTGCGTTCGTCCTTGTTGCTCTCACCGTCCACACCAGCCGCGTCGATGACCCTCTGGTCCTCCTTTTCAGCAGGAAGTTCGGTTTCTTGATGCAAAGCAGCACGTGGCATGCTGAAGGAAAGTCAGTCTGTGTTTTATGCCTCGGGATATATGCACTGACTGCTCTGCATCTATCGAAGTCGTCACCGACGGTGCGAGCACATCACTTTCTTCAGTCACAAGTGATGTGCTTGCCTCCGTCGCATCTGGTCCCGCCAATGATGCCTTTTCAGGATGATTGATGGCGTCGACATCGGTCTTGCTCACTTCAGAGCCGTACATGGTCATGGTAGAGAACGAACAAGTCGGATAACGGGCTACCGGGTGGGAGGAGATAGGGCTGCGGCTCTGCACGTCCTCCGCTTATATCCCAGTCACACAACCGCCTCGAGAGATCGACTGATGCATCAGCCCGCCGACTGCGTACTATGTAGTCGATTCTCAGAGTGTCCCTTTCGCGATGAACCTCACACAATCAAAAGCGGGCATCGGGTGCCTGATATCATTTATTGGATGGACGTGAGAAATGACGACGGACTTAAAGACAAAGACGATCGAACCTTACTTGAGCTCGCTGTACCCATTCTCAGTACGCATAGCATCGATTCCAGGGACATACATTCAGCAGTAACTATGAGCAGGAACGGTATAATGGACTGCGTAAAGCGAAATAGCCTGACTGTATATGGTTCTGCAATGGCCCAAGAGACGGTATGGCATGCAGAGATTTTCAACGAATGGCTGCCATGCGTCAGCGCGACGACCTAAGCCTGCGTATGACTTTCTTCAGGCGCTCTATCCACTTCTTGCGAACGGGTTTGACTGAGATCGGGGTAATCAGTACCGGAATGGACACCATGTCAGACCGAATGAGCGTACTGGAAGGAGTAGTTGGCGCCTTTGCATCCACCTGTGTCTTTGCATCAGTCTTCGCTGCGCCTGCTGGAGTCACCAGCGTTCCCTTAGGCGTCGTTGACGCAGTTCCGGCAGGGATTGTAGCAGTGGCAGTCTGCGAGACGGCGAGAGCGTTGGTCCTAGGTGGGGTAATGGTCATCCGGACAGAAGCGGTCGATAGCGCTGCAGACTTAGTCGATATCCTAGCTGGAGATCTAGAAGTCATTGGTGTACCACTAATCGACGACTGGAGCCTACGATTGACGGTTGCGTTTGTAGGGGTCTCCACCGAAGTCGGGTCGTTACCTCGTCCGCGTAGTTCGAGACCACTGCACAGGGAAACTTAGCAGGGTCACTCAGTACTAATATCTCAGAAAGCACGTACACAGAAGTGAAAATACCATCTAAGTCTAAGTCCGTGTCGTCGCAGTCTTCATCCTGATCCTCGTGGCGGTATCCATCCTTGCTGCAACCATTGTCCTCTATGGCGGCACGGTTGTCTTCCTCAGGCTTGATATCGAGAGGGCTATATGAAGATAGCCATACCGTCTCAGTTGCGCTAAATTTTTAGCGTGGAGGAGCACGTACTGATGGTCTACGGGGAAGGTGGTAGCTGTAGCGCCGTTTGCACGGGAAGGTGTATGGACGTCATCGTAAACTGTAAGATCCACTGCTGCGGTGATTACGCCCCTCTCGAGAGTGTGATTGCCTGTAGACATGGTTCTGGTCGTTCTGTTGCAGTCTGTCTTGAAAATGAGCTTGATCTGTTGGGCGTTCAGCGAAGGCTTTGAACTTATATGGCCTACCGCACACTTCCTAGGAAGCAAGGGGAAGCGCCACGGCAGTGCGCGTAACATTCACGCGTGCTCAATTGCTGCAAGCTGTGAAGAACCGGTGCATTGTGTTAATTTCTGACGAATCCAACACAAGAGTCGGCATAGCCAAACTCACCACAAACCCGACGCACAGCCAGCTAAGTGCCCTGCCTTCAAAGTACTGTCAACTCGACTCGGACCGGGGCCCATCAGTGCATCTTGGTGGATAGACATGTCCCGAGAAGCAACGGTCATCCAGAAGCTTCACAGCAAACGACACAGGCCCCGGGCGCCCGTCTGCACTTGGAAGGTCTGAACATTAGCAGTCCTGCGAATACGCACTACGGAGTACGGAGACTGGTCGCAACAGTTGTGGAAGCCAGCTGCATGGAGCAGTGACTTCGTATAGCCTCACGAGGCGCGCGATTCAGCAGTCCCGGTCTTTCTGCAAAATGATCGTAGAGGCTTTAGACGGCCCGGTCGCGCGATGCTGACAATACGTCAGCGCTTTCCAGGTGAGATCCATGGGGCAGTGAGATACGTAGGCTAAGATGAGGACTCTGATGCACGTCGTGCAATCAGCGAACGGCTCTAAATGTGTTAATACTTCATGCAAAGGGTGTCAGACGTACCCACGTTTGTTCAGTAGCTTGCTAGATACACTGCAAAGTATCCTTCTCGATCTCATGGTAATCCGACCACACAGGTAACGGAGTTCCAGAGAATCCGCCACAAAAACAGCCACAGACACCGACGAGTGAGGAGAGTGAGGTGACGTCGAACGACTGGAACAGAGATGTACGGGATCATCTTATTCCATGACAATTCGCGCGGCAGCCCTAGACCACGCATTTTTGGTAAGCTGGTTGGTGGAAGATGACATCACCGACATCTTGGTTGAAGCTGCGCATACCGTCACCATCGAGCTACAATTCGTAACTCACTGAACGTACCAGTCATGGGAACCTGCGGGGGCGGGGAACGGGTGACGCTTACGACCGCCGCAACAGTCACAACCGCAGTCGGAAATGTGAGTCTGTCTCGTGTTTCAAGACCACTGCGTGTGCGAGATGCTGCGTCAGACCTGAATGCACATTGGACGATATGTTGCAACCTACATCGATTCAAGAAACGTCTCGAGCTCCATTTCGGTCTCTTTCCTTCGGCGACGCCGCCGTCGTCGCCGCTGCGCATCCCAAGGTCTCCGCCTTCCTCGCCGGCAATGAAAGCATCGGGAGCAATAGAGGGCCTACAAAGTATCAATGACAGTGAAGGATTGCCTGAAAGCGGCCTACTCGTGGGCAGACGTAAATGAAGCAGCACTGAACGTGGGGCTAGCGGGCGCCGTCTCGACGACAGGAGATGTCAATGCGTCCGAGTCGCCGACGGTGGATCTAGTTGTGCCCGAGTTATGACCACCTTCCGCCATGAGCCGTCTATCTTGGTAGGCAGGTATGTACAGCCTCGAGTGCCTGCGGATGTGCCGATGACAGGAGACTTTGTACTGTGACCTTCCGCGCTCGTCAGGTGCAACCACAGATAACCTGCGATGTCGACCAAGGGTCCTGGCAAAGTGGTGAGATATCACATTGCTAGGACATGGAAACCAATCCGCGCAAAGACACGTACAATGCCTACTGCGCACGGGAGAAGGAACGGAACGGGTCCGTGTTCATATTTCCAGGCAGTCAATCATTCGCGAGCATGGACCCTAAGTGGAAGCGGTTATCATTGGTGATGTATGAAGTTGTATCACCACTCACTGATATATGCCCACGAATAGCTTGCTTGAATGGATGGCAGAGTGCTTTACAAGGGACAAGCAGAGGATTGTCGCCTCTGCCGATATTAAGCCCTCACAGCTTAGGGCGGTGGCCTCTATTGCTCTGCTGATAATGCATGCCAGCACGTACATCTGCTCGAGAATGATACGGTCAAGCTAATAGGAAGACGGAGGATCTGGTGATCTGAAATGAAACAGGTCTAACGTCTATTCCCGCGTATACGAGCCCACAACCGTCGCCAAAACGAATCCTTTCTTTTTGTCGCCTCGCCTACAGGTGAGGCGCCATGGCCAACACCAACGGTAGCTTCCTTGCGCTCGCCGCCATGATGGTCGGAGGGCAAGGTAGGCGTCGTCTTCGGTTTTTTCTTGGTTGCGGTAGGCTTGTCCGCTGGGGCACGCGTCTCAAGATCTCTACCAGCATGTCAGACGGCCCCATGGACTGCTTCAGGACGCACCATACATAGTTCGTAGGACTGAGGCCATGTCAACGCCCTGAGGCTCGATATCTATGTGTCCAGCTTCATGACTATGCCTCGAGGCATCAGGTGTGTCCGCCCTTGAGCGATAGTCAATCGAGGCTGATTTGTTAGGATGAGCTCGCGACGCACCTGTGCTCGGCAGAGACAGAAGGTCTACCATCGCCGTTGTCGATGATCATGAGGCCGTATACTGAGAAAGCAAGACTTCACCGGTGGAGAATGGTGCGGGATGGTACGGAGGCCCCAACTCCGATGGCTGTAGTGAATGTCTCTATATGACGGTATTGCCGCACTGGATATCGTCCGACAAGACTATGGGGCTGTGCGACAATGGACTTGTTCCGGTTGCCTTCGAGAAGCGGTTAATGAAGGCCATATGTCATCCCGGCCCTCGGGTCTCGCTCACTATGCTTGTTATGTCTCTATGTCACCGTCAGTATAGATCAATAGGGAAGTATGAAGCTGTTCTAACATACCGAATAGACGAGCTGCGCGGTGTGAAGCGAGGTGGGTCGCGGCGCCTCCAAACACGGAAAGGCACAGCCATCTCGACAAGTGGAAGCCATACAGAGACCGCTACGCAGCTCCGTTGAACAGAAGCGTAAACCCTGTCTGCGACCAGGGACTGGGGGAGATTATTTTCCGGGGCTGCCTGCAGAAGGAGGCTATTCATTTGAAGGTGTCCATCGCGCGAGACAATGCAGTGTCGTAGCGCCTTTCTTGTGGAAGACACATGGGTTCCATGAACTACTGGCGGCAAAGTGAATTGCGCATATGGTCGACGGAACCAATAGCGCTGCTGAGGAACATCCCCGTCCTCGTATGCTCGCGCGATGACGGGAAGCATTGGACGGGATGCTGCGCAGAGTCTACCATCGTGAACGATGTGGCTCAGGACCCTAGCCAAAAGATGATGGACATATGTCAATCAGGATGAGAAGCTGACAGACTACTCACAGGACAGCCCAACACTAGTTCAAGATTCCATCCGTGAGTAGTTGTTTCGTGACCAGTCCAGAGGCGGTGGATAGCACGGAGCGCTTGGATCTAATGCATCCGAAAGGCGGTAGAACCCTTGGGAACGGTGGAGAATCCTTCCAAGCAGTAGTCAGGCTTTCGTGCGAGAAAGACTCGAGAATCTGGCACGAGCTTTCTCAGAAATCATCATGATACTTCTTGCAAGATCTGCTACTCACTCGTCATTACCTTGTTCAACATCTGGCATGGTGCACAGGCATTGAGCCCTTTCGTAGGTAATCGCCAGGTATGGTCTCTTCGGCTGCTGCAAGCAGAGGTGATGGCGGATGGAGAAGATGCTCGGCCTTGGCGTCTATCTGCGCCCGCGCCGTGATGCGACTCGCCGCGGACGCGACGCGCCTCAACTCCGACCTTCTCATTCACCACGGCAGAGGTTGGCCAGTGATCGAGGCAACCAAGCTCTTGCATTATTGGAATCTGGAAGGTTGGCCGGGGTATGTACATGTATTCTCTTTGTATTCTCAAGCTCGCGGCGACCGCTGCCGTATAATGTAGCTAGGAAATTTGAATTCAGGAAGTGGCTTTGTTGAGCCTGTGACCCGACGTTCCCGGCGAGCGTCCCGAAAGGAGAAGCAGCATCGTGGAGGAGTCTTGTATGTGCTAACTTAGCACACCGCAAGCCGCGGAATGCGGCCCGCCCTATGCTTCCACGCTGCGTAAGCGGCGTGGTTAGCAGAGGCGAAGGCCCACAACCCATCCAGTCGTACGGCGCCTGCAGGATGGTTAGGCGAGAAGAACACGAGGTGCCACAGCCATTGAAGCGGCCGTTGTGTGCGGTTGGACACCGATATGCCGTGGTACCATTTCGAACCTCGGGAGCGACGCTGGACCCCGGCCTGCATTGAAGCTCAACGCTAGGGCATCGATAACCTCGTGGATGGAATGTGTGTGTGAACCTTGTAAATGCCGGGCTAAGAAAGCACAGCAGTGCCCGATTATGATGCTGTGGCGGCGGCAAACCTCAGATACACGTGAGCATGGCTTGCGGTACTCGACCTCGAGAACGGCGAGAACAGAGTGCTATTCAGTCTATAGATCTTATACCAGGCCCGTTACATGCACTTGCGAACTATCGAGTGGCAATAGTGAATATATATGCACAACGTTTACCAAATTGGCCAGCAGGTCGCACACTATTACTACAAGTCTTCTGAGCAGATCGACTGTTTACTGGTAGACAAAAATCCGTATGGAACTCTGCACAGGCGTTATGTGGCAGTGCACTTAATTGATGCGTGAGGACTCATGTATATTTACGTTCACATGTCAGGACCTTTGACGCGAGTACTCGCTGTCGGCGCGGCAGCTTTACACGAAAAGGCTTCGAGGGGGGCTGAAGCAGCTTGCGCTGTGGCACCTTCTTGAGCTGCAGGTCATTTATTAGTCGTGCGCACTTTTCATGACTGTATGCACGTACGTGAATCATTCACCGGCGGTGGTGGTGAGCGTGGCTTGGCGGCCCATTTTTCTGTTTCACCTGACTTGGGGCGTTAAGTCTTCCACGGACCTCGAAACCCCTAGACCACACCACCCATCGGAATTCTGCTAGTTAGTATCTCTATTGAAGCGACGTACATCGAGTAGAGGAGAGGGCCCAACCCATTGTCATTGCTTTCGTCGTCACCGGACTCATTGCCCTCAGAACCATCTTCGCCGGCTCTGACATGCATATGAACATCGGCAACGGTGGCCTCAAGAGGCGGCAAGGAACTATGCGAAGTTAGTAGCAATCAGAGGCCAGCTTTGTGAAGGACATACGCAGAGCCTGCAGGGGATATGGCAATGGCGGCGCCATCCGCGGCAGGAGGGGTGTTTTCGACAGGAGAGCCTTCCCCGTCCACGACGGCATCAGGTACAGTGGACGTACCAGCGGTCAGATTATCAGAATCGAGAACCATAGCTGTATGTGATAGATGTGGCCGCTGGCGTAGTATGTAAACAGAGGAGATGCAGTGCTAAGGTAATTTCACGCCATGGATTCAGCTATTTATACGAGAAATTCATCGCACTGTACTCACCTTCCACAGCATATGGCGCGATGGGCACGGCCTCGTGTACGCATGCTCGTATAGGGTCCACCTGAAGAAGGCGGTGCACGCAGCAGCATATGAGGGAGCGCCGCGGCCTAGGAGCTCGTACCTCGCAGGTTTCGACCACCTGCCATTGGTAGAAACGAGTGACGGAGCGCCGAACTCTATGGGCGCGGAGAACGCTTTGTACGTCAAGTGTGATATGTTCTCGGCGAGACATATCACAGAGAATTGGACTGCCTGTCTAGAGCTCGTGAGACCACCAAAGTCGCAAGGAATATGATCACACTGCACTTCTGACGCGTTCAGCTCCCGAGGTCAACAGCCTTGGCCAAGTGCTAGTCTCTTGAGCCCCAGATGCTCTTAGATCGCAATGCTGTTGGGCTCGGTGCAATGAGGATAAGGTATAGGCAGTGAAGTATTGAAGACCATGTGACGTACAGGGCGAAACTAGACACCGTTCCAGAGATGCCCATTTGAGGCTAATGCCAGGGTCGTTGGGACTGTTCCCACTGGGCCTGTGCTATCTACAGTTTCCTAGGACGTTGATAGCCAGGACCGATGCCTAGAGGCCACGCGGCGCCTCGGACGAACTGTAGCAAACTGTGGACCCTGCGTGATAGGGGTCAAAAGTTTCCGTTGGCGACTCATCAACATGGGGTCAACGGCTACGCACCAACACCTGATCACCGCCTCATAACACACGGCCGCGTCCCGGTTAACACTTCTGCTAGGGTTATGATACAAAATTACAGGCAGATCAGCTCTTCCCGGCCAACTTACGGTGTCATTTTGAGATGAGTGCAGACAACGTCTCCCGGCAAGCACCATCGCAGAGACCACGATGGTGTGAGAGTCCAACCGTAGTAACTGGAACGGACCCCTGGAGGCAGTGCGACAACTGCCGCTGTGCACTGGCGACTGAGTACGTGCTTCGTAGAAAAAAAGCCGCTACGACATGATGGATCATGTACACCTGTGTGTGACCTAGTGGAAATGAACTAAGCGGCGTTATCGTGGATACAAAGGGACACTGCAGACGTACAGATGACTTGGAGTACAAGCACCGCTGGGCTTGTACTGCAAAACGCGGCACCTCGGATATTTAGTTTCATACTTGGATAGTCGAAACGTGGCAAGGCATAGCCACGCTGATTGCATGGCGGGTGGGAGCTGCGTACGTTGCACGAGGGCCAAGGGTATGAATATTTGTTCAGCCTAACCATACCTTGGCTGGAAGTGCGGGCCGGTACCTGCGCCTCAATATTCTCAGACATGCGGTATGCCTCCGTTCGACTCGTAGGGTTATTCTGCACCTCGCGGAGCCGTATCGTGATTACTACACATGAAAGTTAGACTTCTGAGTCAATAGATATTAAGATGTATTGCTGCTACGCACCACAGCGTACATTAACCCACTCTGGAGTTGCTACAACCGAGACCACGAGGGGGAATAATCGATCATCATCTGTAAGAGTCGACATACGCAAGTGATAGGCTCTATTGCAGCTGTCTAGCGGAGTGTCTGCAAATCGGATACTAGGTACACTTCCATCAGAGCCTTCCGAACAGAAGCGCAAGTCAAGGAAAAGGCATTGAAGTAGAGGCAGATGTCATTTACGAATCTTCAAGCAGGGGCATAACAGATTGCGCAGCCATCGCCAACACGAATTCTCGGTGATAGTGGTCTCACCGTCAGGCTCACCAGCATTATCAGGGATGTTGTTGCGGGCCTCAGACTGCGATGTCTGCGGTGAAGGTATCACTTGAGGTGTAGGTGTTTTCAAGGATGTCAATGGTGTTTCTGGTGAAAGAACTGTCGAATGTTCTGCGGGGGATCCCGCGCTTGATGTCGGCAGGGGAGCACCTGGGTAGATAACAGATCAGAATCCGTACATGCAGATTAGACAGGCAAAAGAACGATTGGTACCTCGTACACCAGAGCAGAATGACTGTGACCTGGTGCTTGAGCCAGGCTTACGCTCTGCCTGTGCTCCGGTAACGGTCGGATCTAATTTTCTTCCACGTAGCTCCAAGTCTCTGCAACAGTTGGTTAGATGAAAACTCTAGCATCATCGGAGGCCCATATTACAAGATTTCTGACAGTTGCGATATGTCCTCCATATGGGCTCCGGAGGCAGTGGCAAGTTCCTGATTTTGGTCTTCGTGAACAGGGCTCTGAGGACTAACAGCAGATACATCAACGATCTAATCCCTCGACTAGAGAAAGAGCACCAAGATGACAGACCGGGAACCAGCAGCGGACCGTTTATCACTGGCGTCGATATCCATAGGTGGGAGTGAGTGACGAACAAGGGAAAGGAGCAATGGGAATGTGCAGGTACCTCAGCATTGAGCGGTCTCATACTTGCTTCTATATAACTGCGTCTGACCGATGAGATGCACCGCGAGATGGATATCGCACTCGCGCACTGATTCTACGGTAGTAGAGCGCACCTGACATTTTCCGGGAAGTAGGAAATGCATCTTACATACCATGGTCTGGTCTGGCGACCGTGCATCGCTAGGGATGCAGTGCCATTGTTGGTATAATTTGTTAGGGAAGTGCATAGCCAGAGTGGCACATTGAATGGAAGACAACCTCCGCAGAACGTGGCCGGAGGTGCATATCGCGAGAGATTGCAAGGTATACCGAATGCGGGGGGTGGTAGAGCGAGAGCTCATAGCCTCGACTGACGGCGGGGAAACAGCTTGACAGTCGCAGTATGGCTGCGTCAAGAGTTGAAAAGAGTGAAGCGTCGCTCGGGCACTGTTCTACACCGGCTGGCGTTCAGCGGAAAGTTGACTAGCGGTGCCACCCAGCGCAACGTGTCGTCGTTCCTGAGTCATGTGCGAGCTGGAGCGACAACGAACGGCGATGACCCGGACCCAAGCTGGTCAAGCGATCCATGGGAGGAATGCGTGAAAGGCCAGCGAAGGAACAACATCTGAGATGTCATCGTAAGTTCTGCGACCTAGAACCGGAGCCGTTAGGACCCTATTCAGGTGTTGATATGTCAACGGTTGTCGATTGAACTCTGATGCAAATGAACTGCTCACCGAACAAGCCTCTGAGATTCGATCCGCTGGAACCTGTGTAGGGCCTAGGTCGGGCCCAGGACGAGAAGCATAGCCTTCGCCAATGAGTCCAAACCTTCGCATTAACTCTTCCTATGGTAGTATTATCTAAACATGCATCGTGCGCAAGTGAGCTCGGTGTGAAAGTGGAGATATCTCACTCGTGTTCAGCTCGAGAAGGAATCCCTCACGGTGCGACACTCAGCCCGACAGTACATTCCAACACAGTGCACTTGTGGGCCGTACACGAGGTCGAACGCAAAAGCAGGAGCTACCTGCAGCTGGGAGGTGATGAAAATAGTTGGCTAGCTGGTGGCGGCGGCAGGCGGCGGCGGCGTCGGCATCAACCCGGCCGGATGGCTCTCGGGTTTTAGCGCGCGCCTTGTCCTACATTTCCTTCGACCAGTTACCAAGTTCTTCATAAGACCAGTGTCGTGAACTAGCTCTACAATGAGCTTGCATAAGCTCGGCCGGGGATGCTCTCGCAGGTCGGTAGCCTCCTCATAATATTTGGGTATCATGGTATATAGCTCGATGGAACGAGCTCGCATTGCCAGCGTATACACAGGTGTGAAAATGGGAAAATGCTTTACGATGGCCGTCACGCCAAAGCGAAGGGACAGACACCGTATGAGGACAGTTATAACGATGGACGACATGGGCACCACATCAACGCTTGGTGTTGGGAGTTGGAGCGACTTTCTTCGAGTCTTTCGTCACGGGTTTCGCGCTATTGCCCGCTGTGGACATGGATGATCAGCGCCGACGTCGAGGGTAGCAAACTGAGTCGACATACCAGTCTGACCAGAACTCGACGCAGGCTTAGGATGAGGGCGCTCTGAGCCTTTAAGAGTGTGGGAACAACCCGAGGGTGGTCCACGTACCTCGACACCACTTGTGAGAACGATTGTCATGATCAGGATCTCCGGGGCCGAATCGACGGGAGTGAAAACACGTACGCGAGGATGAAGATATTCTCGCAGGCGTCGCCGAGGTCATCCTCATAGCTCTCGTCGTTGTCGCCGCTGTTGTCTTCGTCTTCTTGCTCGTTGTCATCATAGTCGACCTCGGGCGCACTGACTTCGGCGAATCTGAGAAAGAGAAAGGGTACGTGAGGTCAGAGCCGGCTGATAACTGGAAGGGCAGCAGACATACCTGGCCACGTCAAGACTGACGATCGCAGTGCCGTCTGAAATGGAGGCCGTGGAAACCTCGGACGAGACACCGGAATCTGACTCGGAGTCCAGCGTGCAATTGACGCCAGACATGGTGCTGTTGGAGATGAGATCGTCCTCAGACATGGTAGGCGTGGTGGATGAGGGCATCTAGGGTCGAGAGGCGCAGTTTATATTGTGCTCGTTCATCCCAGACCTTGGGAAAGGAGTGGATCTTCGCGCATGAGGCTGGACAGGCATCCTAGGAAACCACAGAGGACGACACAGCCGTGAGCACGCGTGTATGCAGCTGCAGCGGGCTGTGAACAGCGATAAACATGGGCAATCTCCACCTTGACGGCATTGTACCAGTGCACTCCCACCGAACAAGAGCAAGGTTCATGACTGGCACGCCAGGCAGTGCCGACTTCCCACGTCGCGAAGAAATTTCGTGACGCCCGTTTGGTATCACGGAGGGCGAGGCTGAATGCAGCCGCTGTAAAGCTGTACGGATTACGAGGCCGTATATCTCAGCACGAGCTTTGGGAGTCGGCTTATGAGTTGCTGACACCAGGATGAAACGAGGTTACTAACCACATAGCTCCGGCGTCAGGTCCCCTCATGATCAATGTGAAGGCAATCCGTCATGCGCCGGCCATATAGCTGAGCGTCTGCAGTGCACAGCGGGAAGCCAAATAGATGAATTAATGCAGGGGCAGTGGTTCAGCTTGTACAACAAGGACACAGCGAGTTCCATACCCCTCGCCACCACGAGATCTTCTTCTCCGCAGATTTTGGCGTGGCCGCTTCTGGAGGGCCTGGACATGCCGATGGAAGTGCAAGGGCGTCCATAGATTTGGACTTGTAAGCGCAAAGCAGAAGGCCGATCATAAGCAAATGAGCACCTTGGTGACCATTGTGGCCGGCTTGAGGAGGACGCAGAACAGAAGTGGGGGAAGGAGGCTTGACAACTGATGTTGCTGTTGAAATATCTTTCCTTGCACGTGTCTCGACACCTCTGAACCCGCGTACATCAGGTAAATGCTCAAATGCCGACAAGGCGCATCATACATGGTTCGCAATATTTCTGACATGTCCACCTGTTTGTTTTCATTGGAAGCTTCCGTACGCGCAGCCTCATGACTTGGGCCTGAAAGACTGAGAACGGGCCTTGAGTAAATGCCAGCCAGACGAGCCACCGTGAGGGACGCACCCAATACCCACGGTCGGATCATTACTCGTATCTCTAGAGACCTCTGAGATGGTAGACAGGGAGGTCGGAACGACGCGCATCTCAAGGTCGGCAGCAGGTGATGTTCTCTTGCCGTCGCAGGTGGTCATAGTCGACGCCTCGGTATGGCGAGTGAGTCCAGGCTGAGGTGGCAGGGTGGTAGGAAGGTGGTGAGGTTTCGGCCCCAAACGTCCCCGGTTCATGCTTCTATAGGACTTAGGCTGGCTGGGTGGATCGACCGAGAGGACATCTCAGCCCGCCGTAGGATTTATGTGCGACAGGTGAACGCTACGGATGGCCTTCAGGAAGCGCGATGCGAGTCTACATGCTACAGCCGAGCCTTCTAGACCTCCAGACCTATTATTGCAGTACCTGTATTAGTAAAATAGCGCTAGAGAGCTGCTTTGACATACGGAATGGAAGAATATGGCTTCAGTGCACAACGAGGCCAACTGTCAGCCACTGTGAAGACCTGCACACCTTAACAAGTGGAAGCGATTAGAGTCTAACAGCTATGTCTCGGGACTCTTAGCGCAAACCATGCCGAAGACCAGGAGCTGGTAAATGTAATCGGGGGTCCACCTCTGGCAAGCGCGACCGTTGAATCTGTAACATGCGTCTGCAAATTACAGGGTGTCCTGAAGATGTATCCGTTTTTGCGGCTCCAATGCTGAGAGTACATACAACTCACTGATAGCCTGATAGCGAGGACATTCCCGCCGTATCTCATGGTGTTCCCTGCTTTGGGACCTGATCATGATACGACGATAGGAGGCAGGGAGTCTGGCCCTGCGAGACCATAGAGTAGGGAAGTGCGAAGCCGACATGAACGTGCA
Source organism: Phanerodontia chrysosporium (assembly GCA_001910725.1). Lineage (NCBI taxonomy): Eukaryota > Fungi > Basidiomycota > Agaricomycetes > Polyporales > Phanerochaetaceae > Phanerodontia > Phanerodontia chrysosporium. The sequence continues at coordinate 442,554 of MJGA01000003.1, forward strand.
CCCTGTCATAGAATTCTGAGGCTGTGGAGAGGATGTACAACAGGGGAGAACATGCCTAAATGACGCAGTAAGCTCAGAAAAATGACAAGAGATGCTTACTCTTACTTACTGCGAGTAGACACAAGTGGTGCAGAGCGATGTAATCGCCCTAAGTAAAGAGGCTTCAAGCCCAAGACGTGCAAAGAAAATCACAGTCGTAGCCCAAGGAAATGAGGGCGACGCGAGGAGCTCGGCATGAACCGGACGGCTGCCACGCGTGACGTAACGCGCCAAGCCTCCCAAGCTTGTGCCCGACTTGCGAGCTTCGCTCCCGCCGACATCCATTCACCTACGCGACGCAGTCACCATACGTACACGGCGGCCTCGCGGGGGACATACAACCGCCTGCAACCGCCTCTGGGCCCCGCATCGCCCACAGCGTTCCACATCGAACGTCCAGCCACGCGGACGCGGCGCGGGCAGCTGATGGGTCCGGGCAGCGCAGCCCCGTTCTCCGCAGAACACGCTCTCGGCGCGCTGGGCCCGTCGCGTGTTTTTGCGTGCTGCCAGCTGTCTCCGCGCGCCGCGCCGCACTGCACCACAGAGCAAGGCCCGTGTCTGCCGCGTTGTCTCTGAACTCTCTGCCACCGGACGTATAAACGGGCTGCGCGACCAGCCGAGGACGCGCGCGTGTTATCTGATTCTGCGATGGCGTCGACACACCCCGAGACGGACGAAAAGACGGTGCAGACCACCGTGGAGGCTGCCGTCAGACAGTGAGTCTCGCGATGCTCCTGGTAGCGTTACTGTAGAGCTCATGATATACCCAGGGCGGCTCCTGTGGAGACTCCCACCCAATCCGAGGAGGCCTCTGCTGCCTCTGACAGCCTAGATGCCGACGACTTGTAAGATTGCGCCAATGCTCGCCCGTCTTGTGCTGATTCTGGCAATATCCTCAGCGACGACGTAGACGTCGAGGAGCTGCTCATCGCATCGTACGTCTGCTTGCGCCAGTGATAGCCTTCCTGCTTTGCTCGGCGCTGACTGGTTAAGTGCAGTGGCATGCAGCCGCGCGGGGCGCAGACCAAGCCAACTTCTGTCAAAGGTGGTGAGTGTGCCACTCTGAGAGTGCAAAGCGTTGAAGCTCATGTGCACCTTCAGCTGCTACACAGCGGCCTGTTTCAAAATAAACGTTATCTTTCCCTCGTCAGTTTCTTGTGTACCTGTTCTCAATGTTGTCTTTCCTTCTCGTCATGTGGGATGCCCACGAGTCACAATAAGAAAGTACCTGTGTGGATGATGGTGAGACACAGTAAGGACAGGCAACCACACGTATACGAAGCAATCGTCCAAGAAACATCGGAACCCTCAACCTACACAACCACACACCCCGTCCCATCCTCCACAACCACCCATCCCTCGACACACCTCGAGACCACACACACACCACGGACGCACGCCACGTCCTCGACACCCGGCAGCGCCGTGCAATCCACGCCGCTCGCGCGCGCGCCACCGAACGGGACGACGCACCCGCCGCAGCTCTCGAGCGCGCGCTGCGTGTCGACGCATTCGTATGGCTGCCCGAGGCCCGTGCGCCGCGCCCGCGCCGCCCCGCAGGCGGTCGTCCCCCGCGGACAGCTCTGTGCCGCGCGCCGCTCGTACAGCGCGAGCCGGACTGCGCGGGGGAGCGTGCTCGGTGTCGGGTGGTGAAAGGAGGGACGGCTCGGTGGGGGTGTCGGTGGGAGTGCTGTCGGGGTGTCCGTTGGTGTGTTGGTAGGGGTATCAGTGGGGTGCTGGTTGGTGTATCAGTCGGCGTGTCCGCCGGAGTGTTCGTAGGGGTATCCGTCGGGAACTGGTGGGAGTGTCCGTCGGTGTATCGGTGGGAGTGCTCGTGAGGGTGTCCGTCGGCGTCGTCCGGGACAGCTACTGGCGCAAACACCGTCGCACACGACACTCGCGCGAGGGCACTCACACGTGCTTCCAGAGCTGTCGAGCGCGAAGCCGTTCGTGCATGAAAGCTACATGGCTTACTGTAGCACGCAGACAATTTTAGCCTGAAGAGCGTGCATGTCATAACACAGAGCACATACGAGGGTAAGCACTGCGGCTCGCTGTTCGCTGGGTACGTGCACACGTGCCGTGCGCATCGACCTATGGTGATCCACCGATTGAGCTCACTGTAGGCATAAGAGTACGGGATGGACAGCGCACCAAGCGTGTCAGTTCCACGGTGGTCTCAGCACTCCTGCTAATCGCGACAGCCGCTTTCGCGACATATTGCTTGACTCGAAGGCGTTGATGCCGGACAAGCACAGGCATCCGTCTGCAGGCCCGTGGTCGAGCTTCATAGGAAGGCGTGGGCACAGAGACAGTACGCACTGATGACACCGATTGTAACAGGCGGATGACTGGCGAAGGGCTAACAGCGAGCGGCACATTCGCGAGGTTCGCGCAGGTGTCGGACGTGGACGTGTCGGCGCGCATCAGGAGCGGGTGTTCGAGGCGGACGCGAGCGCAGGGAGCAGCGCGAGAGTGGAGAGATACAATGAACGCATGGCGGAGAGGGCGAGGGTCAGCAGTTCGAGACTAGAGAAAGGACTGGCGGCGCGCTGCTGGCGGGAAAGAGCCTGACGACAGAAGAAGAGGAAGACTGAGGCTGCAGGAGGACGAGGAGACCGTTGCACACCTTTTTAGCAGGCACGTCAAAATCACGACTCTGGCTGCAGATTCGGTCCTGGAGTCGTGCCTGCGCGGAAGAAGGAGAAGCCCGACGGTCGAGGCTCCGTACGCATCTTGTGCCTGAGGTTCGTGCGACTCGACGTGAGGTGGATCGTGCACAGGAGTGCGATACTACATAGTGTATACTACAGCATGCGCGACATGCCGTCGACAAAGCGACGCTTACGACCCTCGAGCTGGCCAGCATGCGCAGGAACAAACAAAGAGCAGGCGCATCCGTGACAAGTCAACCCGCCGCGCGCGTGACGTAACGCGCCCAAGTATCACGCTGCTCGAGGGCGTGAGCCTCCTCCGCACCGTGATCTCGACCTCGGACGATACCCACCCCTGGGCCCCACACCCCCTGAGCAACACAGCAACAACATGTCAGAGCACGAGCACGAGCAGGACGTCCAGATGGACGAGGACATCGACATGCATGCGAGCTCGCACGCCGGCGAGCCCACTCCAGACCACCCCGAAGAGCACACGCTAGAAGCTTCAGAAGAAAACGCCCCCATAGAGAGGAAAAAGCAGAAGCAAAAAGCTGCTGACCCGCTTGCGCGCGAGCCGGCAAGTCGCTCTTCCCGATATCGCGTGTGCAACGCGTGCTGAAGGCAGACAAGGTGTGTCTGCGTCTCTCCCTGCGAGCGCGCCCCCGGGAAAAAAATGCTGACCGCGGCCACACCGACGTGCAGGAGCTGCCGATTGTCTCGCGTGAGGCGGTGCTGCTCATCAGCCTCGCCACAGAGGAGTTCGTGAAGCGCATCAGCGAGGCCAGTCACCGGCTGGCGGTGCGCGAGGGCAGGACGACTGTGCAGAGGAAAGATCTCGGTGCGCCCGCTATGTGATCTTCCTGGATCACTGTGTGCTAACGTGATGTTTGGTAGCGTCGGTATGCAGGAGAGCAGACGAGTTCCTGTTCCTGGAGGGTGCGTGACCCGCATACAGCTACTGAAAGCCCTGCCTGACCCTGTGCGTCACGCCGGGCCTCTCTGCCGCGCACGTCATGCACATATAGAGCTGATACCACTGTACGAGCCTGAGACGGCGGCCCGACGGAAACCCAAAGCGCTTCAACCTAAAGACGACGACTCGCGGCCAACGACCTTCCTGGACCAGTATGTCTCGCGGACGAAAGATGCGCAAGATACGCCAGATGGGGACGCCGCTGCATACGAAGAGGAGCATGCAGGTGGAATGGAGGACATAACAATGCACGAGGACGGGACGATGACCGGATAGTGTTGAGAAGGGTTTCTCACCTGCGTGTGAAGCATACACACCCAATCTCTGGACGATAGATCTCTCCGTAACTTATGCAGAATCCATTCTATAGGTATCACAGTGCTCGCAGCCCATGTGTATGTTACATAATAGTTATAGTCGAGTTATAGTTCTAGCCGCGGGATGCTTCACATGTATACTGGGATGGGGAATGTGGCCGCCTTACGCGTTGACAAGAGGCGCAAGCTGGCCCTTCGAGTTCAGCTCAACGACGCGATCGCATCCGCCAACGTGCTTCTGGTCTGTGTGGGAAGAGCCAAGGTCAATAGCGAGGCATGGTGCTGCAAGACGGGAGAGACGCACTGATGAAGATGTTGGGCACAGAGCGCTGGTTCGTCTTCTCGAAGAGATAGTCCTGAATAGCAGAGCCCTCATCGAGCTCGTCAAGCCTGAGAGGTAATGATGAGCAAAGATCGGAATGTCGAATGCGGACGTGCACGTACTCGATGATCTTGGTCTGCACGTTCGGGAAGGTGCTCGTGAGCAGACTCTTTGCCCGCTTGCAGTACGGGCAGTAAGTCTTGGAGAAGATCGTGATGGTGTTGCTGTTGATAGCGTTCTGCGAGAGGCGATCAGTTGTGTTGTGGGAGCCATGCGCGACGGGATGCTCACCTCGACGGTGTCCTTGACGGCCATGATTTTACGCTGGAAGGGAGACGGATTAGAGGCAGAGGCGAGAGCCAGGATTCAGCTGGGGGCGAGGGAGGCGGTGGTGGTCTGGGAGAGAGGACGTACGGGATCTGTGGGAGTGCTAGCCCAGAAGGTGAAGCCTCTATAAAGCTGGCGGAGAAACATGCAGGAGAGGATGACGCCGCCGAGGCTTGCAAAGCTCTTGCCTAATCTACCCCGCCGCGCCGCCCGCGATTGGACGCCGCCGTGGCGTCATCTGCGTCACGTGCGACACGGCGTGTGCCACGTGAGCCGGCGCGCCCCGCCCGCTGGCGTTTCGTGCGCTGCCACGACCCGCACGCCCAGGTCCGCCACGCACACAGCTTCGACGCCAGCAAAGGAAAAAAAATAGGCAGCAAAAACTATCCATGGCACTCGTCAAGTCCGTCTGCCGCGCGATGGAGCACATCGCCCCGCTGCGCCTCGCCGAAAAATGGGACAACGTGCGTTTCGTGTCTTGCCCTGGTCCGCCGCGCCGAGCTGAGCTCATCATGACACGACCAGGTTGGCTTACTCCTCGGTGCGTAAGCCCTGCCAGCTGTCGCGCTCACAGCAGCGGGCAGCCCGCGGACCGCTGGGCGCTGACGCCATTCCGTCCCCGCAGAGGCCCCCTTCGTGCGCCCGCAGGCCCACAAGGTGCTGCTCACGATCGAGTAAGCCGCACACCCCGGGTCCGCCTTTCCCCATAATAGCTGACGCCTCCTGCCAGCCTGACCACGGAGGTCGCGAACGAGGCGCTCGCGACGCCGACGGCGGTCGTCGTGGCGTACCACCCGACGATCTTCAAGCCGCTCGCGGCGCTCACGCTCGCGAACCCGCTGCAGCGCTCGCTCCTGCGCCTCGCTGCGGCGGGCGTGTCCGTGTATGCGCCGCACACCGCGCTCGACAGCGTCACGGGCGGCATCAACGACTGGCTCGCGGACGGCGTGCGCGCCGGCGGCCCCGCCGAGGTGCGCTACATCGGCGAGGCTTTCGGTGAGGAGGGCGGCCAGGGCCGGCTTGTGACCTTTGCGGAGCCCGTAAGCATGCAGGACCTCCAGGCGCGCGTGAAGAAGCACCTTGGCCTCCAGCACTGTGCGTTTGCTCTGTCCTTTCCGTTCCCCGTCTGCCGACTATGTTTCTCATTGTGACGTCGCAGTACAAGTCGCGTACCCTGCTGGCCAGGGTGCAGGTACGACCGTGAGCACCGTTGCTATCTGCGCAGGATCCGGCGGGTCGATGTTCGCGGGGCTGCAAGCCGACGTGTACTTCACCGGCGAGATGAGCCATCACGAGGTGCTCGCCGCCGTCGCGAACGGGACAAACGTCATTCTCTGTGCGTGCACTCCCTCACACCGCTTAATGCGAAACCTCACGCTGGCGCGTAGGTGGTCACACAAACACTGAGCGAGGCTACCTGCCGACGCTCGCCCAAAAGCTCAAGAGCACCCTCTGCGATGTCGTCGCGCCCGAGGAGGCAGACGCGGCTCACGCGTCATTCCTTCGCTCGATGGAAATCGAAGTCAGCAAGGAGGACAAGCACCCGCTGCAGATTGTCTAGGCGTAGTAAAAAAGTAGATCCATCGAGAATACTTCATTCTATCTGCGCAAAGCTCAGAGGCTTTGCATATCGGGCGTGCTCGACGACTCCAGCGAAGTAAATTCGGCCAAGATACATACAGAATAAAGCCGGAAAACGTTTTGTGTATTGCTCTACCGGTCAACCTCACTACGTAGGGAGTATGGTGGTCAGTAAACGGATTCCCTAAGTTGGATCCCCGAGTGACATACCCAAACACAAGATCCTACAATTACAGTCAGTACGGGAATGGTGTAACGATGCTTCAGAAGCACGTACCATGGTACCGATGACAGCGACAGCATCCGCGAGGAAGTGCTGAAACACGAATTGATCAATGTTTGCGATCGTTGCATACCTACACATATACTCACATCTGTAAGGCAGGCAGGTTAATGTCTGCAGCAAAAGAATTAAGAAGACACTCACGTCTCAGGATGAAGTCAGCACCCGCAAGGTGGGCGAAACCAGGCGCACGAATCTTGCACCGGTACGGGCGGTTCGAGCCGTCCGAGACGAGGTAGACGGCCATCTCACCCTTCGGGGCCTCGATCGCGGTGTAGGTCTCGCCGGGCGGGACAGAGTAGCCCTCGCTGAAGAGCTGTTGCCGCAGAATTCAGCCGATAGCCCCGGCAGAGGAAGGCAGCACGGACCTTGAAGTGGTGAATAAGCGACTCCATGCTCTCCTTCATGGATGCACGCGGCGGTGGCACGAGCTTGTAGTCATCAACCTTGATCGCGCCAGTAGGCATCTTGTTCAAGCACTGCAATTTGTAGTTGGACGCGTTCAGCTGCGCGTATCCGGTATTAGGGAAGTTCACCTTACCTGGTGTATGATACGGAGGGACTCCCGGAACTCCTGAACACGGCAGAGGTACCGGTCGTAGCAGTCACCGTTTTTACCGACCGGGACGTCGAATTCAACCTACGGGGATGATCGTCACTGACACTCGGACCGTCAAACTCCGCCATAAACACACCTCGTCGTACTTATCGTACGGCTGAACCTTGCGCAGGTCCCAAGGGATACCACTTCCGCGGAGCATGACACCACTGAAGGAGTAGTCGAGGGCCTGCTTCGCAGTGACCTTACCAATGCCGATGGTACGGTGCTTCCAAATGCGGTTACCCGTGACGACCTCCTCGATCTCATCCACACGCGAAGAGAACTGCGTGGCCCACATGTAGATGTCGTTCAGGAGGCCGTGAGGCAGGTCGAAGGCCACACCTCCGGGACGCACGTACGCCGCGTGCAGTCGCGCGCCGGAGACACGCTCGTAGAACTCCATGAGCTTCTCGCGTTCCTCGAAGCCCCACAGGAAGGGTGTCAGCGCACCCACGTCCATCGCGTGCGATAGAACGGCCATGAGGTCTACGGGAGGTCATTGGTGCGGTGAGTACATCTCGCTAGCACGAAGTATGAGGAAGAAAGGAGGCAATGAGCGGCGACGTACGGTTCAGGACACGGGTAAGCTCTCCGAACAAGGTACGAATCCACTTGGCACGCTCCGGGACCTCAATATTGAGCAGCTTCTCCACAGCGAGGGAGTAGCACAGTTCATTTGTCACTAGAGGGTCGTTAATGCGCTTGCGGGTGAAACAGGGTGGACGTGTGTAACGGACTCATTGAGACATAGTCTAAGCGGTCGAAGTAAGGCAGAGCCTGGGTGTAGGTCTTGTACTCGATGAGCTTCTCAGTTCCTCGATGGAGCAGACCAATGTGCTAATTCATGTAATGTCTCAGTGGTCTCGCGGGGAAGATCTCACAAAATAGCAACGCACTGGGTCTGCACGCAGAATTTCCTCTCCGTTGAGCTCGAGAATGAGACGAAGCACACCGTGGGCAGCCGGATGTTGCGGACTGAAATTTCGGGGTCAGAGGGAAGGCTTCTAGCTTAGATCATGACTAACCCGAAGTTGACTGAACGACGTAAGAGAAGAGATGAGATGAAGGAGACTGCGTAGAACCAAGGCCAAAGCGTACCGGTAAAGTGCCTCATCTGCGTCTCAGGTCTACCACCGTGTTCGCGCAAAATTTCCTCGGCGCCCATGGAGTGAAGCTCCTCTGCGATGTGCGTGTCTACGACCGTCCTGCCGGCGGATGTCTTGGGCGAGAGATCCGCATCGTCGACTGGGGAAGCGAACCGGCGAACGGAAGTGCTCGAGAGGCCGCGTCGGGCAGCGAGAACGGGTGCGGTCGGAGGAGTAGCGAGCCTCTGGGATGCCCGCGCCAGCTGGCGACGGAATAGCGTCGAGGCCATGTTGCTCGTCGTCGTCGGTCTGAACGTTGTCGGTCGGTTGCAAACGGAGTACTCCCATTCGACGATGACACTGGCGCCTCCTCGCTCTGCATGAGGAAGGCAGTTCGCACGCATGCTATCGCCTGTGACGCGGGGACTGCGCCATGATATCTTGACCGCGACTCCCGTATCCCTACAAACTATGGCTTGGGTCTCTAGGCTATGGATGTTTACACTATGTCTCCTTGGGCTGCTTGTGGTCTCTACTCGTGCGGAGGATGAACCATGCACTGTCTGGGACAACGGCAAATTCTACGACCTCAATCCGCTGAAGTCGAAGTAAGGGCTCGTCCTTCGACTCATCGAAAAGGATTCATCTAATCTGCGTCAGCTGCCAGGGAGGATTACCAGTTCAAATCCCCTGAGGGTCGAACTTATACTCTCAATGCGTGTCAGCCTGTGAAGGCGGAGCTTTGGGCCGTCAAGGTGGACGAGCCCGAACGAGTTGCCGGTGTCACTCGCCGCGAGCACGGCGATTTCGCCTTGGGGTGAGTGTTACACTTTACGCGTCGCTAGTTGCTCTTACATTACTGCTACAGCCTTGTGAACACTACGCTTGTCGTGCGGGATGGAAATCCTTCAATGACATTGACCAAGGGATCCGCTTGTCCCAAACACCCCGACATGCCAGCTGCCACCACCATTCACTTTAGATGCGATCCTTCTGTGACCGATAACGGTAAGAGCTATGTCCTTTTTATAATGATGACCGGCTCAGTTTGCATAGGTACACCTGTGTTGATCGCACAGCTGCCACCTCCAGAAGACGACTCTTGTTTCTTCGTCATCGAATGGAAGACCCATGTCAGTATCTCTTCCCTCGAGGTCGAGAACGGCTCTAACCTGAGGCAACACAGGTTGCATGTCCCACTCAGCCGAAAGGTAGCTGGGGAATCATGACCATTCTCGCAACGCTGTGAGTCTTTCCAGTTCGCTACAGTGCGCACGTTCCTCATTTCGTACACTAGTGCCGGTCTTCTTTTGATGACATACATAATCGTCGGAGGCTTCTACAACTACACGGTACTAGGCCTGCGAGGACTGGACGTCCTCCCCCGATATTCTCTCTTCTCCCTCCGAGATACGATCAGCTTCGCGCAGGACTGCTTTGAAAGGATCAAGGAACGTTCATCAGACACGCTGCACTTTGGGAACAGCGGCATGGGCGGATGGAGACGGCCCACGCTTAACGGAGGTTATCGCGGCCTGGACGAGGAGCAGACGGGCATGCTCAACGGACCGCCAGGGTACTTGGACGAGATGGATGAGGAGAGCTGCGCAGCAGCGGCACGAGAACAGCAGGCCCGCTGCTGGAATGGACGACAGTGGTGTTATCCGGCTGTAGAGCTGCTGTACTTATGGACCCGGCAAAGCTACGGTGATGCTCGTTCGAGATGTGCGTCGCCTCAAGCGAAGGCGGGCTCGCGAGACTGACGTCGGTGGAAGATGCAGGGTGAGATAGCCGAGTGACCCAAGGTGTCGGAAACCTGGTTCAGGGCCACCCGCTTGCTGTCTGAGAACAGCGAGTCGCGTCCAAGCGATCGATATGTCGCCTGCAGGAGGGGTTTACATAAGATGTGCGGGGAAAGCGTAGGTTCAGAACTGTACGCTTTGAGCTGGGCCGCGCCTGCCATGTTGGCTGCAAAGGCATTGTTCTCGCCGTCTCCCCCAGCGACGAGAGGGACAATGTGGGCAGTGTGGGAGCAGAGGACCATGGCGACGTTGTTTGTGTGTGCAGGATGGAGACCAAATGTTTGGCGGGATTTGCCTCCGTGCGTTCGCGGATGTATTGTGACCGTGAGAAAAAGTCGCAGAGTTACTATGTGGCGTCGGGGAATTGGCGAGGTCTGAGCGTGAAGAGGAACCTCCATCTGGTTTCGCGTGAGGGCTCGAGATTCGGTTCACTGAATCTCTTTCTTCTCATTGTTTTCTTCTTTCCTCTTCTCTTTTGTTCTCCTTACTTTCTTGTGCCATTTCTTCAAAGCATTTTTCACGACACGATCACGACAGTCATGGACCCCCACTACACCCACAGCCTGTCCCAAGGGGACGAAAACTACATGCATACCGGGGCGTACACTCCGTATGCCTCAGATGAAGATCCCAACTACGGCATAGTGTACCATCAGCAAATGCAACCTCCTTACCCAGTCGTGCAGACGGGTCCGCAACGTGGGTGTCGCCTGTTTTCTTGCAACGCTGCACGCATCCCTATATCTGATCCCCACGTTTCGTTGTATTATTGCCTACAGGCCAGTTGTCCGAGTCAGAGATTCAAGCCATGCATTACCAGCGTAACCTCAGCATCATGGGGCAGCCGTACGCGAACCCCGTGTATAACGCCTCGCCGCCTCATGGCGCCATGCCTCTTTCCGGATCACCCCCTCCTCCCTCTCCCAGCCATTTGTACGACCCCCTCTCGCCCCCTGTGTCCGGATCTGATACATCGGCGGACGGAATATACCACCATTCCCGCAACAGCAGCGCGACCGGCTCCCCATCCTCATCCCGCGCCAATTCGCTTGTGCACCGCAATCCGTTGCGGTACAACCCGACACCGTCTCCCACAAGCTCTTCGACCGGTCGACGCAGCCGCGGCCGCTCTCTCTCAGACGACGACGAAGGAATGGGCCTGGGCATGGCAGAGAGTCTCGCGAACACCCGCAAGGAGGCTACTAGAAGACAAAGGATTGAGGCGGAGCAACGCCGCAGGGACGAACTGCGTGACGGTTATGCTAGGCTTAAGGATGCGCTCCCGGTGTCCAATCAGAAGAGTTCGAAGGTTTCTCTGCTCGAGAGAGGTAAGCCTCCTTTGTCTAGACCGTTACTCATTTCCGCTGACAATTCCATCGCCACTTCTCTTGCAGCCACAAACTACATCATCATGATGGAGAACCAGAACCGTGACCTCATGAAACGGCTTGAGGCAGTAGAGCAGGAGGTCAAGCGACTACGTGCCCTCAACGAAAAGATCTCCCTCAGCGTCGGTGGCACCAAATCACCATCTCCCTCGCGCATGCCCATGGACCAGCATTCTTCGTCACCCCAACCGGAAGCTTCGCAGCTAAACGTTATGGGTCAAGAGACTGCTCAAGACGAATCTGGCTCGTCTGGTTCGGATGGAGGTTTCTAAATTGCATCTCGCTTTGTATCAATTCCAACCGCCATGGACTTCTTCATTCTTGCAACAATCTGTCCCATCTAACCATATGCTCCCCGTGTACCGTTCTTCATGTGCCATATCTTCCATCTTGCTCTCATCTTCCCCTCCTTCCCATTTCCCTGATGCTCTTCCTCTCCACCGCCCGCCGCCCACCTGCGCCGCGTGGCGATACCCGACCCTTCCTCCATTCACGACACGATCACGTTCCCGGCGACGACAACAAGCGGTCGAGCTCGAGGCTGGGACGGTTGGCAGCGCCCGGTGCGCTCTCGCAAGCTACAATGCCCGCAACCGCCTCCCCTCCCTCGCTCCACCCATACCCGTATACCTCCCTCGCTTGCGAGGGCCCTGCGGCTCGACGCCGCGGGGTTCGTGCGCTGCAAGAAATGCCGTTCCGGATACCCCCACTCCTGCTTGACGTCCGCGTCCGAGGGATGCCGCGGGAGCCGTGCTCTCAGCGCCCCTCGTTGACCGACGTCCCCGCAACGAGTCCACTATCCGTCGAAGCCCGCTTTCGTCTCGCGCTCGCAGGTGCCGTTACGTTCGTCCGTCCGCCATCTCGAGGAGAAAACGCCTGCTGGATACCATCAGACTTTCCGGATACCTCGATGAGCCACCATATCTGTAGCCAGTCCGCGGCGACCGTCGTCTGTCTCGATATACTGCCTCCCAATTGTCTCCTTTGTATTCACAGTCTCTCATTTCGCACTATTTAGAACAAGTGACAAGCATGAATCCAATCAACTACGTCTATCTGATTGTGTGTGCCTTGGTGCTCTGCTACCTGCCCAGGAAGAGTGAGTTGCCGTGTGGCCTGTGAAGCGAAGCAGTAGTGTGCCGTTGCACGCGCAAGCAACATGTCTACAGGGGCGGAGAAGTCCGCCTCCCGAGCCTCGAAGGGCGGGAGGGTCACGAAACACGCACGGCGCGCGCGACAGACATAGCTAGCCATACACCGCACCGCGAGGCACAGCGGACGGAGCGCGGGTTCTTTGATAGATGAAACGGCAATGAGCAACCTTGGGAGGTCGGTGGAGAGAACATGAGATCCTGCGCGACTCGCAGAGGCAGAGACAGCCACTTCCAGCGCTGGGATATTTTCCGCGCCGCCGCTGGGCACGCGCCGCAGAATGTGCTGCGACGACGCGCTCTCACATGCCTGCGAAGGCCGCGGGACGCGCTGCGCGGGGGCGGGAAGCCCTAATGTCTCGGCCTCATCGCGGGCGCGGCTGAGGACGGACGCGGGGGACACGGCGCGTGGGCGGGCCAGGCGCGGCTATCGGACATCGTACGCGCGTTTTCGCATGTACGGACTCGTGTGGCTGGTCGGGCAGAAGCCCCAGCGCGCTCTGTGCGAGACGGCGACGCGCGGGCGCGCTCCGCCGCGTTCGCGCCGCGGGTGGCTCACGCGCATGGCGTGCAGCTATCGGCCGCGAAGTCGAAGCACGGCCAGGCCCCAACGGAGATTGCGTCCTGCGTGACATCGTCTAGGAGATAGCGGTATAGGGTCCGCCGATGAGGAGCCTCGGCTTGGGCGGCGGAGAGACCTGTTCGAAACAAACGACGTCAAGGGACGCGCAGAAAGGGCTCTGGAGGAGGGAGCTCCTGCGAACGTATGACTGGTCTTCAGATGGAAAGGCTACCAGGATCGAGTAATTGTATGTGAAAGGATGGTGCGGCCCGGAGTTCTGCTTCCGTGAGCCTTGTCGATGGCAAAGAAGGAGGAGCCTCCAGCTATGAAGGTAGAATGCGCCTGGAGTTACACAGGGTCAATGAAGGCATCAGAAAGTATTAGGGTCTGCTTAATGTTGACAAGTCTTCGAGGTCGTTGAGAAACTCTCGAAGACAACCATCGTATCGATGATCAAAGCAGGGATCGTCACGGGAGTTTTGCGAGGGAGAGTTTCGGCGCATACTGAAGGTCAAACACGACCAGGACCGAGACCACCTGCGTTCGACGATACGACCGACATCCGAAGTCGGTAACACCGGAAAATTAAGTTCGGGGGACAGGTACGAGTCCCAGAAGACGGAGAGTCCGGGAAGAGGAAGCGTCCCTGTGACGCGCAAGCCGTGTTCGTGGAGATGTAGTACCATGGTCGGCCAGACTGAGAGGGCCAGGACCATCCACTTATCCTGGAGAATAATCCGGGATTCGACTGGATGCTCTTTCGAGGGGGAAGAGTATGTTCGCACGTTAATCTCGGTTAAAGTGGAGCCAGCTGACATCTTGTCCTTACCTATCGCACCCTGGATATTCTCCTGCAATTCTTCATAGACCTGCTCGCTGTAATCCAGAACGCAGGGAGACGGGCCAGTGCCGATGAAAGTTGAAAGGTACGAAGTATGAGCGACCGTATTGCTCGTTGGAAACCACGAGGCTCCCATCGATAGCCACAAACAGCCGAACGCGTATTAACCTTCCATTACCGCGCTGGAGGGTGGTGGAAGTATCGAATCCACCTGCAGTGCACGCGATGTGTGGCCCGAGGTCGCAAATGGGCTTCTAGTGAGTGCGGCATGAGCAGGGAAAGACGGTCCCAAGTACGCTGCACGCGAGGGCTTAGAGGATCAGCAGCGCCAGGCGGTCGGGCGCAGCTTGCAAGTTTGGCAAGAGTAGATCTTGAATTCTGCATCTCGGGTGCTATTAGGGCGCCGTGCAGGAGAGGGAAAGGAGACCCGTACAGGTAAACATCGTAATGTTCTAGTGTGTATCGCTACCCTATCATCGCTTGCGGTGTCTTGGATGAGTCGCCGGGAAGGCTCCTGTGAGAACAAAATTGCAAAACAATTGAGAGACTGTTGGGGGAAGCGGAAAGTCTCGGAATTGCTCAGCCAATGATAGCACGATGATCGCACACCGGGAGTTATCAGCGAACTATGTGAAGGCGCGAGGCATTTAGTGCAATATGCTGACGGGTGTGCACGCGAGGACTTACGTTTTGCTGCATTGGAGGCAGATGGAGAGTCCAAACGGCGACTTGGCAAAGTGCAGGGTAGGCGTCGCGAATGTGGCTGGACGTCCGCGGGAACCGGCGGTGGAAAGCGTGAAGTCGGGGTGAGTGCAGGAGCCTGGCGAGCCTCAGTGCGACTTTTGGGCCCTTCAATCGCAGCAAAATCTGAAGAGACTTCGAGACGATCGTAAGCGTGTTTGCTCTGAGAAGAATATCAGTGCAGCTGGTGGTGATTGCGAGTGGATGAGCATGTACCTGCTGGTGGTGGTCCGCTGGCAGGAAAGCGTCGAGGTGTGGCGGCTGTTGCAGGGTGGCGCGGACGGCGCGGACGGGCGGGCGGCGGCATCCCGGAGGCCGGAGGAGATCCGGCGGCGGCGCGGGGCGGGTTCGGCGACGTCACGGTATCGCCATCAAATCCTCCGTCGCACGTGGGTGCGCGTACTGCCTCGTCTGGCTGCTCTTTGCCGACGCTCTCCCCGACCGCCAGGACGTCGACGCCGTCCCCCGCCTTCCATTCGTATCGCATTGTTTGTAGGATTGTACACTCTCTAACGAAGCTTTCGTTACCACATTCCCTTCTCTTTCTGTCTGTCTGACGTACCCATATCTTTTCTGTACAATTCTCCATTCCGGCTCAAGCAATCCGTTACGATGTGGTGCGAAGCCTGAAGCCATTCTCGTCGTTTTCCTTGCAGACTAACCTTCAGATTCTGCTCAGGTGTGACAACTGTCTTCTCCTCTTCCCTTTGGTGCGCTCGTCTCCCCTGACCTGCCGTGCAGTAGCGGCGGAGCTGAGTCTAGCAATATAGCGCGTCGGAGCCATGATTTGGGCCTTTTTGATCATGGTAATGTCCTCTCTATCCCGCAACCGTGCATCCGTTCCGACATCCGTACATAGGTGTACAGCCTTGTTGGTGGTATATTCTTGTTCAAGTGGGGCCCGTTCCTTTTCTTCGTCTATCCCGAGTGGTACGTGCTCCGATACCTTTCAATCTCGACATTGACCGACCGGACGTGACTCAGGCAAATATACGGTGGCATCGGCCTTGCCGTTGGTTTTGTATGCCTCATCACCATCTTCGCTCTCGGCAATGTAAGTAGAACCGTCGCAGCGCAGTTGTTCCGGTCCACTGACCGTCGGACCTACAGAGGTCGTACATCTGGACGCGCGTGGTCAAGTTCCTGTGGCCCTTCATCATTGTCATATGTGCCGTCCGGGCCATTATCATGATTGTTGAGCTTCAGCGTGGGTGCGTATTTTTCTCCCGCTTCCCCGTCTTACTGTCGTTCGCGTCCCTCAAATTCCCTCCCGGTATCGAAATCTTCCCGCGGGCCTGGTCTCGCGACTACCTCGTACCGGTATCAGTCACGTAACGCTCATTTTACGGTTCTCCACTGGGTCCCGTGAGCGACTCAACGTGGGGCGTCCCTTCGCATGCCCGGACTCGCTGCACTGCCTTGATCGTAAATGAAACTGACCGTCCGCGTCTTCTGCAGGAAAGACAAAATTGAGTGGGAGTGCGACAACGGCGGCCAGCTCTGGACCACGTCTGCCGAAGCGGGCTACGGAGGCTCAACTTCGTTCCCCAGTGGTTTTTGCACTTCCGGCTTTTCCAACCTTTACGCGGCCTTCGTCGGCGCTCTGCTGGTCGATCTGGCATTCCAGGTGCGTGTTGCGTTCTCGCCCGGGCGGTCCAGCCGTTGCGCCGGAAACTTCCTGCCCGTGCAACGCTGCATCCACGTGCAATAGCGGAAAGCTAATGTTCTGCACTGCTCCCGCCTGCACAGATCTACATGTTCTTCATGGTCTGGCGATACCAGAAGAGGCTCGAGAACTACCAGAATATGAAGGGACCGTTTGCTGGAGGTACGTTGAGCCTGCCTACTCGCCAATGCCCATGCGTCCAGGCGACCGTCACAGTCGGGCGCTCCGCTGCCATACCCCCTGTCAGGGATACACAAGTGCTAATAACGTCGCACACGCAGGCTACTACGCCTAGAGCGCAAGAGGCGTCCTCCGCACCCGACCACTCTGTCCACGCGCTCTCTCGCCTCGCGCATCTATTCCATCTGCCCTCACAGTCTATTTCACCCATCGGGCGTTCATATTGGCCTTTGCGAACTGTTACGAACTCTCACGACTTTCATGACCCTCACGACTCTATTTTGCCCCGCATAGTTTTGTGCGATCAGCTCTCGCTGTCCTGTAACGACCTTTTTACGACCCCCAGTGCTTTCAATTTGAATATTGTTTGTACGCTTTGTGTCCTCTCGAGTGCGCACAGCCCATACAGGATTATTATTTTCGCGGCGTTATACGTACATTGTTCTACTCGGGTACCCGAGAGCGCCACATGACGCTATGTTACGAGAAGCGACCCTTGGAAAGACTGACGTCGGACATCGGACGGGGAAGGCAGAACCGTTGGATTCGCGTTCGCCGAGACGTTCTACGCGCCACCGAAGGAGCGTAAAGCGGGAGAGGGTCTTCTATCTCACGCCTCCGCAGGGCAGGGCTGATCGGAGCAAGGCTGAATTGAGAGCAAGGGAGCGAGAGGATATTAATGACAGGCGTGAAGAAAAGTGAAGGGAAATCATAGGAAGGGTGCAAACAAAGACCGCGAGTCGGGCAGGAGGGCGAAATGAAAACAACGTTGCGCGCCGAGTGAATGCACGGTCGTTCCTTGGGCGAGCATGAGGCTCTGCAGCCCCCAGTTTGGGAGCCGCAGACGGAGCGTTGGGAGAGGCGCTGGCAAGAGGCGCAGAGGGGCGAACCCAGGCTTGGAAAGGACTGGTGCAACATTCCTGGCAGATGACCCGCAATCAGTGGGCTGGTCGGCCCAGGAAGGGATAGACAGGGCGTCCTTGCGCCGCCAGGGCTGCAGAGGACCCAGAACGCAGCGGCGCTGCCGGAACTGCGTTTGGGCATGGGCTCATCCGCTGCGCGCGCGAGACGGGGGGATCTGCTGCAGAGGACCCGTCTTCTCGGGACTCGCAGCCGGGCCTGTGGGTACTACGTTCGGGGTGATGGCGATTGCAGATAAGCTTGTGGGTAATGTGTGATCATCGATGGGAGGGCGTACGTACGGCACGAGCAGCAGGCAAGACGCAGGACGGCACAGTACGTCTGCCAGCCGTCCGCGGACGCTTTCGACGCCCCGCAGGCGGCGCCCTGCCGCTTGCACAGAGAGCCCACGGGCTCGCGGCGGCTTCGGCCTGGGGCACGGGACGGGGAGGGGGTCGCTTAGTAGAAGGCCGTCCGGAAGGCTGTGGACCTGTGATAGGGAACCGCGTCGGCACGGAGGCCATTTCTAGACGGAAAGAATGGTTAGGCTTTCATTTCGCTGTGGGCAATGTGCAGCGTATCCGGGAGAAGTGGGCAGGAGGGCGTCCGAGAGAACGCTGCAGATCCACTCGTATCTTGGAGGGTGGCCTGCGGAGGAGACTTGTCGCGGTGGTTAATGTCGGCAAAACCAGGCGACGAGGCGGGGGGCATACTCGGCGTTGGCGTACTCGGCGTTGGCGTGCGCACAGCGCGGCGGACGTCCTGGCGGGTGCTGCGAGCGCCGAGCGCTGGTCACAGGACGAAGCGGTGAGAACGAGAAACGCTGGACAGGCGCGCATGCCGCCAGAGCGGGCTTGCGAGGAACCTTGTTTCCTCCCAACCGCTCGGGGAGGAGAAAGATGGAACGGCTCTTGTGAGAGCCCAGAGACTCGAAGGGTATGTCAAGCCCTCGGACGTTCCTGGCAGCGATCGCTTCGCGGAAGCATTTCGCGAGCGTGAGCGTGAAGAGCGGAGGAGGCGGAGGGTCCCCGGGATCTGATGCAGAGCTTTCCTCCCTGCGCTGGGACTCCGAGAGTGCCAGACTGCCGTCGCAGGCGGCTCGGAGCAGACACGAGGCACCCGGGATTAGGCCCAAAACTGGGCAAACGGTCGCATATCAGCGCAGAAACGACGTGGGAGGATACGGCATTAGGCAAACGATTAGTCCTCCGTCAGAGTTTGCTGATGCGAGCTAATTTCTTGCCCTGCTAGACGCGTAATTTCACCGTACGGTGCAGATATATAGGTGCCCGGAATTGTCCTAGCCAATCCCCCATCCCCCCTTCTCCTCCAGCCGTCCGCCTCGCCCTTGTCCCCGGGCAAACACTTATTGTCCCATTGTTTTTCGCATTGCCAGACGCAACACTTGTCTCGCTTGCGTCCCATTTGTACGTCCCTGCCCTCCTGGCAACGTTTTCCGCCGAGCTGACACCCGCTCTTGTCTTTGTCTTCCTTAAATCCTCCTAGCCATCCGCCCTCTACCATCGCCCCACGACCCCCGACGCGTGCATATCTGTGATATCCGCCTCTCGACGCTTTCACGACCCCGACATCTGCAACCCCGTCATCTCTTTCTTCTGCAATGGAGACCGCGCACATGCCCGACCACATCCTCGACCACACCAAGGCTCCCTCCTTCATGGACGGCCCGACGACCAACTACTTCGAGACTCTCTCCGGCATGGACAGCTACCTGCAGTACCCGCACTCCCCGTTCGGTGTCTCCGACATGAGCCGTAAGTGGATGATCTACGCTTTCATTGTCAAAGCGTGGATCCTGACGATGGCACTTCTTACCCAGTGCCGCAGACAGGATCTCCGCGTCTCGGCTACAATGCCCTCAACCTCACGAACGGCATGAGCGAGTACACCTACGGCCCAGGCCCGGCTTCCTTCGGCACCTCGCCCACGCCAGGCCGCCCGTACACCCCGACGGGTTCGATCTACCCAGGCGCTCTCTCGAACCTGAGTGCCGGAGAGCTCAGCTCGGACAGCGGTGCATCTGGCCGCAGTCGCCGCGGCAGCGGCGCCGTCTCCCCGCCCCCGGTACCCGCTGGTTCCCTCGCTGCTGTGCCCCGCTCGCACCGCTTCAACCCTCTCGCTAGCGTCCCGACGCGCACGTCGGCTCGCCAGGCGAAGAAGCGCGGCTCCAAGGGCTCCGACGACTTCGACAGCGACAACGACGACGACTTCAACCCGACCTCGTCGGCCATGTCCAACGACATGCGCCGCGAGGAGATCCGCCGTCAGCGCATCGAGTCCGAGCAGCGCCGCCGCGACGAGCTCCGTGATGGCTACCGCCGTCTCAAGGACGCCCTCCCGGTGTCGAACCAGAAGTCGAGCAAGGTCTCGCTCCTCGACCGTGCCACGACCCACATCCGGTACCTCGAGATGACTCAGCAGCAGTTGCAGACTCGGCTCCAGCAAGCAGAGGCAGAGACTGCTCGTCTGCGGCAGTAAGCACGCTTGATCACCCTGTGTTGAGTACGGCTAACAATATCCCCGCAGCGTCAACGAGGCCTTGATGCTCGGCACTGCTGAGCAGCGCCATGCAGTCGCCTCGGCCGCCGCCGCCGCCGCCCAAGCTGCCCCAGCCCCGCCATTCTGATCGCTCTCTCCGTGGTCGGTGTCTGGAAAAGCTCCCCTCGAGCATCTCAAAATCACGGACATATGCATTGATGACGACTTCTCATGATGGTTTACCTGCCGGCGCAGGTGGTGCATACAATGGACAATATTATCCTGCAATTCCCTCTACTCCCCCCACCATCCACACGCATCATTTTTATTGACATATTACATTTTGCATTGGTTTTGTCCTCGCCCTGCTTTCATGTTTGGTCGCCTCGCTTTTCTTTCTATGCCCCTCCTCCTTTCCCAGGACGGCGCTCCCGGACCACCAGCCTTCCGCATCGCGTCAGCGACGCAACGACATCGTCACGTCCAAGGACCTCAACCAGCTCGCGGCCGAGCCGCGCAAGTCGAGATCTATGGCGACGAGCAGTTATGAAGATGACCCACCAACGTCGAGGACCCAGTCGGACATGAATAGACACCGACGCAAGACCGCGGGGACGTGCTCGAGGCGCCCTAGCTGTGCCTCGCCGCCCCGCGCGCGCATTCTTGCACTCACACCAATCGCGGCGTGAATGTGTCTCGTTCTTGTCAACGCCTCCGCCCTCGACCCCCGTCTCGTCATCCAGCGCCCTGCAGCTGACGGCGAACGACCACTTCATTGTGGTTCCGTGCCTCGCTGCGCCAGGGCGCTCGCCAACACCACCGGCGACATACTCTCTTCGGCCACTCGAGGCTTCTTGCCCGCCCTTGTGATGCCACTCCCTGACGAATTCACACACCCGACACCTCGGAAGAAGGCTCCGTCGTGGACCGCTCCGTGAGCACCGCCCCGATGCCTCATGTTTGCCGCACGCCTGCGGCGGTTGATCAACCGCCATGGGTCGCCTCCGCTTTTGCGCCGGCATGACATGCGTGCATCATTCGACGAGTCCCGCAAGGCCCCATTCCCTTCAAACCTTGCGACGCTCGACCAGGCTAGCCATGTATAGCAAGCCCAGCCAGGGAAAGACCGGCTCCGTCTCAATGCATACGCCGACTCCCCCACCGTCGATCCCGACTCACCCTGCTGCCCCCCTCTCTGCCCTCCCGACAGCCCGCCAGCACCTCCTTCGCCTCCCTGCCCCGCCGTCGCTCCTGTCTCCCGTCCTGCGCCCCCGGCTTCCGCGGCCCTGGCTGTGCGCGTGCTAGCTCACGCCCGCCGGAGTGCCCGCCGATGCCTGGGAGAGCGCTTGTACTGGTCGAGCTCTAGCGTAGTGGTGTGCGGCGACGCGCAAGTCGTAGGCTGCGGCGAGCGCCAGCTTGGACGTCGACCCGCTTGCGGGTCACGCCTGCTGCGCGCGCGGTCTGTCTCGGAGATGCAGTCTGTGGTGCGGCTAACCGAGTCCGTGTCGACCGTCGGTGCGAGTACCAACGGCGCGATCCCATGCAGCAGACGACAGCCCTGGACCGTCTCCATTTTCCCTGCCCGCGTCCGCTCCTCGACGCGCTTGCTGTCCCCCTCGGTCGTCTCGTCACCGTTTTCTGCACTCGCATCCATCCACGCTCTGTAGCACATAGCACTATTGTCCCACTATTCTCATGACACACATGTCCGCCACGCATCTAGTCCCCTCGGCTCGCTCTGGAGCTGCCTGCACATACTCATTACTACTCCGTGTTCTGACGTCTGGATCGTCCTCTCCTGTGGCCTTCGTTAGGTAGACTACATAGATGGGTGATTCGTGATGTTCTTCGGTAGTTGTTGACGACCCCGCAATGACACACAGTATGTACTGGAATTTTCGGCGTGCTCTGAGTGATCTCTGATGTGCTTGACGGTGATGTGTCTACACGCTCTGTTCACTCTCGATACGTATACGCGTACGACTTGTGACCACTGCAGTACTTCAAATATGAGGTCTCGACAAGGCCTGAGATTGTTCATGAAAGAACAAGCGGCACCGAGTTGTGCGCTTCGTTGGCGTATTTGTAACGTCGCAAGGAGAATCGCGAGCCGACATATGGAGCACGATCTCATTCGAGGACACACTGATCAAGAGATGACTTCAGCACTTCGATCTATACCACCAACTCCCCTCTGACATATCTCGCGCCCATTCTATCGTATACCTCTCTCCGACATGAGTGACAAGGCAGCGATCCAACGTCAGCTCAAGATCAAGACCGGAGCGGCCAAGAGGTGCGTGCACGTCGCGTTGCTCTGGACGCGTTCCTGACAAATATGCGCTCATGCATCTATGCAGGCTGTTCAAGGAGCACAAATCGTACGTCCTTGAAGAGGAACAGCAGAAGATCAAGCTGGACAAGTTCATTGCCGAGAACGCGGAAGACTGGGATATCAAGAACGCGGTATGTACATCGCTCAATTACGCCCCACTCCCTGCTGATGGCCCACCCCAGAGACGGATGCTAGAGGAATCGCACAAGATGGTCGACGACACGGCGACAAGGCTCGGCAATGCCGTGCAGGACCTCAGGCAGCTTCTTGTACGTCTTGTCCCTTACCGTAGTCGCGAACGTTCTGACGATGTTGGCATAGGTTGCGGCCGAGAAGGACCCATCACTGACCAACGAGGAGGAGGTCCTGAAAGCGAAGGAAGTACTGGAAGAGGTCAGCATATGACGACCTGACCCATCCGTGTACCGTACCTTCAATCTCCAGCGATCGCTTGTATCACTTCAGGGTTTCTGAGTATGCTAGGTTTACCACTGTAATCAATCCGCCGGGGGACTGCTTTTCATGATGCCCGAGCCCTCGCCTGCCCGCTCACGGTCTCTCTCCTCCTTCAACCTCGTCAGAGCGTCCAGAATTCCTGCCCAGGCGTCCCGCTCCACTCTCTCCTCCTGCAGACCACGGCCTCCCTCCTTCAACAGAGCGTCCGCAGCTGTTGGCAAGCCTACACCAAGAGACGGAGGAACGAAACCGGGAGGTGGCGCGTTGATTGCTGAGGGTGCTATGCGGGAGTGCCTGATGTGAGCGAGGGACGACCGGATGGCGATGTGGATACCCTGCATGACTGTTGGATGTGGCCACTACACTGAGAGATGGACGACGTACATCAAGCCGGTCGAAGTACTCGCTCACTTCCAACACAAACTGCTCTGAACGTTCACCACCCTGCGGCAGGTTGTCTTCGGGGCCATCGGTTTGCGGTAGGGTAAGAAGAGATATTGAGGAGGCAGCAAGTTGAAGTAGTTTGCTAATATCCTGAGACGATGTTCAATATGGTCCACCGTGTCCTGTTCGCGGAGTAGTCACCTTCTCAACCTCTCCGAGGGCGTAGATGTGTCGCGCCGTACGGCTTGAAGTCCAGGTAGGGTCGATAGTGAAATCTCCGCTATTTTGCGCCTTGGTGTTTGGTGCCTTGCCCTTGTTGGCCATTCCGAAGAGGTGGAAGTAAGAAACAAAAGTGTATATCGTGGTTGGTACAAAGCACTCAGTGCACCGCGTAGCGTGACGCGGCTCTCGCGCTTCACGCTCTGTGATGCGCCACCGTCACGATTTGCCTGGAGTCACGCAACGCGTACTAGTCTGACCCAGTACACCCGTCTCTCTCATTCTTGCATAGGTCGAAGCAGTTGTTTCGCACCCACGCATTGAGCTGAGGTCACCATGTCATCCCCTGCAGCTCAAGAGGAGCAACTTCTCGAATTGCTCCTGCAGCTCAAAGTGCGTAGTTTCCCCATGCATGCAACGTGCCGTCTCAACTGGCTCAGAAAACAACTCCAGACCAGGCTCGGGCTATCTTGAATGCTCAGCCACAAATCTCGTATGCTCTTATGGCGCTCATGGTCAATCTGAACGCCATCAACATGGAAGTAACGCAGGTGGGAGTTCCTTAGTGTCGATTGGATTAACTTTGCTCATGGCCTTCGCAGCGGACGTTGGCTTCTTTCGGCGCAGGGGGTGCTCCTGCTACTGCCCCGCCAGTACCAGCTCCATCTGTGGCCCCTCCACAAGCACCCGTCCACTCTGCAGCAGTTCCGCCTCAAGCACCGCATATCCCCGTCCAACCTATGCCGGCTATCCCTCCGCATATGAACAACCAGCCAGGCTCAAGAGGGAACACACCTCCGTATGCGCGAGGTGGAACTCCCACATACCCTCAGAGCAACGTTCCACCAGCATACCCATCCCGTGGAGGCACCCCAGCTATCCACCTCCCGGCCCTGGCTACCCAATGCATCAGCAACAACCAGCTCCAGTTATCCACCCCAACATATGCCACCGCCGCATATGCGGGGGCCGTATGGCGGGCCTCCCGTGCCGCCGCCGATGGGTGGTTACGGCGGGCCCCCGCCTCATGGCGCGCCGCCCCCACAAGCTGCCCCTACTCTTCCTGAAGCGTTCAATAACATTCCCGAGGAACAGAAGGTGCGGACACTACCGCTGCTTGAAGTAATTCTCTCTTACGAGACATGTAGGCACTCATTATGCGGGTCCTGCAAATGACACCGGACCAAATTGCGCAGTTGCCTCCTCAGGAGCGAGCGAACATAATACAACTGGTACGTTCCAATCTTGGCGTGGCTGGTGTGGATGCTCAATCCACTTCCAGAGACAAACGTTGGGCTTGCCGGCGTAGTCGGTTCGCTTTGCTGTTTTGTTAGAGGTTTATGTCGCGCTTCCCAGATTCTTGTTCGTATTTATGTTGTAATGGTACCGTCAGCAAGTGTAAATACATGTATAATGGCGTCGATGGCAAAGTATGCACTGACACGTCCGACGGCGGGCTGAGTCTGTAACCGCCCAGCGCCACGTGGGCGCATACGGTGTACAGTAGCGATCATAGCGTGTTCACTACCACTACCCTACTGAGTCTCTCCCCTGCTTCTTCTCCGACGCTTTCCTCTGTAATTCTCCAAAATGGCGTCGGCGGAGGCACCATGCTACACGGTTGTCACAGAAGACAACACCGAGACCCCCACGACTCAGGACTTGCGGTCGGCGCTGCAGAAGGGCTCGGACGAGGTCAAGCTTGACACGTTGCGGAAGATCATAGTGTCGACTATCAATGGCAATCCTCAGGTGCGCAAGCAGTAGCCAGCTATGCAGCAAGATGCTTAACAGCGAATCCGCTTGCAGCCCCAGCTGCTCATGCCAATCATTCAATATGTCATGCCCACGAAGAACAAGCAACTCAAGAAGCTGCTGCATTTCTACTGGGAGGTCTGTCCGAAGTACGATGACAATGGAAAGCTGAAGCAGGAGATGATTCTTGTTGTGTGAGTCTTGCGTGCCGTAGTCCTACAAACTCAACTGACCCTCGACTGCAGTAACGCCATCCGTAACGACCTCGTAAGTCTAGAAGCGAGCGTGCGCTCTCTCGTACCCTAATGACGTTCCTTCGTAGCAACATCCGAACGAGTACATCCGGGGAGCAACTCTTCGATTCCTGCAGAAGCTCGCGAAGGATGTCGAGATCCTTGAGCCCCTCGTCCCCATCTGCCGCTCATGCCTCGAGCACCGCCATTCCTACGTGCGCAAGAACGCGGTCTTCGCCATCTACTCGATTTACCGCGAGTTCGAGCACCTCATCCCCGATGCGCCCGAGCTCATCCAGACGTTCCTTGCTGCGGAGTCGGACGCGACGTGCAAGCGAAACGCATTCGTGTTCCTCGCGAACTGCGCCATGCCGAAGGCCGTCGAGTACATTCTGCAGGTCTTCGACCAGATCCCGAGCATGGACGAGCTATTGCAGATGAGCATCATAGAGGTCATTCGGTTGGACTGCAAGACGGACACTTCGCATCGAGTGCGTGGGCATCTCCGCGGTATATGCGTATGCTCTGACGAGATTCCACTTCTAGGCTCGCTACATTCTGCTCATCTCTGAGCTTCTGAACGCGTCGTCACATGCTGTGAAGTACGAAGCGGCTACTACTCTGACCAGCCTAACGCAGAATCCCGCTGCTGTTAAGGGTGAGTGACGCTTTCGTCTGGTCGCGTTACTCACCTGACGCTGTATACAGCCGCTGCATCATGCTATATTAACCTGGTCACAAGAGAATCCGACAACAACGCGAAGCTCATTGTACTTGACCGTCTGGACGCTCTCCGTTCGCGTCATGGGCACGTCCTTGACAGTCTCATCATGGATATCCTCCAAATACTATCGAGGTATGTGGAAGACATAGCAATATCCACCTGACGGCTCACCTTGGTATAAGCACCGATCTGGAGGTTCGCCGTAAGGCTATTGGTATCGTCCTGAACCTGGTGTCGAGCCGAAATGTCGAGGAGGTCGTGCTCTTCCTCAAGAAGCAGCTTCAGCGTACTCAGGAGCAGGAGTTTGAGAAGGCTCCAGAGTACAGGCAGCTTCTCATCCAGTCGATCCATATCTGTGCTGTCAGATTCTCAGAGGTCGCCGCTACCGTGGTGCACGCTCTCATGGACTTCCTCGGCGACTCGAACAACCCCTCTGCTTTGGACGTTGTCGCTTTCGTTCGGTAAGTGACGCTCACATTAAATGCCGCACAGTTGTTGACAAGGTGGTCAGTGAGGTCGTTGAGAAGTTCCCTCAGCTCCGGACGACAATCTGCGAGAAGCTCATCCAGACCCTCGGTGAGATCAAGTCTGGCAAGGTCTACCGTGGCGTGCTCTGGATTCTGGGTGAATACGCGGAATCTATTCCCGAGATCCAGCAGACATTCCAGGAGCTGCGCAAAGTCCTCGGCGAGGTCCCGATCCTTGCGTCGGAGCAGAAGCTGCTGGAGGAAGCTGGAGCTGAGGACGAGGACAAGGCCGAAGTGAAGACCGAGAGCAGCCAAGCCCAAGGTGCTCGCGGATGGTACCTATGCTACTGAGACCGCGTTCACGAGCGTGTCCGCTGCGCGACTCGAGGCTGTCAAGGCCGCTGCCAAGCCACCACTGCGCACGCTCATCCTTGGCGGCGACTTCTTCACCGGATCAGTGCTCTCGTCTGCGCTCACGAAGCTCGTCCTCAGGCACTCTGAGCTCAGCGATGATCGGAAGGCTACGAATGCCCTGCGGGCAGAGGTGCGTCAGCTCAACACCTAGGGAAGCAATGTGCTGACAGAGTGCTGCCAGGCAATGCTCATCATGGCCTCCGTCATTCGCGTTGGTCAGTCGAAGTTCGTGACGGTGCCGATCGACGAGGACTCGAGCGAGCGCATCATGAACTGCATCGAGACGCTGAGCGAGCTGCAGGACAAGCCGGTGGTGCACGAGCTGTTCCTCAAGGACACAAAGACGGCGTACGCGAAGATGCTCAGCGCGCAGGAGAAGAAGGCCGCCGAGAAGAAGGAGCAGGAGAGTACGAAGCCCGCGGCGATTCAAGTCGACGACCTGCTGACGTTCCGCCAGTTCTCGAAGAAGGCGGCGGACGACATTGTCGACGACCGCGAGGATCTCGTTCGTGCGACGGCGCAGACGGCGCACACGAGGACTTCATCTCGAACCTCAGCCGCATCTCGCAGCTCACTGGGTTCTCGGATCCTATCTACGCTGAGGCGTACGTCAAGGTCCATGGCTTCGATATTCTCCTCGGTAGGTCACATATTGCCGTTCAAAGGGCGTACTGTTGTTTAAACGCCTTATCGCAGACGTGCTATTGGTGAACCAGACGGCCGACACCCTGCAGAACCTCTGCCTCGACTTCGCCACGCTGGGCGACCTCAAGCTCGTCGAGCGGCCGTCGACGTACACTATCGCGCCCCACAGCTTCCAGAGCATCAAGGCGACCATCAAGGTCTCGTCGACTGAGACAGGTGTCATCTTCGGTAGCATATTGTGGGAAGGCCCTGGCATGTCTGAGCAATGTGTTATCCTGAATGACATCCATATCGACATTATGGACTACATCAAGCCCGCATACTGCACAGAGGCACAGGTACGTCCCTACGGAGCGGTTATTCTTTGAGTAGTGCTCATTGCTGCTTCCTGACAGTTCCGCAGCATGTGGACCGAGTTCGAGTGGGAGAACCGCGTGAACGTGTCCACGTCCATGTCGTGCGTATCTATTCCTCCATGGTGTCCTGGCCCGCTAACAGGAGATGATAGCGACCCGCGTGACTACCTGAAGCATGTCATGAAGGCTACCAACATGTCGTGCCTCACGCCTGAGGGTGCGATATCCGGGGAGTGCGACTTCCTGTCTGCGAACATGTATGCTCGCAGTCTCTTCGGTAAGTTCACACTACACGTGTTGCGCCGCAAGCTTCTCTGACCGTTGTACAGGCGAGGACGCACTCGCGAACCTTAGCGTGGAGCGGACGGAGCAAGGCACGATCACGGGCCATGTGCGCATCCGTAGCAAGACGCAGGGCATCGCGCTGTCGCTCGGGGACCGGATAACGATGGGTACGTGTGCTCGAGCGTTCTCTGCTATACGGGGCTGTGACTGATGCTGTGTTCTCGCGTGCAGCGCAAAAAGATAACAAGCCGCCTGTGTAGAGGTCGCCATGGGCCACGACTAACTTTATTGTACCTGTTTCCCTACGTATTCGGAGCGTCTTATCAAGGAACTTTTTCATCCCTAAGGCACGGTGTGGGGAGGTGCGAGCCGTGTTGCGGAGGGTTCGAGTGGTTTCAGTGTGTGCGAAAAAAGAGCGAGGGGAACGTGTGGTCGAGTGATCTCTGTACCCGCGGAGGCGCCACGGCCCATTCTCCACCGGACGGGCTGATAAGGCTCCGCGCGCATCAGCAGGGGTCTGGCCGTCGTTGCAGTCGGGGGACACGCGTAGCCAGGGCTGCTCGCGGCGGTCAATGTATGCCAAGAGAATCGGTGTCTGCCCAGAGAACGCTACGAAAGCGTAGGGCGGGGTCGGCGCTCGAGAGCGAAGCACCCGGGGAGGCCGCGGTGGCGTTGATCCGTGGCTCGGCAGCCGGCGATCAAGATAGGCAGGTATGGCAATTGGAGCCATGGATCAAAATTTCTGTTCATAAATTCAGCCCAGATGGCAGCAGACACCGTTTGCTCACGCCGCCCACTCGCTGCCCCCCGTCGCCCGCCATGTCTGAAGGCTACGACTCCGACAAGGAGAAGGGCTTGGAACACGATGTCGTCGCAGACGTCGCCGCCCCCGACGACTCCATCATCGTCGACCGCTACGCCCGCTACGGCAAGCTCGGCCCCGTCATGCAGCGCCTCTTTGCCAGCGGTGTCGAGGCCCGCGGCGTAGAGCGTGTGCCGGAGAGCGAGAGAGAGACCAAGAACGTGTGGAACAAGTACGTGTCGTCGTTGACAGTGCGTCCGCACACCCTCGCTAAACCGTGCCGGTTAGCCTCTTGATGTGGTGGTGAGTACTCTTCCTGTCGCGTGACACCGTGTTTCAGGCCGCAGACGTTGACGCAACGACCCCAGGTCCGTCAACTGCGTGCTGACCACCATCCCCATCGGA
Source organism: Phanerodontia chrysosporium (assembly GCA_001910725.1). Taxonomy (NCBI): domain Eukaryota; kingdom Fungi; phylum Basidiomycota; class Agaricomycetes; order Polyporales; family Phanerochaetaceae; genus Phanerodontia; species Phanerodontia chrysosporium. The sequence goes on from MJGA01000003.1 coordinate 471,949, forward strand.
GTGTTGGGCCAGGAGTTCTTCACCCTTACGTTTCCGTAAGTCTACGCGTCCTCACGAGCGAGTATTCCTCGTCTGATAAGCACACAGGCATGCGGTCGCCGTCATCATCTGCTTTGGTGCCCTCGGTGCCATATGCACGGCGTTCATCGCTACCCTTGGCCCGCAGACAGGTCTCCGAACGATGATTATCACTCGCTACAGTTCAGGTTACATTGGAGGCACTATCTACTCCATCCTGAACATCCTGACGCAGTGAGTGTCCATAATGCCGATGAGCGTCGCACCGCATACTGAATTCTCGCCCCAGACTTGGTTTCTCCGTTACTGCAGTAATTCTCGGTGGTCAGACCCTTGCGTCAATCAACCCTGGGACGCTTCCCCTCGTAGTCGGCATCATCATCGTCGGCATTTGCAGTTTGATCCCTGCTTTGTCGGATATAACCTGGTGCACGTCTACGAGCGATACGCATGGATAGTCATCTCCATCGTCATGCTCTTCCTCTGGGGCCTCGGCGGACACGCTGGTTTCGATATCAGCGCCCAGAAGGCTAGCGAAGATACAGGCAGGAACCTGTCTGCGGATGTGCTAAGCTTCGGAGGCATTGTCTTCGGGTCCGTCACTGGCGTATGTCTGCAGCTCCTCGTTGATTCTGAATCTCCTCTGACGTATTCTATCCAGTGGGCACCAGTCGCAGCCGATTACAACTGCAGGTTGCCAGCCAACACACCCAGCTTCCGCGTCTTCATTCTTACCTTCTTCGGGTTGTTCATTCCGATTACATTTGTTGAGATCCTTGGTGCCGCCCTCATGACCATTACCGATCCGGCCTACGTCGACGCGTTCGCCGATGGAAGCACTGGTGGCTTGTTGAGCCAGGTCCTGTCTCCGTGGAAAGGCGGAGGCAAGTTCATTCTTGTTCTGCTCGCCTTTTCAGTTGTGTACGTACAGACGACCTTTATCGTATGCTATCAGCGTGTGCTCACCAAGTTTCCCCACAGTGCAAACAACATCCCGAACACCTACTCCGCCGGCCTGTCGATCCAGGCCCTCGGCCGCCCCTTCGCCATGGTGCCCCGCTTCTTCTGGGTATTCCTCGCCTTTGTCATCTACACCGTCGCGGGTGTCGCCGGGCGCGAGCACTTCTCCGAGATCCTGTCCAACTTCCTGAGCATCCTCAGCTACTGGACGGCGTTCTTCATCGTAATCGTCGCGGAGGAGCACTTCATCTTCCGCCGCCCGAACGGCCCGTTAGGTGGCTACAACCTCGACGACTGGGACTCGCCAAGCCGGTCAGTATTTCCTGGCGCCACAGTGAATATGGGACGCTGACGCTCTATCCACAGACTTCCTGTTGGTGTCGCCGGCATTGTCGCAGGCTGCTGCGGCGTTGCTGGTGCTGTCGTCGGTATGTCCGAGGTCTGGTACACCGGGCCGCTGGGCAAGGCCGCTGGCGACCTCTACGGCGCCGACCTCGGCTTCGAGCTCGCTGCTGGCTTTGCGGCCGTCGCATACCCGCCACTACGTTGGCTGGAGATCAGACTTACTGGACGATAGTAGGGACTTACATAGGGACAAGTATCAAGCATCGTTTTCTGTATCATTCTAGGTAGTATCATAGGGCAATGAGATAATATTCCACTCCAGTTCATCGCGATTCGATTACGGAAGAAGCTCTATAAGCTGTATAGTTATCCAGTACTACTGCTCGCAGTAGAATAGAGCGAACTGAACCCTTTTTGGAGCTGCTTTCTGAAGTAGAAAGAAGAGTTGTGTCATAGCAATTGGTATCTGTTGTACATTCCATTTCACATTGCCCTTTACCGCTTCTTGAGCGCAGCAAACCGCTTCGCGAGCAGCTCAAAGTCGTCCTCCGGCGGCTCCGCCTTCGTCACTGCCGCCTCTTTCTTGTCACTGTCATCCGACGGCGGGACTTCGGGCAGCTTCGGCGTGCGCGCGCCGTTGCTCCTCGCCTCCGCCGATATCGCCGCGGCGTCGGGCAGCGGGGTGTCGAGCGCGCTCTCGGCCTTCTCCTATTGTACCGTCAGAGGGTCAGCGGGAGTGACGACGCAGCCGGAGGATCATGTCTGGAGGCGCACCTTGGAGCCGCCTTCGCCCGACTCGCCGCCCGCGCCATCGTCGTAGGACGGCGGCGACCAGGCGATGCCGTACCCCTTTGCGATCTCGCCGAGGTAGGCGTCGACGAGCTGTGCGAGGGCGTCGCCGTCGCGAGCTTCTTTGTGACCTGCACCCGCGTGCGTCAGATTTGCGGGCTCGTGGAGAACGACAGGAGGCGAGTTACCCGCTCGGTGACGCAGCCGTCCTTGTTCTCCATGACGGCCGCAGAGAAGTCGCGGCCGTACTTGTGCATCAGGATGTCGCGAAGCACGTGCAGTTCTGGTAGTGCACTTCGTTAGGACTGCTAGGATGTCTGAGGTGCGCAGGTGGTGGTACCTTTGAGCTCAGTACGTGGGGCTGCATAGATGATCGCACATACACCCTCTTTGACAGCGGGATCGGGTTCTCGGGTACTAAACAAGACAGGATGAGATAGATGCAGCCCTTCATCGAAGAGTAAGACGTACGATTGATCAAGAATGCCGAACCGAGCCAGCAAGAGCTCGCAATAGAGCTCGAGCAACTCGAGCAACTCCACGTAGATATCCTCGTTGATGACTATTCATGAGATAGCAAATGAGAGAAGAAGTAGCAGCAGATGCTTCTATGTTGTAAACTCACTGTTCTCGACCTTGATACGTGCCGTCTCGAGCTTTCCTTCTCGATAAGTAGAGCAATGTCTCGTCTCGCAGCCTTAGCCTGGGCTGCCTTCTTTTCTTGGAGTGTGCGCAATCGCTGCACACCAAGCCTAAACAAGAGATAGATCAGTCATGGTATGCCGTATCTAACGCAGTGGAGCATAAACCCAACCTCAGCTGCACCTAAATGGCGAAACAAGCGGTAAGATGACGGTGCACGAGCATACTTGCACGAACGGACAGTTACCTTGGCCTTCGCGGAGTTCCAGGGAATCATTGCTAACTATTCAGAGAGTTAGTCTCACTATCGTTTCGTGAATGCAGGTACGAAGATGCACGTTACGGTCTTGAGAGATGTCTTGTCCAACGGGACTTGCGTCCGAACGCGGCCCCAGCTGCGCCGCTGCGTCGGGGGAAGCGGTGCGGATCATATCTTGATCGCGTGGACCCCAGGTGTTGCTACGCATTTGGAAACTCTAGTCATGGTTCAGGCCTACCACGGGCCTGATATCCTGCTACTGTTCTCTCCTCTGGCTCAGCGAGTTCAGATAGGCATGTCAACGATCTCTGGAAGACTGACAGCTGTAATTGCAACATCTGACTTCTATAACAATACCTCCTTCACACAAGGGGCAGCACGACAGTCCAAGGGATCAGAAGCCCGAACCACAGGTATTACACAGCGAGGGCATGCCATACATGTGGACGAGCACTGTCAAACAACACACGAAGATTGTACACATATGAGAATCTTGGAGAACGCCTTTGGTCAGCGGCCACTGCGTGAATCTGATGTCTTGATTTGCTTCGTTGTCATGGACCAGGCGGGCTCTTGACTGTTTGACATCTGCTACACCTCGAGTCCAACAATCACTGATTTACACGTACGCAACACTCAAGGTACATAGGCAGACGTAGTCAATATGCACAGCTGTACTTCACTCACGGGGGATGCCTGTGCGGATCCGCACACGGCTGATGCACCAGTGCTGCTCGCATCCCAAACAGACTCCGTAATGCTCTTCCACCTGTATCCTGACCGGCAGGTGCAGGCTCGTGGCAGACGGGACTTCGCGGTCACAACTGTTGATAGTTGCCTTCTTACCCACCCACGGTGATGCCTGGGAGCCCGCCTCTCACGCAAGATGTTTTTCGTCTTTCCTCTCGCGGAACCACCCAAGGACGTCAGCATGAGCTGTAACACACAGCCGCGGGGTGCGGTGAGACACAGGAGTCGGAAAAATGGTCGACCCTCGAAATGATGCAGACCGCGGTGCTTGGCCTCGACGCCTCGCAGCCGCGGCAAACTTGCTCTTGTCCACTTATCATCATCCCAAGCCAGAGTAACATCATCCTCCATCTGTTGACTTGGCAGCTACAAGGAACAGCTTCTCTGCTCCACGCTCCTTAAGATGGGCCTCTGTCCAAGTGTGTCCCCTCCGACCTTTGCTGGGCAAGGTTTCGACCGCAGTTGCTCTTGAGAGCTCTCCCGCGAGATTACCTTATCCCTTGACACCGCTATCTCCCGTTATCCCAGCCTATCCCTCTACAGAACAATGGATACCCCGACGCCGTCCAGAACTAAGGCTCGCTCTCTTCCGAAGCTCTTGATTGACTCCTCCATGGACTACCCAGGCTCGACCTCCTCCGTCTGCAGCCTGTCCTACAGCACCTCCACGAACGACTCGTCTTCTATGGCCAGTCATGATAGTGAAGACAGTATCATGGTCCGCGCAATCTACGACTTCGACGGAGCGGGGACGGAACAGCTGTCGTTCCAGCGTGGGGAGGTGCTCGAAGTGATATATGGGGACAGCTCCGTGAGTCTGGCAGGCTGTGCGTGCTACGACATTGCCTCATGTGACAGTTGACGATAGGGATGGTGTGCTGCACGCACAGAGAACGGCGAGTCCGTGGGCTGGATCCCCGCATCCTATGTCGAGCCTGTCCCACAAGACACTCTCGCAGATCCTGAAGGACATCGGGATGCGTGCTTAGCGACGGCAATGAGCACCTGCCGCATTCATGACTCCGGGCATTATCTCATTATCTCGGACAGCCCTTTGTTCTTGCACCCGATAGCCTCGAGAGCCCCGGCCGCACCGGAACGCGCAGTAAAGCGACATCCCTGGGAGCTCAAGTAATACTACAGCCCGAACCTAATACGGTGCAGCATTCCTTCTCCTCTGCTCATTCCTCGAGCATCATGTTGGACGACGTACCCGTCTCAGCACGGTCTTCATTCATGAACGATTCCGAATCGCCCGCGCAAGAGATTGTATGGAACCCTAATGAATTGCTTAAACTATGTCCATCATCCCCCGCGGCGCCACCACCGCTTCCACCTACACCTCACTCAGCCACCCTAGGTGATGCCTCAGCGCGTGCAGGGGCAGCGGGTCGGGCCCAAGCTATGCAGAGGAGACATTCCCGCTAACTTATGACGCGTACTCTACGTGCCATCCACGATGCGCTCACCGGCGCCTTGTACGCCTTTCAGACGGACTCTATTTCAAGCCTCTGTCCGTACTACTGGAGACCGCCAGCATCTACACACAGGATGAGGACTCGCCACTGGACAGAGAGCCTGACTCTCCTGACGAGAACCAGTCTCGCACCTCGCTGTCGCGGAGAGTAGACAAGATCAGGCAGATCACTGGAGACGAAGTCGCACAAGCCGTTCATTCCGCAAAGATGGCACATGCGCTGCTTCCGTGGTATCTACGACCTGTATACGGCCAGGAGCTCAGGTTTGACCACGATGGGTCGGTTACTGCCGGCACACTTCGAGCCTTGGTGGAAGTTCTCGTCTCGGAACCTTTTCGTAAGTGCAAGCACATGAGCTATTTCTGTCCTCGGACTTACATCTGCCTAGATGTCTCCATCGAACAACGCTTTCGGCATACGTTCTTTTCTACTCTGCCCACCTTGGGCACTCCAGATCAGGTGTTCGATCTGCTACTCGACCAATATCGACAGGAGCAGCCAGAGGGACTGACTGGCGCTGAAGCTGACGACTGGCGAATAAAAAAGCTATATCCTGCTCAGCGGCGTATCTTCACGGTCTTCGAGACATGGCTCACGCGCTATCGGATGATCGTGGATGACCCGTCTATAGCCCAACGTCTGCAGAGTTGGCTAAGTCGGCTCGTCGAAACCGGTGACAATGTACCGCTAGCGAGCGAGCTGCTGAGAACTCTGGAGCGCCTGGTAGGTTATACTCCCTATCTACTTCTCGGAGGTCACTGATCTCCTTGGAGACCTTTGAGATACCTTCAAAACCTATCATAGCCACTAAGCACGCAAAGCGGAGGAAGACCCGCGACTCGAAACACGAGCTACTTCGAGTGGATGCCTCTTGTCTGGCGGAGAACCTCTGCTTGAACGAAAGCAGGCTGTATGCGCGGATCGCACCCCGCGAATGTCTGGAGTGGACGCACACACGAGAGGGCGACTCTGTCGCCAATCTCCTCACGTTCTGTACTATCCACGACAAGCTCGGAGCGTGGGTCAAGCATAGCATACTATGGACCGATACGCTCGCTCGGCGGGCCGACGTCGTTGACCTGTGGGTGAAGGTTGCAGAGGTACGTCGACATGTATTCGTGGAAGACGTGCTGTAGCTAACGTATTCCTCAGAGATGTCGAGAAATGCACAACTACTCGTCGATGAGCGCTATCGTGACGGCTCTGTCGAGCTCCGTGATATCGCGACTGTACCTGACATGGGCACACGCCAAGAGGTCAACTCACCTGGAGGCGCTGGTCAAGCTCAACGACCCCGCAGGGAACTTCCACGCCTTTCGCCAGATTCAGCGGCCTCGGGACGGTCCCTGCGTGCCCTTTATAGGACCCTATCTCACAGATATTGTACACATAAACGACCAACATCGGGATGTCACTGTCACGACGGCCGACGGGTCGTCAGAACGGCTGTTCAATTTCGTCAAACGGCGCAAGTGGGCGGACGTCCTGGACACTATATTCCGACATCAGGACGAGTCGTATGCGTTCGAAGAGGACGCATTTGTCATGCACCAGATTGAGACGAGCCTCGTGCTGGCATCCGCCGTGGATCAACCCGCGTTTTGGGCGAAGAGCGAGGAGGTGCAACGCACCGAGCGTGCGAGCGCAGACTTGCGTAAGGGGCTGGAGGCAGCTGGGTTCTGACTCCTACCACTGCTAAGCTTGCATATCACATGTAATGTCCGGAGGTGTATCATCATAGTGTGTCCGCATATGTTGTAGAAATGTAAGCTTCAATCGGAGGATAATGCATCAAATGAATCTACTGCACATAGAAAGATATAGAATACAATGAGAAGACCGCATGGATATTAGAAGGAAGGAAAGAGCGAGAGTGAGAGATACGAGGTATAGACATCAACAGTTGCACGGCTCATTCTGGCCGCCCTGAGCAGCCGCCTGCTTGTTGAGGTCAACGCCACCGCGAGCAGCACCCGGCCGTGCACCGCCAGCCCGTGCAGATGGGGGTGCGTTCTTCGGAAGCTTCTTGGCTGCAAGTAACATATTGCTAAGCGAAACAGGCTCAGTGTGACCTAGAGAACAAGGACATACCAATCTCAGTGAATATCTCGTTGACACCCTCTCCCGTCTTGGCACTAGTTTCGCCCCACATGAGTCCCTCCTCTTCAGCGTACTTCTTCGCTTCCTCTTGTGAGACTTGCCGCCGGGCTGCGAGGTCAGACTTGTTGCCACAGAGTGCGATGATGATGGAGGGGTCCGCCTGGCGTTGCAGTTCTCGTATCCATGACCGCGCCTTCTCCAACGATGCGGATTGCGTGATGTCGTACACTACCACCGCACAATTGGCGTTACGGTAGTACATAGGGGCCTTTGGAAGACAGTCAGTCAACTTCAATGCACAGAACTGCGGTGCAGAGCGTACCAGAGACTAGATAACATCCCGTTCGGTCAATTTCGGTATCGAGGAGACATGTGCGGAAGCTTGCGTACCTTGTAACGCTCCTGACCGGCAGTGTCCCTGACACATGTTAGACTTGGCTGAGCCAGACGAGAGGAAAGGCATACCATATTTCGAACTTCACACTAGTGCCATCCTCGAGGGCGACCGTTTGTGTTAGGAACGCCGCTACAGACGGACAATCAGCTTGTCTTGTGGACGAGAGGTTCTACGTCTCAGCTGACCTCCGATGGTACTCTCCCGATAGTCGTCGAACTGGTCCTTGACGAACCGCAACACGAGACTTGAAGGCTGCACCTTCAGCACTCCGTGGCGGTGAAAGCGGAGCCTGCGTACCTCGACTTTCCGACCGCGGATTCGCCTGTGTTGTACTCTTCAGCATGTTCTCCCAACAGATGCGTGGTGCGTGAACTGACCCAAGAGGACGAGCTTGAACTGGAATTGTTTAGACATGTAGGCAGGAGTAGGTTAGGATGAGACTCGGGGTGCTGGGGCTCTCGCGCAGTGCCAGGCTGTGATGCACCTCGTGGGCGGCGCCTGTTCGGGCGTCATCTGGTTCTCCCACGCGAGATCCACGTGACCATCTGCGCTCGCTCCCAACCCGGGCAAGAGGCGAAAATTGATTGCTATCTTTCTGCTCACAACCACCACTGTTTCGTTCGTCTAGCCCGCCGTTGTCGTCGCCTGCACCATAAGTTGAGCCCGCACTCGGCGAAATTGTGGCCCCTCTGCTTAACGACCCATCGCTTCGAGTAACTTGTTGCTGCGCTCCGTTCCGACACGTCACTTTGAGCCCATCAGTATCAGCCACCGTCCAATCGCAGGCGTGCTAGGAGTCCTCGAAAGTAAACAGCTATGAACAGGCATCATCCCTACGGGGGTTACGACGGCGCCAGAAGAGGCGGCCCTCCCGGTGGTTTCGGCCCCGACCGCTCCCACCGCTTTTCTGACAGGGGTGGACCCTCGCGAGGCAGAGGGGGATTCCGTGGCGGTCGAGGGGGCGGTGGAGGAGGCTCGTACGGAGGTTACGGAGCTGGTCCCGCTACATACGATCAAGGTCCTCCTCAAGGCGACATGGGAGGGTACACTAGCTACGAGTCAGGGCCCCCGCAAGATCCCTACTATCAGAATGGCACTTACAACATGGGGATGCCTGAGCAGCAACAGCCGCCACAACAGCCCCCTGGCCCTCCAGATGCTTCGAGTTATTATAACCAAGGTTACGGGAGCTTCGAAGGTGCGCTGAAAGTTATGTCGAAGTTTTAAGTCCGTTGCGCAGAGCCACGCCCCGTTCGTGAGGACACAGCCCGGGGGAATTCGCCTCTTCCGTTGTGAATCTACACATGCACCTCGGAGAGTCTCTCGGTGTGAGTCGTACGGTGTGGGATGTCAGGCCCGTGCAACCTTGCTCGTGAAACTCGATGGGGTGGTCGTGATGCCTTCGCGGTGCGCTATGTTGGGCTTTTGCAATACGTGATCCGTTATTTCGACTTTCTAGTCCCTGCTAAGTTTTTGAAGACCCGTTCTCACATCTTGATCCTTTCTGTCAGACGGTCCAGGAAATTATGGACCTAGTCATGGCCATCATGGCGGTCATCATGGCTTCGGACGAGGTGGCAAGCGAGGTGGTGGTTTCCGCCGTGCCGATAGGGACGACAAAGTCCACGACTCCATTATTGAAGAGCGAATCCAGCGAGAGCGTCCCTGTCGCACCTTATTCATTCGCAATATCAAGGCGAGTCTTGTTTTGCAATGATATCCTGGCCGTCCTCGGAATGCGGAATCCTTCATCGACATATGATTGTGGCGCTGACGTTAGTGACATAGTATGAGACGAACAGCGATGACGTCCGTCGTTTGTTTGAAGAGCATGGCGAGATACGCACATTCTTTGATCTTATTGCAAATCGTGGAATGGTATTCGTAACCTATGTAAGTACTGCAATCTTGAGAAGTACGCAAATGCTGAATCGAGTATCAGTACGATCTGCGAGCCGCAGAGAGAGCAAGAGAGCGGCTACAAGGATCAGAAATAAGTGGCAGGCCGGTTAGTCGAGCACAGAACGTGTGAGAGCGTTTCGCTGAGACCGAGCTTCAGATTGACGTGCATTATTCGTTACCGCGAGACGACCACGGGTCACGAGGTGCTGACAAGGAGAAGAACCAGGTTTGTTATGAAGAAGTGCACTTTAAGGAGTCGATGTTGATTGCTCTTGTATAGCAACTACAGGGCACTTTACTAGTCACACTGCGCGGTTCTGTCACTGGCCAACCTATCGACGACAACGAAGTTCGTAGGAAGTTCCAGCAATTTGGGGACGTCAAAGATGTTAGACGTGCAGGAGAGAGAGAAGAGTGCGTTCCGCTCCACTTGATCTTGAGTTTTGGCTCATCGTGCAATAGCCAGCGCTATGTGGAATTCTACGATACAAGAGTACGCGCTTGGAAGTTTTCCGTGACCATGATTGACCCTTTCCCGTAGGCTTGTGAAGAAGCTCATGACCGCCTGCGACACCAAGGTCTACAAGATGGTGTCATGGACATCGTGTTCGCGTCTGATCCAGACGAGCCAAGTCCTCAGTCTCCTCGGTACGTGTATTCCTCGTTCATGTCATCTGACTCAACTAACCGTGTCACAGTCGTGGGATGTTTGACAGGGGCGGTGGTGGCGGTGGAGGCGGTGGAGGAGGAGGAGGCGGGCATGGAGGCGGAGGCGGAGGACATGGAGGTGGCAGTCATGGAGGTGGTCAGCGCGATTGGGAAGACGTCGGCCACCGTGGTCGTCGCGGACATCGTGCAGGCCGAGGAAGAGGCCGTGGCTGGGGTGGAGGCAACGATTGGGATAAGCGGGACGATTGGAACCGCGACCGAGATCGTAACCGACCATATGAGGACGAGTTCGGTAGGGAAGTTCGTCCAGGATTCAACGATCGCTTCGACAACAGAGGTCCAGGGGCCCCGAGTTACGGTGCTCCCCCGCCCCCGCCTCCAATGGCAGGACCTGGACCGATGCACCCGCCTGGAGGTTACGGTGGTCCTCCTCCTCCCTGCCGCCGCCAGCCTATGCACCGCCTCCTGCAGCAGTCCCGGTACGTGGTCCGTGTATTACCTTCTAGGCTGCAACTAACAGAGCTCCAGCCACCTGATGATCGCTTGGAACAAGCTAAGAAAGTTCAGCAGGTACGTGTAGTCGTGTTATAGGACTCGCGAACCGTGTTCACATCCGATCAACAGTTGTTGGCGGCTTTGAAGCAGCCTGCCGGCACGGCACCTACTGCCCCTCCTCAGAATCCCCCTCCGAGTCAACCTCAACCGCCGATGCCTCCTGCCTCGGGTCAGCCGCCATACTATGGTGCTCCTCCTCCTCCTCCTATGCAAGGGGGTTACCCTGGTGCTATGTCTCCGCCTACTGCAAACCCTTATTCTTCGCAACCAATGCCGCCGCCAGCTTCAGTGTCTGGGTCACCACCTGCACCTACGGCTGCCCCTACTGGTGTGCCAAATCTGCCGCCCAATATCCTTGCTATGCTGCAACAGGGGCAAGCATCAGCCCAGCAGAACTCGCCGCCACCCCCAGCACCGCCCACCATGCCACCAAACACATACGGGATGCCTCCATCAACAGCTGCGGCTCCGTCGGTTCCCGGAATGAGCAACATGCCACCGGCTGGTGGACAGCCTGGGTACCAGCAGTTAATGGCTTATCTGGTTGGTGCATCCAGCGGTCTCTGAGGAGCTTGTCCTGATACTTTGTTTCCACTAGTCTCAAAAACGCCCACAGTAATTATTGTCGCCCCTCTGTGACAATGTCGTATCTTCCAAGTCGTAGCCTATCGTTAGAGCCTTACTGCTCTTTGACAGACAGGACTTATCTAGTATCTTTATTCTCGTTCCTTCACTTATTCGTAGTTTAGTAGTCGGAGAAAGTACCTCGTAGTTTACCCTCTGATTCCGAGCTAGCGCCAAAGCTCCCGTTTATGGGCGCTTGCGCATCCAGTGACTCCATTCACGACCACGACCATAGTGCACACAAGTCACCTACACCATCCTCCCACCCATGCTGAACCTCAGCAACCTTCGTATACTGCTGTCTCAGGTCCTCACGCCTGCTGCCCTGCATACGGCAGTACTCTTCACACCCTCGGGCCAGCTAGTGTCCTTCGCGTCTAATCCCGTACGATCCAAGGACGAAGTGCGCGTCATCGTTGGCCTCGGCAGCGAGGTCTGGCAGGAAACGAAAGAACAGGGGATTGGGATGGTTGATAGCGAGGTGCGTTTGTTACAATACATGACGTTTATGACTGCGCACTCATGCGAGCAATATCGCACAGATTGGTCGTCTGCTGGTCATACCGGTCGAGCCAGCCAGACTTCAGTCAGAGAGTCAAGAAGAACAAGAGCCTCTTATGATTCTAGCTCTCAACGCCAATGATTCTGTGAGCTGGAAGGTCATAGAGTCCACGGTATGCCCCCTTTCGTGTAGCCAGTATAAAGCGATCCGCTAACGCCGTGCTGTAGGGAAGGCAGCTAGTACGGCACCTAGAGAAACCCGTATCTGAACTTCGGGAGAAGCTGGCTACCGCCCCAGTGTCTCCGATTGGCAATCCCCAACGGGTGACTCGGTGATACTCGTCGACGTCCGTCCAACTCTCTGAACGCTCAAATGCGTCGTGCCCTGCTATGCTGTCGCGCTTTCCTTTCACTTTTACCAGCAATATCGATACCCATGGACTTCATACGATCGTCGTTCGCCGGAGCTGTACAGTGCAATCATATAATCTCATCATACCCTCCCATGTAGCGTTAGCTCAGTTTGTGCAATTTGCTGCGACTCAGTGTACCTGTCTGTACGAATGTCATGATTCTACGCCTAGTACAATTTGAGTGCCTCCGATTGGAAGAGGTAACGTATATATTGCACAGAACTTCGTGCCAAAATCCGTTGAACCGTTCACCTCCGGAGTGCCTGAAGTCCGCGCAAGCGCCCACAACAGGACCCGGAAGCTCCTGCCAGTGCATGTCCGCAGATAGCGCGTCTGGAGGCCGAAATTTCGGACCACCATGTCCGGCATATAGCGCGTCGAAGGCCCTGGCGCGGTAGTCATGTCCTGGGATAGCGCGTCGTGGCAATGGAGTTTCAGTCCGGATAACAAGTGTAGACCAGTAGCCTAATGGTTGAAGTGATGGGCGAGGGGTCCCAAAGTATGCGAGTTCTAACCCGCGTGTTATCCTTTTTTTTTAAAAAAAAACCCTTCAGAATTATCCCTTATTGACCTCTTTTACCGTCTTTCAGCTGTTAATAGCATTATAGAGTAAATATCTAGAGCCCACGAGTGTGAGTCTCGTCAGATTCTTGACGGACCCACATAGGTGGAGCGGAATTGATGACATTTCCCCTTCCGGAGTGTCCCATGCCTTTTTGCCAACACTGGTCCGAGTCTGGGCGCAGGAAATGCGCACCAAGAGGCCGCTACGGGTGCGTCTTTATGGATGGCAGCGGTTGACAGATCTGTGCTTACCGTTATGATAGCCCCGGTGCCCAATGAGATACAGCACCGTTCGAGGTTTCAGGCGAGCACGAACGACGCATTGCAGGCGCAGACGCGTCAGCGGCGCGGTGGGTATACTCGTGAGGAGCGCTGGCAAGTTGCAAAGGCAGCAGAAACGGACGCAACCCTCTGAGTCAACTAATGCCGGTAGCAGACAAGCCGCTGCTGTCTCCGACCCTGCTAACAAGTCCAACTCGAGAGCGGGGACATGGGGTCTTGCGAAGGCTATCCTCGCCGTGGCTCCAAAAATCGAAGATGAAGGTAAGTCTTGTGCGCTCTGATCAAGTGAACGAGTTCTCACCGTTCAAAGTGCCCGCTATTGCCACCAGGGGCATAACTGCTCTCAACCCCCTACAGCAGGGCTCATGGCTCATCATGCAAAATACTCATGGTTGGTATGTCGCCCAAATCAACGTCATATTCAAGAAGAACGGCACTGGCAAGGGCACGCGGCGCAGCAATGCTATGGGCGGCATCGGCCCCAGCGACATGGGTTCAGTTACTTACCTCTCTCTCAAGGTCTTCGTGGAGGTGCGCCACTTTTTCATACCCCTAGCTGTACCAATGCTGATATCTAGACTAGCATGCGCCCGGAGAGGACGAGAATCAGTTCCGCCATGAAGCTAACCGCGTCGCAGCGCTATGGACGCATGTGGACGAGAAGGAAGTTGTCTACAACTTAGGTCTGTCTGCCATGGAACCTGCGGGAGGTCGTTCCTTCGCACTCAAGGACTGGGCATTCACTCGGTACGCAGTCTGTTTCATGTTCATTGGGCTCATTCGCTATATCTGATTGTTCACATGTGGACAGTTTTGGGCCGCCTGACGTGCAAGCGGTCGTCCGAAAGCAGTACGAGAAAAAGAAGCATGTATAGATACCTGTCAGACCGCTGTACAGCCGTAGTTCTCTCGCATAAAAATTACGCGAAAATAAAGAGAAAATCGAATATTTATTCTACGGCATGTCCGGATAGCGCGGCGAAGGGCCAAAATCCTAGCGCGCCGAGGCCCGAAATCTGGGGTTCCGGCGGACATGCACTATGGGAGCTTCCGGGGTCCTCCCACAACGTAATTCCAACTCGCTCACCCGGCACTCTGCTTCAAAACTCTTCGACACTCCTCGAGTGCGACGTCGCATACAGTGCCTTTGCTGGTCATGCGACAATGGTCTACTGCCGCGGTACGCGTATCCCGCCACAATAGCACTCTGCGTGGCTTGTCAGGACCGTCCGTCACGCGAACGGCCAGAAAATGCTATAGCGTACAGGCTGCCGCTGCGCAGGCGCGACCTCTCCCGACCCAACGCCCGCAGGCAGACCAGAATGTCGCCGTACCCTCGCCGACTCCGAAGAGGTCGCGTCCAGACCCCCACTCGCTGGTCGCACCCCAGCTGAACAAACTCCGAGAAACGCTTCTCAACTTGCTGGGCTCTTCGCATCCGTCCCTCACAGAGATCGCAAAGTACTACTTCCTACATCCTTCGAAACAATTGCGGCCACTCCTCGTTCTTCTCTTCTCGCAGGCCACGAACGGTCTTGGGGGGCGGTGGCATGAAAAGAAGTGGGCTGCGGACTGCGAGGGCGCAGGCGGACGGACGGAGGAGCTCGACTGGCCGTTGACTCGCCCGGATGTGCTGAACGACTGGAATCCCAACATGCCCGACCACACTGCATCTTTCTCTGTGCCTTTCTCCCTGCGCCCTCCCCGATCCCCGAGGCAGCATGCGCTTCCACCACCCGACTCCTCTGCGGACGCTATCCCGACTCTCTCCACGGACCCCACGCTCCTTCCCACACAGATCCGGCTCGCCCAGATTGTGGAGATGATCCATGTGGCCTCGCTCTTGCATGACGATGTCATTGACAGGTCTCCGCTGCGTCGAGGTGCGCCCTCAGCGCCCGCGGCATTCGGGAACAAGCTCTCTGTCCTCGCTGGAGACTTCCTGCTCGGCCGTACGAGTGCCGCCCTGTCGCGCTTGGGCGAGAACGAGGTTGTAGAGCTCATAGCCAGTGTCATCGCTAATCTGGTCGAGGGAGAGATCTTGCAGCTGAAGGCGATGCATGGAGAGGACCTCGGCATACCCGGTAGCGCTGTCCGGGGAAGCGTGGGTCAAGAAAACTGGAACATATACATGCAGAAGAATTACCTGAAGACGGCCAGCCTCATGGCGAAGGGTGCTCGTGCCGCGGTCGTGCTAGGAGGCTGTAAGGAGGGAGAGGTCTGGAAAGAGGTCGCCTACGCATATGGACGCAATCTTGGACTTGCCTTCCAGGTAAGACTCTGCAAGCATGGAAGGGAAGAGGTGCTTACACAGGTCACAGTTAATGGATGACGTCCTTGACTACGAAGCCGGTGAAGGGACACTTGGAAAGCCAGGCGGTGCGGACCTGAAGCTTGGCCTCGCTACCGGCCCTGCGTTGTTCGCTTGGGAGGAACACCCAGAGATGGGCCCGTTGATAGAGCGCAAGTTCTCGCAGGAGGGCGATGTCGAGCTTGTACGTTTTGCTCATTGTCGCAAAGCAACGAAGGCTGACTGTGTCATTCCTCATAGGCACGAGATCTTGTCCGCCGTTCGTCCGGTGTGGAACGCACGCGCAGCCTTGCACTGTCGTACGCCGACAAGGCACGAGAGGTGCTTGCATTGCTTCCAGACAGTGATGCTAAGTCTGCGCTAGAGGTACTGTCTGAGCGTGTGGTCAAACGGACGTCTTGACTGTTTAGATGATACATGGACGATAATCTAATATCCCATTCACGACTCGCATTTCTATTCCGGTGCGCGCAAAGCCTGGTGACCCTTTTCAGCATGCTCGTTCTGGGTGGCGCTCCCCGGGGTTCTGGCACCACATCTGGTCAACGCGTCATGGGACCCGAGGTACCGCGGTTCGAATGCCTCGCTGGCTCTTTTTTGTGCTTTCGCTCTGACCGTCACGACCTTCCTTGTCCTACCCTTACTATTATTCAGTGTGCACGAACGACGATGGCCAAGCGTTCCGCGTCTACGCAAAGAGATTCTTCGTCTCCTACTGTGAAACGCGTGCGTTCGTCCACGGAGCAAGGTCCCGACACGACGGCAAACAAAAAGTCGCGCTCCGAGAAACCTCGAGGACGAAAATCGCTCGCTGCGTCCATGTCTCTCAACAGCGGCGCGACAGATTCAGCGGATTCGCTATCTAGTGCAGCCATCCGCAGGCGGATGAATCCTGACAGCTTGGCGGGTCGACTAGGCCCAGACCTCGTCAAGGAGCTCGAGAGCCTGTTGAAGCCAGGCATGACAGAGATGCCGTCCTTCGCAGTCCGACAGGAGATTCAGCAGCGGTACGGCATCGACCGAAGGCATATCTACGACTGGTTCCATAACAAGGGGCTTCGTGTTACTACGTCCGAGAGGCGAGAGGAGCGGCGTGCTATGCGAGCTAGAGAACATGCACATATGCCTACAACGCGCAATCAGGCACAGGTATGCCGTTTCACATGCAAACGTGCGCCGTCACTGACTTGGCTGTATGCCAGGAAAAGAGCAGATTCTGGACTGCCGCGGAGCCTTTGCAGTCGACTGCTTCCATGCCAAACCTACGCCACGTTTCTCCTCAGAGCAAGACATCCACTCCTATCTTGTCTACTAGCTCTACCTCTGGGTTTACTGGTGCTATGCTCTTCCGTACGAGGCGGCGTACCCGATGGAACAAGAGCTTGGCTACTCTCTGCTTCAGACTGGCGACTACGCAGACATGCTACTCGACTCTCGGGCGGCGGAACTTGTAACAGACCTCTTCTCTGGCACAGCTGGTGATCTGACTACGGTATCGGACCGGGGTCACGCAAACGATGCTGCAGGTGGAGCCTCTTCGAATACCAATGTCGACCGTACTTCTCACTGGATTGCGGAACAACAGAAGATCCCTTACAGCCCTGCGGTGGATGCTCTTGCACCTATGTCTATGCCGTACGCAGGAGAAGACCTCGTAACATTGAACGCCGTCCCGCCATTCCACAACGAGAAGGTCTTGCCTCAACATGAACGCGAAGCTTGCTATCGGTCTATGTCTGCGGCTCTCCCTCCTGCACGAGGCATTGAAGAATGCGTCGGAACCTACAAAGCGTTCATGTCTCAACAAGGTCAAAAGTACTATGAACGACTCGTGTCCGGCTACGGTCATTCGTCTCGCAATCAGTCTGCAATGCACCCTCCTGTGGCGTCTTCTCTCAGCGTCCCGTCCTTCACCGTCTTGGCTCCTTCTTCCCTCGCCGGACGAACTCTAGCCCCTTCTATGCAAGCCTTGGGTCCAGGCGCTGACTATGGTGTTACTCGTGGCGGACTAGCGTCGTCCTCCATTGGCAAGTCCTCTCCGTATGAGACACCTGCGCTCTCAGAGTCAGCGACCACAGCCAGCAGCAGTGCCTTCTGGTCATATGACGATGGCAATGAACATCATCGCGAACGATCTGCTGCGTCCTGCATCGATATCGCTGAAATCCTAGAGAGCCCGGTCCTGCGGTCCAGACATCCTACGCAGGCTTCGCTCACGCACGCCTCGCCGCGATACGGCCCATCTGGTCCCAACGACCCTGCACTCCCTTCTTCGTACAGCATCGATGCTATCGGGACCCCCTTTTCGTTCACGTACGCCCCGCCGACTGTATGCTACGATTACAACCGCGGACACCACTATACTGGCTCCTTTCCTGCTTCTGCGGCACCGTGTGTTATCGCCGCACCACTGAGGATGCACGCGGCGCCCAGCGTGAAGCAGAACTCATTCGACGTCAAGACTTTGCGCCCGGCGGTGGTTGGACACGGTGACGGCGATGGGAACGATGTGTCGACTGGAAACGCCTAGAACGGCTTCGCAATTCAGCATGCATAACTCGCTTTCGCACCCAGTAATTGAGCTCGAATAAACAAGACGTATTGCATTATACTCGTAGCCGGATAGCCTATCAAGATACTAGAGGAGGATGAGGTGGCGCAATGAATAATTCTACAGTATCAACATGTATGAACAAGAGGGAGCAGATGAGATAGACAAATGTGAGAGAGACCAGAAAACATATGAGTGAAAGCTACTCGACAGCAGTGAGAGTGGGATATATGGGATTAGCATAGTACATTATCAAGGGAGGTTGGTGTGCGAGAAACGCTCTCTAGAGTCCAGGGCATAAAGACGAGAGTAGGATCGCACAGCATGAAAACTGTGGCGTGCGGGACAAGTGGGTGATGATGTAAAACACGTCTAGACGATCTAGCCTCAGCACGGCTTAACCTCGCGTACGAGGCCGCTGCGCCCGATGCCCTCCCAGGCGACGCCGAGCACCTTCTCGCGCACCTCGGGCACCTGCGCCGCCTCGGCCCTGCACAGGTTCTGCAGCGCGCGCATGCGCAGCAGCAGCGGGTTCGCGACCGGGCGGAAGCGCGACGTCACCTCCGTCGGCGGGTACGGCAGCCGAAACGGCGAGCGCGGTATGGGCGGTGGCGGCGGAAACACGCGCGGCGTCTTCGGCGCAGCCGCGGACGGCGGACGTGTGTACGCGAGCGGGATCAGCGCGCGCTCCGGCTCGGGCCCAGCGGGGGCGTCGGCGGAGGTGAACACCTCGACGTCCTCGCTGCACGCGCGGTAGCCCTGCGGGCGTGGCGAGCTCGTACGCGAGCGCGA
Organism: Phanerodontia chrysosporium; assembly: GCA_001910725.1. Lineage (NCBI taxonomy): Eukaryota > Fungi > Basidiomycota > Agaricomycetes > Polyporales > Phanerochaetaceae > Phanerodontia > Phanerodontia chrysosporium. Next base: position 490,851 of record MJGA01000003.1, read on the forward strand.
GCGCGGTGTCGAGGACCGTGCGCGGCTGCGGGAGCTTGAGCGTGAGCGCGAGCGGGAATAGGAGGATGATTGGAAGTAGATGTCCGGGCTGGCGGTGTACATCGTCGCCTTGACGTAGGCGCGCTGGAACTGTGCGGCCATGTCGACGAAGGACGATACGCCGCGGGTGACCCGCGCGACAATGCTGATCGTGCTCGCCGTGCTGGCGACCGACGATGAGCGACTCGCGGAGTCGAAGCTCGTGCGGCGGGTGCGCATCCGCCCGCGGCTGTACATGTCGTCGTCAGCGGATGTAGGTAGGGTGTACGATCTCGCTTTCAGTCTCGGGTCGCCCAGGGGTGTTTCGGATGGTGCGACGGAGGTTGAAAGCGTGCGAGGGGTCCGAGCACTGCGGACACGATGCGCCGTTGTTCCTGAGCGGTCTCGGTCGCTACGTCCCACCAGTTGAAAAGGCTTGTCGTATGACATCGTTGGTGATGTGGGTGGAGAGGTAACCGCTGTGGATACGGAGAGGCGGCTGCCGAACGAAAACCACGAGGTGGACCGCCTGATGCTGGACGAGAGCGAGGTGGTGAACGAGGTCGCCAGTGAAGACGTCGAGGCGGTCGTCCGGATTATTGAGCAGCTTTCGTCCTGTACCCCGGCCCTAGCCTTGCCTTTGCCAGGCGCAATGGGACGCAGCGGACCTTGTCGATCGCCGTCTTCCCACGTCACTGCCTGCAGCAGTGTCTTGAGTAACTCGAGTTCCCTCGACGACTTGGCCTTCTTCGGCAAGTCATCGTCGTCTGCTACCGGGAACAGCGGGCCATTCATGCTGGCGACGACGTCAGCGAAGGGCACGCCACGGTTGACAAGCGTCGAGAGTCCTCTGTAAGGGCCGTCGGACGAGCTCTTGGTCGACTGATACGCTGGGGGTGAGATGCGGCTCGTTGGGGCGGGGACGAACGGGTAGTCAAACAAGGGCCCGCTGTACCTCTGCTTGGGCGGCGAGCTCGACGTGGCCGCCTTCGCACGCCTGCCGGAGGCGGGGAGGTGGTCAAAGGACAAAACAGGACGGTGTGTCCCACTGCTGTAGCGGACGGTTCGCACGGCACGCGAGGCGTTCTCCTTCTCGCGCTCGTGCGCGCGGGCGCGTCCACGCTCCTCCATGTCGAGCCGCCTGCGGACACACGCGGCGGCCTCCTTGCGTCGGGCAACCTTGGTCTTCTCGACCTGCATGGCGCGTATGCTGTTCTCCCAAATCTGCTCGCAAGCCCTGAGACGCTCTTCCCGCGCCCTCCGCCGGCGCAACTCGCGTGCCCGCATTTCGGCCTCCTGACACCTACGCTCCTGCTCCGCATCAAGCACCAGGCCGCCGCGCGGGACAAAGGCGGAGGTAAAGTCTTCGTCCTTGACCTGGTCAATCCTCGGGTCTTTGTCGTCGGTCACCTCGATGCCCTTGAGCTTCAACAGGAGGATCTTCGCCAGGTGCATGTTATCGTGAGCGTACGCGACTTGCATCTGATCTTGCAGCGTGCGCGGCGGGGACGGCGGCGAGTCGTAGTAGTCGCAGGGCGGGATGTTGTACCGGGCAGGCCAAAGCTCGTTGGTGAAGGTGGGAGGTGTCACTGGCGCGGGAGTGGTGTCGGAGCCGGCGGAGGATGTTGAGGACTGCGAGCAGCTACGGGTGCACTGTGAATTTTTGCGAGAGTGATGGGTGGCATATGGCACTCACCTGAATGGCGGGCAGGAATCGAGGCGTGACGAGGAGGCCACATGCTGGGCTGGGATCGGGTACGCGGCTTGGGCTGGGACCACGCTGCGCGTCGGGCTCGGCGAAGGTGATGGATGCCGCGCAACGGTCGGCATCGTAGGGTGGTCGCGCGCCGGGTGCTTATTAGGCAGATTAGAAGGGGCGAGGAAGTGGAACGAGAGCTGTGCTTGTAGTTTATGGTCGTGCGAGGCCGCGTCTAGGGTGATGGGTGACACATTGGACTTGCGGCCGCGGGGAGGCATTGCATCGAGCGGGTGTCGGGAGGTAGTCGTGTGCACAGCTGGGTAGGTGGCGGGTGGCGGGTCGGGAGGGACCAGGATAGGAGGATGCGGGGAAAGGAGAAGACGTGACGGAATGCGGGAGGCGGAGGAGATATACGCTTGGGCAACCGCGGGGCTATCGCAGATTCTGGGAGATACGGCAGCCCAGGGGTACCTCGGTATATTATACCTGGGAAATCCCCACGCAGATACAGATCTGATCCACAACGCCTCGAGGCAAAACCTGCCGCGCCTCCGTGGATCGCCTCTTGTGCTCGACAAGCGGACCCTGTCTGGTCCTTGCGGCGACTGCAGACGACGACTTTGTTGGACGTGGACGTGGACGTTCACATCCAACCAGCAAGCCGCCTCGACGTCCGCCACCGTGCACCACGCTAGCGCTCCCCATTTGCTTCCGCTGCACTAACCACACCGTCGCATATTCCAGCTCGTTCTGCTCGTGTCGTCGCACACATGGCCCTCGTCGCCGGCCACTCAGAATTTACCAGCGACCCCCGGTACTGCTCGTCGGCTTTCGCCGCCATGTCACGGCATCAACGCTTCCAACTGTGCCAGCACAGCGCGGCGCAGCTGCAATCAGAGACTCGCATAGTTGACAACAGGCCCATGATCCGTTTCGCCCTCCTTGCCATCGTGTTGCCCTGCAATGCGGCCTGCAGCGTGCTTGCAGAGCCTGCCAAAACCCTCCTGCTCAGCGGCTTGCGTACGCGTACAGCGCTATCCCGGTCCACGCCAACAGCCAACCCGTCCTGCGCCGTCAACGCCGCCCAGGGCGGGTCCGCGCGCGCAGAACGCCACCCCTCTCGCTTCTAGGTCGGCATTCCCTAGGGTTTCGCCAGCTACTAGCCCTGCACAGGCCGCATTCTTATCTCCCAACCCTCGTCTTCTCCGCTGACACTTAATCTGTGCTATGCTGGTCCAAGGATAGATCTATCACTACCGCTGCCCGCCCCTTGTACTGTCTGACCGCATCTCGGCCGCCCATCCAATAGACATCGTTCACATCCAGACTCTGCCGTAACGCGCTCCCGAGATATGCATACATTTCTCCTGTAGATCTCGAAACAACCGCGCAAGCTATGCTTTTCGCACCACTGCTCGGCGCACTATCCGCCATTCTCCCGACATGTCGGCATCGGTGATGTGCGTTGTCCTCTCTTACTGACGCCTTTAGCCTTTCAGCCCTCCCAGGGCTGTCGGAAATACTACTACAGCTCGCAGGAACCTTGGAAACGAATTCGAATGGAGAATCAGAAGAGCAGCGCCACCTAACTACTATGGCAATGTCCTAATCCGTCGTGCTCGTCTTGCGAGCCACGTCGCCGTCCCTCCTGGCATCTGGCAAAACATACATGCTTTAGAGTGTCTTATCCTGCTCGAGTGTACTGGGAAGGACTCCTGTCAACGGGCCGCTACTTTCCGTCGCACGGGGAGCGTGCTTCGGCCGCTGTACCACTTGAAACCAGCGCCACATTCACAGATGCGAGGTCTTATCGCGCTTCCCGAATCTCAGCCTTGCTCTCGCTTCCCCATATTCCACACCGCGGGGTGCTGCAGCTCGCTCGCGTTCGCCTGCTTGTCTTGATCTATCCGGGGTAATCACAGTCATATGTCGGGTATCGCAGCCCACATGGAGGCCGATAATCAGAGTAACACCGGTCTGCGGTGCGAGGATAACACGGTGGGAGGAGAGCCGCAGCCGCGTCATCCCATGTTCCCGCGTGCGCCTACGCGCTCGCCAGACTTGCCTCTCACACCTGCCCCATCCGTCGCCCAGAGGCTGCGAGACGAGGGCACGCTGCACATATCCCGGACTCGACGGCCTCGCCGCCCCAGGGCTGCATCCGCCAGCTGCCACTCGCGTCGTTCTGCGATCACCACGAGGCCGACGCGTTGCACCGTCTCCAGTGCCCGCACGCACTAACCGGGGCGGCCTGCGCGCACCGAAGCTGGCGCCGCCTTGCCGTCTACTGTGCGCGTGCAGCAGTGGTGGAGAAGGGCCATGCGGGCAGGGAGCATATCTCACCAGGGTGCGTCCTATCGTACCTCTTTCTGCACCACGAGTCGACCGCAACGCGCGTCGCTAGCCACCTACATGCCTTGTAGAGCGAAGGAATAGCTAGCAGCGTCCACGACGGCGCGTTAGTGAGGTCATGCACCGCTATAGCATTCATCGATATAGGCAACAAGCTCAAGAGCTTTCGACACCCTCGCGTTCATTTCGCGTCAAGGTCAAGCCTCGAACTCCACGACGCATACAGATTCTATCGATAGTATATCCTCGTCAGAAGCTCGGACCGGCCGTCGTGCCTTGCAGCAGAGAATCGTTCATGTGCAAGGCCCCTGGCGCCATTCGTTCGCAGGGTACGTCACAGCGTTTTCTTCGCAGGACGTCGCCCTGACGGTCGAACGCAGCCGTGGCGTTGCTCCCGGATGCACAGCTGACATTTTGCGGGACGATCCTCGCTGCTCGCTCGGACGCGGTCGCAGACGCCATTCCGAGGTCGTCGGCCTGCGCGCGACGCGCGAAAAGCGCAGGCGTTTTTTTTCCACAGCGTTCCCGTGCACATAGCTCGACCTGCCCGATCCTCGACCTGCGCTCCCCCGCTCCTGGAGCCCCGGGTGGTCACCTGCTCCCTCTGATAGCCTGCCGGCCGCCACAGCCATCCACATCCGCTGCGCGACCCTGGGGCCTGGACTGGCTGCCACCCGCGCCCAGGACGCCCTCGTGACCGTGGTGCACGTCTAGTCGATGTGCGATGACACCACCATGGTGCTTCTTTTACGCTGCAGGACGCCTTCGCGGGTCAAGGACTGGAAATTGGTGCGTGGAGGGACTGCGTCTCGTGTGACTGATAGGCTCGTCGGGGATGTTCTCGTCTTGGCGCAGGCCCTTGGTGTCCACCTGTTAGTGAACCACTCACCGCGGCTGTCAACCGAGGTTTGGATCGAGTGATCGATAACCCTGTCCCTCCCGAGGTACGGTCGCTTCTTCTACCAATTTCTCGTCCTCAATACTGACATGGCGGTGGCCTGTAGGTATTACGACAGGATCGTTCACACTTGTCGGGGGTGAAAAGCACTCCACATATGTGCGTATGTTTCGATCGTGGTCATCGAGTTTCAGACAGCGCGGGTCGCAGACTATGTCCGGTTCGCGGGAGGCCTCGCGGCACACGACCCCTCAACGTTCGGCACCAGCTGGCGCACGATGGATCTTCTGGCCCGGGCGCATTGCGAGCGGTCATTGTGCGCGTACATGCATCGTCGCGAAGACCAATCGGCTATACGGTCACTTGCAGTCTGGAACTAGGTCGTGTGCGAGGGCCTTCCACGCTTGTCAAGACGCTTGCCACTTCCCCTCATGCTAGAAAATAGCTCGCACAAGGTCTGAACCCTGCGCCATTCGGCTTCGGTCACGCTCGCGCATCGCCAGCACAAAAGTAGAACCAGCTGGTGCGTGCCCAGACACATGCGCGATGTCGTGGTACGCAAACTCGGGGTCGACTTCGTTTTCCTCGCTATCTCACGAAATGATCACCGTGACTGGACTTCAATAGACCCCGTCTGGCCGGCCACAAATACAGAATTATCATAATGTACATCCGTAGGAAATAGATAACATAAAATCCATAACGCAACCTCAGCTCAAGTCAAGTCCTGCCTGTGCCTGCCACGGCCGTTCCTGCGGCGGTGGCGGGTGCGCCGCCATGTCCCACATCGCTGGCCCGCCGCCACGCCCGCGCTGCCCAAACATCGCCGGCCTCCGTCCCTGGGTCATACGCATCCCCGGCACCTCCTGCATCGGCCGCTGGCCGCCCGGTGGGCCCGTCGTAATGTTAATGAACGGCGAGACACCCGACGCAGGCCGCTCGTCCTGCTGTGGGCTCGGCTCGCGCGGCTGGCGGACAATGGGCACATACTGCGACATCGCGAGCTCACGCGCTTCCTCCTCGAGCCAGCCCCGCGCCTCGACGTTCGCGCGGTCGATGCCGAGCAGCTTCCGGAGCTCCTCGTTCTCTTGCTCGAGCCGTGCGATCTCGGCCTCGCGTTCCATTGCCCAGTCTTCTCGGTTGTCGAGCAGCTGCTCGAGAAGCTGTTCCTCCTCTTCAGGCGTCCGCGATTTGCCGTTCTTGTGTGTCTCGGATGGGTCTTCGCCTGCCATGGAGTGTAGAAGCGCGTGAAGGTTCTCGGATAGGCGTTGAAGTGAAGTAGCGATGGCTGTATTTGACGTGAGGTCGCCCTGCATTTGTGCCGTTTCACGAGTGAGAAGGAGGTGTTCGTAGTGCTTCGTCAGCGTCAGCTCATGCTGCTGAGCTGCAAGCTTCAAGAATAGGTCAGGAATGAACAGAGTGATATCTGTAATCCAAAGCGTACTGCATGGCTGCGAAACTTGTTCATTATAGTCTCCATCGTCTGCTCGTATTCCTTTAGCAGACCATTCAGCTGTCTGTTCTCCTGCAACAGCTGATGGTTTTCGATGATAATCTGAGCATTTTGTCGCTCGAGCTCAGACTCGAACACCTCTATAAATGAAAACTTTAGACCTTTGTATTCCTGTAATAGCACTTGGACATACCCTTCGAGATATCCGTGTTGACTCTCCGAAGAGTAAACCCACTGGCAAGATCTGTTGCTTGCGTCTGTTATGTGTACTTGATTCAGATGGGTTTGAGCAGGCCAGAGACAGCAAGACACGGAGAATTACTTTGAGAGTCTCCGCGAGCCCGTGCAAGCTGCTAGACATCTTATGGTTGTGGCTGTTTTGCTCGCTCAGTTCCATGAGGAGCTGGTAGGCGCGAATGAGGTCGCCCTCCATATCGTGGTACATGGTGAACGGATGCAGCTTGGCGGATTTCGATGGTGGTCTGAGGGCAAGTTGAGCGGATCGGCCAGCTGCACGCGGCCGTGACGGAAGGCGACGTGACGCGGCGTGACGATAGGCTGCCAACCGACGGCGACCTCCGCAACGGCGGGTTGGCAAGCAAAGTGGAGGAAAAACTATATATTCGCGAAGGTGTCCTCCTCGATATTTTGTCTCCTGGCTCTTCCTGTGGTCTTCAGGACTTCGAGTGAGCGACACGACCTGGAGGTTGAGCCTTCTAGGACGGTTTCCATTTGCGGCGGTGAGTGTCACACGCTCATTTGGCGCCGCCGGCTATGATTGGCGTTTCGAAGGAGGAGACATTCTCTGCCTTCGACGTTGTGTGCCATCCTCTGCCTCCTGTACAACACAGACCTCTCACTCCCTTCGTTCTCAGGAAATCGACCAAGTGTCTTTATTTGATACATATACTCTTCACCTTAACGCCAATTCTTCGCTTCAATAGCTCTCCCCGACCACCCCCTCACGAACACCACCAAGCAACTCACGACACCCATGGCAGCCACTCTCTCTCAGCTTTCAGCCTGTGTCACTCGGATTCTCTCCTTGACTGGTTTCCCAAAGGAGTTAAAAACGAGGGACATTCAGGCTGCATTTGCAGAATGGGAGAATGCGAACGGTGGTTTCAAGATCAAGTGGATAGATGACACGAGCCTTCTCATCGTCTTCGCTGACGCTACAGTCGGTGAGTGCTTCTTTTCCTCGTGTCCAGCTCTCTCCCTCGGAGGGTCTCGTGCCCCGCTGGTACATGCCCCTATAGACGTACTGACGAAGCCCTTGTTCTTTTCCAGCCAAACGTGCTTATCTCCACACTCTGGCGTACCCACCCGCCATTTTCTCGTCACCAACATCCGCCAATACGGCGACTATCAAGCCATACGACGGACCTGATGCCCAGTCCGTCATTCAGACCGTAAATGCGCGCCAGCACAACAGCAACGGACGAGGCCACAATGTCCGTAACTCTGTTTCGCATGGTCGGAACGTGTCCGTCAGTCATTCCTTTCGCAACAACGGCCAGTCAAACGGCAACGCCGGCGTAGACGCAGCCCGCGAACGCGACCAGCCCTCCCCTACTCTCCCTAGCTTGCCATCCCACCCTACGCTCAACGCTTTGATTTCCTCTTCCCTCGGAGATGTCGAAGACCCCTCTGCCGTGGACCCCGCTGTGCTTGCTGCGCAGCCGGAGCACAGCGCTCCGCGCATTGGCGACCCTGCAAAGCGCATGCTTGGCGCAGCCATGGGTGTGCGACACCCCGCACTCGGTCCCCGCATCATCAATGGCGCAGCGAACGGTGTCGGCGACATGCAGAGGGCTATGGGAGGGCTGGTCGTCGCCGAGTAAAGCGTCCGTCGCGGTATCGTCAAAGTCGTCAAGTCACAGCACATCATGCTACCGGTCAGAGTTGCATCATTTCGGTCGCAGTCGCAGGTTTCTTTCAGGAGGGATGAGGATCGATTCGGATTCAGGTTCATCGTTATATTGTCTGTCGCTGCTCTCAACCATAATAACATCACACATGGTCCGCCATCCTGCACACATGATATCCTCGCTGGTCATCCGGTCATGTTTAACTCACCTACAATCCTGACATCCCTGCCGTCACAGGTCCTCATTGTTCCCTCTATCCTCCATTACGGTCGTTTGTTCCCCCTGTCGAAGGAATGTTGACTTCTTACGTCCCGAGACAGATATCCTCGAGCCTAGTGACGCTTCAAACGCGTGTCTCCGCTAATGAGCGCGACGCCGGCGCTTCCTCCGGACAGCCACCTGCACCGGGTCCAGACGGGAATAATGAACCGATTGCGCAACTACGGAAGATCGTTACCATCCGTAAGTCTCATTGCACTGTGCCACTCACTTCATATATGCTGTACCTCTGACTCTTCTTCGATATCTGCGCAGGCGTCAGGGACCGTGGGGTGCCTAGGGAAGGTTGAACGGGCGTAGCTGGTCAGTTCCTCTGCTATTGGACGCCGAACCGGTCTCAGAATAAAGCAGGCCTGCTTGGCAACACATGTTCAGCGAGGGTCGTCGGCTTGCCTATCATTACCTCATAACGAGCTTGTAGGCCGAGGCGGGCCGTCGTCGCCTGCTGGGCGGGCAGATCCAGGGCAACCGAACGCGGACTCCCGCTGTTAGCTCTGGTGAGACATGGGGTGCATACGCAGCGGTGGTGTATAGACGCACCGGCGTGCTTCCCATGTAGGTTTGGACAACCGTCAGACAACCGTTGACCGTCGGCACATGTCAACGAGCGTGTGTAGGCGGCGTGACAGCTGTGCCAAGTGTGAGTTGCTAATTTCCAGGCAGGGATCCCCCCTACTACTATAGTGTGTTTCGCAAAACTTTAAGAATGAGCCGGCGAGGGATTCCATCTATCGGGTGCGTTGGCATTCGAATTGTTTGCTGCTTTGGTTGTCCGTTGACCGCCATTGTCCTCACGGCTGCGACTTCCCGCTATGAATAGTGCCGACTCACCAGGCCAGTCGACATGGTTGTCCGTCCCACCGAAGGAGCAAGGATCGAGCAAGCCTTAAGCAGGGTCCACGGGCAACATCGTATGACAGCGGATATGCGTGAGTCATCCTTTCACATACAATGGAAGCCGATCAAGTGGCGGTCGTGACGCTCGGGTTCCACTTGCAGAAGTTTGTTGCTGCGGCCTAAACTCAACTATCGAAGATGGACGACCACGCTTCCGCGATATCTGGATTTCTGGAGTGCGAGACGCCTCATCACGCGCACGCTCGCAGCGGCAAGCGGCACATCCTTACAATGCCTTGTGTCTTACCCTTGCAGATGCCTTCTTTTGCGCTGCCTGCGATGGCGTACTGGATGTCTGATCTGTCGAATGCCCAGGACGGAACAAAAGCGCGGCTGATGGGCCACATGTTGGACCGTCGTCCTGGGGTTCATAGCCCACGCTTCGTGGTGATAGCATGTGGATGTCCAGGCACTAGGGAGACAAAGGTCGACGACTGCCGGGCGTTGGCCACGAGTGCAGGGTGTGTATCGGCTGAGATGAATCATTTCCGAAGAAGTATGTTGCTTTGTGCGGGCAGGGATTGCTTGTATTGTTAGGGGCGTGGGGCGGCCCAAGCGTCGCTCGCGACCTTCCTGATGCAATGGCAGGCCGCAAATGACTGTGTTCATCGCCTGTGCTACGGCCACGCTCGCTCCCTTGCGCCGGCCTGATTTCTCCGGATATGGGCTCTTGACGCGCAATGTGTGCGGCGAATCTCTTCTTTTTTCCAGGGTCCGCAAGTATCAGCCTCCAGGCAGTTCGTCTATCTGGATCCGCTTGCGTAGAATGCTCGCGCTATGCAGCGCGATCACCCGGGTGCCACTACGGTCCATATCCCAGCCTACCGCAGCTCCTTCGCTGCATCATCGTATATATAACAGCACACTCCCACCGCCGTCGCTCTCCGCCCCGCACACATGTCGTACTCCCGCCAGACACAGATGGGCCTTGCTCCCATCAGACAGCTCAATCAATTCATCGCCAGACCAGATGCCCTTGATACCACAGGTACTCATATACATACAGGTGCGCTTACTCCAGCTGCGCCCCTCTCACACGCACAGCTCACCAACATGACCACCGCAGAATGGTACCCAGAGCAGCTCTACGACGACGCAAAGTGGTACCACCCATGGGACCCTGCACTCGCAAAGCACGCCGCCATGCCCGAATACGACGTGTTTTCGCCACAGGAGCACGACCCTTACACCGCAGAAATCGGCGAGCAGCGGCCAGCGTCGTGCTTCAGCGGGCTCTCCACCCCGGGGCTCTCGTATAGAGACTCCTCTTGCTCACCGCTCTCGTCCATCGACGATCCGGGCTTCCCACCCGTTCCTAACGCCGAAGCTGCGTGCTTCTCCGCCGCCGTAGCTTCGACATCACAGCTTCTCGCCTCGCCGCCACACTTCTCGCCCACGAGCCAGCATTTAGCGTACCCGTTCGCAGGGCCGCAGGAGCAAGAGTGTTCCGCGTACATGCTCGAGCCATCGCACCCGTTCGCGCTGCCTACCGTGGACGAGATACTCGCCTGCGAAGCGAGCTGGCCAGAGCTGCTCCAGCAGGAGTCACAGCCAGCAGCCCTGTTCTCGTTTCCGGGCGCCGAAGCGCTGCCGCCACACATGCCTCCATCGCCGTCTGACGCAGAGGAGGCACGGCAGATGCCCGAGCTGCAGCATCCGAAGCCGTGGCGGCCGTTCGTGCCCTCGTGGCAGACTGCAACGGAGTTCGATCTGGCAGAATACGTCCCGCCGCAGCCTCCGAGTCAGGGCTCGGAAGCCAGTCACTCAGGAGATGCCTCGTGCCAGGCGGGTCCGTCCTGGGTTTCTCCATCTCACGGGCAGCAGGAACGGATCGTTCAAGTGAAGGAAGAAGAAAAGGATTTCTATCTGGAGGAGGAGGATATCGAAGATGGATGTGAGGATGAGTTTGGGATGGATCTCGAATGGCCGTCCTCGGAAGACCAGGATGTCTTCGCAGAGGCACTACACGCGCTACCAGCGCATCACCCATACGCTGGCGGACCCCCTGCAACCCGCTTCGGTCCCGCCACATTGCCGCCGATCTCTGTCCACCGACTCGGACACGTCCCACAAGTTTTGCCCGCCGACTCGTTGCTCTACCAACCTCTCCATCGTTCGGTCGCGTCGAGCGAGTGGACATCTGCAGAACCAAATACGTACGCCTACGCTCATTGTCCTTAATTTCTCTCTGCAATTTAGTCTACTGCACGTTTGCCAGCATTGTCCACTCCTTTGTTTCCGGTTTTCGTTCTGTCCCCATGAGGACCCCGCCTGCATTCCGCTCTCACATCGCATTGTATTTATGCATTCTCGCTCTTCGTTCTCCACCATTGCCAGCATGTACACTACCGCACGTGTTGTCTTGCCCATGTCGTGGCGACAAATAGAGTGTACCACCAGGGACCGTATTGCAGCAGCCAATCGCAGCGATCCCCAGGTCCCGTGTTTGACAAATTCACATGTCTCACAATCACCACGGGCGCCTGCCCAATATGCGGCGTTACGCCTGTGAAGCGCCCGTATGTATTCGGTACAGTGAGAGCCGGATGCGGGGCTCCTCCCAGTGCACCTCTTTCCTCTCTTTATGCTCGGCCTGGTACGCCCCACCCCCACTCTCTACCTAGGCCATGGCTAGAACGCCCCGCACGCCCGGCCCCTCTGCTCTCACGACCACCGGCGTGTTCTCCGTGTTAAAGAAGAGTGCTCTCGCTGTCATTGCCAGCCCAGAGGACGAGGAGGATTGCGCATGTTGGGAGGAGGAACCGCCGACTCTGGTACGCAAGGACACTGCCTATGTGACACTGCTGAGCTCAGTCATAACTTTCCGTGCCTTCACAGACCGTGAACCTCGATGCGCTGTATGGTCTCATCTCTCCACTCTCACGCGTTTCCTGGAGTTCCGTCGCTGCTTCGTGCGCCGGCAGCGTCGCCCATGCAGTCCAGAGATACTTCCTAGACGACATTCACGAGCTCGTGCGGTCAATGGCAGATGTAGAGTTCCAGAACTGGGAAGACTACGACTTCTCTGTCTACGACGTTAGTGCGGTGATTCTCGTTTGCGCTTTCTAGAGTCTGACGCGCTTTACCACCAGACCGCTGCAGAGGAGTCTGTGAATCCATGTCCCGCTGCGGTAGATGGGCCCTCGTCATCCCCTAGACCCAAGTCGCCTGTTCGGCAAGTGGGAAAGCGACGTAAATTGGACCCTGTAAGCAGTTATGACGCTCCCGAAGACGCTTGTTCAGCTCACACCGGACACGTATTAGGAGCTGGACGAAGTACTCGTCATTAAGAACGACAATGCTGACATCCCGACCATCGTCATTACGCCGTGTCCCACGCTTCCGCGCGACGAGTCGTGTCTCGTACCCTATCAAGACGTCTCGTTTGGCAACAGGCTGGCTGTACCAATGCATCCTGTCGTCAACGAGGCGTTCCCGCCATTACTCCCGAAATCTCTGCCATACGTCGAGCGGTGGCGGTTCAAGGATGGGCACTGGTGGGCTGTGCTTCCCACGCTCGAAGAGCAGATGAAGCGAGGCATGTTCTCTCGCCCTATCATGCGACGGCGAAGGGTGCACCAGGAGTCGTGGACACGCCCACAGAGGATACGACGCGCAATTCCGAAACAATAGCGTCCTCGTTGTTTGCGCCGCGGCGTAATTGTAGACGTAAGGCCTACTGCCTTCCGGCTGCATCCCGACGACGAGTCTCGGACTTGCACACGGACATCCACTGTCGCTACCACCTTTCATGTCCCCCACGGCATTCACTCAAAACTTGCGCTGCCCGTATACCCCCAATAGGTTGCCTCGCTCTGGCTGGGGCGCCACACTAGGCAAGGAGCGCTCCATCGGGACACGTTCATTAAAGTCTGGATGTTCGGTCACCATCTTTCTGGATATTCGATACCATCTACACACTGTCGTATGCATTGCCTGGGTAATCTGGATGTATCATAGTATTTCCTGTCACCAAGATGTTTGCTCCGGACGTCCGCAGTGCGAAGCCGTGTGCGCGCTTATTCCATGCGCGCGGATCTGCCACGTGCGCGGAGACGGTGACGCGGGGACACACAGCTCCTGCGTGCTGCACTTCTGAACTGTATATGTGGCACTTACCCGTCTTTCCTCTCCACCTTCACCACACTACAACCACCACCCTGGCCCCGTTGTAACACTCACTCCCGTCTCTAGGGCCCGCATATAGTCGGCTGCACGGACAGTCCATGTCTTTCAAGGCCATTGTCTACGCCTACGTCCTCGGAGGTCTCACTTTCATCCCACTCGTCGTTCTCGCAGCTTGTTTCTATGCTATCTACACCTCGGTGCCCGTTGGAGACCCGGATACAAGCAAACATACACGCGCGAAGCTAGAACGGCGCTCGCAAGAGTCGGAGGACGAGAAGGACAATGATGAGGGTGCTCCAGCCACGGCCTCTGCGCCGTCGGAGCTCAACGACGTGCCTAGGACTCGCAAGGGCTGGCTGACAGTGCGCAGGACATTTGAGGAGACTGCCTCTGACGGCTCCTATGTCGGGCTCGTCAAGGGCTTCCTCGACGCCCGGTCGAAAGACCCGAAGCGTTCACGGCCGAAGGATATGTGGTACGTCGTGCTCAAGGGCAAGGTCCTCTACCTCTACGAGGACGAGAACATGACGGAGTGCGAGGCCGCGATTGAGCTCGGCAGCCACGACGTCGTGATCTATCCCGAGGGCTTGCTCGACGGCGAGCTCTTCGCGAAGCGGAATGCTATCTGCCTGAAGCCCAAGGTCTCGAGCGTCGATAACGGCCTGCCGAGTATCACGAAAGAGATGCAGACGACCCCAGACTTTACCGATGAAGTGCTGCAGAAGGGTGGCAACGAGAAGCAGAAGCAGAGGGACAAGGCGCGGGCGCAGGAGCTGGAGAAGCGACACGAGGAGGCGAAGCAGGAGGCCCTCGACCCGTCAACGCCGTGGTTCATCTTTGTCCGCTCGAACGTGGAGATGGAGGACTGGTACCTCGCACTCGTCCATGCGTCGGAACATCCACCGAACAGCTCAACCCTCGCTCCGCTGCAGCCCGTCTTCCGGCCGACCGACATGATGCACCTCGTCGAGACCCTCGACGAGCAGCCCGACGTCATTCCTATGCGCTGGCTGAACGCGTTGATCGGGCGCATCTTCTTCAGCTTCTACCGGACGCAGCAGCTGGAGTCGTACATCATCGGCCGCCTGATGAAGAAGCTGTCCAAGATAAAGCGGCCAGGCTTCCTCACAGACGTATCCGTTCGCGAGGTCTCTGTCGGGAACACGGCGCCCACGTTTAGCAAGCCCATGCTGAAGGAGCTCACGAAAGAGGGTGACGCCTCCCTCGAGGTTCATCTCCACTACAAAGGCGAGGTCCGCATCACCGTGGATGCCACCGCAACCATTAACTTGGGTGCGCGTTTCAAAGCTTACACTGTGAAGCTCGTGCTCGCTGCTGTGCTGCGGGAGATCGAGGGAAACCTCCTCGTCAAGGTGAAGCGTCCGCCAAGCAACCGCATTTGGTACGCCTTTACCCAGATGCCACGCATGGTGTTGGACGTGGAGCCTGTGGTGAGCGACCGACAAATAACATGGAGCATGATATTGAGCACAATCGAATCAAGGCTCAAGGAAGTGGTGAGTCTTCATCATTGCGATCTCATTAATCAAGTCAGTGACTAACAGCATGCAGATCCAGGAGTCTGTGGTGATGCCGAACATGGACGACATCGCGTTCTTCGAGAGTTCAAAGTACAGACACCGTGGCGGCATTTGGGCCGACGCATCGCGGAACGAACGTGAAGAGTTCCCACCATCTTCAGAAACACAGGAGGAAGAGAAACAGCCCTCGTCAGCACCCGCCTCTGATCCTACCACGCCTCTCGCAACGGATGTGGATCAACTTGGTCTCCAGAGATCCAGCTCTGCCCCTATCGAGGGCCATGTCGACGCTTTACCCGAAACTCTCCCACCCGGCCTCAAATCTCGTGCTACGACGATCTCGACCTCATCAGTTTCATCCAACGCCTCCGCTGCTAAAAGACGCACCTGGTTTGGCAACGGTCGAGATGAAGAGGCATCCGCGCCGGGACATCCGAGCAATCTCGAAGCTGCAGAGCCTGAGCGAGGGCGCACGGGCGCTCCTGATGCAACAGCAGTCAACCGCAGATCGAACTCTACCCCTCATGCCTCTCAGACTGAGAGCTCCCCACGACTTGATGCCCCAGGCGATTATAGCGAGTCTGACGATTCTGAAGCGCGGGTGCCTGGCCGACGATCGTCGTCGCAGCATTCGTCCAAGTCGGCACCCTCGCCGGATACTGCTCAGGACAGCTCTACAGGACCGTCCACAAGTCCTGCCGAGTCTTTCCTCTCTGGTTTCAAGGCAAAAAGCCCTGTTGTGTCTACGAAGACCTTCCCTGGAAGCCCTACCTCCAACTTCTTCCAGACGCTCAAGACCCGCGACAAGCAGGCCATCAGCAACTCTGCGAAAGAGGCGATGCGCAAGTGGGGCGTCAACTGGGGAGGGCTCAAGAAGGATAGCCAGGCGACTAGCGGCGACGAGGCTGCTGATGGCGAGATGCAGCGGCAACCTGAGAAGGAACATAAAACACGGCCGAGCTATGCAGAGCTCCGTGCTGCTGTCGAGCAACGGAGGGTGTCCCATAATAGTGATAGCCTGCTAGCTCCGGTGGGTGAGCCCTCGGAACCGATGGACATTCCCGGACGCAGTGTGCCAAGCACGTCCAACGGCGCTGCGAGTACCTCCGTCGGCAATGCCTCCTCGACGTCAGCCTCGCCCCAGTCGGACAGATTGATGCCAGACCCTGGCAGCCGGGCACGCTCGACATCGCCGTCGCTCGCTGCGCCGCCGGTGCGGCAGCGCACTGTCTCCAATCACTCGCATTCAGACACGGACGCGGCCCTGAGCCCACCACTTGATGAGGACGAGCCCCCTGTGCGGCCTATCTACACTCAGCCGCCCGCACCGAAGACGATGACGATCCCGGGAATTCACGCCAGCCACCGCGGCGAGGTCATGTCGATGGGCTACGTCGCGCCGCCGCCGCCGCCGGAGCAAAAGAAGGGCGCGGCAATCCAGAGCGTGTACCGTCTCTGGAAGGGCCCACAGTCGCAGTCATCCCAGTCGGACGCACAAGCTTCGAGCGAGGAGGTCAACGTCCAGCAGCAGCCCGCGGAGAGTGCACCGCCGATGGTCACGCCCCAACCATTGACACCGACGCTCACGCCGACACCTGCACGCCCGGTCCCGCCCCCGCTGCCGCCGCGCTCGAACTCGACGAACGCGGTGTCGCTCCTGACAGAGCCCCCGCCGCACCCACCCGAGCTCGGAAACAACTCGCCGCCGGCGAGCGCAGCGCTGCAGTCGATCGTGTCGAAGGACCGTACGCGGCGCGCGTCCCTCGACCCGCCCGTGCCGCCACCGCTCCCCGCGCGTCGGCCGCCAGGGTCGTCTGTGGGGAGCGACTCGGCGGGCGGGAGCCCCGCGCCGTCGCTCCCTGGCTCGCCGGCTCTCGTCGACGAGGCCGCGCCGCCGAGACCGAAGCCGCCTGCGCTCCCGCCGCGGCGGGCTGCCGCCCCCGCATAGCACGCTCTTTTCCTTGTTTTCTTTCTGATCCTTGCGTTCTCGCTGTCTCGCGCGTCATCTCGTTCCCCCATCCAGTTTCTTGCTTGTATCATACGCACATATTGTACCGTTTGGTTACGTCCCGCCCCACGAGTTTGTCTGTTGTCTCTGGAATTGGCATTATCGCGCATGCACGGGTGTGCCCTTTGGACTGCGGTGGGCTGTTACGTATGGTGCGACGTACACGAGCATGCACGCCCCTCGTCCAGCCGGGGGTCGCAGCCCTCGAGGCCGCGGGTTTTTTGCAGCCTCGAGGCCGGGCTCCCATCACAGAGGCACTTTGCACAAGTGATGCAGAGAGAGAGAGAAAACTAGGGCGCATCGTCTGTTGGAAAGAGGCGTCCGGTTCCTGTTTCGTGCACCGCTTTGGGCCGCCACCCTGGAGGTGCAGGAAAGACGCGCGCGGCCGAGAGGAGGAAGCAAATCTGCAAAGGGGCCGAGACCTCCCCGCTTTTCCGTTAATTAAATCCCGCGATGCTCAGAGTGATCGGCTCGCGGCGTGAATGGTTGAGCCGTGTTGGGTTGGGGCGAGCAGAGAGCGAGGAGGACGTCGTCGACTGCGCTCGCTGCAAGTACGGCGGCAGGACCCTCGAGCCTCCCTGGGTCGAAATCAATCAGAGCAGCGGTGAGGTGGACCTGGGCGCTCAGCAGTCGCCATTGCGACGGGGCTGGTGAGGCGCGTGTGCTGGGACCGGACGCACGGGGCGACGCCAGGGCCTGATATACATACCCCCTGCGTCCCCGGCCGTGCCTCGCGTCGAGCCCACAAGCTCAGTCTCCGTGTCTCGCCCCGCCGCTGCCCCTTCGCTTTCCGCCGCGCGCGAGCCCGCTGATTGGGCTGTTTTGTATGTCCATCTAGATCGCCCGTTCCCCGCAGGCTGTGTACTACTAGTCCATCCAGTTGAGCCTCTCCTTGGGTCCGCCTCCATTGCTGTGTTCTCACCGAAACTTTGCGCTGCTAGACTGTACAACACGCAATTTTCTTTCCTCTGCAGAGACACACGACAGCACGGACGACACCTGACGTATATTGAACACCCCCGTACACGATGAACACGACTGTTCGATCTCCAGCTGGAGAGCTAGAAGACACGCTACGTACCATGTCGAGAGACATGATGATCTCACCGAACCTGCGCGCTGCACTAGAATACGACGAGCTGGCGCGTGCCGTGACAGACGTCCAGCCAGGCCCTAGCTCGCGCCGCCCGTCGCTCACCGCAGGACCACCTGGCACACCTGAAGCCAACCCCTCGCCGGGCCTGCCACCGCCGCCACGCGCCAAGAGCCGCGCGAGCCTGCACAAGGCCAAGTCGCCGCCGCTGACCCCGACGTCGCCGTTCGCGGCGCTCGCGGACGCGACGCCCGGGTCGGCAGGGTCGAGCCCCGCGTCGGCGAGTGGGCACGATAGTCTGTGCGGCGCCGCGAACCCGTACATCAACCCGACGCCGTGCCTCGCGCAACTGTACGGCCCGCCGTTGCCGCCGCCGCCGCCGCCGCCAACGACTACGCCGGCGCTCACGCACAGCCGGAGCGTATCGCTGCCTGTGAATGTTGCCGGTGGGTCGGCGAGGCCGTCGCCTGCGCGGCCGGGGTTCCAGCGGCACCTGCGGTACCTGTCGTCGCTGCAGAGGATGGAGAGGATGCTGGTCAAGGGCAAGGCACGAGGGGGGAGCAGACGGGAGTCGGAGGGAGAGAGGGGGGCAGGGACGGTAGGCATGGTTGCGGTTGCTGACGTCGGTGTTCTCGAGGGCCTGCGCCGAACTGTCGGCGTCGGCCTTTTGCCGGAAGAGGAACCGGCGGCGGGCGAGCGACAACTGATTTCCCACGGTCGTCGGGGCTCAACCGCGAGCTCAGACGAAAGCCACGAGCAGCCACACACACCCTCGGACGACAACACCACATCTCTTCCTTCTACTCTACACCTTCCTACAAATACCCGTCTGCAGCACACCGACCACAGCCGACACCACGACACTCCCTTCACGCCCCGTCACACCGACACCAGGCACGCCATGGACTCCAGTGACCGCGACTCTTTCATCGACCTCGCCTCGCCTACTTTCTCCCCTCGTTTGATAGACTTTTCCTCTAATTCGCACCACCCTTACTCTACCGACCTGCATAATCGCGACGCTTCTCGCTCGCGTGCCAAGCCAACTCTCCCCGCCATCTCGACTGCCGTCTCGACCAAGCCTCCGATCCCGACTTCGCCCAAGCCAGACTTTAAGCGTCGCTCGCGCTCTGCCCAGCCGCCACACACAGACAGCCGCGATGACACCCTCGACAGCCCGAGCGTACAGGAGATCACCTACACCCGCGTCCGCCCGCCGACGACAAACCTCCTGAACCCCGTCGAGCGCGCCGAAAAGGTGCGCAGCACACGAAAACTTGCCCAGGTCTTTGGCACCCCCCTGCGAACGCCGAGGCGGTTGCCATGTCTCACCTGTCGTACGACGCCAACGTCCCGAACGCGCTGCTCTGCGCTCCGACGACCGGGCTCGTGCTCGGCGGCGGCAGCGGAAAGCGCAGCCACAACGGCTACGTGAACCTGAAGCACCACCGCGGCGCAGTGTCCATGTCCGTCGCACAGGGCGGGTCTGATGCGCCGCAGCCGCTGTGGCCGCCGCCGGAGCCCGACGCGTCGCGCTACGTCGCGCTCAACGCGCGGCGGCACTCGACTCCGCTCACCCCGGACACCTTCATCTTCATGGACGACGACGTCACGTCGCCCGAGCGCTCGTCCCTCGACAGCGACAGCTCCCGCCACTCGTCCGACATCCTCGAGGTCAGCTCTCGTCGCGGCACGCCGCACAGCGACTGGAGCAGCCACGGCCGCGCACATGCCGGCCCAGCCTCGCCCACCTCGTTCATGGACCTGTCTGAAGAGGATGTCCTCGCTGATGGCGTCTCCTCCATCATCACCGTTGAGACGCCCAGAGCTGATAGAAGGCCCGGCCTCGTGAGCTCCTCGTCCTCCTCCATCTACAGCTTCACCTCTGAGGACCTCGAGGAAGAGGAGCGTCGCCGCAAGCGCGAAAAACTCGCAAAGCTCCACCGTTTCCTTGGCTCGCGCGTCCCCGTCGACGTCGTCCTTGGCCAGTTGAGCATCGACTCCACGCTGCAGAACCTCGATCTCCCACCTATATCCGACACGGACGAGCAACAGCACCCGTACGCCCGCATGGACCTCGACTCGCGCAAGACGTGGGTCCGGAGGCGGCGGAGTAGCTCCGCCGGCGAGCTCGGCCACAAGTGGTCGGACGACGTCGACCGGCTCAAGGAGGAGCTCAACGACAAGGAGAAGGCGCAGAACGTGAAGCGGGCAGTCAAGATGGAGAAGGTGCGTTATATTTCCCCCCGCGCGCGTCCGCGCCGCGTCTTACCGACGACAGCTTACGCTCTTGCGCAGATGTTCGGCGTCGCTCCGCCTCAGACGTTGTACCACACGCGCGCCGCGCCTCCCCCGTCCGGGGGCGCCGCCACCCACGCAAGCAGCGCGAGCACGAGCTCGGCGTACCTCTTGGCAGTTCCCCAAAGCCCAGCTCGCCCACGTCGCGCAACGTGAATCAGAGCGCGTACACGAGAAACAAGGTGAAGCGGGGTGCCCGCCCAGGGACTGCGGATTCTGCAGAGCCCCTCATTAGTTCCCATGGGAACGGCCGCCTGGGCTCGTCCCAAGGTTTCTCCGACATCTACGAGCACTACCGCCACTCGCTCAACTCGCTCAACGACATTCTCGATCGGGTACGTGCAGCCTTCCTCCAGGCTTCTCTTCTTCTTCTCTTCGGGCAGTTCGCGTACTGACACCGAGCCTTGCCCCACCGCCAGGACGACAAGGAGAGCCTGCAGCGGCTGCACGGCATCATTCACGGCGACACCGATCCGCCGCCCCTGCAGGAGTTCACCCGCGCGGGCGAGCACTCGCCGTCGACGCCGTCGACGCCGCGGCCGAGCGGCGGCGGTCGCTGCCGACCCGCGCGTCGATCACGTCGCTCGCGTCGCAGTACAGCATCTCGAGCGTCGTGACGACGCCGCCCGAGGAGAACGAGTTCCAGGTGCGCCGCCGGCGCGCGGCGAAGCTGACGCAGTTCTTTGGTGTCGACTACCGCGATCTCATGAACGAGGTCTTCGAGAGCCTCGAGATGGGTCTCGAGGAGGAGCGCGGCCGGGGGACGTTGAAGCCCGAGGAGGTCGCGGTAAGTGATTTCCCTGATCTGGCTGGTGCCGGCGGTAACTGACCGCATCGTCTTTGCAGGAACTGCTCCACAAACTACGCAAGCTGAAGACAAAGCGCAACAGCCTCTTCTCATAAGCCGTCCGCGCGCGCGCCCCCTTGTTGAAACTTTTGCACAAATGCCGTTAACGACCCACCGATGTTCTGCGCCAGGCCCGCTGCACACGAGATCCCCCACCATACCATATATACCGCCGCCTTTCCCGTTAATATTATTGCAGCACTTGCGCGCAGGATCGTCCATATGCTGTCACTCACCCTTTCGTTCGTTCGCAACACATCGCCTCTGTGTATAGTTCGCGCCTCTCCATCTGTACATCACCCACAGTATCCGCTTCGCTTCATGATATCCAAATGGTATTGAATCCGTGACATAAAGGCATTAACACCGTCCTGGAAAGACAGAGAGCGTGTGCGTCAAAGGACAGGCTGCTACTACAGAATGACAAGGTCTCCGCGACACGAGTGACACCAGAAAACGTGCGAGTCGTCCAGGAACTGCGTCTTTCGCGGGGGCGACGCTGCACGCGGGGCGCCAGGCACCGAGCTCGCAGGCTCCGCGACCGTCGGCAGGGCCGCCGGACGCTGCGCGGGCGACGCCCGCGACGACTTGGCCGCGGCGGCCTCGCTGTCGATGCGCGCCTTGAGCATGCCGAGGCTGACCATGCGTCGGTGCCGCGTCTCGGCCGAGAGGCCCTCGAACGACGACGGCGGCGAGAGCGGGCGCGCCCCGCCGCCGCCCGAGCGCACCGAGCTGAACGACGCGCGGCGGAGCTCGTCCGAGTGGTCGACGATGCGCGACGCCGGGCGTCCCGCTCCCGCTCCCGCACGCGGGGAGCGTGTCGCCGTCGTGCGGGCTGTGTGCGCAAGCTGGTCCTCGAGCGCGGCGACCTGCCGCTGGAGCGCGTGCGCGCGCGCCTCGGCCTCGTAGACGACGGTCTCGAGATGGCGGATCTCGCTTTGTGCGGCGGAGAGCTCGAGCGCGTGCTGCTGCCGGACGGCGTTGAGCATCTCCTCGTCGAGCGACGGCGACTGCGGGGCCTCGGGGAGCGTGCTCTGCTGCAGCCGCTCGATCTCGCTCTCCTTCGCGGCGAGCTCGGCGCGCAGGGCCTCGAGCTCTGCACGTGTGCGTTCGAGGACTTCGTCGGCGTCGTCTCCGGCATGGGTCCGCTCGTCGAGTTCCGCCTTCAGCGCGGAGAGTTGCTCGGTGTACGTCTGGGCTGATGCCTTGAGCCGGTCGACCTCGTTCGCCCTCTGGGCAGCCAAGCTGCGGTATTCAGAGCGCTCCGACTCCAAGGACGCTATACTGGCGCGGGCTTCCTGCAGCTCCCTTTGGAGGTCCGAGTATGCCTTTTGCAACTCCGAGGCGTTCTCATTCGATGAAGACCGCTCTTTCTCTATGACATTGTTGAGGTCACGGATCTGAGTCTCGGCTTCGGCATACTTCTCCCGCAGGTCCTCGACGGTGCCCTCCAGCTGCGCGATGATATCGTCCCGAGACCGCAGAGCCTTAGTCAGGCCTTCGATCTTCTCGCTGAGCTCGAGTTTGGTGTCCGTAAGCTGCACGATCTTCGGGCGCATCTCCTCGAGGGAACGCATGAGTCCGATGCCTTCGGCTTGCAAGTCAGCTTGGGCTTTCTCGGCCTCTTCGGCACGTCGGGTCGCAGTCTTCAGCTCTGCCTGTACTTGTTGCAAGGCGCGGACGCTGGTGGACAGTTCCGAGGTCGTTTGGGCGAGTTTCTGCTTGAGCTCGTTGGCCACGTTCCGTTGCTCTTCGACCTGTGACTGCAGTTGAGTCCGTTCTCGCATCAAGCCATCGCGCTCCGCTGACGCTGAGGCGAACTGTTCCTGCGTAGCCTTGTGCTGCTTCTCCGCGTCTGCATGCCGGCTCTGCCAGTCGGCCTCAGTCTGTCTCAGGGCCTGAAGCTTCTTCTCCAACTCGTCACGCTCGCCCTTGAGCGTATTCTGTGCCTATTCAATTTGTCAGGACATATTTTCAGTAATATGAACATTAATGCTGACCTGTGTCAACTTGGAAACCTGGAACTCGAGTTCTGCAGCTCGATCCTGGGTATGCTGAAGTTCGGCCTCAAGACGCTCAGCACGATCGTCGCTCTCAATTTGCTCTTCCAATTCGCGGATCCTCCTCTCATACGTTTCGACCTGGTTCCGTAGCTGGGATGCACCGGAATTAAGGTCATGCAAGTCGCGTTCCTGTTATGAAGTGAATTAGCCGACTCATACATATCGGCAGAAGTACATACCAAGTCGCGGGTCTTGTCAGTGAGAGCCTTCTCCGAGTTGGTCAGCTGCGTTATCCGCTCCGTGGCACTTCGATTCTGCGCAGTAAGCTCCTGTACGGTGGTCTGCAACCGCGCCGCCCGCTCCTGCTCGGCCTCGAATAAGGAGGTGATCTCTTGTAGTTCTAAGAAAGGATGAATATCATGAAAGCTTGAATACAGGCAAATCACTTACTGGCTTCAGAGTCTTGAAGTCGTTCAACCGCGACCGTTAACTGTGTCTTCTCAGAAACAAGTAAGGATATTGTCTGCTGTTGCTGCTCCGACCGCGTAGTTAGCTCTTGCAAACTGGCCTCGAGCTCTTCGATCCGTGCGTCCTTGCCCTTGGCCTGTGCTAGTTCATCCATCAAGCTAGCTTGCGCCTCTTGCAACTCTGCACGTATTATCAGGAAGGCCCGAAAAGCGCGCAGACGAATACCTACTGGCTTCCGAAGCCTTAGTACGCTCCAAATTCGCATTGAGGGCAGCCTTCTCGAACTGAAGAGACGAGATAGATTTGTCCTTCTGTTGCAAGGTCTCCTCTAGGCGGCTGATGTCCTGTTCCAGTTTTCCAACGATGTCTTCCAGCTCAGTCGATTTATTTCTTTCCTCCTGGAGCAGGGCATTGGTCCGCTGGACCTCTACACACATCACCGCATTAGCCTGGAAGATCGTGACCTCGCATATAGGGTCTCACCTGTTTTGGCGGCCTGTAAGCTGCGCGTAGCCGAGTTCTTGTCTGCCTCAAGCGTAGCCAAACGCGTCTTCTGTTCCTCTAGCTGATTGGTCAACTGGTCGACATCAGACTCGGCATGTTCTAAGAAGCCTTGCAGCCTCTCCGTCTTGCTCTGTTCGGATCTGAGCAGCTCGGAGGTCTGTTGGAGTTCTGGGGTATACATGAGGGGAACGTCGATGCATACACCCACGAGACTTACGAGACTCGACCTGTGTCAAACGTTCCGCTGCTGTCTCGAGGGCTTTCTTCTCTTCTTCAAGTCGAGAAATAGTCTTCGACTGCTCCTCTACTTGCGCACGAAGTTGGTGGAGCTCTTTGTCTGTGATCGCGGACAAGGCGAGCGGAGAGGTGGGACCGGCATGAACTGGACGTGGGGAAGCTATTGGTGCGGAACTAGCACTCGACGGTGGACGGGGATAGGTCGAAGACGGTATCGGCGAGGAAGCCAGTGACGATTGCGAAGGACTTGGAAGCGAAGGGGACTGTGGGGTATCGACGCGTTCCAACCCTGCTAACCAATGTGTATCCCCGCCGCTGCTGGTGTGTCCGTTCGAAGAAAATCTGGACGACGGACGTGAACACCATGCCCTGAGTGGCGACCAGAACATGTACGTACAGTTCCCCAGTGTCACGACCATTCGTCGGGGAGGCGCAGGCGGTGGCGCAGCATGGCTTTCAGCCGTATTCACTGGTGTGAAAGACCGTGAGGGCGGCGGACTCGGCGACGCAATGCGCGAGTCGCCAGCGGTGGATGAGCCGACCGTCTTCTGCTGCTGCCTTTTCTTCAGCTGTTCGTGACAAGAACATGTCCCTTCAATACGCTAGAGCACTCGAACGTTGCTGCGAGCCGTACCATCGCCCGCGCCCGCGCCGCCTTCGCAGCCCTGTCATCTTCCGACATGTTCACCGAGAATACTGGTCCAAAATAGAAGCAGTGTAGGTCGTTGCAGATGAAGACCTCCGGGACAAGAGAGATTAGAACCCGGCCAGCGAGCCCGCCAGAGATGATGAGTGGGCAAGATGAAGCTGTTCCCGGCAGTCGTGCCAGCGGCGCGATCATTCGGACCCGCCGGCGCGTTCGTCCAACCTCTTGGACTTTCTATCTTCGCAGGTGGATATTCAAGAGCCTGACAACTACATGAGGAATAGACATATGTGATTTCCTAAGCTATGTTGCATTGAAATTAAAGACGCAGCGAGAACACAGAGGACATGTAGCACGGAGAAATGTTAGGTATGCCACAGGGAAAATAAACCACTCCAGGGTTACAACGGCATCGCAGTTACTTTGTAAGGACAGACACGAGGCGAGGGTGACAAGACCGCACGCGAGTGGGAATGTAAAGCGAGCCCGTAAGTTGACAGAGTTGACCGAAAGCGAGACAATAAGACAACCTGGAGAAGAGAAAGAAAAAGAAAATAAAGAAACGAGCAAGGGTATGTAGACATGAAATCCAAAGCAAAGGTTTATGCCCAGACCTACGCACATTAGTTAGGTTTACGCAGTCTCGTCGACGATAATCCAAATCCAAACTCACCCTGAGCGTGCTGTCCCAACTGCCCGTGCAGAGCGCCATGCCGTCGGCGCTAACTCCAAGACAGCTAACGCGGTTCTCATGGCCCGTAAGCACTCCCACCCGCTCTCCCTTCAGAGTATCCCAAACATTGCAGGTCCAATCGTCATAGCCACCAAAGAGTACACGTCCAGAAATCGAGAATGCGACGGAAGTGATACCGCACAGAATGTTGTCGTGGGTGAACGAGTTTAGTTCGCGGTCTGCGCGGATGTCGAAAAGCCGGCAGGATGCGTCGTCGGAGCCTGTCGCGAAAGCATCGCCGTTCGGGAAGAACCTATGCGGTCTCAGCGGAACGCTCTCGAACAGTGCTGAAATGGTACCTACGAGACAGCATTGATATCAGACTCGTGGCCAGTGAAAGTCTGGACGGCCTTCCCACTGCGGATATCCCACAGCTTGGCAGTAGCGTCGCAAGCGCCGGACACGAAAACGTTCTGGTTCGGGCCCAGAGACAGACTTGGAGCGGTGGTATGTTAGCAATTTCGCTAAGAGGCTACCTTATTGCATACCTCATAACGTCGCCCGTGTGGTCGCTGAATTCGACCACCCTGACACCGGCCTCAATGTCCCAGAGCATGCAAGTCATATCGCCGGAACTGGTCACAATTTGGCGATCGTTGATGAAGCGACAGCAACTGAGGTAGCCCGAGTGAGCACTGAGCTCGCGTGCGCCCTTGTTGCCGGTTCCTTCCTTCGCGTTCAAGTTGTATATTGAGCAGATGTTGTCCAAACCACCGCAAGCGACGAAGTTGCCTGATGGCGAGTAGGCGCAAGTCATGACCCAGCTAGACCGCAAGGGGATGGCGTGGACCTTGTTTGTGGTGTATGCGTCCCAGACAATCAGCTTGCCATCCTGCGAGGCGGACACGAGATGCCGGCGGTCGGTTGCCCAGTGCATAGCGTAGATCTTGGCAAGGTGACCGCGGAGAGCCCTGCGCGGCCGCATCACAATGCGAGGCAGGGAGTCGACTTCAGCAGCCATCGCCCTCACTACGCAGGGGCCGGTTAGACAACTGATCAAACCAGGCACAGGGCAACTACCCACAGCTGGTGTCAGCGGAGGACTCCCGTCTGGCACGAATTTTCTCCTTCAGGCTCTCCGCTTCACGCCTGGCAGCGGCGATACGCTCCTGGATGTCTGTCTGGCCTTGCGACATCTCGAGTATGTTCGTCTAGTTGAAGAAAGGAAGGGAAGTCTGATGGGTGCTGGTAGCCAACGCCGTGCAACCACTATCAGCTGCCAGCCATCACCAAGGAGCGCAGTATGCATGCTTACGGATACCGGAATGTGAAAAATGAAAGTCAAGTCGACGCCGTTCGAGGGGGAACAGTGCCGTCGTCTGGAGTCCTCTCAGTGATCTTAGTTGGCCAAAGCGCAGAAGTTCGTGCGTCAATCTATTCTCAAGGGAGAATAGACGGAGGCTGGAGGTAGAAGGGAGAATAATGGGAAGAATGAGAGGACAGGGCAGTGTAAAGAGAGGAAGAGAGCGACGAGTCTGGTGTTCATCACGGAGGCAATACGACGACAACGCCGGCCGCGCCGGCCAGATTCAAACTCCGACCGGACGCAGGCAACGCCCTCTCCCCTGGATCCCTTCCAACGCGCAAAATATTACGCTCGCCGTTGCAGGCTTACAGCAAGACTGGGCCTGTTCCAGGAGCTCTTTGTCTAATGCACATTCCTCGTGCAATGTTGCCGAAACGACATCATTGCTGTGCCCGCGCCGCCGGTACTATGTGTATATCGCGTTTCCCAGCTGCGATGAAAGCGGTGACAGTCCAGACCATCCCGCTCTGGCCGTCCAGCGACCCATGATGTAGCGAAGCGCGTACTTTATCCTTTGGTGTATGTCTATTCTTCGGCTCCGAGGTGCTCTGCCTAAAAACGAACATATGCGCAGGTTTCGAGGATGATGAGCGGGCGCGTTCGCACTGCGGGATCCACCACGCTCTATTCTTCGGAACTCGCAATGACGGCCAACGCCTACGACAAAGAATGACTCACAAGACATGGCATCTCTGCACAATGATGTGGCCTGCGGCCACACGACCGCTTTACAATCGCAATAGCCCCGAAGGTACGCGGGATCCATCACGCACGGTTTCTCCACCATCGGCGGGGCGCCCAGTACGTAGGATATGTCCTAGGAATCGAGTCATTGCTATAAGCTGCTCACAGGCGTACGCAGAAATGCTCCTCCGGGACGCACGTTTCGCCCGCGGCGTCTTGGGAGCGGATAGTCCACGTCCTAGGGCGCGAAACGCTTTTCCATATCGTGGATGCTATCGCCGGGCTCCGCACGATGGCGAGCTCGCATTTGAGACCTCGTTATTGTCTTGCGCTGGCTCATCACAGTCCACCCGCCATACTCAGCCAGCCCGAGCTTCTCCCGACCGCAGGCAAGCCACGAGCGCTCACGTCCGGGGACGCGCCACATTCCGTCAATGTGTGTACCTCCAGTAGCGTTGCTTGGAGCGCTGCTTATGACGCGCCTCTAGGCGGTTTTCCTAGCAGCCATGAGCATCGGCTGCCGCACCCGATACCTCCGATCGCGGAACGCCGCCAGCACCAGGATTGGTTGCTTGAGGAGTTAGGACATCGAGTCAGACAGCCATGAGATGCGCGTTCTCCACAGGATCAAGCCACCCTGACAGCCGTTTCTTCTGCCGAGGATCGATGGAGATCTCTCGCACATAGCTCGACCTCCTCTCGCGGGAGACGTCCTTGTGGCGGGGGTTTCTTCACCCTGTATTCTTCGCTCATGCGTTCTGTCACTGTGTGTGCTGACCGGCTTCCTTCCCCATTAGGATGAGCCTGAATCACTGCGCTGATACAGGTTCGAGACGACCATCGAGCACCACGGCATCGTCAAGCTGATCGATACAGAAATGCTGCCCGTTTCAAGCAGAGCCAAGTCACTCTGTCCCGCTGCGGTCATTACGGTCCCCGCTGTTATGATCTCTCCACCGCGCCTCGCGTCACGCCCCATCCGATAACCTGCAGCAGCAATTTGGAGACGATGAGGAGACCTACTGGTCCACCGCCGCCTTCGTTCGCGCCAGTGCGGGCTGTTCTAGGCATATACGAATCAGTCTATTCTGGAAAGTCGTCCTGGCATTCCTAGGACTGGAAAACGCCGCGACGCTCGTCGACAAGTGAATATAAATACCATGAGGCCAAACTCGTTTGCGGCATCCAAGCAACCGCTCTCCTCTACCGATCGCTCCCCTTCTCGCATTGCCTACTTTACCACCTTCCTATCGACTTAGAAATGGCCGAATCCAACCGTGAGTGGCATGTGGCGATCGTTCCCTGCGCAGAGCTCACCGATGCCGGGTAGACTGGAGACTCCACCTCAACAACTTGCTTCAGGCTTCTTTGGGCACACACGCTCTTCGGTGGGAGGCATATCAAGATGGACCGCAGAACGTCGCACCCTGGGTCGCTATTGCCTACAGTAAGCAGCTTCCGATCGGCCACGATGCACCGGCTAACACGGCTCATAGTCCAGAATGTCGAATGGAGTAGGGGTAGCGCACATACCCTCGGCGCTGCTAAAGAAGAGGCGGCTCGACGCGCCTACCGTATCCTGTACAGGCAGCTCTATGGGGCGGATCCTCAGTAATGCACGATCATAGCCAGGTAAGGCCCGTCTGTAGCGAAGACGCTATTTTGGCTGACCTTTGTTGATTCTAGGAGGATCTGCACTCTTCTGCGGCAATATACCAAGATGTATCCCTGTTATCGCTGTCCCCAGTCGTCGCCTTGCGTTTCGGGTACCCTAGTTCACTGTAATTTCTCATGTAGCTATAGCACACGGTTCGCCAGGCATATATCACAAGGTTATTAATGAGCTGTTTTGCTGGCCTTCACAAAGCGTGGGGCCACGCGAGGATTGAGAGAGGGAGGTGGTGCCTGCGCCACACAACGCCACGAAGGCGCGGTGGCTGTGTCGGGAGTTGCCGGAAGCGGCACGACACGACGAGCTTCAGGCTCGCTTGTTGCGACGTTCACTTCCGAGGACGTGGACGCCGTTCGACACTCGCATGCTCTACGGCGGCATGTTACCGCCGGGCGTGCCGCTCCCATGAGGTCCGCGTCGAGGCCTCGGCGCCGCTTCTGCCGCGTGGTCGGCACCACATCCTCTGCGCTGCCGCAGCTCGTCTTCCAGGGGCTGCAAACCCCCTTCTCCCGTCTACCTTTCCTCGAAACGGGTACGTTAGCGATGGCTAAATACACGTTGTCCACTTAGCCATGTTATATCAGGCCGACCCGGAGTCGCTCTGCGGTCCCGACTGGGAGATGACGCGCGACGCAGCCCCATCTTCCGTCGACACAGGCCATTTCAAGCGGAGCTTGTCTCATGAAGAAGCGGGTTCTCGACCCTTCGCAGCTCATACACCGCCTGCTGCATCCCAGTCGTCGCCCAGCCGGCCGGCCTCCGCTCTCCAGCGCGCTCTCCCATCACCACACATTGACCCTTTTCTTCTTTACGTCCGGAGGCAGCAGTGACCATGTTCAAGCCTTCCTTTCCCTCTATTGCGCTGTCCCCCTGACGCACCCCCGTCTTCCGCCCCTCAATCCTAGTGAAAATGGGACTGGAGAATGCGTGATGATCTGCGGCCGCCTCAGAGGACGCGAAGACTCGTTGGTGAATGGGATCGGCATCTTCGAGGGTAGGCAGGGTGACTGCGATTGCAGAGGCTCGTTTGGAGGAGGCAGGCATGACCTCAGAGCTATATATTCTCAAAGCTCGTAGAGCAAAAGTTCAAGCAACGAAGCATGAACAACGGTGCGTACTGGCAAATGCCTTCCAGTGGCAGCACACTAAAGGCCGTTTCTGCAGACTCTATCTCCGCTCTCAACAACTGTAGGCAGGCTTATCACGTGCCGCACGTCAAGAAGGCTAATTAGTCTATAGACCTTCAGGCACTGGGGAAGGAATCATCTCTCGTGTGGCTGGACTCTAAGGAAGGCCCAGAGCATGCTCCTGAGTGGACGTCGATATGCAAGAGTAAGTACGCTTTGATTCTACTCGACTCTTAGATTGAAGGCTCACCTCTTGGTACAGTCGACAATGAGCAGATTGCCACCGGGCGTGGCCCCCAGAAGAATCTCGCCAGGGACGCTGCGGCCAGACAGGCTCTGGCCATTCTGCAACGTGATGGGTAAATGAACTCCGTGCGTCTTCCCGCGACGCTATCCATCCCATCAGAACATGCTTTCGCTTGTGCGAAGTGTCTGGCGCAGTATTACCCTTCTTTGTGATGGCGGTTCACTGCCGATATACAAGTGTTTATTTGACATGTGCCACTTACGTGGGGTGTCAGCCCTTTTCATTTCTGTGCCTTCCTCCAGGCTTTATTCTCTTGTTCCTCTTTTGGAGGTCGGCTCGAGACCCGAGTTTCCGCGCGCACGCTCTTAACGGAGCGCGTCAGCGCAGCACAGAACGGCCTTGGGCGTTCGTCAGCAGCCGTTAATTCCGTGACCCTCGGCACCCTTCTCAGTCGTTGTGCTTGTAGCGCGACCTGCATTTCTTACCTGCCGCCATCATCACGCTGCCTCGCCGCTGCGTTACATCACCGATGGGGGTTGCTTCACAGCTTTAATGATGATTTTATTGTTCCGAACTCATAGAAAAGTTTACCAGTCAGCTGTGACTCCTGCCCTCGGCGTGTCACCGCCGCCAGTCGCCCTTGCCTTGCATACACGCCGACCTCCGCAGGTCAGGTGTTTATAGCCTGGCGTGACGACATGCTGGACCCTTGTCCGGTCTTACGGTGTCTGGGCCCCACAACATGCCGCACGACATCGTGCTACCCTGGCGGTACCCTGCCCTCCCCAGGATCCTGGCATCCGGCAACCTACACATGCTCCTGAACCTTCCGGTCACCCCTAGGTGAGAGAGAAGACCGTGTCCCATACGAGCATCGTGTGCCGTACATGCCACGCCTGTGTGCACAACGACCCGAGCGCAGATTGGGTGCGCGTTACCGCAGTATACACCGCCACACGTGAGCAGAACAATGACACCTCGATACCGCAGCTAACTCTAACAGACGTATAATCAAGGTATTGTAGCATGACGGAGCGCGAGACCCGTTGAGCGCTTTCAATACCGTCCGCGAATTGGCAGCAGGTACGTTGCAGCTAAGTCTCCCAGCAGGCTCTTTCGCCTCGACTCCTCACCATGATAAAGTGTTTTCCGACCGGTGATCGGGCAGGAGATAGGATACCGGCATCATCCTCGCATTCCCGTCGATGCGCGGCTCCACAATTGCTCGATTTGCCCCGCAGATACGACCAGAAAATGTACAATGGGCGCGTCTGGCTTCGACTGACCGCTCCGGCGGTCGCGTACCTTAGCATAGCATCACCTCCCATAGGACTGGCTCAACCTTGCAGGTAGTTGGCGGCGAGGCGCCCTCCCTAGCACCGCTTATTTGAGAGCGGAGCGCGGGCAGTCGTCACTCGGAGGCACGGTCTGCGGTACGTCTTCTGTTTCGGACGTATGGCACGCAGGCATGACCTGATCCCATACCTACTCAGTCAGTGATTCAGCACAAGCAGCGTGCGAGCCCGGGGACGGACCATTGCAAGCTTTCGCAGGAAGTAGGCGTGCTCGACATCTCTGCAATGGCAATGAAAGAAAACAAAAAGACTCCGACGTCCTCCGGCCGCCCGGCAACCATGCATGTCACACAGATGCCCTTCGGCGAAGCTGCTAGCCATAGTTGGTTACCAGGGCGGTCATAGGTGAGAGATGCGCCCTACGTACATGACAGTTTTGGCAATTATGGAGGGCGAGAAGTGAGCATGAAGACGACAAGAGCTTGCGGCGCTGTGCAAGCCTCCCAGTCTGAGGCGCGACATGGGCGATACCAGTCATGCAGGCCACTTGGAATCATCTCAGCGAGAGAGCTGTGGCGTCCTTGAAAGTTGCCGAAGGTAAGATAAATAGCTAGGGACGGAAAGAACGAGAAAGTCACTCATCCACTGCTCTGCATTGACCAGACCACCCGAATTTCTCAGCCACATACACCTACGAATATGTCTTCTACTCGTAAGCTACAGGCCACCCTCCCCAAGGACCGTTTCTAACGACAGACATCAACAGCCTTCTCCGTTAGGCTTAACAGCTGTGATAGATATAATTCACAGGAATTTGTTCCACTCACTGACAACCTCCTCTGCGCAGACATGCAGAAGAGGCACGAATCTCATCTTCTCACCATGTCCGAAACGCGTGCAGGCGACCTGTGGAAGATTGAATACAAAGGCAAGCTGTTTTGTCTTGAGGTGGCTTTCGAAACGTTTCTGACCTTCGTCCAGTGAATGATGTAGTCAAGGGCTCAGGGTCCGCCCCGCAGAAGCGCGCCGCCCAAGAGCTGGCGGCACAGGAAGCCCTGAGGAACCTTGGTGTGGATGTTTGAATAGAGAGGCGTGTTAGGCGGTGACGATGCAGTGATCTAAAGTTGTGGTAGAAAGCGCTGCTTCACTCGCCTGGTCTTCGGGGGTGGCGTTGGCGGGTTGTAAACTACAGCGCATGCCTTTCCGGGCGCGCCGGCAACAAGTGATCTGAGATCGGAAGTTGTTTAATCCGTGTGCTGCAGGTTGAAGCCGACTCTCCACGTCTCGCGTCCGCGTCAACAGTATGTCTCGTCGGCCTCTTGTTCCTTTCCTCGTCGCAGGCGTGGCCGGTCAGTGTCTGCGCTGATCCATGGAGATTTGTTCCTGACTATTGAGAAATCATCAGGGGTGCTATCTGGTGTTTATATATTCAAGCCGCTCATAGACAACAGCCTGGCGTTGCGGAGGTCCGTTCAGTCCGAACAGAGCCGTGTGGGAACAACTCTCAATTCTTCATGACAGTGTTGATCGTTCGGGAGGCGGAGATAAGACCGCAGCGGGCGAGACGTCGATGAATACATCAGATGGCTCCACGTCGGTGCAAACAACCGCGAGTCCAAGCACAAACGAGGTCCAACACGGCCAGAGCACTAAACCATAGCGGGCAGCTTTTGCACGACAACTTGGTCCTAACAATTGAAGATGTTTTGATTCATCATGGACACATACTTGTCGAAATGCACCTATGTCACGTTGCAGTAGCTCCCGCAGCAAGTGAGCCCTTAAGCCCATTTCCCAGTGTTTACTTGTCGTCTCGTCGCTCCCATATCTGCGACCGAAATGAGGCTGAATTCAGATATGCCAACTGGTGAGAATACTCACCTGAATGACCGTCTCGCCCAAGAAAATCATTTCCTTGCGGATCTCCTCAACTATGAGGTCCTGGATTTGGAACCATTTCTCGTTCTCGCCTCCGCCACTGCCTGCGCGAAGATGGACCTTCCAGACTGTGCTCTCCTTGTCTCGAGTGGTTCCAGCAGCTGACTCGTGTATCACATTTGCGACCAGGTCATACGTAGTAGGTGAATTGTTGTCGGGCATCTCGAGGTCTGTGCAAGACGCGTTAGTCGCCAGCGTAGACTCCAATCATACACAACTCACATTCACGGAAATCGAGGCCTCTGAGAGGAAAATTGACGATTGTCGGATTCTTCTCTTCGACAAAGATGTTCTTAGTGAACCGTTTGAAATGAAGGATGATGTACGGGGGCAATCGTTGAAGCTTGAATCGGCGCAGCTGACCCGCGGATTCCTAATGACATGATTCATGAAGTGTCTTAAACTCGAGGTGCTAAGGAGTACCTGTGTTGTTCGACCATCATACTTCGCAAGTACTGATTGGATGCTGACTTGTGGGATGATATTCTTCTCGACAGCATCTTGGAACAAGGGTGGTGGTGGGAGGTCAACAGCAAGGAATAGGAAGGGCGATGTCGTCGTCTTGATTTCTGGAACCGAAGTCGGATCATGGACGATCTCTCATGGCGCTGCAGGACTTACCTCGGTCGATGTCAAACCTAGGTTTCTCATTGCCTCTGAGATCTGACCGCATAACAACTTGCTGTGTCTCCATGCGTAGTTCACCTTGAAACGTAGAAAATATGACACCTTGTAGGACCACAAATGAGAGCGCATCAAGGAGATAACGGCGGAAAACTTACTGGAGTTCCGCTTCTTGGTGCCTCCCATGTCCTTGTGCAGATGGTTGAGAAGCCATCCCAAGAACTCCGCTGGGTCACCCTGCTTCTCCAAGCTGAACTTCCCTGCGCTGGCACGTCCCACCTCTTGCAGGAACTCATGAGGACTGACTTGACTCTTGAAAAGCCGCGGGTTCCAAACTTTCTTCGCCAGCCCTGCGAACCGCTTGAGCATTTCGGACTCTTTCCCCCGAAAATTGGATAGCAGAAGATAGTCCCGCAACGGAGAGACGTGTAGCAGCGAGTGGATGATGACGTTCATGTAGTCATTTCTCTTGATATTGTTGAGACCGATGTAACCAGGTATATACGGCTTTGAGGATAGATCATAGGATGGCTTGAGGAGGTGCGCTGGCGCATAGAGGTTCGCAATGGAAGCTTTACTAAACGAAGGGGCGAGGACGAACGAGATGTCTTCTAGAGATGGATCCGAGACGGGATAGCCGTCCGGCAGTACATATACCTGAAGGCAATGTAAGTCACGACTTTTGGGTTAGAGATGGAGGTCATGCCTTCGTCGTCTCGAGGTTAATGAACACATGATGATCATCGTGAATTGCATGGGCGTATGCGTACGAGCTCTTGCCGCGTCCTTGGAAGTACTTGCCACAGACGAGACAGCCATAGATATTGATGTTCGACAGCGATACTGAGCACACTTTCTCAAAGTCAAAGTCTAGAACCGCTCTGTTGATCTGTTGAAAACGAGCTGTAAGTAGAGTGCCTAGAGGATTGGGTATGTCCTCGTACCGTGTCTAGGTACAGATCGGACGCGCGAACAGGCTCAATGGACTGGGGAAGAGCATAGGGATCCTCGTCATCATCCTCTACGACGTACTTCTTGACTGTGGTAGTCGCGTCTGCGAGCGGCGAGAGTCAGTAGGTTCCTTGCGTACTAACCAGTCCAACTGACCCGCTGCCTCGGGAACATCTTCCACACGTGCCCTCTTTGCTGGCCTCTCGTTGGTGTTCTCATCGACGTCGAGGGATCGGCTCTCCGTCGCCATTTCTCAGTAAGCACGGTTGTTTGCAGAGCAAGGGGTCTCGTGGATGGGTGTTGGAACGCTGGCCGCGGTCACTGCAGTCTCAGCCGTGCCGCGTATGGGCGCTCAGCTACCCCGATCAATTTGTGCACGACGCGCCAATGTAGTCGCGGTCCTCAAGTTCAGCCTCTACCACTATTTTTGACTGAGCTCCTCTCTTCCTCCTCGACGCCGACGAGGTTGTGTCTGAGAACGACACACACGACCTGCCACCCACCGGACACAACTGCCCTTCAGTCTATTATGCTCCGGTCTGCGTCAGCGAGGACCCTCAGTTGCACACTGAGGCGGGAGGTTCGACTTCTGTCCTCGACGGTTCCCACCTCTACCAGTTCACCAAATGCACCAATCGACCTGGACCCTTCAATGAAGGCGCTCCTCCGGGACGTCGACATGTCGTTGATCCGCCATAAAGTCATGTCCCCGAGTGACCTCGCCAAGCCGCCGCGCGAACTCGAGGTGTATCCGAACGACCCTAATGCTGAAGACGATTACATGACCCCAGAGGAGTTAGACTTACAGGAGGTCGAGTTGGACGGCAGCTCAACCCGGAAATCACCAGCCGCACTGTTTGGCAGTCAGCGCATCGGCGCTGTCGTTCTCCCTTATGAGCTTCAGAAGACCATAAGGAATCTTATAGCTGGTGCGCGACCCTGGCTCCCGCATGGGCGTGTTAGACTGACTTTCTCATAGAATCTGACAAGTCTATGCTACATGTCGATGCAAAGCGGCTGTTCCTCGACGACAGCGAGGATGGCAGCGAATGGGGAACTACCTACGATGTCCGATACAAGACAATGGAGCAGCGTATTCGCCACGCAGAACGCGACGGTACTGCCTTCGCATCCGTGGCACTGCCTGCTCATTATTCCGCCATCTCTGCTGTCTTCGACCATCTCAAACAGCGGCTGGGCCCAGACTGGTCCGTTCAGCATGTCATTGATTGGGGCGCAGGGACAGGAAGCGGTCTCTGGTGAGCAGTGTTGGTCATGCCATTCCCATATTCCGCTTATAGTTTCCTAGGGCATCATCCTATGCATTCCAAAAGCCTCAAGAGGACATTGACAATGGAGAAGTGCAATTCGTCAAGTCAACGTTAGCGTCTTACATAGGCATCGAGAAGAGAGAAGGCTTGGTAAAGATCGGCAAACGATTATTGAAAGGTATAGTTATCTTATATAAGGTACTGTATGTTGGATGCGACTAACTCGTATGGCAGGTACGGACACAGGCGATATCAGCGTGTCATGGCAGAAGGCGTTTCACGAGGATAACAAACTCTCTCGCGCCGACGCCGGTGACGTGCTCGCACTGTGTGCGTTTACACTATCGTCTCTGCCTAATGCTGTGGTTCGAAAGAAGCTAGTAAAGGAGATGTGGGAAAGCGGAGCTGATATTATGGTAGGTCATATCCACCGCTTTTCTCCTCAAGGCAAATGGATTCACTTCGTCGCACGCGACAGGTTCTCATTGACCACAACACGACGGCCGGGTTCGAGTGCATAGCTGAAGCTCGAGAAAATCTTCTTCGAATGGGTAAGCGCGAAATGGAAGATCCTACTACCGAGGACTGGCCGGTTCGGGGATCTCATGTTGTCGCTCCTGTGCGTAGTTTCTTTCCGTCACGTCGACGAAACCTAATTACTGTGTCATGGACAGTGCCCACATGATGGCGCATGTCCTCTCTTCAACGTGGGCCCAAGATCCTTGGTCTGTGGGTTCTCACAGCGTCTGCAACGCCCGGAGTTTGTCCGCAAGACCAAGCATTCAAAGATTGGTCACGAAGACGTTGGTTATTCGTATGTTGTCATTCGACGAGGCACCAGGCCAGAACGCCCGCAGAGCAAGGTTGGTCGCATCGGCGACATTGGCCAACGAGAGATCAACAAGATTGCTGCTTCTCAAGCAGCCATGACGGAACTGGTCATTGACGGGGATACAATCCAACCAACTAAACCGTCAAGATCATCGACAATATCGTCACTGCAGATGAGTACTGCAGAGGCCGATATGACCCCCGAAGAGATACAGGACAGCCTTCGGTCCGAGGCCTACCACTGGCCAAGACTGGTGTTCCCGCCGCTGAAGCGCAGCGGTCACATCGTGCTGGACGGCTGCACAGCAGAGGGTACGTTCCATCCACTCGTCCTTGATCACATACTCACACATACACACTTGCGCTTTTCAGGGAAAATCATGCGCATGACAGTACCGAAGTCGCAAGGCAAACAACCCTTCTATGATGCTCGAAAGTCTTCTTGGGGCGATATCTTCCCGCACGACCCCAAAAACCCTCCACAGGTACGCTTTACCCCTGAGATGGCTGGGCGTAAAACAGCCCTGGGCAATCAGCCGAAGAACCCTGCTGCCGCGACCAGCAAGCACAGCTACGTACAGCTCCAGGATGAGCTGAAGCAGAAGCAAAACCGCATTAGGAGAGAACGCCGACGTCAAACACAGTTAGAGGGCGATGTCGAGTAGCAGCCCCACCTCATTTTCATTAATGTCTATCGCACTTGTTGAGGCACTCTAGTAGAAATGCGTAGACGGCTATACCAATATATAAGCGCATTAACCCAACCTAATAGTCCGCTATCCGAATGCCTGGTCCGTGCGGAGAGCTAAGGACTACTCTGACGATCTGGTATTCTACAAGGAATGCTCAGAACTATTTCAGCCAGCTGAGGTTGCGAGGTACTCACGAGGTTTATTTGACGAGGAGTCGTCCTTGGACGCCAGAGACGCACGTTCGTTACCGGTAGCACGCTTCACTACAGTGAGGAAGTAGCGAATATTTTTGATGACATCCTCAACAGGCCAGTTCATCTATATCAAAGTCAGGTTTGCGGGGCGGAGGTTTGACGACACGACTCGCCTTAGCAATTGGTGTACGAATGGCTCCTACTTTATCACCTTTCCATTCACTGGTGCCCTGCAGCCTTCGAATAAAGCCGGCAATGTCATCCGTAACAGTGCCTCGACGTTCGGAAGGCATGAGACCAAGTGGACCGAGCACACGACCAAGCTTCGGGCTGATGGCACGGATGAGATCGGGTGTGCACAGATACATGGTGGCTTGATAACGGCCAGAGATGATCTGAAGCACTGTCAGACACGTAAAGGGAGGTACGAATGAACACGTACACCCTCAACAAGCTCTGGGCCTCCGACAATGTCAGCTCCAGCCTTCTTTGCCTCTTCCGCTGCTCTTCCCTCCGCAAACACGAGGATGCGATCCTTGGCCTTGGGCTTTGGCTCTCTCGGCAGCGAGTAACGACCCTTCGGGATAGTTGCACCGCGCTCCGGGGCTTGTGTCTTGATGACGAGTTCGTAAGTAGCATTTGGCGAAGCAACCTCTACTGCCTAAAGCACGGCTTAGTTCGGTAAGCTCCTGATACCAGAGGGGTGACATACGCGCAGCACAGAGACAGCATCATTCAACGGCATCTTCTCAGCATCGTAGACGTTCTTTTTGGCCTTGAGAGCCCTCTTCCGAGCCTTCGCAGCGAGTTGGGCCTTCGTGAGCGGAGCTCTTTCCTTCTGTTTACGAGCCATAAGCACGGCTGCTGCGTGGAATTCCCGTCGGGCGTTCTGAAAGCGTTCCTGAGTATTGCAAGCGTTGACAGAATCATCCTCAGACCCACCATGAGCCCGACGGCACCGGTCCATGCCCGACATTGGAATGCGAGGTTTGCGAGAGACATGGTCGGTGCTCGCAGGACGCGGTAGCGCCGGGTTGATCACCTCCAGTCGGCATCACCCGTAGGTCCGTATATGGAAGGTTAGAACAATCAGTCACGTTCATAGACTCAGAGCAACCGCCAGACATCTCCTGGGTAGTTATTGCGCAGCTTAGCAATGTGGCTGCGACATCCTTGGAGCTACTAATTTTGTGGCAGATTACAGTATCTATGCTCTTTGCCTCAAGATAGGATTCCACAGTTTTCCTGACACGCCAATCGTCTCTATCTTACTGTGTTCCTCGCGGTATGCAGTTACCGTATATCCACACCACATGTAATGTGACTCTGTAATACTTGATGGCATATGTTAGTTGCCAGGAATATGCCAAGAAGTCCCCATCTTACGCGAACAAGCCTTACTACAGATACCTACCTTGGACGATCACGGATAGCGGGTCGACACAACAACCTCACGAACAATGGACGTGTACTGCGCAGCCTACATTGCGGCTGTGCTACAATAATACCGAACAGATTCAGTACCGATGCCTTTCTCAGAGAATACAACCGCAAAGCGATCAAGTCAAGCTTGGGCGTAGCTTACCCCGGCCGTGCGAGCCGTGCCTGAAGCGCATTCTCAATCCCAGGTCAGGACAGATTGTATTCGAGTCATCTGGTTCTCATAGTGAAGCTTTGATGTTACCTAGCTCGTTGGATCATCTCACTCGGTTGCGGTCGAAACACCGAGTCTTATAGCTCCCGCTGCGCCCTCCCCGGTCTGCATCGGGTGGATATCTCAAGTGATATCAACGCGGGCGTGTTGGAAGCATCAGTATCCGGTGGCTGGAAATACATGGGACGGGGACCTATCTGCACAGCCGTGAAACCACAGTCAAACGCTATGAAGTTGTTGGAGACGCCGCGCATACCAAAATTATCATTGCACAGGCTCCGCTGCCTGTCTGCCCTTAGCAAAGCATCCTTTAGTACAATCAATATCAGCCGAGCGATCTCGCTGGAGACAACCAGAATTTATCCGTGAGACTGCGAACCAGAAGACTCTTCCCATGCTTACGGCCGGAAAAATTCGACGGTCGTGCACACTCCACGTCTCATCTTGCAGGCTGTCCCCGTCAGCAAGCACCGCATGGAGCAAATAGGAATGTGAGGGACTCACTTTACGCCGAGACGGCAGCATACCACGCGAGGTTTCTCGGTGCCCGCAACTCGGGTTCACCAACTTGCGGCTGCCGCGAACGGTGATCTTGAGGCACCTACCCCTCGCTGCAGCCGGCAGCCCGGAAACGCGCCGTTACCACGAGTTAGTGGTAGTGGAGGTATACACCTCTGAAAGAGGGCCCATAGCCGCCGCCGGAGCAGCAGAAGGAGGGGAAAGGGTATGGGAGTAACCCTAAGCGCCGGTAACGCCGAGGCAATGGCTGTGAGTAATCGCCATTCTTTGCTTCCTACACTCAAAGACAGCTAGCCCAAATGAATCAGCAGAGAATTCAAGAGCGAAGACCATTTGTCCTGAAGTATTCCTCGGGCATCTTGAGGACGGGAAGGCATAACGGAACGATATTGATCAATACAAGCTGTTGGTACATTCATCCGCAAAACATGGTAGGCGAGAGAAACAAAAGGTAGAAGGTGAAGCGGTCAGCCCCAGCGGGGCTCGAGTTCACGAGGCGAGAACATCTCTGCAGACATGCCTGCCTCGGGGCCACCTCTACTCGCACCGGGTGCCTTGTTGATCACTGCAGAATGAACGGACTCGAGCGCATCCGTCCACTTTTCCAAGGCAGTGTACCGCTTCTTCTCCAGTGCTTGCCTGCAGATGTGATACTAAGTGAGACATTGTGCACGTCGAGGACAAAAAGCACATACTTCTTGTCTAGTTCTAGACGCATGGCGACTTGGTCGATTCGTCCTTCCACCTTGCCTTCCAAGATCAACCCTATGAGAAGTTCCTCCACCTCCTCGAGGTCGACATTCAGTTGCTATCGATTGGGGTCAGGTGAGAATTAAAGCATATCTAGGCTCCTGACAGACCTTTGCAAGGAAAGTCAGCTCCAGACGAGTGTACGGCTTGATGAGGTCGATCAAGTATTGCGTCCTGAGGCTACGCAAGAGATCACCAATGTATAGGCGAATGAACGGGTCATCCATGATCGTGGTGCGGTTTTCTAGATCGCAAGTGAGACCAGTACATCACATTTGACAGAAGCGCTTTGTATACCTCGTAAAATCTTCTCGGCAGCGTGAACGTCACGTCGCTGGTAAGCGTCCACCAGGTCTGTCATCGCCTTGATCTGCGGATCGTTCTTGTAGCTATGGAGCTGTCAGTACATGTCATCACAACTGTAAAAAGGGCACATACGGCTTGGTCTCCTGACTGTCGAAGGGGTTGACCTCGCTTCCCGTGAGCATGTTCGCAAGCACAAGATACTTTAGCACTTGTATACGCTGGGGAGAGCCGGCCTCATCGTAGTTCTTGAAAGAGTCAAAGAAATCTTCGGTTGCGCGGGCCCAATTACCTGTAGGAGTCGCTGTAAAATTACGAGCGGGTAATCATGATATCTGGCGCACCTTCACCCATCCACATCTTACCGCCACATTCCTTGATGACGCCTAGGATTCGTGGATGTGGAATGGCCGATCGTACCGAGTTCGCAGCGTTGTAGATTTCCTGCATTTCGTATCAGAACCGCGGTGACGGGAGCTGCGGGGTCATTCGTGCCTTTAACTTCTTGTAGTTCTTCGTCTCGTTGTACATCTGGATCTCGAGAGCATAAATTTCAAGGAGCTGTGTACCCTTTTGCGCTTGGTCTTCGCCTTCTACATTGGTGGCGGCGTGCAGATCACGAATCAGCTAGATGGGAGGTGAACAGCTAGAGAACGGTACGTAGGTGCGGGACATACTCTTGCTAGGCGTCCATATTCCTTCCTATCCAGCCAAAGCTTGGCTAGATTGAGGTTGGTCTTCGCCGAAAGCCGCTGAAGTTCTCGGTTAGCCAGCGCGATGTAGCATGGTGTCAGAAACGTACGTCGTTCCTTGCTTCCTGCAGCGCCTTCTTGGTAGCCTGATAAAATTGCTCCAAGATATCGACATCCACCGGGCCGCCTTTGCCACCGCCAACGTAATTGAGGATGCCATTGATTGTCTTCTCGGAGTAGTTACGCGTGACCGCGGACTTGGTGTACGTCAAAAGTTCCTGGTATGTTTTCAAAGCGTCTTGCGGTCTTCGCAATTGTAGAAAGAGTATCTTGGTTGATTGCTTCAGTGCTTTGAAGCCCCTTGGTGCATAGTGAGGATATGAGGACTGCACCAGAACTCAGCTGCGTACCAGTCCCCTTTGTCCCCTTCCTTGTCCACTATTGCTCTGAACTCCTTGAGAGCTTGCTCGGGATTGTCCTCTTTCTTCGCTGAGCGGGAGTGAGTTTCCGCGTCTGATATCGGCCATCCACAGTGCACCCACACTTGGCCGTATAATACATGTTCTCAATGTCGGCAGTCCCGCCCTCATCTCCGCTACCCTCATCGGAGTAGTCAAAGCCGTAGTCCTGCAGCACGGTCACCGTCTTACTGCGTACACGATACAGCAGAAACCTACCTCGTCCTCGCTGCCCTGCATGTAATCGGCATCATCGTCATCCATGGTGGCGTGATATCCTACGTCTCACTCAGTGCACGGGAGGATCATCGAGCAAAAGCCATCTCACAATGTTCGCAATGGAGTTGCAGGCAAAAATTGTTATGGCGAGGCTGCCACTGACCTCGCTGGATGCGGAGAGACAAGCGTGCGCCGTGCACCGCATGCGTTCCCCCGTGTACGCGTTCATTGGGCGCCTACCCCACGTGGACTGATGAACGCGTCTGGCGCTTGCAAGGTTCCGCTACCAAGAAATGGGTCTAGAGAGATTTTCTTTACTCTGATTGTCTGGTGCAAGGCAATGATAGGAATCAGGGTGTACCGATACATGAACTCGTATCCAGTCAGGATTGTTATGACACGGGTTACCCAGCGGGTGTCCATACACTTCCAGCATCTCCGAGACCTATAGACGCCCTGATTATGTCCATTTCGGGCCGTCTTGAACTAGCACACTTGCGAATATTCACCGGTACCGTCAAGACCACTACTCTCCACTCATTCATGACTTTCATGCTATGAACGCGATCCATGAACTATCATGACAGGCAACGCACTCATGGACTCTCCAAAGTCTACCACTCCTAATCCTCCGCTCGGGAGCACTGCTTCTACCAGGTCTCGCAGCAGCTCAAAGTTGGAGGATGTCACTAGTCTCACTACTTCTAACCCGTTCGCAGAGGAAGACGAACATGAAAACTCCTCTTATGCCATCGTCTCCTCTATCTTCTCAAAGGTCAAGCATACCTTGGCTGCTCCTCTCACCTCCGCCACCTCCACTCCCTCTCCGTCTGTGAACAATGCAAGTACCCCTCAGACTGGCACTGGTCACGAAGTCCGCCGACCGTCTATACCGACGTCGAGCTCGAACGTGTCCAATAAGTCCAACCTTGATCGCAGGAACCCCTTTCCTACTTTCGCTACCAAGACCCTAGCTGAGCCGACCGTTTCTGCAACACCAGCCATCTCAGAGCCTCTGCCCGCGTTCGGTGAGCTGGAAAGAACGCCTTCGCAAGGGGCCTCGATATATTCTCCCG
The DNA here is from genome assembly GCA_001910725.1 of Phanerodontia chrysosporium. NCBI lineage: Eukaryota > Fungi > Basidiomycota > Agaricomycetes > Polyporales > Phanerochaetaceae > Phanerodontia > Phanerodontia chrysosporium. The sequence continues at coordinate 535,327 of MJGA01000003.1, forward strand.
GAGGCAATGACAGCTCAGGATACGGAACCTTCATCCCTGGATTCCCTATGCCAGACAGCGATGCACGAAGCATCCGGACTACTGCCAGTGTCAATAACTTCAAGAGAACCGCGTCCGTCTCGAAGGTCATACGTAGACTGCGTGGGGAAGGTATGTTTTCTTACGGTCCAAAGCTACGCAATCCATTAATCGGAAGTTCAACGAAGGTCTGTCGCGCGATTATTGGATGGACGACGAGTTATGCAAGGAGTGCTATGACTGCAAGAGCGTCTTTACTGCTTGGCGTAGGAAGCACCACTGCCGGATTTGTGGTGTGTTTCTTCATTATGCATGTCTATGAAAGCATTCTGAGATTTGACAGGCCAAATCTACTGCTCAAGATGCGCCTCTCATATTATCAAGGGTCACCGGTTTGGACATGACGGTGCGATACGCGTATGCAACCTTTGTCTCGACAAGCTGCAGACTGTCGAGGAAGATGATGACGATTCTCGGTCAATCGTATCATCGACTACTTCTCCTTTCGCTGCGCACCAGCTAGGCTCTGATGCTAGGCTATTCAACATGGCGCATCTACCCCAATCACCCTTCGCTGCATCTCAGCTTTTCGGTCGTAATGATTCATTCAGTCTGTTCTCTATCGCAGAAACGAGACGACCATATTCTGGCTCAGATGACAGCGGCATGGGATCGCGATCTGTGACTCCGGACTTGGGCGACGCTCCGCAACACGTTCCTTTCCGCCGTACACTCACGGAGGAGGAGAAAGACCCCATACCGGTATCTGATCAGTTTGGACCAGAGAATACGTCCGCTAATGGCTCGAAGACCCCCGTGGACTTCCCTGTCACCGTTCCTGTCGCCCTGAACGGCTCCTCCGCTAGCACAGTTGCCTTCCCTGTAAGCTCACCGGAGCAAGCATATGGGTTCGACAGCCCTGGAGGGATCAGGTCGCGCTATAATTCGTTTGCGGAGCTGCATGGTCCATCCTTTGTCCGTAGTCGCGTCCATAGTCGCCTTGGTGAAATAGAGGCTGGCGAACCAGGCTGGAGAACGCGACGAGAAAGCACTGCGTATGTGTAGTTGGTCACCTTGTACGCGTAATGCTGATCAGCTTCTCTAGGTACGCTCAGGAGCTCAACACGATATCAATGTTCCATTTGCGCATTATGTTACGGCAGTTGCTAACTACCGAGAACATACCCAACATACGAGAATGGGAAGAGACACTTTTGAAGCTTGCCTTGCGCATTGCTCGAGAGTTGACCTTCACTGCTCATCCGCATCGTCAAGGGGCCGATATGGACGTGCGACGCTACGTGAAGATCAAGAAGATCCCTGGTGGCTCTCCGAGGAACTCCGAATATGTCGATGGCGCGGTGATTACGAAGAATGTAGCCCATAGGAATATGTTGCAGAAGCAGCGCAATCCGCGAGTCATGTTGGTCACCTTCCCCCTCGAGTTCCAGCGTGTTGAAGGCCAGTACGTTCACTTCGGCCAGATCTTGCTCCAGGAGAAGGACTACCTCGGTAATCTCGCAAGCCGGATAGCGGCTCTCCGCCCTCACGTCGTCCTAGTCGAGAAATCGGTATCAAGGCTGGTCCTAGATGCCCTTGCGGATCGTAAGATAGCCGTTGCTCGTGCGGTGAAGCCTAGTGCTATTCAGTTCGTCGCTCGTATGACCCAGGGGGACGTATTCTCTTCCATAGACAAACTCGCTTTGGAGCCGCGCCTCGGACACTGCGGAAACTTCCAGGTTCAGACCTTCGACCATCCCCTCATTCCTGGTCGCCGGAAGACCTACATGCGATTTGAAGGATGCAATAGAGAGATGGGTTGTACTATTATTCTTCGCGGGGGCGACATCGACGTCCTCAAGCGGGTGAAGAAAGTTACTCGTTTTCTCGCCTTCATAGTACGCAATCTTCGCCTGGAAACACACCTTTGGAAAGACTCCGTCATCACCCTTCCCGCTTTGTCGAGGACGGCGACGCCTTCTGCTGCCATCACCTCTGCCGCAGATGTTCTGTCCCCTACGAAGGCTACTTCACCTCTGGCGCAAGACGATACTCAGTCAACCATAGGCTCTCCCGCATCAGATAGTGAGGACCTCCAAGGCGAAGAAGCAGAACAGAGGCGCCTTTCAAGACGTATCCAGGAGTCCTTGGAACCCTATGAGAAGACGTTCATTTCAGTCTCTGCCACTCTTCGCTTCCCGCCACCGTATCCTATCAGGCGTATGAAGGAATTGGACGACGAGCTGCGCCGCGTGAAACAAGAATGGGAAGACGATCTTGTACGGCGTGAAGAGCGACCTTGTCATGCCAGCCACCAGCAAGAGGAAACGATAACGCAGCAGCCTACGCCAAGTCTAGTTGTACCTTCAGCTGTGGACACTAGCGATCTTGTTGCTCAGATAGATTCATTGCAGGTGCCGGATATGTCGAGGACTCCTACTCCTGGAATTCCGCCCTCTGACCCTCCTGATTACTTCACCCTCCCTCGCACTCCTTCATGTTCATCTCTGCTTCCCACCTCCGCCCTCGCTTCACCAGCGCCGATCATCATCGAGGAGAAGCCGATTAAACCGAAAACAGCTGAGGACATCGCGCTTGAGAGCCGGCTGAGTTACGTCAAGTGGCAGCATGAAGAGCAGCGTCGGATTTGGGAGTGGTATCTGCGGAAGAACAGGGATGACTTCGACGTTGAGAAGTATCAATGCATCAGTCTCTGGGAGTTCACATTGCCGATAGCTGAGTACGGGCTGCACCGCGCTTGCTTCGCCCCTCAACTGCGGTATATCACCTTCTATGGCGAGAACGACTGTACGCTCGGCCAATTCATTGAGAAGTCTGTTCGCGACACCCTGATCAAGTTCCTCGACCCAAAGGCGATCTGCGAAGGCAAAGGTTGCGGACAGCCCATCGCACGCCATTGCAAGGTATATGTCCACAATGAAACTCGCCTATTCGTTGCTGTGGAGCAATGGGACGGCCAAATAACCGACCCAATGGGTCACCATGCACACGCATCTCCAGAGAGCATTATCACCTGGAGCGCGTGCCGACTTTGCGGGTCTGCGACTCCTTTCATCCCTGTTTCCGAGGAGATGCAGAGGTACTCATTTGCCAAGTTCCTCGAGCTGCACTTCTATCCCGCCGACGTACAGCTCGTGCAAGGCGCAGGTTGTCAGCACAATATCTACAGGCACCATATCCGCTACTTCGCCAACCAGGGGATGACTGTCCGGTTCCAGGCAGATTCTATCGTTCTACACGAAATCGTTTACCCACCAATGCGGATTCGGGTGAGACCCGAGGCTCAGCTGGAGATCAAGAACCGGGACTTCGAAAGGTTACATCACCGAAATAACATGTGGTACTCTGCCCTCATCGACGATTTGAAGTTGATCAACATCGATGCGGCCACGGGAGACGAGGACGCGGACGCAATACTGACGGCTCAAATCAATGCTTTAATTCTTCGCGCTGAGATGGAAAAGAACGAGGTCACGAAGTTCATCAACAAGGTCTACATGGAGTCTGCGCCCACAGATACGCTGGCTCTCAATCAAGTGCGCGCGAGGCGTCAGGATCTTATCGTCGCCTGGCAGGCCGATTTTGACAAGCTACCGAAGCCAAGGCTTACACAGTTGGTTGACAAGAACTTCAGGCGTATATCTGCATTCGATACGGTACGCGCCATCTGGCCACGGAGGGAGTTGGACTTCCTTCATGGACTTTCAGCCAATGCCTCGGAAGCTGAGGATTACAGCAGCCGGGGGTCAAGGAGGGTCACCGGAGACACGTTCATCTCGTCCGCATCCGAAGCATCGGAGACTGAGTCTGTTGTGGAAGAACCTCTGCCTCAATCTGAGATAGAGCCGAGTCCTGCATTGGCCACCCCTGCCGTAGAGCCAGGTTCGGATGTAGCGCCGTTGTCGCCAAAGTCTGACGGAGAGAGCGATTCGACCATTGGTGCGCCTGTGGGCGAGCGCAATGCCCTCGCAGACGAAGCTATCTTTCCTTCGGTACGTTTACTTACCCCTCGCTGCATGCAGTACGTTGACAGACAAGTAGGACGCACCAGAACCCGAGAAGCCTGCAGTTGGTGAAGAGCCACAGGCCGAAGATCGCCCATCTCACATCATGTCGCGATTGCCTAGGCGGTCAGCACAGCACCCTAGCGTCGCTGAACTGGTCCAGAGGTATCAAGAGTACCTCCCTCCGCAAGGTGTTGAGGAGCTCGCAAAGACTGCGCTGCAACCAACGAACCCATTGTCCGAGAATGAGCAGGAGGTCAACCGCATCATCTCTGCACGCTCGCGAGTAAGGGGCAAGAGGAGTCAGCAGTTTCTGGCGAGGAAATCATCCATGTCTGATTTCGAGTACGGGTACGCCGCGAACATTGCCCCGAAGTACCTGACCCATAGGAGGCCCGGAGGTCAAACGCAGCACGCTAGCCGCATACCTGGTCCTACTGTTGGTTCATTCGAGTCTCGGATGACGTCGCGGCGTTCATCCCCCGACAAACGCCCTACTTTCTCTCGCATGCATACCGATGCAACCATCCGAGTCGGTCGCGCCTCCCCTCCTCCATCCAGACAGGGCACTACCAGTCCATTCATCCCGAAGAATAAGGGCAAAGGGACTCTCCGTGCCGTGCCCTCCAGAGACAGGTTGTCTGTCGCTCGGCCGACGAGTAGCTCGGGTGCCAAAGCAACGGTCAAACGGTCCAACGCGCCAGGTACAAAGGTCTCTAACATCGCGAAGCATTTCGAGCGCATCAACAGAGACAACGAACGTGCTAATCGTCGGTACGCCGTCATCCGAGGACGCCGAGCGCGTCCGGTTGCGACAGCCCGGGCAAAGGTAGAGATTCTAGAGAGTATCAAAGACGCGATGAAGGATGACGAGGAATCGGATGACTCTGGACATAGCGAGGCGGACGACGAAGGTGGAGGAGACGAGGACGAGAATGAGCGATCCCCCAAAGAATCGCTTTCGCCACCATCTGGCACCACGGATGCCCATGTAGAGCAGGAGCAGCAAGCTGTGCCCTCCGTGGAATCGGAAGAGTTTCCCACGCAAGACCAGCCTGCTGTCGTTCTTGAACCTCCTAAGGAAGACAGGCCCGGCCAAACACCTACCTCTAATGTCCAGATACTCAACTCGGCGCCGCCATCGCCTGCAATGCCGCCCATTCCGACCACCCCAGCAATATCTCCGCCGGACCTCGACCTCGCAGGCCCCGCTGGTGAACGTACTTCCATCCTCAAGACTCTCGCCGGCTTCTGGCCTCAGACGCAGCCGGCCCGTCAGCTCAACGAAGACGACCCCATGGCCGACCCGGAACATATCTTCCGCGATTCTTCTATGGTTGTCAGAACCGATGAGCCTACTTCGATCATCGCTCTGGCGTTGAAGTAAGTAATTCATCCTAATATTGATCATGTCCTTTTCACAGTTTGGTGCAGTTCTCCTCAATACAGGGATATGTTGATAAAGTCTCGCGCGGAGAAGCGACAAGCCCGAGAACCTAAGCTTACCGATGGAGGCGAAGCATTCATGCCCGACGACCTTTCCGTCGCTGAGTCGTCGTCTACTTGGGGGGTTGTCAACGTAGACTCTACCGACGACACAGATCCTACGGAGGAATTGCGTGTCCCGTCATCAAAGTATCCATGGGCAATCTGTGAGCACCTCATACTTCCTCCGCATGAGTGTTGGCTGAACCCCTTTCTCAGCTTTCGAAAGTGGTGGTCTCACCATCAGTTGCACAGTGCTTTTCGCAGAACAATTCGATGCACTTCGCAGGACTTACGACTGTGAAAAAAGCTTGATTGAGTCACTTGCTAGATGTGTCAAGTGGGATGCGAGCGGCGGGAAGTCAGGGTCAGCCTTCCTGAAGACTCTCGGTAAGGATGCATCGCCAGGCCTGGTTGACAGTATCGTCTGACGACCATTCCAGACGACCGCTTCATCGCGAAGGAGCTGTCCAGGGCAGAACTTCAGGCAATGGAAACATTCGCGCCGGCATATTTTGATTACATGTCATCTGCCGTCGTCGCTCATGTGAGTTCAGTCCGTGGGATGTGGGATTGGGACTGATCTTCCTATTTCCCCAAAGCGACCGACACTCCTCGCAAAGATCTTCGGCTGCTACAAGATTAGCTTCAGGAAGACCCACAAGGACAAGGGAAACCGGTCAAAGCCTACTCAGATGAATCTTCTCGTCATGGAAAATCTGTTCTACGACCGACGTTTCTCCAAGATTTACGATCTTAAAGGGTCTACCCGAAACCGTCATGTCCAGTCAACCGGTCGGGAAAACGAGGTCCTCCTGGATGAGAACCTTGTCGAAAGTCAGTATCGCTGTCTCTTCTGTATGCGCGAAGTATTCATGCAGAACATAGCCGCTCACTTGTCCCCTTTCTACTTGCGAGAACATTCGAAACGAATCCTTCGTGGAGCACTCTACAATGACAGCAAGTTTCTCGCAGACATTAACGTCATGGACTACTCTCTGGTTGTCGGCGTGGATAGCACGAATAATGAGTTAGTAGTGGGCATTGTCGGTGAGGGACATCGAACAACGGAAAAACTTACGCCAGCTGACATTCACGCTAGATTACATCCGCACGTACACCTGGGATAAAAAACTGGAAAGCTGGGTCAAGGACTCCGCTTTCCTCGGCGGCGCGAACAAGGGGGAGCCGACGATCATTGGCCCTAAGCAATACCGACAACGGTTCCTTAGCGCGATGGAGAGATACTTCCCCTTGGTAAGCGGAGTAGGTTGGCCACAACGGGGATATACTAACGTCATGGTAGGTGCCTGACCGCTGGATGAAGCAACATGATGCTCCGGAGGAAGAGGGCAACAATCTTTTGGAACTCTGGCCTGACTGGTGATCGTATTCATATTTGTTCTGTTCTATTCACATTACCTGGAGATCATTGTAATTTCTGGACACGCCGGCCATGATCATTTGTACACGCATGCACATAACATTGTACCACCATGTATAATTCTCGCCTGTCTGTAGACAGCGGCTTACAAGTAGTCTGGAAGCACGGACGGAACCATGTAATGTAGTCACGCAGGTCATATTACAGTTTTCGCATCTTAGCCTTGTCTCGCTCGGATAACCGCTTCGCCTGCTGTTTGATTTCGGATGAAAACTGCTCCTTAGTTGCTTTCTTCTCCGCTCGGCGTTGCTGTTTCTCGGCTTTGACAGCCTGCTTGCGAGCTTTCTTTTCCTCCGCGGACTCGTTTTTTGAGCGAGCGACGGTAACCCGCAACGCTGAAGGACATTTTAGCTAAGACTCGGTAGCTCAACAGAGAAAGCTCTTACGCTTATCATTCTCCTCATCTTCCTCTTCGATGGTAGAGATCTGCCGACCTTTCGAGGCACGCGTAGGGTACTTTTGACCGTCGATGGTAGGAAACCCTGTTTTCGGGTCGAGTTGGATTTTGGGCACATGCTTTGCTTGGCGAGCACGAATCAACCGTGGGTGATTCTCCAGATTGCTGTAAGTAGCTGCACACTAAGTCAGCTGAAGCACGCCTCGGGACTAAGAGGAGAACTTACACAGGATGGTTTCGCAATCCCAGCGCTCTTTTTCCTCGTCAACGTCGATAGGCATAAGGATGTCTTCGTCGCTCGCGCTATCCTCTTCGTCGCGAATCTTCGCTTCGCCTAATGCCTTGCGGATGGTGTCAAGCTTCTCCGTGGGGGTATCTCCTGCAAGCACCGGGCGCATTTTGCCCCCGACAATCTCGTAGTTTTCCAGGAACTCATTCATCATGTCATTGAAGTCTGCGCGAGAAGTAATGAGCTCTGGCGCAGAGTCACCATCCGAGCCTTCATCTTCGTCATCTTCATCGGACTCGTATTCTCTCTGGATCTATAACGCATTTCGGTAAAGATTTGTACCACAGATGATGCGCTTCTAAGCATTACCTGATCGAATCGCTCGTCCAACGTAGTCAGACCTTCATTGCGGAACATGGACGAGCTGCTCATGCTGTAGCCGGAGGCGTCTGAAGCACCCTTGCGCCGTTTCTTGCCACCGATGACGGAGAACTGAGGAAGGCTGCCAATGGTGTCACCACCGTCGGAGAATTCGTCCAGGTCGGAGTCGTATTCCACTGCAGCGGTCTTCTGCTCCTTCTTGAAGCGAGCGAACCTAGCTTCCCAGCCTTCGTCCTCGCCCTCGTCCTCTCCATCGTGCGCACGCCCTTCTCCATTATCTCCTAGACCCTCCTCCGCAAAGTCGAAATCCACGTACTCGTCGGGACCTCGCTCACCTTCCGCCACAAGCTGTCCGAAGAAATCATCGTCCAGGTCCTCGTCTACGAATTCCTCATCCTCCAGAGCTTCGAGGACTTGCCTCAAGTGTGGGTCCATGTCAGGCTGAAAGCCCGCTATTGAGGAGGGGACGGCCTGCTGAGACTCGTAATTCCTTGGTACCTCCGAGGTGGAAGGAAGAGCCTCCGCCGGAAGGTCGAGGAGAGTGATGGGATCCTTGCCTTTGGCCTTGCTCTTCGCTTTGGACTGGGAAGGTGCTTCGATGAGGATACTTTCGACACCTTCCTCATGCACACCGACAGGCTTCAAGTGCTGCATGTAGTCGTACTCGGTGTCGTCGAAGTAAATGCCATAGGCTGCCGCCTCGCCAATATTTCCCCGCTCGAGGTCTTTAGGATCAAGGTCATGCTCGAGATCCGCGCGGGTTTTTCCCTAGAGAGACGTTATTAACGAGTAGAATACGCATAAGCTCAGGTCACACCTTCCTGGCGTTACCTCTCTCGACCGCCTTCAGGACATGCTGGCTCGCCTCTGGGTCATGGATGAGGGGATCCCGCTGAGAGCGATGGACGAGCTGGAAGTGTTTTGCGCCTGGCTGCCTAAATATCGACTTGGACTTCGGCGGCATTGTGTTGTATCTTATCCCTAGGACAGCGAAGGGCGTGCAGGCAGAGGAAAGTATGCCTGGCGCCTAGCCGTTCAGCGGGAAAGTCAAGCGTCCCGATCAGATGGGATCTCCCAATCGGGAGATCGCTTACGTAAGGCATTCGCGTGAGGTGTGGGCAGCATCGGTCACCTCAACGAGCAGCTGCAAGTCGTTCCCGTTGTCGTCGACTGCGGCGGACACTCCCATCTCCTTGCTCACTCAGCTCTACACATCCTGCTTTCTGCTCCTTTCTTTGCGTATAGCTGCGGTTCTCCTTTGTGGCCATCTGGCGACGGTTCAAGTCCAGGAGTGCACTTTCAGGAGATCCGAACATGCAGAAGGAGCATACACGCCGTGGATTCAATATATACGTGTCATTCCCCTACACTTCCTTTTGGGTGATAATTGACATGCTTTCTTGTCTATACTAGTCACCAAAAAGTCGTCCTTGAGGTCGATTTCTCGGGAAGGCTTTGGGTGAGCTACACGCCTTCTGCTCGCTAGTTTTCTCACCTTCATGCCGGAATCCGTACAGGGCTATACGGAACTCACTGTAGTTCCTGAAATTAAGGATCTCAGGACCATACATCTTCATTCGAGACAGTGCAGTGCGTCGCAGGCCATCTGTGCACCTCCAATCAACCTCATAAGTATCCACAGCTATCCATGCCGTGACGGTGGCATCTCAACCCGCGGAGTTTGTTCACAATGACCCGCTGAGTAACCTTCACATCTCGAAGCCCTCGGATTGCCACACGCACCCCGAGCTCAAGAGGCAAGTGTACTCGGCCCTTGCGGAAGGCGACGAGGGAGAGCTGTCCATCGGTATACCAAAGGATGTAGTTGTCAAGCAATCTGGCAACGGTGTTTCTGGAATAGTCAGTGAAGGTGAGTTGTATCACTTCTCGTGCTCCGCTCACTGGCCAAAGCAGGCTTACGCTCTATTACAGCCGCCACCCCTGAGCCTCAGACTCCAGCATTGGCCGCACAGACTGCCGCTTCCACTGCAGAGTTCGCTCCAATCATCATCAAGGTTACCTATAGCCTGCGTAATCCCGCAGACGGCGTTCAGTTCGTCCTACCCTCGGATGCTTATCCATACGTGAGTATATGAGACGTGGATAGTAGAAGGAGACCGTCGGACTGAAGTTCAATGCAGCGCATACCACACGTATACACCACACCATCCTCGCCCGATGCTGCCAGATGCTGGGTCCCTTGCATTGACAATTTGTGGGAGAAGTGCACCTGGGAGTTCGAGTTCGTCGTGCCGAGACATCTGGAGCAAACAGACGATGAACCCAGGCTAGACGACGAAGATGACCCCCAAGAGAGCGATTACCCGACCGTGGTGGTCTGTAGTGGCGAGCTTATTGAGCAGGCAAGTTGTCGTATAAAACAATATGTCTTACGTCGACTGAACCGCTACAGGTCTCGCACCCGCATAATTCGGGAAAGACGATCTTCTTGTTTGCACAGACCACGTTGACATCAGTGCAGCACATCGCCTGGGCCGCTGGGCCTTTCCACGTCCACACTCTCCCTCCTGAAATGTCTTCCGCTGAGGATGCCTCTGGCTCGTCTCAACCGCTGATGCACGCATTCTGTCTTCCAGGCCAGGAGCAACAGCTCATTACTTCGGCGTCCTTTATGCGATCGGCCATGAGCTTTTATTCCTCCGAGTTCGGTTCTTACCCCTTCGGCTCCTACAAACTCGTCTTTGTGGATGAGATGCCAACGCAGCGGTTCGACGCAGCCACGCTCTCCCTGGTCACAGTTGATCTTCTGCATGGCGACGACGCTATCGATCAGGTATACGAGACGCGATTGTGCCTGAGTCATGCCCTTGCATGTCAATGGGTAGGAATCAACATCCAGCAGAAGACGTGGTCGGATACTTGGCTTGTCAACGGACTCGGCCTCTATATCACCGGTCTGTTCCTCAGGAAGCTGTTGGGCAACAACGAATACCGCTTCAGGCTCAAGAAGGACATGGAACGGGTCATCGAGATGGACAACGGTACCCAATACCCTATCTGTCAACCGCAGGTCTTGGAGCCTCCCGACCCAAACCAACTTGCGTTTATAAACCTGAAGGCTCCGTTGATTCTCCACATTCTGGACCGACGACTTGGGAAGTCTGGTACTTCGCTGGGCTTGTCTCGCGTCCTGCCGAAAGTTTTTCTGTCCGCTATCAGCGGTGAGATGCCGAACAACCTCATCTCGACGCACGCATTCCTTCGAATGTGCCGAAAAGTGAGCGGTATTGACCCTCGGTCTTTTGCCGAGCAGTGGATCTATGGCAGCGGGTGCCCGACTTTCGGTTTCTCAGCCAGCTTCAATCGGAAGAAAATGGCGGTCGAGATACAGATGCGCCAGGAGGCCCCGGCATTCAAAGTACACGAGAGCAGTGAAATCAACAAGTTGATGTACAAGCCCGTCCCGTTCTTCGAAGTATGTCGTTCATCCTCTACTAGCGTTGTCGTTCTCACAACCTCCCCAGGGTCAAATGACTATCCGCATTCATGAAGCCGACGGAACGCCGTACGAACACGTCCTAGACATCCGTAGCCCGTTCAAACGCTACGAGGTTCCCTTCAATACCAAGTACAAACGTGTACGGCGAAATACGAAGCGATATCTGGCTCGCCAGGCTGCTGCCCAAGCCGCGGCAGAAGGCGACGCGGAGGCTGCGGCGGCGATGGACATGGTTGACATGGGGTTCGGCCTCGAGATTTGGGAGAAGGAGAAGGAACGGGAGAACTGGAAGGTGGCGGATTGGACGGAAGAGGATGAGCAGAATATGTCCGGGCAGACGTACGAGTGGATCCGCATCGACGCGGACTTCGAGTGGATCGCGAACATTGCTTTCGACCAGAAGGACTATATGTGGGTGTCACAATTGCAGCGAGACCGTGACGTTGTCGCGCAGTACGAGGTATGTTTGCTGTTTTGCGTTACTGAAGCGCATGATATGCTTATCTACCTGCTCTTCAAGGCAATTTCTGTTCTCGCCAAGCAACCCAATGCGATCATCTCGAGCACGTTCACGAAGACTGTGCTTGTGACGAATTATTTCTTCCGTATTCGTTGTGAGGCTGCGCAAGCCCTCGTGACCGTAAGCAATATTTACTACTTACTGCTAGCTCCAGCGTTGACACCCTTGTAGTGTGCGATCCAACGTCTTGACTGGATCGGTCTCTTCCATCTATTCAAGCTCTTTCTCCGATACTGCTATGAGCCAGAAGACCCGAGTCAGGACCTGTTCCGCCACACCTACGTGCCTCGGCCAAACGAGTTCAGCGATTTCGCTGAATACTTTGTTCGCAAGGTTTGTATTCAGTCCTGCCGCAAGCTTGCTCGATCCTCATTGGTGGATGCAGAGTCTCCTGCAAGCGATCTCGCGCGTGCGCTTCGAGAATGGGAAGACTCCGGCAATCGTTCGACAGTTCTTGATAGACCAGCTTCGGTATAACGACAACACTTCGAACCCCGTACGTATATCCAAAAACATTGGCCGTTATTTCGCTCACATCGCCTAGTTCTCGGACGCTCTGTACATATGCTCCATCATTTCTGCACTCGCATGTGCCACCGTGTCCACCGTTCCTCCAGAACGAGGGGAGTTCGTCACCGCTGATGCTCGGACTCCGATGGATCCTGAAGACGAGAAGCTTCTGAAGGAAGCTGTGTCAGAGGTCGATAGGTATAGGAGCATGGACCGCTTGATACCTTCGGTACACAACGTCGTTTCCATTGCAACGATAGAGGTAAGCCCGCTGCCCTAACGTAAGTTGCTAACACTGATGGTCCCTCAGTTTTACCTCCTCTTGAGCGTTGCGAACTTGATACCACATGACCAGCGAATGCTCATCCCATTGACGAGGTGAGCAAGATGCGTGCCCCAAATCTCACTATGCGTGACTAACATGGCCTGTAGAGAGGGCAATTATACCCAAGTTCGCATGGCCGCATTCGATTCGCTTTTCTTCACGAAGTGGTACACACCTGCGATCACCCAGTACATCCTCGCTACCATGACCCACGACTCATCCCGCATCATTCGTCGACATGTGGCTCGCAACGCTTGTCAAAGCCTTGCGCTTCTCGTCACTATGGGTGAGATGGACGCTCTGAAAAAGTCCAAGTCTGTCCTCGTTGAAGAAGATGGTGTGGGAAACGAGAGCAAGAAAGAGAACCAGAAGAGCGAAGTCGACCTGATGTTCAAGGCACTCAGGAAAGATCAGGATGTTGGGAAGAACCCCATTCTCAGGAACTTCCTGCTTCCCATCGCTCTGTATGTATGCACTATCCAGCAAGAACATGATACTGATAGCCTCTTAGTTCCTCAGATGTCGATCGTGAAGTACGCTGGTGCCTCCTGAAGATGGCGGATCTCATCTTCCGCGCCGAACCGGAGGCTCTGCCTAAGGTCATCATCCACTTGCCCCCGACGCCTGTGGTGGAATCTGCACCCCCGCTGCCAATTCCTAAGCCTCCTCTCAAGCCACAGAGAACACTTTCGATCAAGGCTTCGGTGCCCAATATCAAGAGCCCCTTGACTCCCACAGTTGGTTCCACCAAGCTCAAGCTACCCGGGACTGGTACTCGCGTGGAAGTGACTGCCCGAGCACCGGAAACACCTCGCACTGAAGTGAAGAAAGTCGTACACGACGGTTTTGCCGTCCCTAAGCCCCCTGCTCCCAAGAGACCCGAGGCTAAGGTGGTTTCTAAGAATGTGCCGAAGGCCCAGTCGGGTGGCATGTCTACACAAGACCTTGTCGGGTGCCGCTCGACGCTCAAGAAGCTTGTCGCACACAAGTCTGCGCCATTGTTCAGGCAGCCCGTTGATCCCGTTCGAGATCGCGCTCCAGAGTACGTTGTGTTCGAATCAATGTTTCGTCACCGCTCTGATCGCTCGTAGTTACCTACAGGTGATCAAGAACCCTATGGATCTCGGTACCATGGGGGTCAAGCTCGACCAGGGCATGTACAAGAACCGTGCTGAGTTCGAGCAAGACTTCCGTCTCATGATCAACAATGCCAAACTCTACAATGCTCCCAGGAGCTTCGTGTACGATGAAGCGGTCCGTCTCGAGTCTTATTTCGACAAAGGTATGGCGATCGGAATGCAGACAAAGTGTAGCATACTCACTGAAGTTCAGAATGGGCGCGTGTAAACAAGACGCTGGAAGCCAAGGCTGCAACAACGCGCAAGCCAGAACCTCCCCCTGTGTCTACGCCCGTTGCCAAGACTCCGAGCATCAAGATCCACCCATCCGTCAGAATTCCCCCTACACCCTCGACACCAACGCCTACTCCGTCTACGCCTGCGGCTACATCTGCAACCCCTCGTCCTATTATCAAGCTCAAAGTTGGAGGCCCGAAGCTCAACAGTTCCCCTACAGCAAGTCCTGCGGCTACACCCGTCGCAGAGACTCCCAAGCTCAAGAAGCTGAAGGAGAAAAGGCCGAAGGAGCCTAAGCCTACACCACTAGCTACATCGACCACGGCGGAGTCCTACTTCGATGACCAGTCCGCGGATGCCGACCTCCTCGAAGAAGTGATCGCTATCGAAAGGGAGCAAGATGAAGTGCGGAAGCAGCGCGCGGTCAGCATGGAGAAGGACAAACGTGATCGCGATCGCGATCGCGAGAGGGAGAGGGAGAAAGAGAAAGAGCGAGAGAGGGAGAGGGAGAGGGAGAAGGACAGGGAAAAGGAGAAGGAGAAGGAGAAGGAGCGAGAACGGGCCAAGGAGAAGGAGCGCGAAGCAGAGCAGAGGGAACGAGAACGGGAACGAGAACGGGAGCGCGAGCGCGAGAAGCAAGTACTACCGAAGGTGATCATCGGCAAGCGGAAGAAGGCGACTCCCATCGATGAGGACGACGAGGACGAGATACTCGCTCTGGCGACACCTGCGAAGAAGGAGAAGTCAGCAGCGCCGTCACCTGCTCCTCTCGCAGGTCCTTCAACCGTGTCCTCCACACGCAATTCCGAGAAGGGCAGTGCTAGACCATCTCCCGCTCCAGCTGCGGTCCCTCTGGTCAAAAACGGCGTACCCAAGAACGACAAGATACCCAAGGAGGCGTCCATCCCGAAGATCTCTATCAAGGGAAAGGAACGTGAGGTGCCCACCCCTGTCTCTACGCCGAAGCCGAAGAAACCGTCTCCGCCTCGTCAGAGTACGACTCCCATCAACGAGAGGAAATGCAAGGATATACTCCGCACACTCACCAAGATACCCGACGCCGCCCTCTTCCTCCAGCCTGTCGACCCCGTCCGCGATGGATGCCCCACGTACTACGACGAGATCAAGAACCCAATGGACTTCGGCACTATGCAAGCCAAGCTCGCGCAAGGCGAATACCAAACGATGGAGGAATTCGCCAAAGATGTCGAGCTGATTCTCGCCAACTGTCGGCAGTTCAATCCACCGACAACGTATCCCGTGCACTGTGCAGATGTGGTCGAGAAGGCATGGAAGTCCTTATGGTCCAAAGTCATGGTTAAAAAGCTCCAGCCGAGCGAGAAGAAAGCACTGCAGGGTCTCATGAACAAGCTGGTCGCAGATCCTATGTACGTTCTTGAGCTTGCGTTCTCTTACAGCTACTGATGTTTTGCAATCGACAGTTCCTTCGTATTCCGCGAACCCGTCGACCCCGTCCTCCTTCAGATTCCGACCTATTTCGACGTCATCCCCAAGAAGAACGCGCGAGACCTACGCACGATCCGACAGAAGCTCGACGCAGACAAATATGACTCCGTCGACGCTTGGGAGGCCGACATGGACCTGATGATCGACAACGCGCTGCTATTCAATGGTGCCGACTCGGAGGTCGGCATCATCGCAGTGCAGGTCCGCGACAAGTACAAGGATATGTTGGCAAACATCAGAGGGACCGCCTCCAAGCGCAAGGGCAGCGAGAAGCAGGGCACTCCGCAACCCACCAAGAAAGTGAAGCTCAGCTGATCGCCTTTGGTCGCTCGACGCTGTAGTACACGTATATCGGCAGTGCTGTGTTGTTACATATTGTATGTTTATTACCTTGCTATCTTATTCGCGCATTGCAACCGGGGTGAAATGAACATCCGTGTCCGGGCTTGAGCCTGGCTGCTTGAGCCGCTGGATTTGGATTGTGACGAAGGTTGCCTTTGCCAAGCCTTGACATCATGCTTGCGCCGTCGTCTCGTTGCCCTGGCCCAGTTGCCGCTGCTTCTCTCCAGACCACCATGATCTCGACGTCCTCGACTTTACTTCTGCTATGCACCGTTCTCGTCCTACTGCCGACGCAAACATACGCGTTTGGCGCTGGTGAGATCCCGGACTTTGCGTACCTCAACGGTGAGACATGCATCACAGATCTCCGAACAAGCATCGACAGCCAGGCACTAATCATCGCATGGCTTGGCAGACAAAGCCTTCCGTCATGGTGACATCGAGAACGCGCTCGCCGACTTGGCGAAGACCGCGGCTGGCGGCGCCGTCGCAGGCGGAAGCTTGCTCGGCTTCGCGCAGTCCATCATCGGTGCAGCGACTGGAGGATCCAAATTTACCAAGGAAGATGTGAAGAAGGTGTACTTTGTACGTTGTGGTATGCCTCTGCTTCTCAATTGCGTCTGATCTCGTCGATGGCAGGGCAATTGGTTACGAGACTACTCGCAAGCGATGGATATCGCGGGCCTGAGCAAGCTCACTGCAGATACGCTTGTGCTCATCGTATCGGTCCTGGGATTCTTGGTAAGTGTGGCCACCATATCCAGTTTGCGAGCTGTAGTTGACATGAACGCGACCAGACGTTCGGCTTCGCCACCGAGGAATACCAAGTTACCGCCGATCGCCTCGGCGTGTACCTACCTGTTGAACATATCGACAACCCCAAGTACGCTAGCCATGCCTTCTTCCATCTATTGATGTTCACGTGTTATTTTCCATTTCTCAGAGGCTACGCTGAGCAGGAGGGCGATGCCAGGCGGTTCCACCCTAAACTCAGGCCACCCGTCGATCCCGAAGAGCTTGAGATCGACCCGCGTACTGGAATGAAGGTGCGCTTGTTCCCGTAGATTGCGTAGGCTATGTCGTAATGATGTTTTCCGCAGAATTACATGGCTACAGAGGGCCGTGGCTGGGATACCTCCACCGCACACATTCGGCGCACCTTCAAAGCCTGTATCCAGTACGGTCGCCGCGCCCAGGGTCGGGAAGGTGCAGACCTTTGGGAAGCATTCCGTCTCTTGGGCACTGGCCTCCATACAATGGAGGACCTCCTCGCACACAGCAACTGGTGCGAGATTGCACTTCGAAAGATGGGTCATGAGCAGGTCTTCTGCCATGTCGGAGATAATGGTGCGTACTTTGGGACCTTCGAATTGCCTTGGCTGATTAAAAGCCCAATAGTTGTCATCGACACGCCCAATGGTCCTGCACCGCCGCTCGTAACAGGCACCTTCGGCAGTGCAGATTTCTTACACTCGCTTATGGGCGAAGCGACAGAGTCGGTCATCGATCATTCTACACATAGATGCTATGTGCTGACGTATTTCTACAGCCATCTGAGCCAAGCGAGTGTCGTGGACCTGTCAAAGAACCTCAACAATGCCTCGCAAAACGGCGGAGACTCGTCCATGTTGCGTTCACTCCTCGAGAAGCTCCCGATTGGCGGCTCGCACGACGAAGACAAGGTTTCGCAGGCGGATGAAATGCAAGAGCAAGCCAAGGCGTACCAGTTCAACCCTGACGACATCATGCCAGCTGAAGTCCAAGATCAGCTGCTTCAACTGCTCAAATGGCGCGACGATATCTACAGAGATATACTCAAGAAGATTGAGATGGTACCCGGGCTCGAGAGTCTTATCGAAGCGCTTACGAACGCGCTCAATGCCTGTAAGGACGAAATTGGTCTTTGCTCGTGTATGTTGCGCTGACATTATCACCCAGTTGTATACACTATTCTTGCACCTTATCTCACCGTGCGTTCAGCACTCATGGTCTCTGATAGCGTTGTTCACTGAAGTGTCTCGTTCACAGCCCGTCCTTCAACAGGTGACTGCGGTCCTGAGCGAGGGCAGTAAAGCTGTCATCGACTCCGACGACCAATACGAGGTCTGTAATACGTATCTCCGATAGAACGTTCCGCAGGCTTAACGTGTGACAGGTCTTCAACAACCCAGATGCTTCGGACCCGTCCCACAGTTTGCTATCAAAGGTACCGTGCACTTATGCTATCGTTGATATACTCCACTCATGTGACTCTTTCAGGACCATTTCTCCCTCATTCTGAATGAGCCCGCGGGGAAGACAGCCCTCGTTGTCGTCCGATACACCGTTAAGCTCATTGTTGACGTGCGCGCGCTTATAATCGCAAGTATTGCCATCTGCCTAACTAGTCAACAATAGGCATGGTATAATCATGAAGAGACTCCCGACCGGGTTGTTGACCGGATCCTAGAAGCCTTCCACCATCCATACTTTAATGTCGGACGCTCCCGTATCCAGCAAGAGATGTTCGAGGAGATGGAGCGCTGGATCGGAGGCCTTGGTCCCGAAGAGTCTGAACGCGTTCTTGCAGCGTTGACCAAGGCATGTTTGACTTTCCCTAATCACCGGCGGGAGACAGGGCTCAGCCTGATTCTTGATGCAGGAGAGCGTGCGGGCTGGCAAGAACAAGCGGCAGGGCTCGGACGACGACATCACTTCGTCCGACCAAGTGTATGGCCAAGTGCACGGCGAGGCAGCACACGGGTCATACGCACAGGGCGGCTACTACGGCGGGGCAGCCACATCTAACACGTACGGCTCTGGCCAGAACAGACCGCAGCATGCGCAAACGTACGGTGCGAGCGGCGGAGGATACGACTCCACAAACCGATACGGCGGTAAGCGTCTGCCTCTCGATCTGTCGAGACACCATTGATGCTGATGGTGGCGGGTGTTCGCAGCGGCGGACAGCGGGTACTCGGGGCGTGCCGAGGAGCAGGGCGCGGACGCCTACGGACGCTCATACGGAAGCGGTCGTCGCACCGAAGAGGCACGGTACGGCAGCGGTGATGACGACTACACCTCGCGCCAGCGTCCGTCAGGGTACGGCGAGGGCGGCTATGGCGCCAGGCCTGCGCAGCGCGACGAGGACGCCCGCGGGGAATCGTGTGGGTACGGCCAGCAAGACGAGGCCTATCGCGGCGCACGGCGCACCGAGCCGTCCGCGCAGAGCGGATACGCGCCGTCCTACCAACCTGCGTACGTCCCGGCCTCGGAAGGCTACGGGTCGCGCGACGACTACGGAGCGTCCTCGGGCTATTCGACCTCGGGCTCCAGGCGCGACACGGCGGACTATGCACGCGAGGAGCGTCAAAACGCGGCATACGGGACGTACGCGACCGAGAGCAGCGCGTACGGACGGCAGAGCACGTACCAGGAGCAGTCGGGCTACGGCCGCCGCGAGGAGGATTACGGAGGGTACGGGGGCCGCGAGGAGCGCACCGGAGGAGGACATGGTGCGGGCGAAGAGGCCCCGCGTCATCATGGGCGCAGGAACCAGGACGCGGAGGGCTACGAGGGCGGCTTCGGTGAGTCCGAGCGTCGCACCTACGGCGGTGGCTACCGCGAGAGCGAGGGCCGGGGAGGCTATGGCGAACGCGAGAGCGGTGGTACGGCGCTGGTGGGTATGGTCAGACCGAGAGCAGCGGCTACGGCGGTGGCTACGAGGCCCGCGAGAGCTATGGTGGTGAGTCTCGCGGAGGCTACGGAGGCAGCGAAAGCTACGGTGGGGGCTATGTTCAGAGCGAATCGCGCGGATACCGAGGCGGCGATGACACCTTCGGCGCCGAACGTCTGAGCCTGAACGATGACAACGAGGACCAACCACGCCAGCACCGCCAGCACCATCACCGCCGTGACGAAGACGAATACTAGGCGCATCAGCAGAAGTGGAAATGATGTATTTCAGTGTACAGTATACAGAGTTTGAGAAGCACACTTGTTGTTACGTGACGATCTGCATGAAACGGCGGTGGCGCAGGAGTAAGGTGACCGAGGCTCGGTCTGGGGACCTCGGTGGTGATGTGAATGCGGAGCGTCGTCGGAGGCAGGGAGGCTGGCGGATGGGCTGGGGGGCGCCCTGGGAAGCCGGGGCCGTGCCTGCGTGCCCTCGCACCGACCACGCGACGGGACAGCGTCCGAGAAGGCGCGAAGGCCTCTTCTCGCGGTGCGCGTGGGCTGGGAGGACAGCTTGTCGGAGGAGGAGGCGCATCTCCGATAGCCGCACGGTGGTGCAGGTGCCCCGCCGGATTCATTCAGCGGAGGGGAGGGGCCGCCTCGTGCAGCGCGCCCAGTTGCGCCTCGTCACGACACCGAAGATGGCAGAGCGCGGCCTGAGGTGATGTCTGGCCAGGGATGCATGCGCCGGCGGTCGCAGATATCGACGCAGCGTAAGGAAGGCAAAATGGGCGCCTGCAGGGAGGGCAAAGCAGCGGCCCCAGTGTGGCGGTGCCCCCATCGGCGACTTTGTGGGCTGGCACACGCACGCACACGCTGGGCGAGAAGAAGACCGGACCGTGCGTGCGTGCGCGCGCGCGTCGCGAGAGCCGCAACCTACGCGGAGTTGGCCTCGCGGGCGGACTAGCTGGCGCAGGGTCGGAGGGACTCCGCCGGGGGGTTGTGTTGGACGTCGCGCGCACACGCGTCTGGCGGGGCGTGGGCCCTGGTGTACACCTAGATGGGCCCGGATGCGCCGCCGCAGGGGGCATGTGTGCGCCGCCAAGTGCGCCAAGTGGGCGAGGGCGCAGGGGCGTATATACGCGCGGGAGCGAGGGAGCGAGGGCGCGCAGCCCGCCAGGCCCGCGCTGGGCTGGACGCAACGGGCAGGGGCGAGCCGGCGCGGGGGCTCCGGCGGGCTGAGCAGGAAGGTTTGCCGGGGAGGGCGACGAGAGCAAGCACGGCGCGCGTGCCAAGGGCCCTTTGCGCGATCGCAGATGGTCTGGCGTGGGAACTGCCGCGCAGATGAGGGAGGGGCACCCTGGCGAGGAGCGAGCGTCGACGTTGTCAGCGTGTGTGCATCGATGGAGGGCGTGTCGAGGTTGGCGAGGCGACGGCGGAGGAGGCGTCGACGTCGGAGGAGGCCTGAGATAGTTGCCGGCGGCATTGGCCACGTGGGTCGCAGAGATGGACTCCCCGGATGGCAATGGATGGCGCTCCCCGAAGCGTGTCCTCTCCTCCGCCGGCATCCTCTGATTTCTACGTCCCCGCCCTGCTTATAACGACCATGCCCCAGTCTCCATACCCTCCGCCTCCCTCACGCCCTCCACCGAGCAGCGTCCGCACGCCCAGCGACCATGCAGCGCCATGGCCACCCGTCTGCAGCTGGGTCTCCCGACGCCCCGCCGCCCTCGCCCCAGCCCGACCAGGACTCGGGCGACGAGAGCGACTCTAGCTCCGCCTCCGACCGCTCCCTCATGAGCGTGTCCGTACACGCCAGCTCCGTCACCTCCATGGGCAGCGTCCGCGCCGGCTCGCCGACGCCCTCTGTCATGACCATGAACAGCTGCATCCGCGCCAACGTCTTCCGCCAAGAGTACGGCCGTGGCCTCAACAATTTCTCAGAGGTCTACCGCCTCCCGGCCGACGAGGACGAGTTTGAGCGACTCGGTACGCACCCCGCCACAGCTGCTGGTTTTCCGCCGCTGACGTGCTCCCAGACTACCAGCACCTCATGTTCATCGAGGTCATGGGCAAATATCCCCAGCCGCTCTACGAAGTCCTCGCGTACGAGCCCGGCGTCCGCAAGTCGGTTGTCGACCTCGGCTGCGGCAGCGGGAGCTGGTCAGTCCCGTGATAGTTTGCGCCGCATCCCGCCGCTAATAATGAATGAACGTCCCGGTGTGCACAGGATCCTCGACGTCGCGCACGACTTTCCTCACGTGGACGCAGTCGGCGTCGACCTCATCCCCCTCCAGGTCACCTGCACCAACGGCGAGTGCCCCAGCAGAGCCCAGGGCTTCCGCCACCCGTCCTGTCGACACATGCCGCCAAACTGCAGGTCTGTCCCACACTAACGCTCGGCAAGCGTAGCGGACATGCAACTGACGGGCGCCGCGCGTCGCAGGAGCGAGATCGACGACATCAACCTCGGGTTGCAACACTACACAAGCGAGTTCAACGTCGCCCACGTCCGTCTCGTCTCGTCTGGGGTGAGTCTTGTCCGCCGATCGCGTCCCCACCGGCGGCGCACTGTTCCTCCCTCTCCGCACGCGTGCAAGCGTGATCGCGATCGCTCACGCTCCCCGATTGCCCAGATCCGCGACTACCAGAACCTCATCGATCAGATTGCCCTGACCCTGAAGCCGGGCGGCCTCATCGAGCTCACCGAGTTCGACTTCCGCGTCTACGGCGCGGACAGGCGGCCTGTGCCGCTCGCGTCGCAGCCCAGCGCTCTCGCCCGCTGGATGAGTCTTGCACACACCGCCGTCCAGCAGCAGGGCGGCGAGCCCGACGCCGCCAACCATCTCTACCGCTGGACGACCGCCCACCCGGCCTTTTACGACGTCGAATACCGTGAGTGGTGGTACCAGACGTCGACGTTCTACCCTGGCAACGACGAAGTTGCGCGCACACGGAATCGCCATGGCGCCCTCATGCGCGACGACATTCTTGTGAGTCGTCTTCTTGGCTTGCCTCATGTTTGCTCGGGGGTTTGACACGTTGGCAATCACAGGCATTTCTTCTCTCTGGTCGGCCTTTGCTCTTGGGAACTGGACTTCCTGAACAGATTCTGGATCCGATCGAGGAGGCGGCGCGCCAAGAGCTCCTGGAGGGCCGCACCCCTAATTATATTCGCCTGGAGCAAGTCTACGCACGCAGACGATAACATTCGGCCCCAGAAGCTCGCGACATTACAAAAGCATACTTTCGATCATCTTCTCTCCTTCATATGCCCCATCTTGAACCATGCTCTCATTCTGCACCTGCGTACCATACTATCCTGCGTCCTGACTTTTGCTCTCGTATCGTGTCCTGTTCTGCAACCACCCGCACTGTACTTTCACCCGTAATCCTGTCCCATACCTCTGTTGTCACTCTCGCACGCAACGCTACCGCGTCCATATTTATTACAGTCATCGTAGCTGACTCCCAACACCCACCTTTTGACGTGTGTGCACGCGCCCAGTCACGTACCCCGCACTAGTCTGCGGCCCAGCACGCTTGGATGCGCTCGGGCCTCTGCTTGCGGTGCTCCGTGACGGCCAAGGCCATGCCAAACCTGCACTAAAGAGCTACGCACCAAATTGGCCCCGCCGCCGGCAGCCTCGTGGCGCAAACCGGCGCCCCCCTCGGCCTCGGGGCACACGTTTCGCGGAAGCAAAAAAAACATTGACACGATGGGATTCGTGATCGACGGATGCTGCGCCGCCACGGCTCGTGCGCTGGCGGCGCGGGCGCGCGCGCCGGGTGTTGCGCGGCGACGGAGATTTTTTCTCTGTGGGAGGACGGTGCCAGGGGGCCGGCGCGGGCCCCGCCTGCCTTTTGGGGGCGCGCACTCGCCGACGCGTTGTGGCAGCGCTCTCATGCGTGCGCGACCCGGGTGGACCCTGTGCCGTGTCCACGCCCTCGCGCGGAGAGGATTCTCGCGGGGTGTCAGCGTCCGCGCTCGCCGGGGCTTCGCGCGCATGGCTCGTGTGCTTGTACTTCTCTTGCGTCTGGCCCCCCAGCCTGCCCAGACGTTGTGCTGGTGTGTGTGTGGAACGCAGGCGGAGGCCGCGAGCACCCTGCAGGTTGGCGCCGCCTTCTCGAGCCATCCGCCGAATGTGACGTGCTATTTGTATTTCGCGCAGGGGGACCCCGCGTGTGCAGGCCCCTGCCAGGCGTGACCGCGCCGGACGACCCCAGAGGCGTGCGTGTACTGCGACCGCGTCAGGATGACGACGCGATTTCGCTTGGCGCATGTGGTTGCGCACGCTTCTGGAGGCTTGTCTGGCTTGTGCGGGCGGGCTTCTCGGGACGAGGGCGCGCGGATCAGGCTCTGGGTGAGGCCCCTCCCGACGATGTCTAGCAACGCGCTATATATCTATCGCGGAGTCCGTGCTTGGTGCATGTCGGGCGGGGCCGTCCCGCTCGCGCGCCTCCTCGCTGTGCACTCCTCCCGCTGCCCGCGTCTTCGCCGCCGTACGTCGCTTGTCGCGTTGGTGTTGGTCGCGTGAGGCGCGTTATCGTGATCGTGACCAACTCGAGGATGAGCACATCCAGTGACCTTCCTTTTCTAGCTACTTTATTGCCCCTCTTGGACATCCATCCCTCTGCGCCGTCGCACCGATGTCGGTCGCAGCCCCCTTCAGGCTCGTCTCTCGGCCTCTCCCCGGAGTTGGCAAAGAGTCGCAGCGATACATTCCGCGGGAAAGCCAAGGTCAAGCCAAGCTCCTGAGCTTGAGCTAGGTCGGAAAGCTTGACCATTCCTTGCGCGGTATTGACCAGCACCACTCCATCGCGACCGCGCAGCATTGATCTTGTGTAACTTACAAGTGACGGTATGCGAGCGTATCCCATGTAAGCATGCTTTGTCCACACCTGATGCAACACTAATCGTCACCTTCCACACCATCTCAGACGCACCGAGATCCTGCTGGCGATTGGGAGGCTGGACCGCACATTCGCTGGCCCCGCAGGGGCGCACGGCTCTCCGGACGAGAGGTCACGACGCAGACGGATGCCCTCGCCGCAACCTTAACGGAGTTCATTGTCCCCGCAGCCATCACGCCGCGAGGCACCCCATCCATGATGCACGGCCGCCATCGGGCCATCCAGGCAAGCTCGCGCTGTCCGATTAGCCTCTGCTGACCTGAGCACAGGCCCCGCGCCCCCCTGCCGCTGACCCTGTATTTGCGCTGTGCCTGGCGGCCCGCCGCGAACGTGGCTGCTCTGAACTTTGCGCTTTGCGCACGCCAGATGCGCGTCCCACGCACCCCATTCATGTCATCACGCACGCTGGGGCTCGCTGTTCGGCCAGGCACAGCCTCCGCCGCCTCCGCGGACACGGGCTGCCTAAAGCTGCCTGCCGCACGCACGCACTGCGAGCGAGTCGCCCGCCCTCCTTCGCCCGCAGCCTCCACAATGTTGCACTACGCCCTGCTGCTCGCGCTGCTCCAGGCGGCCGCGCTGTGGGCCGCCCGCGCGCACGCACAGTGCACGCCGCACGGCACGCTCGCCTTCCGCTCGCCCGTCACCGCCGCACCCGGTCTCGCCGCGACGCCGATCTTCGCGAACCTGACGACGCCGCGCGGCATCACGTTCGACGCCGCGGGCAGCCTGCTCGTCGTCGAGCGCGGGCTCGGCGTCACCGCGTTCACGCCGCATGCGCCCGCCTGCGACGGCTGGTTCCGCTCCGTCGTGCTCGCAAACGCGGCCCTCACGCAGGGCATCCAGGTCGACGGCGCGCGCCTGTACGTGAGCACGTCGGGCGCAGTGCTCCGCTACGCGTACGACGCCGCGACGCGCACGGTCAGTGGGACGCCGACGGTGGTTGTGGATGGGATCCCGCCCGACGGAGGTGCGTGACGACCCCCTGCGAGTGATGTTGCGGGGCTCACATGCTCTCCCAGAGCTCACGACCCGCCCGATCCTGCTCTACCCGCCACGAACCCGACACACCTCCTCGTCTCGAGCGCACTCGGCACGAACATCGACCCCACCGCGCGCAACGCGTCGTCGGGGCGCTCGCAGGTGCGCCTCTTCCCGCTGCCCGCGCGCACGTCGGCGAACGCGTCCGCACACGACTTCTTCGCGGGCGCGCTCCTCGCGTTCGGGATCCGCAACCCCGCGGGGCTCGCGTTCCTCCCGCGCACTCGCCAACCTCTGGGTCGTCGACAACGGCGCGAGCATCGACAACGTCACGGGCCTCACGCCCGCGTTCGTGAACGACAACCCCGCGGACGAGCTCGAGTTCGTCGACGTGTCTGCCGGGGCGCGCCAGAATCGGTTCTATGGCTTCCCGGACTGCACGACGGTGTGGAACCCCCGCGCGGACCCACGGGCGACCCGCGATTCCTGAATTTTACGACGGGCGAGCAGTTCAGCTTGCAGCTCGAGCCGGAGAGGGGCGATGCGTTCTGTCAGAACCCGAAGAATAACGTGCCCCCAAGACTGTCCTTCCAGGTGCGCTTGAGTGCTCGATATGAGTGGCAGTAGTGTGACAAGCGCTGGCTGCGCAGGCCCACTCTGTCCCACTGGACATCAAGTTCTTCCTCCCAAAGGGCAGCAACAACGCAAAGGTTGCATTGCCTGCGTCCTGGAGCGGCGACGCGTTCGTGTCGTTCCACGGCAGTTTCGACCGGACGCCGCCCACAGGCTACGGAGTCGTCAGGTACGCAATTCATTGCAGCTCACAGACGCGATGAGCGACGCTGAAATGTAACACAGGGTCCCTTTCACCGGGTTGCAGCCCTCGGCGCCGCCCTCGTCGCAGACGGGATTCACTTTCCTGGCACAGGCGACCAATTTGACCAGTTGCCCGGCACATGCATCCGCCCGGTCGGCCTGGCCTTCGCAGACGACGGACGTCTCTTCGTGAGCAGCGATTCCAGTGGGGAGCTCTTCGTCATCTCCAAGCAAACGTAAGGTTCCGCGAGTGAGAAAAATATGAATCGACGTTGTACAAGTATTACATGTAACATTACATGGAGCGCTTCGTTTGGTTTCATTCAGGAAGACGTCCAGAAATTTACTTTGCCTTCTTCATAGCTTCAGGGACCTTCGCGCCGATACCCAGGCTGCTCGCCTGGCCGTCGAGCATACCAAGCAAGTGGCAGCTGCTGAGGATCATGAACAGAAACAGCGGGCCATGGACCCAGCGTGTCTCGGTCGTGGGAGCCCTGCAGCACTCATCAGCGCTCCCTCGAGCTGTCTGACGGAAGAGATACTTACGACATGAAGCAGAACTGCGCCTGCTGCGCGACCATGACGAGCGAGACGATCGTGAGGAGGTTTGGGTTTTGCTGCAGGCCAACCTTGCTAGCGGGCGGCGCAAAGGTGCGGTAGACCCAGAGTCCGAGGAAGAAGATCGCGTTCTCGGCGATAAAGACGGCGATGGGGTAGTCGAAAAGCCCTGCACCGTACTCGGCGTCGCCACCTGGGGTGATCTTCGTGTCTGATATGCGCAAAGGTTAGTGCCAATACATGACGCGGCCCGGGTGCGGCTGTATTTACTGACCTTGCCGGTGGGAGGGCCATTCAAGCAGGAAGTGGCTTGCTGCAGTCGCCACGATCACAGCGAGATCTCTCGGGGGCGCGGGCACGCGGGCGATGACCTTGTATGCGATCGCGACGAGAACGCCTGCACATGCGTGAGCCAAGCAAGCGACAAGCGGAAAGGGGTAAACGCACCAGAGGCAGCCATGCCAACTAGCGAGTGACTCAGAGGGTAGTCATTCGTGTACGGGAAGCACCCGCCGCTCTTTGCGATCTTTGTGTCGAGGTTGAAAGATTCGATGCCAAGCATCTGCAGGACAAAGAAGAGCGCGTCCGGAGCTATGCCTGCAAAGGCCAGCACGAGGAGGGGTATCCGGGGCGCGAATGGCTTCGCAATAAGACCTGTGCACATTGTAAGTTTGGCTTGTATCGCGCAAAACTGCAGTGAGACTCACCAGATGCGTAGTGTCCAATCCACATCTTGTGAGGTTCAGATCAATGCCAGACTGTTTCTCTGTGTTCGTGGGTGTGTACGTTGGGAGCAGGAGACGACATATTGCACGAGTCGAAATATAGAGTGGTGGTGGTGGAGGCGTATGCTGGGTATGACGAAATGGTGTGGGGTAAGATGCAGAACGAACGGATCAACCGATCATTGCCCTCCGAGATCTAATCTTATCTCTTGAAGTCCGAGTCCGAGTCCATCTCAGGCTCGTAAGTCAATGCATACAAGAGGCGACGCTATTGCACGCTTTGCCGCGATAATATATAGCGCTTCTGCTACAGCCTGCAAAGTTGTGATACGACATATTCTTGCCAGACATCAAACGGGGCGACACCGACTCCCGTAGATCAGCAAGCAGCTCCAAAGCGTCATTTACACAGCTAGCCTCTCCGTCCGGCTCAAGGTCTCCGAAGGGTGAACGCATGGTGAGGAGCCCAAGCTTCAGCCATCAGCCACAACGCGATCTATACCACGAGATAGTGCAGTCGTTGTGGGCGGGGAGCGGGAGGAAGCGGAGCTCGGGGAAGGCATCGAAGAGGAGCGGCAGCACGCCGTCTTCACGCAGCATGCGCGTCACAAACAGCAACAGCCGTAGCGCGCGCGATCCCTCGAAGGACGCGCGCAGGATATGCAGCGCGTCGTCGAATCTGTCGGCCGTGACGCGTGATCGGCCGCGACGTCTCGAAGGAGAGGGTGTGGGTGTGTGGCGCGCAGAGGACCAGGAAGAAGTCGCCGACGTAGGAGGAGTCGTGGTCCATGACGAGTTCGAGTTCGTGCAACACAGGGAGTGTGATCCCGCGGTATTCGACCTCCTGGGCTAAAACAGGGAAGACGCCGTTGAGCATGGGATGGGAGATGAAAATGTAGACGGTGCCGCCTATTTGCACGCGTGGGTTATGCTTCGGATTCGCTCTAGTTGCGACATTCCGAGAGGTAGCACGTCCCGAATAAGTGCGTGGCCGCTTTTCATATGGTAGCGGAGATCGAGTAGTACCGCGTCTCCGTTCCGGACGATGAATTATTGCAGAAGGCCAGCGCGTCGCAGGAGTATGAGGATGGGTCACCAGAACCTATGGCGAGGATACGGCCGTGGCCCTCCAGCCTTGGCAGACGTGCAAGACCAGCAACGTGAAAGGCAGACCATCGTTCTGTAACGTATTGTAGGTGCCGTGCTCGAAGATGATGAGGAGGACCAAGACCGGAAAACTGGACCCGACGGAGAACGACAAGACGTACTGCTCCGTGCACTTGTATCAGAATATGTGCACGTGATCATGTACTACGACTCACCTTTCTGAAGTGACGCGTGTGAATACTTGAGCAGTAGAGTCATGAGTTCTATAGACATGAAGTTACTTGAGGTTCCCTAGTGTGATCTGATCGATTGTTGATATCCAGTTAGCTGCGGTTGGAAAACATGCGCTGTGTAGTACACACTGCGGTGCCGCACATGATAGCCTGCCCTTGGAAGAGAAGAGCAGATACCATGCACCCCGACAAGCCCTTGACTCCCTCCATCCTCGAATCTAATCACCTTGCGGGGTTGCCCATCTGTAGGTTCGCAATCCCATGCGAGACTCACAGCCCCCACAGGCCGACGGCCAAGATGGCTGATTTAGTGTATGCATGGACTCAGTACATTGGACATGCATATAAGGGCACCTGGAACGTAATCGCGTGAACTAGAACAGTGCTCGCATAGCCTCTCTATCACATAAGGGAGGACATACCTAGCACGGCCGCTGGATTGGATCGTAACATCGCTGATTGACCACAACATCCGCATGAAGTTATGATGATGCATGGGCAAAGCTGTCAGGCAGGATGTCGTGAGCCATAACCATGAAGACGCACCATGGACTAGCGAATACAACTATCCCAAATGGCACAGTATCCTAGGCCACAGCACCGCCTCAGATATCTGCCTTTGCGGACACTTGCGAAGACTCCACCGCCTCAGCACGCCCCAGAACCCAATCGGATGTGCGTTCAGGGTTGCCTCTTGGCGGCGGTGATATGTGGATATCGCTGCCTCAATCCAAAGTGCAGGTCGTGAACGCCCGGTGCTACGCCGAATTGCCAAAGACAGACGTATTCACAAGGATCGCGCTCGTACGCTGCATGCCGACGTCGAAGGAGTCGGGGCGAGGATCAACAGTTTAGAGCTGGTCGCCCAGGGTTCATCGAGACACGGGTCGACCGACGCCGTCTTCTCCCGAGGCGACGTCCGCCCCACAATTCGGAGCTCGAACTGTGCAGGGAAGGACGATAAGCACGTCAGCGAGAGCCTCCGGCCGAGACAAGTTATCAGCGTACTAGCTACCTGGGGTTATCCACATATCCGCTTGCCATGGCGTCGCCGGAAGGGCGACAGCTCGCATGCGAGCAACAGCGCACACACCTACTTCATCTCGCGTCTTTCGCACTCCCGAGGCACACAGGCGTATGATCGGAATACAACGAAGCCGCATTGTACATAAATATAATCTTCAGCACATTGGGTGGAGGGAGGCAGGACAGTAGCAGTAAATCGGTACTATGGCAGGAAGCGCGTAAGTTTGGGGAGCCGAACCGGGGTATTGCGATGCAAAAACGTTAGAAGGGCTATGGTACGAAGAAGCCGAAAGACTCAATAACGATCGATATTTTACCGTTCGAAATGGAGGAGGGAGTAGTTTAATAATGGCGCACTGGCGCGTGAATGGACGCTCGCGAAGCGGAGCACATGCAGGTCTTAACAATGCAGGATCAAATGGAGCGAAGCGGAGGCAGCGGAAAGGCGTGGTGGACGAAGGAAGTTAATGTTCGAGATATACATAATAAGGATACGGGAGCAGGTGGGATAGGCATGGGCGCAAGCGAGCAAGTGGGCGAGACCAGGCATAAATATGGTGGCGCGCAGCGGGCGACAGGACATATGAAGCTTGTGTAGTCGGTGTGCCAGCGAGACAGCAGAACGAAGACGAGCGTATAATGCGTGTTTGCGCATGGGCGTTACGGTAATGGAGATCACTGCACGTTCATCAAGAAGCTTGATTAAACCGAGGTCTGAGTGACGATCACGGAGCTGTCAGATCCTTGCGAGATGAGACAGGTATCAGGGCCGTGCGTACATTACTTTTGTTGATTACCGCACGACGCTGTTTGAAAAGTTGAGCAGCAGGATCGCATCGTCGACCTTGACACCCGTCGTCTTCTCAATCTCAGCAAAAGAGAGGGCGCCGACGGCGACCGAGATGTCTCGGCGGCCCTGCGGGGGATAGTCGACGAGCTTCTGAACCACCGATGGTGCAGCCACAGGAGGATACGGCGAGGATACTGGGGATGGGGTGACCGCCTCCTGGAAGTCCTCCTCACTGGCCATGTCCGATGACCGAGAGTTAGACGCGTGCGTGTACATCCGATTACGAGAGTCCTCGGCATGGACCTTGGATCGCAGTGGTTCACGTGTGAACGGCTTGTCCGTCGCCATGTAGTCCTCGGAGGGGTCCGCGTAGATCGGCGAGCCTTCCCTCGACACATTACGAGAGACGTCGTTGTAGTTCGACAGCTCGTCATCATCGTCAGAACCAGAAACCTGTTTTGACCGTTTGCGCGCGGTCTGTCGCAAATTCCTGAACCAGTTGGTGACCTTGCCCACGTCCATGTTGATCTCGAGGGCCAGCGCACCTCGCTCCTCGATAGACGGTGTCGCTGTCCGCTGGAAGAGCTGCTTAAGCGCCTCGAGCTGGTAGGGCTCGGGCCGAGTGCGGCGAGAGCGACTGCTGACTGACGACGTGCGCTCGGACATGGCCGCAGTGTACGGAGTGGGACGGGGAGACGACGCACGACTGTCCAAGAAAGAGGCTGCGCTAGGCGAACGCCGAGCCCTTGGCGGAATAGGGTTGTTCGGCAGCGAAGGATGACCCTTGGTAGGAGGGACTGCTAGTGACGGGTGCGCGACGCTGGACGACGGGGGGAACGATGAGAAGGGGTGTTGTCTCGACGAGGACGCACTGGGCGTGCCAGACGCAGCGAGAGCATCCTCGTCCTCCTTGCGCTTTTTGGCGATGCTGCGCTGATTCTGGAACCAGTTGGTTACGCTTTGATAGCGCCTGATATGAATAGGGTGCAATGTGAGTTCCGCAGAATTCTGTCCGCGTGGGAGAGGAATTAGACATACATTCCAATTCGAAGTCCGAGTTCTTCTCTTTCCTCCTTTGAGGGATGCGGGTTCGCATCGTAGAGCTTCCGGAGCTCCTCAGTTTGGGCGGTAGAGGGACGCGAGCGGCCTTTCCTAGGCATGCTTGTGTCTGAGTCAAATAGATGGCGGTGCTGGGGATTGCCTGCGTAGAAGGCCGACTGCTGTCGGTGATGCACAATTTGCGGCAGCCTGTCGGAGTATTCGTCCTCAGAGAGCTCGTCGTACTCAAAGTGGGCACCCGGATGCGCGCTTGGGAGAGAGTTTGGCGGCGCGACAGAAGCGAGAAGTGTTGAAATGGGAGGTAGCTCGCACTGAGCGTTGTGCTCTCTGCTGTTCGCGTTGCTGATGGTGCCGCCAGCTTTATTGGACCGCTTCTTGGTCGAAGCTCGTTTGTTCTGGAACCAAGCGTTGACCGTCTTGACCTCCCTGTGATTCGGCAGACAAACAGCAATCAGGCGCCCATAACGACAAAGCAACAAAAGTGGGGATGACTGACATGCCTAACCGCTCCGCCAGCGACGTCCGCTCCTCGAGCGGCGGGTGCTCGTCTCTCTCGTACAGTTCGTTGAGGGCGGCGAGCTGGAATGCAGAGTGGCGATGACGAGGCTTCTTGGGCTTGTCCTTGGAATCATGGTACGACGACGACGGATGCGGGAGGCGTTGGGGCTCCTTGAGTGCAGCTGGTGTAGAGGAAGGTGACTGGGACCAGGCACCGTACGAGGGTACCATGGCGGGATGGTGGTGAGCGACGAGGGTAATAGATGGTGGTACGGAGGAAAGAGGACGGACGGGAAATGAAAGGGGGATGGAGCTATAGAGAGAGCTGACAGCAGCAGCTCGGCAGAGGGAAATTTCATGAGATGCTAATAACCAACTGCAGATGCCAAATCCGTCTATTGTCTCACGCAACCGTAATTTGCATCATAAACACTCCGTAACCCCGAATTCGGCCGCCCTTCGCAGCTGCTCATATTGCGACCGCCAAAGCGTGCCGACCACTCTCGCCCGGTTCACTAACGGCCGTGCTCAGAGCCACGGGGGCAGTCAACCTCCTGGCACTCGTTTGCACAAGACAGGAGTCATTGATATTACTCATGGGCCATCGCAGCCGGAGGATGATGAAAATGAGCAGTTGCATGATGATGGGCTGTGGCAGCGTTGGCCTGTGCCTGTCCGTCCAATTCCTTGTCTTCCCCACGTGGAGCCCAAATTTCCGCTTCCGGCAATCCACAGCTTATACTCTATGGGCGTCTAGCTCATGACAATCATGCATGCCCCTTGTCCCACTGCAGCGCTGCAGCTTACGATGCGTTCGTCGGCGTGCCCAGCGCAAGAGACCCCGTCGCCGTAGCGAAGGAGCACCGCCATGTCCACGCACGATCTGCCGCTGTGTCCATTGGAGCTCTCTGCACCGGGTTATCATTCAGCTCTCGCATTCAGCCCTTCTATAGCCTTCCGCCCACCCATGCATGACGTGTCTCTGCCGCACGCTATTTTCCGCAGATATCAGAGCATTCGATAGCCCCTCGTGTCGCCAATTACAAAGTCTCATGCCTGGAGCTCCGGCACGGAGTCCTACCGCGAGCACTGCTTGCCACTGTGAGCAAATTAAATCTCGCTTCTTTCCATACCATTACTCGGTGTAATAACGCTATAGCAACAGCCCGTCTGTGCCAGAGAGCAGAGCAGCCCAAAAATTCCAGACATGATAAGGTACAGCGTCCGTGACTTGATTGATCTTCTCCGTAAATATCGTAGTGCTGTGCAGCCCGTCCCGTGCGAGTGTGTTTGAGTCGTATTCAATTGCCCAGCCCGTTATCGTTGCGCTTCCTGGGCGTCCTCCTCACCAAAGTTCTTGATCCAAGCGCCGATCGCTCCCCTATGCAACGCAAACAAGAACGGATTAGTCGTGTCCAACATGTCTCAGCTGAGCTCCCATGGAACTCACAAGAATCCCTCGTGTCGGAGGAACAAGGCTCGTTTAGTTCCTTTGCTCCAGAACCTGATAGCGTATGACAGTGTGCTGATCGTCGCGGCATGACCTGAGGCGTATCTTCAGATGCGAATCACACAATTGCGCAGGTCTGATGACGCACCTCGAATGAAGCAGCCACCAAAGTATATCCGATCCAGACCGTACTTCTCAGCGTTCATATACCTGT
Organism: Phanerodontia chrysosporium; assembly: GCA_001910725.1. Classification (NCBI taxonomy): domain Eukaryota; kingdom Fungi; phylum Basidiomycota; class Agaricomycetes; order Polyporales; family Phanerochaetaceae; genus Phanerodontia; species Phanerodontia chrysosporium. The sequence goes on from MJGA01000003.1 coordinate 569,307, forward strand.
GTGAGACAAATCCGATGGCAGCAGTGAGTTCCGATGGTGGCATGATATCCTAGCATTCAATCACGTACGCAATCTGGCCGATGTTATTGGACACAGCATATAGTAGCGACTTGCTGATGTCCTCTGCCGAGAACGTCCCCTTCTTGCCTCCCTTCATTGAGAAGACTTTGCCAAATGAACTCGCAATCGTGGTCGACTTGAGGCCGACGCGGCCGTAGTCCTGCCCGTAGATGTCTCCTACCAGCATGTCGACCGTAGCGTTGTCTCCCTTCTCTGAAAGCGCAAGCATCTCTGCAGCAGACAGGAGCGATCAGGTCTGATCCCGAGCTTTATGGAACCGCACTCACCATCGAAGGTTGTAGCAGGCGTGAGCAGACTCAGAAGGCCCCACAGAGTTCCGCCCCCAAGACTTGTCCCGCTCACACGCTCGAAAGACCCGTCTTCGTCGACCTTGATAATTGAGACACCCGAGCCGATGTTAACGAGCAGACATGGAAGCTGCGGCGTCGGATTGGTCTCGAACGAGACAGCGTACTTTGGAGGATCTGGGCTCGGCCGCTCGTATACGCCGTCTTTTCCGTTCAGACAACCCCGCGCAGGATGTGAGACTGAATGTATGAGCTCGTCCGAAAATAGTAGACTTCTCCGGGAATGAGCGTGAAGAACTTGAGGCCTTCGATGAGACACTCCATCTCGTCCTCGCGTCGCACTTCGACCTGCAGCTTCTCGGAGAAGAGCTCGTGAAAACGCACCGCGCCGCCGCCCGTCGCCATGATCTTCACGCTCTTGCGCATCTCCTCGATGGATACGCCGTTCAGCTGCGCGGACCGCTCGATGAGCGACTCGATGAACGCGACACAGTCGTCGATGTGCTCCGTCTGGAACCGCTCGAAGTTGAGCGACCCGCCCGGGAAGTGCTGCACCGACGCCCGCCGGAGCAGCGAGTCTCGCAGCGCGCTGTGGTCCAGCGCAGCGAGCCCTCTCGCTGTTGGCGGATGGCCATTGCCATGGTGCGAGCCTTCGAGAATAGCGGGCGTGAGGGCACCGTTAATCCGGGACTTGGGTGGTGAGCCAGAGAGAGGAGTATCTCGTGGTGGGGAGGTCGAGAGCGGTGATGTGGACTCGGGGCTAGAAACATCACTGACAGTGCTCGACCCTCTTGTCGCGACTATGGACGGAGAGGTGGGTGGGTCTGGCGAGCGGGTGAAATACACAACTTTTGCCAGTGACCCGCCAATCTGCACAGGGTTCCTCGTTGTTCAGATGCTGCGAATACAGAAATCGGCTCGCTACTTACATCAACAGCAATGTGCGACACGGGCTCGACATAATTGGGCAGGTAGATCCCTCGGCTGTCTCTTGTCTTCGGACGGACGCGCCCAACGTCAGCGAACGCCCACACGACATGCCCGATGCGCCTCGGAGGGCGCGAGGACGTACCTCTGGGGACTCCTCGTCGAGGATGACTGCACCCCGGGTGTCGACCTGGATCGCCTTCGCGGTGGGGAGAGACGGCACGGACATCAGGGTAGCGCAAGCAAATCACGGGTGGCGGCAGAGTGGTCGAGTATTTTGGCGCATGCAGGAGCCCCAGGGCCGGGGCAGGGACGCAGAGGAGAGCTGGTCGTGCGGGGAGTGTGGTGGAGAATAATGCGGGGGTGGGCGAGAGGTTGGCAGCAGGCCTAAGTAACCTCGGAGTGGCTGCGTCCGCGGTTCGGTGCGTAGGTGCGAGGCTGCGGGGCCGGGTATGTGTGATATCTGGATAGACGGGTCGTCGTCCACGTCGAAGGACGAGCTAGATTTGTGGCAAGGAGTGGAAGGGTATGGTACGACGGAGGCCCTGGGCAGCATCATGCCGTTGGGGACACCGACTACAAATCATTTAGACCACATACTTACTCAAGCTCGCCCGCCCGCGTTGGAATCCCCGGATTACCAACCTAGCCGACAGCCGGTCTCTCCCCGCATTTCCGCATCCTTCGCGTCGGAGCACCCCTCTCGGCCTGGTACAGAGAGAAATCCGCAATAGTATTCCACAGTCAGAAATAAAATACTCGTCATAGGAACGTCCGACAGCCACTCTACATGATCGCAGCCACGACCAGATTCGCCGACTCCTGCTTTTCTGCTCGCACCGCTAGTTCTAGCGCGACGCCTGGCCCTTCGAGTAGGTCATACGGCAGCGAACCAGCACCTTGCCGCCCCCGCCCGCGACCAAACCCGCCAGCTGCAACGTATGCAGCGTGGGCGATTGTGGCTCTTCGCTCCCACCAAGCGGCTGCATATTCAGAATCTCGATGATCGAGTCGCACGCAGCTACATAACAATTCTAGTCAGGCACTGGTTTGCAGAAGGCGTTGTAATCATGTGCCGCTCACCCTTGAGAGACTCCATTGCTGGAAGTGAGAATGTTTCCATGATGTTGACCCCACCGCGCATGCGATCCCACTCGGACGCGAACGTCACATACGTTGGTACGATGTAATCCGCTGCGGACAGTTCCGTGTCCTCCAGCGGATACTCATCTTCGTAGCCATCCGCTTCCGGCTCTCCCGTCGATGGATCTACTTCCTTGCTCACGAACTTCAACACGCACGAGAATGAGCCAATAGGGTACTCCTCTGGCGTGTCGCGCGAGAATGACCAGAACACGATGCCGGGAGAGTTGGACGCCGATAGTTGTGGAATCTGCATGAGGAAGTCTTCTGTCAATCCTATCTCGCCTTGAGGTTGCATAACGACGGCGACCTGTTCTAGCACAGTGTCCGGGATGGTATTCGAGACATTGAACTGCATAGGGAATTAGCTAGAACCGTCTCTAGGGTTATTAGTAACGCACCTGGAAGACAATGTGCTCCTTGTAGATGTGCTTCACCACAGACACCTGGTACTCGGTCTCGCTCTCCGTGAGTTGTGTTGGCTTCGTGCTGCTGCTGAGCACAGGACCATAAGAGGCGAATTCTTGATATTCTGCCAGCTGCTGCGCATAAGCGGACTGGGTTTCTGCCGCTGTAGGCGGTGGCGGCGTAGCGGCCTTTGATGTGCTGGGAGCGCCCAGAGTTTCAAGTGTGCTCGGCCCTGGAGGTAAATGCGTTAGGCAGGGAGTTGCGAGGCGAGCGGGATTAAACGCACGAGATGCTTCCTTCGCTGCTTGCGCGCGACTAATCTTGGGAATCGACGACACGTCAAAGGGTTGTGCGACCGCCTCGGGGTCGCTGATATAGGAGACGAGTTTGGCTTCGAGCGCCGATAATGAAAATACAGACTCTGATCAAAAAATAAGAACTAGCCCGCAAATCATAGGTGAGTAGCAACTTACCCTCCTTCACGTAGGCGTCTGCCAGTGGCGGCTCCTGGTAGACCTTCAAATACATTGCCGCACGGTCTCGAACTTCGTCATCGACATCGTCCAGGCACCTGACGAACTTGAGTAAGGGTCAAGGCGCAGCATATAAGGAGAACACACCGGTTTAGTAGCACTTTGATACTCTTGCTCAGCTTATCGTCGAGGCTGTTGAGACCAAACTTGGCAAGACTTGACACAGCTGCAGCGCGCACAGTGGCGTTCTCCAAGACAACGCGGTTGTAGATGTATCGGATGTACTTGGTGGGCTGAGGTGATTTCGGGCCCTCGACACCGAGAAGATGCAGGATGCGGACGGAGAGCTTGGTGAACTCGCAGTCCTCGATGAACTCACAGAGGTGGGAGAGGGCTTGCTCCTTGCAGTCACCAATGAACTTGATCATATCGAAGATAGCCTCGACCACCGCACGCTTGAAGTCGTATCCACCCTCATCGCGGAGGACACCGGAGAGGAACGAGAGCATGGACGCATGCTTGGCAGGGAACTTGAGGCACAGCGACCGAATGGCGTCGACGATGATGACGCGGAACTCGTCGCTGATTTCGCTCATGAAGCCTGTGATTTGTTTCATGAGACGGTCCACTGAAGCCTCGTTCCCAGTCTGCAATGTGATCAGTACACTGGTTGAGCATTTTCTGGCGTCCATACACACCTTGAGCAGAGTAGTAATCGCGTAAGTGGCAACGCTGCGGTTGGCATCCGAAATCAGCTGCTCAAGTTCCAGGTTACATGTCGCAACAGCTGAGGGGTGCGTGAGCGCCAAGTTCGCCAAAGTACGAGTAGCAGCGAAGCGCAGTGAAGACTTCGGTGAGGACAAGAAGAGCTGAAGCACTGCAAGAAAGTTTTAGTGTGCGCTTGCGAGAGAAGTTCATGGTTTGCCAACTCACCAGCAATAGGCTTCTGGAGCTGAGCGGGTGACACGTTCCTCATTTCACAAATTACACGAGCAGCTTCCAGGTTAACCATATCACTCTTGTGGCGGAGCCAGCCCTCAATAAGGTCAAGCATCTGACGTTGAACACTGAATTGGTTGATTAATCGACGACAGGCACTTAGAGCCAGGCTGACACTCACTTGGGATCCTCCTCCATAACCTTCGCAGCGTACCGGATGAGCATACACAGAGCCATGGGGTTCTTCAGCACCGTTCCAGAACCAGTCTTGCCTCCGCCGAGCTGCTGGATCATCTTCGTGACAGCCATACGATCCTGCTGCCGGATGAGGTAGAGCAGACCGAGCGCGTGGTATTGGGTGATGTAGCTGGTCGATGGTATGGCCTGGTATCCGCTATTACTTGACGCAGACGAGCTACCCCAGCCAAGGTACGAGCCGCCGCCAGTGCTTCCCCCGAAGAAACTGCCAGACGACTTCGCATTCACAGCCTCCTGCGCTTCGTTGACCCAACGCTTTACGACGTCCTTGGCCGAGGGGAATAGATGGTACGCCGAGACAAGTGCAGCAGATGAGATGGACGTATTCTTGTCGACAATGGCGGCCGTGAAGAAGCGTTCTACGCCTTGCGCCATCGAGGGCTTTGCAGTGCTATGAGACTACCGCATCGCGCACTTGAGCAGAGGCGGACGTACGTCTATGATACGGCACAGCGCGCGAATGGCGTTCGGCCGATAGATGACCTCGGAGTTAGGCTGCATGTCCTTCATGATACTGCTCGTCACCATAATAACGTCCTCCGCGGTCGTTGCAAGCTCCTTGATTGCTAGGTACACCATTTGACGGAGGGCACTCTGGGAAACGTGTTCATCTCAATGCTCACCCGTCTCGGTAAGATGGAGCACTCACATCCTTGTGCTGGAACAGTTTGGTGGTCCCAAAGAACAAGGTAGTGGCCTCTTGGGTAGAAAACGTCTCGCCAACATAGAGCAGGTAGACGATGCGAGTGAGGAGTGCCCTGCACTTCCGTGGGCTAATTGGCGAATCATTGAAGACGCGAGCCTCTTGAATTACTGTCGTCTTGTTATTGTAGTACGTGCTGAGGCCGTTCTCCTCATCCTTTTTGCTGGCCAGAGACATGGTATCGAGAGGTTGAATACAGGCTGTAAACGACCGCGACGTGGTCGATACGTCGTACCGAGCTACGATTGTGGAAGGTGTTTCTCACGCTTGGAAACGTATGCGCATAATGAACGCTGCTGTAACATGACGGGACACAACCATAACATTACGAAGCCAGAATAGACTACTACTGCACATAAGACCAATTCTTCAACGAGCGGGGATACTTCGTAGTAATACGTGACATGCAATCGCAGACGAATGTACAGCGCCCTGCGGAACGTCCGACACGAGGTATCGAGGGTAGACAGACGGGGAAGAAGGAATGAGGCCGTAAAGTCGTGAGCGGGTCATGAGAGCGGTTTTGCTGCCTACGAGCGGTGTTGTTTCTTCCCCTCGATCTCCTCGCCGGGTTGACATCTACCTTCACCGCGACGCCCTCTCCTTTCCAACGCGCCCTCGACAGACAGACCTGTAGAGTGGAGGAAAGGAGGATAAAAGGACAGAAAGCAACAATGGGAGTACGTGAATGGGGTTGAGCAAGCAGGAAGGTGGCATAAGGAAGGAATGTGGGGTGCGGACGAGAATAGAGGGATAAGTGATGACAATGGTACAGACATTGAGTGGGAAGATTACGACTATGGAAAGAGAAATCCGCCAACAAGACGGTCAATACGGCGCAGGGGAATTGTGAAACGACGCGAGTAAGGACGAGGCAGCCCCAGCGCCCACAGTGAAAGTGAACATCCCGACGCGGCGAGCGCGACCGGGCTGGAGCCTGAAAAGAAATAGCGTCCGTATTGAAGGAAAATCGAGGCCCATAGCATCCGGCAGTTGTGGAGTATCTTCATCGAGCTTCTATCCCGGATCCTAACGCGGCGATATCTGTGGCCAGCGCATGCTGGGTACGACGGCTGGCTTGTCGGGTAAGCTGCGCCACTTTGACGGGGCGACCGAGGATTGCAGTGCCCCAAAACCGCGTGACGTCCGCTGCGCTGACCGGACGAGACGAGACACCCGCACGACTACCGGACTCCAAATGCGACGACACAGACCCATACCGAGCTACCGTTCACCTGCCCCCCACCCCCAACGCTCGGCGTGCTCCGGACGTGCTAGCAACGAACTCCTCACCACGGACGAGGAGTGATTTACCACATGTCACCATCACGACCTCTGCGCTGCTGACCGACGGCACCAGGAACAACGCCAGCCTGCTGCTGCTGCTGACGAGTATGAGAGCGCAACCTAGTTAAGTGTGAGATCAGCCAAGAAGCGGGGAGAAGGGAAATGATAAGCACCTACATCCTATCGGTACCACGGTGGTCCTCCTCCTGGACGACCTTCCTCCTGCCGGCAACCTTGGAGCTCGAGCTCTGGCCCTGCTCCTCCATCTGTCCACGCTGGACGCTCCAGTCGAAGACATAGTCGTACTGGAAGCCTTCGCGAACAAAGAGGTCGCGGAAGAGCTTGCGGAGGTAGGAGTAGTCGGGCTTGTCGTCAAAGCGAAGGGCACGAGTGTAGTTCAGGAAGATACCGAACTCGTTAGGGAAGCCACGGCAAAGCAAGTCGGTGGGGGTTGTCATCTTCTTCTCCATGATGCGATCGTACTTCTGCTTCTTGGTCGCAGCCTTCAAGCCCTGCCACGGGAGAGAGCCGCGGAGGAAGTACATCAAGACATAGGCGAGGGACTCGAGGTCATCGCGGCGGGCTTGCTCAACGCCCAAGTGTGTGTTGATTGAGGTGTAGCGAGCAGTACCCGTCAGATTCTTGTTCTCTCTGTAGGGGATGTGAAGATGGGTCTTGGGATCCCTGTACTTCTTCGCTAGACCGAAATCGATCACGTTAACTTGATTCCCACGCTTGCCAATGCCCATGAGGAAGTTGTCGGGTTTGATGTCGCGATGAATGAAGTTGCGAGAGTGAATGTATTCTATGCGGGAGATCTGTAGAACGGCGTTGGCGACGGTATTGGGATATGATACCCAAAGGGGCTTACCAACTGGTCGGCCAAGAGGAGAACCGTCTTGAGACTGAACTTGCGGTTGCAGAAGTTGAAAAGATCTTCGAGTGAAGGGCCAAGGAGATCGATCACCATCGCGTTGTAGTCGCATTCGGTTCCGAACCAGCGAACGAACGGAACACCGACACCACCGGCAAGGGTCTTATAAACCTTGGACTCATACTCGAGCTGAGGGTGTTTAGCCTTGACGGATTCAAGCTTGATGGCCACTTCCTCCCCGGAAATGATGTTGATGCCGAGGTAGATGTCGCCTGTGGCGATGATATCAGACAGTCTGCAAGCGGAGGCTACAAGGCATCACTACTCACCAAAAGAGCCTGAGCCAATTTTCTTCCCCAGACGATACTTGCCTCCGACTCTGAGGTCCAGCTTTCCGTGTGCGGAGGGATCTGACATTGTGGCCTTGTCTGTAGGACTCTTGTGAAACGTGGCAGTCAGTAAACCTCACTTCAAAGCAAATCAAAGCAGGCGAGAGAAACCAAGGGCGGTGAATGATAGTGAAAGGACGTGAGGGAGAGTGTGAGAGGGGTCGTGGGGATGTTCGAATCGATGACAAGGCTGACACCGCCTCGGGCGTAATCCGGCTGCGTCACCGTCGTCCTAGGGAACGCAAACACGTTCACCGGATCGATCGAATATAGCGAACGAATGTAGTTGAGAGACTATATGCTGGAGGCAAGAGAGGACGTGGCTTTGGAGTAGCCTCGAGGCACAGTTGCGAGTGATCTGATCCTGCGGAAGCTTCAGAACGACGAAACTGAGACACTCACAATTACAAGCTAGAGAGACTTCGGAGTAGAGGGGAGAGAGGATTCGTTAGGGAAAGGAGAAAGGTCGTTTGAGAGGGGAGAGTGGTGAAAGATGAGAAGGAAGAGGTGTGCTTAGGACAACAAGAGGCTGGCAGGAGGAGAGTCGTCAGGCGTTTCAGCGTGGGAATTGTTAACACCGAGCGGAGTTTGATCCACTTGTTATCGGTAATTACAAATACATACGTAGATGCTTCAAGCACTTGTATTGAGTCCACCCCAACATTGTTACTGGGGTCATAGTGCGGTAACAGAGGCTTGGGTCGCTGGGTTACCATGTTCCTCCTTTCTTGGTCTCCTTGTTCGATGTGCTGTTCCCAAAACCCCTTTCTTCGAACACATCCGACCACACCTAGTTGCTACGGAGCATAGCCGCACCCAGGGCGAAAAAGGTCTCGGGAAGCCGACGTCAGCGACCAATCCGTGACGGTCAGCACATGAGAAATTGCGGGATGGCTGATCCCCGCCACGACTTTGAGGCGGAGCCTAGCTGATGCTGTGCGCGCACTCATCTATGAGCAAGACAACTCAAGACTCCCGATTCTACCATTGCACTATCGTCCTTGGCTCCAGACGAGCGTGTGAGGGAGCGTCTCGGATTGACTGGCCTCGTGCATCTTGACTGCGCCCACGTCAGTATGCACTCATGGCCGAGTATCCACCGGCTCTGGATCGTTCCCGGACACCGTCATGCTCTGCAGTCGACAAGAATGTCAGTGGTCGGCTTCGACCCACCGACCCGATATCTTTCACAACACGGTAGTACTTCTCCGAGCCTGCACTAGTTGCTCAGGGAAGCCGCGTTGGCCGCAGATGTGCACGCGCATGGCACGGCGAGCCATCTGCCGACATCGCAGTGTCGCTTTCTGATTCTTTTCCGGTTGATATTTTGCGACGTTTCCAAGGCGATATCCTGTTGCAAGCGAGACACGAGTGCGCACTCTGAACTTTCGGTTATGACGGCCTACTGGGCCTCAGTAGCCAGAGGCCTGCAGTTACCCATGCACTTTATCGCTGCCAGTGAGGGCGCGTGCAACAAGAATGCTCATCGACGACAGGGCTGTCGACCGCAATCGAATCGACGGCATGCGGTTGTTCACTTTTGATCCACGCTTGGCAAACGTTGCGGTTGCTGAGCGCCGGAAGTATAGATCGAGATTTGATGGGAAAGCGAGTGCTGCGGTGGTTGCGAGCCTGCAGTTCTGCTTTCTGCCTCCGCCTCGACCAGTCAAACGTGATACCCCTTCTTGTGCCCTGACCGTCTACCTGAGCTCGTCGTCGAGCAGTCCATTCCTTTACAGTCTCTCGTTTCCGCCGTGCCAGCCCACTTGCCATGGCATACCACCAGGATCCTTACAACAATCGCGGGCAGCTCCGACTACCCTCCCACTGCACCGAACGTGTCCCCAGGCGGGATATTTCAGCACCCCCAACACCCTCAAGACTACCAGGGACAGCCACAGGGGTACTATCAAGAATACGATCACTGGGACGACAAATCGACCAAGTCGTACCAGAGCACCTTTGCTGGGTCTCAGGCGCACCTCAATCCTGGCCATGAAATGACACAGCTTCACAATGGCGTTCCCGTACCCTCTATGCCCTACCAACAGTCATACCCACCTATTCAGCAACACCTCCGGCCCACGATGTCGAGGGGTTCAAGCTCTGGCTACACGGACGCGCGCGAGAAGCTCATGAAGCGGCGGTCGGTGCGCCAGATAGAGCTGCAGGAAGGGAACCTGGTGCTGGACATGCAGGTTCCCAGCCACATCGTTCCGGCTGGTAGGGACGACGAGGAGATGACCAAGATGCGGTACACGGCAGCGACTTGCGACCCGGACGATTTCATGGCATCCCGGTTTACCTTGCGACCGTACCTGTATGGACGCCACACGGAGCTCTTCATTGTCATGACCATGTACAACGAGGACGAGGTCTTGTTCTGCCGCACCATGAACGCGTGAGTGTGAAGTCTATTATTACTCGATGCGTCCCCTTCTGAATGTTGTACGCCCCATGGCAGCGTTATCAAGAACATTGCGCATTTGTGCAGCCGCCAGAAGTCGAAGATGTGGGGCCCTGAAGGGTGGAAGAAGGTTGTCGTCTGCGTCGTTTCCGATGGTCGAAGCAAGATCAACAAGCGCACGCTTCAAGTTCTTACACTCGTATGTACTTGTATGCCGTATTGCTGAAACACACGTGTTCAATGGGCTCTGCAGATGGGATGCTACCAAGAGGGTGTAGCAAAGGACTCTGTCGGTGGTAAAGATGTCACAGCCCATATCTTCGAGTAGGTGGCAACGGCTTTTTATTGATCTAACTGACCTCGCTACGCAGATACACTTCCCACGTCGTTGTGACAGACCGAGGAGAAGTATCCCAAGGGGCATGCCCGGTTCAGATTGTTTTTTGCTTGAAGGAACAGAACAAGAAGAAGCTGAACAGTCATCGTTGGTTCTTCAACGCTTTCGGTCCCCTCATCAAGCCGAATGGTACGCGAGTGGCAAGTTTACAGAAACTGTTATGAACTAATGACTCTATAGTTTGTATTTTGCTCGATGTCGGCACCAAACCGACCGGAACGTCGATTTACGAGCTCTGGAAATGTAGGTCGTACACTTCGCTCATCATCGCCTTTCCCTCATAGCTGTTGTAGGTTTCGATAAAAACAAGAACGTCGGTGGTGCCTGTGGAGAGTACGTATGACGAAGTATCGCCCTTACCTTTCGCTCACAAAGTTACAGGATTTGTGTCGACACCGGAAAGGCTTGCTCTCTTCTCCTCACAAGTCCGCTAGCCGCTTCGCAGAATTTCGAGGTGAGTAGTCTTCTTCACTCTTTAGGAGAAGGCTGCAATGTTTGTTCCAGTACAAAATGTCGAATATCCTGGACAAGCCGCTCGAGGTACGACCAGTTCTTCCGTCGTTTTGGGGGGTTACCTCCTGATCGCGCACATCAGAGTGTCTTCGGCTACATTAGTGTGCTTCCTGGCGCTTTCAGTGCTTATCGATACAAGGCATTGCAGAATGGACCTGACGGCAAAGGACCCCTGGCGTCATATTTCAAGGGAGAAGAGATGCATGGAGGCCACAGCGACGCAGGGTTGTTCGGTAGGTCGGCTCGCAGATCGCGGGCGCGCTCTTTACCCATGGCGCGTTTTAGAACGGAATATGTACCTGGCCGAGGATCGTATCCTCTGTTTCGAGATTGTCACGAAGAAGCGAGAGGCTTGGGTGTACGAAGATCCATTATTCCCAGAACGAACATGGCTGATCGTGATCTGCGGATAGATTGCGCTACGTCAAGAGTGCCAAAGCTGCCACCGATGTTCCTACTACTGTATGTTCATGTTGCCCCTGGAACGTGCCCGGTATTGACACCGTATTGACAGGTCCCAGAGTTCATCTCACAGCGTCGTCGATGGTTGAACGGCTCCCTGTTCGCATCCGTCCACGCCACCATCTTTTTCTGGCGGATCTGGACTTCTGGCCAGAATATCTTCAGGATGTTCCTCCTTCAGGTACGACTCTTTGCGGTGTGCAAGCCCAAGTGCTGACTGGCCGTCCAGATCGAGTTCATCTACAACGCTGTCCAGCTGCTGTTCACATGGACGTCACTCGCTAACTTCTATCTCGCCTTCTTCTTCGTACGCTGCTCCTACTCGGTGTCGTTTGGACCCTGCTCATTTGATGTCTGTACAGCTCGTCTCATCTGCCACGTCCACCGGGTCGACAGACGCCTTCAGCTTGATTCACGATGGCGCTGGTGCCATTGTGTTCGAAGTCTTCCTCAAGGTAACGCCCTTCAGTGACGTCGGTCCGGCCTTCACTCACGGCGCCTTCGCAGCTGTACATCGCGCTGCTCTTCGTCATCACAGTCTGCTCCCTCGGTAACCGGCCCCAAGGCTCGAAATGGACTTACTCGATAGCCATGATCCTCTTCGGATTCTGCGCCATTATCACTCTCTGGTGTGCAGGATACACCGTTTATCTCGCTGTCCCTCACTCGGTCGCAGGCTGGGAAGACTTGCCTCAGTAAGCATCGCCTGAACCTAGCTCGGTCCGATTTACTGACACTCCCTTAGCCTCATCCAGACTAATGCAACATTCCGCGACATCGTCATCTCACTTGTCGCTACCTACGGTCTTTACCTGATCGGCTCCATCATGCATGGAGAGCCCTGGCATATGTTCACGTCCTTCATTCAATACCTCTTCCTCCAGCCGAGCTGTAAGTAAAGCGATTCATGCATGCCTTCTGTGTCGCTGATTGCACCCCTAGACATTAATATTCTCAGTAAGCATTATCGCGCGTCTCTTCAACTTCTACTAACACCATTCAGTGATGTACGCCATGTGTAACTTGCACGATGTCACATGGTGTGTGATTTTCTGTCAAGTATCCCGTATATACTGAATCGCTCTACAGGGGTACAAAGGGTGACAACGGCGCTGTCAAGGATCTCGGTGGCGCTAAGAAGCTGAAGGACGCCGGCGGGAAAGAGATCATGGAAGTGGAACTGCCCACCGAGCGCGAGGATGTCGACCAGGTTTGGAATGCCTCACGGCAGGCCCTCTCCATGAAGCCCCCTGAGGAGAGGGAGCATCGTGATGCGGCCACAAAGCAAGCTGATCACGACAGGAATAGCAGAACTAATGTCGTCCTCGCATGGGTGGGAACAAACATGTACGTGACTTCTGCTAGCGAAGTCTGCACATCGACTAATTTGTCAAATTCAGGTTCATGATCCTGGTATTCACCTCTACCGCGTTCACCAACTGGGTTAAGCAGCATGTTGCGATGACCGACGACGCCACCTTCAACCCCTATCTCACATTCCTATTCTTCGCCATGTATGTATCCTCACTCTCCTTGACAGCCAATTGCTCATCGACACAAATACAGGGCTGGCATGTCGGCCATGCGCTTTATCGGCTCGACTCTCTACCTGCTACTCCGTCTAATAGGTTTCTAGAGCCCCCTTCGCGATTTGGCCTTTTCTGTACTGTTATAATCGTTCCTCCCCCTGTCCCATAGCTGGTTCTTTGGTGCTCACGATTGCTGGAAAGCGTTTGTAACATTTAAGGGTTTGGGTTAAGAGCAATATACCTAGGTCTCGATAAGGGATCACCATAAATGAAGTCTTCGTCCGTATGTGATTCCCACGCCACGCTTGAGCAATCATGGGGGTCATCCCCCGCTGCTTTCTGAGGCAACATCCTTACGTATAGTTTCACGTTCGCTCCTCTTCCGACAGACGTGTATTATTTATCATCCATACGTCCTATCGAGACACATCATCCTAACAATAAGATGACCAATATACTGTACGTCCAACTGAATAGAGTGCAATCAAAGCTTTGCCGGATTCTTCCAGACAGGTTTCCCTTTCTGTGACACGATGAGTACCTCATGAGCAGATTGTATAAGGCCCATACCTGTGAGAAAGCCTTCAATCCCGCCTGACATGTGCATCAGCATCATGAACCTCGCGACAGATATACGCATCTGAATCTCACCTTAATGTTGTCGCTCCCGTAGACCCTGAGCATCTCCTTGGAGCGGGTATGAGCAACGACTACGTCTTCGACGTCACCGAGTTGGTTGGACAACATCAGGGCACGCTTAGTGGACTGAACGGAGTCAGGCGAGTTCCCCACAATCTCCTTCGCCCATTCAACGGCGGTCTTCAGGACGTCCGCCTTAGGAACGACCTTATTCACACTGTAGACAGTCAGCATCAACCACGAGTTGATACGCAGTAAGACATACAATCCAAATCGTGTAGCTGCCTCTTGAGCTGTGACATTTCTGCCAAGAAGGAGCATCTCGGCAGCGAGCTGGTGCCTAGCTACCCGAGCCAGCCTTGGTATCACTGGGAGTGGCATGTGGGTCAGCAGTATCACTGGGCAGATATTGAATAACACGCACCTCCCATGATGGCGACCACGCCGCGCTTGACCTCGGGAGTAGCGAATACTGCGTCCTCGCTAGCGATGACAATGTCGCAATTGAGCACCATCTCCGTCCCTCCGCCGTACGTCCCGCCGTTCACGGCTGCAATAATGGGCTTGCACCATGACTGCCTGCGTGAGATTGAGCCGAAGCCGTTCCGGTTCAGCTCGGCGTCCTTGCATTCGCTCTCGGGGGTCTTCGCAGAGTGTGCACGCTTGTTCCAACTGCGCTCATGCTGTGGTTAGGTCGGGACCTGTACGAATCGGCAATATGACTCACGCGATGAGGTCTGCACCTGCACAGAAAGCGCGGCCTTCGCCAGTGATGATGGAAACCCTGGCAAGACTTGGTCAATGTGGCGCAATGCGCTGCATGTGTGCGGTACTTACCAGATGCTAGGCTCCTCTTCGACCCATGTCAAGACCCTGTCAATGTCCGCTTCCATCGTTGGCGTCATGGCATTCAGGGCTTTGGGCCTATTCAATGTGAGTAGCAGGATATGTTCCGCCGGGAACGAGACCTTGATCTCGTTGGAGTGCTGGGGGACTTGGTACTGCATCCTGGTAGACAGCTAGCGACGTCCGAACGAAGGGAACAAGCAGCCCTGAATGGTGTCGAGGGGACCTTTGTGACGGCACACGGCAACTCCTGACAGGCCGGAAACCGTGTAGTACGCGCTGTTCTCGTAGTTAGCGGCTTGCGCTCGGAAATCAAGGCCTCGGTTTTATGATTCACGAGCCTTTAAGGCTGAACCGCCGGTAAGCCAAGATCTCGGCTAGCGTCCAATGAGAGGGTCATGTCTGAGCACGATGAAGAATGCCGATTCGCAAGACAGGAGCTGACGAAGGATCTCGAAGGACTGGTTGTTTGCAAAGATGCATACCAGCGCTGATATGGAGTTAGGGTTAGGGCAGTTTCATCACGGACTTCTCGCCCGTCGTCACGAACGGACTCAGGAAGGAGTGTGCATCGGGTTGAAGCCTAACTTCTAAACTAATCCTTGAGATAGAACTCCCAGGTTCTGTCCTCTCCCCCTTGCCCAGTAGTGCCTGTACCATGTGCACGCTCTCCTTTGGTCATCTTATGCTGATAGCCCTTCCATAGACTACGGTGGAATACAAAGGATCGAAGTTGCACATATGATGGGTTGACAGCACCGCCTGATTTCGGCGGCGGCGGCGTCTTGGCCAGTCGGGGGAGATCCCTGAAGCATAGAACGTCAATGTGTGTACTGGAAGGACGTCAGTAACATGTACTGACCATAGTGTATACGGAGCAACGTTCCTCAGTGTGACAAGTATGGTTCCGCGAGTCTCAGCGGGACCAGAGCTCTCAGCTTCGTCAGCCGAATTGCCATCTTCCTGGTCCGAGTCCTCTGATCGCTTCTTCTTACGCAAGGTCAAGGAAGGGACGGGTCCCCGCTTGAGAAGGTGAGCAGCCGATCTCAAGAAACCCAACAAGAGCACCTGATTGCTAAGGATATTGCGATCCTGGTCAGCGATGCCCTTCCCTGATCACCTGAGTGAATTGACTGCATTAACGCAAACAACAGAGTACATACCCGCATGAGGAAAGTTCCACATGACTTTGTCAAATTTGCGATTCCGTAGAGCAGCAATTTTCTCAAGCTTTGTAGCATCTATACCGAAGAGGACTTCTGCGCCCTTGGCTCGGATCTCCTCCACTATGGCTCGTGCCTCGGGGTATTTCTCGAAGCACTCAGCTTCGGCATCATAAGCTGTGGCTGTGACATTGCTGGCGGGGAGATATTGCAATGCAGCGGGTGGCTCGCAAACGAGTGCGCGTGCGAAGGAGAAATTGCCTTCTCCAATGAGTAGTATTCTGTCGGTCGGTTTGAACGGCAATGTAACTGGAGGGGCAGTCGCTCTCGCTTTGCCCTTGACGTCTCTCGTCGACGGCGTCTTCTTTCCGCGTTGCTCAGCAACCTGAGCAGCTTGTATCGCATCCTGTTTCTTCTTGAGACGTATCTGCTGGGAGGACAGCGCTGATTTGAGAGAGGCCTTTTTTGCCATCGTGGGCGTTGCGGAGTGATCTGAACGAGATCCATCGGGAGGCCTTCGGGTTCCAAAATAGGACAACGGTAACGTGGTGCAGGCGCCTACCGTGCTAGACACGTCGCTTGGGCAATCCAGGAGTTGTCTCATCACCACCAAGCCCACATATACCCAGTCGCTCCTTTTACCCAAACAAGTGCCCGGTAAACATGGTGCGTTGTGCCGCCACGCTCAAGTCATCTTTTAACTCATGGCTGGTGCGCTAGCCGACCGAATTCGAAATGCGCCAGAGGAACGCCCAGTTCGCGAATAGGGCACGAGCTGGCAAGAACCCAGTCAAGCAATCTCGTCAGGAGAAGCTTGCAAAGCGGAGCCCAATAAGCTTGTGGGCATTGGGAGCTATCTTGTTTGTTGTCGTGGGTGGTGGTACGTCTACCCGCAACTCGTCTGACATCGCCTGACCTCCTTTATACAGTTATCTTTGAGCTGCTGAGACTCATCTTCATGTAACCCCGCATACACATGGCTGGACGAAGCAACCCAAAATCATCTGGATTCTCACTGTATAACAAGGGCCTCATCAGTATCTAGTCGCACTCGCTATCTATCACGCTTTGTCTCCGCTGCTCCCGGCCACGCCAGAATCCGTGCTCTCAATGCCCTGCATCGCGGTCTCGTCCTCAAGCTCCTTCTCGTCGACTTTGACCTCCTCTCCCGCCCACACGCGCATAGTTGGTTGCCAAACCATGACGATGTTGTCCTCCGAGGTACTCGAGGCTGTCCAATTTTCGCCTTCGCCAGGTGCCCAGCAGAAATCGGTTGGCCTGGCGGTGTGTCCTGTGTACCAATGTAAGAACCGTTGATGCTACATGCATCGTGGCACTTACCGCCATGCACGAAAACAAGCTCAGGAGGACCATCTTCCTGGTCATCGGGTGTTTGCTCGACACCAATCTGTGAGAGGTCCCAGATGTTGACCCTGCGATCACTCGAAGCTGAGGCGAAGATAGTAGGATTATGGGGTGACCACGCAAGGTGAAGAACCTCGTCCGTATGACCCTCGAAGGTGTGCAATTTCTTGTGCGGACTCCGCATGTCGTGCAGTGCAATGGTCTATGAACAAAGCGGTCAGCTCGTGGACCTACATATGCGGGAACTAAGAGCGACGCACATTGTCCGCACTACCAGTCAGGAGCAGGTGCTCGATCGAAGGGCTATACGCCACTGCCAGGATTTCCCGGTCATGGGCCTGCAGCTGGAATACTGGCGCGGACGAAGCTCGCGTATCCCAACTACACGAAGTCAGCACGATACTTAAGTCAGCACATTCGCTCTACTGCTCGTTGAAGGAGGTCGACGCTCACACCATGAGCATCTTGTCATCACCAACGCTGGCAAAGTTCCAGTCCTGGGTTGAATGCCAGTCGACATCCTATACAGGATTAGGTTGAAACATGTCAAGAAGGGATTAATTGGCTTACTCCGACTACGGAGGTGTGCCCACGGAATACTGTGGTCGGCTCGATTTGAGTCTTCGCCTTGGAGTAGGAGTTTATGTCCCTAGAAATTTGATAAGCACTATGTACAAAGATGGGTATGCATGTGCAACGTACCAGTGGCAGACCGTTGTGTCTTCCGAAGCACCGAGGACATGACCTTTCTTCAACGGGTTCCAAGCCAGACCGTAGCTGGAGGGCCATTAGACGATCGGGTTAAACATAGCTGAGAACGGCTCACCCTTCCTTGTGTTGCCCGACCAAAGTGATGTCGGGCCTGCACTGCCCACCACGCTCAGGCTCGCTAGGATGCTTTGTGCGGTCGAAGACGTAAATTTCGCCAGACACGGCCTTCGTCGCAATGAGGTCAGGATTCTGGGGCATATAACGCGCCCGGTTGACTTCGCCCTTGTGGTTGATTTTCTGGATGATGTTGATGCGCGGCTGTGGCGGGATGGAATGGCCACCGAGCTCGCCACGCTCGTCGTCGTAGTCCGACCGGTCGAGCTTATCTGCGGAAGGACTATCATCACGCTTGGGGAGATGTACTTCGGCAATTTGGAGGTAGTCCTGGGCTTGACCAGACGTGTGTGTGCCGAGCAGGAGACGATGGACCGTGTAGGGCTTGTTCGGTGGCCTGTATCAAACTGAGGCGACATATGTGCATGATAGGTATCTGGAGAACTCACGATTCCTTGTCAGGAAACCATTGACACGTCAGGCTAGGCCAATCCAGCGCGTGCGTGATCACAACATCGTAGAGGTATGGCGCGTTCTTCTTCCTGAAGACGCGATGAATGAGCGAATAACCGCAGAAGGACCGTGCAATACGCGTACCATATCTTGTATTCCTATTAAATGTACATAAAGTGAGTACCGGAAGGAGAAACAATGAGAGAAACTACGTACCTCGTTGATGAGCTTGTTCTCCTCCTCGGCCTGGAGGTCGTCTTCCTCTTCTTCTATCATTTGGGGCTTCATGGTAGTCGGTACAAACTCAAGGCACAGACACAGAAAGGTATACCAACAGGCAGGGATATGGGAGCTTAAGAGTCAGCAGCGATGATGGTTCAGGTCCACACTTCGTGGTGGGCCAAGTGCAAGGTGCATTAGTCCAATCCTCACACGCGCCCAACATGCGCCGAAAGCAATCCCAACGTTCAACTGCACATTAGACCCTATCTACGTAGTTCTCTACTTTACGCTTTGTCTGCGATGCATAGGCAATGGCAATTGCGAGAATGGCAGCTTTGAACGGTCCGTCGCGAGGATACAATGCCATTAGGTATGCGCCAGAAGCTACGGGTACCAGTCGGGAGTACCGGGTCTAAGAGTCTTATGTAGGAGGAAAGAACGCCAATGTAGGGTGTACTCTCATTATTTTGACTCGCTCTCCCACTTCGCGATGAGCTTCTCGAGGTCGAATCGCGGGTCTTCCGGATCTGTGACGACTAGCGCGAAGCATTCAGCACGACGAGCACAGTGCTTGAGTCATCGGAAAGACCTACCACCGTCCTTGGAGACCTCCTGCTTCTTCTTCCATGCCTCCTTCGCCTTTGCAATTAGGTGCTCACGCTCGTGGATAGCCTGCTGCTTCTTCTCCTCATCATGCGCTTTTTGCAACGAGCGGCGGTGTGCAATACCGTAGAAGACACCTGACACAAGAGCAGTGTAGCGTACAACCTAGAGAATAGTATTCTGCGTTAAAGCTGCCACTCATGAAGACGTAGAACCCTTCGGACGTACGTTCACAGTGGAGGAGGCCATGTCTTCGCCTGCTTAGTTCCGACCCAACGAGTGTGGTATGGGCTAGAGGGGAGAGATAGAGGGCCAAACATTAGGAAGCGGCGTCAGGTGTCTATACGGTGATACTCACAGGCGACTCAGAGGGCCGAGGGATGGGGTGATTCGGAGAAGGTGAGGTTCGCTGCCGCGAGAAGGAACGTCGGGGTCGCCCGCCAGAGTGTCATCACGTGCATCCTTCCGGGGTGGCGCCCAACGGTGAACTTCGTCTCCTCTCTGGCTCTTGCCTCTCGCAGAAAATACGTACTCGGCCGTTACGTGTGTAGAAGCTTCCTGTTCTCGTATAGCCTCGTTCCGTGATTGTTTTGGAGTCGCGTTGTCCTCGGACTGCAATGGGAGATTCCCCTGGCAGCGAACGGTGTAGGAATGGAATCCTTTCTAGGCATGTCTGGGTTGTAGGGTCAAAACCTGCAGAATTCTAGTCCTTGTGCGTATTTTTCCGGTCTTGTACCAGCCTTGCTGCGAAACACCAGCGCTCTGGTGGTGTTGCAATTTGGGCTGGTTGTCGCTTGATGTCAGTGATTGCTCCTCTCACTGGCAAGCGTTGTCCTCGACCGAAGGCTGCTATGAGCTGAATACGGACAGCTCCTAAAAGCAACAATGGGCCCGAATTTCCGCGCCTCTCCCTGGATCCCCTACGAACCCAACGGTGAAACACAGCAAGACCACTCTCGTCCCGACGTCCGCTTTCGCAACATGAACGAGGACGTCGATATGGATGCCCCACAGATTTCGACACTTAGGGAGGAGGAAACACCCGAACCTCAACCCAGCCAAACAAAATTCCGCGTCAAGCTTCTCATGAACGAGAACAAGCCTCGCGCTGGTCCACCCCCTGGTCCTTCCGCGAGGAAGGAGGAGCCTCAGGCCGAATCGGAGGACGACGATGAGGAGGACGACGACGAAGAGGACCAACTCATCGACGACGACGACGACGAGCCTCGAGCTGACGCCCCCACCACCACCGTCTCTGCGCCAGTCCCTACCGAGAAACGGGGAGCTGGCGCCAAGCGCGGCACTGGTGCGACCGGCAGGGGAAGAGGAAGAGGGCGCGGAGGAAAGGCTCGAGCAGGGGTTGCTCGCACAGGTGCGTGCTCTGACTGTCGTTATGTCGTCGGCATGACCAAAGGTCTTCTCCTTAGACGTGGCTCCGATTCTAATATCTGGTACAACTACCAGCACCGACGGTCTTGGAACTATAACTATTCCAGCCAACGGTTCCATCTCCGCGTCCGGTATCAGCCCACCCAGAAAACGGGGAGGCGCACCAAAGGCTGCCGGACAGCGTGCCCCTCGCAAGCGTGCTCCGAAGTAAGCTTTCTCACTGAGTGAAGTATTATGTTCACGCCATTAATTCCATGACCAGGACCACGAAGGCGATTCCGTCGCATATGAGATTTGACGATAATACGTTCAGTGACGGTACGCCGCTATCACGAAGCTCCTGGATTATATTCATTGATGTTGTGTGCAGTATATCCAGGAACTGGGGCTTCAACACCACCTCTTGACGAACAGAGTCCCCACTTCGATGAGCTGCCACTATCTAGTCACAATATTTCCATGGTACCTACGCCGGTGGATGAGGATATCAGTCTGGAAGGCGTCCCCCTTCCTTCATACCCCCTCCCGACCAAGCCGTTCCCTGTGCTCCCGGCTCCAAAGATCCCGACTGGTCTGGCACCCGTCATGCCACTCGACAAGAGCGGCAAGAAAGTCCGCAAATGGCGTCAGGCCCAGCGTGAGGTCAGGGGTATCGCTGGTGGGCGATGGTTCGCGAAAACTTGGATCGGGGATAAGGAATCCGAGTTCGCGGCCGCGCACGCTGTTCAGCCTCCACCTATCCCGGCTGCCACGCAGGCGACCGCCCTCGCTATGATTGGAGGCGGTGAACTTTTGCCTGGTATGGGCGCGTTGCCCATTTCCAGGTTGACAGGGGCGACTTCTGGCCGGGGAAGAGGCAGAGGTGGATTCGCCACTGGCTCGTCTTCGCGCGCACAGTCCGCTGGTGCGGACTCCATCTCTGCCCCGAAGAAGCGTGCTACGCAACCATCATCCCTGGCAGATACCCCCATTTCAATGTCTGGCCTTGATCCTATGCTCTGATGCTTTCTTGACCGCTTTGCGCATGCTATTTATCACCCGTTCGCAACGTATGTACTGCTTGTAATGCCGTGCTAGTCTCGCAGTCAGAGAAGTCTGTGTAATTGTTGGAATATAATGCCTTCCTATATGATTCGTAGGTTGTTCGAAACATCGAATAGGGCTCATCATGACGGGACTGGAGCGCGTTCGCTCGCGTCTGCGGACGTGATTCCACGTGCGCGCTTCAGTGCCTAGTGCACAGCGATAGTGACTTCGCTCTCGACTCTCATTCTCTTCTCTTCCACTCTCTTGACCGGTGTGGAAGTATAACCTGCACGTCGGAATGTCAACAGGTGGTCCATCCACGTCAGATGGTGCCTCCTCAGATCTGTACGCGAAACTGGGTGTAGCTGCGTCTGGAGGTACGCGACCCTTCTCTCCTGTACCGCGTCGTTGCTGAGGCGAATTTCCAGCCATTCCGCCAGCGTATGCTAATGACCCTAAGTACAAAAAGTACACGCAACAAGTCGAAAAGTGTCTGTCTTCATTCGACAATGTTCACGAATGGGCGGACTTTATCTCATTCTTGAAGCAATTGCTCAAGGTCTGTGTGGCATCATATCTACGGGTCATATGGTCTTACAACTATGCCAGACTCTTCAAGCGTACATGCAGTTCAAGGAAATTCCACGCAAGGTCATCGTAGCGAAGCGATTGTCACAATGCCTCAACCCCGCACTGCCCACAGGAGTCCATCAGCGAGCCCTGGACGTGTACGCACACATACTAGCGGTCTTGGGGGTGCGTGCAAAGCTATATGAACCACTGAAGCTGTCTCTTGACATGGGTGTCAGTCCGAAGGCTTGCTGCGCGATCTCGCTCTCTGGTCTTCAGGGCTCTTTCCGTTCTTCGAATACGCAGCCACGTCGGTCAAGGTAAGCCCAGTGCTCGCGAAGCTAGTTGCTTTCATTCAAGACTCCCCCAGCCCACCCTCCTGACTCTGTTCGACACGCATTACCTTCCTCTGCAAGGCGGACTGCGTCCGATCATGAAGTCATTCATTCTCGCTCTACTACCCGGCTTGGAAGAAGAGAACGGCGAGTTCTTCGAGAAGGTCCTTGGCCTCTTGGACCGTTTGTCTGGGACAGTATCGCCTTCATTCTTCCTCCAGAACATCTGGCTCGCCATGTTAACATCTCCCTCCTCGCGAGGTAGCGCTCTCAACTTCCTTTCGAGGAGGTTACCCAAACTCAGGCCCGACGAAGGTATTTTGCTGCATAGGCTGAACATGCTATAAAGTTGGCTCATAGAGACGTGTCAGATATCACCGCCATAGTCGGCCGAGATATTGGCCTCATGATTAGAGCGGTGGCTGCTGCTCTTGAGGATGATGACTCCCTCGTACGGCGAGGAGCGCTGGACATCCTTTGCCAGTCGTTACCACTCGACAGCATCGCAGTGAAGAACGCTCCTGTGGAAGACCGTTCTATTCTCATGCGCTCCGCCACTAGCGTGGTACTACGCAGGGATCTAGCTTTGAACCGTCGCCTGTACCATTGGTTATTGAGCGCGGATGAGAACAGTCAACAGCAAATACAGTACTTCAACGCCTACGGTCTTCCGTTACTTACAAAGACTCTCAGGGTGAGTGTTAGCTGCACACTACCGCTTGTTCAGCTAACAGAAGTGCTTACAGGAAGACATCTTCAGCCCCTCTCCTGAATATACACCGTCGCGTCCCTTCAAAATATTTATTTCTTTACTGGACAAGTGGGAAATCGGGGCGCCCCTGACCGAAGCACTCGTATTCGACGCTTTCCGTGCTCTGAAGCAATGCATTGAGTCGGGGACTGATCTGAGCGATGAGGTCGGTTGCTGTAGCATCTCGCATTGCTTACACTGACGTGATGTAGATGTCCATGACTGCAAGCACGCTCTACGAGGCCGTGGAACCTCTTGCCTTGTGGAAGCAGCTTCTCAATGCCGTGATTGCTGATGTATGCGCTGAGGAGGACCGTCACGAGGGTATTCGGATGGTAGCATATATCGTCGCTACCTTCCATTCGCATGACGAAGAGATAGAGGCTATTCACCTCCCGATGTGTTTGTCGGCGACGCTGGAAGTGCTAGTGGTGAGTTTCCGTAATCGTTTGTCCACACTGAATAATAATCTCACCGTTACAGACTTGCGCAAAGGCGAAACCTGGCCATATGTTTCGTAATTCGTCCATGGAGTGCCTCGCATTCCTGCACGAAGTCTCGAAGCATATAAGAACAGTCTATCTGAAGGAATGGCCTCGCATAACGGGCGATGATGCAGCGGCACCCACGCATCACAACGCGTATGCTTTGGCTTGCGCTTTCTACGGTCTCGAGCCTCTCCCAGGCACCGTGGTGGAAAGAGAGGCAACTTCCCCACTTACGGTTGTCTTCGATGACCTAACCAGTCTCAGCATGTACTCTGCAAAGGCGCTCTCATCTTCTCCGGCAACACTTTCGATCCGAGAAACCTTCGTCAAGTCTCTCAGGCTGTTAAAGGGCATGGCGCAGCAACTACAAGCATCTGCCGATCAAGTAGTGACCTTGACTTGGTCACCAGATGAATGGCTATCGACAGTGTTAGATTGCATCAAGAGCGAGGTATTTGCTTGTATTCATTGTAACTTTCATAAGCCGACAGTGACCAGGCTACAGTGTTCCCGGTATTAGACAACGCAGTATCTGCGGTGATCACACTGCATGAGACTCCTTGTCTAGCGCCAAAGCTATCCATTGACAAGCGGGCGACCTTGTCGGCGTTGGGCATTCCTGTAAGTACTCAAATGTCTATACAGCGGTCTAATCCAACCGCACACAGCTGTTGAGATATCTTCGTCCGTCGTGGTCATCATATCACCAGCGTGCTGTCAATCTCATATGGGCCCTCGAGAATGCTGCCGGTTCTCAGCCAATCGTTGCCATAATATCTCAGAGCCTAACATCGCAAGACTCGCTGGAAGTGCGACAGGCTTGTGAGGCCTTTGGGGTTCTATGGCGACTATCAGGTAATTACGCGGCCCTTTTGACACAACAATCTATTGACGGCTTCGCTAGATGACAACGCAGCCCTCGGCTTCAGGCTGAAAGTACCCATGATGATAGTCCTGGATACACTAAAGAGCGACGATCCAAATCTACGGCGCATTGGCGAGACGTGGATGAGGTGCAGCCTCAAGAGCTACTTGCGGTACGTCGGTCTCTCACTAAATCAATATTGAAGTAATTGACGATCCCTTCAGCATCCTGGACCCCGTGATATATGATCTATGCGATCCTAGCATACGACGATCAGTTGTCATGTCAGACCTCAGTGGAAGACAAGTTGAACGCTACGAGTATGAGCGTTCGTTCGACCAACGATACATCATCCATGTCATGGACATATTGCTCTCTGTCGTGAAGTTCGGAGGACAAGGTTTAAATAAGGTCGCAAGGGCGACACCCATAAGCCGCTCGTCTCACGCCGCTGTGCGCGAACGAGCGAGAACCGGTAAGCTCACTTTTGGCTCTGAATCTCGGGTTAGATTCTCAAACTTCGGGAAGTAGTGAACAGCGCTCCGGAGACAAGTTACATGGATGTAATTATCAGCGCGTTGTTGGGGTACGTCTGCAGACCAGTGAACCAGAGACAGTGATGACCGATTGTTTCCACAGCTATCTCAAGTCTGAACCGAAACAGAGGCTCTCGCCGACAATGGGACCGTTTAACGAGACATTACAATCATCCGTTGTCGACCTTTTGCAGGCTTTGGTTGCTCGCGGGGAAGTTGACCTATACTTGCTGCAAGCTGCGGAGAACGACGTGGTTGGCAAGTTGTTCACGTGCGTCCATACGGGTAGGCTGGACCTACAGAACAAGCTCCTCCACCTCCTCCACTCAATCATTTCCGCGTCAAGCGCAAGAATACAAAGCGAATCGTCCCGTGCTCACAAAGCACCTGAGCGATCGCCTGAAGGTGGTAGCAGAATATCCTCGCCCCTCTTCTCCCTCAACCCTCTTCTCACCCAGACTCTCATCGACGGCATCTCGATACCCTCAAACCGCGCAATTCTCCAACACTGGCTGGACTTCATCCTCATGACGATACCCCAATTTCACGAAATACTCCTTCCCACAATCATACCCCTCAACGACTGTGTCTGCGGTCAGCTGAAGGAAGCTTTAGCTGAGGTTATGCAGGCTTCCAACACAGACAGCGCGTTGGCCGACATCACTATCTATACCACGGATGCCGACTTCATCATGCTCTTGAATGCATTGGAGCGGCTGGTTCTCTTGAGCTTGTCGCAAGCACCCGAGTCAAGCCAAATCGAGGACGAAATGCAACTCGAAAAGTCTGGGCAAGACGGGGGCGGACTCCTTGGATATGTGTCTAATGTCTTCAGCACCGACTCAGGGCCTGCGACATCAGAGGAGCCGATGCAGGTATGTTATGTGATGTCCATATTCGTCTAAAGCTCATACCGGCGGTAGATCAAGCCATCAGACCCACGATGTATGCAGGAAGCAGTGCGGATCCTTTGGGCCATATGGGAGCGGCTGGTTGTTCCGCCTCAACCACAATGGGGCTCGCAAGAGGAATCCTTGACCCTGATCTTTACACGGGCGCGGGCGCGCTGCCGTCGTGTACTGGAACACCTCTTCAAGGCCCACCCGCTCGAAGTGCTGGAGTCGGTCGTGGAATGCTGGTACCGCAATGCCAGGGTGAGCGAGGTACCCTCTCGACAATGGCTGTTTCTCACCCGGAGCGCGCGTAGAGAGATGACTCTGCGTCGTTCGAGCTCGTTGACGTCTTAACTTCCAGCGCACAGAATGTTATCCTTATGCTCTGCGAGACTATCACGGTCCGCGTTCCTGGAATGTCTGACAGACCGAGGCGGCACACCCTCTGCACCAACACGTGAGCTTCTGACCTAATCACGACAAGGAGGTCAAACTGAATTCGCAGTAGTTCAGATATCATGCTGTTCGAGTTCTTGGAGCAATACCTGGGACGCCTCGAGGGTCCTTTGGCTGTGCAGGTTTGGGGACGTTGTCTCCAGTTCTTCAAGGACCTGCTTGCTACGTTCCGCGACTTCAAGGTGCAAGTCTTCCATGGACTGAGGTGAACCAACTCCTTCCTCGACTACGTTCATGGCTATTCATGTCGCTTTAGATGCCTTACTGTTTTGACAGACAAGGTCACGCAAACTACCGCACTAGAAGACAAGCGAGCAAGGAAGGAGCTGCAGGTGAATCTACCGCGTTTCACGCTCTCCGGTGTACTGACAATGACATAGGATACATACAGCAAAATGGTGGAGTTATGCTTAATTGCGGGCCGGTCATACGAACAGGGCAGCTGGATTCGTCGCGGCCAAGCTACCTTCGGGGTGAATGGAGCTGGAAGGGAATCTCCTATTCCTCGTGGTTCGTGCAATCTCGAACGCTATCAATGCCCTCTGACACTTTCACAGCTCGATCAGAATTGATGGTGGATGAGAAAGTGAACATGAGCTCTACATCGCTGCCAACATCCCTCACAGAGCCTGTCAAAGTGTCGACCTCGTCAGACCTCGTTGATCACGTAAGCGCTCCCACTCGTATCTTTACGCGTCGCTCATGGCACGCAGGTCAATATGTATCTCGCATCAGATGTCGTCCCAAGGTTGCGCAAGTTCCTGGTCGAGTCCGACAAGATTTTGGCGCTGTCTAGCAGTATAGTGACGACGGTAGTCACTCCGTCACTGAAAAGCCGCGCGAAGTAAGATTCGCTCGATAGTTCTGATATCTCGTATCTGACCAACCGATAGGCCATTGGATGTGGACGAGACGATTCTTGCTATTCTGCGCGAATTGGCCAAGATTGGTTCTGCCATCAAGGCATGGAGGGGCCCTATCGTCGACATCGTTAACGACAATCGATGCTTCAATTCGACCCCCTCTGCTGGCAAGCGGTGGCGAGTACTGATGAAGATGTTGTTTGAGACTGACAAATCCGCTCTGACTGAGTTACTCAGTGAGTTAATTGAATCTGAGAATACGCATCCCTCTTACACTGACGTTAGGCCGTATCACAACTGCTCCGTCTGCGAATATCTTCACCAATAGAGAGTACGAAATGCTCTTGCGATCTCTCAACCTCCGGAGGCTGTCATACGTGATCCTGAGTGGGGAGAAGAATCAGTTCTTGACACAGCTCCCGACGATTCAAGAGAAGCTGGTGGACACTCTTCGGAATGTCAATGCGCCTGTCGTACAGAGCGAGGTGTACCTCTGCGTGCGCGTACTTATGTGCCGTCTCTCCCCGCACAATCTATCCAGCTTCTGGCCGACGATCTTCACCGAACTCGTATGTACCTGCGTGCAGGAGGATGGACGAGCTTACTGACCAGACTGCATAGTATCGGATATTCGAATCAGTGCTCTTGACACTGCCATCGGATGGCTCTGAAGAGCTGGGCTTGGTCCTCGCAGCCAGCAAGCTGCTTGACCTTCTGCTTGTGCTGCAGACAGAAGAGTTCCAAGTGTAGGTTGTTCGGCATCTCCGTCTATGTACAAGGCTGATAAGAGGCCAGGCATCAATGGGTCTTCATTACGGACACCGTCGACGCTATTTACAAGCCCGAGAAGTGGATCCCCGTAGCGCTGCTCGATCGCCTCTCCGAGATTGCCGGACAACTTCCCAGCGAAGGGGTACGTGTATAGTGCGCCGTGAGACCATCAGCCTGTACTCACGAATGTTCAGGAGGTTGGCAAACACCGCGACCAGCACGGTGTGCTGCAATCACCTGTCACCGAAGCGCGCCACTTGCGCCGGCCACTGCTCAACACCATGCATCAGATCGATAGTATCCGCGACCTCATTTCGTTCTTCTCGCAGGTCAGCATGACATCGTACGAGAGTGTGTACACGAGCGGTGGCAACGTGGATTGGGTGGCGGTCGAGGACGGGCTATTCCGGGATATGTTCGACGGGCGATAGCTGTATACTTACTATCTGTTGTGCTTCCTCATATCGTTTTTCCTTCGCGCAATGCCCTTGTAAAACCCGTTGGCCAACGCATGATCATTTCCAACAGCCGAAAAGCAAGATACAACGATGTAAGGACGGTGCCCAAAATGTGCAAAAGAGTAAAATCCGGAGTCCAGCGGACAGCAGTCGCAGAATCAGAAGTCGCCCCAAGCGCGACGGAACTTGTACTGCATGCGGTCCTGGTCAGCGTTCGGCATCTGGAGGTGAGACATGCAGAACATAGCAGTACCTTGTATGGCAGGTTCTTCTTCAGACGATCGGAAGGCGACCGCGGTGGCTTGTACCCGCTCTCTCCAGTGCCCCATTCGTCCGCAGGCGCGCCGGCCGCCCGAGCCTTCTTGAATCGCTCGACAGGGTCCTCCTTCTCGGGGTCCGGAAGGCGCGTGAAGCGTGCTGCGGGCGAGGCCTCGATGGGGTGTTCGCCGCCGAACGTGTTGTCGAGCACCTGCTGCGTGCCGTCGCCAGCCGCAGCGGGTGGGGCCTGCCCTTCAGGCACGGGCTCGTGCTGCTGCAGTGCCTCGTCCACTGTGATGCCCTGGTACTTCGCCTCGCGCATGGCCTCCTCGAGTTCGATCTGCTCGTGGTGCGCGAAATGCTCGAGGTCCTCGGGGTGCGTGTATGACTCTTCTGTCTGTGTCTCCGGGGTAGAGTGATATTGCTCTGAGATAATTTAGGGCGTGGCAGAGTTGAGAATATTCGTGCTGCACTTACCCTCATGATGAAGGAAGAACTCTAGAAACGAAAGATGGGAAACTGCGGGTCCAGTAGGAGAAGGTGCACATACCGCTCTCCACGTCGTAGTGGTGCCCCTCTGCGCCAAGGTCCTCAAAGTTCGGCAGACCATCCAGCCCCACAGCGTTCAGCTCGTCAAGGTCGATCTTTCCGTCACTGTTCTTGTCCATGAGATTTAAAACAGTGTCCACGATGTGATCAGCCTTCTTCTGATGCTCAATGTCGTCCTAGGGTGGTGTTAGTAGAAGTATGGTACGACCTACGTAGACCTTGCCTTTGACTTGCGCTGCGAGTAGACATGGTGAACGCCATAGACAGCCTCAATCTCCTCGCGGTCCCAGAAGCCATCTCTGCATGTGGTATTAGAATTGAGTGGGCAGTGATGAGGTACGTGACGTACCTGTTTAGGTCATGAAGCTGGAAGAAACTACCAACGTCGAAAGCGTCTCTGTATCTCCTCTAAGTGCCCATCCTACGTACTGAAACTACTCGGAACGTACATATGATGCTCCGAAGACATCTGGAATACATGTGTTAGCTTCCAGAACAGCGAGCGGAAGAGATGCCTCCGTTACTCACATGCCGTTGCGCATACTGCTGGATAGTCTCGCCAGCAATGCGCTCGCCATCGTTGTGCCCGCCATGTGCCCTGGCAAGCTGTATTCCAGAGACGAGGAGGAGGCCAGAAAAGACGTGCATTTTGCGCTGTGGACAAGCCTGCAGACGGTGAGGTGGGCGTTGCTCGACGAGCTGTTGGCGAGGGACACACGGCCTCTATTCTGTGACCCGGGCGCTTGGCGTCGCGACCCAAGATGATCGGGCGATTGTTCAGACCACGTGGGAAGCCCTTCGTGCTGCATCAGGAAGGTATCTAGGTTCGTGTCCTCGATAACGTCCCGTGTGGCACGACCGCAAAGCAGGATGACGACATATACACCGAGAAGCGCATCGACGCTGTATTACCAAGCCTCGCTACCTTTTGTCGGAGTGGGATACCGAGAAATGAGCCCAGGCTCGTAAAGACACGAGCATAAAGCATTGCCGCAGTCAGCCGGTGTAGGGCATGCGACCCCATCTCTCCTTTCCATCTCTTTCCATCCCTAATCACATCGTTACAGAGAATTCACTTACGATCCCGCTTCACAGAAGAGGCCTGAGCTATGGAGTCCTCAAGGACCTGGACCTGCGGACCACAAAACCCCCCGTATCCTGTTTGCGAGTCGGCGGTGAAAGACATGCACAGAATGGTATACATGCGCCCCCCCTCTTTTGGGTAATTAATGGAAACGGCGGTTGGTTGAGTATGTCTGAGTCAATGACGCCGCCGCTCGCTACCGAAAACGGCGCCTGTAGGCCTCGGCGTGGCGGCGAGTCACTGCCAAGAAGCCAGTCCATAGTCACTGACTGTGGCGGAGCCGCTGGCCCGCAACATAACGCTGCAAGTCAACCGATTGGTCGCGGAGCGACGAGTAGACGATCGAACCCACCGCTAACCCACGTCCGGTGAAGAGCATTGTCGGGGCGTTGCTACCAGCTGGCAGCCGTGATGGGGACGGCCAATCCGGGGTGTGCATTCTCTAGGGACGCTTACCAAGCTATCAAGAAGGAGCGCGAGCGAGGGTGCTGTGTGAATTTCCTCGGGAGAAAACAGATTTTGCCACGGTTCGGTCTGCCGTCTCGGCATTCTTGCACACCTTCCATTTTCGGTCAACGTGCAGGGTCTTGCCGCCGGAGGTACCATCGGACTGCGAGCCTCCCAGGGCCCGTTCCAAGCCCTCCTCTCCAACGTTCTTGAGCGCAGCTCGTATCTCTTCTGCGACATTCCACTGCCCAAACATGCTGACATCATGGTAAGAGCAACGCAGGGGGACGCGGCTGAGGGCGGGAGATTCCCGGCGATCGGGATATCGAGCCTCGGAGAACGAGTCGTTTCAGTGGATCTGAGATTACATATTCGAATTCCCAGCGAATTGCTCGTGGCGAACCTACGTGATTGACTTTGACTACAGACGGGGTCTCTCCCCATATATATCATGCCTGCTCGCCCTCTTCATCCGCCCAACTCACGAGCTCGCCTCCTCCCATGACCGACTCTCCGGGTGAAGAGCGCACTCTGCGCTCTGACGACGAGCCCCATCATGTCGACGTCCAGCAGGCCGAGTTTGTCTTCAATCAGCTCTCCCGCGCCCTTTCCCAGCGTTCAGAACGCGATCCTGCGGCGAAGGAGGGAGACGTAGAAAAGTCCGGTAACGGCAATGAAGCCCGCTTCGACCTCCGCGAGTATCTCCAGTCCTCCAACGACGCCCATCAGGCTGCCGGAATCAAGCACAAGCATGTCGGGGTCACCTGGGAAGACCTTCAGGTCGAAGTAGTTGGTGGTGGCGACTATAAGGTGCGCACATTGCAGGCGTGTTATCACAGCCACTGCTCACAAGTATGGGTTGGCTAGATTTACATTGGTACATTCGGAAGTGCGTGACCTATGGCTCTCGTTGTGTTTGCTATTGACGTACTCTGCAGAGGCCATTCTGGACTTTTTACTACTCCCCGTCATGTATGTGTGGGGATTGATGTCGTACTTTCTCCGGAATCGATGAAACGCGTTCAGCTCACGCCCATTTTGCACAAGTAAATCCTTTACCCTGAACCCCACGGAGGCTGCTCTAACGTGTTCAATAGGCAATCTGGACTCGTCAAGCCTGGCGAGATGGTTTTGGTTCTCGGATGCCCCGGCGCAGGCTGCACGACGTTCTTGAAGACAATCGCAAACGAAAGGGGTGATTATGCACGGGTGTCAGGTGACGTTCGTTACGCCGGCATCGACGCCGCCGAAATGGCCAAGATGTACAAAGGCGAGGTCGTGTACAACCAAGAAGGTAAACCTTGCGTTCTCTCTGTACAGGCGCAACTGTTGAACGAGACTCCAGATGATATCCACCTTGCTACGCTCACGGTCGGTCAGACCTTGGACTTCGCGCTTTCGGTGAAAACACCGAGCAAGAACGGCCGTCTCCCGGGGCTGTCGAAGCACCAATTCAACGACGAGGTCAAGGATATGCTCTTGAAGATGTTGAATATCTCGCACACAGCGAACACCTACGTAGGCGACGAGTTCGTACGTGGCGTCTCCGGTGGTGAGAGAAAGCGTGTCTCTATCGCGGAGATGATGGCGACACGGGCCCGCGTTCTGGCCTTCGACAACTCGACGCGTGGTCTTGATGCCAGTACGGCACTAGATTTCGTCAAGTCCATGCGCGTGATGACAGATGTCCTTGGACAGACTACATTTGCGACCCTGTACGTTTTGACTGATCGGGACGTACGCTGTCACTAACGTTACTGCAGGTACCAAGCGGGTGAAGGTATCTACGAGCTCTTCGATAAGGTCATCGTTCTCGATAAGGGCCGTCAGGTGTTCTTCGGACCCCCTTCCGAGGCGCGCGCATACTTCGAGAACCTTGGGTATAAGGCCCTTCCCCGGCAGAGCACTGCCGACTACCTCACGGGCTGCACAGACCCCAATGAGCGGCAGTTCGCGCCCGGACGCTCGCCGGATGACGTGCCGTGCTCGCCTGAGGAGCTCGAACAGGCGTTCCTCCAGTCAGCATACGCGGAGAAGATGTACGGCGAGCTGCAGCGCTACAAGCAGAAGATGGAGACCGAGAAGCAGGACCAGATCGCGTTCCGCGAGGCAGTCCTAGCTGACAAGAAGCGCGGCGTGTCGAAGAAGAGCCCGTACACCGTGGGCTTCTTCGGCCAGGTCAAGGCGCTCACTATCCGCCAGTTCCGCATGCGCCTTCAGGACAAGTTCACGCTTGTCACAGGCTTTTCGCTCTCATGGGTGAGTCTGCCGCCCCCTGACGTTCCTCCTACCGTGACTAACCGCACTCTGGCAGATTCTCGCGATCATCATCGGAGCAGCGTACTACAACCTACCGTTGACTGCTGCCGGAGCATTCACGAGAGGCTCTGTGCTCTTCGTCGCACTTCTTACATGCTGCTTGGACACTTTCGGAGAGCTTCCCGCCCAGATGATGGGGCGCCCGATCTTGAAGAAGCAGGTATGTAGCATCACCACCGCAGTTACGCACAATTGCTGAGTCTTTGACATTGCAGACGAGTTATTGCCTGTACCGACCCGCAGCAACTGTCCTTGCGAACACTCTGGCGGATATTCCATTCTCCTTCGTTCGCATCACAATCTACAACATTATCATCTACTTCATGACCGGCCTTGATCGTTCTGCAGGAGGATTCTTCACGTTTGAGCTCATGGCCAGTCTACGAATCCTATCGGTTCCTGTGAAGCCACTTACTTACCGTTCCTGCGTAGGTCTATCTGGCCTATCTTACAATGCAAGGCTTCTTCCGCACGTTCGGTAACATGTTCTCGAGTTTCCACGCAGCGTTCAGGATTTGCGCGTTCTTCGTACCGAACATGATTCAGTACGTTGGTTACATGATTCCTGTCACGCAGATGAAGAGATGGCTCTTCTGGATCGTGAGTCGCGGAATTGACGTTGATGGTTCTCGAACTAACATCCGGCCTTCAGTTCTACATCAACCCACTCTCGTACGGTCAGTACGCCACATCTAGATGAACGCGTATGATTCTAACCGTATTACAGCCTTCTCTGCTATCATTGAGAACGAGTTCATGCGGATTGGGGTTCGTACTTCAACTGTCATGCCTTCCGAAATCTACTGACGACTTCATAGCTGGCTTGCAACGGCGACTACATCGTACCTCGCAACGGAGGTAACATCACCAAATATCCGTACGCTGTTCCTGCCGATCCCTCCGCTAACGTGATGCTGACCCGCGTAATCAGGGATATGCTTGGCCCAAATCAGGTCTGCACCCTGTTCGGATCGACACCCGGTCACACGGAGGTGTCTGGACGGGCCTACCTCAGTGTGGGGTACGGTCTGAACGTTTCAGATCTGTGGAGGCGCAACTTCATCGTTCTCGTTGGATTCATGATCGCGTTTCAGATCACCCAGATGCTCCTGATTGAGTACTACCCGGTGAGTAATTTTCGGAATATGTCGGTGAAGTCTCCGCTGACGTTAGTGCAGCAATACACTGGCGGCGGCTCTGCAATCATCTACGCACGGCCCACGGAGAGCTCCAAGAAGCTGAACGAGGTACTTCAGCAGCGCAAGGCACTACGCCACAAGGCCGGGGACAACAAGGGTGACAAGACACCGGCCGAGCCAGAGCAGGGATACACCAAGGATGCGTACGGAAGACTCCCAACCTCTTCGTAACCTATATTCATCAGTGGTTACAGATTGGAAGTGCACCGCAGAACGTTCACGTGGGAGGGCATCAACTACCACGTTCCAGTTGCCGGAGGCACAAGACGGCTACTGCACGATGTTTATGGCTATGTCAAACCCGGCACCCTGACGGCCCTTATGGGTGCATCGGGTGCTGGCAAGACTACCTGTCTCGATGTACTTGCTCAGCGCAAGAACATCGGTGTCATCTCTGGAAGCATGCTTGTGGACGGCCGCCCCATTGGAACCGACTTCGCTCGGGGAACTGCATACGGTGTGTTTGTCTCCACTGTCGCAGATCTAGCTTGAGGCTGACCCAAGCATCCTTACAGCCGAACAGATGGACGTCCACGAAGGCACCGCCACAGTTCGCGAGGCAATGCAGTTCTCTGCACACCTCCGCCAGCCAGCACACGTTCCGACAGAAGAGAAGGATGCATACGTTGAGGAGATGATCGAGCTCCTTGAGCTGCAGGATCTCGCGGACGCCCTGGTATTCTCGCTCGGCGTCGAGGCGCGCAAGCGCCTGACGATTGGTGTCGAGCTTGCGAGCAAGCCCGAGTTGCTCCTCTTCCTCGACGAGCCGACGTCCGGTCTCGACGGTCAGAGCGCGTGGAACCTCGTGCGCTTCCTCAAGAAGCTTGCGGCATCCGGTCAGGCCATCCTCTGCACGATTCACCAGCCGTCGGCTTTGCTATTCGAGAGCTTTGACCGCCTGCTCCTCCTCGAGACCGGCGGCGAGACGGTGTACTTTGGTGATATCGGTCCCGACGCATGCGTCTTGCGCGAGTACTTCGCACGGTACGGTGCTGTCTGTCCCCCGAACGTCAACCCTGCGGAGGTGAGTCACCACTATCTGTCGAGTGATACGTTACTGACAGCACGATGCAGTTCATGCTTGACGCTATTGGTGCCGGCCTTGCACCTCGTATCGGTGACAAGGACTGGAAGGACGTCTGGCTGGACTCCCCTGAGTACCAGAAGATGCGCCAGGAGATCGAGCAAATCAAGCGCGAAGGTCTGGCGCGTCCAGTAGAGGAGAAGGGCCAGGAGACAACTTGTAAGATGCATCACATTTTTCTCGGCCGAAAGATGCTGACCTCTCTCGCTAGATGCTACGTCTTTCTGGACCCAGCTGTACGAAGTCACGAAGCGGAACAACTGGGCTCTCTGGCGTTCTCCGGACTATGTTTTCAGCCGCCTCTTCGTTCACGTCTTTATCTCGCTGTTTATCTCGCTGTCTTTCCTACAGCTGGGACACAGCCAGCGTGATCTCCAGTATCGTGTCTTCGGAATGTGAGTATATCCCTCTCAGGAGGCCTGCATCGGACTTAATCCTCTGCCCTATAGCTTCTGGCTCTCTATCCTTCCGATGATTGTCATGTCCCAGATTCAGCCTCTCTGGATCTACAACCGGCGCATCTTCATCCGCGAGTCATCAAGTAGGATCTACTCACCATACGTCTTTGCTATCGGCCAGTTGATCGGAGAAATTCCGTATTCCATTCTTTGCGCCTTCGCTTACTGGGTGCTGATGGTCAGTGAATGGTTCATGGCCTGTCGTTGTCCATTACTAATCTCTATGATTAGGTCTGGCCTATGGGTTTCGGACAGGGCGCAGCTGGCACAGGCGGCAATGGCATCATCTTCCTGGTTGTACTCTTCATGGAGTTCTTCGGTGTCGGCCTAGGCCAATTCGTCGGAGCGATCTCGCCCAACGTCCAGACTGCAGCGCTGTTCAACCCCTTCCTCGGTCTCACGCTCTCGCAATTCTGCGGTGTCACGATCCCGTACCCGACTCTCGCGAAGTTCTGGCGATCATGGCTGTACCAGCTTGACCCATACACTCGGACTCTGAGTGCGACGCTGTCTACCGAGTTGCAGTAAGCATAGTGTTCCATGGATAACTGTCATCCTTGGCTGATGAAGGCACAGCGGTCTCTACATCCAGTGCAAGAACGACGAGTTCGCGGTCTTCGATCCGCCATCTGGTCAGACCTGCCAGCAATGGGCGGGCGACTTCGTCAATACGTTCGGCGGCTACTTGAACAACCCGAATGCCACTGCGTCATGCCAATACTGCCAATACTCTGTTGGTGATCAGTACTTCGAGCCCTTGCATATTCGTTATCAAGATCGCTGGCGGGACACTTGGATATTGTTCTGCTTCTTCGGTATGTCCCTGTGTTCGCTCCTCGTAAGCATGTATTGATGACCCTCGTCACTGGTAGTGTTCAATATCTTTGCGACGATTGGTGAGTGTCGGCAACAACGCTCCTCGGTGGCATGTAGCTGATTAGTCTAATTTCACAGTCGCGTCTCGCCTGCTGCGCTATGCAAAGCGGTAAAGCACTCATCAACCATCACACTTTACATTACGCATTAGTATCACATTGCATGACGTTAGATGCCCTGCACGCCATTCATGGATTAATTAGATACCGAGTAGTATTTACGACCTCATGTTATTACAGTAGCTCGAATAGAGCCCACTGACGCTTCATCTTGCACTTGCGGTCCGATGTATTTCAAGCTTACATGGCAACTACAGAGAGTGATGCCTAGTCTGGCTATATATTTGAATTCTGGAGGGAGCCTAGCTATATTCTTCGTGCACACCTTCCCCGGAATGATCTGGGTTTGTTGATGAGGGCGACACCTGAAGAGCTCTCATTTTTTAATCGTTGGAACACTCATGCAATGATTGTTGTGTCGAGGGGTATATCCGGACCAGATCTTATAGATACAGTGTTGGAGTGAGGTTACAGCCAGCGTAGCAGTTAATTGAACGACATTATTGATTAGGTGCACTATTGAACTGCAGCAATGTCAGTCACGCTGTCAACTGAGAGCAAGTGCAGCTCACAATATCGCGTAATTGAGCTTGTGCATCGTTGAACTGCTTCTCCAGGTATTTGTTCTGAAAGACCGTCAATACATTGCACATCGTGTTAAACTCTGATGAGCACCTTCTTGGTGAGATTATTGATGTCGTCTGTGAGCTCCTTCTCCTCCGCCTGGAGGTCCTTGTCCATGGCCGGACGGGGAACTTGCATGAACCTAGACTATACATGAGCACGCTAGAACTCGGGTAGAGCGTCAGCACGCACATCTTTCCGACGCCCTTGTAGAGGTTAACGTCCTCGTCAAGACCTTTGATCTCCTCGATAGTGAGCTGCAATATCCGCCGCTCGCGCTCCTTGGCAGCAATCTGCTGCCGATTGATGTTCAGCGCGCGCTGCGACTGGATCGCGGTCTGTTGTATCTGGAGCAGAATCTACAGGAGCATCAGCATCGTGAACAAGCCGTGTATCGTGTGGTGCACCTTTCTGAGCGTGTCATCTGGGAGGGTAGCCATCGTGGTCGATGGTCAAGCGAGGCACGCCACAAGCGCCAGACGTGCCCGTACGCGTTGGCGCCGCGATTTCGTTTGCGTTGAACGACCACCACCCGCCCAGACCTTGTCCCCCTTGCTCCCTGGGCTTTCCCCAAACCTCGTATCCCGTTCTGCGAGTCTACTGTACTCATCTAGGAAGCTGCTCTGGGCGACATATCTTCGGCAGTGACTACTCGCCTGCAGGCTTCACCCAAATTACGATTGCACGAGGTTCAATAGCCTACAGACATGGCTTCCTTCGAAGATTACGATGAGTTCGGCAACTACATCGGCGCAGATCTAGACTCGGACGACGAAGGAGAGATCTCTCAGCCGTACGCTGAGCAGCAGCGGGAGCCTTCCGCCCAACCACTCGAAGGGTTCGAGGATGAGCCTATGGAGGCCGTCGACGAGGGGGCGTTGATGCAGGTGGACGGTGCGTATTAGATAAATTTGCCACTCGTCTCTGATTGACAAAGGCACAATCAGAGCCTGTTCACAATGCTGTCATATTGCACGAGGACAAGCAGTATTACCCTACTGCTCAACAAGTTTATGGCGAGGACGTCGAGACTTTGGTCCAGGAAGAAGATGCTCAGCCACTGTCTGAGCCCATCATTGCACCTATCAAGGTCCGCAAATGGACTGTGGAGGAGAAGGACATGCCAGAAACGCGGTTCGACAAAGGGTGTGTACAGAACGGTTAAGGTTTGAGGTTATGTGCTGAAGAGGCATGTAGTTTCCTCCTGCAAATGACCGGATTCACGGAGTTCGTGCGGAATGTGGCAGTCGTAGGCCATCTGCACCATGGCAAGACTGCCCTCATGGACATGCTTGTCTTCGAGACTCACAAGATGGACTGGGACTCCGACCACCAGGTACGTACCCTATATGCCTCATTTGCACTGAAGACCGACCAGGGCTCCTAGACCCGGTACACGGATACCCACGTTTTGTCACGAGAACGTGGAATCTCCATCAAGTCGTCTCCAATGTCACTGGTTTTGCAGAACAGCTACGGGAAGTCGCACCTCATCCACCTCATCGACACTCCTGGACACGTGAACTTCGTCGATGAGGTTGCATCGGCAATCCGGCTGGTAGACGGTGTTGTCTTGGTGGTTGACGTAGTTGAGGGGGTGAGTTTTAAGTTTCAGCTTCTCGAATCTAAACTCATGAGGTCCTGTCACAGGTTATGTGCAACACGGAAGCCATAATTCGCCATTGCTTGCAGGAGGGTGTCAAGATGACCCTGGTCATTAACAAGATTGACCGGCTTATTCTTGAATTGCGGATCAAGCCCGCCGATGCTTTCTACAAGATTAAGCACACACTCGAGGAAATTAACACCTTCATTAGGTGCGTCCTCCAAAGCCTCATTTTTGGGACGTTACTGACGTACCTGCATTAGCGGCATAAATCCTGATCCCGAGCTCCGTCTCAGTCCAGAGAATGGTAACGTCGCCTTTGCTAGCACCGACATGCATTGGTGCTTCACCCTGCGTTCGTTCGCCCAGATGTATGCGGACACCTACGGTAATACAGACCATGGCAGTAGAGGTCATTGCGCTTATCCACATGCCTCAGGTTCTCTGGACGTTGACGCGTTCGCTGACCGCCTGTGGGGAGACATCTACTTCAACGCCGAGACCCGTAAGTTCACCCGCAAACAAGCGGATCCCGAGCAGAACCGAACATTTGTCCACTTCATTCTCGAACCGCTCTACAAACTCTACAGTCAAGTACTCAGCGAAGAGACCGATGGCCTGAAGCAGACGCTCGAGAGCCTTGGCATCCATCTCAAGCCAGTCCTGTACAAGATGGATGTTCGGCCATTGTTGAAGGTCGTGCTCGACCAGTTCTTCGGGCCGTCAAGGGGCTTGGTGGATATGATTGTGGAGCACATCCCATCGCCAGCCGTTGCTACTGCTGACAAGGTGAGTCGAAAGTGGCATAGCTGTCGCTGTTGCTGGTGGTAACATCGTGCATAGGTGCAAAGAACGTACACCGGTCCTATGAGTAGCGAACTCGCACAGGCCATGGAGAAGTGCGATCCCGAAGGACCGCTGATGATCAATATCACCAAGCTGTATCACACGACCGACGCCCAGTCGTTCAGGGCATTCGGTCGTGTCATCAGCGGTACCGTCAGGAAAGGCGTCGATGTCAAGGTCCTCGGCGAAGGTTATTCGCCAGAGGACGAGGAAGACATGGTCAAGGCTATCGTCGAGGACATCTGGATTCCCGAGGCACGGTACTTCATTCCCGCGCAAGAGGTTGTTGCCGGTAACCTGGTTCTGCTTGGTGGCGTCGACGCGTCGATCTCGAAGACGGCAACGATCGCAGGGACAAACCTCGAGGACGACCTGCACATCTTCCGCCCGATCAAGCACATGACTCAGTCTGTACTGAAGATCGCCATCGAGCCCATCGCGCCATCGGAGCTGCCCAAAATGCTGTCGGGTCTCCGGAGCGTCAACAAATCATACCCTCTGGTCGCGACCAAGGTCGAGGAAAGTGGTGAGCACGTGTTGATAGGTACCGGAGAGCTGTACCTCGACTGCGTCATGCACGACCTGCGGCGACTGTTCTCGGAGATCGAGATCAAGGTCTCGGATCCAGTTACCAAGTTCTGCGAGACCGTGCTCGAGACCAGCGCTCTCAAGTGCTATGCGGACACGCCTAACAAAAAGTGAGCTATAGAGTCCTTCACACGTTTGCGTCTTTACTGAAGGATGCTACCTAAGGAACCGGATAACGATGATCGCCGAGCCACTGGAACGTGGCATTGCAGAGGATATCGAGAACGGCCGGGTCACCATGCGCATGACTCCGAAAGAGCGGGGCAAGTTCTTTGAGGAGAAGTACCAGTGGGACCTGCTCGCGTCGCGGTCTATTTGGGCATTCGGTCCTGACGACAGCGGCCCCAATATTTTGCTCGACGATACGCTGCCGTCGCAGGTCGACAAGAAGTTGCTCGGCACTGTCAAGCAGCACATCACGCAGGCTTCCAGTGGGGTGCACGTGAAGGTCCTCTTTGCGACGAGCGTAAGCATGACTCTTCATCCGAGGCTCTCCCGTGACCGTGACTGACGCGCCGCCAGCCATGCGGAACGTCAAATTCCGAATCTTGGACGCGAGTCTCGCACAGGAGCCAATTTTCCGAGGCGGTGGACAGATCGTGCCCACGGCACGCCGCGTTTGCTACTCGTCGTTCCTCATGGTGCGTTGGAAAATTCTCACAGCTCTTACACACGCCCTGAGCAGCGCGTTCGTAGGCAACGCCGCGTCTAATGGAGCCGGTGTACTTTGTGGAAGTGCAAGCGCCGGCCGACTGCATCTCCGCGGTTTACACCGTGTTGGCACGCCGCCGTGGTCACGTCACGCAAGATATCCCGAAGGCGGGCTCGCCGCTGTACA
Source organism: Phanerodontia chrysosporium (assembly GCA_001910725.1). Classification (NCBI taxonomy): domain Eukaryota; kingdom Fungi; phylum Basidiomycota; class Agaricomycetes; order Polyporales; family Phanerochaetaceae; genus Phanerodontia; species Phanerodontia chrysosporium. The sequence goes on from MJGA01000003.1 coordinate 610,736, forward strand.
CCGTCAAGGCTCTGATTCCAGTCATTGACGCGAACGGGTTCGAGACCGACCTGCGGACGGCAACGCAGGGTCAGGCGTTCTGCTTGCAGGTGTTCGACCATTGGTCGATTGTACCCGGTACGACTTCGCTGCTTGAGATCTGTGCACCGGATCTGATAGTGACTGACGTCTTTCGTGCAGGTGATCCCACCGACACGAGCATCAAGCTTCGTCCGCTCGAGCCTGCGTCCGGCCAGGCATTGGCACGAGACCTCGTGCTCAAGACGAGGAGACGAAAGGGCCTGGGCGACCAGATTGCCGTGTCAAAATATCTGGACGATGAGTTTGTGGTGAGTAGCGGCCGTTGCTTGACCGCCGCGCTTTGACACTGACTGGATCGGGTCGTGCAGCTCGCATTGTCTGCATCTGGACACGCGGATCTATTAGGCTGAAAAGTAGAGTCGGCGATGTGTCCCCTTGCTGTGTATCAAAACATATTTCCGCTGTAAAACAGTAGCGAGTGCTTTGCGACAGGACGGCAGTGAGAACGGCCTCGGAGAGTTGAGCGCGTGTGCGTGGGAATTGTCGTGGAATGACGTGGAAAGTGTTGTCTACGTGGCAGTCACACTCGCGTACATTTAGAGTCCACCGCGAGCGCCCCCGCAGACACAGACACTCCTCCTTCTCTTTCTCTTCCCATTTCTCTCTCTCTCCCTCATCCCTCTCCCGTCACCGGTCCTTCGTATACACCATGCGAAGCGTAGCGCTCTCTGCCACCACCCTCCTCGTCGTCGCCGCGTGCAGCGCGTCCGCGGAAGACGCCAAGCCTGTCTTCAAGGCAAGTCCACCAATGACCGCGCGAGTTGTTGTTGGACTACGTGCTTAACTCGACCCGGCTTCCGTTCACAGGCTACAGAGATCAAGGCGCCGTTCCTCGAGCAATTCACCGACGACTGGTCCGAACGCTGGACGCCCTCCGAGGCGACCAAGAAGACTCCCGTCGGCGGCGAGACCTTCAGCTACGTCGGCAAGTGGTCGGTCGAGGAGCCCGAGGATGTCCTCATTGAGGGTGACAAGGGCCTCGTCGCCAAGACCAAGGCCGCACACCACGCCATTTCCGCCCGTTTGAGAGCACGATCGACTTCTCGGACAAGCCCCTCGTCGTGCAGTACGAAGTCAAGTACCAGAAGGGCGGCAACTGCGGTGGTGGCTACCTCAAGCTTCTTGAGGACGGCTTCCAGACTGCTGGCAAGGAATTCTCAGACAAGACTCCATGGACCATCATGTTTGGTCCGGACTTGACTTGCCCTGGCACGAAGGTGCGCTTTGACACGCCTATGCGTGTCACACGCGCTTTGCTGACTGGCTTCGGATAGATCCACTTTATCTTCCGTCACCAAAGCCCCGTTACCGGCGAGTTCGAGGAGAAGCACCTCAAGCTCCCGCCCAAGCCCGTGTTCGACAAGAACACCAACCTCTTCACCCTTATCCTTCAGTGAGTCTACGTGCCTGATGACGAATTGAACGTGTTTTGACACGTTGTTCAGCCCCAACAACACCTACGACGTGCGCTTCAACGGCGAGAGCCACAACACTGGCAGCCTCCTCGAGGACTTCGAGCCTCCAGTTAACCCTCCGAAGGAAATTGACGACCCGGAGGACAAGAAGCCCGAGGACTGGGTGGACGCCAAGCGCATCCCCGACCCTGATGCCAGGAAGGTTTGTACAGCCGCTGTATGCGCTTTGTTCGAGTATTGACTTTGCGTTCGTAGCCTGATGACTGGGATGAGGATGCTCCCTACGAGATCCCCGATGAGGACGCTGTGAAGCCTGAAGGCTGGCTCGATGACGAGCCAGAGTTCATCCCCGATCCCGGTAGGTCGAAATCCTGAGAGTCTCGCAAGCAACCGCTGACTTACCATCGCAGACGCCGAGAAGCCCGAGGAGTGGGATGACGAGGAGGATGGTGACTGGATTGCGCCTACGATCCGCAACCCCAAGTGTGACGAGGCTCCCGGATGCGGCGAGTGGAAGCGGCCGTTCAAGCCCAACCCCGCCTACAAGGGCAAGTGGTTCGCTCCCATGATCGACAACCCTGCCTACATTGGCGAGTGGGCTCCTCGCAAGATCCCTAACCCCAACTACTTCGAGGACCTTTCCCCCGTCAAGAGCCTCAAGCCCATCGGTGGTGTTGGTATTGAGCTCTGGACGATGACTGAGGACATCCTCTTCGACAACATTTACATTGGTCACTCCGTTGAGGACGCTGCTGCGCTCGCCAAGGACACTTGGGAAGTCAAGCACGAGCTGGAGGAGGCTGCGAAGAAGAAGGCCGTTGCCGACGACGAGGATGAGGAGATTTCTGCTGTCTCGTTCAAGGAGGATCCTGTTGCTTTCCTTCGCACGAAGGTCTTCACCTTCATTGAGGCCGCCAAGGTCGACCCCGTCTTCGCTGTCAAGTCTCAGCCTGAGACCGCTGTTGGCCTTACTCTTGTCTTCACTACCTTTGTCGGTATGCTCAGCGTTCTCCTCGGCCTTATTGGTGGCCAGCAGAAGCCTATCACCAAGGTGTGTATTCTTATATATTGCATGTTCGCCTTCTTCCTGACGAGGTTTCCATAGTCTGCGAAGAAGACCGACGCGCCATCACCAGATGACAAGGCCGCTAAGGCGAAGACTGACGCCGAGCCTGCGGCAGTGGCTGGCGGTGAGAAGACTGACACACCGGTGAAGAAGAGGAAGTAGATTGTAGCATTGCAAAAAGGATACCACCTTGCACTCGGACGTCTCTTACTAGTAGTTTCATATTTGTCGTGTTGCTGTTTTCTCATTGCTTTGCTCCTGGAATTTATAAGTATTGACGGGTTTGAGGGAAACCTGAACTTCGAGAGCGTGCAATGATGAAGTATGCATGACAGTCTACTACAGCGGTATGTTGGTTTTCTAGAAATACAAGCTTGCGGCGAATACGACTGTTCGCAATGTCAGCAACTGCATCACAGCGGTCTGGCGGTACGCACTGTCTCGCTTGATCTTGAGTTGAGCCTCCTCCATCTTCTTGAACAGCTCTGCGTCTCCGATGACGCGAGCTGCATCGCGGACTTCGCGGCAAGTCTCGTCCAGCCTCGTGATGCATCGAACTATAGTACCTTCTGCAACATCAGTGAGTTCTGTGATTTGCTCGAATGGCTGGAACGCGACGAGGGTCAGCTCGTATCTCAACATGCTAATTCTTGGGTGAACAGACGAACCATGCCCTTCGCCCACTCGTACACGACCTCGACGAGACCGAACTTGAGCTGGCGGAACTCCTCGCCGGGGACCTTGTGCGCGTCCTGCACGCGCCCGACGCGCTCCGCAATCGCGACGATCGCGTCGAGGCCCTCCTTGAGCTTCGGCGGGATGACAGGCTCGACCTCGGTCTTCTCCTGGAAGACGAAGCACGAGAGGAGCGCGACGACCTCCTCGGGGTCGTACGCCGCGAGCGTGTTCTCGAGGATGAGCTCGGTGAGGACGAGCTCGTTCGCGGAGTTGATCTCGCACGCGACGCGGCCCTTGAGGAGCACCGTCGAGTTCTGGTCGATGAACTTGAGCTCCTTGAGCACGTCGACGCGCTGCTCGTAGTCCGGGATCAGCTCGAGGTTCTGGTCCGAGATCGCCATCTTGAGCCATGCGATGTTCTCCCGGAGCACTTTCTCGCCGTGCAAAATTTGGTACTGTTTCGCATGTCAGAATGTCTAGACATCCCGCAAACCGAAGGAATACGCACATGGTGCTCAAAGGTAGGGCACTCCCTGCACGTGTATCCGGGCAACCGCTTCAGCAGCTCGTCCCGAGAGCGCACCATCTCCTGGAACTCCAGCGCCTTCAGCCGCGCCTTCCAGTCGACCTCGGGTATGCCGGTGCCAGCAGCGACCCACTCGTGCACCACACTGAGCAAGGCGTCGCGCGCCTCGTTCATCTTCGTGATACGATGCACGTTTATGATCTGCTCGAGGTCAATCTTCACGATCCGATCGGCGACGAGCGCAATGCTGGTAAGCGGCACCGCTCGGTATTCGTATGTGGGCTCGTCCACGATCATCGACTCCGCTCTTGGAGGCCAGGTGGGAGGTATTGCTTGGGCATCAATGTCTGCATAGACTGTCATTAGCCTGTACTTCCGACGCTGTGCGATCGTAGACAAACCCTTCTTCCCAGATTTCGTCTCTGGGCTCACAACAGCTAGGACGTCGTACGTCTTCACCTTCTCTGCTCCGCTGGAAGAGGCTGCAGGAGCTGGAGACGGCCGAAGAACAACAGCGATATTACACCTGAAATGCTACTCTCGAGTTGGCCAATGCAGATTAGACGTGAGACATAGGCATACCCCATCAACGAGCACGACAACACGCCCTGGCTGCAGGAGTTGTTTCGACCCCTTATGCCGGTGGTTGTCGTCTGTGCTGAGCAAACGAAAGTTATAGTTGATGACATCAGCAGTGTCGTCGTAGAGCTTCTCGATGTCTGGTAGGCAAATGTCGCACTCCAGCTTGGGCAATGTCGACAGTTTCTTCTCGCTCTATTGGATTGGCTGTAAGCCTTATGTATATTATCGCAGCGCATTTGCTGACCTCGATGACTTGCTTCTGTTGATCAGGAAGCAATCGCTGCGACGCGTTCTCAGAGAAACTCCGTTTTATCATCTCCTCGACTCGCAAGGCCTCGACTCGAAGCAGGTTTAGTATCATGTTATACGTGAGGCGGAATTGCGATTGCAGCCTCGACGGAGTACCAAGAATCATGGTACTCAAGGTTGTTTGCTATAGATAAAAAGTCATGTCAATGCGAAAATCAGGGCTGGTTGTAACATGTCTCACCTCAGGAAGCTCATCGTTAGCCACAATCACGACTGTGCCGGTGGCATCCAGACCGCGACGGCCTGCGCGGCCCGCCATTTGGGTGTACTCGCCAGGCAGGATGTCCCGGAAGCTTCTACCATCGTGCTTTCTTATGTGCGAGAACACAACCGACTTGGCTGGCATGTTAACACCCTAGAGACAATCGTGAGCTTCCCAACCTTCCACAAAGACATGTTGTACCGACCATAGCAAACGTTTCGGTTGCGAACAACACCTTCACAAGACCACGAGCGAATAGCAGCTCCACCACTTCCTTCACAATTGGAAGGAGACCTCCATGGTGCACTCCTATGCCACGCGACAGCAGGTCGCGCATACGCCGAATTTGTGGCAGCCGCCTATCCGCATCTGTAAAGCGGCTCTATCAATACTGCCAGCAGAAAGTCGGGGCCACTCACCTTTCAGCCGTGACAGCGCCTTCTCAATCGCGACATGCACCTCGCTCTTCTCCACCGAGGTCGACAAGTCCAGGTTCGTCAGCGTGCCCGCATTCTCCTCGCACCGCTTCTTCGAGAACGTGAACACGACGACGGGAAGGAGCGCCTTCTTCTTCAAGTTCCCGATCAGGTGCACGTACAGGTTCTTGTCCGGCTGGTGGAACGTCCGCCCGCCGCCCGTCGGGCCCCGTGCAACAGGCGCCGCGCCGCGTGCAGGCGTCCCTCCGCGCTGACCTCCGCGTCCCGCAGGCCCGCCGCGCCCGCCGCGCGCGGGAGCTGCTGCGCGTGCACCCATCCGCTGCACGGGCGGGAGCCCTGCGGCCTCGCGCTCCTTATCCTGCTTGCGCCGAAGCGCCTCGCCCGCGGCCTTGTAGCCCTCGGTGAGGAAGTTGCGATTGGCGTCGACGATCTTGTGGAAGTCTCGACCAGCGTAGAGGAAGTGCTCGAGCGGAACGGGGCGCTTTGCGGTCGAGATGACGTAGATGTCTTTCTTCTTGGTGCGTCTACAGACAATGATTAGCGCGGTGCGGTGAGGTGGAGGGCGATTACCACGTACCCTACCCAGTCCGCGAACTCCTTGGTGTTAGGGACTGTCGCAGAGAGCAAAATGATGTTGACATGTTCCGGCAACATAATGATAACCTCTTCCCATACCACACCTCGCTGTCGGAAATCTGAGCCAATGGACGACGCGAGTGTAAAAATGTTGTTCATACCTCCGCATCGTTAACATAGTGCACTTCGTCAAAAATCACGAATTCGACGTCCCGAATCAGGTCAGCACCCTTGTAAAGCATACTTCGCAGAATTTCGGTGGTCATGATGAGACAATTAGCCTCGGGGTTGATCTGAACGTCTCCAGTGAGAATCCCGACGTTTGCTGTACCGAAAGTCTGTTTGAAGTCGCGGTACTTCTGATTCGACAGCGCTTTGATGGGCGACGTGTAAATGGCGCTTTACCGGATGTCAGACTAAGCGTCGTTGAGGATCTTTTTACCTACCGTGTCATATGCTTTGCTGCCAAAGCGATGGCATACTCTGCAACCACAGTCTTGCCCGCAGACGTGTGGGCAGCAACAAATACCGAGTCACCCATCTCCAGATGGTAGACAGCCTCCTTCTGGAAGGTGTCGAGCTCGAAGGGATACTGTAGACCATACGTGTCACCATTGCAGGCAACAAACGTGAATGCAGCATACCTTGTGGGCCATATCTGGAACAAGCTCATGGAAGTTCTTCATAGGCTTGTTGATGTCAACCACATGAGCCCAGTCGCGCTTCTCGATCTTGCGCCGCAATGGGCGAGCGGTTGTGGTGACAGGCTTCAAATGAGCTCTCTGACAGATGATGTATTAATTTACCGTCTAGTAGAAACTCGATGTCAGATCCTACTGTGGCAGGTAAAAGGTCATCGATCTCCGTGGCACCAATCTGCTCTTGAATGGCGGCTTGCGCTTCATCCTCTGGATGGTACGCGTCGCCGTTCTACAACGCTATGTCAGCCAGTGTAAATAGCACAGATAGAAGCAATATGAGAACCTCTAGATGCTCCTTCGGGTGTACGTTGATATCAGCTAGTTCTTCGTCCTCGACGTCATCAGTGTCACCAGGTAATCGCAATCCTCTGCTAAAGCCAGGCGGTATTCTCTTGAGTCCTTGGCATTCTCATCCAGGTCATTGATCAATAGTGCGTCTTTCTTGACCTCTTCGAGCCCTCCAGGCCAGAATGGTACGAAGCCGGTCTTGCCTCGGACAAAGTTATTGCTGGGCGCTGGAGCGCGATCCAGCGAGGTCGACGTCAACCCCGAGGCGACTGGGGGATTACGAATCTAGGATCTGGTAAGCGCCAAAGACTTTGGTGGTTGATCATGACTACAAACCTCGGTGTATCCTGTGACTTTTCCGTGGAGTCCTGATCGCACGAACGAAAGGCTGGTAGGAGGAGGCGATGGCTCGTATGTAAGCAAAGAGGGAATGTCTAGCTTCTCCTCCCAGTGCCTGTAAAGCAAAGCATAAGCTGTCGCAGTTTGTCCATAATTTATGCACCTACACCTGATAGGTTGGTAGCCAGTGTTCTGGAAATTTATCCTGAGGCAGGAGCAATTTCTCCTCGATTTCGCGATGGACCTCCTCTCGCGAAGGCGGGCCTGCGAGACCAAGCTCGTTTAGCAGTTCGTCTGCATGTTGTGAGCTTGGGTGGAGGAGGCTGTCGAGGATGCGGTGGTGGGTGTCGGCGTCCATGGCGGTCTGGCGAGATGACATAGACGCGTGTGGCAAGGAAAGCAGCCGGGAGACGCCGTGATCGCTGCGCCACAATGCTGATGGGGCCTCCGCATTTGGACACCGCCGCCTTGAGCGTGATTTCCCCGCCTTTTCGGACTCGTCGGCTTTCTCACAGACGCCCGCCCGCGACCTCTGCGCCCTACCGGTCACATTAAAAGCTGGCACTCGCTAGTTCGCTCGCGCTGACCAACGCACCCACTTTCACCATGTCCTCCTCGCTGTTGAGATCAGCACGCTCGCACCTCTTCCTCCCTGCCACACGGGCGTTCGGCACTCTGCCAGCTCTGCCGTTGTCGCCGCCATCCCCAGCTGACGAAGAGTCTCAATTCAGAGCGCGGGTGCAGCAAACACAAGCGTTCTTTGACCTACCCCGGTTTGCCAACCTCAAGCGACCATACAGCGCCGAGGCAGTCACGTCGAAGCAAGGCTCCTTGCCAGTACTGCCATTGCCCTCCGCACTGCTGGCGGACAAGCTATGGCGGCTCTTCGAGGAGCGTGCCAAGGAGGGGAAGCCAGTGCACACTATGGGAGCCATTGACCCTGCCCAGATGACACAGATGGCCCCTCACCAAGAGGTTGTCTACGTTAGCGGATGGGCATGCTCCAGTCTCCTGACCACTGCGAGCAACGAGGTCGGTCCGGACATCGGGTGCGTCGGCTTACTGCTCTTCGGAGATATGAATCTGATGGCATATCTTAGAGATTACCCATACACGACTGTGCCCAACCAAGTCCAGCGCATCCATCGCGCTCAGCAACTCCATGACAAAAAGCACTACGACGAGCGGTGGTCCTTGTCACCGGAGGCCCGTGCAAAGACACCATATGTGGATTACCTTCGACCTATAATTGCAGACGCGGACATGGGGTAAGTCACGTTTATACGAGAGTGAAACCTATTCTAACGAACCGTGCAGACATGGCGGTCCCTCCACAGTCATGAAGCTGGCGAAGCTGTTCGCCGAGTCGGTGCGCTTGAAATACGCGTCTTAAGAACGTTTGTCCCTGACCTCTCATCCAGGGTGCAGCAGGCATCCACCTTGAAGACCAGCTCGTTGGCGGCAAGAAGTGTGGACATCTTGCTGGCAAGGTCCTTGTTCCCGCGTCGACACACGCCTCGAGGCTCATCGCGGCGCGCTTCCAATTGGATATGATGTACAACCCGATGGTACTCATTGCACGGACGGACGCCGAGTCTGGAAAACTCATTTCGAGCACCGTGGATGTTCTGGACCACGAGTACATCAAGTGCGTGGGTTCGCGAGATACATGTCCAGTTGCTAACCTTGCTCTTCCGCAGGGGAACGACTGTACCTGGAAAGGGCCTCGCAGAGGTCATCCAGGAGGCCGAGGCTCGTGGTGCCACTGGCGCAGAGGTCGACAAGATCGAGAAGGAATGGCTCGAGCAGCACCCTCTGTGTACTTTCAACCAAGGTTTGTCCACGATCATGCCTATTCGCGGGAATCTCCTAATTTTGTACCGCAGCCGTGGAGCAGGCTATCGCGAAGTCGTCCCAGATCAGCGCGGCAGCCAAGGAATCGGCGTTGAAGCACTACCTCGAGGCCGTTAACGGCAAGTCGAATACCGAAGCGCGCGACATCGCGGCCGACATCCTCGGCGAACGCATCCGCTGGGACTGGGACTGTGAGTCATCCTTTACTTTGCTCTCCTACCCCTTTTACTCACCCTGTACTTAGCCCCGAAGACGCGCGAGGGCTACTACCACTACACAGGCGGCGTCGAGGCCGCCATCAAGCGCTCCCTGAGCTTCGCGCCGTACGCAGACATGGTCTGGCTCGAGACGAAGCTGCCGGACCTCGCGCAGGCGCGCTACTTTGCGCGCAAGATCCGCGCGGTGCGCCCGAACACGTGGTTCGTGTACAACCTCAGCCCGAGCTTCAACTGGGCCGCGCAGGGCTTCTCGGACGCGGACCTCAAGAACTTTGTCTGGGAGCTCGCGAAGGAAGGGTGAGTCCGCGTGTCTTTGCATGCGAAGAGTACCGTTCGCTGAGCGGGCCATGGTAGATTCGTGCTCCAACTCATCTCCCTCGCGGGCCTGCACCTCAACGCGGCCGCGACCTGCGAGCTCGCGTCCCGCTTCAAGACGACGGCATGCTCGCGTACGTTGACCTCGTGCAAAAGAAGGAGAAGGCCCTTGGCTGCGACGTCCTGACGCACCAGAAATGGTCCGGCGCGAACTACATCGACCGCATCCTGAACACCGTGTCCGCAGGCTCGTCGAGCACGTCTGCAATTCGCAAGGACTCCACCGAGCACCAATTTTAAAGTGCAGGCGTGACGAGAGAGAAGCAGCGTATCTCTATATTCCTGTTTGTTGCATTTTTGGTTACCAGAGGATGGAGGATGGAGGATGTACTATATACGCCCAAAACAAAAACAATGACACTAGTGTAATATATGGCAGGCGGCCGGACGCAGAAGAGGAAAGGCAGTGAAGCATTTAAAGCCACCCGACCGAGCTCCAAGGCTTCCGCAGCAAGAAACTAAAGTATTAGATGATAAATACAGCACGTTCCAGGCGAAAGCAAGAGGGTTCGGCTCGGACCAGCCAGCGCAACAAGCACAACAATCATACAGCGAAGAAAAGACAGTACTCAGCAAAAGAAATGACGCAGGTATACGCTGAAGGTAAGATATGCACGCGAACAACAACAACATTACGGAAGCAGAGAAACAGCATGCTCAGTCCCGGTAAGCCATGACAGACTGGTCCAGCCCGTGGTACGGATACGACAGCGAGCCGTGCGGCGGGGAGACGATTTCGAACTGCGACGCGTCGAAACTTCGGCGGCTCTCGTACGACGAGTCGTCTGACGCGTGCGACTGACGACCCGCGGCGGTGAGCCCGTTGCGCGGGGGCGACGACGACGGGGCCATAAGCGGCGAGCGCATGCGCGGGGGCGACGACGCCGCCGACGCGTTTGACGACACGCTCGGGCGGCTCGTCGAGCGGTTGTGCTGGGCGTACTGTTCGGGCAGCGCCGGGCTCGGTGGGATGTCGCTGAGGGACGTCGACGAGCCGAGCGAGAGCGAGGAGCGCATCGCGCCCGCGGCCATGTCGAGCATGCTCGGGCGCCGCCGCCGCTTCGGCTCGGGCTGCTGTTCGGTGCTGGAGCGCGAGGCCGTCGAGGAGATCGAGCTCTTGGCCGAGCCTGTCGAAAGGCTGCCGCCCTTCAGAGACTTGAGGATGGACTTTCGGACGCTGTTTCTCTGTGAACCTGCAGCAGGAGGGGGTGCTTGTTGAGGTACAGGACGAGGCGGTGATGGTGAGCGAACAGGTCTAACCGGATGAATAGGATAAGGTGACTCCTGGTCAAAACGAAGGGCACGCAAATTATTTCGCGGAGGCATGCTTGCAGGTACGAATGGCGGGTATTCAGTCGGAGGTATTGACGACTTCGATATTGACTTCGCTCTTGACCGGCCTGCTGGCTGAGGTTGTGGCTGTGGCTGTGGCTGAGGACCTGTGGCGCCTGCGGTGGCATGTTGGGCGACACAGGACGCGACTCAGGCTTGCCCTGAGTGCTGACTGACTCCCTCTTCACATCACTCTTCCTCCACAGCTTCCGGATGGTCTTGACGCTCATCAAGGAGGGAGAGGACGACTTACTATTGGCCTGCACGCTCGCCGCTTTAGCAATCTCATCAGACTCCATGGAGAAGCGGCTCGATGGCGTCAGAGACTGTGGCCGAGAATCCGGTGTGGAAGGGCCCGGGACCATCAGAGAGGCCCTATCAGGAACGCTGGCAGCCTGAGTCGTGGAGCCGTCGTCGCTGTACGATTGCGAGTTCCGCTCGGACTCAATGCGAGTTGCTTCGGCTTCTGAAGGGTATCGTCCAAATGGGTCAGGGGAGAGCGGTATCACAGGGGAGTCGAGACTACCAGTTGTGCCGTACATGTTGGGAACAGTGAGCGGCGGGTACAGGCCATGTTCCTCAGCTAACGCGCGCTGCCGCGCAAGGGTCTCGTCTGAAGGAGCGTCGGACCTTGTTGACTGTCGCTGGAACTGCTTGGGCGGCTCGGTGGTCACACCATTAAAAGCAAATTTAGGTGGGGATGGTGGCCTGTCGTCGTCTGCGTCCTTGTTGTTGAGAGCTGAGTACGGCACTGCAGGCCATGCCGCACCACTTCCAGTAGGACTCCTTTGAAAGGATCGTCAGGACGTATGACTAGACGAGCTAGAGGGGACTAACTTGAGAGGCGGAGAGTCGTTACCCGAGCGGCGCGAGTAGGACGAGGTAGGTGAACGCATAGACGAATTAGACTGAGCGCGACGATGAATAGGGATGTCTTCGGGTTTCAAGTCAACGGACTGGAGATGGGGGCGAGGGGAAAACTGAGCAAGTGTCTGGTTGCATAGTGTCAACATTGTAGGCAACGTCTCAAGTTCAGCTATTCTGACCTTCTCTATCTCGTCCAATTGGGCAGCCATGATATACTGGCTTTTCCTTCTGTCATAAGGGTCGGAATCGTCATACTGTAAGACAAGGACAAAGCATTAGTACAAAGTCAGGGGATTGTAAGCATTGTAACTCACATCACCATCATCAAGCGAAGGATCCAAGCCCAAGTCGAGATCGTCGAACACAGCACCGTCGCGTTTCTCGTCTTCAGGGCTCCTGATATTGACCTTCTTCAATAGCTCTTCGTCAAGCTCCTCCTCCTCGTCATCGTCGTCCTCCTCCGGGAATAGTGAGTGGCTCGACACGCGCGGGTTTCCCTCGGGCTCAGATCCGGTAGGCACCCCATCAGACTTCGGGCTCGACAAGTAGGCCAGTTGAGCGCTGCCCGCACTCGACGGGTTCGGACTCTGCTCAGGAACACCAAGTTCGCCATGGCTCTGAGGCATGAGGTGAAGCGGGGGCGGGACGTGCTTCCTAATGGTACCAGCGGTCGTAGGCTCAGACTGGCGCTTCGCATTAGCCTCCTCTTCCGGGGGAATCGACACGGTGAGTGGAGGCTTTGGCATCCGGTCGAGGAGCTCGGAAACTTCAGCTTCGTCGTCACCCTCTGGCATCTGCGCCTCGTCCCCCTCCTCAAGATCATCAGGCAAGTTAGAGACAGCGGCCGCATCCAGAGCGAGGTCAACTACCTTGGGGTCTTTGTTTGGGTTCGCTCCGGACTCCGCACGCATTTCTGCCCAAGTCTCCGCGTCGGTGCCGAAGACGTCGTCTAATGGGTCGCCATCCGCGCGCATCGCGTCCAGGCGGGCAGTCAGCTCATCATCGCCATCATCATCCAGCTGCTCGTAGCCTTCCTCTTCCTCCTCTGTCACCAAGAACGCCGGCCGGTTCGCCCGCTTGTTCATCTTGCCCACCAGGCGCAAGTCCATCGGTGCCTTCTTCGACTCTTCCTCGCCCTCTTCGCCCTCACCCGCCTCGCTCACTGACCTCCTCCCGCTCATCCGGCTCTCCGCCCTCTTAGCATGCGTAATCCGCCTACTCCGCACCCACGCCTTGTACCACCCAGCATTCCTCCTGTCGATGTCGAATTCGACCTTCGCCAGCACGGGCACGAGAGAAGGGGATTCAAGACCAGGGAGGGGAATAGAGCTAGCTTCCGTAGATGGGTCCACAGACGAAGCGGACTCGGGCGTATCCACCTCGCTTTGCGAAGAGTACGCGGACTGCGAGGGTGTCGAGGGCGACGGCGTCAGTGAAGGAGCGTCAGGAAGCCGCGGCGAGACCAACGCGCGCAGGTTCTGCGACTGCTGCAGCGGCGTGCCCATCACATCCTGGAGGAGTGCAGGCGACGACCTGCCGGCTATACCGTATCCAAGACCCAGACCGAGCGGTTTAGGACCTGGCGTCAGAAGCTCATCTTTCTCGGCCTTGAGCACTCTAGTCCAGATGTGTTTCCATATGTCTTCAGATATTCTTGGCCCCGGCTCTTCATTGCTTGCGGCGTTCATGGTCGTGATGAGATACAGAACCATACCAACTGTGCTCGGCAGAGCGTATTCCCGGGCAATTGCGGTCAACTGCGACTGCAGCGTAGAATACACGGGGACGAGGACCCCTCTCCGAATTGGGTGTGGTAGCCGAGGCAGTCGCCGGGACGGGCGCGAGATCGTCTGTGTCGTGTGGTAGATGGCGCGGTGGTATTACATGTAACAGGTATCTTGATGTGGAAGACGCGGTCGGAAGATGCGAGGACGCCATTGAAGGCGTTGGGGAGCGACCACGGCCATCGTTGGGGAATAATGGTGACGCGGGAGTCAGGCCTGAGTTACCGGGGGCGGGGCAAGGGAGAGTGAGCCGGAGGCAGGTACCGGTGTCGATACACCTAGGGCGTTCGCGAGTTTTGCCAGCCGGTGGGGAGCCAAAGGTGCTTTTGGCGCAGGCCATGGTGGCTGCTGACTGGTCGAAGAGGGTGATAGAGCAGAAGAGCTATCCGAGCGATTGGTCTTGGGCATGATGATCGTAGGGAGTGGTGTTCGTTAGTGAGTGGAATTGCTTCGCATAAGCTGATAACGTCTGGCTCTGTGCAGATGAGTGTGTCTGTGTGCACGACGCATGTTAATAGCGCCATACCTATTTCCTCAAGCTGCAACGTCTCCCGCGCTGCCGGCCGTGGTGACCTGTCGACAAAGTGAATGCACGCGTGACAACAAGAGCTAGCTCGCGTTATGGTGCGGAAAGGTGAAACCACGCGGTGGCGGCCTGCAAAAAAGCTCGCGCAACCTAGACAAGTCGCGGGGATTAGAAGTAGGGAGAAGACAAGGAGGGACGAAAGGCTTTGACGACCGTCGAGCCTTGCAACAACCTTCTTCAGAACCGTTCCATCGCCCGCTTCCCCGCTTTCAGCCGCATCAGGCAGGTCGTTCTCACCGTCTCCGCCAAAGCGCTCGCAGCACCTTTGTGGCTAACCGACGACCTGCTCAGCGCTCAGGCCTCCGTGGCTTTCTTCAGGTATATAAAACTTGCTGTCATCACATATATCGTCTACCATCTCGGTTCTGAACTGAAGCATCAGCAGCAACACGGAGTTGTTGATCACCGACTTCGGTCGCATGACAATTGCGTACGCTAGAGGTGCACCTTCAGGTAGACGTATCGACTCTAAAATTCCTGCATCGTCTCCTTTGTCATTATGCAGCAAGCATTGGACGACGGGACACAGCGCGGCGGCGCACCGCCTTACCGTGTGGGCATCTTCACAATTTGGTCTCCTGTCGGCGCGTTGTTCGTAGTCGACCGCAAGTAATGGCTACAAGGACCCGCACTATGCCGCGTTTCAGCGTCAGTGTGCCTTCTATCACCTGCCTGGACGCCTTTCTACTTTCGAATAGACCGCACCCGCACTCAGATAGCTTGCCGAGGGCCTCACGCTGCTCACGGCGCATACGCCAACTGAGCGTGAGCACGCCACTCGTGTCTAGCCTCCATAGTGTATACCCGAGACTCCCCTCCAAGTTCCTGATCCTCGCGTCATCTTCGGTGCGTCCCCCTATGTGTCTTTCGTGGATCCATTCTGTGCACATATGACCTGCACGACATTCTCGACCTTGCACCAATTCAACTAGGGGGCAGGCAGCCCCTATGGCGACCCACTCGAATGGACACTTCCCGGCTGACTGCGAGATTGCGGCGTTCCCAAGTTCTCCCGAGTCTCACCAGCCCCCAAGCCGATCGCAATGAACCCGATGGGGCGGTCACTCACGAGGTATAGCGCGTCCGGAGCGGTATAGCAGCGTCCGCAGCCGCTGTGCTACTTGTTTCATTCGGGCAGCCCCAAGGACGCAGGCCGCATCATGCAATGCTAGCCAAGGGGATGTTGTAGGTGTCAAAATATCCCGGGTTGATTCACAGGTCGATAATGTACGGTAGAGGTTACAGTCCAGATGCGTGCGGAGGGGTGCAGTAAGTCCGTGAAAGTACTATAAAGAAAGTCGTGGTAACAATAGTCCGTGAACGCATGAGGGAAAGGAAGGTATCTCGTCGTGCAAATATTCGTCCATATCACCTCTCTGCGAAGGATGTGAGAAAGTGGGTGCAGATGCCTAAGCAGCGACCGCGGCACCAGCCACAGCAGCAGCGACCATCGCGAGCCAAGAGCCGTAGCCCATGGTGGAAGCACCGTTGTTGCCTTGGCCGTTGAAGGAGCTTGGGCTAGCGCCACTTCCGCTAGCGCTAGAAGTGCCCGAGCTCGCCGTAGATTGAGCGGGACTACCGGAGCTCGAGACGGTAATTCCGAACGGTGTCGTGCTGGTGCTAGCGCCCGACCTGCGTTTGACAGTTAGAGATGTTGACGTGTCAACGGCGTGAAGATTACTTACATTGTCGAGACAGGGAGAATAGTGCTTGACCCAGACCCCGACGACGTAGAGGACATACTCGAGGAGGTGGTAGTGACAGTGGGCGCGACAGTGACAGTACCCGACTGGGCGTAGACCTGGTTGATATTTGTGATGTTCACCGCCTGGATAGTATAGCCAGGACTGGAAACAAACGTGAGCGGCAGCACAACAGCAGAGGAAGCCGGTACAACTCACCCTGACGGAACGATGGGCAGAACCAGGTCGATGGAGCCCGCGGACGGGTTGACATTGTTTGCGATGGCAAACGAGTTGTGGAACACGTCGGCGTTCACGAGCTCGAGCGAGAAGGTGGGCGGGTCGCCAGCGGCAGTGGTCCAGGTGATGTGCGCAGGGCCTCCCGAGGTAAGGTTGGTGGGCGTGTCGATTGTCAGTGCGGTGACAAAGGGAATGAGGAAGGCGAGGGTGCTGCGTGGGAAACACCATGTGAATAACGGCCACCAGGTTTGGTCCGTGCACACGACCTACCTGAGCTTGAAGAACATCGTAGCTAGTCGTAAGAAAGAGGAGTCGGGAGTCGGGGGCGGAGCGCGAAGAGAGGGCGGTGAGAGGGAGTGGTTGAAGGAGATGAACTTGCAGAGACTGGGCCGGACGTTTCAGTGAAGGGCTGGTTTATGTAGGATCGGCCCGCCGCACGTGGCTGGCTGCCGAAGCTTCTGGGGCGGACAGGGGCTATTCTCGTCGCGCTTCCCATCAACGCGTCCGCGTCATCCCTGGGCCTGTACGAAATTTCGGGCATTTCCGCCCGCGGTCGAGACCGACAGCAGCCGTTCAACACACAACAGGACAGCAACAGAGCTCACATACACGACTCCGGAAATATCATTCTCTGCACACACATAGATCACTCTAAATACTCTCCAGACGTCTAGAAAATCTTTGCGGTGACAATCGTACGTCAACATCACCCGGGTCTGCTGAGAACTGTCGCGACGTGGACTCACCTCGTCGAATGGCCGGGTGTCGTTGAAGCAGCTCTCCCAGACCTCGTTCACAGCCCTCTCCGCAGTCGCATCGTCCGGGCACGCTGGGTTGGCACGGACAGACATTACCGCTCTTCGGCGAACACAAGCCTGGCGCACCGAGAATGGTCAGTATCATTTCTCTGCTAGGCGATGCAGCCGCTGTGCACACCTGATGTTGCTTCGAAATTGACAAGAATCCACGTCGCAGCTCACGTGTAAACTTGCAGTCTCCGCTAAGGCTGTTGGCGCGGATCTAATCATATGATACGACATAGTTAGGACAATTGAGAAGCGGCATTGAGCTGTGGATTACGAACCTCACTGCATGCGTGGTGGCGGAGGTTATTCCAGTCGACCTTGAACTTGACGTGGTCGTACATATGGACGAGCTCATGCATGATCGTGTCTTCCATATGTTGCTTGTGTAGAATGCGTTCTTGGCATATTGTTATCGCGCCAGCGTCGGGAGAGAAGCCGCCTGCTCTAACGGTAGAGCATGGCTCGCAGACGATATTTTGCGGTCCGACTTCACTGCCATTTCTTTGCAGATGCTCAAGCATGAACACGATCGCAGGGCCTGCATTCACCAAGTCACGTAGAGACCTGTAGTCAGCGCTATAAACGAGCGGGCACATTGCAGCAGAACACCGGCACTCACTTTGACGCATAAGCTCCCTTTTCCACTTCTCACAGGTCTGGTTCTGGTACGCCTGCATCTCAGACCACCTCTCCTGCTCCGACAGACCGAGGCCGGTTATCGCCCCAAAGCGCCGCCTCCATCGATCGAAAAGGCCTGCGTCCTCCGAGGCTGAGCTATTTGAAGACGAGGGTGTGCCGTCGCTGGACATAATGCGGGCGGGGTGTTGAGTTCGGTCGCGCGAACGCTCTGCGGACTCCCGGAGCCGTAGCGCTCATTAATTGGCTCGCGTGGCCTTCGCGTGGCGGGCGGCGGCGCATCAGAGCGCAGGCGCCTGACGTCGATTGCCCGCGGAGGCCTGAAAAGGCGGGGCTGCTCGACTTTTTCGTGCCGTCACGGACGCTCGTCGCTCATCACGCACGTTCACCTCTCCCCTCGCTGTACCTTACGTCTCAGTACAGACAGAGTGTACCCTTACGTACTAGCACAAATCAAGAAAGGCGTGCCCACCTTCTTCCAGGGCCTCTGGATGTTTGCAACGCGCATATAACCCCAGCGAACACATCGGTACATCTCGGTACATCCTGGACCCTGCTCATAGTACACCGCGATGGAAGGCGTGACGGATTCTGCAGGGAGCAGCGAGGGACATCCTCTCATCATCTTCCTCTCGTCGTTCTTCTGGGTAGTCCGTAAGTGCTGCAGCAGCAGACCTCATCGGTATTCGCTGACCTTCGGTATCAAGTCTGGCTGCTCTCATGGGTCAGGCTACTTGTTGCGTTTGCCACTATATCTATACCTAGGTTCATCTATGCGGTGCTATCCTACTCCATGACATTGACTGTAAGTCTGGTCAGGCACCGTACCATTCATCCTACTCACCCCGCGATACTCATTCGCCTAGCTCAACTTCTGGTCCTTCGCCATTATGTTTGGCCTCTCCTTGGTGGCACTCAATTATTGGATACGATTTCGCTACCTCAATGTATACACGAAGCTACAGGAACCACCGCTTGTCAAAGCCGATGCGCAGGAGCTGCATCCCGATGTCAACACCCCGGAGGCGGCACCAGCCTTCCACAACTACCTTGATGAATTCCTGCAGGCTGTCCGAGTGTTCGGTTTCTTGGAGAAGCCAGTACGCATGCCCCTCACACGCGCCCCTCAGACTCGGACTAACATACTCGCAAGGTATTCCACGAACTTGCACGGCACCTCCAGACGCGTCGCCTCATCGCCGGTGACAGTATCTCGCTCGACCAAGACAAGAGCTTCTATTGCGTGGTCGATGGCACTGTACAGCTCTTCGCGCGTACAGGCCCACAAAACGATGGACAGCAAGGCGGGTCATGGGACGACGAGGACATGAATGGCTACCAGCTCTTGAACGAAGTGGGGACCGGAGGCACGCTCTCGAGTCTATTCACCATCCTCAGCCTCTTCACGGAGAACGTTAAGATAAGCTGGCAGGACGACCAAGTCCCCGAAGACCCACATGCAGATCCTGACGTCGATTCAGCCGTCAGTGACGAAAGAAGCTCTTCTCGCCCCCATTCCGCGTAAGGCCACGCCGTTCAGACTCGGACGTGTCAACCATGCACCTAGACCACGCGATCAGCCGGCGCAACGCGTCGCCCGAGCCTATGTCCCCGCGGTCACCACGAGGTCGCGGACGCGGAGCTTCGGTCTCGTCTTCTGGATCGACCGTCCATCCTGTGGACGTTTATTCACCGCCGCGGCGGAGATCCCTGTCCCAAGGTCCCTCCGTCTCTGGAATGTCTTCCTCTTCGACCCGGACGGCCTCTGCCGGACGCCCCAGGCGCAGACCTGTTCCTAATAATCCTGCGTATGGTTCATACGGTGTTGTTGCGAGGGCCACTGAAGATAGCACTCTGGCTGTGATTCCTGCGGAGGCGTTCAGAAGGCTTACCAAGAAATTTCCGAAGGCCGCGGCTCATATCGTGCAAGGTGAGCCTTTAAATTTCTGCTGAATCCTACGCATATTCTGATATTTTTGCAGTTATCCTCACGAGGTTCTCTCGCGTGACGTTCAATGCCGCCCACAATTACCTTGGGTTGACCACTGAAGTCCTCCGTACTGAGAAGGCGATCAACGACATAGCATGTCATCCTCTCCCTCCGTCGTTCTATGAAGGCGGTGGTTTGAAGCACCTGCGACAGCGCTTTGATGGCGTCCCAACGTCGACAAGTGACGAGGAAACTGACAGCGACTACTTCAGCTACCCGTCCTCGTCCAAGAACTCTTCCAATTCGTCACGTACTTCTGTCAACAACACTCTAAACGTATTAGATGACTCTGGCAGGCCGGTCGATAGCCTTCTCAAGCGCAGGTCTGGAAGCACTCCATTCAGAGGCAATTCGGCGCGCCAGCAGGTCCAGGCGGGCGACCTGCTTAGTTCTGCAGGCCGCTCGACCGAGACGATGAGGCCACACATGCGCTCGAGGAGTTCGCTCTACACTCCGCTTCCAACGCCTTCTGCATCTACCGGCGGCACGCACGGCGTGCAGCGGCTATCGAAGGACGAGTTCGACCTCCGGGACGAAGTCATGTCATGTATCGCCAAGTCAATCGGTCTGTTGCAGCCACCGCTGAGCGGCGAGGAGTCCGTGGAGGCGTCGCCGGCTTTCCCGCCTAGCGAAGCCGGACGGTCGCGCAGCGGTCCTGTGTTTGGCACGTCGTTCGGATCACTGTCGTTACTGGAGATGGGGGACGACACCGCCTCGAGTGCTACCGCATCTTCTTCTGGAAGGGACGACGGGTATCTAAGTGGACTGGATAATGAGGTGGAGATCCTCTTCTTCCCTGCTGGTTCGCTCCTGGCGAAGGCTGGTCAGCGAAATACCGGTGAGCAGCGTCGATTAAAGAGTCATGACCTACAGCTAATAGCGGCTCAGGTTTGTTTTACGTTATCGAGGGCTTCTTAGACATTCTCCTGCCTGAACCGACTGGGCCCAGCGTACCAGAACCCAAGTGCGCGCGCCAGAGCGAGGTTCGCACTTCGAAGTCCGATACACCTGCTTTCGAGAAGCATCCAACTCCGCGAACGCCCCGAGCTTCCGCTAACAAAGACCGCTCGCCAAAGCCCCTGTTCACCGTCAAACCTGGTGGTATTGCCGGGTACTTGTGTACGTCTCATTTGGCTCTAACTTGACTTTCGGCTTACAATTTTGTAGCCTCGTTGTGTAACACTGCGTCTTATGTTGACATCAAGGCGAAAACTGACACTTATGTTGGCTTCCTGCCGGCGAACGCCCTAGAAAGGCTACTGGAGAAGAGGCCTATTGTTCTGCTCACATTAGCCAAGCGGCTGATCTCATTGCTCTCACCGCTCGGTACGTCTACAGCCTAGAATCTCCTGTAATGTTGCTGAACTCCGTCTATAGTCTTGCATATCGACGGCTCTCTCGATTGGGTCCAGGTCAACGCCGGTCAAGTCCTCTGGCGGCCTGACGACGTCAGTGACAGCTTCTATATTGTCATCAACGGACGTCTACGAGCAATTACGGAGAAGGAAGGCGGTGGGGTCACGATTCTTGCTGAATATGGTCAGGGAGATACGGTCGGCGAGCTGGACGTCATCACGAGCTCTCCAAGGCGAAACACAGTGCACGCCATACGAGATACCGAGCTCATTCGCATGCCACAGACGCTGTTCAATGCGATCTCGTCCAGGCATCCGGCCACGACCGCACAGTGCGTGCATCTTCTCCAGAAACTCGGTAGAGAATTGACGTCGTCTCTAGGCTCCTGCGCATGATAGCATCACGCGTCAGAACTGAAGTCGACTCTTCGACGCGGAACGCACCTGTTGAGTCCTCCCGCAGCAACAGCAACCTCAAGACTGTTGCCATCCTGCCGTCTTCGCGTAACGTCCCTATTGAGGCATTCGGTCGCAAGCTGTATGCCGCACTTGAAAGCATTGGGGCGCCGACTGCCTACCTCAACCAGTCGTCCGTATCAGATCATCTCGGCCGGCACGCATTTACACGCATGGGCAAGTTGAAGGCTGCGGGTTGGCTCGCAGAGCAAGAGCAGAAGTATCGCATCGTGCTATACGTCGCGGACTCCGCCGTGAGCAGTACATGGACACAGACCTGCATTCGACAGGTTCGTACGGACTGCAATTCACTGTGATCCTCGCTAAGAGCGTGCGTAGGCCGACTATGTCTTGGTTGTCGGAATGGGAGAGGACCCAACCTTAGGCGAGTACGAGAGGCTTTTGCTGTCGATGAAGACCACTGCAAGGAAAGAGCTGGTGCTCTTGCATCCTGACCGAACGGTGGTACCGGGGTCAACTCGTGCGTGGCTCAAGGTGCGTTGAGCGAGAATGAAGCGGCCGAGAAGAGATGCTGATAGAACCTAGAATCGTCCATGGGTTCACCAACATCTCCACGTAGAGCTACCGGTGAGTGTGGCATTGGCAGCGTAGGTATTCACCTGACCTTGGTGCGTGCAGGGCATCATGGACTCGGTCACACGCCCGGCACCCCTTCAACAAGATCCTGCCGCGGTCATCGCTTTGAAGAACCTGAAGGACAGAGTCCAAAGTGGTATCCAGCGTTACCGCAGGGGCCCGGCTGACCCGCGACCGCAACGAGGCCCACATACCAACGACTTCGCTCGTCTCGCTCGTCGCATCTGTGGGAAATCGATTGGGGTCGTGCTCGGTGGAGGCGGTGCGCGCGGTATTTCACACCTGGTAAGTTTCTGTTCGGGAGCTCTTCGTGGACATGTGTTTACGTATCATAGGGCGTATTACGTGCACTCGAGGAATATGGTATCCCAGTCGATCACATCGGAGGTGCGTCGCTCCGCTCTTATGTTCACAGCGTGGACCCCAATGCACATGCAGGCACGAGTATCGGGGCATTTGTTGGTGGATTGTATGCGCGAGAAGGCGATCTCTACTCCAGCGCGGCCCGTACGAAGCAGTTTAGTGGGCGGATGGGGAACATATGGCGTATCTTGTCCGACGTCACATATCCCATTGTGGCCTACACGACGGTAAGCACCCCTGTTTTCCTTCTTAACATAGCATCATGTGTCTCTGCAGGGCCACGAGTTCAACCGTGCTATCTACAAGGTATGCTCGACCGTGCCTCCTTCCGAATACCTTACTGATCGGATGTTCCAAGGCGTTCTACGACCTCCATATTGAAGACATGTGGCTACCCTACTTCTGTAACACTACGAATATCAATACGTCGACCATGGAGATTCACGAGACGGGCTATGCGTGGCGCTTCATTCGTAAGTTGCTACAGCCGCTAACGCATACCATCGACATGAACACCTCTCCAAAGGAGCATCCATGACCCTCGTTGGCTTACTACCCCCAATATGCGACCGCGGGAATATGCTAGTCGATGGAGGATATTGTAAGCCTCACCTTTTTCGGCCGAATTTAGCAGCGGACTGACAGATGTTCTCCCAGTGGACAATCTTCCGGTACGACACGTTGTTGCAGCATGTCAAGGCTATGCTAACTTTGTTCAGGTCTCGACCATGATGTCCATGGGTGCGAGCGCAGTCATCGCCTCCGACGTGGGTTCTGTGAGTGGTATTTGGAAGCTGTGCGCATCCGTCTCCTGACCATGCCGTAGATAGATGACAACTCTCCCCGCAATTTCGGGGACTCTGTCTCTGGATGGTGGTTGCTCCTAAACCGGTTCAACCCTTTCTCGAATGCGCGGAGCGTGCCTGCCATCACTGAAATACAGAGCAGGCTAGCTTAGTGAGTTGCTCGCTGAAGTCCGCGTTGACAAACGCCAATATCCTTCCGCAGCGTCTCAAGTGTCAAGACCCTCGAAGAAGCGAAGGTTGCGCGGGGCTGCTTGTATATGCAAATGCCGGTACAGGAGGTGAGCGACCCGGTGCTAAAGCATTCTTCGGACTGAATGCTCACTCGGATGGATGAACAGTATGGTACCCTGCAGTTCGGAAAGTTCGAAGAAATACAGAAACGAGGATACCACGCGGCGATGGAGATCTTGGAGAAGTGGGAAGAGGAAGGATGTCTCCCTTCAGCGTATGTCGGCGAGAAGAATGTTCGGCCAGCGGCTCGAACGAAGGGCCGCAGTGCACGTCGCAACTCCATCTGATTCCACACTCATTTCCGCACGTTCTTTGTCATGATACACACAGTACAGGAATGCAAACTAGGGTCATAACCCAAACGCGCAGTCGCAGTAACTCGTACCTGCGGCCCATGACCCAAGGAAGGCTGTCATGATCCCTTATGTATCGTCGCTCCGCTAGTTATGGTACATAGCTATCTGGTCGTGGGTTATCTTGATCAGTACGAGCCAGCTGGAGGCCCGTGGCCAGGGGCCTGTGGGTGCATGTGTCATGTGTAGACACTGTATATAAAGGGTTGGGACAGCTGGGTAACATTTGCATCCTCGTACTACATGATCCTCATGGGCATAGATCAGGTCATCAACACAAGCTCAGCCGGAGCGACTGCTCCACCCCCTCTGACTGCCGCCCTGGCGAACAGCCAGGCTGCTGCTGTGGCCCAACCACCGCAGCCACTGCCCCCAAACAGCTTCTTGGCCCGCCACGGCACCCATAGGTTCGAAGACCCTGACCAAGGCGGGCGGGGGTACCTGCCCCAAGTGAACGAATGGGCGCGGGGCGCCATTGAATGGCGATGTGAGCGGGCGGGCGGATTTGAGCATATGCCGGTATGGGAAGCGTTCCCCATCTGTGAGTAGCTGTCCGATGCTGGCTCAGGTATAATGTGATATGAATTGGTGGCGCAATGCTGATATTACTTACCTTGCGATAGGGCGCGACGAGCCCCTGCAACAATTCAACGCGCAGGGGCCTACGAAGCAGGCGGCGAAAGAGGCTTCGGCGCGGCTTATGGCCCAGAGCGGGCACTGCGTGCGTCTGCCGCAATCTCACACCGCGTATACATATCCACTGACACGAAAATGATAGTGATCGACCAGATATCCCGCGAAGTGGCGCCGTTACCCATCTCTCCTTCCCTGCCCACTTCCCGGTGTCTCCTTGGGCCACAGTCATAATATCACCTATATCACTGAAACACCCTCTCTCCTCCTATGCTTATGCTGTCCATTCTTTTCATATGTTTCTCTTCCCTCTTTCATAGTTTCATGGGGTGTATAGGATTTTTTTGGTGGCTGCATGCCACCTTTTTTTGCCTATGAGCCCCCTCCCCATTCTTTGCTCTCACCATTTAGTCATCATGCAGTCCCAGTTTGTTATTAAGCATCACTAGATCCTTGGTATACAGTGTATACATACACATGAAGCAGAAATGACCATGTTCTATTGCAGGATCACAGGCTTCTCCCATTATACAGGATAAAATCAATGATCTTTCCTACCTACAAGTAATCTGATGACACGAAGGGTTGGCTGAATTTCGTCCTCTCTAGCAAAAGTCCTAGCCTCCAGAATAGATCTCCGTAACTGCTCCTGGTCAGCCAGCTCAGTCTCAGTCATAGGATCTTGTCTTGGATATGTCCACCCATACTGCACCATTGGATGCCATAGAGCTACTCTCATGTGCATATCTCTGTCAGAGACTGTCAGTAAGGCACTCTGTAACTCAGAGAGGTGCCAGCACTTACGCTTTATACCGCTCGAACATTGCATCAAAGCGTTCACGACTTGCCTCTTCGGAGTACTCACTGTCGTCCCAGCCGTATTTACTGAGAGCAGTTGGCCCTTCCGCAATGAGTAGCTTCAGTTCCTCCCACATGGCCTCTTTCGCAGCGTATACCAGCCCAACAGCACGCTGTAGGTGAAGGAACAATGTGTGCTCATCGAGCTCGGCGAGCGCGTCCATACCGAATAGCTGGAATGCGGCGGAACCGCCAATCTGCACAGAATCGCCCACGCTCGCGAGGGCAGGAAGGACATTGGCCTTCTCAACAGATGGCGAGGTTGATATCGAGGAGCCGGTGCCGGAGTGGATCGACTCGTCGCTTGAGCCGATAGTCGAAATCGAGTCGACGCGCTCGAGAGTAGGTAACTGCGGTACCGACGACAGTCCTGCTGACGAAGGCCGCGAGCCTGGCTCCGACGAACGCGAACGAACGCTTGGACTAATGAGCGTCGTAGACGCTGATAGTGGGCTCGGTGCGGCACTCGAGGTCTGCGGTAGTAAGTTGGTGTCCAGGTGCATCGCGGGAAGTGGCGGAGGTCGCGAGAACATCACTGTGTCTCGAGGCAGAGGTGGCAGAGGCGCAAGAGGAGGCATTGGGAAGTATAGGATTGGAGGCGAGACCACATGCGAAAAGGTCGCAGAGAAGTAGCCAGGTAGGATCGCTTTTACGAATTGTTCAGCACAGGAACTGCGACATCGCGCGACGGACAAATCTCACAGCTTGGTTTTGAATTAATGAAACGGTTCTCGAACACTGAGTAGAACAGTTCTTCAAGAAGCGCATGGTCGTGCGGTAGGTCAGGAGGTACTTCGTAGTACTTGGTGTGCGGCGTAAGTTCCGCGTTGTTTTTGTGCGATGCTCGCTTCACAGCGTTGTGCAGGGGTTGGGTGAACCATCGCGGCAGTGTTGGAAACCTAGCATCTGGAAGAAATGTGAGCAAGGGCATGTATCGTAAGCGTGTCCTCAACGCACCCTCCTCGATTTGCTCTACATGACCTCCGGGTTTCAGAACGCGATTAATTTCCTGCGAAGCGTGTGAGGCGCGCCCAACCCACAGAAAAAGCTCACATACATCGAACAGATGGTGCCACTATACAAGCATGAATGATATATGAGAATCAAGGTGACAGCAGATAGGGTATCCTACTCACCTTGTCTTCGGGGACCGCAAAAGCGATCGTGAAAAGGTGGACGTGGTCAAACTCGTTATCTTCAAAGGGTAGCCGTTCGAGGCTTCGGGGATCTCGCTTAGCATATATCACACCGCACATACGAAGCCCACCCACAAGTTCCCGTGCACCCACTGTATTCGCTTTGCTATCGACGGCTCGACGAAATCGAGGTTGAATTGGATGTCGACAAGGTCGAACCCGATCTACAATTCGACATAAAGCATTGCACGTTGGGAAGAAGTTGTGTAACTTACGAAGGTGCAGTCCCTCCATTGCTTGGCAGCGTCGATAGTCCAGCTACCGGTCTGGGGCACCCCATCAGGACACCGTAGACATCCATCGAAAAAACACATACTCCGCACCCGAGATCAAGGCATCGCTTCGGGGGATTCGCTTTGTAGTCCGTGAAGGTGCACGCGTCCTCTTTCGTGCGGTAGATGAGAGCGCGGTCTAGGAAATTCCTGGGGAGCAGCTTGGCTTCAACATTCTGCAACACATGGACGCATTGTGGGGAGTGTACATACATCTCCATCACTTCTCTGTCGTATGAGAATGGATACGGCGCAACGTCTTTGCTGCAAGCATGCAGCTTTGAGCCATGGCGGTAGACAAAATCGCCGTGCTGTTCATGGGAGATCGCAGAAGATTTGCGGGAGGAGTGTCTTGAGAGGAGGGACGACGGCCGCGACTTCGCATGGAGACTGGGAGACATGGCGAGTGAACTGTGGAGCTCGGGTGCACACAGATCGCGTCGAGCGCGACGTCAAGAGACAAGGGGCAGTACGGAGGCAAAGTCGCTGTGGCCTGCACGAGTGAATATGGCTAGGTAATAACGGATTTGATTGATCGGCGGGCGGTGCATCTGCGAGGTCGTTGGCCAGGGGCAGAGAGAACGCGAGACACCCCCATAGGCTATAGCAAGGCTACCCGACGCGCGGAAAAAGTGTAATGTAAAGAAAAAAATTGCGGGCTGCGTGGTGTGGGTTACGAGACGAGACTCTCTCCTCGTGTCTCGGAGGCGTCGCAATCGCAAGCTCGCAACGGCCGGGATGAAGTGAACACCCGCCCCGTTCAGCTGGGATACCGGCGCAGCGCGGTCAATGTCGGCTGGAAACAGGCCCGCCCGTTCTTCGCTGTCCTCGCAGATGAACGGCAGCAAGAGCACGATGAGTAGGTCACCTCGGAGCTGGGCCTGAGCCGCGTAGGGGAACGAAGCCGGTGCGAGTCGGGACAGCCACTGTGGGGTGAAACAGTCCGCCGAGGGCTTCGCCAGCACGGAAAGAACATGGCGGCTGAAGTACTAGAGACAGATAGGCCTGGCCGTCTTCTGCAGTCCCCGGATGTATGCATTGAACGCGTTCTGTGTACTCGAGCAGACGAGAGGATGAACGTGGGGTGCTCAGGCCGGCCTCCCCGCGATTAGAGGAGACGCCCATAAAGCATGTCCTGGAGGCGCCCAATGGGAAGACGCAGTCACCCGCCGTCATGGCTGCTGCACCAGTCGCGTCGACCTCCACGACAGAGAGCCCTGCGCCGCCTTCCAGACAATCCAAAGAGGATGAGCCGCCGCTGGACACATCGGTGCTAAAGGAACTAGCGAGGAAGGCTCTCGTCGATGCGCTCAACTCCGTGCGTAATGGTTTCGGTACGCACCCGCGGCGTATTAACCCGACGCGTGCAGGTCAATGGCGTGAAGACCCTCGTCCTGGACAACTCTCTGGCTGGGCCGCTAGGACTCATCACAGAGGTCGCGCTACTGAAGGCATGCAGTACGCGTCTATGCCGCGTGCGTTTCAACTGACCGCGAAAGCCCTGCAGCACCATGGCGTCGACAAGATGTTCTGGCTCGAACCGGGACCTCTCTCTGCCACAACCACAAACATTGTGTATCTTTGTCGACCAAAGATTAGCTTTGTGAGGATCATAGCAGGTGCGTGCGCTCTGGTTCGGCGGCCAAGCAGGTCCTAATGGAACATACAAGACCAGATTAAACGACATGCTCGGGAAGGCCAGAAACACAACTATACCCTATTCTTGGTCCCGCGGACCTCAACACTTGTATCCCGGATACTGGAAGAGGAAGGAGTCCTCGGCGAAATCACCATTTCTGCCTATAACCTTCAATTCATACCCCTCGCGGAAGATGTGGTCTCTCTTGAGCATGACAGCGCATTCAGAGAGATCTGGGCAGTATGTTTGAACTCATGGCTACGGGTGCTTTGGCTGATGGATCTGTCAGGACGGAGATGAGACCGTGATCTACAATTCGATGCTCGCACTCATGACCATGCAGAGCTTGTACGGTGTATTCCCAAGAATCGTCGCGAAGGGTGACTACGCCTCGGTACGTGACTTCATTTGCTTCCACAATTCACGCTAACCTGACCATTCAGCGACTAGCCAAACTACTGTCGAAGAATCTGGAGACGAGCACACCGGACAATGCCAACAATATGCTAGGGACAATGTCCGACAAACTGGATTCTCTCATTATAATCGACCGGAGGGTAGACATGGTTACACCATTGCTCACACAGCTCACGTATGAAGGTCTCATCGACGAGATGATTGGAATCAGAAATTGTGAGTGCATAGTGTCCTCTAGCAGGCGCAGGACTAACCGACGTGGTTTACCTCCAAGCGCATGTCGAACTACCGATCTCGTTGCTGGCTCCGCCGAATGCACAGGCCCAAACTGCGGCGTCCTCGTCGACCCCTCAACCCAGCACTTCACTTGCACGGGAGAAGAAAAAGAAACACCATCTTACGACGGCGACAGACCCGTTACTCGGAGAGCTGCGCGATCTGAATTTCTCTGCCGTGGGTAAGAAGCTGAACCAAGTTGCGCGACGACTCGACGAAGACTACAAGGTATTCTTGACACTGATAGCCAGCTTACCGTGCGCTCACTATCTGTAGCTCAGGCACCAAGCAAAAACCGTGGCACAGCTGAAAGACTTCGTTGGAAAGCTTGGCGGGCTGCAGAGTGAGCACCAAGCCCTGAGACTTCGTAAGTCAAAATGTTACTCCCCGTCAGAAAGCAGCTAAGGTAAAGCAGATACTGGGCTGTCCGAGATGCTTGTCCCGCATACGAGGACAGATATCTTCAACAAGTCACTCGAGATCCAGCAGAGTGCGTGTACACGCTGTCAGTCTTGGCACCCTGTTGACTCCCACAGTAGACCTTCTGGCCTCGTACGACATCAACGGGCAGATATCCGCAATCGAAGAGTTGGTAGCCCAAGAAGCGGATATGCAGACTGTTCTGCGGCTGCTATGCCTCGCGAGCATTGTCGCCGGCGGCGTCAAAGCGAAGGCACTGGAGAACCTCAAACGCGAGATCCTGCAGGCGTACGGATACAACCATCTCCCGCTATTGCTCACGCTGGCATCCCCGCCATTGGCCGTGCTGCTGCCCAACCCGCTGCCTGCCTCGACGCCACCGTCAGTCGTGGCGTCAAAGTACCCATACACTAACCTTCGGAAGCAGCTGCGGCTTCTCATTGAAGACGCAGACCCTTTGGAGGAACTCGAGAACGACATCAGCTATGTGTACTCGGGGTACGCCCCCATCAGCGTCCGACTGGTCCAGTGCGTGGCCCAGAAGGGGGGAGTGCTGAGCAACCCCGCTGGTGAGAAGGACAAGAAGATTGCCGGTGACGACACCAAGACTGGAAAGGGGAAGGACGCGGCTGCGCCAAAGGTCCAGGCCCACCCGATCGTGGGCTGGAAGGGCTTTGAGGACGTGGTCGCCAGTATCCCGGGCGAGACTGTCGACATTGTGCAGAAGGTCCCAGGCTCGCAGGATGGGGTAGGCCCTGCGGCATCGACCCTGGGTGAGTGATCTTCGGGTGTTGGCTGTGATGTCAGGGGGGTATGCTCATCCAGGGGCAGTGCTTCCGAAGGAACAGTCGACGACGACGGTGGTGTTTTTCCTGGGAGGATGTACGTATACGGAGATCGCCGCGCTGCGGTGGGTGGGGAGGCAGAACATTGGTGAGTTGTGCAGTGTGGTGTGTGGTGTGCATGCTGACGACTCGCAGGGCGGCGGATACTGGTGGCGACGACGGGGATGGTGAGCGGAAAGAGCATGATAGAGAGTCTGGCGGACAGCGGGGTGGCCGTGGCAGGCCCGTCCGAGGTCGGTATCTAGTAGGCGTCGTGTGTATGTCGACTCCCTCGAATATCTGGCGGTGTCACGCGCTCGCTGCTGGGCTGGGTCTAGGCCGGCGTGACGTGACGCCGACGCGACGCGTTTGTTTGGCAACGGGGCAGGGTGGGACCCCGGGTGCAGCCCGCGTGGCCAGCTCTCGCCCAGCACGGTCTGCGGTGCGCGGGGTCCTGATGACGGAAGGGACTCTATCGGAGTTGACGCTGATTTGGGCAAAGACGAGCTGCTGTCACTCGCTCAGCGTTGCGCTTAGGCTATAAGGAAGTCACCCCTCAACATGTCTCGCCTTTCCTCTCCCTCCCCCCACCTCCCTCCGCCGCCACGCCCCTCGTCGTCGTCCAGCCAAACGTGCGCACGCTCCGCCCGCCGTCGCTAGGACATCCTGACCGCCCCGCTCCCAGCCCGCAACTGCCGCACCCATGGTGAACACCACCACCAAGACCGCCAACAACGGCGCGTCCGCACAGGCCAAGAAGCGTGAGTGCCCCTATCCCGCCGCCCCGCCCGACGTGTCCCGCACTCACACGCGCGCGTTCCAGGCCGCTCCTCGTCCTCAGGAGGCCGCAAGAAACTCACGCCCTTCAACAAGTTCATGCAGACCGAGACTGCGCGCCTCAAGGAGGAGAAGCCCGAGCTGGACAACAAGGAGAGGTGCGCACCCGACCGCTCGCGCTTTCGGCCCCCGCATACATGCACTCACCACGCTCCCACCAGGTTCAAGATGGTCATTGACAACTGGAACAAGCAGAAGGAAAAGGCAGCAGCGTGACCCTGTGCGTCATTGCCGTCGCGTCTAGCCCGCGCGCAGGCCCCCGCTTTTTTCTCCGAGAAGCAGTCGCGCCTCTTTCTCCCGGTTTCATTTCCACCTTCCACTGAACACTTGGCCTTCCGTACTACTGCTCCCTTTCTATTCGGGCTCTCGTGTGCTTCCTAGGCTTTCGTGCTTATTGTATCTAATTCTATGCGGCCGTTGATATGACAGTCATCAATTCATCGTTGCATTTCGTGTAGGAATAACGTAGTGAGTATATACACAAGACAAACTCGATCTATACAGGTACGGAAGCAAGAGAAGAATATACAATGCGGAAGAGTACATCAAGGATACAAGGGCAAGTCCGAGCAGTGGTACTTACAATAGGATACACGTCTGTAGGTCATTACATTATAGTACAGCCTTCACCTCGGTCAGCATGATCCAATAGCGTCGGGGTCGCTAGACCGCTGGATCGCCGCCCGCTGGGAGACCACCAACGGGCGCGACCGGTGGACGACGAGGCAGTATGCTCGAATGCAGAGCTATTCCCTGATCCGTTGTTGGCCCGCCTCGAACCGCCCAACCGCTTCTTCTCCCGCGCAGCCTTGACAGCGTCGACGGTTTGCCACGAGTAGAACGACTTGACAACGACGCGGGCTGGGTCACACTCGTCTTGTCCGACGCCAAGGTCCTCGTTGTCGCGCCCATCGAGGTAGGCGAGCTTGCGGGCGTGCCAGGACCGCCAGCCGAGGCGCGTGCGTGTGAGCGGCGCGAGCTCCTTGATAACGTGCTCGCCGACGCTGCGGCAGTCGACGGCAACGACCTTGGCGTCGAGCGTCTTGCGGCTGCGCATCGTCTGCACGAACTCGCGCAGCACGGCGCCCGTCATGCGCGTGTTGTCCGCCTCGAGCACGCGCAGCCGCGGACAGCGCCGGATGAGCTCCGCGAGCGCATCGCTCTCCACATTGGCGTACGACAGTACCAGGTGCTCGAGCGCGTGACCGGGATCAGGGGCTCGCGGTGGCGCACCCCGGGGTGGCGGGGGCAAAGGCGGTGCAGGAGTGAGTGCCTCCAGGACCGCGTCCGTGACCTCGGTCGCGTCCTCGAGGTCGAGCCGTCGGATGTAAGGGGTCGTGTTTAGGAGGCGCACGAGACCGTCGTTCCGGAGCTCGGGGCCTATGGCCGCAAGCTCAAGAAATTCGAGCTTGGGTACGGCGTACGCGAGGTGCGAGCATGCATGGTCGGTAAGGAGGACACAGGAGGAGAGGTTGAGGTGACGCAGGCTCGTGACACGACGCCAGTACCGGCTCGAGTCTGAAGCATTGCGGCCTGCTTCGCGAGCAGACAGATGGACAGCGGGTATCTGAGCCGAGTCTTCTTCGGTGCAAGCGACAAAGGCTTCGATGGCGGAGTTATGCACCGTAGTGGAGCTGAGATCGAGGACCTCCAAGAACGGTGCAGCACGTCCGAGTGCCGCTAACATACCATCAGTGACACCCTTCAACCCAGATAACCTAAGCTCCTTGAGACCGACGCGCTCCCCTCGGGCGACTGCTGCTGCTGCCACAGAGCGAATCCCTTCACCGTCCATATTGCGACACCGGCTCAAATCCAAGGTAACGAGCCGAGGGCAGTGCATAGCCAAGAGCTCCACAGTAGCGTTGGTGACTCCCAATTGTCCGCGAAGACAAAGCTTCTCGAGCACCGGAGACCGAAGAAGGAGGTGGTGCAGTGAACGAGCGGTGAGTGAATAACACCCCTGGAGATTGATGTAGGTCAGATTGGTATAAGAGAGGCCGAGTTGCGAAGGTGCAGGGTGAGCAGCGAGGTGGTGAACTATGTCAGCGAGGGTCGCAGAGGAAAGTGTGCCGTGACCGGTCAGGTCAAGTGTTCTAGCGAAACCACCGACGTTGCGCGCGAGGTGAATCAAAACGTTCGGTGATAACTTGGGGAACGAACGAAGATCCAGCTGCGACCAGAGCTGTCCGTCATACACGAGATCTCGCCATGAGCGGGAGACCTGCAGTGAAAAGGTTAATAGTGACCCAGTATGACACCGTTTGGTATATGCCTACCCTGCTTAGCTTGAATATCTCTCTTATACCTTTCTCCCTACCAACCCACTTGTGGCGAGAGGATGACGCTTTATGCGCAGTCCACTTGCCGTCTGCGACGCGTTTCTCGAAATCTTCCTCGTGAAGCGCGACAAGCGAGGAAAGGATGTGCAGTTTAACTTCATGTGGTAGAAGCTCTTCGAAATAGGACCGATCCTCTTGCGTCGACTCTTCGTACAGCTCTGCAGGAGCCAGTGGAACGATGTCATCGAAGCAAAAGGTCGGGAACGGCAATGGCGAAGAGTATGCGCGACCCTTGGTGCGCACAGGAAGCGTACCACGAGCGTTCCGCTGAGAGTCAACTACGCCCCAAACCGAGCTTGTCTCCACGACAGGAGATGCCAGCGGACTGCGCGTTTGCATGTCACGGGACCATGGCACCGCCGAAGCACCAGGGCCAAGGTAGTGCAAGTTGGTTAGGTCTGGATGGATAGCCGAACCCAAGAAGGTATCACCTAGGTCGGCAGAGGACGCACGGGGGCTGGTAGAAGGGCTCTTCTTTGAGAAGAGCTTGCGAGCCAGAGTGCCTGGTGCACCCTTGGAGGCTGCGAACTTGGCCTTCATCTTGGGCAACGAGGGTGTCGACAATGACCGCAATGAATGCCGCGACACATTGGATATCGTGCGCCTGCGGGATGCGCCCGAACCCAAACCCGAAGTCTGTGGTAGAGCCGGTGTGCTCGGAGCACTCGTGATGTCGGACGCCCTGTCCATGGGCGATGGGGACTCGGGGCTCGATTCGGCACCACCCATCGATAAATGGCTCGAGCCGTAGGATGACGGTCCCGCCCTCGACAACCACTCCGCCTCGTACGAAAATTGTGTGGGCGAGAAGGACAGCGGGGGGAGAGTGGGAGGGAGCTCTCGGCCTTTGCCCTTCCCAGACGATGCTTCATCAGCCTCCACCTCTGCGGAAGTATGCACTATGCTCTCTATATCCCCGAAAGCGGCGAGCGACGGAGGAGGGAAAGCGTATGACAATCGAGAATCGTACCTTGAGCTCGAAGAGCCTGATGGCGCTGAGGCCAATGCGAAGATGTCTGGGTCGTGCTGAGCGGCCTCCGCAAGCGGCATAGACATGGGCTCTGAGGATGTGGGGGCCGCGGCCTGCTTGCCCTTCACATCCGAGGAGGCTGGTACGCTCATTGCACTCGATGGCGGGGTATCTTCGTGGTCGAACCAAGGTCGGACAATGTGGTGTCGAGTAAATAAGGAGGAGGTTCCGGGGCCCCTTGCGGGATCCTCGAGGAGCGAAAGCGGCTCGAAACGCTCATTAGAGTCGAAATCGAAAAGCGAACCGCCGTTATCGATATCGTGCGTGCGGCTCATGGCGAGAGGGGGTAAAATACAGGTCGGAGTGTATCAATAATGAGTAGCAAAATCAGGAGGATGGAGGGAAACGTGCAAATCTGGACGAGTTGGTCATCGAGCGGCGGGATTAGGATCGTTCGACTCTAGCATGGCAGTCGTCAGGAGCCTAGCAGAGCCGTCTGTAAATGTCGCTGCCTGGCCCGCTGGATGGTTAGTCGACGCGGCAGGAGCACAACCCGCCGAGCTCACTTAGGGGATCGGCTCGGACTTACCGTCGTCTCATATTCCCACGCCGATTCTACGCTTGACGATGACCTCATTTAGCGTAGACCTCACTGACGGCTTCAAAGTTTGTTCTAAGACATGGATTATAGGAAGTGCGTAGATTACACTAGATACAGCACCCGGTCGGGTAGCAGGGAAAGCGGGACCTAGCTCAAAGCGCGAGCATTCGCCGCTGCCTCCTGCTTAGCCTTCTTTCGCGCCTTCTTCTGTGCGGTACGTTTCTTCGTCTTAGCAGTAGCAGTGTCTGAGCCCGTTTGCGGTGTACCAGCCCTAGACGTGCCCGGTGTGTCCACATCACTGACGGCAGGCGACGACTTTGCACTCTTGGCCGGAGGCTCACCAGCCTTGGATTCGTCGCCGTAACCTGCGCGCGAGATACATCTCAGTAGTCTGAGAAGAGAATTCCTCACTTACCGGCGAATGGATCCACTGCTGGTCGTCTGCGCTTCTGACCGACTGATTTCTTCTCCTCGATGTCAACGTCGTCTATGGCTCGTTGCTTGCCCTTGTCTTCAGCTCGAGGCGAGGTGTTACTCTTTGCAGACGTCTCGCTGTCCTCGTCACCAATTACTTGCAACTCGTCCTCTTCTTCGGTGCCCATGTCATTCAACTCTTTTTCGTACTGAGCACGGGCGGCCATTTTGGTGGTGACCTTGACCGGCACACGAACCTCGCCACCCCGTGTATTAGGTGCTCCTTCATCCTGGCCTGGCGGTCTTCCCACTTTGACCTGTGCTATCGCATGCTTTATGAACCGGTTAGCGGCGCTCTTGTCAACCGTCATTCTCTCTGCAGCAGAAGAGGTGAGTGGCGAAAATGCCGGGTATACAGACATGATACTTGCGTTTTGCTGGGTCCTCCGCATCTTTTATCTTGTCAAAATATTGTCGCACCCGGTCCTGATGCGCGTAAGCATTCCATTGAGCCCTGAAATACCCAGCCAAAACACACCAGCTCCTGGACGACTTGATGTGTCTTGGGATCAACACCTCTCGTTTTGAGGTAAACTTGAGCGAGGCAGGTTTGAGTAACCGTCTAGTGCAATGAGGCGCGGCGTACTCACTGAATACCAAGTCATACACCAAGTAGGGTAGCGCAACCTGCAGTTTTGCTTGTTGAATCTTGTCTAGACCCACCACCGCCTCGGGGAGTGTCTGAGCAAACAGAGGCTCAAGCTTTGCTTCAAGCTCGTCTAGAGAAGTGTCCAAGGCTTGTAGTTTAGCAGAGACTTTGCTAGTGCTTGCAGCCATAGTGCTTAGTGGTCGGTGAGCTGGGGAATGTTGTACTCTGCTTTCCCGCGAGACCAACACGACGAGACGCCTTTGAGTGTAGGGAGTGCTAGTGAAGAACAAGCGTGAGTGAGCGCGCTTACCATTGAACATCACCTTGCCATGGTACGTCCAGCATGCCGACCTCGGGCCATATACCCACACGTCTGCACAGTCTTCTGAGCTCAGATATACGGCTAACACACAACTCGAGCATCGTGAGTAGTTATACATTTTGTATAATCAGGGAGCTATTGATTTACACCTCGGTAGTCCACGCTCGTTACACTGGTACCGGTGCGTGGTATTAAGCTCGTCCCACTTTCATCGTTTCCTGAAGGATACGCGTACTCAAGGACACGCCGACCTGACCAAATAGTGAGCTAGGAAGACATAGCTTTTAGAAGCAACAGACCTTGACCGCTTCTTCCACTAGCGAATGGCTTACCCACCAACACCGTGACACACTGTCCTCGATTGTTGGCCATCCTCCTCTGACCTCTTATTTGGCAATTGCTGACGGGGAAGCTATTGGTCGAGTCAAGTTCGAGATGACGGAGGTGCGTCCGTCCTTTGTTTTCTGTCGGACTGGGCCTGAGTTTCGGTCACAGCGTATGCTGCAGCCATGCGGCCCTCCTCCTGCCAAAGACGATTGATGCATCCCTTCACGAACAGTATCTTCCCCATTCTCGGGGAACAAGCCTCTTGCGATCCCTGACATGCTTCTTGGCCCGCCCTCACGAGTCTTCTGTATGTACGCTTACCCGCATGCCGTTTCTAGTTCATCTAAGAGGCAATTTCATAGTGGGCCAGGCCCTTGATTTCTGCAACAAACATGACCAATACCATATGAGTGGAGCCCTAGAAGTGTACGGTTGCTGAAGCTACATGCGGCCGTTGGCGGATGTTCCATATTTGACAATCCCGCCGCGGCATGCGCGCTACCGGAGGCGCAGACGCGTCGAACAGTCAGCCAAGGCTGGCGGATGCAGCTTCTGGTTGGCTCCGCGGTCTGCTCTTTGCTGGCTCGCCGTCTTCGCTTGCAGCTCTACGATATCCATCACCACGTTCCAGAAAGGGCCACCACCACGGTCCTTTGTCCTTTGTCCCAAACGCACGCTACCAGATTTTCGTTGGCGAGCGGCCATGGATAAAGACGCACTGTCCGGGCTGTCTCTCCGGCCACATATCCTTCGAACTGCTAGCTCTTCCCGCCTCTGGCGACCGTCCCTTTCCCGTAACAACTCACATCTTTCGCCCTCCTCCCCTTCCCGTCTTTCACAAGAGAATTCTCCCGACGACATGCGACGATCCCCGGTCATTTCCTCCCCGCAAGTGAACGAAGCGTTTGGCACTTGTTGGGACGTAGAGGTCCATGGTGCTTCTCCGCGCAAGATGTCGGCGGATAGCACGCTCAGCACATCA
Source organism: Phanerodontia chrysosporium (assembly GCA_001910725.1). NCBI lineage: Eukaryota > Fungi > Basidiomycota > Agaricomycetes > Polyporales > Phanerochaetaceae > Phanerodontia > Phanerodontia chrysosporium. The sequence goes on from MJGA01000003.1 coordinate 648,446, forward strand.
TCATCATGTCGTGTGCAACCTCTCAACATTAATAAGCCGTTACCGCCACGTCCTGGCTCGAGACTATCGCATCCAAGACCACCGACTCCCGACCTCTGTGTGAGCTACGAGTCTGACGAATCCACTAAGTCCGAGTCGCCGCCTTGGACACCCCCTGTGGTGCAACCGTCCCGTTCAGGCAACAATTCCAAGGCCGGCTCGCAACGCAGCTCGATCAGCTCATTCGACCTGGGCAGTGGACCGCGCGTAGAACCACCACCCAAGTCAACGCCACGCAAGCAACCATCATTCAATACTCTGCTCCAGAAGTGAGTCAAGTGTTAGATGTACAATCTTTCGCATCTCTTACACTCTCCTAGCGAGTACTACACCCACGAGCTACTATGCCACCTGACTCCAGAAGGCTCCCCAACGTTTGACACCTTTCGCGATCTACGCATCCTGTATCCCGACGAGAAGCTGGAGTTACTGGACCTTGGATGCGGCCGCGGAGTATGGGCTGCGGAAGTTGCATCGCTGTGGGACGACGTGCATGTCACCGCTTGTGACATTGAAGACTTCGAGATGCAGGCTCGTGAATGGATGCCTGCTGATGTAGCAGCGCGAATAACTTGGACTCGTGGCGATTTGTACGCCCTACTACTCTTGTTGCTGCGGGTAGAACACTAATGCCATCCCGTTCGACAGTATCATGGACTACCTTCCGTTCAAATGCGAGGCTTTTCATTTCATCAGACTATTGGCACCGTCGGGCGCCATGCCGATAGATTGCTGGCCTCGTCTCCTCGCAGAACTAGAGCGCGTCCTCAAGCCCGGTGGTCGCTTGGAGCTAATCGATGACGAAGTTATCTTCCCACATATCACCCTTCCCCCGAATTCGTCCATTCACAAGAACACGGACGAGGGACATTTGCCTTTCAGGAAGGCATCGGTTTGCAGCCTACCTGCCGAACCCGAACACAGCTGGGAAGAACTCGAAGAAAGCGGCGCAAGTCAGCGTGTTAGTCCGCCGACGACGCCCGTTAGGCCTACGATTACGCGCTCTCCTACGTCTCCCAACTTCAAGTCCGAGAAGTCAGAGGCGCTCCGGAGGCCATCCTTGAAGCGTTCTCCGACCTCTTTCTCAGGAGGCCGCAAATTCTCCCGAAACCAAGTAGTCCCAGAAATCCTTGAAGGTCCCGTTTACGGTCACGATCCGCCGAGCCACCGAACGTCGCCACCAACACTGGCGGAGCGCCTCAAGAATGCCGAAGACATGGAGGGAATTTTCGCCGGCATGTTGAAAGCCAAGGGGGTCTATCGACGGTCATACGAATTCCTCCCAAGCATGCTGAAAAATACCTTTGGGGAGTATCGAGCCAGCCGCACTCACGAATTCGAGATCCTACTCCCCACTTCCGCCTCTATCTTCGAGACATCTCGTCCCCATGCACCATCCGTCAACAGCCTCGATTTAAGTGTCGATCCATTCACACTTCCCCGAAGGCGAGGCGCATGATAGACCCTTTGGACGAATTCTCCGGAAGGCGGTCCAAGGCGTACCAACCGCCAGGGTTCATTGTCCGTCCCAACAACGTCTTCGTTCCGTGCGCGCCCGACGCACTAGAGTTCCATGCGTGCAAAAACATGCATCTACTACTCTCCAGCAAGCCGGCGTTGTTCGCCTTCATCCAGGAGCAGTACGGGAAGCACGGTGTCGATACTATCTCTCTCGATGACTTCGAATCGCTGTTGTGTTTGTACGATGAGTATGTCACGTTGCCCGCTGTCATGATGAAACAATCAGCTGACCTCTGAGACAGGTGCAAGCGTACTCGCCTTGGCTGGCCTAACCCTTCCTTCATGGATGACATCGACTTACTCTCCCAGCCAACGTCACCTACCAAGATCCTGTTCAACTCGCACAGTGCCATCTTCACTCGCCGCCGAGTGCCTTCAGGCGTGCAGCCCGTTATGCATGTCTTGCGCAGACCTCCAGCACGTCACGAAGTATCGCCCATACGGGTTATACGGGTCTATAACGCCACCAAGCCTAGCAAGTGCCATAGACCCAGCTTGATACCGCTGCCTTCTCATAACGTATCATCACCCATTCGGGGTATCTAACCACAATTCGAACGCTCTCGCCATGTCGTCGTCGTGATCTAGGTTGTTGCTTATTTATTCGTCGTTCACTATGCAGGATCTTGTGGAAGTCTTCGTTTTGCATCTGTGTCCACTCATGTAGCCTAGCCATCGTCGGAACTTAGAAACATCTTAACTTATCGTGATATTATTGCCTTTCTCCGTATGCATGCGCTCAGTCGTCGATCGCACGTCGCCGACTCTAGGTCCGAGGCGCACTTTCTAGGAGGTGGCCAGACGCGCTGAGGTAAGGACGCAGCACACATGCCTGCGATGCCCCTCCGCGGATCGCCCGCGTACTTAGCTTTCTCCGCCACTGCCTCCTCGCTGCAATCCTCCTAACAGCCTCTACATCGTTGCCTTACTTGACGTCTCAAATGTCAGAGACGTTCGTCAAATCCTATACGCACCTCAAGGATCGCCCGCACGCGGATCGTGCATTGCCCATGCTGCAGCGGGTGGCCTCCCTTGTGAAGCCCATCATGCGTAAGCATGAATGGGTGCTCCCTGTGCTATCGGAGTTCTTCCAGAGTCTCCTAACCTTGTTGGTGAGTGGCCGGCGAAGTTCAAGGGAGGCATGTACTGACTGGCGTGCTGCAGGACTTAGTATGTATCTATTATACTGTGCCACACAGGCAAGTCTCATACACCACAATAGATATCAACGCAGGTCAGAAGATACTCCTCCGTCTCAGACCTGCCCACTCCCCAGATACTTTCTATGGTGAAGAAGATGTGGTGCACACAATGCTTCATGAAGTACGAACTATGTTATTTTCGCCACTCCGTGCTCACGCCTATCATAGCTCACACACAATGTTCATGGCCCCCATGACGAGAAATTCTACAAGTTTTTGTCTGAGCTTGAAGACGAGTTCGAAGCTCTGAAGCGGTCAGGGTATGCCGGAGAGGGCTTCCACACGCCCGGCCACCGTCTTGGGGAGAATGTGTCACATAATTTACCCCCTCACATTGCCCGGGCTCGAGCATTAGAGGCAGCTGAGAGGAGGCGGCGCTTCAGCAGCATCTTAGGTGGTGCACGCCGACTAGGCGGTGCTCCACGGCGGGATCTAACACCTCGGGAACTTGCTGCTCAGGTAAGCCGAGACTACTCGACCCCTTTGAGACTGTAGTATTGACATTATCCCAAGGCTGCCGAACGTAGGTTACGCGACGAGAAATCCTGCGCTTTCGGAGAGCTTGCACACAGAGAGGCAGAAAAGGCTGCTCGCGAGAGCATAGAAGATGAAGTCATAGACCTCACTGCGGACTCGGACTCCGACGTCGTCATCCTTGACGAGCCGACGTCAACGGGCGGCATCTCAAAGATCGTGCAAGCCTCTCCAAGGAAGCAGAACAAGAGCACGTCGCGTCCTCCTGCAAGGACGGTCAAGAGCTCATCACCTGCTGGCCTGCGCTCACGCTCACGGCCCCCATCAGCTGCGCGCAGCGCGTCATCCCCAAAGGTCAAGACGCCGCCGCCTTCTCCAGTTGTCAGCAGGGTAGGCTCCACTGCCAAACGAAACACGTTGTCGGGTGACCACCCGTGGGCGTGCCCTCGGTGCACGCTGGTCAACGAGCCACTGACTCTGCAATGTAGCGCATGTCTGCTTGTTCGGCCCGCAAGGAAGGCCTCACTGTCGACAGGCTGGGCATGTGTGAAGTGCGGAGAGCAAGACAATCCGCATGATTTCTGGACTTGTCGCTTCTGTGGTGGCATCAAGACTGACAGCACGATATCAGCTCTCTAATACGTATAAACTCCATCTTCTATCACACGACGATGTGACAATGTTATTAATGTATCGTAGTGCGTCAGACCGGGCCCGTGGACCATGCCTCTTCGAAGAGTAGATATCATTGTCGTGATTATACATTCACAGACGATTACCGCGCTCTTGCTCTCAGCTGGAATATCTTCACCGTTTGGCCTGGCATTGAATCCCCGAGGTCTGCAATGCCCCAGAATTCCTTCAGGTCTGTCTGCTCTATGAGCAATTCTTCTGTTGATAGAGCAGCTTCTGTTACGACGTCGAGTCAGACATCATGCACTTGAGAAAAGAGCTGTACATCGAGACAACTCACTTGCTTCCCATACGAACTGCGCTAAAGTGTTCTCATTTCGCTCCGTGAGTGCGATTAAAGCGATTCTACTCCGGTCTTGAAGCACGATTTTGAGAGTCTCGATCAGAGGAGGTATAATCCTTGGATCGTACACCTATACGCTTCAATTTAGTAGACGTAAAACGCAATAGGGTTCTGATTTACCACATCAGCCCCTAGAATAACATCGGGTGAGGAGTCCGCAAGTAAGTCTTGTACAGACGTGATGCCCGTCGGATCCGTAGAATCTGTCCAATCGAGGTACGCTGTCTTGACATTGGGATGTACAGAGGACTTGTCTATGTATTGGTTAGTGGCACATCTCCGATGAATGACTTGGACTCTACATACTACATGGTAATCGCAGGTTTTCCGCGCACCTTGCCAATACTTCCTGGTTGACATCTGTCAAGCAGATGCTACCCTGTATTACGGGTTGCTGCCACTGTATAGCTGCAGCAACAATCCCCAATAAACCGACTCCAGAGCCGAGCTCCAGGAGCCTCTTGTCTTGCACGATGTCTGTACACCAGGGACAATGGATTAGTGCTAATCGAGCGATACGCTCTATGAGTCGAAAGCATACCTGGGTGCTCAATCAAATATTGTGCAAGAACGAGACTGGCGCGCCATGTTTTCAACCCAGTGGTGCCACTCTCGATGGTGGTCCGAGATTCTAGAAGGGTTGCACTGTCGAATTCCGACCCATAGTCTCGCTTCCAGAAGTATGTGAAGTAAGATGGTGCAGGAGGTAGAGATCCCGTTTCAAGCGAACTAATTAGGTTATAAGGGCGAGAGAATACACGCCAATAACATTATCGCTTACGTTGTTGAACGAGAAACCAGGCTAACGTGATGCTCATAGAGTCGACCGTCAATCTCGTCATCATCCTGAGTCTTAGGTCAAATACGGAGATAACCAGCTAACAGAAAGTCACACACCTCATTCATAGGCATGGACTCGAGTTGTGCCAAAGCCCATTTCCAGAATTGCTGCTGATACTGTGGCGAGGGAGGGTATGATAGGAAGAAGGGATGGAGAAGAAGGTAATTCAGCAAAAAATCATGGACTTGACGGAACGGAAGATCTGAAGGAAATGCAAGACATCTTATGGGACATAGCGTAGCATATGCGCGGAGAATGTCGCGGAGGGCGTTGGGCAGACCGTGTAGGTCGATGTTCATCATGTGGCGTGAGACCTGTAGGCTGCGAGCGCCTGGTGCAGAGCGCCCGGAGATATGCTTGCCCTAAATTCAATCACGTGATACTACCCAGAAAGGCTTCAAATTTTTCGAGTTCAACTCTGCAGTGATGTTGGCTCAGCTGCGAAACCTTTCCCTCCGCCCTCTGCGACCATGGTTCGTGGCATCCAGCTCGCGACAATTCACCGCTTCCTCCATCCGACGCGCTAAGCCTGAGGAAGTTGAGGACTTTGACGAGGACGACGGTCCCGAGGAAGTCCAGGCTGCCGCTCCCCAAAATCCCTTCCCCGACAACGAAAAGGGTTACCGGGCGTGGCTAGAGGGCGAGGGTAGGCAGTTTAAGGAGCATCATCGCTCGCGCAATTGGCTCGGAGGGGATGTTACAGTGAGTGACCTGCATGCTTGCTTCCACCTTTCATAGCTGATCACGCGGAGTAGCCTTTCCCTCTGAACCCGACCTTCAAGCCGCCCCCGCCCGTGTCGGACGCGACCCGAACACTGATTTATCAACAATTCATGGCTGATCCCACGAAGAACAGTGTGCGAGAGTTGGCTGCGCTACATGGGCTCAGCATCGCTCGTGTCGATGCGATACTGAGGTTGAAAGGCCTTGAGGAACATTGGAAGAAGGTTCGTGTTCAGTTCTTTCACCTCGAGACCTCCTCTCGCTCTATGATGAGTTCAAATCGATTAGTCTTTAAGACTCACACATGGTTAAAGACAATTTACATGCATGGCTTTCTGATCCATCCTTCGTTGTCGTATTCTTTCTACAACATTGATGCTAATAAATTCTCTAGGTATTTCCGTCAGACCTGCATCCACATATGGTTTTACTGACTAAGATTGGCGTCGCGTCGTTGATCGGGTGGTACAGGAGGTTAGTATTCACTTCTCATGTATCGTATGTGATGAGACTTTATCATCATTCGCGAATTGGAAGACCTCTGGATGCCTTACACATCCAGATCGTGGTTATATCGATTTCAACCCCATCTGAGCCTCACTTCGTTGATATTGGTGATCGTCGTTCTAATAACTCCAAATAGGGTAAACAACTTCAGACTGGCTTCCAAGTCGGTATGGAATATATCCTCGGTGTTGCAGAGCGAAGGAAGAACGTCTCCGCCACGGCGACAGCTGCTCTAAGCGAGGAAACAATTAAAGCAGACATCCAGTTCGACGAGGAGGGTAACGACCTGAAGGCTCGCGAACGCTACCAGCGTTTGTTCTGGGAGCCTACTGCTGAAGGCCAGGTGAGCGTTGCCGTGCCAAGTTGCAGTGAATCCATTGCTCATCCCACGGTCAGGAGCCTATTATTCCGGACATTCTTGAGAAGAACCGTAAATCTCCTTCGAAGAAGGACTCTGAAGGCCCGGTTCGTGTTGTCGAACGACCCGGTCGACCAGAAATGCGCTTTGTCGATGTTGGGGACAAGTTCGTTGACCCTAAGGAGCTCAAGAAGAGGGCTCGTGACGCTGCCCACCGTGCGCACCTTCGTGCTCGTCGACAGCAGAAGAAGCATGAGGCGATTGCCGCCGCCAAAGCTCCTGTTCACGCGCATGCTTAATAGACGTCTCTTTGCTTTCCTCGATGCTGTCTCGTTCTATGTATACCAGGCTTTCCATAATGTTGATCGTGCTTTGACTCTCGGATAAATTAATCTGCGTGTTCTGCTTTTATGCAATGGCTCTCAGAACTGCTCGAGGTAAAGATCATAATACTAATAGACAAATCTAAAGTTCATCTTTTTGTTTCCCTGGTCCTCTGTTGTCTCTAAGTACTCCTGCTGTTCCTGTACACGCAGGAAGGGTCAGCGACGGTGTGTGGATGCGTGAAGATCGTGAACGACAAACCTTGGCGGTCCACGAGTTCCAGATCCTCTCCCTTCGTTTGTTGATGGTGCGGTAGAAGAAGTACGTGAAGACGTACAGCGCAATATTCATCGCGCAGATCCCTATCAGGACGCGATTCCCTCGCTTATCTGCGGAGAGTTGTTTCAGTGACATGCAGCGAAGAACGCGATCGTGCGGAACGTACAAAGCGGCTTGTCATCATCACGATAAATATTCGCCTGTCAAATGGGTCAACTCGATGCCAATCGCCAGCGAGACGAAGGAACGCACTCCGACCATGGCCCCAGCCTGGACGAACATGTTATATATGGACGCAGAGACCGTCCGCGTTCGCACGCTCGACGAGTTCGACGACGCCCATGCGACTTGCACCGGATGCACATACGGGAAACCGGTGATTAGCGTAACGACAGCATAGTACGCCCACTGTGAGGTGTGCGTGTTGAATGTGTACAAGGCGATCAGCAGCGGCAACGCCCAAATCTGCAAGATAATTGTCGCTGCGACGCGGCTATTGACGAACTCGCTGAAGTAGCCTGCCAGGAGCAACGTGACCCCGCCAAGGACTGTCGAGGGGACGCTGAGCAAGTTTGCCTGAGTTGTGCTGAAGCCGAGGTTACGCAGGGAGAGCGTGAGGTATGTCTGGGGCGGGGTGACAGGGACTAATTACCCGTTAGTCTCTAGGACGCCGATGGTAAGTATCGAAAGACTAACCCATGTGAAGCAGACCAAGGACATAGAGGGGCCACAGCCTCCAGTCTGTGACCACAGAAAGGATCATCTTAACGTTGAGTCCCTGCCTATTGTGCATGTCCGACTTCGTAGGGTCGTCCCGCAGTACACTGCCAGACCGGGCATGAGTTTTTGCAACAACGTCGAAGCTCCGCATACTGACCGATTGACGATGATGACCTCCTCCCGTTCATTGAACCACCCATTCGGACGATACCAGGCCTTGGTCTGGGTGGGGCCCGGCGGCATCATAAAGAAGGAGCATAGACCGATGAGCAACGTCAGGCCGCCTTCAACCAAGAAGAGATATCGCCAGCCGGCATGCCCATGGACACCCCGAAGCTTGAGAAGACCGGTAGCCATGAACGCGCCGGCGATGGATGCCATGTAATTGGATACCCAGAACCACGCGAGACGAATCGGGACTAGAAGGCCATCAGCAGGATGTACATGTTGTCGGCATCGGATATGCACATACGTTCTTTGGTCGTGTAGAAATATGAGAGATAGAGGACGACGTCAGGGATGAACCCACCCTGGGCGAACCCCAGCAGACATCTAATGATTGGGTCAAGAGCCGAGCCAAGCGGTACAACCGGTACAACTGACCTTGTCGCCAAGAACGACGCACGTCCACTCAACCAGAATTGAGCGAGCGAGATCACGCTCCACAGGACCATCTAGAAGAGATTTCGTGAGCCGCACGTCTTAGCATCGCGCATGGGAGAATCTACCTGACAAGGGATCCAAACGTCCGGGCCGACCTTCTTGCTCACCAGCTGACTTGGAAGCTCGGCGAGTAGGAAGCATAGCTAGACAGCAGTAGCAGTGAGCACGTCTACTTGGCGTATGGATCAGCGAGGGCCGGGACACGCACCCGAAACAGCGTGTTCCCGAGATTGAAGTCGTCAGTGTTCATGTGGAGATCATTGAGAAAATTGTCTGTGTTCGCCTGAGAGATGTTTGTTCGATCCAGGTCGAGGGCGAAGAACATTATGAAGGCCCATAGTGAGACACGCCAGTCGATTTTTCGCACTATACGCTGAGAAAGGATTCAGCCTGGGAGGATCAGCGACGAGTAGGCCGAAGTCTACACACCAGTTCTTCCCGCCATGTCCAACGGGCAGCTGGGTCGAAGCGATGTGCGTTCTCGTACGAGGCAGGGGGGCGATATGTCTCGAGGGTATTCGGGTCATCAAAGACGGATGGCTGCGTCGCAATGCTGTCCAAGTGTGCGCTGTTGCGCCGCAAGCCCCACCATCGCCTAGGCGGTTGGGAGACCTCGAGCTCGCTGGTCGACGCGTCCTTCTCATCGAGGCTGAGGTCGTCTTTCTCGGAAGAGGACCTCAAAGGCTCTGGGTTGGAAAGGAGGACGTGCGCCATGGCGGGAATGTCTCAGTCGTTCTGCCCATGTCCAAGCCAACTTATACCCCGGGCAAACGCTAACGCACAACTGAGTGATACGAGCGGGGACGTGGACCGGCTGAATGCGCGGATAATACCTTCGACGGTCTGTGCCCAAGGCCTCCACACGGCACTGGGAAGGCGGTGAGCGAATTGGAGGCAGATAGCAATTGCGCACTAGAGAAGCTGCATTGCGAATAGCTCGCACGTGACCGTATCAAGCCGGACTGTGGGTGGGGAACAGGCACAAACGCACTCCAGATGTCGATGAAGAAGTATGGCGCACCCAGTGATCTCATGATCTCGTCAGTATGTTACAGAGAACCCTGCATAGCTTGCTACTACGAGTCTGTGATGCTGGCCGAATGTCAGCGGCAGCCTGACAATATCCTCGGCATGGGGCTTACCTAATCTACCCTAATAAGATATGTCTGTGTATTCTAGTACGAGAATCTGAAGTTCAGCTTTTGGTTTCCGGTGTCAGCCGTTGTGTCTAAGTATTGTTGTTGCTCCTGCGTAGACAAAAGTCGGGACGGTGAGCGAGGACGGCGGCACCCTAGACGCCAAGAAAGTAGACGTGCCTCTGGTGTCATAGCCTTCCATTTGCGGTCTCTGCGCCGGTTGATCTCACGATAAAAAAGCCAGGTCAAGAAATAAAGGACGATATTCATGACCGTGAGGCCAATGAGCACGCGATTGCCGCGCTTGTCTAGGTCTCAGGTCAGTGGTGATAACACGCAATACGGCGGCTGAATAGCGTACAAAGGGGCTAAGGAACGGACGTCAGTGTGAATTGCACGGCAAAGGTGTTTGAGCGACTAACCTTGTCGTCCTCGCGGTAGATGTTGGCCTAGATAGGATGTCCATGAGACGACATACAACACCCGAGTGATGGGAGAACACACCGATATGACGCCACCGGCTTGCACGAACATGTTGTACAGGGATGCGGATACTGTACGGCCCTGAACACTGTACGAGTTCGTTGAAGCCCATGCTACCTGCACGGGGTGCACGTAAGGGAAACCGGTGATAAGCGTCACGACAGCGAAGTACACCCATTGTGAGGTGTGCTCGTTGAAAGTATACAGGGCAATGAGTAGTGGCAGCGCCCATATCTGGAGCGTGAGCATGGAAATGGTACGGCTGTCGATGAGCTCGCTGAGATAGCAGCCAGCGAGGAGAGTGATGATGCCTAGTGCGGTGGATGGTACCGAGAGCAAGTTAGATTGCGTGGTGTTGAAACCCAGGTTGCGTAACGATAGTGTCAGGTAGGTTTGAGGAGGGGTGACCGGGACTAGAGACCACGATGTCAAGCTTGCTACCGTTACACAGAGCGTAAAATACGCACTCAAGAATGTCAAGCCAAGGATGTAGAGCGGCCACATCCGCCAATCCTTGATACAATTCCAGATCATCTTGACGGTCAAACCTTCACGATTGTGCATGTTTGACTTCGAAGGATCGTCCCGTAGAACTCTGTTGAGTTAACTTCAGGACGGGAGTCGCGCTGATCATTAATAACCGACCTGTTAACCATGATCTTCTCCTCCCTAACAATCGTCAGCGCCCGTTGTATGTCATGTATAGCAAGACAAAGCTCACCTCTCAGTGAACCACCCGTTCTTACGATACCACGTCTTGGTCTGAGTCGGACCAGGGGGCATCAGGACAAACGACAGCAAACCGACGAGGCATGTCAGAAGGCCTTCAATCAGGAACAGATACCGCCATCCTGCGACACCATGGCCTCCTTGATTTCTCAACTTGAGGATACCTGTGGCAAGGAAGGCACCGACGATGTGATCCATATAGTTCGACACCCAGAACCATGCCAGGCGAAGCGGCAGCTCGTTCTTGGTGTAGAAGTAGGAGAGGTAGAGGATGACGTCGGGGATGAAGCCGCCCTGAAGGAAGCCGAGGAGGCATCTGTAAGGATTAGTTAATCTCGCTCAGCCATAACGAAGCTAGTCGGGCATACCGCGTGGCTAGGAAGCTTGCTCGCCCTTTCAGCCAATATTGGCTAAAAGACACGATACTCCAGAGGACCATCTGTGTCGAGGGTTAGCATTCGGGTTCGTTGATGTGGAACAGTACATACCTGACTGGGTATCCAGCGGTCAGGCCCTGTCCAAGAGCGTTAGACAGGTCCGAATACACGAGGCGTATACTCACCAACGCGCTTCGAAATGAGTTGGGACGGAAGCTCCGCGGTCAGGAAGCAGACTTTGAACAGCGTGTTTCCCAGGTTGAAGTCATCAGTAGTCATGTGGAGGTCGCCAAGGAAGTTGTCCGTGTTTGCCTGAGAGATGTTCGTACGATCCAAGTCCAAGCTGAAGAACATGAGCCACGCCCAGATCATAATCCGGAAGTCGATCTTCCTGACAACTTTCTATCTCACCGTCAGCAAACACATGTTTACACCACAAAAAAGAGGGCCAACGCACAAATTCCTCTGCCCATGTCCATCGGAAGAGGGGGTCAAAGCGATGGCTGTTCTCCCACTGCGGCGGCGGACGATAGATCTCGAGCGTGACGGGGTCATCGAAGACGGAGGGCTGGGTGGCGATGTCCTCCGGGTTGCGCTTCTTGCGCTTCCACCAAGGCCGCTTGCCACCTTCGTCGGCAATGGGCTCGCCAAGCGGCGGTACCTCAACGCTGTATGTCGAGTCCTCGCGCTTGATGTCCGAGCTCTTCTCCGAGACGTCGTCGCGCCTCTCGCCGAGGCGAAGCGGGACAGTCGGCAGGACTGTGGTCATCCTGGCGGCCTGCGGGCTCCTGCGAGCACGGGGGAAAGTGTGAGGGGGTGTCCTGGACTCACGGCGAGCCGTCGTGGAAGACGTTACAATTTATAGGAGCAGCCACGGCTCGAGACCGTGGCTGAAAACCACCAGGCATGGCCGGTCAGTCGGTGCAGGAGCACCAGGCACCCTACGAAAATCTCGCACTCTTCAGGCTTTACCATCCACCGCAACAACGAACGAAGTGTCGCGACGGATGGCGTAAATTGCGTGTGCCTCCAATCTATGGCGTTTGTTCGCTTTGAACATCGAGAAGACGCCACCAGTGCTCATATCACGTGAGGATGTGTCTGGGAGATAATGTCCATGAAGGCGAAACCACTGTTAGCATTAACTTTCGACAGGGACAAACATTACTCTACGGATTTCGTATCGACCAATCATCGTCTTCACCGCCGTGGCATACCCCGTCCCCTGCCCCTTAGTGCGCGCTGCGCAGTGCCTGGTGGCGCTTTAGGCCCAGGGTTTTGCTACACGAGTGTCCAGTCAGAGAAACGTGCCTGAACGATGGTCTGAAACTCACCGCTTCGCTCTGCGGGTTGCGCACGGTCTCATCGACGCTAAGGATTAGGCAAGCAGCCTCGGTCGCGCTGCTGATGGCGTTGAGCTTCACCAGGCTTGGCTCCCAAACGAACGCCTCCATGTTGTCGCGGACACCCTCAGCTCCGTCAACGTCAACGCCGAACCACTTGAACCCGTTCGCATGCTTCATCCGAAGCTTGTTAAGAATGTCGGTCGAGTCGAGACCGGCGTTGTCGCAAATCTGACGAGGGATGATCTCGAGCGCCTTCGCGAAAGCGGTCATGACCAACTGCAGCTTGCCCGGAATCGACAAGGCATGCTTGCGGATGTGAGCGGAGAGGTCCATCTGCGGGACGGGATGGTGAGAAGGCCGCCAAGGATTGCGGAAGGGCGATGAAACGCTCACCTCGATCGCTCCACCGCCAGCTACAACGTCGCCGTTCTTTACGGCGCGCTTGACTACCATGATCGCGTCGTGGAGACTCCGCTCAACCTCCTCGATGAATTGCTCGGCACCACCACGCAGAATAAGCGTACAGGTCTTCGCCTTCGGGCACTCCTCAAAGAGGTTGTACCTCTCACCGCCGATCTGCTTCTCCTCGAAGTGACCGCAAGTACCGAGGTGTTCTGGGCGAATGTCGGAAGTTGTCGACTGGATAGAGCCACCAACAGCTTTCACGACGCGCTGCAGGTCCGCAGCTGGAACGCGACCGGCACAGAAGATGTCACGGTCCGCAAACCACTGGGTAGCAAGATCACCGATCGGCAGCTTGCTGAGGACGACCTTGGCACCTGTCTTCTCGATTGCCTCAAGCTTGCGGTAGATGATCTCCCATTCCGCATCCACAATGGCTTGGTAGTCGGAGACATGCTCCACACGGACTTCCGCGTTGTCCTTCTCTGCCTTCAGCTCCAGTTCCACGTTGAGGCTGAGAATGAGAGGGTTCTTGAACGACTTGGGCTGCTGCTCGGCACCAGCATAGGTGAAGGTCTTCTTGAAAGCGACGCCGCGGATGAGCATGGAGTCCTGCATGCCGCCGCCCGGAATCTTCTTCACACCGATGAGCGACTCGTCCAAGTCCTCCTGATCTAAGCACTGCACAGCATCGACCACCATGTTCGAGAAGAAGGGTTTCTCGGAGTGAATGAGCTTCGAGGACATGGATGTTGACGCGCACTTGAGCAAGAGCGAGCGGAAGCGTCTAGGGTATTGTGAGTTTGGTGGCGCATTCGCAGGGGACTTCACGTACTCTGGGTCCGACTGATCGACCGTAACCTGGATCTCCTTGATACGCTCGATGGCCTAACTACTGTAAGGGAAATCGTGTCACAAGAGTAACGGATGGCACTCACCAGTTGACACGCCTTCCTGAATCCCTTCATGATGATGTGTGGGCTGACACCCTCTTCGACGTATCCCCGAACCTCCTTGAGAAGCTGAGCAGCAAGGAGAACAACACTGGTGGTACCGTCTCCGACCTCCGCATCTTGAGCCCGTGCAATGTCTACCAGCGTGCGCGCAGCGGGATGGACGATGTCAAGAAGCTTCAGGATAGTAGCTCCATCGTTAGTAATCTGCGCCTCGCCCCTCTCGTTTACGATGAGCTTGTCCATGCCACGAGGGCCGAGTGTGCTGGCGAGGGTCTCCGCGATGGCGAGACACGCGGAGATGTTTGAGAGAAGCTGGGGCTTCCCCTGGGAGGTGTCCGTGCCCTCCTTGAGGAGGACGACGGTTGGTTGCTGCGCAGATATGTTCAGCAGTTATTCTGCACGTTGTCGCAGGTAGCGTACCATGGGTAGACCACGCTGCATTTTGTTAGAAGAGTGTCGAGAGCGGTCGAAGGCGAGCGACTCGTAAATTCACCGTCACCGATATGGCAGTCACTGTTTGTTCTTGTTTGGCATCACGCGCGTCGCTTGGGCGTCTCGTCGCGTCTCATTTCAGTTCACGAACATCGCGACCATCCCCCGTCCTCGCGTCCTCGCGTCCTCACCATGTCCGCTAGCGAGCTCGTCCATAAATCTCTCTTTTTTGCTGGCTCTGAGGACGAGAAGGACGACAAGCATGCATATCTGACACCACCCAATGCTGGTCAGTCCGCGGAAGCACCAGTGCCTCCACCTAAGAACTCGCTCTTCTTTGCGGACAGCGGCGATGAAGATGACGCTCCAGCACCAGTGCCAATACTTCCTAATTTTGAAGACTCTTATATTGTGGAAGGCGAGGCAGCTCCCATGGACGTAGACCTCAAAGTCCCCGAGGTAGTGTCTGGCAGGGCTTCCAGTGTATCAAGTACCTCTTCTGCGCGACCACCAGCTCCATCATCTCCTGCTTCCTCTACCGCACCGGAGACGTTCGATGAGCCTCCTCGCAAGAGAAGAAAGCTGTCACCGTCAGCGCGCGACGCCCTCGACTTCCAGTCTGCCTATCTGGGGTCTTTCCTCGTAGCCGACGCGTGGAGCACTGTCCGTGGCAAAGGGTACGTGAGGGTACGTGCATTGAATCATCAGAGTCTTTACTGTACATAACTCTTTGATGGTAGCCTGGCGATGAAGTTCTTATAGAACGCGACACGTCTATGGAGCCTGTCAAGCCAGACAAGAAGGTCTTCTCCAGTAAAGATGCAAAGTCTAAGGACGGCAAGAAGCAGCTGTCTATAGCGACGATGTTAAAACCAGCAGCCCAAAAACCTGCCAAGAAGAAACAAGATATCGTAGTACGACTGACTACACTGCGCGGTTTTGGTGCGTCGAATAGGTTCGCTGCTTGTATTCATCACTCATGTGGCGTATTATGCAGAGTTTGCGCGGCTTCCTCAAGACGTCTCTACATGGGTTGCAAAGCTGTTGGACCTTGGCATTGTAGAATTCAAGGGGAGCACGGTTGTGGACTGTCCGCCATCCCTTCATTCTGGTGCCTCTTTAATTGTTTCCCTGTCCATTTATCTCAAGGCATCCGCGTTCAGGCCACCTAGTACATCTGTATCGGGTGAAAAATCCAAACTGATCATCAACGAAGGCCAGGAGACTGCAGATGAACAACTTCTTCGCGAACGCAAGAGTTCGCTGACACATCTCTTTGATATCCTGAACCTCAAGCCAACAAATCGGGGCAGCTTCTATAAGGGCAAGAAGAAGCAGCTAAGCCAGGAAGATCTAAAACTTCTGGCAGACAAAACAAACAAAATAAAGAAGGCGCAGCGCACAGAGATTGTTGGCGACGGGGAGGAGATAGTTGTAGAGGCCGACGAAGAGGAACTTTCGGACAATCAACTGAATCTCATATACCGCAAGTAAGTACTGCTTGATTCGCCGAATGACAAAGCTACATAATCTCCCAGGGCACAGAAGAATGATACTTCGATGGGCGAGATGGACCCCAATGAAACGTTCACCCTAACACTGCGGCCATACCAGAGGCAGGCACTGTGGTGAGCCCTAAATTGAGTCTTTTTCTAGCGACACAGTTGCTTATTGACCCGCAGGTGGATGTACAACATGGAGACTAGCACTGACTCGGCCCGCCAAGAGCAAACTATGCATCCCCTCTGGAAAGAGTAAGTTGTAGTCACTTCGTGTAGACCCATACTAATTGTAACTATGGTAGGTACGCATTTCCTTCCGACCCTCACCAAAATCAAGGCGTCATCGACCTAACCGCGGACGAGAAGCCTTTCTATTTCAACGAGTATTCCGGGGAACTGAGTCTTGAGTTCCCCAAAGCAGAAAGAAAATTCAAAGGCGGGATCCTTGCGTGAGTGATTGCAGCCTCGTTTCTCGATTCCACAACTTACAGATGGCGCAGAGACGGTATAGTCATTATGTTCTTCCTCGAAGGTCAGAGAGCTGACCGTGTTGTATGTTGCCTCAACGCCCTGCAGAAAGTGCGTCGCACCATCCATACCGAACCGTATTCAACTAATCTCGCATTTAGTGGGGATGGGCAAAACTATCATGCTCAGCGCCCTCATACAGACTGCGAGCGCGCCAGAACCGCCAGATCTCCAGTCTCGCACGGCGAAGCGTAAACAGCTCCGACTCGATGGCGCCTTTCGCGCTCGTGCGGACGCACCTCCAGCGCCCACTACGGGTCCTTCCGCAACCCTTATCGTCGCACCGACCTCGCTTCTAACGCAGTGGCACGATGAGCTGTTGCGTTCAAGCAAGCCTGACACGTTGAAGGTGCTCGTTTGGCACGGGCAGAACAGGCTTGATCTCGAAAGTCTCGTTGAGCAAGGGTCGGACGGTAAGGCAAAGGGTGTTGACGTCGTCATCACCTCCTACGGCACCCTGGTATCGGAGTTTGGCAAGGTGCAGGGTGACAAGTCATTCAGTCCAGTATTTAACAGTGAGTCCGGCCGAGGCATCCATCGTTCTCGCTAATTTGCATGCTCTGCGAGCAGTTGAGTGGAAACGTAAGTGGGCACTGCATGTTCGCTCGCTCGACCACTGACCTAAGTGCACACTCTAGGTGTCATCCTTGACGAAGCACACTCGTGCAAATCGCGCCAGAGCAAGACCGCGAAAGCGGTATATGCACTGCGGGCGAGAAGAAGGTGGGCTGTCACCGGCACGCCAATCGTGAATAGATTGGAGGACCTCTATTCTTTGCTGTAAGCTCGTCGCTGATGAGTGTAGCGGGCCTAACTCACATGCCTCCAGCAAATTCCTGGAGTTTACACCATGGTCCAACTACACGTTCTTCCGCTCGTGCGTATTTGGTCCATATCAATATTTACTGCCACTGACCAAGTCCTAGATTTGTCACGCTGCCCTTCCTTGCGCGGGACCCGAAGGCGATAGAAGTCGTGCAAGTCATTCTGGAGAGCGTACTGCTGAGGCGCGAGAAGAGTATGCGTGATGCCGACGGACGGATGATCGTCGAGCTGCCACCGAAAGAGGTCTGTTCTTTCGTCATTTGTCCCCGTCACGTCTTCTTGAGACAGCCCTGTTCGGAAGGTCACCGTCGAAGAGCTTGAGTTCTCGCCTCTGGAGCGCAAGATCTACGACTCTTTGTACCATGACGCGAAGCGTCGCTTTGAGAAGCTGAGCGAGAAGGGCGCCGTCAGCCGAAACTACACGCATATCCTGGCCATGCTGATGAGGTTAGTATCATGCGGGCTGTGTGTTGCAAACGCTAAAGCAAAAGAATTGCCAGGCTCCGCCGAGCAGTACTTCACCCCAGCCTCGTCCTGAAAGATGCCGACGACATCGTGCAATCTGGCGCGGACAACGCATTCATTGACGTGCAGAAGATGATCCAAAGCTACGTCAATGCTGGGACGAGTGGTTCGAATACGCCTCAAAACGCCGACGACGCCGACGAGACCAAGCCTAGTGCTAGCAAGGGCGGCAACGCGTACGCCGAGGATGTCCTCAACAATCTGGGACAAGAGGAAGAAGCCGAATGCCCTATATGCATGGATGTGATGCAGTCGCCAGTCCTTATTCCTGGTTGCCTGCACCAAGGGTTCGTCGGCATTCCTCCAGAGCCCCGTCCCTCCTCGCTAAATTGCGCAATAGATGCAAGGACTGCATCACTGCCTTCCTTCAGCAATGCATAGACCAAGCAAGGCAGGGCGCTGCCCCACTTGCTCTCGCGAGCCCGTGGCCGAGAGCGAGCTGCTCGAGATCGTCCGGACGGGCAAGTCGGACAGCGGCAGCGCATCTGTCTCGCTGCGGAAGAACGACTTCCGGTCGTCGACCAAGCTGGACGCCTTGCTGCAGCATCTCCGTGCGCTTCGCGTCATATTGTACGTGCAGCCTGGATACTCACTATGAGACTACAGGTGCCGTCCGCAAAACCGATCCTGCCTTCCGCGCGGTGGTCTTCTCGCAGTTCACCACGTTCCTTGACCTCATCCAGCTCGCGCTCGAACGTGAACGGCTGATGTGGTTCCGCTTCGACGGCACCATGGACATGCGTCGGCGGAACGACGCGATCGCGGGCTTCAAGGAGAAGAGTGACGAGCCAAAGGTTCTGATCGTCAGTCTGAAGGCGGGAGGTGTCGGTCTGAACGTGAGTAGCTTCTCAGAAAGTGCTGGCCCTGTTGCTGACAATGAGCCCAGCTTACGAACGCGAACCATGTCTTTATGGTGAGTGTCTTCTGACACTATGTCATCCAGTGCAAGTGTTTGACATCTGGTAGATGGACTGCTGGTGGAACTCTGCGATCGAGAACCAAGCCATCGACCGTGTGCATCGGATAGGCCAAGAGAGGCCGGTATTCGTCAAGCACTTCATTGTGCGTATTGTGATGGCTTTGCTCTCAGCTCCTGCTAACCGTCGTGCAGGTCTCCGACACCATCGAGCGACGCATTCTGCAAATTCAGAAGCGCAAAACAGCGATCGTCAAGGAGGCGTTCGGTGGCAGAGGTGATTCTGACAGCATCGAGAACCTCAGGATCATGTTTGGCGATGACTGAGAATTGGATTTTATTGCTTTGCGTGCCATCTGTCATTGGATCTAGGCAGGTTGAAACCCATATTTTATACATTTGTTGTTAACATTCGTTGGGGTGCGACTAATTGAACATAAGAGTATAGATACAAACGGGCGTTGAAGACGGTAGGATACAACTGCTGAACACTGACACTGTCCACCAGCGAATGTCCCATGACAAGAGCAAACTCGGACAGCAATACGGCGATTTTACGCAATGGGTTGGTAGGCCGTCTCCCCGATCAAGAAGTGGACGACGTCGCCTTCCGCGAGGGTCAACCTCACTGGCAGGCGGGGGTCGATGCGGATGGGCTCGCTCTGGCCAATGAAGAACGCGCCGCGCTGGAAGTTGCGGGTGATGGCGGCGGCCTCCTCGTCGGTGAGGTTGCGCGGACGCTTGTTCGGGCGGAAGGTCGAGGTGGAGGCGCTGGCGGCGGCGGTGGGGGTGGTGCTAGGGGCTGCGGAGGGGGCGGAGGCCTGGAAGGTGCTGTAGTCGTAGTAGTTGGGGTGGGCGAGGGAGTGCATCGGCGGCGGCGGGTAGCCGGGGAGGGGAGGGTAGGGGACCTGAGGTTGGGCTTCGAGGACGTCTACGTTAGACTTGTTGTCGCGGGCGGGGTGAAGGCCGGGCAACGCACCTGCGTTGTGGTTCTGGGAGCCCTCCGCCTCAGGGTCCGGGTAGGCGCAGGTGTTGCCTATGCCGCGCTTGAGGCAGCTCTGGAGGCGCTGCAGATGAGCATGGAGGAGGCGACGGCGGCGAGGACGAGGCGACTTGCCTGACATGGGAGGACCTCGCTGCACCTGGTCTTGCCGGCATGGCACGCGGCACAGGCCCTCCGGACGGAGGGTGCCTTGGCTGTGCGGGGAGGGGATCAGTAGGGGCCCTGAGAGGGGAGCGCGGCCGGGGGAAAGAAAGCTTACGCTTGCGAGTGTTCTCGGAGACGGGAGGGGAGACGGCGTCGGCGTTGTGTATGGGCTGCTGGAGGCCGTCGGGGATGGGCTGGGGCTGCTGCTGCTGGTGGACCTGGAGGTGTTGCGGGTCCTGCTGGAGGCCGTCGTCCTGGCCGGACGCGTTGAGGGCCGACATGATTTGGCTGAGGGCACGGAGCTGATCGTCGGGCTGGCACGGCTGGCACGGTCGCTGCACGGGCCAACGCCGAGAAAACGGCCGCAACGCCTTTATATCCCCTTCCATATATGGCTCCGGTCCGGCGTCCCTCCGGCTCTCCGGCTTCTGCTCAGGCCCGGCAAGAGCACTGCGTCGACGACCACCACCATGCAGAGCCAATACAACCACCAGCCTCCTTCGAAGAGTTCACCTACGCCTTCGACCCCGCCCTCTCCACCATCTTCCCCAGCCCACCCCCGCTCCCATCCTCCGCCGACCTCTTCTCCCCCTCAGAGACAACAGACCTCCTCGGCTTTCTCGACAACTTCTCATGGGACCTCGAGGCAGAAGTGAACAACGCCATCAACATCTCATCCACGCGGCAGCCCGAGTTTCAGAGCCATGACATGGCCGTCGAACATCCCCCGCCCGTCATGCCGCATCCGATGACCCTCCAAAGCGCACTCGCCATGACCATGTCGGAAAAGGGCAAGGAAGCTGCCCACGCCCACGACAAGGCTCCCTCCCCTCCTCCGCAGCAAGCCAGAAATCAGCCAGCCCGCGCCACGCGCTCAGCACGGCGGCCGTCCAGCGCTGCCAACGCCTCGACTCAGCCCCCTGCCGATGTCGATGCCGAGAAGCCCAAGCAGCTGCTCTCTACCCCGCAAAAACGGCTGAATCACATCATGTCGGAGCAGAAGCGCCGAAATGCTATCCGTGATGGCTATGTGCAGCTCACAACGCTTCTCGCTCCCGCCGGTGCTCCCCCAGGTGCTGGCATGCCCACTCGTGGCCGCCCAAAGGGCAGCGGCACCAGAGCAGGGCGGGGCAGGGGCGCAGGCGGATTCAAAGGCAAGAGCGGCATCTTGTTCAGGGCAGTGGAGTACATCCACTGGCTAGAGGAAGGCCGTGACGCTCTGCTGGAGGAAGTGCTCAAGGTCGAGGCCGCTGCTGGCATTCACCATCCGTGAGGGGATTTTTTGACTTGCGAGTAAGTCAACATACCACCGCGCTGCCGTTATCTGACATTGCGCGCAGTATCTCGTATCCCATCTTGCCCGCATCTGGAACTGGATTCTCTCAGAGCTTTCGCGCATCTCTTTGACAACACCTCGCAGCGCCCCACGCATTTCATCTCTGTTTCCTTCGTTGTATCAATTGTATCACACATGTACACTATAGCCGATGTCCGGATTCTTGTATACCTACCGTATAGCCGTCTACTTGCCTTTTCGTTCGCGGTCATATTGCTGGAAAGTCAGAGCTCAGATAGATCAGTGATTAGCTTCCATTAACATAATTCTGTGTACACGATGGCACCTCTCCCGCGACCACCACCAGCAGATCCGACCGCAAACTGGCCGATACCGCAGCTCGTGCTACGGGTCGAGGACCTAGCCCACCCTGGGTCACAGCTCCTCTTTAACAACGTCAAGCCTTACGATGTCCTGAAGGACGCGATCGTAGCAGTGTACTGCTGGCTATACACGCCCGAGAACGTCCCACGCAGGTGAGTCCCCCATCTCACCTACCTACGCTCGGGCAGGCTCAAGCGCAGCGCACCGGGACAGCGTCGAGAAGATCACGCTCGTCTTCCGGCCCATGCCCGGCGTCGCGCACACGTTCGGCTCCGCGCACTACAAGGAGATTCACTTCTCGCTCGACCACATCGTGAACACTGCACCGCGCGCGGCGGACGAGATACGCGGCGTGCTCACACACGAGGTCGTCCACTGCTTCCAGTTCACGGGCGTGGACACCGCTTGTCCCGGCGGGCTCGTCGAGGGCGTCGCAGGTGCGTGCCACTTGGTTCCGCGCCGTCGAGACCAGGTCACTGACGCGGCCGCAATCCGCAGATTGGGTGCGCCTGCGCGCGGGGTTCGCGCCGCCGCACTGGGTCGAGGGCCGCAGCGAGAAGTGGGACGCGGCTACGAGGCGACGGGCTACTTCCTCGACTGGCTCGAGGACCGCTACGGGTACGGCACCGTCGCGGAGCTCAACGACTGCTGCGCACGCGGCCCTGGAGCGACGACCTTTTCAAGGAGCTCACCGGCCGCAAGATCAAGAAGCTCTGGAAGCTGTATCGCGAGCACCTGGGAAGGAGGTCCCTGGCGGAGGCGACGACGGAGCGGACTAGGCTCTCAGCCGTGGCAGGAATAAGGATCTCCAGGTGTCAATAGATAATATACCACCATGAACACAACTACATTGATATATCCGAGGGAATATATTGCACTAGGTTATCATCGGTGATTCGAGAGCGAGCTCATGACGGAATGCGAACCAGTGAGAGACCAGCAGAATAATACACTTGTGACTGTCAAGGTCCATGCTACATGGCTATCCCCAATCCTCGCCGAGCTCGCGCGCGAGGAAGTCGTCTTCCTCGCCGTCTTCCTCGTCAGAACTGTCCGTGGTCATGTCGTCGTCGTCCCCATCGTTATTCGCGGTCTGGCTAGCAGGCGTGCCAGAGCGCGTCTTAGACTCTTCCTCTACCACGAGATCGTCTGCAGAGATTGAATCTTTCAGCTTCGACGCGCCGGAGCGTTCTGCTGCTAGCTTCTTCCGCTTCGCCAGCGGTGAGCGCAGCCCGTCGGAGTCGCTGCCTGCGCCAGCGTCCGACGGTGTCGCGCTGCGTAGTCGTTTTCGTTTTCGTTTCGAAGGTGTTGATGACGCGCTGCTGCATGACCGACTAAAAGTCAGTGACCACTTCGAGAGCACATCACATAGAAGGGTGACAAACCTGATTATGCTGTTCGACTCGTCTGTCGACTCGTCCTCCGTGACATTCCCACTCCTCGCTCCGCTTCTCACACTCGCGGCGTCGTCCCCATCGTCCCCGTCGTCATCGTCCTCGCTCTCGTTCATGGCCGCCTCGACCTCGTCGTTGATCTCATCCCAGTCAACGCCGTCGAGCTCGAGCGACCGGCTCGGCACCACCGCAGAGCGGTCGTAGTCCCAGTCATCTGCGTCCGGCTCAGGATCAGAAGAGATCTGGTGCGCGTCCGAGGGAGGGCTCGCTGGTCCTACCACGGCTGCCGCCTCCGGGTCGATCAGGTACGGCGTCTCGTCCTGCCGCTTCCACTGGTTGATAGAGTCTAGGAACCAGTTAACCCAGACAATCTTGACTCCGCCTTGGCGCGTGCCGCATCGACCTTGGCGGTGCCACGCTGGAGAGAACAATTAGTGGTAGTGGAACAGAAAGGGATAGAGGACAGACCTTGGCAGCAACTAGGTGCGTTATTCGAGGATTAAGCTCCGTATAGCACTTGGCACCAAACATGACGGCTATTCGCCAAGTCTCGCTAGTTTCCACCTTGGTGTCCAGCGGTATGACGCTAGAGAATACTATGTGACATCCAGCTAATACACTTTGTCGCATGAGGGGGATGATGAGCTAGAACAAAGCAGTCGATATCAGCGTCGTCCAACACACGGGTGAAACCTTGACCTACTCGGACGTCGTAAGGTGATGGCGGTTCTACATGGTGCTTGGAAGGTTTCCGCTTGATGTGCTTCTCCTTCTCTTCTTTCGGCCGTTCGTCATACGCAGCATAATACTGTCGATGTATCTCCTCCAATATCTGTCGTACGGCTGTAAGCATTTGTGAACGTGAGAGGGACGCATGAACGCACCCGTTGCACTCGCAGAAGTTCTGTGTCTGTATTCTTCAGCAGTGCCTTACGATGGTGATGCTTCTCCTTATGCGGCGTAGGTGGCTTTTCCGTCTCAGTACCATTCGTAGGCTGCGGTGTATCGCCATTGGTCGTCGTCGAAGGAGATTCCGACGCTTCCTTCTCAAGTTCCTCTTCGTCTTCATCCTCCTCCTCTTGCAACTCCTCCTGCTTCTTGGCTAACGGTCGCTCTTCTAGTTGAGCGTCTAGGGCATCAGCGTTGCGTGCAAGGATTTCCGTCTTCTCAATCTCAGCGAGTTCCTCTTCGGTCACATCACTTGGTACTGGCGTGATAGATGTATCCGAGAGAGCTGGTGTAGGGGTAGGAAGAGAGATGCCAGGAGTGGTCGTGACTTGAGGTAATGGCGTGAGCGGGACTTGCTTTGGGAGAAATGCGGAGTTGATGTCGCCAATTCCGACGAAGAATTCGACTGTGAAGTTTCATGAGCAGGCGCACAAGTCATGCCCTGCATACGACTTACATGGTACGACCTTGACGAGATTCGGGCTCCATTCCCAGACGTCTGCTCGGTCGTCGATGATGACTACCATGGACTGGTCGCATGGGAATAACCGTTGCAGGCTCTTCTGTGTCAGACCTCACGGGAAATACATATAAGCTTGACATCGTGGATGATGGACTGCGATACTCACTGCCACTTTCGTCCCGACTAAGTAATCGGCCGCCAAAGATCTTGCCATCGGGGTCGATGGCGGCGCAGACCTCCTCGGCATAAGCGCGAGTGCCCATAGTATAGACGTGCATTTCATACTTTTCAGCCATGTCCTCCAGGAATTCCTTCCATCCAGGACTAGTCGTCAATGCGTTCAGAGATGTCGATATACGGAGTAGAGCAGCACGTACCGTGGCTTGATGTAATACATGCACCCCTCGTTCTCGACACTCTTATCCTTCCCCTTGCGCTTCATGCCCCGCAACCGAGGGTCACCCAGCGCTTCAGGCCCAAGCCTGAACTTCTTGACATCCTTCAACGCCTCCCAGTTGGGATTTGGTTCGTCGTCTTCGACCGCCGTGGCGTCACTCTCCTCAGACTGTGACGTCTTACGTTCTGCTTGTCGTGCCTCCCACGCTTCGCCCTCCGCTATCCATTCGCCTACGGTGGGGTCTACCGTGGCATGCACGATAGTCTGGTCGAGGTCGACAATCAACGAGAGCTTGCGCGCCTTGCGCAAGTGCTCGGCGGTCTCCCTTTCTATCCTTTGTGCCTCTTCAAGTGACACGGTTGGGCCATTGGCCGCGTGGGTCATCTGAATGGATGCGCGCGAGGCGTCCGAGAACCCGGTGTAGTCGTAGCTGATCCAACGTGAACATCAGCCGAAGCGCATACAACGAGCCTGTGCGTACTCTGTCATGTCCTTGCCGCATATACAGCACAGGCCACCCAGTTGTATGCCATGCTTGCATGGTTCGAGTATCTTGATGGCAGGCTGCTCGCGGGCCCTTCGCTGGGAGACTGTGTCTCCTGGTTTGAAGCCCCAACTGTCGACGGTGCCCTCGATGGAACAGTCCCACGTTCCGAAGCGTGTCTCTTTACCCGTCTCTGCCGAGTGATGGGTAAAGGAGTAGCTGAGCAAGCGCGTTCCGCGTTGTACGGTGTCCGCGGGGTGGACCTCGTGTGCTACGACCTTGATAGGGTACGGGAGGTGCGGGGGAGGTAGACTTCGGTGGGGTCTGACATTATGTTCGTGAGTGCATGCAGAGAGAGATGTGGTGGGTGTGTGGAAGAAAAACTGGGGAAATGGCGAGGATATTGAGGTGCGTTTATTCGACGCTTTGGCCTCACATGCGACGGAGCTGCTCGACGGTCCGAAATGGGACGCAGGCTTGTTCAACAGCTCGATTTGGAATCGCCCCCGCCGGCCGGCACAACACCTCCCGGGGTCCGTATCCGGGGGGCTCCCGCCAGCGCCTCTGATCCGCGGCCGATCGCTCCTGGGGTCCTGGTTCCCCGCTTCGGTCACTGCGATTTCGGAAGACTGACCGCTCAGCTTACTACTCATCAAGCAAGATGCACCGTGTTTCGGCACTCTTCAGGGCGCGAATATTGCCGGTGGTGCCTCTTGCAAGTGACCACCATGGCCAGTAAGCAGCCCAAGGTCGTTGTCGTCACCGGCTGCTCGAAAGGCGGCATTGGATTCGCTCTGTGAGTCGACCGTCGTCGAGCCAGAGGAAATCGACTTACGTCGTGGACAGCTGCGAGGAATATGCCCGCCGCGGCTGCAAGGTGTACGCTACAGCGCGCAGACTCGAGGCCATGGAAGGTTTCGCTCAGCCTGGGATAGAGAGACTCGCACTGGACGTGACAAGCGACGAAAACGTCCAAAGCGTGGTCAAGACAGTGATTGATAGGGAAGGCCGCATTGACGTGGTTGTCAACAATGCAGGTGCCAATTGTGCAGGTATATATAACTCCATGTTCCCTTGCGCGACCACGTCGCACCCTGTTTCCGCCCGATTCTTACGCATGGGGAACCCACAGGCGCGGTCATAGACGTCCCATTGGACGTGGTGCAACGTACATTTGACGCCAATTTCCTCGCAGTACTCCGCGTCTGCAAGGCCGTCTTTCCCCACATGGCTGCACGCCGGTCTGGCACTATCGTCAACGTAGGTTCAATTGTCGGCGAAATGTACGTCTCTGCTCGCACTTGCCCTCATCTAGAAGCACCCCAATTGACACGCCGTCACGCGACAGCCCTACCCCTTGGAACGGTATCTACGCGGCGAGCAAGGCGGCCCTGCACCAAGTTACAGATGTCCTGTGGATGGAGTGCAAACCGTTCGATATCGATGTTGTCTTGCTCATCCCCGGAGCAGTCAAATCAAATATCGCGGATAAGGCTCTGGCTGCTGGTGTTTACGTACCAGACAACAGCCTGTACAGATCGTACGAACTGCAAATTGTCAGCCGTGTCCTTGCGAGCCAAGGTCCCAACTCTATGCCCAATGTCAAGTTCGCAAGACAGACTGTGGACGCGACACTGGCTTCCAAACCCCCACGTTCCATCATGATTGGGGGCAATGCTCTGCTTTGGAGGATCTTCGCGTGGCTTCCAAAGACTTGGGTGTTGAACCGTCTCTGGAGATTCTTCTTGAAGGTTCGCAAGTAGAATATTATGTATTCGTCCTCATGTTACTTCGCGTCTGTTCATGAAATGAATACGTTGTGGTGAAGCCAATCACGGAGGCGCGCCTCACACAAAGACGTTCATCCGAGACCTGCTGCTCGCGCGTCCTCTCCTCCAGAGCCCTCCCACCTTCCCCGCTCATCCTCGCGATGTCGCGCTACCTCTCGCCAGACATCACGCCGCAGTCGACGCCGCACAAGCTGGGCAAGGCCCAGAAGTCGCGCCAGCGGCGCGAGCCGTCCGGCGTGTTCTCGCTCTTCTCGCCGCCGCAGGTGCAGCAGTTCCGCGAGGCGTTCTCGCTCATCGACCACGACGGCGACGGCGTCGTGAGCGAGCAGGACCTCAAGCACATCTTCACGAGCCTCGGTGCGTGCTCCGCCCTCCCGTCGCCGCAAGCCACGCAGCCTGAGACGCCCCGCCAGGGATCACGCCGTCGAAGAGGACCGTCGACGAGCTCCTCGCGGACCGCCCGGGCGACCGCCGCGGGAGCACCGTGCACGCACGCGCGGCGTCGCTCGAGTTCGACGCAGACGGCACCGCCGACCGCGGGATCACGTTCCCGATGTTCCTCACGATGATGGGCGAGCACCTCTACGACTTTGACACGGAGGCGGAGCTCCTCGAGGCGTTCGAGTGCTTCGACGAGAACGACTCGGGGCTGGTCAAGTGCGACGAGATGCGCAAGTGGCTGAGCGAGGTGGGCGAGAAGATGGATCCATCTGAGGTGCGTGTCAGACTCAACGTAGTTGAACATCATACTGATCGTCCTCTCCAGATCGACAAGCTGCTGAAGGGCCCGTTCACTGACCGGCACGGCAACTTCAACTATCGTGAATGGGTCAAAGTCTTGCGCATCAACGCAGACAACGACGACACGGACTCTCCTCAATGAGCGAACTGTAGCTATGTATCGCTATGACTTTCACGACCGAGACGACCCACGTATACCCTCATGGATATTTATGCAACCAATATAGCAGTACTTGTAGCATGAACCACAACAGTTGCTTTGTGCTTTCCAAGATCCGCTAATGTTACATACATCTGGGTGAGTGTAGTCCGTTTCCTATAGCTGGAGTGTCCAGTTACGCCCATTCTCCTTCCAACGGCTCTGCGGGTATCTTCTGGGCATCAATGGCAAGTTCCTTCAAGACTTGGTCGATTGACTCCTTGGACTCCTTCTGTTCAATCTCTTTCAACGCTGGAAGCGACAGAATCAGTGTGATACCGGCAGCAAAATCTGGTGAGGCTCACTTTCTCCCCGTCCCTCCTGCAAGCTCGTCTCCAAACCCTCTTCTCCACTCCTGGCGGCGATAAGCAACAGCTCAGCACCCTCATAGTCCAGCATCTCGATCCTCTCCACAGACGCGAACCGCAGCCCGAAGCTCTCCCTGCCCTTCTCGCCGCCGGCGCCAAAGACCTCCTTCATGATGTCCTGCGAGAACTCTGCCTTCCGGTTTCCAGCGAGCCCGACGTTGAAGCCTGCGGTGTTCGGCGCCTCGGGATTCTTGACCTGGATGACGAAGGACGACGCTGGGTGGATGCCCAGCGCCTCCTGGACCTCGCCAAAGTTCTCTGGGGCGGGTGCGAGAGGTGGTACCCCAGATGCGTCTCGCGCGACGACGGGGTGCGGCCCTGGCTGTTCACGATGGCATATGCACCGCGCGCCGCAAGTCGCGCCGGCCCTGGTGGCGAGTGCCTGCGCGACATCAGTCACCAATCCCGGAAAACGGAGCTTCACGCACGGACCCCTCGTCTTCGTCTCGTACTCCTTCCCGCCGAGCCCCTCCTGGAGCTTCTGCAGGTCCTCCCCAACGGTGACCACCGACGCCCAGAACGTGCCCTTCCTCCCGCGCGCCTCCTCGGGGTCCGGGAGCTGCTTCTTCCGACGACGATGAGCCGGAAGCGCTTCCGCTTCTCGCCCGTCGTCGCGGGCGCGGGCACGGCGTCCGCGCCCTCCTGCACGAGCTGCATCTCGCCCTCGCCGGCGTCCGCGCTGACGTCGCCCTGTTCCGCACTGCTGAACTCGGGCGGGCGCGGCACGAGCAGTATGTGGAAGCGTTGGACGTCGTCGACGCTCTGCACGTCCTCGACCTCGACCTTTGGCCGGTAGAAGAAGTAGATGTGTCCGCGCTCGATCGTCCCTGACACCCGTCTCAGCCCCCCACCCAAGATCACAGACCCTCGCAAAAGGCGTGACGCACCGCTCTGGTAGGCATGCCTCGCGGGTGGTCCCCCTGAGCCGCCGGGACAGCCTCGTTCTCCTTGTCCTCGCCACCAGCTTCGGCCTCAGCGCGCTCCTCCTTCAGCCGTTTCTCCGGCGGCGGCTGCCCGCGCTGTCGTCCTGCGCGGGCGGCGCGTCGGCGTCGTCGTCGTCGTCCGCCTTGCGCTTGCTCCCGACCGCAGGCGGCGCGCGTCGTCGCCGTCGTGCTGCGGCGCCCCTGTCTTCTGCCGCTTGCTCGCGGGCTTCTTGCGCGAGGGCGGCTTCGCGGCGGCGGCGGGGGCCTTTGTCGGCGACGACGGCGGCTTGCCCGACGCCTGGCTGCGTGTCGTCGGCATCGTCGATGAGAAAGTTGGAGACGGTGTTAGAAAGATGGTGTGTGGTCTCGTGTGCGGTCTTGGTTGAAACGGAAGTCACGTCCGCGAACGCGCGCGAGCACGGGCGGGGGTATATAGAGGGCCCTCCGGCGCATGACGTCACACGTGGCCTGGACGCCCAGCTGCGAGGATGATTGCCGCCACACTGTGGCGTATGTGCAGTTCTCGTGGCACACGTATGGACTCCTCCAATAAACGAGGATTAGAGTACATTGCATTTTGTACAACGCGGGGATACTATACACATGCATAACAGCAAAGACGAAGAAACAAGAAACTAACTGCACATCATAAAGCAGGGGAACAACCGTCTATGTTCAAGCCACACTCATCTCCACATCGCGACTCGCCTCCTCGTCCAGCTGCCGCTTCGCAGCGCCAGCCTCAGCGACCGGCGGCGGCGTGCCAAAGCGGCGGCGATACTCCGCGTTGATCGCGACGAGCATGTTGCGGAGGAGCTCCGCGTGCTGGCGGCGCTGCGCCTCGGACACGGGCTGTGCGTGCCATTGAGCGCGAGCCCGCCGACGCCGCGCGCGAGGCGCTCCTCGGTGTAGTGCGTGAGCGCGCGTGCATGCGCCGCGGCGGGCGCGAGCGCGCGGATCGGCGGGAGCGTCGGGGGCGGGGTCGGCGTCGACCGCTCGCTCGAGCGCGACCTGCGCTCGTCCTCGCCGTCGGTGTCGTCGTGCTCCTGCGAACCCTCGCGTTCTTGCCGCGGCGGTGGCGACAGCGTGGAGGCGCGCGACATCGGCGAGTCGGACGGCGTCGGCGATGGGGAGCGGAACTTGCGAGAGATCGGCGGAAGCTTGTACTTTTCGTCGCCATCCTTGAGCAAGTGCGAGTACAGCGAGTCGCGTCTTGCGCAGTGTCGGCGACGACGAGCGGGAGCTCGAGCCCGAGCTGGACGCAGAAATCTGGGACGCCGAGTACTCTGAGGTAAGCTTGAGAGGCCCACGCACGTGAGTAGGGCCCTCCCACTTGGGCTGCACGGGTTCGGGAGGATCGAGAGGAGCTTGGTCGGGCGTATCCTTGCCGCCAGCATTGCGGAGGGGCACGATCGTACGCATCGTCCGCTGGGTGTAGTCGACAGGCGCGAGCTGCACAGCTGGCGGTGGTCCACGACCAGGGCGCACATAGTCGAACGAGTGTAGGTCCGACAGGTGGGGCGGCGTTGCATTGGGTGGCGTCGACATCGGCGAGTGCGACGACATTGGCGACGCACCGCCAGCTGACGGATCGTAGCCACCGGGAGAAAGGAAGTGTGTTGGCGTCGGTTGGTGGAAAGCAGCACGAGACGGGTAGTCGTCGCTGAGCGGCGAAAGCGACACACGACGCTGGGCCTGCTGCGGGATGGAAGCCAGGCGTCTGACCAGCGGGAGCAAAGTCGAGGTCCGAGACCTGCGGGTACAGCCGTTGCCGTACTGCACGGCCTGAAGCGCAGGGTGTGCGGGCCGAGTGGGATAGGACGTCTGTGGCAAGGGGTTGACAAGACCATGGGGCTGGGCATATCCACTGTCGCCATGATATGAAGAGCCAGATCCTGGTGCAGTCGGGATACCTGGCATACCCGCAAGACCCATCTGAGCAAGACTCTCGGGGTCAAAGTATGACTGTGGCGATGACGAAAAGTCTTGATGACCCATGTTGCGCTGGACAGTGCTGGGCCCAGTGACGTCCCTGCCTAGCGTGATGAGGAACTCGTTGACCGCGGCAAGCTCCTCAGGGCTACGAATGTCGAACGACACGGAGCGAGGGTTGAACCCCTGGCCATGCTGTGCGGGCGGGGCAGTCGTATGGCTCAGGGACTGCGAGTGCGAGTGCGCGAGACTGGTGAGGCGCTCGGCCATGTCTATGGAGGACATGTGAATGGGCTGTAGGCAGCGTCAGATGAGAGGGACTCACGAGGATCATACGACGGATTCACCCTTCGCTTCTTCACATCGGTGAAGAACTCATCGTAGTCGTAGCCTCGCTTTGAGCCCACTCCGCTGACAGGGCCGGAGCTGCCGTCCGGCCGGAGGACCTCCCACGAAGGCTGGATGCGGTATGGGTCATGAGGTTCCGGCGCATGGTAGTGGATGGAAGAGTGTTGGAGCTCTGGCGATGGCGTCGGCAACACACCAAAGTCTGTCCGTCGAGTGAGGGGTTGTAATATATTTGGCGTATAGCGACATACCGGAAGAGCTCTCTGAAAGCGAGACCGAACTGGACTTGGCTCGGACGGAGGGGACTTGCAGCTTGCCAGCGTTATTGGTGGAGTGCTGGACAAGCTTTGTCTTTGCAGCCATGATGTCCACTTTTGCCGATACAGACTCTCCCCTCACACGGGAAGAAAAGACGGGGTCGGCGACGGTGATGGCTTTCGAGTGCTTGTGCTGCGCATGGTGCTCCTCGGTGTGGATCTTTTCATGCTTCTTGAGGTCTTGTGGACGCTTGAAGGGCTTGTTGCAGACCTCGCAGACGTGGGGCTTGAGGGGAGTGTGCACTAGTAAAGATATCATGAAGGCCTGCTCGTGGGGCGTGCAAAGGCTACACACCTCGGAGATGGCTTGTTATGTGGTCACGCTTTGCGCAGGTGGTGTTGCAGTCCTTCCACTTGCAGGTGAGGCAGAGGTTGCCTGTGCTTTTGCGGCCAATGTGATCGTTGCAGAGATGGTTGTAGAGGGCCTCGGGATCGGGCATGACCTTGTCGCAGTCGACCCATTGGCAGCGGTGGCCGTCGTCGGAGGCGGGTTTCTTGGGTGGGGGACGAGTGTCCGAGGGGGCGGCGTCGGTCTCCTGAGGGGCAGCCGGCGGGGTGTTGGTGGATGGAGACGGGGAGCGGGGCTCCTGGGGCGGCGGGGGCGCAGCGGGAGAGGTCATGAGAGAGTCGAAGAGGCGGCGGGCTGGGTCGTCGTGGAGGTCGTCGAAGCGGAGCTGGGGGTAGAGGTTGCGGGCGAGGGTGTGCTGGAGAGTGCTGAGGGGAACGAGCGAAGGGAAATCACGGCGGTCCATCTGTTTCTTGTATATGGACAGACTCCGTCCGGACAGGGACCCATCGAGATTGTCTTGCGCTTGGCACTCTCTTGGCACGCTCTTAAGTCTTGGCACTTGCCAGACGCCCGAGGCCGTCGGTGACGCTGTCACACTCCCGCTGTGGATTCTTTTCCCACGGCTGGCCAGAAATAACCCTGGTCGCCCGACGAGATTTCCCGACGTCGACAACAGCCGCGAACATGCTCCTGCACTGCCGGCCCCAGCGAGCTATTTCAGGCCCTGCTCAGGCCGCCGCCGACGCTCGACCTCCGTTCACGCGACCGCGCCTGCATGCGAGCAAAGCCCAAAAATACACCGCCGCCAGCCAATCCAGCAGGTGCTGTACCATGCCTATCGCAGCGGCCGCGTTCGACTTCTCACCACACGCAGCGGTGCTTCTGAGAAGGCCACGTAGGGTGGGTTTCGTCCAGCCGGACGCCGTGCTGTGGTGCCCGGCCGGGGCGGATGGGTCTGTCACGCCTGCCAGTGACACGACTTGGCCCGCGATCAGCCAAGCAAGGCCCAGCCGTCGTCCAAGCCTCTGCGGGTGCTGCCTGCCCTTGGCACCTCTGAGCAGCGACTCGGCCCAGGACGTGACGTCGGGCGCCCGCAGTCCTCGGCCGTCGCTGCGGCAACTGCTCCCAGAGGCTAGCACGCATCTAAACATCTCCACACGACGTTCGCGCCCAGCGGCAGCACCCTGCGTGTCCGCCCACCCGCACCGTCGGGCCTGCTCAATCACGCTGGTGAGAACCGCCGCCCTCTTCCCCGGCGGTGCGCGTGTCAGATTTTAATGGTCCGCGACCGCTTCGCGAGTTCGCCTTGCGAACGCGGCTGCTCGATCCAGCCATGACGCCACGAAGAGACGTCGAGGCGGCCAAGCTTCCCTGGGCTCCCGTGGGCACACAAGCCCGACAAGACACTCAGGCCTCGCTCCGACGCAGCGGTCCACCGCTGAGTAAGTCCGTCCCAATGCGCAGCGCCTGCGTCGCGAGGCCAGAGGGACACACTCCCCAATGGAGATGCTCCCAT
The DNA here is from genome assembly GCA_001910725.1 of Phanerodontia chrysosporium. Taxonomy (NCBI): domain Eukaryota; kingdom Fungi; phylum Basidiomycota; class Agaricomycetes; order Polyporales; family Phanerochaetaceae; genus Phanerodontia; species Phanerodontia chrysosporium. The sequence goes on from MJGA01000003.1 coordinate 682,206, forward strand.
GCCAGCACCGTGCAAAAATAGCTGGTATACAGTAACGTACAAATCTAAAAGTACAGACACATCGCAGCAACGAGAAAATGTCCCCTGGAGAGCACCCGCACATCACCGCTTCAACGTCAGCTTGATTTTCGGCGCGGACGGCGTCGCCGGCACGTCCTCGTCCTCGTCGCCCACGTCGTCGTCTGCGTCCGCCGCCGTCACGGGCGGGCTCATCGCCAGCGGCGACGGCCCGTGCGACATCATCGCGTTCGCGGGGTGCAGCCCGCCCGGTGCGCCCGCCGCGAACAGCCCGCCGCCCGGCGGCGACGTCGCGGGCGGACTCGTCGCGGAGCTCGAGCCTGCCGCCGGCATCGCCGGCGTGCCAGAGTTGAACTCGGCCCAGCGCGGGCACTTGCGGTTCGTTTCTGCGGGGAGAAAAATATCATCAGCCATTGTCGCAGGGCACGGAGGCTGGAACGCACTCATGTGGCCCATCTGTCCGCAGTGCCCGCAGCGTCTCTGCAAGAAGACAAGGCCTCGTCAGCCCGCAGGTCGCGTCCAGGCGCGGCCAGGGACTCACCGTCGTGTCTGGCTTTACAGGGCGGTTCAGCTGCATCGGCGTGCCGCCCTCCTTGACGATCTTCGCGTTCTTCCGGTGCAGCCGGCGTTCCTGGTTCTTCTTCATTCTGGCAATCTCCTCTTCCAGCCTGGTGCCCAAGCTGTCAGCCTAGAACCTGTCGACGAGGGCACGCGAGACACGCACCGCTTCTTCATGCGCCTGTCCTTCTCCGCGTCGCCGGTCGGCGCGAGCGCGTCTGCCGTCGTGTTCTCCTCCTCAAGCGCCTGCCGCTTCTTGACGTACGCGTTGATGACCGCGGCGTCGCGCACGATCTCCGTGCGCCACTCGCCGTTCACCTTGCGCTTGATGCGCAGGACGCGGCGCTGGTCGGGCCGGGCGTGCCCTCGCGCTGCGGCGCGAGCGACGAGCCCCGGCTGAACGCGGGCGACGTCGGCGCGTTCTTCTTGCTGTCGTCCTCCTTCTCCTCGTCCGTGAGCTGCGGCTCGTCCTTGCGGCTCAGCGAGTCGTACTGCGCCTTCCAGATGCGCTCGATCTCGGACTTGTAGATCAGCTGCTGCTCGGCGACGTTGTACCGATGCGCGGACTTCGGACGACTCTCCGCCTCGGCTGCAGATGACAGCGTGCGTCAGCGATCGGACAAGGATGACGACAGGAAGGCACTATCGCACGCACCGAGCTTCTGGTCATAGTCCTCGCCCGCCTTCACGAAGATGTCCTTCATCGAGACACGGATGAAACTAAACGCTTCTCCACGCCCGGTGGGGTCGCCCTCGCCGTGCAGCCGAAGCATCGCCTTCGCCTGGGTCGCGAACAAAAAGTTCTTTGTCGTGATCCACGGCGCGAGCTGCTGTTCGATCGAGAGGTTGCCCTCGTCATCCTCGGCCACTTCGCCGTTGAAGCTGTAGCCAGAGTCCTGGAGGTGACGCTGCCCGACCTGCATACTCTCGGCGAGAACGACCTGTTCCGGAGTCACCATCTTCAGCATATCAGCGTCGGACGGAATGGTCCAATTGGGTTTTAACCGCCAGAAGCCTTGGTGTGGACCACGACGATGATACTCCATAAACTCCTGTACGACTAGATGAGTTCGTCATCATCGCTCATAAAAGCTTTTGCCTGACCTTCAACCTCTGACGCATTTGCAGCTCGTTCTGGTCAGGGAAGTACTTCATCAACCTCGAGATCTTCAATCGCTCCTCCGCACTCTTCTGCAGAAGCTTAAACGCGATGATCTGCAGCCGGTGCTTGATAGTGTTCGTGATTTTCCTAGAATGTGGTCCGGGAACCTCGGTGACTGGGTACGTTTGGCCAACAGTGAAGAGGTTCTTGATCTCGCGAATATAGTACTTTGTGTCACTCTTGACAGTATTCCTACGTGATGTATTCAGCAGAGTGGATTGACGGGCAAGGGCAAGTACTCACTTTATAACAAGGAAATCCGTAGGATAAGGCTTATGTCGGAACAGCGGTGCTCGAATGAGGTTGTTGTACAGCGCAGGTACCGTTTGCCCAGGGTATACGTATCCAAACTTCATGAACGGCGACTCGTCCTGAGGTTCTATGACTATGGGTTCGCCCAGGTCGTACTTGGGTACGTGCTCATCCTTCTCGTTCTTCTTCCGGTAGTAGTTGACCAATATACTACCCATACCGAAATTCGAGATGATAGGCGGATGTTCTTCCTGTACACATGTCAGTGACGGGGACTCAGCCTTGACCGCCGATGACTGACCGAGAATTCCCATAGCACGAAATTGCTGGTATCTCGAAGGCTGAGATCTCCGGTTCTGTGCAGACCCTCGCCAACGTTTCCACCCTTGCCGATCTTGCGGCCTGCCTTGTCCTTCTTCTTCTTGGCGGTTCGGACTTTGGCAAAGTGCAACTCGACATTCGCTGGGAATTGCAACGCGGGTCTGTGGAATGAGCGAGCCTCTTGCTTTGACAGCCGAGTCTTGAACTATCGGTAGACATGAGCTTAGCGAGTCTAGCAGAAGGCGAGAGACAATGCTTACGAACGGCAGCTGGAGCTTCTGCGCTGGGTAGGCGTGCTCCACGACGAGCTGACCGAACGTCTGTCTGACACGATGACGGCCACCCTCCTTCGCAACTTCGTAAAACTGATCGTTGGACAAGTTAAACTTGTCTTTCTGAACATTGTCTACCCTGAGCCGTTTCTTCGGCCTGGCGTCACCTGCCGGCTGTCGCTCTTCTTGTAAGAGGTCTTCTTCGTTGAGCTCCAACTGAGTAAAGTCACGAAACGGCGCACGAGGGCTCCAGATGATGCTCTGGGTCCACGAGCCTTCCTCAAGTTGCTTGTTTAGTGGTGTCGTCATGTTGTTCCGATTATTTATTGACATAGGAACATCTTCATCAGGGTCGTATATAATTTGATCTTCCCAGTTGGCTAGCAGCACAAGGTCGAAGGACCTGTCATGTAGTGATAATGGGATTGACATGTCCGAGCTCTCGCGGTCCTGAACTACGTTTAGCTGCGCATATAAACATAATTCGTGATCACGTACCTCTAGGGCTTGTTTCAAGTCCTGGTCAATATCACCCGCAGCGACAACTTCTGCCACCCGCTTGTTCTGTGCTTGCCGTTGAGTCTCCCCCACGATTGCTTCGAGGAAACCCTTCGGCTGCTCCTTGCGTTTCGGATAGGCAGGTTCAACTACCGACAGCCGTGAGCCTCGGCTGATGATACATAAACTATGACTTACCAGTGAAGTACCGTTTCGAAATGCGAGATTTCGGTACAGTATAGCCCTTGAAGAGTTCTGTGAAGTCAAGGATCTTATCCTTCTCGAAGGTGGGGAACCGTTCGTATACAGTCTTGGGGCGTTCGACGCGTCGGACAATGGTCCGTTTTCGCTTCTCTTTCCTGCCCATGCGCGGAGAAACCACTTCCTCTTTGACAGGTGGTGCACCTTCATCTTCCTCCTCTTCTTGCTCAAGCTCACGGTTGACCTCGTCTTCAAATCCTCTCCCTGTCCAGGTCCGATTGCCTCATCATCGTCCCACTGCTCGCTGTATATCTGGTTCTTGGTGAATGAAGGGACTCCGGTGATACCGAGCTGGTTCGAGAGACCAGGCCCGGTAGGAAGGTCGAGACCGGTAAGGACACTGTCCAAGGAGAAGCCCGTAAGTTGGGCGATGACGCTGGTCTCTTCCTGTATGACACCGTTAGGTAGTGTGCTATAGCAAGTAGGTCGAATAGGACTCACTTCGCCTGACATAATGAGACGGGCTCGGTTTGGACTTGAAGCCTACGAGAAGCTTATGCCAGCGGCAGAATGAGAGTCAATTCAAGCAGCCGTGGTCGAGTCAAAACAGTTATGGACGGCAGAGTATGCTGATGGCCGCGGTGTCGGCGTGGGGAGTAGTGAAGGTCGCGGGCGAAGGCGCAGGCGGGTGCGGTAAGAGGGCGCTTACGACATGCGTTCCCGAAATGGAAAGACGCGTGCGCGTTTCGCGACCTGATGCGCGTCTAGCAGCACTACCGCTCTTCCCACCCGGCTTCCGACAAGTCTGTAGTACCCTTCACCCCCACATACGCCGCCTGCAACCCGTTCGCTGCATACAATGTCTAGCAGGGATTTACAGATGGATAAGGAACTCAGAAAGCAACTCGATGTATGTATATCGCTGCCCAGTCTCGCAACTGCTCACATCCAGCGCACGGTACAGGAATTTCACAGCAACGTTGCGGCTGCAGCGGAGGAGGTCTTGTTTACCAAGTTTCCCCGCAAAGTGAGTCTTCCATAAAGTCGACCATCACGCTTGCTACCGACGTGTTTACTTATTCGAGCTACGCTGTAGATTCTGTATGTACATGTATAGGTTCAGTTCAGCCAAAGCTAACGCTTACCCGATCGTAGTGAGCTGCAAGAGATGATTGTCTCGACTTCTCTCCATCGTCCCCATTCCACGTCTCCAACCTCACCACAGATGTCACCGTCTACCCGTCGCCGGCTGCTGCTGGAGACGAACCTGAGTCGAAGAAGCGGAAGCTAGTCGATGGCGTGCCTAATGGCAAGGCGTCGCATGACCTCACCAGTGTTTCACACACCGATGAGGGTGCACGATTCACCAACCAGATGATTGGGAACCCGCACGTCCAGAAGGTTCACAACATCCTCAAGAAGGAGTGTGAAGAGTTAGCGGACTCTATTGTGAGTTGGTATGCGCATGGGCCACATCACCAGAACTTGGCTAAGCAGTTTCTTTTAGGACAAAGTGAAACTCTGGATCAACCTTTCCATGCCAAAGTGAGTTGCCTTGCACACGGAGTCACGATATTGTAACTCATTCGTCGTAACCAGGATCGAAGAGTGAGCAGTGTCTCGTGATCTGTCCTATTTCGTCGTACTAAAACTCATCCTTCGAAGTGGCGATAACTTTGGTAAACTGAGTTCTCTTTTCTTTCTCTAGGGCTGATGCTGACGCAGCATCACAGGTGTACAGATCCAGGAGGAGGTCCTGAACGAGCTTCACCGTTCCCAAGAGAGCGCGTACAACCTGCGAGATGCTGCGCGACAGAGCCATTTCAACCGCGCCAAACTATGCTCGAAGATCATCAAGTACCCCCACGTCGAGGACTACGCTGTACGCGACAATGCTGCTCTTCTTGAGTTGAGGGATACTCACCTATCTGCAGTTGGCGCTGAAAGAGCATGACCAGAAGCAGCTCTATGTCGCGAAGCAGAACCTCTACGACATCAGGAACGTCTATGCCATCTTGACTGACATCCTGCACAAGAACATTGGAAAGGTACGTTGCGGTCATGTTAGCTGATATATTACTTATGCAAACTTTTCGGACAGCTACGGTCGCCCAAGGCAAACAACGCGACTGGCTTGTACTGAGAAGAATGCTTTCACAAGAATGAACAACCATGAATTACCGAGAGAGTCATTTAAGTTGGCTTCCTCGATTGGTTACGACCTCCCATGACGGACGATCCTTTATTACAGTCAATTAATCACTCGCATTTGACAGTCTAGAAGCAGGAAATATATGTATATGCCCGATAAACGCAGTGAATACACATCGTGCCCATTCTACACTGAGATAGTCTTGAAGACGTTGAAGCCATCCAATGCCGTCGAGATGACGGTTCCGGGGATCTGAGGATGCCAATGCACCTCCTTGACGTCCTTTTGGCCCTGGTGAACAAAGAGCAGCTGTGGTGGAACGTCGCGACCACCCTCAGGTGTCTCGTTCATAGCGCCGGACTCTTCGTCGTCCTGCTCAACAGCAAGATCCCAGAGCGTTACTTGATCGTCGGCACCAGATGCGGCAAATATCGAATCCTCTGTTGGGTGCCATTCTATCGAGGTGATTGGGCCGCGGTGCCAGTTGAACGCAGCAACCGGTGTAGGGTCCGGGGTGGTAGTGCTAGCGAAGAGAATTAGGGCAAGAATCAGGTGCAGGTGCAAGAGCTTCACTCACCCTCGCTTCTTAACGTTCCGCAAGTCCCAGACTTTGATGCCACCTTCGTCACCGCCACTAAGCAGCAGGTAGCTAGTCCCTCGGTTCCAGCTGATAACGTTCACGTCGCTGTCGTGCGCGTGGTCTATACCCGCTATGCTCCTCCTGCCCTTACTCCGGACGTCCCACACTTGGACGCTCTGGTCGGCTGAGCATGATGCGAAGACGGTCGCCTCCGTCGGACTCCATTGCAGATCTTCGACGCTCGAAGTATGCGAGACAAACGGCGATGAAAGCGCGTTGAAGCCTGAAGGCGTCGTAGTCGTGAGGTAGATCTTGGAGTGGATGTCTCCGGTCAGCAGGCGAAGAGCCGAAGGGTTGGCTTCTCCAGAGGAAGCCCAGTCCATAGCGAAACCTTCAGCCCGGCCGTGTGAATTAATCGTGAAGACAGGCGAGTGTGTCCTTGACTGGGGGACGACATATCCGGGGACATCCAGAGCCTCCATAAGTGGCCGAACGTCCCAAATGTGCACCTTGCCGGTCTCGGACCAACTCGCAACATAATACGGCTGGGAGACAGGCGGCAGAGGTGCTGACCGTGGCATGGGCTGCGCGCGTACACGGTTGACGCCACCGAGGTGTGGTACCGAACGGAACTCGACGATAGGGTCTTCATCCAGAGCGTCGTCGTCGTCGTTCTCGTCATCCGAGTCGTCTATGCAAAGCTAAAGATCAATATAGCCAGGACTGGGTCAAATGAGACCGAACGCATACCTTCGTTCCGCTGCGTTTTGTGTAGCGAGCTCATCTTGTAGACAGTGATCTCGTTGTTCTTCGCCACATCCGCCTGCGTACCAGTGACAATAAATGCAGTTGCAGGAAAGCGCTGCCGCTCATCCCCTAGGTTGTCACGCAGCACGTCGAAGGAGAGACATGGCCAGTTGACATTCATAGAATGCCGCATAATGTAAACGGATTCATCCGGCTCGAGGACTTCGTCCTTCCCGAGTTCATGGACTCCGGGGATGAAGACATTTGGTGCAGCAGGTTGTTCTTCGGACTCTTCTATTGGAGGAAGGACATCCTCATCTACTTCCATTTCTGCAGATACCGCGGTCAAGTTCAGCACCTAATATTGTGCTAAAAGGGGACGCACCGTCGTCCTTCTGTTCCCCTACTACCTCCTCATCGCTCTCAATCTCATCCTCCCAAGCGTCCTCGAACTCGCCCATCTCTTCCTCCTCGAGCTTTTTCGAGGGAGCGCCAAACGGCTTTTTGGCATCGCTGGATGATGCAGCTTGCAGCTCTGTTGCTGTGCGTTTCGACATCGTGAGGGCTTCTGAGGGAATGGGCAAGCGAAGTAACGCGTATGGCGCGCGGGCTCTCGAAAATTATTGGAAGCGCCTGTGATCTCGATCAATTGATGCGCTAGAGGGCGCATCAAGGACTATCAGAGCGCCCACGCGACTCTTCAGATCGGCCACCACACTCTCCTCGCTAGCATTGACTTCCTCTCGACGGTATCCAGACGTTCGTGCTACCCAGCTGCATATGTACCTTACGCGAAGAGACATCAATAGTCTGAATGGTGCTCTAACATCCACCTTCAACAACCCGGCCTATTGAATGCAGCAGTAGCATTGCGCTGTCGAATGCACCGTTCTGTGCCTGCATTTGTTACCCAACAAATCGTCGCGTCCTAATTACAGCACGTTCTCACCCTTGTGGGTGCATTTGCATTATCTGAACCGCCTGGGGTCATGGTCCCAGTGAAGAGCAGTTGCAGTCTGCGCTCAGGTCCGCCTGCAACGCCCGTAGGTATCACCGGCGCACATTTTCCCTCGCTCGCTGTGTTCCATCTGCCTGGTTGCAGTCAAGCTATGTAGCGGTAACAATGAGAATCCGGTAGTCGGGTCGCACGCTCCATGGCTCGGTTCAGGTGAGGCCATTCGAACTGGACCGCGAGCGCCTGTCCTCGATAGTACTTGATGAGTCCCTTGACACACTCCTCTCACTCCTTTCTCCTTTTCACCCCCTCCCATCCTCCTGAACCACCTAACCCATCCTGTACAACACCACTGTCAACTTAGTGCCTCCCAGCCACCTCGCCAAATGGAGGCGAGACCACATTTGCCCACCTCCACCTCCGACTTCGCCCTGCCCCCATCGACCTCCGCCGTAGGGCCCGTTGCACACGGCGAAGAGTTCAACCCACTACTCATGCGCTTTCGCAGACCAAGTCTTCTGGCGCCGCCGCGCGCGACATACTACTCCGAGGGACGCATAAACAGTCCTCTCGCAGGCACATCCTTCACAACTCGCGCCGCTGGTGCTCACCGGCATGCATCAACAAGTAGCATGAGCACCAGCGGAGAGGAGTCTGAGAGCGACAGGGAGAAAATGTGGACAGACAGTCCGCCTTTCACCGACTCCGGCTCGAACACTCCATCGACACCACCCGTGCCTGGCCCCTCGGCCGCATTCGCGGAGAAGGACAAATCGACGTCCAGCATCGACAGCGACAGCAGTATGAAGTCTAGCGGGGAGTCTAGCAACAGCGTCACGACCGAGAGTACTGCGACTGTCGCGCCGAGCACCCCCTCCCGTCCCTCCGGCGAACTCCTCAGTCGCCTTCACAGTCCAAGAAGTCGCGCCGGATATCTCACCCTGTGAGCCGGAATCGTTTCATGCCTTACACGGGCGTGCTGACGGCCAACGCGAACCAGATAAAGATGCCCCGCATTCTTACTCTGCTTGCCGAGTCCAAACCGGAAGAGAACGAGGTCAAGTCCGAGGCCCAGTTTCAGAAATTCGTCGCATCCTTCTCCACACACCCTGGGACTCCTCGAGCTCTCTTGGATAGGGGACGCTATCCTGACGAAGCTGGAGACGACGAGCCCGCGCGAGAGGACCCTGAATCAAGTGACGACGAAGGCGACCCTGGAACGGCCGCACCGTTTTCGTTCACCCACCCGTCCACGGAGCCTATCAACATTCCTAAGTCCGTGACGCCTGCGCAGAGCGTGAACGGCGACGACTTTGGCCTTTCCGAGAGTCCAGGCACTACTGCTATGGATATTGATACCGTAAGCCACACGCGCTGCTTGCGTTCGTCGTGCCCATTCTGACAAGCTTCCAGCAACCTTCTTCAGCCTGCGGATCTCCGAAGATGACCTCATGGCGGTACACGCCCCCTCCAACGTCAACAAGTGCTGTTCGCAGCAACAAGAGAAAGAGTACGTAACGTGCTTCCATGCGTCAGGTGGTCAAGTGACTGACTAGCCCAAAACTCGCAGTGGACGATCGTTACGATCCCTACCCCCTTCCTGCCAAGAGACGGGCCGTTTCTCCGTCTGTATCGTATCTCCGGGACTCGACGCCTTCACTGTTCGCCCCTCGCACACCCAATGGGAGTGGTCGCATGCAGCTTCCACATCCGATCGCCATTCCTGTCATTCCAAACTCTGGGGCTTCCTCACCTGTCGTTACACCCTCTGGCCTGACTGGCTCCCGCCCCATGAGTTGGGGTGCGCAAAGCGTGTTGTCGAGTCCAACGCTGCGCGCTCAAATCGGCCTCGCGAGTCCAGTGCTGCGTCCCATGATGCGGCGAAGAGAAGACGGCAGGGAAATCGATGGCGCAGGCGAAGGCGTCAATGGTTTGAGTCTCGAATGACGGCCTCATCTCACCCTTGCGCCACACCTTTAGACTCTAGACTGGTCATACTGCTTGTCGACCTCTATCATTATATTTTTCAGTTAGTGTTCCCCAATTTCCCCTGTCACTATTCATTGCTGTGTCTTCTTCCCTCATCGTAACTTGTATCATTATGTTGCATTGTTGCATATTCTCGTTTCCTGTGTCATCTCTTCCTCGTCTTCGCATTGCATTAGTGTGTATGGCATCCGATACATTACTCTAGCTCCCCCTGTAGGTTGTGTACGAGTATGGGCTTAACAAAAGTGGAATATGATAATGCTCAGTGGTACTGGGCGGTTCGAACGTGACCTGCAGTGCGATGTTAGTGTGGCGCCAAGCGTACGCACTCCGGGACAGACTCACATCGACCCACGGGTAGAAACACTTGCGACCCGAGTTCTCAAAGTACTGCTTGGTCTGGAAGTAACCTTGTATAGCTTGCCAGGCTTGAGCTTGGCCTTCTCCTGCCTAACCTGCTCGTTCTCGCCCTCGGGCCAGAGTTGCATGCACCGCCCATCGGCGTCGGTAACGCTGTCCAGAGCTTCATTTCGGGAAACTAGAGTACTTGTGCGCGTTTTGCTTACCCCTTGGCAATCGTGATGAAATGGGCTGTGGCCCGTCAGAACTGATCTCCTGCAGCTCGACGAGCACGCCAGCGGCAGGCTTGCCTAGCGATGAATCGAGCACTGTGCGCTGTCAGTAGATATCCCGTGTGCTCTGACCAGAGATGCACTCTACCGTGGCAGGTCACAGGAGACTTCGACATGGCTGCTGTGCAAGACCGGTCGTGGTCGGCTGCAAGGTGGCGATCACCTGGATCACGCATACTACGCAGCGCATCCGACTCGACGAGAAAGGAAATGATGCGGTCGTCTCCCATTTCCCCGAGAACGCCACATGGGTCAAATCGCCCTTGTGCACAACGAAGGCTCTCCTTTCCTCGGTTAACGTTGCTAAGACATAGGGTGCTCGGAATGTCAGCTGGGAGCTGACCGCAACCCGTGACCTGCGTACATAGAGACGGCGCCGCCTTCTGTACGGCAGTTCCGACTTCAGCATTGGCCGCTATACATGAGCCCGTTGCCGGCGATCTGAGCTAGTGTTGGAACCGCGAGGGAGCTCAGAACGGTGAGGTTGCTCCAAAGTCGTGTATGCAATAAGCAGCACACAAATGAGTCTGCCGGCATCGCACGCCATGCAGAGTTCGCATGCTCTGCAGTTTTGCAGTTGCGCCTCCGTAGACTAGTAGTAGGTAGTCCGGCTTGCTGCGAAACCAGAAGCCAAACACTCGTAAATACGATACAGTACTTGCCTGCTTTCGCTACGCCTCTGAACTTCATGTTGAGAAGTCGTATCACGGCGACGACAAACCCGATATACTGCCGAACACATCAAAGGGCCTCGACGTGTATGCATGTGTAGGCCACGCGAGGAGCTGCTTTCAATCACTGCTTACATTCACGTCCGCGTATAATTCAGGGGATAACCAAGTCGTTCCGGGGAAATTACGAGGAAGAAAATCCGGTATCCGATTGTCCAAGAGATTAACTAAAATTACATACTGGAGTAGAATAATAGGGCACAACATCTTCAGTAAGCCTCCCACTTGTGCTCACCCATCGCGATGAGTCGATTGAAGAGTTCGTCTCTCCCTCTTATACTCGTCAAGTTCACCTTCTGCCCTTTAGCATCGGTGATTTCGAGGCCGTCCAAAATTTCGCGACCAGTGGCCCAGCCGATAATCATCTTCGACTTCCATCCGTAGCCGCCAATCTTCCGTATCTCCCGAATATCGGCAATACCCATCGTGAATTCCGGTTTGAGGTCGACGTCGACGTCCTGGGCTTATCGTGGTGCCCGGGTACGAGCGCGCTGAGCAGGCTCTTCGACAACTTGGTGTATGCGAACGAAATGCAAGGCGACGTTGCCGAGTTGACGAGGATCACGTGGCCCTTCCGCCCGCGCAGGCGAGCAGAGAACACGCAAGGACCCTCGCCTCCTGGGAGGTTGACCCGAGCGACCTCAGCTGGTGCTCGCTCTGGACGGGTGAGCCATGGGAACCCGAGCCAGACGAGCTTCCGTGCATAGTCGCGGAAGTTGGTGGCTCCGCGACAGCACCAAGTCGATTCTTTGCTTGTTCCGACCCCACTTTCGCTTTGAGATGGTCGACACCGAGCGCCCCGCCGACTCCTGCCTTCACAGTTCGCTTGAGAGCGGCAGCGATCTTCCTGCCGGGCTTGCGTTTCTTGGCTTCTCCTTCGTCTCCGTCGGCATAGTCCTTCTCCGTGTAGACTTGATCTGTGTAGTCTTCGGAATCGGAATCGACATCATATGACGAGCCATCGAAGGAATCTGTTTCGTCTTCGGAATCAGAGCCAGCGAGTTGCTCCGAGGTAGGTGGAGGGGGTAACGGCGCGTGATTCCTTTCCGCGATACGAAGGAGCGTCAAAGTCAGCTGCGCATTGGTAGGCACACCAGCTAGCAGAGTCCTTTAATAATGGCGATGAGCTGCAAGATCACAATGGTAAACTTCATCACGTACCGTCGTAGCTCAAGGTACTTCTGCCAGTGCGGGACGCGGTGCGTCAACTCATGCAGACCGCGAATGAGAAGTGGCTGTCCAAAGAATACGATTCCGAAGATGAATGTCGTCACCCGCAAAAAGAATGCAGCGCTGATGAAGTAGGTAATGAGTGCGAGTGGCAGCATCGGGCCCGCGAGCTTGAGCCGCGGTTCCCAGTAGGGGAAGGGATGCTGCGGGGAGAGCGCACTAAGAAACAGTTAAGGTCGATTCCCTGTGCGCGACAGCAAGATGAATGTTCCTTACTTGCCAAATCGTTCCCATGTGTCCGAAATGTCATTGATGACACGCATCACCGGCATGGCTTTGCTCCACATCGCAGCTTCCACAGGAACCTTTGCAGGGTCCTTTGCAGCGTTGTCGCCTGATGCTAGGTGTTTTGCCTCTACGGCTCCCGCCGCCATGCCTGTTGGATCCGGAGCGATACCCTCAACAGCAGTCGCAGGTTTGTCTACGCCTTCAGCCTCGGGATCCCCGCCGCCGACGGCATTTCCATTGCCATCATCACCCGGACCTTTCCCAGCAGCTGTAGCAATGGCCATCGATCCAAGGCCTGCAACGAAGTGCCGAGCCTCCTGTTCGACGGCCTCGCCCTTGTGTGCTTCTGGAGCCCCAGAAAGACTGTCTTTGCTACCAAGAGTCCCCGCCTTCGGTTTCTGCACATTGCCAGAGGTCGCGCTAATTGCTGCTAGTGGCGCGGGAGGGAATAACAGTTTCCGTGTCGGAGGGTCGACGATAAGGACCATAACGGTGACAAACAGTGTCGGCAGTAGGATGTTGAACCACCAAGCAGCGAAGTATGCCTGCGCATTTGATTCAGATCTGTTCTCCAGCAAAGTGAAATACGGCTTACCAGAGCGAACCACGCAGTTCTACGGGGTTCGTTCCATGAACGCAAGCGGGCTATATGCTTGAAGAATGCAGCCACGCCAACGATCTGCAACAGACTTGAACTCTGCCGGAGTAACTAAAGACAAGGTATAGTTTACTTACCACATCCATGTAGAAGCGCTCGAGCGTAGCCCGCAACTTGTCTGGTGAGAACTCCTCGTTCTCTGACACTTCTAGATCAAGAAGTCCGGGTACCGAGTCTATCGCACGAACATTGAAGATTTGCTGCAGAGAATATCAGGAATCCGCCTTGAAGAGCTGATTGCCCACTTGCCTTGTTGAACCTTCGTATGAGTACCCAGAGGTCATCGTTTGATAACCCATGGACAAGGGGCGAAGGGACGGCGGACGGCGGACTATTCCATCCAAAGTCCTTGATTGCTGGATCCTTCAGTTTCAATGCTTCTGGTTTCGTAGACGGGTGAGGGGCCGGTTCATCGGGAATACGAGATCTGGAGCCACCTTGCGCTTCATTTTCGGCTGGTGCGGCGGCAGCTGTCGACGGCGGCGCCGGAGGTGTCCTCTCGTGGACAGTGTCGCCCGCCGCGTCCTGGGAGCGGGGCGCAATATCGTGTCGTCTGTCGTGGATGTCGAGGCTGCATCGACGGAAAGGGGGAGAGCTTGGGATCGGAGGAGCCATGGCGGTTGTGCCTTTTGACCTGCGCGTCGGTGTGCGGAGCGAGAGGAGAACGCTTGCTCTCGGGCATGACGTCACGCGGTCCGTGACCGTCACGAGAGCTTTCCCACGGACTTCGCGCAGCCAATCACAGCGTTCTAAGTAAGAGGCAGGAAGTACGGTATAACATAGACCACCCAGATATCGGACAAGCAAGTAAGGGAAACAATCAAACAAAATCAAGTATTTGCAGGTCGCTGTCAGCTCCAGTGCCTCGTTTTCTACACACACCTCGCTCCTACTGACACTCAGTGTGGGTATTGTGGAGGAACCTCGTGCTCAGCCGGAGGTGGGCGGTCAATCCTCTGAGCGATTAGCTCTATGATGCGATCCACATCTACGGGCTGCTGTGGGTGTAGCTGCGGATTCGGTGGCTGTCCGGATGACACAGGAGAGGTGTGCGACAGAGCAGCTCTCGAGTCCGTCGGCGTCACTACCACGGCTTGGCTGGCATACGGGTTGAAGGCAGCTGCATCCGTCGGCTGCTCTTCGCTTTGGTATGGTATGGAGGGGGGAGGCGGAGAGAGAACGGTCTGTCCGCCTTTCTCCGATAGACGATTATTCGAGGACGCGTACCCTTCGTAGTACGGTGCGGGCTGGTCCTGAACAGGTCCTTTCCGCCTACGCGTCCAGAGGAATGCACCGACGATAAGGGCTATGATGACCACTCCAGCAACGACTGGACCCGCGATAACGCCAGCGTTAACTTTTGAGGCCGATCCAGTGGAGGCTGTGACGGAACTGGTGGCTGGCGATGAGCTCTGGGTGCCTGACAGAGATGATGTTGTTGATGTACCACCAGTACTAGTGAATGAGGATTTCCTATTAGCATCCGTGTACTGCTGCAATTAGCAAAGACATACTTTGTGGAGACATTCAGGGCATAGACCGTGAAATCGTTCACAGTCATAATCATCCCTGCACCCGCCGAGTTGATGAGTTCGATTTGATGTGGTTCGTTTGGGTCAAGACCGCTCTCCCAGAATAGCTGAGCGTTGCCGACTAACCAGAAGGTGCTTGCATTGTACTGTTTCGAGACCCCATCCAGGGTCTACCGTGGACTATTTAGCTACGACAAAGCTCTATCGATACCCATTCAAAACGTACCACGTTGTACGTCCAATGCCCCCAATTCGGCGCACCATGGATTGCGATAGCAGTACCTGTGAAGTTGAGCGAGACCGACGCCATCGAAGCCGACGTCTGGTGGTACGGCTTGGGTGCCGACTTGCTGGGAATCTGATTGTCGTTGTCCACCTCCCAGTCGCCTGCGTATTGCAGGGTCGTATTCGTATTGTCGTAGACCACAGGAGCCAAGGAGTCAACACTGTAGTAGCAATCATCAGCACCCTACGGCTCCGACTCAACGCAGCACACGTACCCATTCGGTAGCACGTCAGAAACAACAATACTGTCCAGAGCAAGCTGACGCGTCGTGGAGGCATGGGCCGTGACATTCAGAAAGTGCGTGCCACGGGAGAGACCCGTCGTCGAGAATAGTACGTTTGTCTGAGACGTCAGGCCCGTGCCCACTGACGTGCTATCAATGGTTACATCGTAGGTGCAGTTTGCGCTCCCGAAGACGTAGATAGCGCTGCCTGATGTTCGCGTGCTCAATGTACGAACACCGTGCGACAATAGCAGACGCACCATGGAATTCCAGGAAGACACTAGATCCGTCGAAGGCCGTATAATGCAGCGACTGCCCCACTCCATCTTCTCCGGGACGCTGACGTCGCGAAAGCCTCCAGAATCAGAGAACCAAGGGGTCCAGCCCCCGGTAAAGTCGCCGTCGGCTGTGAGCAATAATCAGGACGTGTTGTTGAAAGCTCCTCTCACTAAAGGCTTACCGTAGGGAGAATACTTGAGGATACAATCCGAATCGTCGATGGTATGGTTGAAGAGCGCCATGGCGGGTATCGTTGCCTAGCCGAGCGAGTGCTGGCCAAGAAAGAGGAGGGAACAGGGAGTCAAGCCCCAAACTCCGCCCATAACAAACCACGCCCACTTCCCACTCACCCAGCAACCAGGCAACTGGGCGATCGCGGCAGCTGCCCTTTGTTCGAACGCGAGCCTTGAGGCCTGTCGGAACGAGCCCATCTCCGAATTTGCCCTGAGGCCAGGCTTCGGCTCGTCTGAGCGGAGAGCCTCCATGACATGCCGGACGGCGGCGCCATGCTTTGCAGCCAATCCAGCGTGCCGCAGGATGATGCCAATCGCCCGGCTGTGTCTGCGAGTTTGCAATGCTCCACCGCTACCTACCGACGGTGGCGACATCCTCTCCGATCAGCTGATGGCCCTGTGCGATCCCCTTTGCGCACCGTTGCTCGAACATAGATCTGAGACAGCCACCTCGACTCCGGTTTGCGATGCAGGCCATTGCAGGTGCTCCACCGCTCTCCCATGCTTCGCCGCGAGGTCCACCCCCGCGGAAGACCGAAATCGACGGTTCTCATGCTCGGCGTCGTTGAATGTGAACCTCACATGCTGCCAGGTACATGATGGTCGGCGTCGTTGGCGAGCCTCGATGCATCAGGCGGAGCAGAAAATACGGTGGCGATATTAACCTGGATGCGCCACGATCAAAACCCTGCCCGTGCCCGTGAGACGCCGACGAGGATGGTCTCGAGCGACCGATAACCTAGATACTCAATTGAAAACGGAATAAGTACATCAAGGAGAAGGTACGATGATGCGCTGGGCACGAAGCTAATCGACACGCTTTGACAGAGTACATCCTGAGAGCGTCGCGAGGCGGGTTCAGTAAGGGCCAGCAGGGTATTGTGGCGGTGCGTCTCCGTGAGGCACGCTCGTTCGTGGATCAATCCTCTGCGCAATCAGCTCGACGAGCTGATTGACATCAACCGCTGGCACCGAGCCCGCCCGCGGGGTCGAGCCGGGAATGGACGGTTGCTGAGAGTGCGACGGCGGCGGAGGTGGCGGGGCCGCGCTGGAGCGGCTTACAGCAGGCGGCGTCTCCGGGGGCGCTACAGTCGGCGCAGTCGTCGGTATCGTGGTGGCTGGCGCAGATCGTTTCCCAGAGACAGCCGGTGCGCGGATGGGCTCGTATACCCTGACTGCAGGGATGTACGGTGTGCCTCCCTCCTGTCCCTTGACCCAGATTTCCGGACGGTCGTTCCTCGGGAACGGCATGACCGGATCTTTGCTCTGCGATCCTTGGGGACGTCGCCGACGGCGCCAGAGCACGGCGAAGAGGGCAAGCGCGAGAAGGACGACCACGGCGATGATCGGGCCCACGATGGTCCCTACATTCGTCTTCTTGTCCGAGGCCGTCGCTGCGGCGGCAGAAGGTGACGCCGCGGGAGACATGCTCGCTACGCCCGAACTCGACGCGACGCTGAACATGATTATAGATAAGTCCTAGCTGCTATGTCCGCCGCGAGAGAGACCGACCTTGAAGTTGATGGCACAGTAGCGCTGACATCAGTGCCGTTCAAGGCGTAGACAGTGAAGTAGTTCAGCGAGAGTTTGTAATAATCTTCCATCCCCGTGTTGATCATCTCGATGGTGTGCTCTTTGGTGTGATCGAGGCCATTTTCGTAGAACAGGAGGGTGTCCCCGATACCCCAGAGCGTACTGCAATTCCAGGATGTGACTACACCGTCGATGCTCTATGAATTAGGTGAGTAGGCTCCGCTTCGCATACGACTCCGATCACCGTACGATGTTGTACGTCCAGTGCCCCCAGTTTCGCGGACCGTTCACGGCCACTGCGACTCCACCTGAGAATGTCAAGGAGACCGAGGACAAGCCCTGGTTTGTCTCCATATATGGCGCGGGGTGTTGAGTGTTGGGAATCCACTCCACGCCTGATTGATTGGTCCAGTTTCCGCTGTATCGAAGCGAACTATTCCAATTCTCATAAACAACGGGCACAAGACCGTCGGTGCTGTAATTCGATAAGTAGCAACTCGGGATACGACTACAGGTAGACTCACTCCTGGTCAATTGTGCTGGTAAAAACTGCCTGGTCAAAAGCAAGCTGTTGAGTCGTGCCTGGTTGAGGTTGAGCGGTGAGTTGGATAGAATGAGTGGCCGGAGGTAGACCCTCTTGATAGTAGAGGAGTCCGTACGGAAACGAGAGCGGTACGTTCACTGACTGGCTGTCCAAGGTGACGTTGTATGTACAGTTGGTTTTTCCGTATATATAAATTGCGGTCCCTGTGCAGGTATAGTCTGTCAAGCGAGGCGTGGGGATGTGTTAATGAGAGGACAGCGTACCTTCAAATTGCATGTACAGGCTTGCTCCTGGGAAAGATGTGATGTGCAACGATTCCCCGATGGCTTGCTGACCCCCAGTGGAGACAAACTGTGTAGTAGAAGCTGAAAACCAACCAGCCCATCCGCTTTTGATAGGGCCTTCGGCTATTGTATGTCAGGGAAGTGATCAGGCCATAATCCAAAGTTGAGACTAAACGCACAGTAAGGGTAGAAGTCGATGACGGAGCTAGTGTCATCGATAGTTGTGTTCCAGGAGTACATACCGCAGAAGTAGAAGTGATAGTGCAGGTTCGAAGGACTACATCACTTAAATACTGTGCCCGTGAGCGACAGTCGAGCGCAAGCACAACGTTCTGTCGTTTAGGCATGAGCCGAAATCTTTGCATTGATTGGCATGCAAACAACATGGCGTACGAGGCAAGCGATGTGGAGTGACAGATGTATACTGTAGCTGTTCACACTATCGGCCCTGCACGGCTTCACGGGTATGGTGGGAAACGCGCTCCCGAGGTGATACCGCGGAGAGGCGAGGACCGTTGTCTGACATCTCCCGGATGACTGTGGGAGGGCTGGAAGAGACACGAGGACCGCCTCTTGGAGTGTCAGTGTGACGAATATTTCCGCGTTATGGCTCACCAAGAACGTGAGACTCGAGGCGGCTACTGCCACGAGGATCGACAGTCCCGAGACAAAACCCAATCAGGGCGCGGGTGGCGGTGGAGGGCAGGGCAGGGCAGGGCGGGATGCCAGGCTGGAGAGGATCACCGAGGTGCAGCAGATCCCGCGTCCTCGAGCCCGCTGGCGTCGTGGCGCAAGACCGGTCGAGGTCGTGCTGGCGTGGAGCGCACCCAGCTGGGCAGAGAACGGAGCAGACGAGTGCACCGTATGGGTCGCCCACGTCACAGGTACGTTCATATCTGCGCGGCATGGACCGGCGCACTTGCAGCATAGGTAACAGGTTTCAACGCCGGGCGACACACGCGGTGCTGTCGTGCCCACGCTGGCCAACGCTCGCTGGACGGCGGATGCACTCGCAGGGTGTTTATTGCGAATTGCTGGCGGCGCGGGCTGGGGACTGCGGCTGGGCGTCGTGGCTGCGGAGGTGCGGGCAGACTGAGCCAGCCGCATTGCGCGGCATTTTGTCATGGGAGCTTTCGGCGCTCGCTCCGCAGCACGTCTTGTCTCTTCCCCCGCAGCTCCTCGTATTTCAGGCTGGCCCTGTCCGTATAAACCTTTCCCTCTCGCAACCCTGCCCGCTCTCCTGCTTTCGCCATGCTCTCGCCTCGCTCTCCCCGGCTCTCCTCCTCCTCCTCTCCCTCGGCCTGTCCGCGACAGATGCCCGAGCCGCTCCACAACGCAGAGTCTCCCCGACCATCGACATATCCCGTCGCAGCGTCGCCCAGAGGAGCACCGACGATGCCTTGACTTGGCTGGAGAACAACAGGCTCGCCACTCATCTCAAGTATGGCCTCGGCTCCTCGGGCGTACAGAAGCGTGCAAGCGGCCAGAATTTGTGCGTATATCCTGCTCTCCGATTACCTGCAGCGTGGCTGACTCCTCTCTCCAGGCTTACAGACGTGCAATTAGATTCTACGTACGTTCCTCCGCACTCGGTCCGTGGTGCCCTGCTCACGTCATCTGCAGTTATTTTGGCAGCATTGCCGTCGGCACCCCACCGACTTCATTCAATGTAATTTTGGACACAGGCTCCTCGTGCGTCCGCATATACTCTGCTAGTCGTTTCGTCACTCAATCCTTGCCTCAGGGACCTTTGGCTTGCGTCGGCTCAAGCGATGGCCGCAGTACCAGAGGAATCACGCTATTCGAGCCACAATGTGAGTTACCAATACCAGCTGCTGCGCTGCACAGCTGATCGCTGCGGCCGACAGCGTCCTCGACCTACATGGATCTCGGCAAGGAGTTTGGCATCACCTACGGCTCAGGATCGGCGCAGGGAATCCTCGGCCAGGACAGGGTGCTATTCTCGGGCTTCGAAGTGAATCAGACCTTTGGTGAGCGTTGCCGCCCTGTTGCCGTTACACTGCGATGCTGAACAGATGACCCAGGCTTGGTCAACCAAACTAGCCAGCAGCTATTGACACCACCCATCTCCGGCTTGATGGGCTTGGGTTTCCAGAGTATAGCCGCCTCTGGTGCGACGCCGTTCTGGCAGTCGCTCGCCGACACTTCTGGTGCCCTCGATTCTCCGCTGTTCGCCTTTCAGCTCACACGCTTTACGAACGACTCGAACCCGGACCAATTGGAGCCAGGAGGAACGTTTACTCTCGGCGCCACCAACAGCAGCCTATACACCGGTGACATCGACTATCAGGATATTCCGGACGGTGCATCGGGATACTGGATCCAACAATTGACGGGTAAGTTTGCTCAATTGGCGCTCTGCAAGAAGACTCTAATGCTTCACTCCAGGTCTCAAGGTTAACGGACAATCCATCAACCTTCCTACCGGCTCGAATGCTTGGGCTGCTATCGATACCGGTACTACCGGCGTCGGCGTGCCCTCGGATACCCTACAGGCAATTTTCTCTGCCATCCCGAACAGTCAACAGGGCAGCGGCCAAAGCTCTGGTTACTATCTGTACCGTAAGTTCGGAGGACTGGAGTCCTTGCAGCACCTCGGCTCACGCGTTCTGTAGCATGCTCTACTCAAGTCACCATTGAGGTCACCTGGGGCTCCAGCACCAAGTCTTGGTCGATCTCGCCCGCGGACTTCGCTCTGCAGCAAGTCGACCAAGACACCTGCGCTGGTGCCTTCTTCGAGATACCCACACAGGGCACGTCAGCCCCTCCCTTCATTTTCGGAGATACCTTCCTGGTACGGTTGCAGTGCCTACAACGGCTCATGTCAGTGCTGACGACCTCCGCAGAAGAACGTCTACTCCGTCTTCCGTTCTAGTCCTGCCTCCGTCGGTTTCGCTCAGCTTTCGTCAGAGTCGCTTGCGATGAACGGTGCCAACGGCCCGGCGCCATCGCCCACCATTGGCTCCGTGCAGTCTGTCACCCCGACAAGTACCGGATCTTCGGGTGGCGGCAGCGGCAGCGGGTCAAGCAACGGCTCGGGTCGTGCTACTGCCCTGTCGTGCACCGCGGTGTTCGCCTCTGCATTGCTCAGTGTCTTCGTTGTCTTGCTATAATCTTTATTTCTCGATATCTTGTTGATCTTACGACTTGTCACGATTTGCATACGTACTCTTGCTTTGGGGCTTGTCGCACATCGGACACTATACATAGTGCTTTCTTGACGTTCTTCTACCGTATAGCGGCCTAATATTCATTGCTGTAGCATATCACTTGTTCATATAGATACCACTACGTGTACACAATGTATAGGAGTGGGCTCTGCCTAACATAACTCTCGTCCTGAACGTCTGATAGGCCGATCAACTCGCGTCCTCGTCGTCCTCGTCCGTGTGGCTCTTGTACAGCGCAAAGAGCTTCCGACGATTTGAGTCGCGCGTGCTCTCCGCTCCGGCGACCTCGAACAGCTGCTTCAGCAGCGCCTTTTTTACAACAACAGCGGGCACCGCGCCTTCCTTTGGTTGCGCCACACACGCGTTCGCCACGACGTGCTCATACTGCGCGTCCGAGAGGCGCGCACGCTTGCGGCGGCGCTCGCCGTCCTCGTCCTCCGACGGCGCTGCGGGCGCAAGCGCAGACAGGAGGGGCTCGAACAGCGCGCTCTGCAGCCGCTCGTACGTCGTCTTGTTGAGCGTGCGCGCGGCGAGGGTCAGGAACGGCTCGACGAGCGTGCACAGCGGCGCGGGGAGCGGGTCCTCGGAGGCGCCGAGGGCCTTGTCGAGCTCCTCGATGTAGATGTCCGCGAGGTGGTATGCGAGACCGACGGGAACGCGGGGGTCCTCTGGGCTGTGGTTGCGTGGCGATGAGAGACGAAAGCGGCAAACGTACGATGGCACTCACCATAGAGGACCGCCTTTGTCAGTGAGGATGGTGTTGTATTCGGTGCAGATGGCGGCATCCCATTCGTTTCGGATGAGCAGACGGAAGGAGGCGTTGACGAATCTTCGAACAAGCATGTAGTACTTGTCAAGTCTGTCCGAGAAGGGAGTAGTCTTCAGTATGGCGTCCTCGTCGGTGAATTGATGCACGTACCGAAGCCGATCTATGCCGGGCCATTCCCGCACCAATGCCTCCCAGAATCCGCGCAAGAACGCCAGAGACGACGACGTCTTCGGGATTTTGAGAACGATTTCTGCAATTTCACTGGCAAGCGCTTGCTGCACTAGCGGCTTGTCCGACATCCAGAAGCCTGCGAACGAATGAGGGTGTGCATGGCACCATGGCACGGCTATACTCACAGTAGAATATGCCCTTCCATAGCTTTGCCATCTCTGTCTTGGGGATATCATCGTGCGAGGGGTCGCAGAGGAAGGCAGCCAAACTCTTTACAGCCTTGTCCCTGGTTTTCTTATCTTGCTACACCACTTCAGCTCAAAAACCAAGATGTAAGGCGCCTCAGATGCGTACCATTCGATGCAAGATACTTGCCGAGCGGCGGGACGTCCGATGAGCTCGAGGCTGTTGCTGCCATAGTGGTGGTCGAGAATCTTAGCGTTGGGCGGCAAGAGGCCTTGAGCTCAAAACCTTGCTTGACTTAGACGCGCGTGCGCCTATGACGGGGAGACCTCCATGAGAGCAGCATTTTCAAAGCACAAAGCACGAATAGCGCATGCACCGCTCATGCAAATCAATCCACAGAAATCATATTTATTATTATCAATAAAATTAGCCAACTGTTTAAATTTAAGAATAATTAGGTGCGAGCCTTGGTGAGAAGGATTTTTGTGAGAGGTAGCTATCAAATGACGCTGCTCTACGGCGTCCAGGAAGACGTGCATGATGGGCATGTAGCCCAAGTGGATGAAGCACATGAGCTTTTCTAACAGTGGGATGAATAAAGGGTTGGGGTGGTAGGATAGTAATAATCATGGTTGAGCGTTCCATTTTGTGATCCTCCAGAGATTGAGACGGTTTCATCGGGTCCTGGGTTGACCTATCGAGGGTCTCCAGTTCTTCACATCCCTTCTCCGGACTTTTCATCATGCCTGCTACACCCACAGGATACGTCTTGCGGCATGCATGCAGTTGTGCCATAGCAAAGTCCACGATGCGGACCGAGCCGTCAACAGCAAACAAAAAATGCCGACTATTGACGTTGTCGAGTTGCCCATGGTGTATGCCGGCGCGATGTAAATCACAGGCAGCCAGCATTTTTCTGCGACTAGCAGAAATATGTCAGCTTCATGACTTGCTGGAGAGCAAGACGACAGCATACATTTGTTCGTCCTTGTCAAGGTCCGAGGCATAGCCGCACCATTCTAGAACCATGGACGCGGTCAAGGCACCCTGGTCGATGCTCCAGCAGAACCGGTAGCATCGAGGAACCAGTACGCCTTGGTGGGAGAAGAGCGAAGTTTGATACAGCTGGGCTTCGTAACACAGTCTAGCGACAGCAACTGGACCATGGGCGTATTTGACAGCAACGTCTTGAGGCTTGATCCCAGGTTGCAGGAGCTGAGCACGAACAACGTAGGTGCCTTTAAAGCCGCGGTCGATTTCCGGGGTTCGACCTCCCAGAGGCGCTCTGGGTGGCAAAGCGATGAGAGTGCAGCGATGGTCCCATGTTGTTCGATGAGTCGAAAGAAAAGAATGAGCTGTCATAGGTGAACAAAGAAGTGGGTGGAGTCCAGCAGCCCGTCGGGCCGCCACTTAACTGAAGACCAAGGCCACAATAGCCACTGCGCACAGCCTTTATAGACACGACGGTGGCCTGAGCCTCTCAGCGTAGTACGCGAGTCATGTCGCGTGTGATGTGTGGCATTACACTCCATAGACGGCGATTTACAATAGACAGTCACTGCACAGGCCTGTTCAGCGATCACAGGCCGTTCGGGTAGAATGTGCACTCACAGTGTTCGTACAACGTCATGCATGATTCGGCTCGCTCCCTGTCTCATCCTGTACAACTCCAGAGACAACGTTTGTGACGGGAACCAGAGGATGCGAGAGAGTTCCTGGATTGAACAAGTCTGAGCCCGCCGGGGGTACTGCGCGAGGGGAGACCTGCACGCCAACATTGCCGAGATGAGCAGCGCACGACAATAGAAAGATAGACCTGAGACATACCGTAGACATAGAAGCGGGGAAGGCGCATGTCAGAGGGGCGCCAACAAGAGACAGGACGACCGTGGCGGTGGCGACGAGACCGAAGTTGGGACGCATGGCTAGCACAAGATCACAGACGGTATATGTGGATTAGTTGACCAGCAACAGAAATTAGTACGATAAGAAGTAGTTATGAACGAAGGCGTTCGATAGGTGGGGACGGCTGTAGTCGATGTAGTCTGAGTCAAGTTCAACTTTCGAGCACGGTTTGTCGCGTCGCGCCACCAAGGCTTCGAGTGAAACATCCAAATTGGGAAGGTCTCATACTTCGCTTCCTGGTAGTAGTAGACGCCTTAACAGCTCGACAACATGTTGGGCATTGCTCGCTTTCAGCCGAATATTGCTGGCGGACAGACTGAGACCCAGGACACACCACGGCAACGGCATGTCAAAAACAACAATAGTCTGATAGACTGAGGGGAGATTGAGCTGGAACGCTTTACAGTGAACTACACAAAGTACAGCAGTGGTGAGCGGAGGGAGGACGGTACGGGTACAGTGATACAACATGGAAGCTACAGGAAAAAATGTATGCACATAACAAAACATCGGCAATAGCACTCATGATATAACTAGGCATGAAAGTCATGAACATGGCTGACTGTTGAAACTCATCCCCCGAAGGGCATCCAGGATGTGTCAACCACTGCAATATCTCTTCGCGCGAGACGCTGTCGCCAGTCGCGCATTTCTCCCTGCACGCCAGCGACATGAGCATGCGAGCTCATGCCCGGTCTCAGCCATCGCACATCGCGGGCGCGCACGATCCTCAGCGCCGGTAGCATCGGCAGGAGAGATTCCAAGACTAGTCGAAAGCCGGGTTCAGGCCTCGGAATTGACAGGATCTTCAGTGGGTGCTTGGATGACAGAGACAGCGCAGGCAGCGGATTTTCCAGAGATAAGTGATTGAGTTTGGGACATGCTTGAAGCAAGGTGGTTGGGGAAACGAAGAGCATCGACGGGAATGCCTTTGGCGCATACAGATGCAGGGACATCAGACCTGCGCCATGCTTTTGGATGAAGCGAGGCACAAGCGAGCTGGGTACAGAAACGTCATCGTAGGGCGTAAGAGTCAGATGCGTAAGGGAAGGAAGTGAGGTGTGAAGGAGGGATAGCATGGTGGCAGAGCAATGCATGGAAATGATAGCCAGCTTGCGCAGCCGAGGAAGGCGGAGGGGTTTCACCGTGACCGCGGCAAAATCGAGTATAGGCCCTGAGATGTCTGTGAGAAGGGGCTCAACACCCGAACCGTAGATTTCGAGTTCTTGTAGGTTCGGAGAACATCGTAGTATTTCGATGAAAGGATCGTCCATTGAGAAATCCGCGGAGGACGCCAATTTGACTCCTCTGAGAGACAGGAGACGGCCGGTACCATCTCGGTTGCATATGCTCTCGACGAAGCGTCGACTGACAGCTATCGTTGAGTTCAGCTCGAGATGGGCAAGAAAGGGTAGAAGAGGGAATAGTCGAGCTAGGAGTGCGTCGACTTGACAGACTTCGGACCAGAGATTGCAGCGTAGGTTGGACAAGTCCAGGGTTTGGACCCAGCGCCCTGGAGTGGAATATGGGATCCGTCGGATGGAATCCCAATATCGGTCAGCTTTGTGCAACACCTCGGTGAATTTCTCCAGGTGTGCTGGATCTGAAATGTGGACCTCCTCATAGTACAGAGGTAGCGCAATGTCCTAAGATATTGACCACTCATGTGAGGGAAGGGGGATAGAGTGAGAAGAGAGTGTACGCACCTTCAACGACTTGCACACGAGCAAGATATCCAACCTCGAGCCTGCCGCTCCCCGCACAGCAGACGCGTGTGCACGCTGTCGGTAGTTCGCGAAGACATAACCCAGAATCTTCTCCCAGATCTCCGAAGGCAAGGGTTTGGCCAGGGTCTTGTGGGGAAGTAGAGGGAGAAGGCTAAGCCTGCCAGAGGCTCTAGCGAAAGGGCGAGGAAGTAGCAAGACAGAGGGCATGTCGGTTCCCGCCACCCCTTCCACCATCGTAAAGTTCCTTAGCGAGGTGCTTCAGACGTTGACTTCGGTGCAAAGAGGAACGCGATGAGATGAACGTGGAGACCTGCTGCCTACATGACAGCATGGGCAAAGTCGGCCTTCACGGAGTCGCACGGTGTCGGCCGCGCAGTCAGGCGGAACGGGCTGACCGCCAAATGACATCAGGTCCTCCTCATCGTTTATGTATTACTCGAGCAACAATCACGATTACGATGCAAAACTGCGTGAGTTGACTACGTATTCTAGGACATCCGACCTGGCCACTGGCTTCAACTCTTTGGCCCGAGTATATCTCCCATCTCCTCCAGGAATTTCCCATAATCATCCTTGGGTTTGCTCGGGATCGGCGTCACCTCAGATCCAGTGGTCGAACCTGAGCCCAACGTCGCCTTGAGCGTGCCCAGCAGGTCCGGGCGCGGGGCTGCAGCCGTTTCGGGACCCGCATCAACATCCACAGACGGAGCGGCATTAATCTTGGCCGACGGAGCGGCGCCGGCTTTCTTGCGCTTGAGGGCAGTAGGAACAAAGGCCGTGGCCTCCTTCTTGAAGTCACGGAGCTCCGGCTCAGCGCTGACGACAGCAGTTGCTGACACGGCGGCGGGTGCAGCAGCAACAGGTTTAGGAGGCAAGGATGGATGGGTTGCTGCTTTGGAAGCCCGGTGTGCCTGAAATGTCTGGTGAGGTACGCCCGACAATGGATCCCGCATAGAGCCAGCAGACTGCATTCTGTGAGGAAAGAATCCAGGCGGTGGAGGGGGAAATTGTGGATGAACTAGGGTGTGAGCATGCGGGGGTAATGGAACGCCCGAGAGGATGGTTTGTTGCGGCGTGAAGCCCGGCGGCGGTGGCGGTGGCGGTGGAAAAGTCGCGGCTGCTCCTGGATGAAAGCCAGGTGGGGGCGGTGGAGGTACCGGATATGTGAAAGGTGAGGCCGCAGCAGGGAAGCCGGGTGGAGGCGGGGGAAATGGAAGTAACGGCTGGCAAAGGCGGTGGGCCAGGTATCGCAGGTATGTTTGAGGGAAGAGTCGGCGGAGGAACAGGTGGTAAGGGAGGAGCTGCGCGAATGCTAGTTAGCGACATAGTGAAGGTGGAAGGGAATCGGGCAAGGTTGCTCGCCTTCTTGACCTGGCGGGGGACCTTCAGGCATCGGTATATCATCATCACTATCCTCGTCTTCTTCCTCACCGGGAGGTGGCCCTTCGGGCATCACGATGTCGTCATCTTCGTATGTGTGGTCGACTTGAACGGCAGCGCAATTCATGGCCAAACGAAATACGTACCTTGATCATCATCACTTGCAGTTTCGCCTGGCTTTAGGGCTATCAGGCGGTCAGTGAAGCTCATAAATGAACGCAACTTCACATACACCGCTTGGCCGCGCCCGACGCTCTCGCGTGGTCGTTGGGATCCCTGCGAGCTCTATAGACAAGCTTCCGGTGTTCAGGATGCTCCTTCACGTATTCCTCTTTCTTCTTATTGATTTTTTCTAACTCGGCCTTCAGCTCCTCAAGTCGCGCTTTATCACCTTTCGGATCGGCCTCGAGTTTCTGGATAGTCTCCTCGAGTTCTGTCCCGGGGCATTAGCAATTATAGACAGCAGAAACATGTACTCACATACCTCGTGTGTCCTTCTTCACTAGTGCAAAATCTCTTCGTTTCGCTCGCTCTGCTTTGTTCTACTATTTGCATAGACATGTCAACAGGTGGGTGTATCCAGTCCATGAGTCTGGCTTGCCTTCTTCAGCTCCTTCTTTCTTTGCGCCTTTCCTATAGAAGCATGAAGCGTGAGGTCAGCCCAGGCGGACAGAATACGGCAGCCTTACTGAAAGCATCTGCAGGATTTATATTCTTTCCCTTTGCCATGATGGGTTCGACGTCGACGAGTGGATATGAACAAGTCGCGATCGGTTCGGTTCGACGATGAGTCCGGACGAATTGACAGCGAATAAACCACGTGAGAGCTAATTATGGTGGAAACGTAACAATGTTGGCGCGTAACTGGAAGGAAGAGAAACAAAACGGGAAAGTTTTCCGACGAATGTCCCACGTGCGTCTACTTTGAGTCATGAACGCATGACGCTTCGCCTCCGCTCGCTTTGCTCTCTGCCCCGAGTGGTGGTCTGCTTCCCGCCCACTGGGAAGCCCCCCTCTCGCCCGTCGCTCCCCGTCCTATCCATCGCGACACTTCGGCCATCCGTCCTGGCACTGTATTGAAGTGGACCTTCACCGTTCTCTTTCCTCGATATGCCCTCGGTACCCGTTGATTCAGGTACTCCCAAGCGCAACTCGAAGATGACTTCTGGCCAATCTCTCAATCATCTACTCAACTTCTCTCTACCCCCGAGGCAGTCCCAGCAGCTTCCTATTGCGTACCGGAGGAAGAAGGCAGCGGCTCATTCACCTGCTTGGAACAGAGAAAGTGAGTGATAGGCAAGTGGTCTACTATGTTACTGACCGGCATCCCGAAGGATTCGTCAATGCGCAATACCGATTCCTCATGAAACCTAGCGGGGACTATACCGTGCATTTTGCTGACCCCGATATGTAGGTGATAGATAACGTCCTAGAAAACCCTGTTGACTGGTACTGGCAGCTCATTTGAATGGTATGACATTCTTCAAGTTATCGTACCGCGCACCTCGACAGCTGCATACGCTGGCAACGATGCCTCGAAGATAGAGGACGGTATCACAACCTGCCCAATTTGTCTTTCGCCTCCAACGTCTCCCAGGATGACGAGATGCGGTCATGTACGTGCAGACGTTCCTCATGCAATCACACCACTTATACCGCTCAATGCAGGTATTCTGTTTCCCTTGTATCCTACATTACCTTAATACGTCGGACGACCTCAAGTGCGTCCGATGTCCTATTTGTCTCGACACAGTCCAGGAGAAGCAGCTCAAAGCTGTGAAATGGATCGACGCACCTCCTCGCATTGACGACGATGAAGCCGCTCCCACAGCGTCGTCGTCATCTACTGCTGCCGACAATCCGATGGCCTCCGCTCCTCGCCCAGGGTCCACCCTATGCATGCGTCTAATGATGCGTCCCCAGATATCAACTCTTGCATTGCCACGCTCGGACACCTGGCCTTCAGACCTCATATCACCTTTTGAGGCGCCTTTCCACTTCTTGCCGGACGTCTTCCAGTTCTCCAAGTTCATGCTGGCCACTCCGGCCGCTCTCATAGCCGATCTTACACAGGATCTAGATGATCTAGCCACGGAGAGGCGGATGCTAGCCAGCATGAAGGATGAACTTGGCGTCGCTTTCATCGATGCCGCTGAGGCCAAAGTGCGGCATCAGATGGCTAGGGCAGCTGCTCTGGAGACTCCTCAGCTCAAGCACTCGATCGATACTGCGTACAATGCTCTGCACCGCTTCGAAGACCAGACGGCCCTCAAGCAGGCGAAGCAGAAACAGAGCACCGCCGTCGTCGAGGATGCACCTGATGCATTTCTGGCCTCCCAGTCTTCCGCCTTCACGTCGACGTCGACCTCTACTCCGTCTCAACAGCCTGCGCAGCCTGGCCCGACTGCCCGGGATGCGAAGCGGAGGAAGAACGTCAATCCTCCACCACCAACATCATCCTACTACTTCTACCAAGCGGCCTCTGGCATGCCGATCTTCCTCCATCCGCTGGATATTAAGATCCTCCTGTCTCATTTCAACAGCTATGCGGCATTCCCTGACACGATTAACGTCCGAGTGGAGACATGTACTGAGAGCACGGTCAACGACGACTTGCGCAAGCGGTGCAAGTACCTGTCCCACCTCCCGAATGGGGCAGACGTCGTGTTTGTGGAGGCCGATCTCGAGGGCGTTGTTGGACAGGAGGGCTTGAAGAACTTCGAACGAGCGTTGACGGCGCGAAGAACGCGGCGCAGGGACAAAGATCGTAAGGATGACCGTGCTCGCGCACGCGCAGAAGAGCGCGAACGCGAACGCGTCGTGCAGAACTGGAACGAACTGACAAGACATTCCGTTGATGCCTACATCCCGCCGCCGGTGCTCCGAGAGACATCGCCTATTCCAGACTTCAATGATTTTCCTGGCCCTGGAGAGGAACAGCGGCACCAGCCAGAGAGGCCGCAGACTTCCGGCGTCTGGGGTGCTCGAAGCTTCGCCTCTGCGGCGCAGCATCCTAACAACGGAGCGCGGATCGTGCCTCAGCGTCAGCCCCGTCGGGCAACGGGCCATGAGCGAGAGGAGGACGATTGGGACCTAGATTTGATGATTCATGACGTTGAGCAGAGAGCGACCCGTGGTGGTGGCAAGAGGAAGAACAATAGATTGGTCGTCCTCGGGGGCGGTGGCGGAAGGCGTAGGTAATTACACTGGGACATTCTGCACGAGCTGGGTCACCATAAGTATAAGCATATTACTGTACATCTAAGGTCTAGCTAGATTGTGAATACCGTGTATCGTCATAAACAGCTCATTGTACCATTAGTTAGCGTCGCAACCATTAGCCATACATCTACAGTAGTGCCGAAACTTCAGACCTATTTCGTTCGAGGTTCAAATGGAGAGAAACCAGGTCTCGCAGGTCAATCTAGCGCAGTCGGCGTAACGATCAAAAGTGCGAAATGTCGAGAGCTGCTTCACAGTTACAAGTATGTGACAGGAAACGCTTAGTACAACAGAAGGAGAAGTTCAAAGAAGAAAGCAAACGAGTCGGCATAAAAAGCATAGTAGAGAACGTCCTAAGCGAGACTATACAGGGAGGTAGGAGGGAAGGGCGACGATAGCCTGAAAGTAAATTATCCAGGGTATATGGGTTTTCATCGTAGTCATGATAGATGGTCGCAAGTGGAAGAGAGTCCGTGAATGATTTAAATTATTTGCAAGTAGTTCGATGGCGCAACTAGCAGTGCAGATTAGGGGGCGAACAGTATATGTATGGCTGTCAGACTTACTTCCTACTGTACCATCTGCTTTTTTCGCCTGCCACCACTTCCCTTGCTTGTCCAGAATCTCAAGAATCTCGTTCTTCTCGAATGATATCTCGTTCGGGTCTTCTGCGTTGGCCGTGTCTACAATACCCCCATGTAAGCAAGATATGCATGTGGCGCTAAGACTGCGGCACGTACAAGGATACATCGCCTTCGCCCTATAGACATAGTCTGGTGCTGGTCCAGATGCAGGTGCATCCACAGGAGACGTGGCGCCTCCGCTAGGGACGTTCTGAATAGGTCCCCCTCCGGCCCCGACTCCCGCTGCGCCGCTGCTCATTGCTGGAGATGCAAGTCCCACAGCCGCATTATCACCCGACCCAACAACAGAAGCGGGGCCGCGCATAGAGCCAGTGTTCTGGTTGAGACTGGCACCAGTAACGCTCCGCGCTTCGACGCTGTTCGCTTTGAGACTTGCACCACTGCCCATGGCACCAGCAAAGCTGTGTGGCTTGGCATCGTATGTGGTAGGTCCCATAGCGCCTGGTGCGGCGTAGCCTGCGGTGTAGCCATTGCCGGTCATGTTGTGTAGCGATTGAGTGCGTCGGCGGCGACGGCCCGGCGGAGTGAGGCCTCCGGTACCCATAGAATTGAAGACGTAGAGCATAAGAGAGTCCTCCTCGGAAGTGAAGTAGAGCGTCCAAAGAATATTGACGACGGAGAGAATAAGCCAGCCCGCGGCGACAGCGTCCAGAGACGCCAAGGTGGAGAATATGCTTTGGTTGACACCAATGACCGAGAAGACGATAGCGACCGCACCAAATACGGAGATCTGGAAGCGGTGCATTGCTATAGAGTTCGTGGCCAATGTGTGAAGCACGCCTAGGATGAGAAAGAGTTCCAGGAAGATGGCAAACCACAGAGTCCCTACTACTCCATGTCCGTCTGTATGCACAAGTTAGGCAGCAGGCAACGGCAGTCGAAAGGGGGACGGACGTACATTGCGCAGTCGCTATCGCCTGAGCAATGAAGGCAAGGAACCAGCCTACCTGGAGATTAGACTATGAGAATGCTACTCGTCAATTGTCGCTCCAAAAGGCTCACCAGGGCAAGGATCGTCGTGAACAGGAACAGGTAGTGGGTAAGGATTGGTGTAAAGTCAAGACCCTCACTTCCACGGGGCGGCATAGCGGAAAATGGAGACGAATACAAGCTTGAGTGCACAGGTACCAAGTGCGGAGGTGGAATATGTCAATAGGTGGTACAGGCGACGCTAGGTCGTGAGGAAAGCGTTAGAGAGAACGGGTGAGGCTACGAAGAGGAGGTATGGAACGACGTCGGCAGTTGAAAACACGTTGAAGAACAAGTCTCGGCGCTCGCACGCTTTGGGAATACTGCGTCACGGGCGGCTACTTCATCATGCTTACCACAGAACTCTGCGAACAAGGATGCGTGCGCTGCCATTTCGCGACGAGGACTACGTCTGTCGGTGCACGCGCGACGAAGAGGTTGTCTCTCCAAGGCAAAGGTTCACCGGAACCGTAACGCGGTGCCGTCGCTGCATTTTGAGCGGCTCTATCAGTGTTTCGTAACGCAGCCTCTACGTCTTATCCATGCTTGCCGGTTCACGCTGCGTTTGAGACTAGTTTGGGCTCCGTGACGTCGTCAAAGCTCCTGATTGTCGCTGTTGCAGAGAGACACTGGCGGGCCAGCCTGCGAAAACCGATCGAGGGCCGCTGCCAAGTGACCCGGAGGCGCGACGGGCACGGGAGAGTGTGCGATATCATGCGTAACTAGTCGTATTTGGTCTATTTCTTTCTGCTGGTCCTCATCGCTGACAGAAGGTGATTTTCCGCAGGGGCTAGGGCTAATAAGCAGGGACTGCGTAAGGCGTCGTACGGGAACACAACGCAGCGGACGCCGACTCCCGAGGCCGCTGCGATGCCCGACGCCAATAGGAGCCCTCCGCGGCGAGCGCCCGACTCCTCTGTCATTTCCGCTGACAAGGCCGAGTCGCCTCTCTCCCCCCTGTGCCGAGCTCGTGCGGGATGTCCAAAAAGGCGGCGTTTTACTCTCATCCTCTTGTTTCGTCTCCAACTCCCACCTGCTCTTAAGACTGCCATGCGCCACTGCACAACGCGGTCCTCATCGCGACATTGATACATGGCCACGATCCTCGGGCGGCTCAGTACTGTGCATTGCGAAGCGCTGTCGACCTTCTGTCCGCTCAAACTACTACTCCTGTGTCTTCTCTTCAGTCCGCCCCAGATGGTCTGGGGCGCTGTCTATGAGGCCGGTGCATGCGTCCCTTCACTGTGCCTCAAGTACGCAGTCATTGCGATAGCCAATGCGCTGCTCGCTACGGGTTGGCTCGTCGTGGTATGTCGTTACCTTTACATCTGCAAAGTCATTGCTTACCCTACATCGAAGAGCGTCCTGTCCGTTATCGGCGAGCTCGTGCCCAAGGTCTCCCAAATGCCTCCGACACTCCCCAAGTTCCCATCCTCTCCGTCGCAGGAGTTGCCGGTTGTCACAAACAAGCGTGTCCAAGGCGTACGCCCGCAGCTGGGCATGCCTGTGGAGGCCTTCGCTTCACGACACCGTACGACTGACGATCACAACGTGCCCCACCGCGTACAATTCACGCTATCAGATAATAACAGAATTACCCCTCCCGCGGTGGTGCCTACCTCTGGATATCCATCCTCTGAAGAAAAACAAGCTCTGTCGTCTGATTCACATCAGACTGATGAGTCAAAACCTTCAGAAGAGCACCGGGATCGTCGCGAAGCGTCGCCACCTACGATCGCAGAGCACGACTCAGGAGATGCTACTGTCCGAGCACAGAGGTTGGGTTTCCTCCGCAAACATCTCTCAACGTCACATGCGTCCTCTAAGCGGCCTGCTTCCCGTCGTGCTGACTCCCATGGGGAGCTGTCTACCTCCCGCTGTGCGTCGCCGGCGCGTTCCGATCATCCAGCCGCAGGTGTGTCGCTTACATTAAGGATTTTCGGCTTGAGTAACTGACACGACATGTCGTACAGTCAGAGGTTGTTTGAAAAAGACTCGATCACACGATTCCGTCGCGAAAGCTGTTCCGCGTACGGATCCATATCAAGCACCGTATTTCTTCCCAACTCCGCTATCCCCAGACGCCGTAGGGTATACCTCTCGCATTCGTGCAGAGCGTGTTCACAGTCCCGAGCAGCCGTCTCGCCGTACAACTTTTGAAGCATCGGACCCTGTCGCAAGTTCGTCGATGCGAGCGGACTCACAAGTGGCAACTGGCAGCAATTTTTCTCCCCACCTGCGGTCGCCGGAAAAGCACGTCCAACGAGAGCTTCGCGTCGTTCCTGGCACATACCATTCCGGTCAGGTGGACCCGAGGAGGCGGAGCGTCGCACATCGTGGAATTCGGAAGTCACGACGTTGCTGAATAGTCATCAGACCCAGAGCGACTCGTCTAGCCGTCCGTCGTCCCCGGAGCTGACATCTCACAAATCAGATAGGAGGTACGTGATTCGGATATTGTTCCACGTAGTCTGGCTCAACGCTTTCAGACGCAATGGTGGCCGTGGTGTTGCCAATTTAACTCCTTTGGAGACCTTGTCCGGCGCGGGAGATTTGCAAATGCTACCTCCTCCCGCAACGACTCCTCCGAAGTTGATCTCGCGCAAGATATGGCATTTTCCATTCCGCCATCGTCGGATGGACTCTCAAGATTCGAACTCCACTCAGCCGCTCAGCGAACATGCCGTCGATGAGCTACCAGCCGCTCGCGCGAGACCCGTGATGCGGAAAACGGTGTGAAAGGCGAGGATCAAGCTGCATAATTTATATAGAATATTATTGTCCTACTCTCCATGTACCATTCATCTAATATTCAGCCCCCACACTCATTCCTGTCACTCCTGCACTCATATTTGCTACGGTAGACATCATCAAGTCATGGTCAATGATTAGTCTGCGGAGCATCACCTATCGCATTTCCGTTTCAAGCAACTCAGAGATAAGATGATTCTGAGACAAACGCCTTAGATTAGATGGCCCACGGGGTTTAGCTACATTAACCACCCACTCTCATGTGCAGCCTCCCTGGCTGTATCCTGTTTCCACTCGACTCCTACAATGGACACCGTTGGCCTTGATGTTCAGAGACCGCCCAGCGTTCAACCGAAAACCGAAGCGACCCTGCAAACCCCTGGCGGCAATCCACTCGGTCCCAGTGCGAAGGCGCAGATGAACGACGTCGATGCTTCCCCCAGCCGCGGTGCGTCCACGAGTTTGAAACGCCCACCCTCCCCTCCTCGAGCATCCCCGAACCCGTTGCATCGACCAACGAGCGTATCCTCGCTTCTACAAGCGGATCTCGGCCCGCTCGACCTCTTCAAGGATAGAGAAATGCACAATGGCAACCCCCCAGTGTCCCGCCCATTGACCCCAAGAGCGACCTCGTCAAAGGCCAAGACACCTCGCTCGCTCACACCACAGGCTGTTGCGAACCTCATGGGAGACGGTGCCCAACTCGTGGGCCCCGCGGTTCCCCGGTCCCCCGACGCTAGCATGCCGAGACCTTTGAACGTCTCCGATGCGTTGGGTTACCTGGATGCCGTGAAGCACCAGTTCCAAGACAAGCCGGACGTGTACAACCACTTTCTGGATATTATGAAGGATTTCAAAAGCCAAGCGTGAGTGTTCGTTCTGTTTTGTCTTGCGATGTAGCGGGGCTGGGAAAGGCGAAGAACGCTTCCATGTTTACGACAGCCTTTGGCAAGAACGCAGTGTGTACTGACTCGCAAGCGCAGGATTGATACCCCAGGCGTCATTCATCGTGTGTCTATGCTATTCCAAGGGAACCCGACGCTGATACAAGGCTTCAACACCTTCTTGCCACCGGGATATAGAATAGAGTTGTCATCAGACCCGAGGAATCTCAACGGCATCACTGTTACAACTCCCACTGGCACTATGGATCCATTCCACCAGCCTGTGAGGCATGCTTCCCGCGGGCCCCAGCACTTGCCGGACGCAGGACCACCCCACTTCCCAGTTCACCCTCCATTCATTGGGCACGCGCCGCCACCAATCCTTCCTGTTGGGCTCGGGCCTGGGTCGCGACCAACAACGCCATTGAATCATGCTATACCCCCGCACGCACAATCTGCTTTTGTGGACGTGGCGCATCCCTACTCTCCTGCTATGCAGGGTGCCCAGTCCGCTGCTGCTTCCTTCCTCGGAGGTCTTGGCAATGGGCGCGCGGTCGAGAAATCCTCCGCTGGCGAATTTAATCACGCGATCTCATTTCTGAACAGGATCAAGCAGCGTTTCGCAGACGAGCCTGACATCTACAAACAATTCCTGGAAATACTACAGACGTATCAGAAAGAGCAGAAGCAGCTGCACGATGTGAGCCCGTCGTACGAATATGCGTATCTCCCTGACCTATCCCTCCAGTCGCAAGTGTATGCCCAAGTTGCCAGGCTCTTCAGAAACGCACCAGAGTTGATGAATGAGTTCAAAGACTTTCTGCCGGAAGCGCTTGGACACACCGTGCAACCGCAATCAGGTTTAGTGGGGATCATGCCTCACCCAGCAGCATCGACGCCACCTTCTACCTGGGACGTTCCCGACGCGCCTCTGACAGGGATGGACAAGGCAACGAAAGCTCCGAGCCGACGACGCAAGCGTGCTGCAGACAAGGATGCCGCCCAACCAAAGCCAGGCGGGAGCAGGGTGAGCTCATTCTCGTATGACCGGTGGCCAGAAGGCTTACGTACGTACAGGCGGCCAAACGCACCAAAGTCAACCCCAAGCAAGGTGAAGCCGCGTCGCCAAGGATGCCTCCATTTCAACAGCGAGTCCCGACGCCGGAACCCCTTCACCCGTCGCAGCGCCACACGAACGACGCGCAACAAGTTCCACAACACCTTGTACCGCCACAACCCGTCCCCCTACAAGTCGTCCCAGGAGTGAACGGCGCGCCGCCGATGTCCCAGCAAGACGAATTGTTATTTTGGGACAAGATCAAGAAGACTTTGGAAGGCACGGGTGCCTATGAAGACTTCCTCAAGCTTATTCAGGCGTTCGCGAAGGAAGTCATTGATACCCACGCGCTCATCCAACTGTCCGAACCACTGCTTACAGATGCCGCCGACCTTTGGCAGCAATTCAAGGAGATGCTTGGCTGGGACGACAAGAGAGGAAATGTGGAATGCGGGCCTCCGGGGAGCATACGCACCAGTGCTCCCGACCCGCAAGCTCCTACTTGTCCAGACGACGACGAGGGCCCCAGCTACCGACGCCTGCCTGCTCACGTGCGTTCATAGCTTTTTTCTAATCTACAAGGGTGACTGACATTGATGTCTCGCAGGAGACGAAACTTGCTTGCTCCGGTCGCGACCAGCTCGCGTGGGCTGTGCTTAATGACGAATGGGTCTCTCACCCGACATGGGCGTCCGAAGAATCTGGCTTCCTCACGCACAAGAAGAACTCGTTCGAGGAAACGCTCCACCGTAGCGAAGAAGAGCGGCATGAATATCAAACCCATATCGACGCCATTACTCGCACTATCGCCGTCCTCGACCCCATCAATACCCGAATCAATGAGATGAAGCCTGAAGAGCGCGCACAGTTCAGGCTGGGTCCAGAGCTGGGTGGCTGGTCTCCTGCTGTCTACCAGAAGACTTTGAAGAAGGTGTACGGGCGCGACCACTGGCCAGAGATCTACGCGGGCTTACAGGAGAACCCCGTCACTGCGGTCCCCATTGTTCTATCGAGATTGAAGCAGAAGAACGAGGAATGGCGCCGGCAGCAGCGAGAGTGGAATCGTACATGGCGCGAAGTCGACGCGAAGAACTTTTACAAGGCACTGGACCACCAGGGCATCACGTTCAAAGCCAACGACAAGAAGAACATCACGGCCAAATTTTTCGTGCAAGATATCGAATCCGTCAAGGCTGCGCAGCTCAAGGAGAAGGAGCAGGCGAGTGATTCTCGTCCGCTTGGATGCCAGCTCGAATACGAATTCGAGGATCGTGAGGTTCTCCAGGACACCCTGAAGCTGATATATGCGTATCTCGACCACTCAACCTCACAGTACGGCGCTTCCGAGCGACGAGGCATTGAGAACTTCCTGAAGTCCTTCCTCCCTTCCCTATTCTCGTGTTCATCCCTTGAGTTCGACGCCCCCGTGATTCTTGCGCGGCCTCCCGAGAGCGGCGGAACCAACGACCTAGAAGAGTCCGCGGAAGGCCCTAACACAGCCCCGGAACTGAACGGTCGACAATCTGTTTCAGGCGCGCACTCGATAGGCGTGCCAGCAGGCGACTTGAGGAAGCGGCTCCTCAAGACGGTGCAGGAGGGCACGCCTAGTCGCCTCGCGAAGCAGTCTCGATCTGCTGGATCTGCATCCCCGGTTGGACCGACTAGCCCAAGAACCCCCAAGGGTGCTAGGCTCCCTGAAGAAGCTGCACGGCCGTCAGATGTCCACTCTAAAGCCGAAGATATGTGGGTTAGGGAGATACCTGGCTCCGCGCACGGCGGTAGCGGCGAGGCGGGAGACGCGCCTGTACACAAGCGGCCGTTCTTTACGAGCACGACGTTCTACACCCTTCTACGGTTGATTCAGGTATGTCGTCTGTTGATTGCCTCGCAGCATGGAAGACTAACAAAGTGGCATCGCCTAGCTAATGTATTCTCGCCTCCTTATATGCAAGGAGATTGGCGCAGAGAGTGCTCGAGAGAAACACGCCTCGCTATTGGCCAATCCGGTGGCCGTCGAACTGGGGTTGGATGAACCCAACGGTCCATCTGTCGTTCTTGCGCAAGCTATCGAGGCTGTGGGTAGCACTGCCAACGGCGCAGGTGAAGAGCCCAACGTGCTATATCTGTATTTCCTGGACGCGTGCGAGAAAGTCTTCGCGAATGAATTGGACCAGGCGACGTTTGAGGAACACATGCGGTGGTTCTTCCGCACCAAGGTTAGTACCCGGCCTGTCACTGCATGGCGCGTTGACTGAGCGTGTGCGGCTTCTTCCATAGGCGTACCATGTCTTCACGCTTGACAAGGTTGTAACGGCGATTATAAAACAGGTGAGAGCTTGTCAAGAAGCCCCGTTGAGGGCATAGTGCTGAATGCCTCCTTGTATTAGGTGCAGACGATCCTGGGCGACAACAAGTGCCAGGAGCTGTGGGATTTGCTGAAGAGCAACCGCGCCAAAGAGAGCGTAACGCTCTATGATATTATCAGATATAGGCGTGAGGCGGAGCATCATGTCGGGTCAGACGATCATCTGTACCGGGTCGATTGCGTAAGTCTGCGCTTATTTGCATTGCAAACTATCCGTTATTCAGAGCTTGCGCGTTTTTCTTAGGACCGCGAGTCTCGGAAGCTGCGCATTCAGCTTCTGAGTAAGGACGACCCCAGCGCGAACGAGGATGACTCCACAGAGGGGCGCTGGCGGGAGTATGTAGCGTCCTTCGTACTCCGACACCCAACGGAGTGGTTGCCTCGGAGGGCCCCGTCGAGGCAGCCTCGACGCAGTCCAGTCTACCTTAGACGGTATGTCTTTAGAGTCACTTTCTCGCGCAGCTGTAGTCTGCAAAAGGCGCCGCCTCGCGTCAAGTACCAGGGCGGAAGGTTGGGAGACACGCTGCGGGAGGACAGGCCATTCCTTGCTATCCTGGGCGACCAATTGGATCGTGCTGACCGTCGTTGTATTTTTAGGAATCTGATCGATGCAGACGGGGAGAATAGGCAGCATGCGAATGAGGCTGGGCTGTGCGTTCGCGTGAGTTTGGGCACGTACAAGCTCTTCTACGAGGCCGGCAAGGAGGACTTTGTGTTCCAGCGACGGAGCCCGGGTGAGCAGGCGACATTGACTGCTCGGGCGCTTGCGCGTAGCGAGGAGCGGCGGCGGAGTAGATGGCTGAAATAGGCGATTTCGGGTGGGGATTTTCCCGTTTAGTGTAATTTAAGTGTTCTTTGCGTTGGGACTCCGATAGCTTAACCATGTATACAACCTATTTTTGGCAATGACTCTATTATTAGTGCTTGAGATATCAGTGCATCCGCCGGGCGTCAAGGGGATTATGTCGCACGCTGTTATACCGTCCAAGTCGAAGGAGGACGATTGCTCCCCTCTCACCGCCTGTGGGCCTGCCATCCGCTCAGCACACCACCCCCCGCCCTCGCCGCCCAGGACGACGCCCGGAAAGCCCACATCGTCGCCCGGCTTCCTGTAGAACGTGTCAATTGCATCCGGGGTCCCACACAAGACTGGCTTGGCACCACGGGCTGCCTTACCGCGGCACATCCGAGCTGTGCGGTGATATGGCCAAGCCAAAGTCCTCCTCCTTCGCCTTAGCCTCCACTGCCACGAGCTCGTCCTCGCATGCACCCGAATGTGCATCATCCTCGACCAAGCGAAGAGCTCAGAATAACCCGCCGCCGCGGCCCTCTTCGAACCTGATCGCGCTATTAGCCACCGTAGCCGCTTCCTCATCCACCGCCGACGGTCGTCCTCTGTCGTCAGATCCACCTCCCCCAGACTTTCTTTGCCCATATCTTAGCACACGCTTTGTGCCTGATCGCCCGTCTTCATCTCGGCGAACGCTCGCAGAGGTCACCGAAGAGGAGCAAGCCAAGGAGTTCTTCGGGTACTCATCAATACCTAGTCGTGTCAGACGGGTAGGCGCAGCTGCCCCACAAGTACCCGACAGATACGTGCAGGGTGACGACGGTCGTTGGCGGAAGGAGGATAGCTGGACGCTGTACGGCTCAACGTACTGCGACGTGAGCATTATTCAACCCACGTGTTATGCCGACAGTATTGACCACTCTCCAGTGTGCTACAGATAACGATCGACATCCAGAGAACACAGGCGTAATACCAGAAGTCGACGACCAGGCAGATCCGACCCAATTGCCTTCACTTTCCTCGTCGAGCGTACCGTCCACATCCACCGACATGACAGCCAAACTACCCCCGGGTTGGAATCGCACTGGGCGAAAAGACGATCTTTCCACATATATCCCAATCTTGGCTGTCTGCCTTGCACTATTCATCTGCGTCCTCATCTTTGGTT
Source organism: Phanerodontia chrysosporium (assembly GCA_001910725.1). Taxonomy (NCBI): domain Eukaryota; kingdom Fungi; phylum Basidiomycota; class Agaricomycetes; order Polyporales; family Phanerochaetaceae; genus Phanerodontia; species Phanerodontia chrysosporium. Next base: position 723,483 of record MJGA01000003.1, read on the forward strand.
GCGTTGCCTGGCGCCGCAAGCGACGTGGCGCTGCGAAAGATGTGGAGAAGAAACCGTGGAAGCAACACGTCCTCGACGACGATTCCGAATCCGAAATCGATGAAAAGCAGTCTGCTCGTTTGCAGCGACGTAGACTGTGGGCGAAGACCTCAGCGCGGTGGAGGCCAAACTTGAAGCTTGTGGCTCGGCGTCGACGCAAACGAGTGACCGCGACGTCGTCCGCAGGCGGCAGCATCTATCCAAACGGCTCTCGGAGGGAGAGCTTTGCGGATGAAGCACGGTCTTCCGATACGTTGCACGAAGATGATCCTTCGTCGTCTGCTGCCGCTCAAGTGGCATCCGACCCCGTACCTCCTGCTACACTCTCCCCTGACTTGGAATGTCCTTCCGGAGAAATCCCGCATCCAAGAGAGCCTGGATGTATTCCCGATAACCACTCTCACGAGGAAGGACCAATACTACCTCCCGACTACCGCGAAAATACTTCCAATCAGGCAGCCGACTCCATTCAACTCTTGAATCCCACGGCGGGTGCCTTGCCATCCTCGCACACGACAACCACATTCCCGAGCGACAATCGTGTCTCGACCGCGCATATTGCTACCGATGACAAGAACCTTCTAGCGCGCATGGCTTCTTTGGCCAGCGCGCCGCCTGTTGACGATCCCCCTTCCGGAGAAGTTCCCTCCCATGGCGTAAGGTTTGGACCCGGCCCGTCTGTGCCAGTTATCGAGGAGTTGGAAGCAGCTCCTGTTGCGGAGTTGGAGTCTATGGAGAGAGACAACGGGAAAGGCCCCGCGGTCGTTTGGAGCAATAACCTCGCACCACCGTCGTCTTCCATGCAGCCCTCGCTGACTGCCTCTTTGCCCGTACCAACCTATTCAAGGGAACCCTCACCGCACCCTCCAATGTTCCCTGCTCCACCATCCAAGGCGCAGCTCGCTGCTCCAGGATTCTATGAGTATCCTTCGACCTTCGAGCACGACGCGCTTGAGCACGACTTCCAGGCCTCGGCGCTTTCATTTGCGCCTAGCGCCCCGGAGGATGACAGTGCTCTCGACTTGGGCGCACTGCCTTGTGCCCCGCCTCTAATCGATGAAGAGGACGAGGTCCAGCTTGGTCTTGTTCCTTCTGCGCCACCGCTGCCAGCGGAAGATTCGGAAGGCTCAAGTACCGATGCGGCGTCTTCCCCTCGTCGTTCATCTTATGCTCACCATGCACATACTTCATCTCTGCCGACTGAGCGGACTTTCTACAGTCCACCGGACTATCTACCGTAGTTCTACTGTACCTTCTTCATGGGCCGGATAATTTTGCTGCTCTTACTTATTGCGTATCATGAGCTTTGCTGCTTTGCTTTGTAGCTATCGAGTCTGACAGTATGATTGGATGAATCTGAAAGTACGCAAATGTACAAATACCGCTAATACCCTGTCAGAAGGCTAAATGACTATCCCGATCCGAAGAACTGGAAGGTTATACGATGAAAACATTCGCCGCCGGAACGAGTACTTCGAAAATGTGGAAGTCTGCGAAATGAGTTGCGAAAAAAGCGTCATCGGTGACACACTTACCAGGGCTTATGCACGTTTGTTATCGTAGAGCGGCAAGTATACTGGGTCAACAAGGTCGGCTTGGACCGGGCTTGGCTTCTCGTCTAACATGTCTGACAGTTGCGCCGGAGGCAGAATGTGGCGGGACAGTCGACGAGAGGGGCTGGCCCTCCCGGAAACACCCCATGCATTCGTGGCAAGCGACGCCACAAGAGTATCGCCTACGACGAGCTGCCGTTCGAGGTGTGCGCCACGACGACCATTGCGCCATTCCGCCGTCAGGGACGCCGTCCTGGCTTTCTTGGCGCCACTCCTATTGCCATCATGGTCTTCCTTCGGGATCAAAGGCTGAGCTGACGTCGACTGTACCCTCCGGTGCCTCGAGATCAGATCAACGCCCGGAACGCGGGCATCTTCCTCGCCATGTGAGCTAGGGCGAGCACGCAATGTTTCCCCGAGAGGCTCCGTGTGCATGCGGACACGGATGTCAGGCGACGGCACCTCGAGCTTCTCCGAGGTGAGTTTCGGTGTGAGCCCTTTCTTTACGACTTGTATTACTTTGACCTTTTTGCCATGCGTGGGATGCAGTAGGCCGGGAGAGCAGGAAAATGATATGGGAGTGAGCATTTTCTCGCCCGCGCGTGGTTTTACCGCGCTATCGTCGACACGATATTCAAATCGCCAGTTTAACTTCAGAGGCTGGCGCAGGGAAACCAGATGCGTAGCAGTCGCATTCGAGTCGAAGCTGTCGGTCCCAGAGACAGAATAGATGCCGTTCTCCTTAATCACAAGCGACGCCTGGCGTGAGAGATAATCGCGACTGTCGTCACCAGCTAGCGTGAGTTTCCTGAGAACTGGCTGAGGCTCCAGAGCTCCGTGATGAAATACAAAGGTCTGAGTTTCAGCAGGGCAGAATTCAGCAGATCCATTCGTTAGCGCGTCGACCAGAGAGACGTCCTGGAGCTGGGAAGGGGTTCTATAACCGGATAGCTTGAAAATCGGCCTGACCAGGCGGAAGCCCTCCTGATCAATCCAGAGTTCGAGGCGAACGTTCTGCATCCACGATAGCACAGGGGGAAGTCCGGGTGTTGTCGCATTGAGTTCTGCAGGAGAACTGACCGGAGGACCAATGAGAACCGAAACGTTCGACCGAGATGACCGATTGCTTCTCGCGGAGCGTGCGGAACGACCAGAATGCGCGGACTCAGTAGAGCTTGTCGTGGCAGTCGAGCGGGTACGGATCCGAGGCCCGCCACGAGTGAGAACGGTGCCGGACAAGGGACTACTGGGCTGGCTGATTACCGGGCGAAAAGTTGGCGTGCGTGAGTGCCCCAGCTCTGGGGACCTGAAAGTGCTAGCCGGAAAATCAACTGGACCCACGGACGTGGGGGTCGCGGACCCGGTCGGTTGTCGGTGCCTGGACGCATACAGTTGGGCCTCCGTGACTAAGCTTGCGGACACGGCGGGAGACGCGGCAGACCCCGCCGCGAAAACTATGGTAGACAAAGATGCACCGATGGAGGGTGAGCGGCGACATGTATCGGGAAGGTTCAGAGTATCCGAGGATTGGGAAGGGGTCGTCCACGCGGGGCTGTTGGACGTGGATCGGGGTGAGCCCGGGAGAGACCCAGAGTCTGAGGTTTTCTTCTTCTTCGGCGAGCGATATGTGGATAAGTTGAAGCGGCTCGTGCCCGAGCTCATGCGATAGTGATAGCGTGTGCGCTCTGCCCGAGGTGACAAATACTGAGAACTATTCGTGGGTGTGATATAGTTCTGAATCGCGAGTATTGGTACTGAAGCTATCGCGACCGCTCAGGCGAGCATCCTTAGCGTCTTGTGCATCCAGGACGTGGTGGCGCATCCGAAGGTTCCCATGGTCCCCGTGCTGATGCTCGATGTAGGCAGCCTCCTAGAGGTTGGACTGAAGCCGAGCGCATCAGCAGCAGCGTCTGAGTCTCCAGAGTCGAGAAAAATTGGGATCTCCCCTGAGCTCGCCAAAGTCGCGAGAAAGTCGCTGCCGAACGAGGGTGATGGACTTGGTGGCGAGAGGGATTCAAGCGCTTTGAGGACCTCCCAGTTTCTGGGCTTTCTCGCTGGAGACTGTAAAGTCGTGTCGGGATCGAGGTGTGCATCCATAGTCTCAGTGCTGCTCCTCGAAACAAAGTCGACGGCGAAAGGCTTGTAGGGAGAGATGCGAACGCGAACACGGACTCAGTGACTAGTGACGCGTGACAAGCGCGTATGAGTATACGCGCGTCATCGAGCGCCCAAGGCCGAACTCGGTGATATTTCCGAAGCGTGTCCAGCTCACGACTTTGCCTCGCTCCCCTGTCCCCTCTCGGCCTGCTACCTACCACGGTCTATGCTCAAAAAATTCTAGGAGGACGAGCGTAACAGTACGGAACCATGGCCACGAATCTCATTGGCGTGCCGGGCATGCAGACCCTGCGCTTCAGGCGTCCGCAGAACCAGCAGCAGGCAGAGGGCAGCGCAGTCCCCGAGGTCCAGAAACCCAAGAACAGGCACTCTGGTATCCTGCAGGATCAACTGCGCAGGTAAGTCAATCCGAGCTCGTCTCACCTTCCTATCATAACGCACAACCTATGCAGGTCACAGAAAGCTCCGTGGAATCCGAGTAGATCGGTGGCTTTCAGGGCGTACCTCCTTGTGCGCGTGATGGCAGCAATGTATGTTAACCTGAACGATTGTGATGAAGGTGAGCAGCAATATGCACGTATAGAGTCTCTCAGCTGATCCATACATCAAGTCTTCAATTTTTGGGAGCCTCTGCACTATTTGGATCGCGGGCACGGTTTCCAGACATGGGAGACATCCCCTGTCTACGCTATCCGGAGCTGGGCATACATCTTGCTTCATTATCTTCCGACCAGGATTCCATTATTTATGTACGGTCCCGAGAAGGTGAGCACCCGCTTACAAAGCCGAAGGTGCCACATTAACAATGGCCACCTAGCGTCCCGCCTTCTTTGCTGTCCGCCTCGTTCTGGCTCTCGCATGCGCCCTATGTGAAGCCTTCTTGTATAGGAGAATCGCCGACTACGTCAACTACAGAGTTGGGCGGTACTTCTTCTTTGCCACGTTGTTCTCTGCCGGAATCTGGAACGCATCGGTCTGTGAGTACTCGACATGGATAATCCCTCGACTATATGTTCACATTTCCTCAGCTTTTCTGCCTTCGTCATTTGCCATGTACGCCAATGCCATCGCGTTCGGCTTTACCCTCGACCACGCCAACAGCAAGAACTTCCGCCGCACCTTATTCGCCACCCTAGCGTTTGCCGTAGGTGCCATCGTAGGCTGGCCATTCGCAGCGGCTGTTGGCATACCCTTCGTATTCGAGGAACTGTATTTGTATGGAACGGACAGGGTAGCTCCCAGGGAACGCCTGCTCTGGAGAATCTCGCGGTGGAAGCGTATGGCACTCTGCATTGCTGTTGCTGCGCTACTCCTCGTATGTGCCTTCCATCGTGCGTTCATGCCATTATTCATATCGTGCATGTCAGATCCCCGTCGTCGCTGTGGATACGGTCTTCTATGGCAAACTCGCAATCGTGCCGTGGAACATCATCAAGTACAACATCTTCCCTGAAGGCGAGCGCGGACCTGACCTCTACGGCACGGAATCCGTGTACTGGTACCTCCACAACTTACTACTCAACCTCAACGTCATGCTTCCCCTCGCCCTCGCCTCGCTTCCTGCTCTCGCCATCACCTACCGTGTTGAGTATAAGCGTCTCGGAGAGCGTGCTGGCCCAGAAAGCACCTCCCACTACACAGAGATGGCCGTGAGACTCGCCCCGATGTACCTTTGGTTCGCGATTATGTTCGCTCAGCCCCACAAGGAGGAGCGTTTCATGTACCCGGTCTACCCCTTGATCTACTTCAACGCCGCTGTGACGATCTACCTCGTGCGCGGATGGATGGAGGTGGCTTACGTCAAGATCACGAAGTCGCCTTACAGGGTATGTCCATCCTTTGTTCCGACTTCGGGCATGTCACTGACATTTTCTTCAGGCGTCCACTGCTGTGATCTTCAGCCGATTCACACTGTCGGTCGTCACGGCCGCCATGGTTATCTCCGTCTCGCGTGTGCTCGCCCAATGGAAATACTACCACGCGCCCCAGAAGGTCATGTACCAGTTCGACCAGTATGAGATCCCGAACATCCTGAACAGGACCGGTTACGTCCACCTTCCTCCGCCCCCTGAGGATGGCCGCTATCGCATTCCCGAGAAGGAGGAAGACGAGCCTCGCGTAGACTACGACCTCATCTTCCCCTTCAACTTGACGCTGTGCGTGGGCAAGGAATGGCATCGTTTCCCGGGGCACTACCTCGTGCCTGACGGTGTACGTGTCGAGTGGATCAAGAGCGAATTCGATGGGATGCTTCCGGGACATTTCAAGCCGACGCCGCGCTGGGGTGGGCTGATGTCGCGGCTCCCTGGCACCCAAAGCATCCCTCATGGTCTCAACGACTTGAACAGGGAAGAGCCATCATTCTACGTAGGCGGACATCTCATTCCCGGTGGACCTGAGCTAACGTCTTTGCTAGGTTGACGTCGACACGTGCGACTACCTCATGGACTCTGACTTCCCTCTGCACCCTGTGTCGAGTGCTCTCGAGCCGCGGTACGCCGTCGACAGCGACACCTGGGAGCGCGTGTACTGCACGCCTTCTTGGACGCGCGGCACTCGTCGCTGCTCACGCGTGCGTTGTGGATGCCTGGCCAGCGGTGGGACGCGCTGAACGAATACGGCGACTATTGCCTGCTCAGGCACAGGGCGAACATGGAGCGGAAGGAGCAGGCGTTGGCCGTACGCAAAAACTGATATGCGCTATACTCTTACTATAATGTTGCAAAGCGGGCTAATGACACGACGAGTAATCACGATAAAGGGCGTGTGGCGTGGATTCAAGCGAACACGGAGAAAGTCTTTTTGTGTCCTATCGGGGTTGGACCGAGGAGATGAAATTGCCGGGCTCGCTCCAGCTTTGGATGCCGCTGTGCCTGCGTGGCGTGCGTGCATACCGGTGTCTTTTCCCTGCAATTGTACGGCGCGATGCGACCTCGGTGAGTACGGAGATGCTAGCTGACCTCTGCGTGTCCTGTACAGACGACGGCTGGCAGCACTGTCTGGGGGGCTTGGTCGCCGGCCGGCGAGCTGGCGGACAACGGGTCCGCGGAGAGGACGTGCGGCGGTTTTGCGGGGAAGGCGAAGAACTCCACCGCGTGTCCCGCTGGCCGAGGATGGCAGTCCACCTCCCAGTCCGGCACCGTGCTGCCCAAATCGGGACGTGTCGTTTGACGTGTGCTGGGGTCGCTCGCCTTCCAGGCATTTCCTGCGGCCGTTTCGACACCTTTAAAAATGCGCTCCACCAAATCCGAGCTCGAATCGACGGGGCTCGCCGTTCGTCTTCTTCTCCTCTTCTCCGCTCGTGCGAGAAACCCCCCGTCGCTCGTCTTGCCTCAACCACCACCTCCCTCTCTCCCTCCCTCCACCTCGTCCGACGGCGACGACCACCTCTTCTCCTTTAACCTTCCGTTGTAGCCGACGCGCGCGTCGCCGACAGTATTCAACATGCCCGACACCCTAGAAGAGTCGCGGCATTTCATCTTCGTGTATGTTCGTCTTTCTAGCCCGAGTCTTTGCACACGCTGAACCCCCGCCCACAGGACGCAAGTGCATTTTTGCGGTGAGTGTTCTCGATGTCGTCGCGAAAGTTAAGCTCACGGGCTCGTGTGGAAACCGCAAGCCATGTGTGAGTTCGCCGCACCGTCACTCTGCCAGGCGCGTACTGACTCTCCGTAGACGCCGTTGTCGTCTGGGACTGGGCGCTGAGTTTGCCAAGGGAGTGGCGCTTTGTACGTCTGCAGTCATTTTCGTCGAGAACGCGACGCCTGACAGTGCACGCAGGTATGGAAAACTCGTTGGACGCCGGTAAAGGTTGCGTACCTGTTCTGTCGGTGGGTGGTCGAGATTAAAAACCGATATCTCGCGGTCACTCATACCCGGACTGCAGCTATTGGGTCATTGTCGTCGTCCCGTACCTCCTTTGGGCGTTCTGCACCGATCACAGTCAGGCGGAATGCGAGCGTGTGTTCAGGGTATGCCCCACCTCTTACAGAGCAATTCTTCCATGCTAATCGAATATTAGATACCCGTCGCCCTCGCGATATGGAATCAAGTCAGCGCCGAGGTCATCCTGCTCATCCGCACCTATGCCTTCTTCAACAGGAACAACTATGTTCTTGCCCTCTTGGTCTCCGCTCTAGCCGGCGTGGTGGCATATCAACTTTACGTGGATACCTCGCAGATGCTCCGTTAGCTTCTTTCTTCTGCTGCTTAACTTCCGTTTAACTAATTCCTACGTGCAGTGCTACCTTTTGTGACGCCTCCTTACGTGAGTTGTCCGGTTTTAGACCTCGCATACAACTAACTGTGGTCACCCAGACCACTGGACCTTGTTTTCCGATGTCTAAGCCGCATTCGGCCCACCTACTAGGTATCTGTTACCTTTCAAGTACCTGTGTTTTGTGTGCTAACTGCATTGCGCACTAGGATTCTTCGTACGTGTCTGCATCGCGATAGCGACGACTGTCACTCACTCCAGACTAGATTGCCCCGCTTCTGTACGACACGATGGTCACAGCGATGACGGTTCTGAAGGCCGTCACGATCCGCCGTCGTAGTGGTGCCGCAAGCAGTCGGCTTATTCAGACGTTCTTGCGCGAGGGTAAGCATACGGTTGTTCATGTATAGTCGTTGCTAATTGCGCGGGGTATAGGTGTATTTTACTATATCCTGATCTCCATCGCGAACCTTGTGAGTACGGAGGAAAATGGTTCATTATTGACATGCTGAATAGCCGCAGATCAACGGGATATTCTACCTTCAGTGAGTAGCGACTTGCGTTCATCTGCTCTTGGTACTGAACACCATCGCGTAGGCCGCGCCAGTCGATCTCTGCTATCTGCATCCCGCTGAGCGTCATGCTTTCTCCCGTCCTCGCTTGCCGCCTCATTTTGGATCTTCGCGAACGTGGCTCGGAAACTGTCGCGCAGTCAACTGGGACGATGGCTTTCACAGCGGGTCCTACAGCTTCTCAGAAGTCAAGCCCTGAATCACCGTTTTCTGGATTTGGCTTCGGAGGCATGCGTAGCTCTAACTCTCGAGTCATCATGCGGCCGCAGGGTGTCGTCCTGAGCACCATGGGGAGCATCCCTGCAGAAGGGATGGCTAGCGCTAGCGGGTTGGAGCTCGACAACTTGGAGGATCTCGAAGTCGCAAAGAATAGTGACCTCGAGAGCGCCTTCCACGAAGATGACCACCTGAGAAGTGCGATCACAGGAATCAGGATCGACGTGGAGAAGACAACAATGTAGACGGTAGGCACTTCTGCAATGGCGCGCAAATGTAGCTGACATGTTGTGTAGTACTGTTTACGAACCAACATCCCCTCAACGGCATAACCTGTACCAGTACTGACAGGCCCGAGACAGGTCTCGCGCTCTGCACTGTTGGGTGTTCACGATACGTTTCGCTGTTGTCTCTCTAGTTTAAACCTGCATTTTAGTAGAGTCTTGTTCTTTTGTTTGTAACGCATGATATCGGTAGTAATAGCAATGTCACCATCTAGCTCAGGAAATGTTCGGAGACTTCGTGCTCTTTGGCGTCGCGAACTCACAAAACCCGCGCAATATAGCCAAACAAGCCCAACATGGTCCGTGCGCAGGGCGCCAAGCGCTCGAGACGGTATATAATCCTGGCCCTGCCCGTTCGAAATCCTTACCACTCTGGCCTTTTGGCTTAGATCAAGTGTAGTATCTGTTCTTAATAGTTTAACCACTATTATGAGGGCACCGCCCTCATTATTGGTTATCAAATTTTTGCCGCCCTTGTCCCCCGAGCTCTGCTTGCAACCGGGGGCGTGATGACCTTGCCACTGCAGTACCGGCTTGCGCGATACCTTTTTTGGGTCTCTTCCTCTCTTTCTTTTTGTCTTGTTTTCTGGTGACCTCCAATTGGAGGATTGTCTGGGCAGGGCAAATGGATTGGGACTGGTTGTGGTTTTGGCTGTTGAGACTTTGAGACTTTGTGGCGCTGAACGCCTTGCGAAGGGATGGATAATCTCATTGTTCAAGGCCTTTGTATCTGCACACTTGTTGGCATATCATAGATCATATGTAGATAAGCACCGCTCGTACAGTTTGTTGACTGTGGCCACTGTACAGCATAGATCAAAGTCTGACCATCATGGGCAAAGGGCTGATGAAGTGCCCCATACCCCAGATCATTGTACAGAACCTCAAGGAACGCGACAAGCTGTCTGTCGCGTAGGGACATGGTATTGCATAGTGTGCATGTTAGAGTATACGAAGACATCAAAGTACAGTACCGAGAGTAGAAATACATGGTTGAACACAATACATCCGAGGAACATTACGCGCCGAAGCCGTAGAGAGTGCGGCCCGACCGCTTGAGAGCATACACAACATCGAGGGCCGTAACAGTTTTCCTGCATACCTGTGAGCAGATGATACTGAGAGCAAGAAGATTCCGCATACCTCTTCGCGTGCTCAGTGTAGGTGACAGAGTCACGGATGACGTTCTCCAAGAAGATCTTGAGGACACCACGGGTCTCCTCGTAGATGAGGCCGGAGATACGCTTGACACCACCACGACGAGCAAGACGACGGATAGCCTAGGACGCATGTTAAGACGAGGTTCGTCAAGAGTCGTGTGTGCGACTCACAGGCTTAGTGATACCCTGGATGTTGTCGCGAAGGATCTTGCGGTGACGCTTGGCGCCGCCCTTGCCGAGACCCTGTTGTCGACGTCGACGACGATGAGCACGCTACGTAGGCAACGACGACCGTCAAAGAACACGCACCTTGCCGCCCTTGCCGCGTCCAGACATGATTTACTAGTGTTGTTGTGGTTGGGTGGTGGTGGAGTGTGCTAATGTGCTTCGGCGAGCGAAAGTACTCGAGCGAAGGTGTCCGAGAGGGAGAAGATGGTGGTTGCGAATGAAGAGTCGTCGAGGCCTCTCGCGTCAATATAACAGTCAACGGACGCGTGTGGTCCTGTTTGTCCCAATAAACGCTGGTCATGTGACACGCGGTAGCGCATCTGGTGATAGGCGCCTACATTGGGCAGAGGTGTCCTGTCCCGGTCCGTTCACTGTCGACGACTTCTCCTCAGCTTGTACATTACTTAGCCATGTCAATCACACACATTACCTCGCTAGCGCAGCTGAACGGTATACTGTCTAAGGACAAGAACAAGCTCTCTGTCATCGACTTTCATGCAACATGGTGCGCAGGGCGTGAGTCGCATGTAGCAGTGTGTCCAGGCTGATGCATCCGTCGCAGGTGTGGGCCATGCCACATGATTGCTCCGACCTTTGAGGCTCTTGCCAAGCAGTACCCGAATGTTAATTTCCTGAAGTGCGACGTGGATGCCGCAAGGGATGTTGCCGGGCAGTACAAGGTTGCCGCAATGTGCGTACTCGCGTGTTATGCGTTGCCCTCGGTCGTTCGCTCAATGGCAGTCTGCAGGCCGACGTTCATTTTCCTCAAGGAAGTACACAGGTAGACCAGGTCCGAGGGGCAAACAAAGCGTACGTGCGGCGTTCGCTCTTGTACCGCGCGACACTCATGGGAATAGCGCGCTGGAGGCTACTGTCCGCAAGCATGCATCAGGCTCGTCCTCCACTTCCGCGTTCACAGGCAAGGGCCAGACTCTTGGTGGCTCCTCAGCTCCGTCCACCCTTGAACTGCCCGGCGTCGGCTGGTTCAGCAACCTCGATCCTCAGGCGAAGGTCTTGCTTGGCTTGCTTGGTGCTTACTTTGTCTTCTGGATGCTTAGCTAAATGTTGGAATACCCCATGTCTAGACTTGTACCTGTATATTACTATTGTACCGCTCTGTTGCTGTTTGCCACGAAAATGCATGCGGCCCTGGCGTGGAAGCAGACACCCTCGAAGCGATGACGGCCTGTGGGCGCTTTTTCAACCTCTGCGATCATGTGCTTGAGCGCGTTCATTGTCCGCCGAACTTGCCCTCCACGTCCATCAACCTCCCGTCTACGACCTGTTCATGCCCCTCCTCAACGAACACCTGTGCTTTTAACGACATCAAACGTCTAGATTCTTCTGACACGGTGCTCGTTTGCTTGACTGCAAACCGTCATGTCGAAAGCACCAACCACGCCGCATCCGCCGCCACGGATAGCTGAAAAGTACATCGACATTCCTGCGCAAAGACTCTACGCGTTGAGTATTGGAGCTCTTCTACAGGTATGTAGGGCCAGTCTGGACGCTTTCCAAGTCGCGTTCATATAGTCGCTGCAGACGCGACGGTGCTGGTTTCGCGGACGTGTACTGACCAGTTGCTTCGCATAGGCTATCAAAATTTTCGACTTCTTTCGCTATCTATTCAGCGAGGGTCAGCAAGCAAGATATACCTTCAAGTGGTTAATATGGGACTTCATTTATTGCTCAACTCTGTCCTCATTGCGGATACCAAGACTCAACTACGCGAAGTCTGTGGTCTTGCTCCAAATTGCGATACTCTGGTTACTCGATGGCTTCCTTTTTGGCGGTATTCATGTGAATCTTGGTGTGGGAGATATCCAGGCTGTTATGCCGCAGATATTTACAGGCGGTGAGTGGCACTACGTTCCAAACGAATGCGTATTTTTATGTTCATACTGCTTGACGTGTAGGCCACCAAGGAGAAGTTGCCTCAACCGCCCCCCTATTCAGTTTGTCTGAAGTGCTTCCCGCTTTGGGGCTAGGAAGTCTTGTCGGCACCGGAGGGCGCGACTCGCACCTGCTTGGCCAACATACCGTCCGCATGTCCCCGATCAGTACCGCGAAGCTCAATCCCTACGGGCAGACCTTCTGTCTTATTCCGGGTCAAAGCATTCTCGTTCCCGTCCTCCTCAACAACACGAATCCTGTGAACCTCAAGTACACGCTCACGCCCCTAGGTTACGTCGAGGACGCGTCCGGAGAGCAGGAGAAGACCAAGAGTGCTGTCAGCAAGGTTGAGAAGTTCGAGTTGAGTTCCAAAGACCTGAAGGCTATCGAGCACTCCCGACAAGAGTCGTTGCAGCTTGCGCGTTCTGCGGCTTCTGCAAAGCGTGATGCCGATGAAGAATACGACGAGTACGATGACGACGACGACGAAGAGTACACGCCTACCCACGGTTCTCCGGCTCTCCAAAAGAGTCAGTCCCTGGTCCACATCCGCGTCACGAAACCTGGTGCTCTACGGTTAGAAGATGTTCTTGACGCGTCTGGCGTCGAGGCTCGTCTGATTTACCCTACCGACATCCCCATCGTTCCGTGTCCTACTGCTGCGTTCGCGGAACAAAACGTCATCCAGCACGGCGACAATATGCGCTGCGCGTCTCCTGGACTGAAGAGCGGTGCAGGAGAGGAGCTGGAGCTCAAGATTGACGTCTACGGTGTTCCTCCGCTCAGCTTGAAGTGGCATCGTGAGATCAATGGGAAGTTCGAGCCCTTCATGGTCGAGGGCATCGAAGGGGAGGATTTCCATACTCATCGCTCCAACGGCGACAAATGGCGACTTGCCGGTTCAGGGCGCAGGGCACCACAGCAACTAAGTGTTCCGCTCACAGTCAACCTCGACTCCCTTGGCCGGCATTCATACGTCCTGGAGTCCGTCTCTGACGCGTTAGGCAATGTCATGCATGCAGGTGCCCATGTCGGTCCCACGGGCGTACCCCATCGCAATCTCACAACCCGCTCTATTGACGTCCTCCGCCGACCCAGCGTGTCATTCAAGCACTGCGGTGTTGGCCAACCTGCTTCGCTTCTCATCGGCTCGGAGACGTCACTGACGCTTGCTATGAAGGATTCTGACGCGCTGGACGCACCTTGGGACGTAGACGTGAATTTCAAGCCCCTCGCGGATGAGGATGTCTCTAAGTCGTACAAGAAGCTGAAGCCATGGACCAAGACAATCACCTCTCCTGGCGGGCGCAAGGAGTTCAGCCTGCAGGCTAGCGCACCTGGAGAGTACTCTATCACAAACGTGAAGGGCAAGTACTGCGAGGGTGATGTCCTGAGCCCTGACACTTGCAAAGTCGTCGAGCGGCCAGTCCCCACAGCCGAAATTGAATGGAAGAAAATCCACGAATGGTTAGTTTCAATCTTGCCTGTGACCACGTTCAGTATACTCATAACTCCGCAGCTCTGGAGACACTGGAGTGTCAGCATCGCTTGTTCTACACGGTACCCCGCCCTTCCAGGTTTACTACACTCAGCGGAAGGACAAGGCCACGTTAAGGAGGAATCAAGGACCTTCTCATCTTCCCGCGGCGAGCTTACTATCCAGCCCGAGGAAAGCGGACACTACACCTTTACGTTCACGCATCTCAGCGACCAGAACTATAGGAAGGTCGAACTCAAAGGCCCTAGCATCGACCAGATTGTGCACCCGCCCGCGTCAGCGGACTTCGCACACAACGTTGCTGGCATGCGCGGTCGCAAGAAGATCAGCAGCTGCTCCGGCAGTGTCGTCGATGTGGATGTTGACCTCAAAGTAAGCTCGCTCCTTATTGTCTGACTGTAGTTCCGTAGGCTTATTTTCCGTTTCTCTCTCTAGGGTACCGGTCCATGGAACCTGGATGTACAAGTAGTGGGACCCAAGGGCTCAGAGATCATCCATGTGCCCAAGATTACAACCTCGCGGAAGAGGATTCAGGTCCCAATTCCGCCTGTCATCGACAGAGATGGCGGTACCTTCGAAATCGACCTTGGTAAGGTTACCTTTGTTCATAGCGATGGCGTATACTGACCGACTCCAACAGCGAGCGTCGAGGATGCGTACGGATGCAAGCGATCCATCTCGGTTCCTGGAGTTGTTGTCAACGTCCGCCGCGTGAAGGTTTGCACCCGTATATGTCTCGCCATCATTAGACCTGTACTTACGGGCTCCCTAGCCTACGGCCAAATTCTACGGCCCTGGCAACAAGCGACAAGTCACAATCCTGGAGGGCGAGAAAGCCACCCTTCCGCTTCGCCTCACCGGCGATGGACCATGGCGTCTGAAGTATCGTCGTGCCGAGGCACCTCATCAAGTATTCACTGCCACTTTGTCTACGCCTAACGACGAGCTACGCGTGACTGAAAAGGGACTCTACGAACTCCTCGAGGTCTGGGACTCGCAGTGCCCAGGAGAAATCAATGCAGATGCCGCCAACTACGCGGTTGACTGGGTGCCTCGACCGATCGCAAGGCTCTCTCCTGAAGTGCAAGCCACCTACGAGCCATACAATGGCTCGCACATCCTGCCGCCGGTCTGCCAAGGGATTCCGGACCATGTGGATTTGGATCTAACCGGCAAGTAGATGAGAATTGCTCTACACATAGCACGCTGACAAGCACTATTCAGGACGCCCGCCATTCCAGATTATGTATAACGTCGCAAGGGATGATGCAAGTGGTGGCACAAAGATCCTGGATCAGCCGACGTTCAGCAGCATCCAGCCAAGGACGCGCTTCCAGCTTCACACTGACGAGGCTGCCCGCATTTACTACGAGGTCAAGCAGATCGGAGATGCGGCATACCCTCTGTCCAAGCACAAGGAGGCGATTATCCCGCGCTCTCAGCGCTTGGTCTTCGAGCAGCAAGTGCTCACACGTCCTTCCGCTCGTTTCAAAAATCAGAATCGCGTCACATACTGCATGGGTGACGCGCTGACGCCTCACGATCTGCATAATGGAGATGGGTCGATCCAACTCTCCGGCACACCGCCGTTCCGTGTGCAGCTGTCGATCAAGAATCTCGCTGCCAGCGACATATACCATGAGACAGTGATCCTGGACGAGCCTACGTGGAAGTTGAACGTTCCCGCGTACACCTTCAAGTCCATCGGCCCGCACGTTGTTACGATCGAGTCTGTGCAAGACGCCTCTGGATGCGCACAAGCCGCGCCAGATCCCATGTCTCGCAGCATTTGGCTGGATGTTGCGGAAACTGCAGCCATCGTTCCCTTCGACAGAAAGGAACACTACTGCGTTGGTGACGTTTCGCGATTCCAGCTCGAGGGCACACCTCCATGGACCATCGGGTAAGTCGACACCACACCAGCTCGAGAGACCGAACTAACCAATAAACAGATACAAGGTTAATGGCAAAGCGTACACGCAGGAGGCGAGGGTATCGCCGTTCTCGTTCATCCAGGAGCAGCCTGGCGAGTTCACTATCACGTCCATTGCGCATCAACAAAAGATGTGCAAAACCGCAGTGACGGATTTGCGCTATCAGGTGCACCAGCTTCCCGCAGCGCAGGTTGGTCACGGCAAGCGCATCGTGCAAGACATTCACGAGGGTGCGTATTGCGTTCGACGGGTCGTCGTGCGATTGCAAACTCAACGATCTTGTGCAGGTGACCAAGCGGAGATCGTCTTTACGCTCATCGGAGAGCCTCCATTCACTTTCACCTACCAGCGTGCCGAGCTGACGAACAAGAAGGGTCAACAAGGCAAGATCCTCGAGACCCACACTGTCTCGGGCGTCACAACGAACGAGTATTCGATCTTCTCTGCTCTGGAGGGTACCTGGACGGTTACGTTTATCTCGGACAAGTACTGTCGCTATCCGCCCGCACAGGATGGTACGCTAGAAAAATCAAGACGATGATTCTCGGGAGTACATGCAAAGCTTTGTGAATAGGCATTGTTGACTTTCGTAGTGTAGATATGTAGCTTTAGTATATTGCATTAAACAATGTTTAACTCTCTCCGCCTTCAGGTGACTGCTCAGCATTATCTGGACGGTATCCATACATGAGAAGGATACTCATCAATGCTTCATCTCCACGTTTCCTGCTTGGCTGATTAACTTCAGATGCGAGAGCGTAGCGGCGCATCGGACGGGGGCTTTTCGAGTTTATCGTCCTTCGACAGGTATTGCCCTATAATTACTACTCGAATATTTTACTTTACATGGGAGCGATCTATACCTGGGCAGAGGAGATGTAGAACCACTTGGAAACTGGGAGCAGACATCAGCAAGTAGCCGCAGTCGATGTGAAATGGAACTTACTGGCAGGGTCGATGGGAGCAGGTGGCTTCCTGGAGTCGGGGGGAATGCTCTGGTACGCAGGGTCGCTCTTCGTGGTGTAACCAGGAGTGCCCTGGAGGGTGGTGTTGAGGCTGAAAGAGCATAAGCTTTGGCTCAAGATGAGGAATAATGTGCACATACATCGAGAGATCGTAGGAGGCAGTCTTGGCCGGGCTCTCGCCGGAGACGAGCTTGCGCCATGCCTCGTGGCACTCGTGGATGATCTCGGTGGCGTACTTCTTGTTCTTCGCCTCACCAGAGAACGCGAACTGGTTCTCAGGCTTGCCATCGGGGATCTTGTAGATGCTGAGGGATCGCTCCAGTCAATACTAGAGCAAGAGCTGTGCCGCGGAGTGTAGACGCACCGGAACCACTCGTTCGTCGCACGAATGAGACCGGGGAGGTTGTTCTCGACGTCCTCAATGTCGTTCAGCTTGGACGCGAGGGGGTCGTTGACATCGACGACGATGACCTTCCAGTCGGTCTCGCCCTCGTCAAGGAGAGCCATGATACCGAGGACCTTGACCTGCTTGACCTGGCCGACGTAGCCGACCTGCTCACCGATCTCGCAGACATCGAGGGGATCGTTGTCACCCTTGGCCTTGGTCTCGGGTGGGTAGCCTGCGGGTCCTCCCAGGTCTGCCAGAGTGAAGCGGTCAGAGAGTCGGAAAATAACGGAAAATAGCGGAGTGGGCCTACCTGGGGGAAGGCACCGTAGTTCCAGATGTAGCCGTGGTGGGGGAAGCAGTTGCGGACGTAGCGCAGACGGCCCTTCTTGATGTCCTGCTTGATGGGGTTGAAGGCCTCCTCCTTGGAGATCTCCATCTTAGCGTTGGTCCAGCGGGGAACCTCGACGATCATGTTGAGGATGCCATTGTTCTGGTCGGCGAAGAGCGGGATGTCGTGGAAGGGAGAGACGACGGTATGGTCGGAGGACCTCTCGATGAAGACGCGGTGCTCTGCGTCGATGGATGAGCACGACCTCTTTCAGAGCATTGCCAGCAAATGAGGCTCACCGAGGGTGTTGGCAGCACCAACCTGGCGGGTGGTGTACTCTGCGAGGTGGTTCGTCAGTTCTTGTATCGTGTACGACGTGGAGGACGCGGACTCACGGTTGCTCATGATGGCAGATGCGTGGAGATGGCGGGACTGGAGAGAGAGGCGACGGAGGGCCGTTGAGAGACTCATTCGGTGTGACAGTTATAAAGCGTTCAGCACCACTTCTTGACGCGATAATCACCCCCCGATCGGATAATCTATGGCTCGTAAACCGTTCATTCCGGTTGGCTTCACCTCTTTACTATCCGTCGTTCACCAGGGCGTGCCACGTCTAGACTCATCTCGCTAGCAACCCATCGTCATTCGCAAAAATGCCAAAGTGTCTACCGTACAACTTGCGCCCTCAGACGCGTCACCGACGCGTCCTACGCGAGTCCGCCTTCCTTCAAGATCTCAGAACCCTCCTGCCTTGTCCGGCGGCTCACCCTGTGCGTTGAGAACTCGCCGTTGAAGTCCAAACGCAGTAACAGTCGTTCGACATGCCGACGGACCTCCTCGTCGCCCGCCAGTCCCTTCCCTCGCTTCGGCCGAATGAAAGTGTGGAATCCCGTCGTGTTCGCCGTGCTCATGTTGTACATCGTAGACTTGGATGCGTCGGTGCCCGCAGAAAACGGCTGCTGCGTCGTCGATAGCGATAGCTGTTCATAGAACGACTCGAGCATAGCATTCAGGGCCTATGAGCCGTGAGCGTTAGTAGGCTATACAAAGCCGCAATGCGAGATTCTTCTTACATCATTGACCTCCGCGACGATCCTCCTTCGTTCTTCCACCAGCTCGCCCACTCTCTCTCCCCTTGCGCCCAAACTGCCTTCAGACAATAGCTCCGGCAGGACATCTCCACCCCATCGCTCTACTTGCGCGACAAACTGTTCGCAAACTTCGAGGATTGAGCGAATGATAGCTGTCAAGGCAGGATTGGACAGGAGTGACCCAGTGATGAGCCGCTCGAGATAGGTGGCATGTATCTGGCGCAAGGTGGTAAAATCGAGATTCGCAGATTGCAGTGTCGAACTGGTGCTCTGGGAAGTCGGGAAAGTCGGCGCGGTAGCTGAGGGAGGAGCTGAACCCAGCGCCCCGTGTGACTGGCCTCCGGTCATTTGCCTGACAATTGCAGTAGATTTCCCCGCAAGCAGGGCCTTCAATCTGCGGAACTCGACGTCGACGACGTCTGTCATCACGTATCCCAGGAGGGTATCCATAAACCAGCTCATCTCACGCACGACACCCCAGCTACATCGCAGGAGCTCTTGCCGCGCTTGTAGGTCTTCGGCGGTGCCACCTTCGCCCAACCCGGTCCATCTCCGCCGCGCCCGTTGTGCATTCGAGAGCGCGGTCCAACATGAGTGCACGCGCGTGTGTGTTTTACGTAGGGAGGACAGATAAGCGAAGAGTGCGGCGTAGACCTGCAAGTCAGACGCATGCAGGAAAAGATCTAGTGGCCAGGATACGCGGTAGTTGAGGATGAGCGGTGTACCCAGTAGCAGATCGTCGAAGGTCGTATGATCCGGCGGATTGCTCAGGGAAGTCGAAATGTTCTTGACTGAGTGCCCAAACGATGGTAGCAAGGGACGGAGCGGGCCGGTTGGGAGCTGGAAGCTGAGACGCGACAGTGAGGCATCGTGCTGAGCACTAGTCCCGAGGGAAGCGCGAAGGAGAGCAAGGCGCAAATCTTGCTCCCTGATCATTGTGTTTGGCCCAGTCCTTCCGACAAGGCGAGAAACCTTGAGCCGTTCGATTTCGCGAATTAGTGACAATGCGAATTCGCCGTTACGCAGCAGGAAGTAGTTCGCTCTACGAAGGAGTTTTAATGGTAATCCAGACGTCTGGGAAGGAACTTACAAGGATTCTACGGCTTCATCCACGTCGGTCTGGGTGAGTACGTTGAGCCATAACCACTCGCTGACAGTAGTCCGGATGTCGGCGATGACCCTGTCAAACTCATAGCAATCCTGGGGAAGAACACTATCCAGCAGTTTGGTATTCTCCAAAGCTTGCTGTCGAGGGAACTGCTTCTCCCACTTGGCTGCCTTCACAGTTCCAATAGCACGACCGACGTAGGCGATAGACTCTGTGGACTGTGTTGAGACGCACTGGGGTATGACTCCTTCAGAAAGGATATAATCAGGAGATGCGAATGGATCGGTGGAAGTCACGGAGCCGTGTATCATGAAGGCTTGCAATTGGGCTATCCACACTCTCTGGACGGCTTCGGAAAGTCGCGAATAGATGGAAGCGACACGATGTACACCGGTATTTGAGCGCGCCAGAAGCAGATCAATCAGGGGTCCTGGTAGCCATTGGACCCTCGACTGCAGCTCCTCCATGAGAGACTCCAACGCGACCAGGGGAGCGTCCCATTCAGCGAATATGGCACGGATGGATGATAGTGGTACGAACGAGCCTGCAGCAACGAGGCTGCTGTCGCGCTTGAGTACCTTTGCTTCCGTGTCGACAACAAGACTCTCGTATTCTGTCCGCAGGATGTGGTTTAGCGTAGCGCATAGAGCCGAGATGTATCGGGAGGGTGAGCGTGCCAGGTCATGGGAGTTCTGCTTGATCCTCCGATATCTGTAGGCTATCTGACCTAGAGCCTCGAGGCATTGTTGTTCCCCGGGATGCAACAGCGACACGAAGTTGGGATGGACTTTGTCGTCGGAAGGGAACAGAGAAGACGAATGACCTGCGAGGACGAGGAGCACTTCTGCAATCATGGACGACTAGTCACGTCAACTGTCACTCTGTGAGTCGTTTGAGAGAGTCTACTCACCGCGTTCAACGCTCTGGGCGTGCTGGTCGTGGTCGCGGGTTAAGCGAGAGCGTCACGCGCGTAACGCGTCGCGGTGCAAGCGCGCTTGGTCGGGGACGCAGCTCCGGAGTGATGTACGCCGCTCTCAGCATAGCATTCACCCGTCGTTCTCACTCCCACTCATCTCGCTCTCCTCGTCGTTCACACAGCAACCATGAACATACACTCAGACGATGAGCTCTACTCGCCACCGCTACACAAGCCGGCGAAGTCGTCTATACCAAAGTCGTTTACCTTCGACGACGCCTTCACGGATACGCTGGACGACGACCTACCTTACGAGTTCTCTCCAGAGGCAATACGGAAGGAACTCGAGAAGAACCTCAGCAGCCATCTTTCTGCGGAATCTGGGTGGCCCACCGACCATGAGCTCGCGAACATTGCAGATAGGATGGGCTTCGCAGAGGATCCCGATGCGTCCGTCTCTAGCTTTGACATCGACAGTCACTATGACGCTAGACTGTCCCCGCCGACTCAGCAGCCTCCGTCTCCCGAGTCTCGGACTAACTCCCATACATCTGAACGGGATGTCTTCGACGAGATCGCTATCTCCACCGAGTTCTCTTCCGTGAGTCTGGAGTCTCCTCATCCTGACAAGGATCCGCAGGAAGAGGCCACGGCATGCCATGAGGAGTACGACTCTCCAAAGTCGAACGGCTCTGCTGTGCAGCTGGAAGCTTCAGAAGAGAGTACGGACCCTGTCGTTGTGAGGGAAACCACACCTCTCCCAGTCAGTGAACCGGAGCGTAGCCCTATGCCGCCAACGCCCCCTTCCCGCCATGAGCTCGAGGTCGATGCTACCGCAGTTCCTCTCCCTGTAACACCCCAGTCGGCAACCAGTTTCTCGTCTACCGCCTCTCTGCCAATGACGGCATCCACCTCGCTGCCCACGCCGAGCTCCGCCCAGTCCCATGCATCCAGTAGTAGCTTCGCAGCCAAGCACCGCGCCACCAAATCTGTCGGGCCAAGCATGCTCGACAAGGTCGTTAGCAAGACGCGTCCTAGTTTCCTTCCGCCCAAGCCCAAGGAGGAAGACAAGAAGCATATGGCGGACTGGGAGAGTATGATGAAGCGCAGTAGAGCAGCCGGTGAGTCTAGCGAAAGGCTCCATCTCGTCGCATATGTAATAGATAACCAATGCAGTCTTCTTACACGCTCGGTGTCCTTCACCTATACTGTGTTGACGTATTGCTCCTCTCTTCTGCTTTCCAGAGGAGAAACGACGGAAAGCTCTGCAAGAACGTCGCTTTGCGAGGGAGAGACGGATAGAAGAATCGCTCGTACATTGGGAACGAGAGATTGTCCCTGACTGGCGCGTCGTTTATAAGAAGCCAGCTCTTCGAAGATTGTGGTGGGAAGGAATACCGTCAAAGCTGCGTGCCACG
Organism: Phanerodontia chrysosporium; assembly: GCA_001910725.1. Lineage (NCBI taxonomy): Eukaryota > Fungi > Basidiomycota > Agaricomycetes > Polyporales > Phanerochaetaceae > Phanerodontia > Phanerodontia chrysosporium. Next base: position 745,408 of record MJGA01000003.1, read on the forward strand.
ATGTGGCAAAACGCCGTTGGGAACGATCTTGCCCTGAGCAAAGGTACGATCTGATCTTTGCGGGCCCACTTAGTGCTAAGACTTGTGAGACAGATGCATTCAAGGCGTGTATGTCGCGGGCGAATCGTGCACTCTCGGCTGGCAGCTTCCCGCAGCCAGTGCTCGACCTCATCGAGGAAGACATTGCTAGCACCCTTCCATCTCTGCATCTCTTTGCGCCGGGGCGAGGACCCTTGTATCAGGATCTTAAGGACATGCTCTGCGCCTGGGTCGTCGCCCGGTCTGACGAGGGTCTTGGCTATGTGAAGGGCGTAGCAAAGATCGCAGCCATGATTCTGCTAAATATGGCACCTTCTCCCGGTTTTATTGTCTTGAGGAACCTACTTGAACGCCACTGTCTGCGGTCCTTCTATGGAAGCGAAACATCCAAGGCCGATGTGAGTCTGTCCATGGCGTGCGGTCCGCACCCTGCGCTAACTATTCCTAGGTAGAAGCATATTATCGGTATGGCTTAACGTAAGAATCGAGACTTGTGCGCGACTGATACCTCAGCAATAGCATATTCGACACCTTGCTCGCTGATGGGATGCCTAAAAGTACGCCATTCTTTGGTTGGCACGAATACGATCTTGACGGTCAATTCATTAGTCTACTTCAACTTCAAGCAGCACCAGATCTCCCCGCAGCGTACCTCCCAGATTGGCTGATACCACTATTTCTGGACCACCTGCCGTTCGAGGCGTGTGCTCGTCTTTGGGACATTCTCCTTCTCGAGGGCGACTCATTCCTATTTCGAGCGTCACTGGCGATATTGGCGGTTCTGGAGCCTCGGCTGTTCTTCCCGGACAGAAAGGAATTATTGGAGCTTCTCAGGTTTGTCCAACGTCTCCCTTCTCGCGAGTTGTTGACGAAATCCTGCTGCGCAGAGGAGAAAACAAGGCAGCCCTCGAGGTTGCCAAACGTGATGCCAGGGTCCTCACCGGGGTGAAGTACGAAATCTACAACGTGGACGAAGAGACCCTGTGGGAACGCCTCGATGCGATGGAAGACTGGTGGCGGGAGAGCACTTGGACACGACTCATACAAAGAGAACTACCGGACTTGTAGCACCATGGATTGGAGACCTGGAGGGCCAGGCCTGATACCGTATATTTCACTTGCATCATTCGCATTCGTCTAATGTCTTTGGGCCTTTGCAGTATCATATTTCTTGGCGCATGACGCCAGCACGACAATAACCACTTTTCCGAACCGCCTATGGCTGTTCGACACGCAGCTGACTGAAGGCCACCGGGACAAGCTTTAAGCTTCGTGGCGGAATGAAGGCGAATTACAGACACCCAGGGTAGCGTTGGTAAGGTGGCCCGACACGGTGCCCGATTCGGGAATTTGCGGCTCCGGCGCCCATAAGCAGGTCCGTCTGGACCTCGGCACGCACTCGCGCTCACCGCCCGAAGTTACCTCCTGACCGCGATGCTGACACTGCTTGCGAATACGTGCAGCCAGCGTGTCTCACGCCGTTTGTGCACGCCGGGATGTCCCGCAGTGCGGTCGTTGGCCGGAGTTGGAGAGAGGTATATAGGCCCGTGCTGCTGGCCTACGCCGGGCCAAGCTAAAACCACTCTATAAGCTCAGTGGAACGCAGACAGCCCTAAGACCTCCCCACACATAGTCGACCACCATGCTCAGCGCCGCCCAATCTCGCCTACCCGTAAGTGATTTTTCGCCAAATATTCGCCACCAACTGAGGGGTCTGTTTGGTAGTCGATCGTTACCATCGCTATCGCGAATGTGTACATGTGGGGAAGGATATACGCTGATCACAAGCCGCCAACGTGAGTGAAATTTACGCTAATATGCCAGACTGGAAACTCAGCCCGTGTAGTGAGGCATACAAGGAATACCTCGAGAAGTACAAGCCTGTGCCCGGTCAGCTCATGGTTGCCTCTGTCCGCTTCCAGGCTCAGCGTGTCTGAGGGTCGTTTTCTGGATGGGACATGCTTCGAGGCACGGCAGTTGGCGGATATATATATATATACCAAGGACAATCATATACTGTACGGCCAACATTATTCTACTGTACATCATACATCTTCTTTTCCCAGCGTGCCCATCTGAATGTCGCAGATGCTACTTACAGGCGACTCTGTTCAGGCGTTGACTCTGGAATCAAAGCCACTCTGCCTGTCAAACGTCCATGCTTCATATCCTCCAGCACCTGTAAACACTGGCTCATCGGACGTGTCTCCACCTTGGGGTTCAGCTTTCCCTCTGCGATCGCCTGGAGTACTTCTCTCAGCTCGGTGTTGGTTCCCCAGAAGCTCGTTTTGAGGGTGAGATCCTTCATCATGGTGTTTATCGGCGCAACTGATAGTGTGTTTGCCCCTAGCCCCAGCGTATGAACCGTCCCTCCCGGTCGCACGACGGACAGGGAGAGGTTGAACGTCTCCTGGACCCCCACGAAGTCGACAACAAAGTCGACCACGAGATTCTTCTCCTTGACGAACTTTCTGAGCGTCTTCGTCGGCACCGTGTAGTCTGCACCAGCCGCGGCTGCACTCTGCAACGCGGACTCGCGTATGTCAGACGCGACGAGGCAGCGGACCCCAAGGCAGCCTTGGCAATGCCAACGCCGTTGAGGCCGACCCCTCCGAGGCCGATGCAGACGACGGTGTGCTCCGGGCCGATCCCGCAGCACGTTTTCATCGCGTGAAACGCCGTGAGCACCGCGTCCGTCGCGACGGCCGCGACGGCTGGCGGGATGCGCTCCGGGCCTGCGGGGATCGGGACGAGGGCGATAGCGCGCACGGCGAGGTACTCTGCCCAGGAGCCGTCTGCTCCGAGCCCGTGAGGGTAGGCACGCGGACACAGGTTCGGTCGCCCCATGGAGCAGCGTAGGCAGTCCTCCTTGAAGCAGGCGCTTGGTCCGACTGCGACGTACGTCCCGATGGCCAGGTGAGGGAACGATGCGGACACTGAGGAGCCCAATTCCGTGATGATGCCTATAGGATAGTCCTGGATTACTACAAGAAGGTTTGTTGGATCATGCATCCTCTTACCTGCGCCTTCGTGCCCAAAGGTAAAGGGTTTGAGCTTCGAAAGGCCTTGGCCTATGAAACTTGAAGGGTCCAAAGCTGAGAGATCTGAATGACAAACTCCGGCAGCAAGGACTTTCAGTAACACTTCGTCTCGTCTTGGGGAAGGTACAGGTATCCGCTCCGGTACAGGTTGAGGTACCTTCGGCCTGTGGCGATACGCCAACATGGTGCCCCGGGGCCTCGACATTGCCGGCGGTGTCGCTGCGAGACTACCTCTGTCAAGAAGTTCAAGGGTAAATCGCGGGCGAGAATCAAATAGCCAACATTGACACTCACTCGTGTCAATGAATGATGGAGCTGTTGCAAGAGGATGCCTGTCACTCGCCTTATTATACCGCCGCAGGTCGCGCATGAAACATGTTGGCCCGGATCGGCTACGCTTCGGAGAGGTCAGCGCCGAGGACAGCAGCCGCATGCTCCACAGACAACATCTGTCAATGAACCGGACGGTTGTGCGGCCACACATCAGGACGTGGTTCCTGGCGAGCGAAGTATCATCGATATACCCCTATGGGAACCATATACAGAGCCCAATGTAAACCCGGGGTATGCATCTCGTAGCGAAGCTCGACTGTCCTGGATGTCGGTTGGGAACTATTGTCCAAAGTGAGGATGGGCACGCGCGGTGCCTATCATGAGCGCGACGCTCAGAAAGAACCTTCGTATCAGGTGAGGCATTCATTATATGCAACATCATTGCCGGCGAAGCGGAGCACGCTGGCCAAGCGCGAACTCTCGTACTCATTAACGTCGTGTGGCGATCCTGTCCAGTCTCCGGACCGAAAATATAGAATATCCTCTGTAGCATTCTGCAGGCCTTTCGGTGTCAGTGCGATTGGCAGCAGTCATTCACTGGATGTATATTGCTCACGTGGCATCCTGATCAAAGACTCGAGCTGCTGGTCCCCGCCTCTCTCGAGCGCAGCATGTTACAAACGAGATGCGACATCTGTGCCCCTCCCATCTCTCAGTTGTTCAGGAACCAACGCCACTCTTGCCTTAAGCTTTCCAGCCCGCATATCGTCCAGCACTTGCCCGCATTCGCTCATGGGACGGGTTGTCACCGTAGGCTGCAAGAGCCCGTTTGCGATCGCTTGTAGAACCTCCGCGAGCTCCGTCCGCGTACCCCAGAAGCTCGTCTTGAGCGTCAGATCCTTCCCTATAGCGACCAAGGGCTTGTAGTCGAGAGATTCCGCCCCGAGTCCGACGATGTGGATGGTGCCACCGGGTCGAATGGCGGCGAAGCATGCGTCAAACGTCGCCTGCACGCCAACGAAATCGAAAGCGAAGTCGACGACGAGCCGGTTTTCCTCGATGAGGCCTGCAAGTTGCGCGGGCGAAGCGACATAGTCTGCCCCGGCAGCAAGCGCCGCCGCGCGTGCAGTCTGGCGTGTGTCGCAGGCGATGACGCATTTCACGCCGAGGCACTTCTTTGCGATAGCGACTCCGTTGAGCCCCAGCCCACCGATGCCCATACAAAGTACAGTGTGTTCTGCGCGCACGCCGCAACAGGTCTTGATGGCGTGGTAGGGAGTGAGGATGGCATCTGTCGCGGCAGAGACCACGGCGGGGGAGATGCGTGCGGGGTTGCCGGGGACCCGGACAGCGCAGGAGGCGTGTAGAACGACGTATTCCGCCCAGGTGCCATCGGACCCGACACCATGCAGGCGGTTGTAGCTGCAGAGATTGTGGTTGCCGTAGGCACATGCAGTGCACGATGAGCCAGGGCAGGCGCTGCCGCACCAGATGGCGATATAATCCCGAGTTTGAGTTCGGGGAAAGATGTAAGTACCGATGAACCCGTGCCGACAATAATGCCTGTCTCGTGCATCAGCAATACCCAAGAGCCGAGAAAATGACTGCAATCACCGGCGCCCTCATGTCCTAGGGTGAATGACAAGTCCAGAGGAAGGGTGGCATTGATACAGTCTCCAGGTGTCAACACACCTACGTCGGAGTGACATACCCCAGCGGCGAGTACCTTGATCAATATCTCGTCTGCTGCAGGAATAGGAATAGGCACTCTCTCGATGATTGGAGTGAGCTTGGATGGGACATAGCGATATGCTACCATCGACGTGGACGATCGCGGCGGCATAGTGTTAAGGATGAGCGTGCAGGAAGGGGCGTGAATGTCGTGGAGAGAGTTGCCCAGCTTCTGAGATGTGTCGGGCCTTGAGACTCAAGGGTTAAATAGGGCCGAACACGCCACGATCAGCATTAAGCGAGCTAGGCAGGAGAGCCTAGGTTTGTGCTCAGTTGTATGATAGGTGATAGTCGGTCCTGTGGACAAGATAGTCATAAACCACCGCTACCATTCAACCTGACAAGGATCTTCTCACCGGTAACTTTCCTTTGAATCCCCATGACCTGCAGCTTCCGTACACAATGTCATCCCGTAATTTCATGACACAGGGTGCGAGTCATGGTCTGCAGAGAGCTCTTATCCTGGATCGATATCGGTATCTACATCGCGCGTCCTGTCAAGCTTTCAAGGGTTGGAAATGATAGGGAAATGATTAAGAGCAAGCACCTTTCGTCGGATGTGCGCCGCTTCTCGCCTCCGACGGTACCATAGGGGAGCTACGCAAAGATGGGATGCCCGCCGAGGAACAATCCCACGACATCCGGCGGTGATGAGGACGTTATTGAGCCTGAGTAGTCTATTCTTGCAGATGAAGATGAAACTTACAAACACACAAGGAACGTAGGAACGACAGCGTCGACGTAGGACGTAAGTTGCGCCACAATCAGTCAAAACTTGAAACGAAGCATGTGGGCTCGTCTAGAAAATATGTGAAATTCAGCCCAATATACGCTTGGTATTCCCCGTGGAGTTTTGAACATGAAGCCGTAGATGTACCTCGAGCTTGGAGCTGTGTCTGATGAATCACCCTGCTGGCTGTCGATGAACCGAGTTTCAACGCGAACAAGTTCGAGTCATAGGATGGTCGAGCTACATTCCGCATGGCCTGGCCCACAGTCAAAACCAAGCACAAGCGCTTATCCTTGCCTTTGTGGCGTATCGGCAGAAGCCGCTTCGTCACGTGGGTATTTATTCCTTTGGAGCAGGATTTTACGCAGACGCAGACGCAGCGCCCTCAGGAATCAACGCTACCCTCGCCTGCAAACGACCCGCCCGCATCTCGTCCAATACCTCAACAACCTCGCTCATCGGCCGTGTGTCTACTTTTGGTTGTAGAGTCCCCTCCGCAATCGCCTGCAAGACCTCGGCAAGATCGGAGCGCGCTCCCCAGAAGCTCGTCTTCAGCGTAAGGTTCTTCGACATGGCGACCAGCTGCTGGTATTGCAGTGCATTCGCGCCAAGGCCGAGGACGTGGATCGTGCCACCAGGCCGGATCGCGGCGAAGCAGCTGTCGAAAGTTGCTTGGATGCCGACAAAGTCGAACGCGAAGTCGACGACAAGCTTTTTCTCCTCGACGAGCCCTGCGAGCTCTTCGGGGCCCACTGCGTAGTCAGCACCCGCCGCAAGCGCGTCCTCCCGCGCGGACTGGCGCGTATCACAGGCGATGACGCAGCGCGCGCGAAGGCATTTCTTCGCGATGGCGACGCCGTTGAGGCCGAGTCCGCCGGTGCCCATGCACAGCACAGTATGCTCGGGGCGCACTCCGCAACATGTCTTCATAGCGTGGTAGGGCGAGAGGGTAGCGTCTGTCGCGGCGGAAATGACTGCGGGAGGGATGCGCTCGGGGCTGGCAGGGACTGGAACGACGCATGAGGCGTGCAGCGTGATGTACTCTGCCCAGGTGCCGTCGAGGCCAACCCCATGCAATCTGTCGAACGTGCAAAGGTTGGTGAAACCATATGCACACACAGAGCAAGCGGGCTTCTTGCAGGCGTCGCCGCACCACATAGCCACGTAGTCCCCGACCTTGAGGTTGGGGAAAGCGGACGCGACTGAAGCGGGTATTTCGGCAATGATGCCTGCAGCATGGTTTAACGTCAGGCTGAACGAAGCGAACAGGATATACGCACCGGCGCCCTCGTGTCCCAGTGTGAAGCTCTTGGAGGCACACCAGAGATTGAGCATATCTCCTGGAGTCAGGATGCCCACGTCGGTATGGCATACTCCGGCGGCCAGCACTTTGACCAGCACTTCTTCCGCTGCAGGTGTAGGGATGGGGACCTGCTGAGGGACTGGATTGGGCTCCCCAGGAATGAAGCGGTAGGCGAGCATCGTCTTCGACATGGTGTCAGTCTGATAGCAGCAAGGTGATGAGCGCGACAGCCAGACCGAAAGTAGGAGACGAGCACCGTACTTATATAGTTTCGAGCGTCGGCAGAATACACCTGCATGCTGGCGAACGAAGCTTTGACACGTGGGCATGGGTAAAATTCGCCGGCGGGTCGAGTCCTATGCTATACAATCGATCGACGTCGGATTCCATCCAGTGCGGTTCTGCGGGGCAATCCTACCCGTTACTGAGAGTGAAGAGAAGATTTCCCCACTCGCGTATGATTTCCACATGCTCACCACTTTTGGGATCAAATGTATGGCACTAGTAAGCGAGGGACTTCTGTAGAGCCTAAGTGGTGCTCCTGAGTTTTGTCGTGTCCTGGCATCTATGTCAGAGCCTGTTCTCCAGAGGCGGGGCCACTGTACCAGGTGGTGGCAGACCATTCGTCGTAGAGAAGCTCGGAGAACTCTCTTGCCACTACAGATGAGAGCGTACTGCTGGTGAAGTTCAATTAAACGAACAGAGCTTCGAGATGTGCGAGCCCCACAAGGATGGCCGATGCATCACCAGAGTTGTCTGCGGGGTGTGATCTTGTAAGGCGAGTGGAACTGCCTTCGCTAAGGAGTGCGCACCTTATCATTGATCCAGATCCATTCCTTGCACCTCGTGCGGCGCTGTCCGCGATGCCAATTCGCGCACGAGACTTGGCGACCAGAGATGCCGCTCACATTGGACTCGGGGTGTTACCACCGCGACTCTGGGGTCGAGTCTGGCTCGCAGTCTGGACAGTGCAGTACTGAGTTAGCTCCAGTAGCAGAAGACACAAGTCTTCGAATTCGCATAACTGTAGTAAAATGGTATCAGCAGGTGGTATATCGGAGAGGTGTGAGACGCAGAATGCGAGAACGTACCGATTATGGCATCATATTTCTTGTTTACTAACGTCAAACACATTTATTCGAGAAAGCTGGGCCCGTGAGTGTCAAACCTCTTCTCATGGGTGCAGACGAAGACCGAAAGCGACGCTCAATGTAAGAAATGGCTCGAGAGGCCGTAAGCCTATAAGGCTCCTCCAAGACGTCCGAGAAACCCCGTATCATCAACTCGACACCTCGTGTATACTATACAGAAGCTATAGAGATGGGCTGTAGGACCAAATAATTTCATGCTTTAGAAGGTTCGTCTCTCTCTTGCCTCTGCGGCACAGCGATAGTGACGTCCTTGGGGAAGTCTTTCTCTTCCCATGTGCCGGGGATCACAGCGACGGTCAGCAGCCATGTCGCTGTTAGAGTCACGCCGTACCCTTGAGAGAGAGCTCTGTCAGTGCACAGTGATCGCAGTTCGTGCAGCCTACGAACCCTTGTCGAAACTTTTGACTGCACTCCAGCTCCAAGCCACGAAGCCCCCAACGTAGCCGAGATAGGGCGTGAAGGCTTTGAGGAGCATCATAGCAGGTCGCGCTTGTAAGGGGATCATGGCGAGAGGTACGCGATCGAGGGCCCACTTCAGTGCAGCGGTCAGCATAGCGGCACGTTTCGTTCCTTCGATGTGCTTGTCATCCAATATGTCAAGTACGGGCGGAGGAAGGTAGCTAAAATGGTGTTAGTCTTTAGCTCCCATAATAATCGTAGGACTTGCATTCGATAGCCCCACCACATGACTTGGATCGAAATCTTATCTGGAGAGGGTATCCAAACTCGCTTGGTCTTGCCTGGTTGGACCGGCTGGAAGTGTACTCTGGAGGTCGATGGGGAGGAAGCAGCCTCGGCTTCCGACTGCTTACCCTCTTTCTTCGCTTTGAACGGCCATACTTCTTCTACCTTGCTCTTGAAAAGTCCGAGAGTATCTGGCTTGGCGGCCGGTCTCTCCTCGGTCTTCTCATCATCTGTGTCTGCCACCTCCTCGGAACGTGCCAGCTCTACTTGGGAGCCGTCGTTCGGTATCAACGGGCCATAGATCATCACGCCGGAGTCATCGTCCTCCAGCGTACGCTCTTCTGCGGCGCTGATGCCGCTTCGCGCGCCTTCCGGCACGTTGGAAGGAGTCTGGCCTGGCAACTGCGCTCGGAGCTTGTCAAGTACTGCCCAGACGCTTTGGCCAGTCTTGGAGAAAGTGCCGTTCATCACGGCTGGAGAGGACAACAGAGTCACCAGTTTAGGATCAGTGACCAGCGCAGGCGGAGGATGGGAAGCCGGAGTAGAGTCGGTAGTGTTGTGCTCGTCATCAGCACTATTATCAGCTGATGGTGTGGCAGCTGAGCGCGACAGCAGAGCTTGTATTCTCTGTGCAAGAGTGACCGGCTCCGGAGGCGGGTCAGCGCTGCTCGTGAGGGCGGAACTGGTGACCGCTGGGTCCGCAAGAAGTTCAGGAGAAGCGGGCTCATCTGCAAAGACTATCTCCGGCGTGAGTATGTGACGTAGCAACAACACCTAGACTTACCTATGGGTGGTTGTGTCGCAGTCCCCGCATGACCTCCCTGCTCGGGAGCGCTCCAATGTGCAGGAGGGAACTCGAGATCAGAGTCCTTCCTGGGCTGACCGAGACTCAAAAAGCGTTGTAATGGCGTGGGCTCCCCAATTACATCGCCCACCGCTGGCGTGCCAGGTGCCGAAGATGAAGAAGAAGATGTCGGGGCGTCCTTGTCTTTCTTCGAAAAGTACCCCTTCGCGCTCTGACTGAGCTGCCTGCTCAGACGTGAGAGGGATCCGCCGTCTGTCTGAGCTGCCGAGGGCGGAAGCTGCTTGTTATTGGGCGTGTAACTCGCGGACATGATGATTGTTGCTGGTCGAGGAGACTACTGAGCATGCGGAAGATAGAGGCACTGCAGAGCTTGAGATGACGTATTGGCGCGGTGGACCTCCTGGCGCGCAATTGAGCACTCCATGGGGAGCGCATCAGCCGTGGTCAAGCGCGGATCCAGAGTTGGTACCATTGGAACACTCGACCTGTTGTGAAGATGGCGAGTGCTGGTCGACCAGCTGAGCTCGAGTGGAACGCAGGTTTCGAGTCGCGATCAATTCAGGAGCGCCGAGCTCTCCCTCCCTCTCTTCGCCGTCTCGGGAGTAGGCGACGTCACGCGCGGTGGCAATGTCAAAATCTCTTCCAGAGCCTCCCTGCCTGCTAGCAAGCTGTATAGTACGGCATGGACGTTGAGCTATTCGAGCGGGGTCACTAGTCCTGTCCCGGCAAGTTCAGGGCGTTGTACCATCGGCAGGTGCATGATACTGTGCAAGTCGAATTACTCTGCCTTATCGTCCGCATGAACGGGCTCCACATTGACATCGGCCACTGGCCTTTCCAGCGAACTTCCAGTCAGAGTCTCGAGTTAGATCACGGTGGGTGGTCGCCACCTCGGTGCAGCTCTTGGCATTGATGCACGCAATGCTACTAGGTTGCTTCTCCTGCAGAACCATGTGGGCCTCTTCTGGAGCACGACATGCACCTTGCCTTTGGCCCATCGCAAACACGCTGCCTATCCACTGTGACCGTATGGAAGTCTTCGAACCTCGTACTAACGATCCTGGTGAGTTGTCTGTGTCCGTGCTCTCAATGCTTGGCATGTCAACAAATTTGCTCACAAATCAGAGTATTCGTCGATATGCCTTGAGGAACCTGCGGCCCACATGCCATTTACGCCGAAGATGCTGGTTCTTGTCGTTCGAGAACGCCGATACACTCATGACATGTTCCGTATTGTCGTTGTCAGACCACCGCGAGCTTGCCAAGTGACGCGTCGCAAGAAGTACAACCCGCAAGTGGTTTCTTGTCATGTGGGTACGAGCTCTGCATGACCTTGCGGGAATACCCAACTGATAATGTCCGTCAAGCACCATATGCGCCTCTGTAGTCTCGGAGTATATATGCCTCCCCCAAAGCGAGATGCTTTTGCAGCCGGCACTACTCCTCGCTTCCTTCGCCATGTTCTCTTCTGTCGCCCGCTCAGCATTGGTCACCCTCATCGCGTCTGCGATCGCGGTCTCCGCGACTCCAGGACTCACGCTCAAGCTGTCCGGCGCGCCTGAGGTGAATGGGGTTGACAACCTCAAAATTGTCACGACGCTCCAGAACACTGGCGATGAGACGTTGAAGCTGCTGAACGATCCCGGGGGCCGCTCTCGAAGATGCCCACCGACACATTCCTTGTCGAGCATGAAGCAACGGGTGCTTCCCCGGCTTTCACAGGCGTCAAGGTACGATATTGCGATTGCTTGAACCTTTTGGTCATCTCACAGGTCGGTTGCAGGTCAAATATGTCCCCTCGGTTGCGGCCAAGGTTGGCCAAAACGATGCTTTCACAGTCCTTGCGCCTGGAGAGTCCATTTCCGTCGAGCATGATCGTAAGTAACTGCAATGCCCTGGCAAGTCGTACGATGGTTGAGCGTTTTGCACGTCAGTCTCCTCTGCCTATAACTTTACCACATCTGGTAGCGGGAAGTACTCGTTCGCTGCGGTGAACCGCTTCCACTACGTCGACCCCGAAAGCGGAGCTCCGGTTGAGCTGTACGCTGAGCACCCCGAGGCTCACTCTACTCTCGTCAAGGGCAAGCTTGCAGTCGCTCGCCCAACCGGTCTGACCAAGCGCGCGACCTATACGGGCTGCTCGTCCTCTCAACAGAGCAGTCTCGTCTCAGCTGCCTCGGCTGCTCAGTCCTACGCTTCCAGTGCATATCAGTGAGCTTATCGTGCGACTACTGCATGCTCTAATATGCATACTGATGCCTCTGCAGGTACACGAGCTCGCACACCTCGTCTACCACGCGCTTCACGACTTGGTTCGGCACATTCTCGAGCTCTCACCACAACACAATCCTGACTCACTACTCGAACCTGAACGGCAACACGTACTCGAGCTACCACTTCGACTGCACTTGCACCGACTCCGGCACTTACGCCTACGTCTATCCTGATGATTTGGTCATGTTTACCTCTGCGGTGCATTCTGGCAGGCACCCACAACCGGTACCGACTCCAAGGGTGGCACTCTTATCCATGAGGTACGTGCATCGCTTGCATGAACGAAGCTACCTCTCACTTTCCGGCCCGTGTAGAGCTCCCACTTCACAGCGAATGCTGGCACTCAGGACTACGTTTATGGTCAAACCGACGCTAAGAGCCTGGCTAAGAGCAACCCGAACGAGGCTATCATGAATGCAGACAACACGAGGTGAGTTTGTCACGCACGATTTGGTCGCTCGGTTCACTGACATACTTGCGCTAGTACTACGCTGAGAACAACCCTGCGCTGTCGTAAGGCCGCCAGCAGCAGCGAGGTGCTGGACCTTGAAACGCGTAATATGACTTTGTGATGTTTGCTATCGTTGAATATACTTTGACGTGGATTTTGCGTGACGTCCGAGCAATTCTTCGTAAAGCAGTCGGTGGTATCCGGGGTCTGGTACAGGGCGCTATATTAGTGAAGGCGTCCTCCGGACAGTCCGCACCGTCTCTCCTTCTCCTTCACCTCTCGCTCTGGCATTTCTCCAACAGCCTCAGTTATCTCTACTCTCCACCGCATATATACGGCATAATGGCTCGTCAAGCAGTACAGAGGCCCCGTCACGTCCATCTACTCCCCCCGGCGACGATGGAGAGGAAGTACGTCCAGTTGTAGGAGGCCTATGCTATACATGTGGCTATCCGCTCTGAAGGTTTACTTCGACAGCGTTGACGAATTGCAGCAGCATGTAAGTAGCACGATGCTGAGTAGAAGGATGTAACTCACGCTATATGACGCGTGCAGGGTATCAACGTACAGGACATTCTGAAGCTCAAAGTCGTTTCCGTCACACGTTTAATCCCCTTCAGACCTCTCATAATCCTGCTTGTAGTCTGCTGCGATTCACACAGTGTCTGGCGTGACCATGACACAAGGCGACAACTACTAAAGATCAAGGTATGTATGCAATCTGATGACGTGCAAGTGAACATCTCTCAAGATGCCCAGGGCATGTCTGAAGCCAAAGTCGAGAAGATTAAGGTGAGTGGACAATAAAAACATGGTATATGCGCTGATACCGACTATGTGCGCCTTTTAGGAGGCCGCTCACAAAATACTGGTCAGTGGCATGTGTCTGGCGTTAAGGGCTATACATATCTCGGATCATAATACAGGGCTCTTCGTTCGCCACTGGACTCGAGATACAAGACAAACGCAAGCGCGTTCTAGTCATCAGTACGGGCAGTAAGAATGTCGATACGATTCTTGGAGGTGCTAGCGTTTGAATCTTCTATTTTCCAACAAGCTCACGTCTGTTCAAGGTGGCATCATGTCGCAGTCCATTACCGAAGGTCAGCCTGCACCGCCTCGAACTGTCACGCGAATAGTCTGAACATACTTTCTCAGTATACGGAGAGTTCCGCACAGGAAAGACCCAACTGGCGCATACGATGAGCGTCGTTGCTCAGCTGCCGCCCGACATGGGCGGTGCGTCTGGGAAGGTGCGCTAGTTTCACTAATTGGCCCACCCGCTACTGACGCTACTTCAGGTCGCATATATCGACACGGAAGGTACTTTTCGCCCTGACCGCATTCGCTCCATAGCGGATCGCTTCGGGGTCAATGGAGACATGGCCCTCGAGAATATCCTATATGGTAACGAAGACCTTCGTCACTTCATGCAGTTTTGACGACCTATTCTAGCGAGAGCGTTCAATAGTGAACATCAGGTAGGCTGACCTGCTGTGAATTACGTATAGTCCTAACAGTGTGCGTTTGACAGATGGAGCTCATCAATGAATGCTCAATGCGTTTCGCTGAGGACAAGGATTTCAGGCTTCTGGTAATACCGTTCAGCATTCGGGTCGAATCACACTGATAGTATTTAGATCGTTGACAGTATCATGGCTTTGTTCCGAACTGACTACTCCGGAAGAGGAGAACTCAGTGAACGACAGCAGAAAGTAGGTCTGGCATCAGTCTTTCCGGTGCAACGCTGATTTGCGGCTTGCGACTCAGCTTGCACAGGTACGGTGTCGAGAGAAGAGGGAACATTGCGGTGGTGTCACTCAGGCCGATATACAGATGCTCTCAAAGCTCAGTAAACTCTCCGAAGAATACAACGTAAGGTATTCGTGGAACTCGTCAGCAGCGAGTGCTCACCGCTGGTATATTGTAGATCGCAATCCTAATGACTAACCAAGTGCAATGTGCGCCACCAGTGTACCTTACAACGCGTCGCTCACCTAGCATCTAGCGGATCCTGGTGCCACGATGACCTTCGTTGCCGGAGGGGCTCTGAAACCGATCGGCGGGCATATTCTTTCGCATGCCTCCGCTACGCGCATGTTCCTCCGCAAGGGTGCGTCATGTTGCACAACGCACAGCAACAGACTTTCTAGAGCTCGGTCTTGGTGAGGCACCGCGCTGATTATCGTATGATTTGATTTGCTCCTCCAGGTCGTGCCGAAGAGCGAGTGGCGAAGCTTGTCGACAGTCCGGACCGACCGGAAAGTGAAGCGTCTTACAAGCTCGACGAAGGTGGCTGGGCCGACGTTTGAGGTCCGGAAAGTGGGCTCTACCCTGGTCGTTGGCTGCTCGATCCTTCCATGGCTCCTTGTCTGGCCCGCTGCTTCTGTGCTCTCCAATATTGCCCTCGAATGCTGTCTGAGCTCGCGTCTCCACTCTCGCTGTTTGTGTCTACTGTCGCTCCTGGACTCCGGACTTGCCTCGGAATATAGCATACTTCCTTACACTCGACCAGCTGTACCGAAGACTAACCTGTGATTGTAACGACGTATTCGTCTATTCTTGCGTTGGCTAAGGGCTGATTGGTAACACATCTGCTCGATGACGCACCTGACACGCTCGCACCGCCGGGGTCACGGACTCCCCGGGCAGCTATCCCATGTCGATGACTTGGCTGCTTCAACCCATCAGGTCCAGTCTATATAATACTACTCACAAAGCTGGCTATCTTAAGGCATCCCATCTGCATACGCTCGTTCGCCCAGCAGAGAGGATGGCTCCCCCCGCATATCTCCTCGTCTTCTCCGACCCAGGGGCCGGCGTCTCTCAGGAGGAGTTCACCGACTGGTACGACAACGAGCATGTCCCCCTCCGCGTCGTCGTCCAGCTTTCCTCAACTGGACTCGATGGAAAGCAGCTGATGGGCAGAAGCCAGCCTGGGCCGCATCCTACGACCTCACCACGTACGAGGACACGCTGAAGCCGCCGTACTCCCGGCTCGCGGAGACGCGCAGCGATCGCGAGAAAAGAATCTTGAGAGATGTCGAGGTGTTGGACAGGCGGACATACGAGCTGCTGGAAGGCCCACGTACCCCACCGTCATCGCTCTACGACCCGAAGAAGCCGCCGCGCTACACGCTCTTCGTGTCTGCCGACGTGAAGGAGGAAGGGGAGGAGAACTTCAATAGGTGGTATGACGAAGAGCACATCCCGATGATCGCGCAACTTCCCGGGTGGGTCAGGAGCAGAAGGTTTGTGTTGAAAGATTGGGGGAAAATGGGTGTCGAGGGGCAAAAAGAACAGCTGCCGCCGCCGAAATATCTCGCAGTGCACGAGTGGGAATCGGGGATTGAGGTGATCAACGACGCGAAAGTGAGAGAGTCGTGGCAGACGCCCTGGAAGACCGAGGTGGACAAGTTTGTGGTGAGACGAGAGAAGAGGCTGTTCGAGTATTACAGGCACTGGGAGAAGTAATCGACTAGGCATGTGCAGGATTTTTCAAGACATGCAATTGCAGCCGCACCATCACCACCACACAGAGTACCGAGTGACAGCAGTCCGTCAGCAGACAGGTGGGTCCTGTAAAAGCAACCGCGCACGCACGCTTGGCAATAGCGGTCGAACGTTGCTCAACCTCATATCGAGGACGACCACGCGCTCCCAGGTACGCCGCACAACTATAGCGCTGATCCGTGGGTTGATGCCCTTCCGCGCTGCAGGCCATCACGGCAAGACTGTCTTCCCCTGCTGCGTGCTCCGAGTGCGCATGAGCACCCGTCTGATTCCTGCACATCAATTTACATTTGCCATGCTGTCCATGGCGCTCTGCTCGACGTTCTCCCGCATGAACTGTCAGACGAGATAGCACGTTCGACGTGCTCGGCAGCTCGGGGCCTCCTCACGAGTATATAACGTACAGGCAGCGGCCTAGAAGAGGCCCTAGGCATCCTCCAGGTTACCTCCATCGGACGTCACCCAGCATGTCGAGGTTCGCGTTGCTGTCGGGTTTCATCGCCGCCCTGGCTTCTCCTTCACTTGCACAGGGCTTGGATGGCCTGTTACGCCTGCCCAACACCTACCCGAACCTGACGTCCTGCTTGAGCCAGCCTTCGTTTTTCTCTTGCGAGAATACGACGGTGATTGAGAACACCTGCTGCTCACCTACTCCGGGCGGACTCGGTGAGTCTTGACGTCTGGAATCTGGTCTCCTGCAGTTCTTGAGAAATATTTGCGCAGTTCTTTCCACCCAGTTCTGGGATACCTACACGGGACTCGAGCATCGCGGTCAGCTCCTGCCCAAGAACAGTTGGACACTTCACGGCCTCTGGCCTGACAACTGCGACGGCTCGTTCGACCAGTACTGCGACTTTTCCAGGCAGTATGATCCTGCCCCATCGCCTGCCAAGCTGCCCAACGGGACGGTCATTCCTCCTTATAATGGCCCTTCCGTCGCGACCTTCATAGCAGAGTTTGGCCGCTTCGACCTGCTTAACTTCAGTCAGTTGCTGCCACTCTTGCCTTGGTAGATTCTGACCTGGTTATTAGTGAACAAGTACTGGATCAACCAGGGTGCCCCCAACGACGTATTCTGGGCTCACGAGTTCTCTAAGCACGCGACCTGCACGTCTACTTTCGATGTCGCTTGCTATGGCCCCGACTACAAGAAGCATCAGGATCTCGTAGACTTCTACGATGCAGCTATACGTGCCTACAAGCAATACCCAACGTACAACATGCTGGCGGCGTATGTAATCGCACCAGTTTCCGCGCGAGCTGGTTCTCACTTTTGCTTCTCGATAGGTTTGGGATCATTCCATCTAACAAGACAACTTACACGCTGAGCCAGTTCCAAACTGCGCTCAAAGCGCAGACTGGAGCTGTCCCTTACCTCGGCTGCGGCAACAACGGGACAGTCCTACAAGAGGTCTGGTACTTCCAGCACGTTTTTGGCACCGAACAGTTCGGCCACTTCAAGACGTTAGACTCCACGACGAATTCGACATGCTCCCCACTGCGGGCATCTGGTACTACGAGCGCACGCCGACTTCGGAGCATGATGTCCGCCTGCTCCCTTAAAACCCCTATGAGTCAGGAGATTCCGCTTGCACTGTATAATGCTTCTACACCATTGTAATAATCGCAAGACACTCTTGCTGTAATATCTACGATGCGCCGCGAGCTGTGTTCATGTGCACGTCTAGCCAGGATCGCAGCGCCGCATTCGAGAACGTATCGGAATGTCTGGCAGTGCGTCGAGTTGACAAGCCGGACATACCACTCGACCTCCACCATGTCCCGACAGCCTCCTGATTACGAGTCGCGAGAGTATTGGGAGAATCGCTTCAAAAACGAAACACATTTCGAATGGCTCGGAGACGGGCGCAGCACCATTATCCCTGTTCTGCGGGAGCACCTGCTGAGCCGATCTGCGACAAACACTCTACCACCGCTATGCTTGCACATCGGGGCGGAGCGTCGACGTTGTCCAACGACATTTTGCAAGAGTACCACTCAGTCTTCGGCAAGGCCTTCAATACATCTGTCATTTTCAACACAGACTTCGCGACGGAGGTCGTGAAGCGGGGTAATCAAATGGAACGGGGTCGGGGACCGGAGGTCGTCTGGGAACAAGTCGATCTGCTGCGATGGAAAGATATGCTCGCATTGAAGGAGAAGGTATTGGGGACAGAAGGAAGGAAATTCGACTTCGTCGTGGACAAAAGTACGGCGGACGCGGTCGCCTGTAGGGAAGACATGGAGTTCACCAAAGAAACACTCGGCGGCTCACCAAGAGATGCGCACCCACTCATCGATCATGAAGTCTCGCAGTGCGACGCCGAAGCTATGGTCTTCCACCCCGTAGAAGTCCTCGCCCTACACCTGGCATCCCTCGTCGAACCCAGCGGCGTTTGGCTGTCTCTGTCGTACTCGGCGAATCGGTTCGAATTCTTCGAGGAAGGACGTGAAGAGGAGGGGCTGATGACGGGGCTCTTTTGGAAAATGGAGCGGGTCGTCACTATCAGGGCGAGGCCAGGGAGTGCAGAGCCAGGCAAGCATGTCCCAGATGTGTACCATTACCTGTACGTTTTGCGACGCACAGACACCGTGATCGCCATGGAATAAAAGGTCGCAGCATTCCGAACAATAACCAGCACCGTCTCAGGCGGCTGGTACTAGAGTGAACAGATCGTGTATGTTGTCCGTCATGGTCATGGACAAGTCGTGGTCGTGAGCGCTCAGTCTCGCGGTTCCCGCTTGTCCGCCGACGACCATGTCAGAGAGTTCCGACGACCGTCTCCGCGTGTTCACGCTGAACTGTTGGTTGGTAAAGCTCCCAGTATCTCTGCTCACATGCTAAATGTCTTCCTTGGTGCAGGGGCTTGAAGTATGTATCGAGTAACAGGCGCGAACGAGTCGAGGCTATAGCGAAGGTCCTGGCGGACTCGGACTATGACATTATTACACTGCAAGAACTCTGGGTGTTCGCAGACTACGAGCATGTCCGGGAAGCAGTTTCAGCAAAGCTCCCATATTCGAAATTCTTCTACAGGTATGTACCCGCTTCGTCGGTCCTCTAGGTCTAACTCACTGTGGTCCCTGAAGTGGTGCACTGGGGGCCGGGCTTGTCATACTGTCTCGTTTCCCTATTCTAGCCGCTACCATCCATCCATACTCTCTGAACGGGTCCCCATTGATGTCCTGGCTGGGGACTGGTTCGTGGGGAAAGCCGCCGCCAGCGTGCTCATCGCGCACCCCATCCTCGGACAAACCCAGATATTCAACACGCATGTAAGACGCGTTCACGCTGCTATTATTTGCGCAGTACTAATATAATACACAAGCTCTTCGCCATGGGTGGTGACGAAGGCCCCGACCACTTTAAGGCTCATCGGCTCGTTAACGCTTGGGAATTCGCCAAGCTCGCTCGCCAGGCAGCTGAGGTCGGACGCTATGTTATTGCTGCGGGTGACTTCAACAGCGTCCCCACCGCGCCGCCTATGGCTATCATTCGCGAGCATGCATCACTCAACGACGCATGGGTGGACTCACACAAGCACGTTCGGACACCCACAGATTTCGTGCCATCGCCCATTGACGCTATCCACATGTATGGTGTGACAGCAGACTCGCCACTGAACTCGTACTCTGCCGGGAAACCTCTGGAACCCTACGCGCGGAAATACCAGGGCAAGAGGCTAGACTATATCTTGTACCGCGGACCCACCAGCCCTCCAGCGAATAACCGCACCCCTCGACTAGAGTGCGTTGACACGAAGGTCGTGCTCACGGAAGACGTCCCTGGGACGAACTACTCGTACTCAGATCACTTTGGTCTGGAAGCGACCTTTGAAATCACGCTTCCTGGAGCCGACGTGAACGATCCCGAACAGACTCACATACCAGCTCCAGCGGACATGAACATCACCACTGCTGCTTTTCTCGACGACCCTCTTCTGCAGAGTGTGCAGACCGCGGAATCTTTTGTCCTGACGTCGGTGTCAAACCCGAATCCAATTCCTCGGCCGACTCTCTCTCCCGAGTCGATCGTCTCGACATTACAATCGCTCACGGCCCGTTATCGCTACGCTGTCTCTCGCGCCCGCTACCATCTCTCTATATTCATTGCGAGTATAGTGGCTTTACTTGTGCTCATCATCAGTTCTGCGTGGGTGGCCAGTCCATGGCTATCCCCGATCTACATGCTCCTCACTGTGTTCCTGGCCTGGCTGGCGACAACGATGCTGTACATCGGTTTCGTATACGGGAAGTGGGAGATCAACGCGTTGACGAATGTCATAGAAGAACTCGAGATTTACCGAGCTAGTTTGGACGACAGACATGGGGGAGGTGGGGGAGCAGTTGCATGGAGGTCATCAGCGCGGTAGCAGGTCTTGCAGCGCGTGGAAGCCTAGGTTGGATTGTTTCGGACATTTCATGTTGTACTACATTTGCTTCACATACTAGACACAGTCAGCTTGCTCTGTGCGCGAGTGTTCCCCTGCTCCGCTCCAGCGTCTTGTTGACGTCATGTGCCCGCGACGCGACGCGTGGGTAGACGCCGGCGGGTGTCGGGCGGCGGGTTTACACGAGGACCCCAGCCAGTCTTCCACGCATGTGATGCTTCGGACACATGCACCTCGAATAGCGGTTGACAGCCCGTGAAACGCACCACGCTGTTGCAACTGCTTTCTCAGCTAATAGTAAACGTGACATGCAATCCCTGTCCAACCCTGCGGGCGGCTTTTTGCAAGGAGTTCCTACACCGTAATCAACCGCCGTACCACTATGTGGCGAGCCATATGCAGCCTGAGATTGCAATTCAAACCAGTCACAGCAAGATGGCACACCTGTCCACGACGATTCCAACAGCCAGGAACTGCGCGTGGCCTATGTTGACATCATACAAGCGCATACGCATGCTGATAGACTCTCGAGCCTTTGCACAGCACGTTTGACTTCGCACCAGTCTAGAGCAGTACCTACGGCATTTCAAAGTAGTCTAGTAGTTTGCCGTGCTTTCTTGTTTTCTTCAGGGTGGCCTGCAACTTTTCAGACGCATCCAGCCTCGTCGGATGGTCCCTGGGGTCCTTTGCGGCAGGCCAAACTAGACGCTGCGCCTCTTTGGCGAGGTCCCAGCGCTTCCTTGGTCTGCCTCCCCCTGTTCGCCCTCTTCCTCCAACACCCGGTGTTCCGCGCATTTCAACGCCAGCAACGCGGCTGGCTCACAGTACCATGTTGGAGAAATACGACCTCGACAACTTCCAGACCGAACCCTTGGCACGACGCGCTCTTTCCAACCTTTCACTCTCTGTGGCGAAATGCAAGAAGATCGTCGTCGTCACGGGTGCAGGAATATCCTGCTCGTGCGGTATTCCTGTAAGTTCGAGGAGCAGCAACACACCTGCGGAGAATTTGCCTCATGCTGCCGGCTAGGACTTTCGCTCCTCGGACGGCCTGTATGCGCTCGTAAAACAGCAGTACCCCGACGTGGTTCTTAAAGGCCGCGACCTTTTCGACGCCTCCCTGTTCCGCGATGCAACATCCACCGCTGTCTTCTACACCTTCATATCACAACTAAAGCAGTCGATAGACCGCGCCTCTCCGTCAGCGACACACAAGTTTCTCAAGACCCTTGACGCGAAAGGCAAACTTCTTCGATCGTACACGCAGAACATCGATGGCCTTGAGGAGCAGGTAGGCCTCTCGGGTAGCTCAAGTCAAGAGGTTGCACCAGACGCGAAAGGCAAAGGAAAGCTGAGGGCAAAGGACATCCGCAACGTCCAGTTGCATGGTGACATCCATCGCGTGCGCTGCACGCTCTGTTCGGCCGAGTTCCCATGCACGCCAGAATATCTCGAGTCCTTCGACAAGGGTATTCCTCCCGACTGCGTTGAATGCGCGTCCCGCTGTGAGTCTCTCTGTCTACCGCGGTTCTACCTGACATTCACCGAGCCGTCCCCAGCGAAAGCCCGCGAGGCTCGTGCAGCACGAGCCCTCAAGGTCGGAACCCTCCGGCCAGCCATCGTGCTTTACGATGAGCCACATCCCCTTGGCGACGACATCGGTGTCATTCAGACGGCGGACCTCGCTCGCAAACCTGACATGCTCATAATCATGGGTACGTCTCTGAAAGTGCACGGCTTTAAGAAACTCGTCAAGGAGTTCGCCCGGGCCGTGCATGAGACCGCACCGCCGAAGGTGAATACTCTCAACCCAACAAAGAAGTCGTCGGCAAAGTCGCACGCCGGAAAGGTTATCTTTGTGAACAAGACTCCGCCGGGCGCGGAGTGGGAGGGGATCATCGACATCTGGATACAGGGGGAGTCGGATAGGTGGGTGGAGAAGGTTGTCGAGGACTGGAAGAAGGCGGTGCCGGGGGACTGGGAGGTGCAGCAGAAGTTGGACGGGGCCTCGAGTGCTAGCGGTGACAGGGGCCCGTTTAAGGTGATGAAGGAGCTGAACGGGGCAGGGATGAAGGGCAAGGGCAAGCGGAACGAGAACATACCACCAGACGTCATCTCCCTCGCTTGCTTGACGCCGCTGCCAGATTCACCGCCGCCATCTCCTGGCAAGCGACGGACGATCACTTGCCACTATGCGTCGGACGACGAGGGGGAGTGCAACCCTGCGAAGAAGCGAGCCTCTTCGCGGCTGGACAGGAGCGAGGGCGACGTGGACGACCTGCCACCTGGTTTGCTGTTCGGCAATGCCGCGAACACGCGGATGGCGAAGAAGGAGGAGGTCGATGATGTCTTCGTGGCGGGCCCTGAGGTGAAGGAGCGGTCGAGGCCAAAGAGCAGGACTGCTGGGGCTGCAAAGGGAGGGGCCGCGAAGGCCCGGTCAGTGTCACGAGCCAAGGCGACGACATCTGGGCAAAAGGGGAAGGTAGAGTCTGGCAGTAGTACCCAGAGTCGACGGACTCGAGCAGGGACGAAAGTAAGATGAAGGGATTTTGTCATAGACGGTTTCTTGCGTCTCTTGATTGTGACGAACTCGCACGAGAGATACCACCTGCTTCATGTATTCCTAGTTTATCATATATAGTCTAATTCAGCTTCGAACGTCCTAGTATCCAGGCGGGTCCTGTGCAAACAGCATGACATTGCAGCGAAGCGAGTACCTGACAATATACGGGAGGAAGAGACATGAGGGTACCGAGATGCTCTAGTCTGTGATCAGCTCTGACACACTCCAGTCCTCGAAGCTGCCATCTGGAAGGTAGCGGCGGATGGTGAGAGGAATTTTCCGCTGCGACAGCTCCTTGATGGCGATTTGCAGTGCGTCGGTCTCGCCGTCAAGTGGCACCAGGACTGGGGCGTTCATGCTGGACCACAGTTTGGATGTTCAGAGAATCGCCTACGGCTATGGCCCGGGAACACGCACCTGATCTGCAACGCCCGCGTACCCAGCACTCGCGCACGCTCGTACTTGGTGAGATACGGCGTCGTCACCCTGACCTTGTTCGGCTGCCGCTCGCCCGTTAGGCCAGGCCGCGCCGCACCGACGTCGGCTCGTTCTGCGTCGCCCGGTTCGTGCGCGGCAACGCCGTCGGCCATCTCTGCGTCTTGTGGCGCGCCGTTCGCGCCGTCGTAGTTGGTCTGCTCGCCGTTTTCGTTCGCCTCGCCCTCAGGCTCAGCAAGGAGGTCGTACGTCTCGTCCTGGCGGGTGCAAAACGCAAAGAGTCGGCATGCTGATGCAGGAGCGCGTGGCGTGCCACAAAAAGGTGGGACGTACTAGGGCATCCTCGCCATATCTGCACGGTGTAAGCTGTGTTGTTCATCCCACAAGCAAGGACCATCGACTCACCCCGGACCCCCCTCGTAGTCGTAGTCGTCACCCGCGCCGCCACCGTAGCCGTCGTCAGACATTTTGGATGCTTAGTAAAAGAGGGTGTTATAGTATTACAGAAGGTGGACAGGAAGAGGGCCGGCGGAGAAGACGAGGGGCCGTGAAGGGTGAAGAGGTCGAGGCAGCGAGAACACAAATGCAAGCGTCTAGCAACTTCCCAATGCGCTTTGATGGCGTCTATCACCGCAGACGGTGTTTGCCGGGCGCGAGCAACCGCGCCCAAATATGGACGGCCTGTCTAGGTTGGTTTGTGCTACATGGTCTGTCTACACTATCTTCCTCACCAAGCCCGACCGTTACAGACTGCGAACAGACTCAGACTCTCTCAGGTAGCTACGACTAGAATGGCTTTCTCGCGCTCCGTACCAGGACAGGCTCGTGCCGAAATCACCGAGCTTGCAACCAAAGAGGAAGCGAAGTGGTTGAGAATGGTATAATTCGTTGCCGAGGTTGCTTCCGTGGATCTGTCGACGTCGGCGGGGGCGCCATGGGAGCTTCGCGGGAGCAGCGCCTGCTGTCTAAACTCGTTGTTTCCCACGTTCAGAGAGGAACTAGCGTTCACAGTGATTGAGGTAAGCATGACTAGTTTTCGGTTTTTTGGGCCGACGATCCTTACTGAGTTCATCGTGTCGTTAGGCTATCCGCGTATCTCGTAGGATGGGCCACACTGCATGTTCAACGGGCAGCACCCACATGCAAACAGGACTAGAACTACTCGCTGGGCTCTGCCCGAGCAGCCTGCCATGTAGCGGCCAGGTTCGGACCGCATGTGATCTGTTGCCTACATTTTGAGGGGCTCGGTCGAAGAAGCAGCAAGGCGCTCATGAATCGAGCCGTTTGGTAGCATCGTGGCGGAGAAGCAGCGCAGCGTCTCAGAAAGGCAGGTCTCCACCATCTGACCAGGTTCCCTTTTCATCTTTCCTCAAGTGGTATTCGCGGGCGAAAGGTACGTGACGGTTGCGTGCATGCGAACTATGTCTGTTGAGTACTCGTGGCCCTTGCAGCTTGCTGATGTTTGATACACATAGCCCAGCAGCTGGGGACCCAGGATCGAGGGTGGGCAGGGGCCTGTTGTTGGGACCATTTGCGTCACTGGGAGGCGGTGGTGACGGAAAATGCAGCTACTGTCACTCTTGGCCGCGTTGGCTGATGTCACAGCGGCAGATGGCCCCGCGCCGCTTCTCGCGCTGTTCGCTGTTACATGCGGCTATCGTCCCCGCCACGCGACGCCCGACCTTTCACAAAATTTGCTCTCAATATATATCATTTATCGCCCCACAGATCAGCCCCAGGGTTTGTCCTCCTCCATCGTCGTGCATACGTCTCCCCCGTTCCCCAGACCATCCGTCTCTCGCCTCCCCTCATCTCTCTACTCTTTTGCTTCTTCGCACAATCCGGCTACATGCCTTCTAAGCATACCGCGCAAGACCGCGCGTGGGGCACTCGTTACGACACTTTGAAGCTATCCACTCCTCCGTCGTCTCCCTCGGTGCAGCGCAAAGATACCCCTACAGCTAGCTCAACACCTAACAGCCCTAGCACAACCCATACCAAAGACACCACCCGTTCCAGTTCCATCGCTACACCCACCAAGCCCGAGTCAACGTCGCAAGACGCCTCCATCTTCATTGGAAGGTGAGTATATGCGCATTGTATGAAAGACCAAGTTTTCATATTTGACTAGTTTGCCTACTGCGACGGACTACTTAGAAGTCAGTCGCCTTCTAACAGAGCATCTCTCCGAGCATCCAGAGATCAAGAGCGTGAAGGTTGTCCGCGATTCAAAGGGAGGTACTTGCGCGTTCGCCCAATGCGATGTAGGTCATCTGCCCTGGTTTTGTTAAGTCATCACCCTCATGTGCACACCGTGGTACAGAATGCTTCTACCGCTTCTCATTTACTTGAGAAGCTCTTGAACACGGCCCATCAACGCCCATTCCTTGGACGCTACCTGCGTTTTGAATATGCACGTGCTTTCCGCACGTTATTAATCTCCTATCGGTATGTTCGGCTCATTGCCTCGATGTATGCGGTGGTTATATGCCTATTCAGCGTTCCAGAGCGCACTGCGTTCCCAAACTCGGGGATGGACTCGTCTTTCGACGGCGATCATCCGTCTGACTTGACTCTTCCTCGTGCGATGCGAATTTATAAGCCACAGAACGGAAAGTGAGTAATATTATGCACGTGGGAGTGCGTTCACTTAGTACGGTACAGATACTATGCAGTTCTCTATGACGCCGAAGCTGTTGACTTCGAGTCAAAAGTATCATGTCAGGCGTCGTCTGGGGATGTCTCCTCTACCAGAGCTTCCCTTGACGGCGCGGGACTGTTCCTTTCTCCTCTGCAGTTTGACGGTGAAGTGAGTATAAAATACCTCATATATGCTCGTATTCAATGACGTCTCGCAGTCACTTCGCAAGATCGCAATGGCGTTCGGGCCCGTCGAGCACTTCGGACCGTTTGTCTCGGAGGTCGAAGGTAGATCATCTGCAATATCGCTCATAAAAATGTTCGACTCAATATGAATGTATAGGGCTGGCTTCCGGGCCAAACCTCCGGTCACATAGCGGACCGCGCTCCACGGCCATGGACGAACGTATATGGGAAATCAAATGGGAACATCGAGACGACTGTATGAATGCTCAGATGGTACGTATCAAGTCGTTGTTCGCTGCAGTAACATCATCATTGACTTCTTGTACAGACACTACGCAACGTTCCTCACCTCAGCGTGACCTGGGCGCATCGCTCCTACGCTGACACCGGCGCGGGACTAGAATCGCGCTTCGGTAGTCCCAGTCTGGCGTCCTCCCCTCGATTCCTGCCAGGATCTCGATCGCGTACACAATCTCGCAGTTACCATGCACCAGGGACGGATCTTCAGCGATTTGTACCCGCCGGCATGAGCCCTACTATGTCTGCCCTAAGGATCCCATACTCGCCTTCCCAGAACGCCAGTGCCTTGTCCCCGAGGTCTATTCCTTTCATTCCCTCAGCGCGCCTTTCACTGTCAGAGCGTCTCCGTCTGTCGCGGCCGACAAGTCCACAACGGAATCAGAGGGTCAAGATACGACCGTTGTCGCTGACTTTTCCGACAATGACTTCCCGCCGCTGCGCCAGTCGGAAGGCATCCGCCATCCCCGAAAAGTTGTTCGCCCGCCGGCCCTGTCCTGGACCTTGCGAGACATGCAGAGGGAGTTAACCTCTCAGGATTCAGCATTATCCGCATCTCCCTCCTCATCGTTGTCGGTTCAGCCATCTACACCTGTTCCGGCCGACGGGCTCATGTCCCCAGACAGTAACGAAAGCATCTCGAGCTCTGGGCCTTATCGGGAGGATGCAGAGCTCGAGGACGACAGCGCATTCTACGGAGCGCAAGAGATTGCTGTCCCACCGACCCCGGCCTTTACGACCGCGTCAATCACGCCTATTACTCCCGGAACTGCCCTCTCCTTTCCCCACACCCCGGTCAGTACTAGGACGGCCATTACGGCAGAGGAGTCTTGTGCCACTGATAGCTTCGGTATGTCGTCTAAGAACGACGACATCTTTACGAGACATGACATGGGTAAAGAGATCAATCCGCTCTGGATCTTCGCCGGGAGTCTAGACGTAACGGGGAGGGACCCTTGGACGGAGACCAAAGTGCGGAACGTGTTCTGTGTATATGGCGATATCGAGGCGCTCGAATTCTATTGCAAGCCAGGTCAGTTTATGTGGTTCGTAAACAGCGGTGTAAGCTTTCCGCTAATGCGAGCATCTAGGTGCCACTTGCGCTTTCGCGTTCGTCAAGTACCAAGACACAGCCGCCAGCGAGCGCGCTGTAGCTGCTGAGGTACGTCTCCTGAGTACCTTCGCAGCTATGGACTCATAGGCGTTCCCAGCATCTGAAGCTGTACAATGGTCGCCCCATCCGTGTTCGGCTTCGCGAGATGCATCCATCGTCGCGTGCCATCCAAAAGTTCCCAAAGACGCGCTCACGCCAGCCTTATGGCGCTGGGCCTGGTGCCTACAGGAGACCCTACGGAAATGCAGCGCAACTAAGCGATGACCTTCGCGTTCAGCCTAATCTCCAGCTCCAGCAGTCGTTCCACCCCCTCTCGAGCGATTTCGCGCAGCCGATGGCCACGTCTGTCCCCCGACCTGCCCCTTCGATGGCACCTGCCACTCACTCGGCATCTTCGGGCGCGAACAGTCCTGCAAAGAAAGCTGCTGCTACTCACGACCTGGTGCAAGAACGTCCTGTCAGTGCGACATCGGGTTCCATCCCCTCGCCTCCGCCTTCCACTGCGCCACCAGCGACAATAGCACATGTGCAGTCTTACATGGCACCGCCTCAGCCGTGGATGCATGCAATGGCGCCGTACGGATATCCAATCCTTACCATCCAGGCTACGTCGGTTATGCGCCTGCTGCAGGATATCGCCCTGGACCCGCTGGCGCTGAGTCTGTCGTTCATACACCATACCAATGGCCTGGGTACACGTACAGGGTGAGTTCTTCTCTCTCTCACCCAGTGGGGCTTGATTTTAACCTAGGACAGCCGAACCCTGCCGTCCATCAAGTAGTATGCCAACCGCCGCACCGCCCGCTGGGGAGACGTCTCACGCCCAGGCCCAACCTCCGCTACGACCAGCAGGTTTTATTGAAGGCGATCAGCTCATACCCTTATATCCACCTGAGGCACTTAATCAATATATGACGGGGTCTAACCAGACTACCTCGCAGTCGCCTCCGCCTCATAGCGCCTCTACCACCCAGCCTCACTCCGCGCCTGCTACAGCTAGTTGGCCTCATTACGTTCCAGGACCTCCCCCGATGGTGCCATACCCATACTCATATGCCCAGGCTATGCCTCCTGGGGCGCCTTCACAGCAGCCGCCTATGGCAGCGGGCCAGTACGCTGTTCATCCGTGGCCTCCGACCGGCGCTGTTCCTTATCTGGCAGCACCTCACGTCTTTCCGTCGTCACATCAGCATCTTCACGCCGGAGCTTACCCCCAACCCTTCATGCCTTCCCAATCGAGCCAGTCTGTCGCTATGGCGCCCTCGACGTCGTTCAGAGGTGCCGGCAACGGCCTTCCACTGGCAGCACCAGTTAGCCAACACGACCTCGGCAATGCTTCGAAAGGCTTTCCTGCTGCTGGACCAAGGCGTTTTGTTTCGCATAACGGGCCACCGGGCCATTCTGCGGATCCGGGGCACGGTCAAGGTTTTCGGGGAATGCCCCGGAACGGAGGCGTCAGTCCCGGTCGTCGGCCTTCGCCGCCACACTTGAGCCGGCGTGGCTCGGGTGGTGTGAGTGCGTCCTACAGCTTTGGTGGCGATGGGTCGGGGCCTGTCCAGGGGCATCCTTCCCCCATCAGTACCCCGGCTCGCACCCGCAGCACATGCACGTCAGGACGAGTGGGTCGTACCCTACTATCATGAACCCAGCCGCGATGACGTAGAGGTACTGTCGCTTTGGACTAAAGATCGCTGTCTCGCTCACTCTTTCACCGTATCAATCTTTACTGTTCTTTCTCTGGTCATCTTCAGTTCTCGTCTAGTCTCACTTAATCTTCCCCAATGTTCTCTTAATGTTCCTCTCTCCGGGTCACGGCGGACATGTTAGAAAAACAAAGATAATATTTAACCATCGTTTCCTATTTATATCATGTTCAGAGCTGTATGACTTTATAATATAAGTACGTAGCCGTTGTTTGATGACTCTGCAGCGCATGTTATTCGACAACTTTGCTCAAAGACCAGCGACGCTCTCATCAATTTCGTGGCTTGTGGCTGCGGTATTTGTTTGGCTGTGTTTGTGACGAGCGCGCTACATCCGCGCCTTGGTTTGCCGCTTTTACGATGAACGGCCATGGATAATCTGCATATGGGGCTGGCTGCTCCAGCCTCCGTCGAGCAGCGAAGCTGGGGAGATGATAAAAAATCACATATCCCACGCCGAGCCTTCTGCTAGTGCAGAGCGCAGCCTTTCGCGACATAACCACGGCCGAAATGTCCCTTGTGCCCCTTGTCATCGTGGAAGGTTTTCTTGGAGGGGCGGGCTCCTTCCTGTGGGGGAATTTCCACGGGCACTGTGACCCTACTGGTCATGTGGATGTCAAGCAGGCGGCGGGCCGGCAGATCATCTTCGTCAGGTTAGTCACAAATATCTGGATCTTCCGAGTTATGACGGCTGAACGGCCTTCAGCATCGGTCCGGTCAGTTCCCTCCACGATCGAGCTTGCGAATTGTATTATGCTCTGAAAGGAGGCACAGGTAGGTCTATGTGTTGCGCCCGAGCTTTTATCCAGTCTTACGCCTTTCCAGTGGATTATGGGGCCGAACATGCTTACGCTAATGGCCACGGACGTTACGGCCGCCATCATAGCCAAGGCCTGTATCCGGGCTGGTCCTCAGAGAAGCCTCTTCACTTCTTCGGTCACTCCATGGTAAGATTTGTGTCCTTTAATAGATGGCCTTCACAGCGCTCATGCGCTACCAGGGAGGACCAACAGTTACTAAGCTCCAGCGGTTACTGGAAATTGGCTTCTTCGGCAGGTCGGAGAGCCCAGACATGATTCTATCGCTGACAGCAGGTTGGTCTTTCGTGTTCAACCATATTATTCACGTACCAATTGCCACAATCGTCAGTATCCTCACCATTCCGCGGCACTCAGGCAGTTTACACGCTCGGCGAGTGCGCAGACAACGCACCACGCGTCCGGCCATTCTCCGTGGGATATCTGCTCACGAAGGGCGTTCATATCGCATCCTATCTCTCGCCACACATGCCAAGCTTTCTCGACATGCATGCCGAAGCCCGGTCACTGTCCTACGCGTCGATGACACTCCGAGAGTTCGTTGCTACACTGCGACAGAGCAAGTGGGGTGAGAGCCGCGACGCTGCGCCATTCGATGTTACCTTTGAGGCTGCGGACATGCGTGAGGCGAACGAGGAAGGTCTACCCTTCTCTGGGACATACTATAGAAGTTACACTGCGTATATGGTATGCGCCGCGTCATCCGGTTCTCAACTTGAAGGCCCTCGTAGACTGATTGCTGCCTAGACGCGTACGGGCTCGACACCCTCGAAATACCAAGGGCCTTCCCTGCGTTATGCGATACTCAACCCTCCGTTGTTCGTGCTATCTTCACTCATGGAGACCTTCGACTTCTCCATCCTCAAACCGTCGCCCTCCATCATCAGTCTCAATGCTTCATACCAGTTCAGGCGATCTTTGTGGCGTGACCGGGGTCAGGAATCCCTTCGATCAAACGATGGCGTTGTTCCAGTATTTTCCCAGTGGCACCCTTGCGATTGCTCGTAGGTCCATGGTATCATCTAATCGAACATCGCCGTGTTGAATAACTGGGCACACAGGGCAACAACGTGCCGTCATTGGTCTCAGCCACTTCAGGAAGTACGTGTTTTCGCCGACCTCCCGGGCCCGACTCCCGGCGTATGGGAGGTTTTCGAAGTTCCAGAAGCAACGCACGTCTCTCTCGTACCATTCTGGTTCGCGAGCGAGCGCCAGTGTGCTTTCTGGAGATCCGTTGGCTCCTGGCTTCGAGCAATAGACCAGGAGGTCGAGGTGAGGTCCAAAAAGAAGTCCGTCGGTTGACCCAGGGATTGTAGCTATTTGCACCTTCTCGAGAATAGCATCTCCGTGGGCTTGAGTGATGCAGCCGTTGCAAGGGACCCGAGGTTCAACAGGTGCGCACCGGTAATCGCGGTCATGTCAGGACGCTGTGTGTCGCCGCGACGCGAGGCACGTTGATCCCAGTTTCCAAAGTGTAGATGTGAAGGACGCGCATTGCACAGCCGCCAGCGTGAAGCGATGCATGGCGCATTGCTCGCTTGCGGCCAAAACATTGATAGCCGCTCTCGCGGGCGCAGTACATATGCAAGCATGTTGGCTTCAACGCGACACACTTCGATCCCGCTTAACTTATCCCAATGTCCTCAGGCGACATCGCACTCGCGGTTGTGGACGACCAGAGCCCTCGGGTCGCGTACGCTGGCGACTGGTTCCGAAACGGCATTGAGGGCGCATGGAACTCCACCCTAAGCGGGACTGAGACAGCGAACTCGAGTGCTACCCTAAAATTCCGAGGTGCGTTATAGTACTACGATACTCATGTACTAAATATCCTTACCGAGTCGATAGGAAACAGGGTCGCAGTGTATGGTGCCGTCCTATATACGGAGGACCAAGGACCACCACAATCCTCCTACGCCCTTGATGACGGTACACCATCCCTGTGGATTCCCTCCACAGACGACAACAATACATTTGCGACCTTCTTTGTGTCTCCACTGCTGGCGGATGGAGACCACACGCTCACGATAGAGCTGCTCTCCCACGGATCACCATTATACCTCGATTATTTTCTCTACAACATGTCCGAGTCCATGCTGGCCTCCGCCACAGTTGCCCCGCCGTCAATGAGGCCAACAATCGTCACTACCATCATTAGAGCTCCTACCTCTGTGGCAATGGCTGCAGAAAGCGGCGGATCGTCCCTGCCAGTGGGCCCCATCGTTGGAGGCGTTGTCGGAGGCGTGGCGGTGCTAGTGGCCGCGCTTCTGGCTGTATACTTCCTCTACTGGGTCCCGACGCGTAACAGGGCCTCCTACTACTACCATACAACATCCACGGAAGACTGGGATCATACAGGTACGTAAACCGACGCCCTAGGCCCTGCGAGCTAAATGGAGAACGAAGGTACTTTGCAGACACAAAACCGCTGTTCCTGGGTTCTGCGGCCGCCCCGCACACACGTCAATCAAGCGTTTCCGTGGCGTCCACGGTAACAGCATACCCCCCGCCTCCTCCCTCCGCCAGCTCCATCTCCGTTTACTCCACGCACACAGCCGACTCGCGACAGCCCAGCATCTCCGCGATCTCGCGACCCCCGCTGGAGCGGCACGACACGGTGCTCACGAGCCCAAGCGAGTACTCCTCGTACACCGAGACGGACACGCTGTCGCGCGCAGGCTCGGCTGCTGCTGGCCCGTCGACGCCCCCGCTTGTGCTCGCGAACACCGCGCCGCTGCGCATTGCACCGCGGCCGCGCAAGGCCGCGGAGGCAGGAGCCCGCACCTCGTCCGCCGAGTCGGTGCACCAGCACACAGACTCGGGCTACCGTTTTGATGCTGCCGGGCCCTCGCGCTCACAGCCTCCTCCGCAGGCTGATCATCCGGACGAGCTTCCGCCTGTGTACTCAGAGTCGTGATCATCGACGCGCCCGCAAGTGTCTCAGCGATCCGTTCTCCAGCCGAGAGGCCCTCGCGGCGCGTTTACTTACGCGTCGTCAGCGTGCTAAACATATCTATTCCCTCGTTGTAATATCGTCATCCCTGCTGCCTTCACTTGTATTATTCCTGCCATCCATCATCGACACGTTGCACATGTTATCTGGACGTTGGCTGTACGGACCTTTGCCGGACACGAACCTTACGAGAGAGAACGTTTTTCCACTACTTATTTACGAAACATAACGCGCATAGAATTCGCATTTTGGGGAATCGTAATGCGAACAAAGTATGTACACAACGAAGAGCAAGGGCAATCGAAGGGGCGCAAAGCAAGTGGTAAAGCTATTCACAAGTAACAAAGCGACAGCTACGGCAATGCAAAGTCGAAATGGGTAAGGGTATGCTGAATTGAAGATGGATGCGAAGATGCCAATGTTATTATAACAGAAGATTGCAGGTTGGGGTCTAGGAGGTGGAGATGCTGGTTGTACGACGTGGGATTAGATGTAGGAGATGTTCGAGTTCGTTGTTGTGCAATGGGTACAGATGCGAGGCGATGGCGAAAACGATACAGTCTGTTGGCAAATGTCCACCGACAGTCGGTATTAAGATAATGACAGTCCGCTTCGGGGTCGTGCAGGAGGGTCGTAAGTTCGTGAAGATCATAAGGCATAGTGACGTCGGACTGGGAGGCGCATATGGAGGCGACGGAACTTGAGCCGGGCGAACTTCGAGGCCTTGAACGGCGTGGCGAGGGCGCTGTTATGGCTTCTTGCCGGTAAACCACGACAACCCCACGCTCCCAACACCGTTGATATGGACTCTGGCATGCAAGCGGCAGACCTTTACTGACGTCAGCGGGACATCACCTCGCACGAACACAACTCACTGTATCGGCAACTTCGGCTCGTCGAAAGTCTACATGTAGGTCTCCATTGGGGACGCGGGTAATTTGGTTCAGTTCGCCAAAGGACTGCAAGATATGGGTTAATGCGGAGTGCGGTGTATGCGGGTGCGACCTACTTCACACCACATCCGCACATGTTCGTACCGACGCTGGTCGCCAGGAGGAATGCCACTGATGACAAGTTTTCGCTTTCTCTTACGCTTTTGCCCAGGAAGAATGGCAGGTGTAGCAGATCCCACAGAGCTGCGCAGAGGGAGTGGAATTCTCACGGATCCCGACTTCTCGTGTTCACGAGCGATGGTCTTTGTAGACTCTGGTGGGTCATTCATGTGGGAAGCGTCTGTGGGCAAGGACCAGAGGGACGGCGCAGGGTTGAAGATCATAGACGGTGTGTGGACGCGTTTGCTTGGCCGGTATTGTGAGGTGCTCGCACTGTCGAGGGAAGTCCTAGTACGTACTGCCTCGGAGGAGCGGCTGAAAGAGGATGAGGTGCTCGGGCGTGGACGAGAGCCCTCATCCACGACGCTATCCGAGGCAGACTGGAAGTGGCTCATGATGCCTGCAGGCCTGAACCTCCATGTTGAGACGGACGGTGATGACGAAAGTTCAGAGACTTCGGAAGTGGTGTCCCCCTTGGAGCGTTGTGAGAAGATAGTGTTCGTAAAGCTAGAAGTACGTGTATGCGCCGCGGGGCGCTGGAAGATCGAGGAGCGGACTGGGCTGGGCTCGCGGACGGTGGTGGTGGTGGTCGAAGTCGAGATGCGGCGGTTTTGGGTGAGGGTCTTGGCAAAGTTCCGCAGCGGCTGGGGCGTGGTGAAGGTGATCGCGCCTTGTCGGTTTTTGCGTGGTGTGGGGGGCGAGGTCGAGAGGTCGACGACAGCCTGCCCGCGCTAGCGCGTGATTGGTTGAGGTCTGGGAAAACGCGTGACGGTCACGGCACGACACTCACCTGCGCGTTGTCAGAGCGTCGGGCGTCCCCCTCGACGAACACGAAGCCATCGTCGAGCATCACGGCGTCCTCGCCATCGAGGGAGGGGCGCTGCACGGCGAGCTCGGGGGCAGCCCGCCATTGCTGGCCCTCTGGGGCGACGACGGGGGCAAGTATGGCGTCTAACGCGCCCTCCGCGGATTCGCCGGCCGAGTGACGCTTCTGCTGGTCCTGTACCCAACGCTGGATGCGGCTGGAGCTGCGACGGAGGGGGCGGAAGGAGAAGCGCTGCGCAGATGCGGGGAGGTCGCTGGAGAGCATGGCGGGTGGAGGGGACGGCTGGGAGGGGACTTGTATTTGGATTGGATGAGGCGCGGTGTTCTGAGTGATCAATGGGATGCACGCCGCTTACCTTGCGCTGTGGTGCCAGCCCCGGTGACGCTGCGGTCTATACACTCGAGTGGAGCTGCTGCCGTCGGAAGAGTGAGCGGCATTGCCATCGTAGAGTCCTGGAATCGTTGCGGGCGCGGGTCGTGAAGGGTCGTCTCGGTCGTGCAAAAGTCTTATTAGAGAAACGGTCGCAATTCAGCAGGCGGATATCATTTGCGGCAGCGGTGACGGAGAGCGGGGGAACGGGAAGGAGGGAAAAGGAGGAGCGTTATGAGTCCTTTTCAGGGGAGATTACGGCCAGAGGAGAAAAGAAAACATGGACCAAGTCGACGTATCCCGGATATCGTCCGCCGGGAAACGTGTTGGTCTATACCCGAATCGATAGATACGCTTAGCTGCTGCACACTTCCCACGCCTCCCGTGCCCAATCATAGCACAGACGATGCCGCCTCTTGTTCACTTTCGGGCGACGTACAAAACACGACATGGTCATGGCCTCATGCCGCCCCTTCCAGTGCACACTCTTCCCCCATGACCGCCTCGTGCTCCTCCAGGCTCGCCGCGTCGCATTCTTACTGGCCCTGCCCATCTTATCGAGAACCCCACTCCGGGCGCTCACAGAGAGGAACAGCGGCTCTGCGCAGGGATACCGTCTGAAACAGCCGTCTCCAGAGCGCGCGGACATCTAGAAAACCGGCCATCCACGCTGTCTCGATGCACGGTCTCAGCAGTGGCCAGGTGCTGAGTCGCTGTCTGTTCGTACCGAAACCAAGGGTCCAGAAAGCTTGAGAGGTTACAACACACGTGCGAGAGCGTAGGAATGTGGGGTATAATACGTAAGGCTACAGCGTATCTGGAATACACAATAGTGCATAAGCCAATGTCAACAAAACATGACTGCAAACCACATACCTGGTACACAATTTTGATTCATAAAAGCAGCTGGCATCATGCCTCCTTCTCGCCCAGCGTCCGCACGATCTCCTCCACGATCTTTGCAAACAAAGGCGCCGTTGATGTCTTCTGGTATCGCCGTAATAACTCAAAAGGCTGGGCCTCTGCATCAGCAGCCGCATCCGACACATCCGCAGGCGCGGTCTCTGCGGCATCCAGCAGCGTGACCAGATCCGTGTCAACCGGCAGGCTCCCGAGGAACTTGAGGCCCTCCCGCCGGGCCATTTCCTGACCGCCGCCCGTGGAGAAGACATTGCTAATCTCCCCGCAACACGGGCAGACGTACCCACTCATGTTCTCGATCAGGCCGAGGACAGGAAGCGAGACGGCGCGAGTGAAGGAAAGACACTTCATGGCGTCAAGCAGCGCGACCGCCTGCGGCGTCGTCACGATGACCGCAGACAGACGCGAGGCCACAGGGCCATGTGCTCCATCAGCGAGAGGTGTTCGTCCGAGGTGCCTAATAGTATCCTCGGTCAGGGCAAGCGTCACATGAGAAAGCCTAGCCCGCGCACCTGGAGGCGTATCTATAACCAAATAGTCCAGCTCTCCCCATCGCACGTCGCTCAAGAACTGCCTGATCATAGCGTTCTTCTTGGGCCCCCTCCACACCACCGAGTCTTCTTTCTTCTTGAGCAGGAAGCCCACGCTCATGCACGCGAGGCGCGCCTCGGATCCGTCGGCGTACACTGGGACCCACCCGTCGCTGCTTTGGTGTACCGGGTGGCCATCGAGACCCAGCATACGTGGTATTGAGGGACCAGTCAGATCTACGTCTAGGATGCCGACCCTAGCGGTGGGGGACGAGTTTCGCAGGGAGAGCGCAAGCTGTGTTGAGACGGATGACTTGCCGACTCCTCCCTTTCCGGAGCATACAACAATGATGTGTTTGACATGTTGTAGGCGACGTGAAACTGGTGTTTCTGCTGTGGCAGCCATCGTAGACGAGAGTGAGCTACAAAGCGTACAAGACCTCGACTGAAGATGACAAACCTGTTGGGTGTTGCTTACGATGGTGCAAAGCGCGTGTAATCTGGCCCTGAATTTAGGGTTAGGGTTCGAGCGAACTGTCATTCACTCTTCGCCCATCGAGCAGGTGAGGACTCTCTGACCATCGAAAGGGTACACTATTCATCGGGAGCCATCATACCATACAGGGGATAAATTATATGCGAGTACATCCATAATCGAGGAAGTTGCGAAGCACTGGCTACTCTCGCGGCGCAGATGATGTGGATCCTGTTGTCTAGTCGTATCCGACAAGCAATGAGGCAGTTTCTTTGATTTTTGTCTGCGTGCCATTGCCGGGTATAGGCAACGGAGTACAGTTAGACTTTGAAAAGCTCCGGTTTGAGATTCCTGTCAATCGCGTTGTCAGGGACGGGACGGCGTATTTTCTCTGGCGATAGACATACATTTTACAGAGCCTCGCCATGAGCCCTCCGAGCTGGATTAGCGTGCCAACGCCCTCCAATATGCGCATATGTGTGAAGCCGATCTCCTACAGAAGGCAGCCATCTGTCAGTACAGGGCTCATCTCCGGAATGGAAGCACGGACCTTGATATATTCGAGTTTTGTATATTCTGGCATCCTGGATTCGCTGTCAACATATATATCATCTGCTGCGGGCAAAACGGAAACGTACTCGTCAAAGGCCTTTACGACGCGGAAAATGGTGACCACGATGTCCACAGCGCTGTAGCCATTGTTCCACAGCTCGTTGAGTTTTTCCATCGCGCCGTCAATGTCGCCCTTGATGCACGCCCGAATCATGGCTTGCACAACGACAGGGTGTGGCTGATCGCAGACTTTGAAGACGTTGTCTGCTGACACGAAACCGAAGCCCGACCATGTTGATTGCAGATTGTTGATGGCTTGCCGCATGTCACCCTCTGCAGTGAAGATGAGGGCTGCGAGTCCATCGTCGTTGTATTTGACCTGACCAGCATAAGCTTCGGCTCATCGTTGCATTTGGTAGCGAGACTTACTCCTTCTTCGTGACATATAGCTAGCAGCCGCTCTAGGATCTCTTTGTCCCGCAGCTTTGCGTATCGCAGTATAGCGCAACGGCTTTGTATGGGCTCAATGATCTTGTTGGACATGTTACACGCTAGCGCAAACCGCGTGGTGTTCGAATAAATCTCCATGGTTCTCCGCAGTGCTTGCTGTGCTCCGGGTGTCATGCTGTCAGCTTCATCCAGGATGACTATCTTGTGGCGGCCGGGCGGAAGCGTTACTTTCTTCTGTGCGAACGCCTTGATCTTGTTTCGTACCACGTCGATACCTCTGAGCAGAGTAAGACGTCAATTACATAAAAGATGTAGGCTGCATACCGTTCATCGGAAGCATTGAGCTCGAGAACTCCCTCCTTGTACGCGTCTCCCAGGAGCTGATGGGCCAAGCAGTGTATGCTCGTAGTTTTACCAATGCCGGGAAGGCCCTGTACGCGTTCATCAGCTCATGTAACAAATCACTATCATTGATACGCACCGACAGGATGATATGTGGACAGTTTCCATCCCGCGCAATGACTTTCAAGCGTTCAACGGTCTCCGAGTTGCCCACGATGTCGTCAAGTTTCTGCGGCCTGTACTTCTCGACCCTATTCGGGCGTCAGCGGAGTCCTTGAACTACACAAGAAGTACATACCATGGTAACTCGTATGGCAAGGAGGACGCGGTACCATTTGCAGGAGCTTTGCCCTTGTCTGTGGACATAGTGGTCTGTGTCTAACGTTGATGGCGCGCGTCTAATGTTCGACGCGACGCGACGCGCTCTCACAGCGCTTGTCAAACACTATCCGAGGGACCAGTGGAAATAAGACTCTAATTACTCATGTTAAGGACGACGCATACAGAATACACCAATACGAGAGATGGTATATAATCAGACATTCATTCTTATCTTACATTCCCGTATACTCCTTGCCATTACCAGTGAGATCCAGCTCTGTGGGCAGTCTCAGGCTCCTCGTCATCGTCGACCGGGTCAGCAAAGGGATCTTCTTCGTCTAGCAGACCCTGATGGGTGTCGTTCCGGACGTCTGGGTCCTCGGTCGATGAATTTGTGTCATAACCATGTGGGCGGGACGATGAAGTCGATGCACGATTGTGATTATGCGTCTCCTCGTCCGAGGACTCATACTCACTGAAGTCGGAGAGCGAGCCTCGACGATAGGAATAATCGTCGTCCTGGTCACGGGCAGTTGTTGGGCGGATTGGCGGCGGGAGGTTACTGCTGTGTAGTGATGAGAGCAGCGATGGTACAATAAACGATAATGACTTACTTCTTCTCATTGCCTAAGGCACCGAAGCTGAGATCCTGCAGGTCGGGATGCACATTGCTGGATGACCGGCTGTGAGAGTAAGGATCATTGTCCTCCGCCCTCGCTTTGCCGTTCTGGCCAGATGCACGTCCGATCGACCGCTGGACTGCCGCACGTTGCTTCTCTTGCAGTCTTCCGAGCTCAGAGTCCTGGATTTTTACAGCAGCTAGGCTAGTCTGTACATCCTTGACATCTTGCTCAGATACTGTAGGCTTCGACAGCTACGTGGAGATGTCAGACATGCCATGAGGAAACCACAAAATGCGTACAGTATCGTAAGTTTCCAATGCAGCGATGATGCGGTCGTTGGTCTCAATGAGTGTGCCGATCATTTCTTCGTTCTCCACAAGCTGCTGCAGTTTCAACAAATAACTCTTTGACCGGTTAGAATCGCACTGACCTGGACGTAGCGCACGATTTGTTTGCGAGCAACCTTAGCCTTTTCTAAACATTCTTGCACGCGTTCATTTGTGATCAAGCTGTCGTGCTCAGTGTTGACAAGCTGTCAGACCGAGTGAGGCTCGCTTCTCATCGAGAAGCATTTCTACGGCTTACAGTGATTGCATTGACGAGGTTGTTAGCAGCAGTGCTCGCGTTGGCGATAGCAGTCAGAATTTGCGGTTTTTCCTGCAGTCCCACTTCAGCACAGCACGGATGGCCAGAATTCTACACGGACCTCATCGTAGTTGAAGGCCTTCCTCTTGGCCTTTGTCTCTTTGCCTTGCTTTACGCGTCGCCTCTGCTCTTCCTCGATCCTCCTCAAACGCATCTTATCTGCTTCCCTCTGTTCTTTCGCCTTGCGCTTGGCTTCCTTCCGCTCTTCTTCCTTGAGCCGCCTAGCTTCGGCCTCGCTCTTGTCGAGAGAGAAACCGTCATCATCCAGGGAAGGCCTGGCTGGTGGTGCACGGGGAGCAGGCCGGGCAGGTCTGATTTGGTTGAAGAGGTTCGCGACGAGAGACATAGAGGGGTCATCCTTGAACTCAGCATTCCACGACGCTAGCACCGCGAGCAGCTTCTTCTTAACTTTGGGATCGGTGCCCGAATCGGTACCGAGCGTCTTTATGGCATCGGTGAGCTGGCTGTCGGCAAAGGACGCTGCGAAGAAGCGTTCAGACGACGAGCGAAGTTGCAGGACCTAACAACACGGACTTTGGAACTTGTGCCCCCCGTTCTCGACGAGGGCTTTGAGGATCTAAGACGCCCGGTCATCAGACACCGATGGGCAGTGTGGCAAAGGGCGGAGACGCACCACCAGTGCCCTGTACTGCTGGTGACTGTCTCCATGCTTCAGCTTCTTGCGAATTGCACGTGAGGCCTCAGCGGGACTAAAGGGAGGAGCCCAGTAAGAGCTCTGTGCAGCATGTCATTGTTTGCGGCTTACCCAGTGCTCTGGATGTTGATGGAATCGACGAGTTCCGGGATACTGAAGAAAGCATTTATGGAAGATACTCCAGGTCTTCACACAGTTGACGTACCCATCGTATGCTTCATCCGCAGTGCCTGGCGCAGTCAGGATTTCCACCCATTCCGTAATGGACGACTAGCGAAATGCGATCAGGAACTGATTGTGCCGACAACGACGGCCAAGTCGTACATGGGGTTTTTCGCGGTTGAAGGCAGAGTACGCCTGCTTAGCGAAACTAATCGCGGACATGGTGAGGGGAGAGATGAAAGGAGCGGAGAGGAAGAGGCACAAGGGGCCCGATTGAGGATAACTCCACCTGAATGCACACTTGTGCTTTGATCAAAGACCCAGGGCCGAAGGCGCAACTGCGCTTATACACATGACGTACTATGCACTGTGCACACTGCATCCACAACCCTGAAGAAAAATCCAAACATGCGCAGGCTGAGGCTATGTCAAAGCAGGGGGCACTACACGCGGACGCGCGCAATAAACAAAGTGCCTACAGAACCCCTGAAACAGAAGGGAGTAATTAAACGTCGATCCAGCCGCATGGTGTCTCGACTATCGCTTCCTCTCTACCCGCCACTTGTATACCCGGGGCTTCCACAGCTTCTCGTCCACCTTCTTGGGCCGCCGCTCCTCGTCCTCCTCGTCCTCGTCGTTGTCGTCGTCAACCCTTTCCACACCTTGCAGCTTCTTGGCCGCGCCCTTCCCCATCAACGCCTTCTGCATTTGTAGCTCGCGCTCGGTGTAGCGTAAAAGCCGGTCACGATTCAGCCGAGCTGCCAACTCTTTCAGCAGCCTCGTTCTCCGATCCTACGACATATCTTGTCAGCTCTTGGACCGATAAGTGATCCTTGGTAACTTACCGTAGCTTCCTCTTGTCTCTTTTCCTCAGCAGCGGCAGCCGCGCTTTCTGCATCAGCTCTAGCTTTTCCCTTCTTACGCTTGTGATTCCCCGAGTCGTCCAGCAACTTCCACCCTAAGTCTGCATCGTCTTCTTCCACATCCATATCATCGCTGGCAAGTTGGGGCTTTGCTGGGGGAACGTATAATTTGCCTGTAGTTTTGGTGGTAAGCGCACGTAGTTGCCTCCAATCGAAGATGAACGCACCTTCTTCTTCGTCGTCAGCAAAGATAATGTGTTTGCTTGTCGACTCGCGCCATTTGCGCTTCGTTTCAGAGCCACCAGCGAGGATCCCTGCAGTTTGAAGCACCTCTAGCTCCTCCTCGTCCAGGTCTTCGTCTTCCCCCTCAATGAGGTCCGCCTTGAGGAGGTCAGCGAGCGCGGTCAGTTGTGCCTTCAGCTTGTCTATTTTCTACTTTGCAGCTATGAGCAGGACGCGTAGGTAGCAGCCAGCACAAGCACGCACCTTTTGATTCGAGAGCCTCATTGTCCTGATGTAATTTTCATCCTGCGACTTGAGGACTTTTACGACGTCCGTAGGCAGAGCCTCGTTCCCTCTGTCCTGGATGTGCACACCCTCCCGCGTCTTCTGCCTGATCATCCCAAAGTAGAACTCATCCTTGTTCCTCTCTGCTGCCTTCTGGCGGAGCCTGGTGAGTCTGTCCTGTTTGGAGTGGTAGTCGCGTGCTCGCAAGACATAATCTTTGTGCTTCTCGAGTATACCGAGCTTTGCGCGGTGGGCGAGCTGACCACGCTCCTTGTGGTTGCGCCGGTGGAGAGAATTGCGAAGAGACGACATTTTGGTTGTCACCCGCGAGCCTGAGCAGAGGACGTGGCCGGGAGTGGAGAAGGAGCGAAGGTAAAATGAGAGAGGTGCCGAAGCGCCCGAACTGCACGTTCGATCGAACGCCACAACGGCGTTGCGAAACGTAGCCCCGGCACCGCGACACGGTTGAGCGCGATGGCGACATATCCTCAGTACTCACCGGATATTCGGGACACAACTTCTTGTTGGATATGATACATCACACCTGCTGAATATGCAGCCATGGCAGACACCGTGCATAGCATATCTTGGCAAGTACGCGGTGTGCCAGCTTCCCCATACTCCGGCGTTAGAGTACAATGTCGAGAGCAAGCGTCAAGATAAACTGCATGCTGCGTTCCTATCTACTGTATGGCCAAAAGGATAAGGGTAATCGCGAAGCGGGAAATGCAGGAGGCTCATAGGGGTACATGGTTTGTCGAGTCCCAATAAACGTAGAAACGGAATCAGTAGAGTAGGGGGCTTAAAAGGGATTACACATGATAGCACAATATTACGATGAGAATCCAAGCGTGGCGGAAGGTGTGTCACACACTGACTATCCGCCATTGACCACCCCTGTTGCGGATATGAGCGGAAGGTCGCGACGGAAGTAGATGAGAACTTACCGCCGCCCATGGGGCTTTCCAGATACAGACGGATTAGAATGCTCTCAAGCGCCGCTACCGAAGGTGCTGGGTATTCAAAATTACGGGCGTTCTCCCGTATGCCCTGGAATAACACGCTCATGCGGTCCCACCGCTCCTGAGCTAGCGGCTGCGGTGGTGGTGGCGGAGCTAGTGGTTGGGGAGGCGGTGGCTGCGCGATAGGCTGCTGTGGCTGTTGGGGTACCATAGACATTGCCGTTTGGAAGGTTTGCATGGGTGGTCCGGCACTTGGCGGGGACATGCTCGTGTGTTGGGATGGCTGGTTTGAAGGCCCGGCACCGGAGGATGCGGATGCTTCGTTTAAGGGGGCAATCGGCGGGGGTGTTTTCGAGGCCTCGCTTGACTCTCTCGCAGCGCGACTCCTAGCTCGTGATTGTTGCTGTTCGGCGGCGAGCTTACGTCCGCGCTTTGTGAATGGGAGGTTCGCCAGGCCAATCTCGTGTGAATGCTCAGACATGTCTGTGTAGCTACGTAAGAGAGGCTCGCCTTCTAATAGTGAAGGTACTCACAACATACTCGGACTTCGTCCGTGTCGAAGTATGTCTTATAGCTGATGGACGCAGGGCAACCCGTTCCCTCAAGCTTCCTTGCAACACTGCATAAGAAACCGTTGCAACAGAGTGCCAAGACAGAACGCACCTTGCGACTAGGGACCTTCCGTACTCTGTCTGGATATTTCTTCACGTACTTCTTCCGTCCGCTACGCGTATGCCGTGCGCATACAAGTTTGGTATGGTCCTTGAATCGAGGAGGTACTGCTTTCGAGCCGTGTGTGTCTCCTTTTACGAACTCGATCATCTTCTCCTCTTCTTCCTTCCGCCGCCATTCCTGGAACGCATCCATCGACTCGAATACGAGCGTATATCCATCATCAGCGTCGCCAGAACCATACGGCCCCTTCTTCACGCCGTTCTGCACGCGTTGAATCTGGATCGTCGGACCGCCATTGTTGAGAATGGGCTGTGCAGACAGA
This sequence comes from Phanerodontia chrysosporium, assembly GCA_001910725.1. Lineage (NCBI taxonomy): Eukaryota > Fungi > Basidiomycota > Agaricomycetes > Polyporales > Phanerochaetaceae > Phanerodontia > Phanerodontia chrysosporium. The sequence continues at coordinate 789,755 of MJGA01000003.1, forward strand.
GACGCTTGCGGCTGGACAAGTGCCTGAGATAGCGAAGACTGTGAGTGTGGGTTGGTTACGGTATGTGTCGCCTGCTGGGTGAGAGGGTGAAGCCTGAAGTGCTGAAAGCTCATGGTAGAAGCCTAGACGCTGGAATAACCACGAGCCGCCGTAGCGGCGGGAAGTCACCATCCGGCGTTACGTCGTAATTCCCGCTGTCACGTCACATTGCACGGCGGGGAGTCTGCGGCAGCTCGGTAGGGTCCTCTGCTGACCGACTATGCTGAGTCCTTCAGCCCGAGGGGTAAATGAAGCAAAGCAGCTAGTAATACAGTTCTTGCGCCCTCGATACAATACAGGTGTGCAGATTAACGATAGCCATTATATCAGCGTTCGCAAAGCGATAGTCTATGGATGTCCTCGAGGTAGTTTGTCCAAAGCAACACTCTAAACGATGCTCAGAGTCCCAATTATGACGGACAAAATGAAACCTAGTAGTCCTATCAGCTGACCTTGGACAAACCGCACGCTGACTGCCGCACCAGTACTAATAGAAGTTGTGCTAACAGTGCCAGCACTTGCGGGTGCCGAGCCAGTCTGAGACCCTTGGGGTATAGGTGTAGCTATGGGTGTACTCGGGTTGTAGTCTACGCCATTCGCAGAGGCGGCTATCTGGAAGACGGATCCGCCACCATACTCGTAGAACTGGTTGACAAGACCTGAGTCAGTAACGCGCAGACTAAGACGAGGAGGCAACACTCACATCTACGAGGATGAAGTTCGGAACTCGCCCATGGTCGGTTACGCACTGTTGGACCTGCTCTCCCAGAGAGTTTGTGCCATTGGCAGCATTTGTGGCATTCGCGCCCTCAACAAAGGGCGCTGGAAGCCCAAGATAACTTGGTCAAGGAAGTGGTTGATCAGGAACATCTGTGTAGTTGGGTCACCCGTTGTGCGATTGACACTGCAATCGAACGTGGTTGTCACGTCGTAAGGCGACTCCCAGATGTTGGAGAATTCTGCAGAACTGTGAGCAACGCTTGCTGTCGGTAGCCACAATCGACGTACCATCGATGAGGTAGGGCACTCTCGTAACATCTGCAGTGTTCGAGAGGAAGGAGACGAGGCGGGTTCCTGCATCAATCAGGGTGCCCAGTGTGGGCCAGGCGGCAGCTGGCATCGAAGGGGCCGGCGGCTTGTAGGACATGGTGTCAAGTCCAGCAGACTTGTATGCCTCATCAAAATATGTAGGGTCGATACCGTCTGAGTTCACAATGAGTATGGTTACCACTTCATTGGGGTTGCCGTCCATCCATGTTTTGACTGACTATTGATGAGCTACACAGAATGAATGTCGCGATTGACTGAAGAGACCGCACCTTTGCTCAAGTACTCAATCAACGAGCCGCCGTTGTAAAGACCCTATAACTCTAACTCAGACGCGAATCTGGAGGAACACGAGATGCAACGTACGCAGCTCGTGTGGCAAAGTTGTATCACGCCATTCAAGCCATGAGCTTGGACTTGCAATAATCGTACGCCGTCCTTGAGCTGCTGAGACACTAGAAGCGCAAAGTTAAACCTTGATTAGCGTGCAGTGTGGGTCTCGGACGCACCATCATAGTCCTGATTTGCCGCCACTAACGAGCAGTCGCGCCATCAGCTCAGGTTCAGACTGCTTTAATGTCGATATACATACAGTTGTTGATACCGACAGCATACGAGTCGTGTGCACCGACGAATGTGATATTGCCATATGAGCGGTTGCATAGCTGATACCCGTGGGTAAGTGCGGGAGGGCTGTCAGCGGATAGAAAAGACTCACGTCGGGAGAGCCGTTGCACGTCGTTGCGCGCGATTGGAAGCCGACAGATAAGGAGAGAGATCCCGGGATTAGTAGGGAGAGGACGGCCGGCGTCAGGATCGAGGAGAGACGCATCTCTGGACTCGGGGTGAGGGGAGATTAGAGGGTACGGAGGAGCCCCGCAGTCAATGCGGGCGCGATGTATGTTATTTATGGGCGAAAGGAGGGCAGTGTCGGCGAGAGATGGGTCGAGAGAAAGAGAGGGAAATCGGAAGTGGCTGCCGGACAGCCTCTACTTCGGAGGAGACTACCAGACGCGAGCGCTTACGCCTCAGCCATTTGTCGGCGGCCGCACGTGGCAACTGCGCCAGCGTCTTCATTGGCTCAGACCCTCGTCCTCGTGGCGAAACACCGCACTCAGTTCTCGTAAGTGCCCAGGCTTGCGTGCGTACACAAGCTTAATACGACCATCTCAGCAGGCGTGATCATGGCGAGCATCTTTCGCCCTGTTCTTGCTGGGTGTAACCTGGTCCTCGAGCACGTATGACACGATGCTCCTTCCTCCACCGCCGATGTTCGCTGACACCTCCGACAGTCCAATGTCACCGTCACAGCTCTCACCGCAGCTGCGATTTTGTACACGCGCTCTGCAGGTATCGCATATTTTGCTCTCGGCGCCGTCGTCTGCTCCAGAACGGTCAAGGCGGTAAAGCGGTTCATTCGCCAGCCGCGCCCCGTCCACCCCTCCCCGGAGCGTCAGAAGAAATCTTATGGGTCAGTGCGAACAGCTTCGTGCTTGCCGAGATCGCCGTTGCTAAGTCTCGTGTCAATAACACCAGCATGCCGAGCACACACGCGGCCGTCATAACGTATTACGCAGCCTACACTCTTCTGGCCTCGGCCTACCTCCCAATTCATCCGGTCATTCCTGACACCCCATGGACACGAATCGTGGTTCCCTCCGTTGTCGTTCCATGGTCGATTGCTATTGCAGTCTCCCGGATATGGCTTGGGCACCATACGGTCCCCCAAGTGCTTGCAGGGTGTGTCCATGGCGTCATCTTCACTTACATGTGGTATAGCATCTGGCTTCACGGAGCCAATGACTACGGCCGATATTTAGAGCAGACTTACTTTGCTCGGCCGTGACAGCCTGTACTCTTCCCCTGATAATTATGAATACAGGTCTTCTCAGTCGCGCATGATGATTCTTCAGGTCACAAATCCCCTAGCAACGGCCCAAACATAGACTGGCTCAAGTCATCTTCCTCCCGCCGCGCCCTCAGCAAGTACTGCACCCCTTCCAAAACCACTTTCCTAACCGTGTCTCTGTCTCCCCACGTCGGAATCCGTGCCGTCCAGGTCGAGATATGCGCCCCGAGGTGCGTTTGCGCCTGTCTTGCGATATGCGTCATGTTCTCTCCTCGGGCGCCGTCCCGATACGCAGCTAGGAACGTCTGAAGGAGGGCGGTCGCCGCTGCCTCGCAGTGTGGATAGAAGCTGCGCGCCTGGTGGACCTCCGCGGCGAACTGCCCGATGTCGAACCCCGGAAGGCCCGGCTTGCATAGCTCCCAATCCAGCACGTATATGCGCTCGACATCGCGTGAGGCACCCTCGCCGCGCAGCCGGACCATGACGTTTCCGGGCCAGAAGTCTCCGTGGACGACGCCTCGCGTGCGCTCCGCATGCTGTCTGCGGTACTGTCTGCGACAAACGCAAGAGTCTCAAGCTCGTCTGCAGACACGGCGAGGGCGGGTCGCGCAGCGCAGGAAGGTCGTCCGTTGTGAGTGTCGAGACGACCCGCCCGTACGTGACCCATGCCGAGATCGTGCGTGCCTGCTGGTTGCCTTCGAAGAAGTCGAGCATCTCGCTGTCTCTGCCCCAAGCGTGCACCCGTGCGAGAAACGTGCCCAGCGCAAGCCCGAGGCTGCGCGCCAGTGCCTCCGACAAGGTGCTATCCTCGAGGAGCAAAGCCTTGAGCGTCACAGCGTCCGCGCCGCAATCTTCCATTATGATCACGTTCGCGTTCTCGTCGAAGATGTAGATTTCGGGAGTTGTGACAAGGGAGCCCGCTGGCATGACCGCCCTGACACGGCGCGTCGCCTCAGCATCGTATTTCTATTGTGTGGTTCGTGATTGATCGCTTCGATAATTCGTATAAGCCTCACCTGTCGTTCCAGCGCCAGCGGGAACGTCTTGTCCGCAGGCAGCCAGGGTTTGGAATGCTTCAAGACGACCGACTCTTGGCCTTGGTACGGCTTGGCGAGACGCAGCCGGTATGCGTAGTTGCCATAGCCGCCTGCAAGCTTGCTCACGTCCGTGCTTGCAAATGGTGTACGTGCAGCATAGGTACGGACGCCGTCGATGGTTGCGAGATCCTCTGTGCTCATGGTGGGCTGAGCCTGAGGGTGATCGATCCCACGTCTGGATCGATGATATACCACAGGACTGAGTCACCCGACGTCGGGCCCGCACTGACTACTCTACCTCCTGATAGACAGGTCGGGCCCGAAAATGTCGGTGCAGACCTAAACGCAGGCATGGACGTCCCGTATCCTGTGAATGCACTGGGTTTTATAGCGTATTACCGGCTACTTGCTTACAAGAAGCGGTCCGAACATAGTTTCGCGCAAGTCGTCCTCCTCTTTTCGGGCCCGCAGTAAGTACTGCACGCCCTCCATGACCACCTTCCTGACCATCTGCCTATCACTCCACGTCGATATCCTCGGTGTCCATGTGGCTAGGTGCGCACCGACATTCGTCAGCGCCAACCTTGCAGTACGCTCCATGTCTCCCTCTCGAGATCCCTCGCGATAGGCGGTCAGGAACGCCTGCAACAGCGTCGACGTAGCCGCCTCGCAATGCGGGTAGAAACTACGCGCCTGGTGGACCTCTGCCGCGAACTGGCCAACGTCGAAGCCCGGCAGACTCGGCTTGACCAGCTCCCAGTCAAGCATGTAGATGCGCTCGACGTCGCGCGCGTCGCCCTCTCCCCGAAGCCGCACCATCATATTTCCGGGCCAGAAGTCACCGTGGACGACGGTCTCGCGTGCACTGCGAATCGTCTCTGCTGTGTCGTCTGCGACGGCCGCGAGGTCCTCGAGCTCTTGGGCGGACACATCGAGGGGCGGGTCGGACAACGCGGGAAGGTTATCCGTGGTGAGGGTCGAGACAACCCGACCATACGTGGCCCACGCAGAGATCATGCGTGCCTCTCGGTTGCCCTCGAAGAAGTCGAGCACCTCGTCGTTCCTTCCCCAGGTATGCACTTGCGCGAGAAAGGTGCCGAGCGCGGTGCCGATCTTGTGGGCTATCCCGACCGAGAGCGCGCCGTCCTGGAGGAAAAGCTCTTTCAGGGGCACGGCGTCCGCGCCGCAGTCTTCCATGATAATGACATGAGAGGTCGTGTCAAATAAGTAAACGTTGGCGTGGTGACGAGCGAATCTGCGGGCAGGATGGTCCTGACGCGCCGCAACGCTTCGGCGTCATAGGTCTATCGGGCACGGCACAGTGTTGGTCAACGCTCAGATGGTACAGCTGGTGGGGTCCTCACCTGCCGATCGAGCTTGTCCGCAGGGAGCCATGCTTTGCCATGCTTCAAGACGAGGGTCTTCTGGCCCATATATGGATTCGCAAGATGCAGACGGAATGTATAATTGCCATAGCCTCCTGTGAGCGCGGTTACGTTGCTGCAGGAGAAGGGGGTATCCGCAACGTAGTCGCGGATTCCGTCAACTGTCGCGAGATGATCTTCTGCGCTCATAGAGGGTCGGAGGTCGTGATCAGCCACGCAGTAGACGGTTCTGTTATGTACAACAGTGCAGAGTCACGCAATCTTCGGGGCCGCGTTGAATTAGTGCACTTGTTTGACTCTTCAGTCGGGACCGAATACGCACTCTAAGGCCTGAGAGGAAGTCAGATGCAACAAGTCTTTCCTGTCAAAACTTTGACCGCGTAAGCATAGAACTGACGCGGCCTCGAGCTTGCGGACACATATAGCGGGCAGTGGTGTGTTTGCACATGTACTGCTGCAACGTTGGCACCGAGGGCTTACCTGTCATCGATATCGGCGGCAATCCCAGCAGATCGCGCAGAAAGACAAGGCTTCACACCCGTAACTGGACAGCATTCCGAGCAAGATTTATCCTCAGATGACAGACAATCGAATTCTGTCACACCAGCTCACTTGGTAATCCAAGGATAGAGACCGATGAGAAATGCGATTCAGGACAGAATACAAATGCAGCGAGCTAGTAGAGGAAAGACAGCGAGCGATACATGACACAAAATGAACGAGCCTGCAGATGTACACTTCCTTAGAGCTTGTCGTAGTAGGTGTCGAGAGGAGGAATGTCGGGCTTGAGACCCTTGCGGGTACGGATGCTCTTGACGAGCTCCTCGAGCTTCGAGCCCTTCTCGAGAGGAGCTGAAATAACGTCAGGACACATGGCAGTAGCGGAATAACATAACGGTACTCACAGCCATTGAGCAACTCCCAGTGGTCGAACACGGACTGGGGGAACGCCTGGCCAGACGTCGCAGCACGGAGCTCACCGTTGAAGCCGAAGGACTCCATGACGGGGAGGTAAGCCTTGACGGTGAACATGGGGGTTCCGGGGCGCTGCTCCTCGCTGAAGACCTGTCCACGGCGCTTGTTGAGGACGGAGTAGATACCGCCGATAGCGTTCTCCGGGCACTGGATCTCGACAAGGTAGACGGGCTCCTGGAGGGTGGGCTCCGCGAGCAAGCAGGCAGCGTAGCAGACACGACGGCAAGTGGGGATGATCTGTCCGCCACCACGGTGAATGGCATCGGTGTGCAGCTAAAGGTCGATATGTCAGCGCCGTGGCTACATGTGAGGCAAGTATGGGGAACTTACCGTGACATCGAGGATGTTGAAGCGGATACCACGCATGTTCTCCTCACAGAGGACACCCTCCTTGGTCGCCCACTGGAAGGCAGCAACGCAGGAGTCCTTGATTTCGTTGAGGTACTGAACACCCTTGGTGACATCAACGAGCAGGTTAGGGCCGGTGGTGTCGGGACCGAAGCACCAGATCTTCCTGGCATCGGTGACGTCCCAGCCGAACTCATCAGCGAGGAGACGAGCACGGAGCTTGTAATCGTCACGGGCGTTGACCTTGCCGGACTCGATGGCGAGGGTGAGCTCCTCCTCGATAGGCATGGCCTTCACGTAGAGACGGTTGTGCTTGTTCTGGGACTTCGACAAAGCAACGATGGAGGACTCGGCCTTGACGGTCTCACGGTAAGGAACGACGGGGTCGGAGACCTTGAGCGGGACACCAGCGTGATCCTCTTGGAGATCCTGTAATCCGTGGTCAGGCTCGGCAAAAGCAAACATCGTATGAACGCAAGACGAACCTTCAAGCAAATCTCCAAGTGGAGCTCACCAGCACCGGCGACAATGTGCTCACCGGACTCAGAGATCCAGGCCTGGACACAGGGGTCGGACTTGGAGAGACGCTTGAGACCCTCGACGAGCTTGGGAAGATCGGCAGCGTTCTTGACCTCGACGGCAACCTGGACGACAGGGGAGACGGAGAACTTCATAACCTTCATGTTGTGCGCGGTCTCCGAGGTAGTGAGGGTACCGCTCTTGAGCAGGAACTGGTCGATACCGACGAGACCGACGATGTTACCAGCAGGGCAGTCCTCAATGGGCTCGACGTAACGACCCATCATGAGAATCGTACGCTGAATGGATTTGATGAACAGGTCGTCCTTCTTGCCGGGAACATAGTTGGGGCCCTGGATGCGGACCTTGGGTCCAGCACGGACGGTACCGGAGAAGACACGACCGAAGGCGTAGAAGCGTCCCTTATCGGAAGTAGGAACCATCTTGGAGACGTAGAGACAGAGGGGCCCTTGGGGTCGCAGTCGCGGATACCAATGGCAGTCTCGTCGTCCATGGGACCCTCGTAGAGGGTCTCGACACGGTAGCGCTGAGCGGTAGCGGGGGAGGGAAGGTTGATGACAATCATCTCCAGGAGGGAGTCACCAGCGGGCAGGAACTTGCGCATGATGACCTTGAGGAGAGCCTTGCCCTCGAGATCACGCTCGTCCTGAGCGAGCTTGACGTCGAGCTTCTCAAGCATGGGGGCAATGGCGTCCTTCTTGAAGTTCATGACGGCATCGAAGATCTTGAAGATCGGGTCGAGGACGAACATGTTGAAGGCACGCTCAAGGGGCTTGCCGTCAGCGTCGACGGACTTAGAAGACCACTTGCGGGTAGCGGGGTTGAAGAAGTTGTCGCCCCAGAGCTTGGACATCATCTTCTCCTTGTCCACACCGAACTTCTTAGCGTAGCGGGTAGCGAACTGACGGAGGGTGAAGGCCCAGCCGTGAAGACCGGAACCGAAAGCGACGGTACCCTTTTCGGGGTAGACCTGAACGTCACCGAGAGCGGCGTCGTGGTAGGTAGAGATGATGACATTGACGTTCTCAATGGTGCGGCGGAAGGACTGGAAGAGCTCCTCCTTGTCAACCTGGAGCTCAAGAAGAGCACGGTCAACCTTGTTGATGACGACGACAGGCTTGATACGCTCGGTAAGGGCCTGACGAAGGACAGTCTCGGTCTGGACGCAGACACCCTCGACACAGTCGACAACAACAAGGGCACCGTCGGTGACACGAAGGGCAGCAGTAACCTCAGAAGAGAAGTCGACGTGTCCCGGGGAGTCGATCAAGTTGATCAAGAACTCGTTGCCTGTAAAGTCATGGTTATAATGCCGGACAAGGCACGAGAGACTTTCTAGCTACTCACCCTCGGTCTTCTGCTTGATAGCACCAACATCCTCCTTGTCGACCTCGAAGTACATCGAGATAGCAGTGGACTTGATCGTGATACCACGCTCTTTTTCGTCATCACGAGTATCCGTGAAACGCATGTCTCCCGCCTTGGCGGAAGCAATGATACCGGCCTTGGAGACCAAAGAGTCGGTAAGGGTGGACTTTCCGTGGTCGACTGCAAGTGCCAATGTCAGCGGTGAGGGAGATAGCGGAGGGGGAACGTGGAAACGCACCATGGGCAATAACACTCATGTTACGAATGTTAGTGGGCTTGTCCATGAGGGCCCGGATCTGGTCTAAACAATGAAGCCTAGGTGAGCTTCATGCTGGAGGATGTTTCGGTATCCTACTTGCCTACGGTGAAGTTACTGGCGGGGGGATTGCATATCAGGACATGTTTCGCGCTTTGAGAGTGCGATGGGACTTACACCATGGTGGCTAGTTTTTACAGGGGTAATGATACACGAAGTTTATTTGCTGAGACAACGAGCTCGCTGCAGAGACCGGTCTCGAGAGAAAAGAAGGAGATAGAGTCGCAGCAGAGCACGCAGGCTGCAAACTCTTGCGAAAGGGTGAAGTCGAAGTTTTTACACCCAATCACTTTGGCTTATCGATCGAGTTTAGGGCAGGCTCATTTACACTTTGTGGCGGAATAACTTGTGCTCGCACGTGGCGGCTGCTCCGCCCGCCACCTCTATCCCTCCTGGATCTCGTCACTGTTCCCGTGTTCGACGAAACACGGCGAATGTACGCCAGCTCTCTGCAATGACCGGAGAGGGGCGACGGACCGACCGTGTCGCCACTGCAAGAGCTGGAAAACTGAGAGATTCGGGATCTATCCGAGACTTCCAGCCTTCCTTCCACGATGGGTCCTCGACACGCTCATCTTTCTCCTTAAGGCCACTCGAGATGTGTAATGTGTCCTCTTCCGTAGGTGCACACCTGTGGCTTGAGGATGATGACCTCTGGCAGTCTAGACTGCTTGTATTGTAATGTCAGACGACTTGCCGATGCTCTCAAATGTGCAGCTTTTGGCAAGCCTAATGCACATGTGCTACCACCGTACCTTGAACTTGTTGTTCTGCCGAGGCGATGCGCAAAGCGTAAATGCGCAGCGTCCTGGCCGCCGCTTGGCGTGACGGAGTGCGGGAGTGACGGGCTGTGTGACAGAGGCGGCGTACTGCCACCGCCCTAGCCATGTCCGCCCGGGCGATTGAAAAGAGCAACGGCATCAACCCGCATACCTGCCTTTAACCTCTCCTTGTCCTGCTGGTTTCAGTGACACTCTAGCTCTCATGGGCCTCCTCCGCCCCGCCACACCAGGCTTTTTGGTTACCCTCGCAGCCGCCGTTCTCCTCGCGATCGTCTCCTTCTCTGTCCCATACTTCAAGTCCATCTTCTTCCTCAAGGCCTCGCTTTCCGACCAGGGAATCAATGGCTCAATCACCTTTGGCACTCTAGGATATTGTCTGGAACTCCCTAACGGGACGACCTGCACGAAACCAAAGATTGGTTACGAGCTCGGTATGCCACAGCGTCCTGCGGTCCTCCTAGTCTTTCCTGATACCGCTCTGCACTAGATATCAATGCTCTGGTGGGCAATCATCTCCCAATCCAGATTCCGCAGGTTGTCGTCAAGTGGATCACATACGCCCTCGTCCTGCACATCGTCGGGCTCATCCTCGCTGCGGTATCCGCATTCTTCGGTCTCCTCGCTCATGTACGCGAGTTCTCCATGACCTGCTGCAGTACCTGCATATCCGGCTTCGGAGCCGCCGTCACGCTCGTTGCCTTCATATTCGACCTTGCCTTCTTCTTCATAGCCAAGTCGCGCATCAATGCGGTGAAAGGGGGATCAGCCTCCATGGGAATCGCGATCTGGATGACCCTCGCTGCATGGCTGCTACTGTTCTTTGCAGGTTGTTTCTTCGGTCTGGGACGGTGCTGTATATCGAGACGTCCTCGTGAACACGAGAAGCGCAAACCCAGCGTTGACGATGCGTACGCGGAGCAGATGCGCTTGGATGCAGTCAAAGCAGAGGCAGATAGAAAGGCTAGGCAACAAAGGTCTGAGGTCGGACTTCCTGCCTTCCAAGAGTACGAACAGACCAAGCCTCTCACCGCCGATCCGGAGGAGTATATCGATGACGGGGAACAAATTCTTCCCTACCGTCCCCACCAGCAGAGCCCACCTGGTGGAGGCGCAGGCGTGGGTGCAGGTGTGGCTGCATACAACAGGAACGGCGTCTCGCCGCCCACAGGGGCCTACGCTGGGGGATACACCCAGGCACCCCCGGGCAGCCGTGCAATGGACGACTACTACAATCAACGGCCGAGCCAACCCAATGCATACCCGCCGCAGCCTCGTCGCCAGACAAGCGGTCACACTCAGTCGTCTTCGTCATACTCTCAGTCTTCGTATCACGCAACGAGCTCACCTGCACCTCCCGTGCCTACCATTCCTCCTCCTCCATCGAGCAATAGTGCAGGAGGCGCCGCCTACCTCGTTCCAGGTGCGGCATACGGCCACAGCCAATATCCCTCTGCCGCCTCACAGCAGCCCTACGGCCATGATGCCCGTGGCGCAACATGTAAGTCTACCATTGTGTGCGAATTCCTTGGCGTTGAATTTTGTTTGCAGACCATTCCGCAGCTTCACACCAGCAATTTACCTCCGACTACTCTGCCTACCACCCTGATCAAGACCGCAACTTCAACGCCGATACCTACAATGCTACTGCGCACATGGCTATGCCCAGTTCTTCTTCTCCCTTCCCTGACCCATATGCGCCCAACCCTACATATTCACATCCGACGCCCGCGCCCGCACAACAGCCATATCGTGCCACGACGCAGCAACACCTCGCTGCGGAGCGCAGCTACACTCTCGGTGGTGACGGTTACGACGCTGCAGGTGCGTCAAACACGCAAGATGCTTATGCGGACGACGCGTACTATGCGCGATACTCCGGCTCAAGCCACATGCCCTCGCCGTACTCTCCGCTGCCGACCCCAGCGCCGTCACACATCAATACGAATGTCGCGCCGACCCCTGGGCCTACCTCGGCGACCAGTCCCCGTGGCCCTCGATCGCCCAGCGTGCCGCCACAGTCTCCAGCATCGTCGCACCAGCCTCAGGGTTCGCACATACTCGAGCCCGTCTATGAGGACCAGCCTCCTGTGTACGATGTTGCGGCGGCGCAACCGCCAGGACAGTACGACACAAAACGTTAATGGACACTTCTTGTGCTGTAGTTTGCTTCTGTGCACCTGTCCGACTTGTACTTCCCTCTTTAGTTTCCGAGACGCGTCGTGTGTAGTCTGCTCGTGTACGTTACGATTCTTCCATACCCACGATTCGTTTCTCTTGTTTCACGGACCCTCTCGCTTTGACGACCTTAGTAACGATACAATTCGCTCTTGGTTCTACCCTATCTGTAAAGACAGAGTGGATTTAGTTACAGTTCATCTTTGGCGGGCACCCAGGTGCGCTGCGGCTTGGGCGGCACCGGGCTGAGCAGCATCGACAAGAAGTCGTGCACGAGGTCTGCTGCGGCGATGCCGGTGATTTCAGCTGCGGAGGTGTCAGGTGAGGGCACAAAGTGAGAGACATGGAAGCCATACCATGGTCATATGCCGGGGCGACCTCAACGATATCGGCTCCTCTGCAGGTTCATTGCTTCAGCGCAGCTGACACGACGCAAACGAAGGATGGACGCTCACACAAAGTTAAGGCCAGCAAGGCCGCGAATGATTCGCTTCACCTCACGCGTTGTCCAGCCTCCCGCTTCCGGAGTTCCAGCTAGGGCGATGTCAGCCTGGTCCTGCGGAACGAACGGCAATACTTACTGGCTGGAGCCAGGCCAGGGTCTGTGAGAACAGTCAGATACAGGATATGCAACCAGAATTCTATCACTTCCCGATGACATCGATATCCAAGCTGCGGCGGGTAGCAGTCAGACACGTTTTACGGGACGTTTAGGTACAATATAGATTACCTGAGATAGACAGGACTGTCGCCCACTCGTTCGCGAATGCGTTTGATGATGTCGTTCACACCATGGTCGTCGATATCGTCAGCGCTGATCAGTTTGAAGCCGACGGCATCATCGTTCTCGAGGTCGGCGGTACCCTGTACGGCCGTCAGTCCAGCCATGTTTATGGGAGCGGAGATTGCGGCGTACCGCGAGCTTGCACCGAATACCAGCATGAACGCTAGTATTCGTCATGAGCTTTTCTTCATGTGCAAGGTAAAAGAAGGTGCCATGGGTGACTCGTGACTGCTCTGAGGCCTGGCCAGGATAGGCCGGCCATGTATCGAGGTGCGCGTCGAAATGAATGACCGACACCGGGCCATAAACCTTGTTCAGGGAGCGTAAAATCGGTAGCACGATAGTGTGGTCACCACCCATGCTGTCGGAGACGTAGGTCAATATCTAAGCAATGACCACAAACACACAGAAACCCACGTAATGATTCGAGGGTGCTCTTTTCCGTCCTTTGCGAGTGTCGAGGTAATCCCCGGCGCAGACTGGTCGTGGTTCGCCACAGGACGGGCAAGAAGAGTCGAGTACGCGACTTCCATCTGGTCAACGGCTAGTGCATTATCAAACGGTGTCACAGGGACCTACACGATCCTGTCAGCCTAGCATAGCGAAGTTGAGACAAAGGACATGCGCACGTCACCACAGTCCATGATCTTGTAGCCGAGTGTATATGGGTTGAGGCCCCAAGCGAGGGTATAACCTCGGGTCTCCCTCTGTCGGCGACTTCCAGAGCGGATCGCATAGGGACCAAAGCGAGCCCCAGGACGGTACGTCACAGCAGTGTCGAACGGCATCCCGAGCAGCGCGATGTCGAAGTCGTTCGAGTCATCCTCGAGACAACGAGCGTACGGGACATGCGAGAATGATAGTGGGCCAGAGAACGGCTGGTCAATCTGGGGCCCGTACTTCTCCAGCCATGTCTGGCTTCCCAGCGCAGGAGGCAAGTCAAAGCCGCTGCCGGTGAGCGGGAGTTGATCGTGCTCGTGAGTCGCGTGCGCGCTGGCAAGCTGTGCCAACGCGAGAGCAGACAGAACCCAGTAGAGTGACATCGTAGCACGCGTCTTGACACAAGTCAGAAAGCGTCCGGGGCTATTTGAGAGGCAGGACAGTCCGCTATCTAGTGTGCACACATGGAGATTGGAATGAAGAATCTTCCGACTAGAACACGGGCGCCTGGGATGCTTGTGACTACACTACCTACCTCATTTGGACGACCGTGCTCACCACCATGTACCATCCCGTTTCGCTTCGAGCTTACGACCATATTCAGGTCCAAATCATCGCAGAACATACATATGCTACACGCGCCATCTTCACCGCGGGATATCGAGTGACGCTCCCGTACGACTCTTGTGTGCGCGGAGCGGAACAACCTGCCACTGCCGCCTCGCCTTTGCTCTCTCGCCCACGACGTGCTCATCTTCCTTGGCAATCCCGATAACGCGTACCTGGCGCCACTTCTCGGGCGAGTCATCCACCTCGCCCTCCTCGGAACGCTCCTGCTCGAGGATCTCATCCTCCCTGAGGTCAATGTCGCCGCTGTCGAACACCTGGTCTGGACGTGGGCTTGCCGGCGATGCGTACCCAAACAGCGAGAAGGGCGCAGACACCGCGCTGCTCAATATTGCAGACGCGTTATCGATGAGCGTGCGGGGCTTGCGCAGAGGGATGGAGGTCAGGAGGTACGTCTTGTCCTTCCAGGTGCTCAGCGCCGCTTCTCGTGTGCCGGACATCGGATAGCTCGGATCGAACGCAAAGTTGACCGTAATAAGCTGTGTCGCCGCGTCATAGGTGAAGCGAGGAAGCGGATGAGAATAGGCATTGGGGAAAGGATGCGATACGGGTCGGCGGTGGCGTAGCACCAGGCGGTCGTCTGCGCAGCCGGGATCAGTCACACCTCTGCACATGCGTACTACGACGTCTTCAACGCACTTTCGACGTCGATCGCATGACCTGACGATCTCGAGCATAGGGCGCCAGATGTATCGATGAAGAACACCTGGGGCCAGCCCGTTAGGACGTGGAACTCGACATATGTATCTCGCATCCTGAGGTGGCCCGTACCTGATTATTGCTCTCAGGATTCCTCATGCCTATATACGAGAATAAGAGCTCGGTTTCATCACTCTATACCAAGAAAGGTCACTTACCTTCCACGAGAGACGTCTCAGTCTCAGGCCATAGTATGAGAGGTGTACCGTCTTCAATCAGGTCGGATTCGACATCGAGTAACCTGCCTGTCGCAACATTCCTGATGATAAAATATCCTGCAGGAAAGCCGTAAGTCTGCAGGTCCGCGTCGTTCATCGGAGGGAGTTGCATGTTAAGAGCTGTCTCCACGGGACTGAGATGCATGTCGCAGAGCGCCGTCTTATAACGTTCAGAACTCGGGATCTAGGAACACTGCCCCTAGCCAAGCTCCCAACTATCACGTTATATATGCGAAAACCAGGTTGCCCTGAACGCTCTCTGCGGCGCAGCCATGTTATAATCTTGCTCAGATGTTCACTGAATCAACGCAGTTACTTCCGCAGCCGGTCCTAGCAATGATCTCGACGGGAACTTGAACGTCTCCTGGGTATTGTACAACAATGGCGTAATCTACTGATACAGGTACAAGAATCCAAAATTCTGCCGTGTCTCGCTTCACTCATCTTCGTCTGTCTCGACCCGGAAGGTACCAGGCATGGCACGCATAGCACTCCGTCGCTGAGCCCGCTCTACCCGCTCTGTGGCCTGCTGCTCCACGTAGTCTTCGAGTGAGTAGCGCATCTTGGACAGACCCTTCCATTCGTGCCGAGCGATCACACTCGACTCGTTGGTGCCCCATCCTCCGCCCAGCCAGCCGGCACTCATGAGAATAGGTTGCTGAGGGTCCAGGGATCAATGCCCTAGACAATCGTAGGCGAGTTGACATGTACACACCTGCGAGTGCCAACTAACGTCTCGTACGCAAACCTTCCGGTAAGCGTGTCGTGGCGTAACTGTCTGCGGTTCCGACGGATCATAGGACATTGGCATCGTCCCCGCGCGGTCGAGCACTTGCACTACCCGTCCGTCAAGCGACCAAATCTACGAGTGATGTGAGCAATCTGGGCGTATATAGCTGTGTAAGTACATACGTGGATGCGTCCATCTGCGCTTCCTGAATAGATGTACTGCTGGCCGGTCGTGTCCGCAGGGCTAAAATGACAACGAATGAGAGTCCGAAGGACCTCATGGCCGGTATATTGCATGACGCTGCAATCCTTGGGGTGCGCTTTGTATCTCGCTTTAGGATACGTTGCCCGACTAGGAGTGGATAATAAGTGCCGCACCTCGAGGACGTTGGGTGACGGTATCGACCCACCGGTAGTCAAAGTTAGGTATGCCATAATGCTTGTCTTTAACTTGCTCGAAGTCAAGGTTGCTGCGCATCTTGCGGAGGTCCCAAAGACGCAGCGCTTGGTCCTTCCCGTTCGATATAACGTATCGTCCGTCGCCTTTTGCAGACACGTAGGTTATGCCTTCGGTATGCCCTATGAGAACTCCAGAGGGCTTCGGAGAAGAACCAAGCGACCGACGATCCCTAAGGGACATATTGGCACGACTATACGAACAGAGTGAACGCAGAGTACTTACCACACCTTGAGGAAAGTGTCATCAGAGGCGCTGACCAGAACGTTGCCAGATGCAGTGTCAGCCCAGCAGCAACTATTGATGTCGTCTTCGTGCGCTTTGATCTTCACCGTCCGCTTGTCGGCCAGCAGGTCATAGACTGATAGCCCGGTCAGCCTAGCGGCAAGATCGTACGATGAGCCACACTCACCGAATACCATCTCTGTACCTCCCGCAATCACCTCGTTGCCGTCAGCGGAGAACTTGCAGCTCCAGACGCCATAGTGATCATCATAGCCATAGTTCCCGCCCGATCGGGGAGGGTCTGCAAAGTTGATAGGAACCTGTACGGTAGACGCATCTAACGTCGATGCCATATAGACGATATTGGACTAGAAGGTGTTGTTTACTGTGAAATCGGGATTAAGCCAATAACGGGGTACTCACCACAGATGCATATATCATCCTTTGGTTGTCCGGACTGAGATGCGAATCAGTGATGGTCCATCCGCCAGGTTGCGCATGGATGGTCTTGATGACTTTCATAGACGAGTCATGATCATGCGCGAACAACCCGCGTGGTAACCGAGTACCGCGGTTTGAAGGAGTCCTCGGGACAATGGGGGCTGTAGTGTCGTATACGTGCAGTCGAAAGTCTAGACATCCCTTGTTAGTCAATGAATGAGGCGGTAAGTGAGGTTTGCTACCTCGGACACATGTATAATAGAACGAAGAATCTATACGTTCCAACATGACATGAGTATGTCTTCACTGCTGATATCCTGCATAGGCAAACCTGAGGAATACTGTCCAACATAGGCATTTGCGTAGTAGCTCGCAACAGCGGTACCATCCGTGTTCGGAACAATATCCTGTATCCTGTGTTCAGGAAGAGCTTTTGAGACAGCTACACACACTTACCGTCGCGAAGTCTTCTCGATGAGGCGGGCGTATCCTGGAGCCTCGGTTAAGTAGGAATTTCGCAGCATTGCCTGCCTTGTTCCGGGAGCGGATTTGATGCTGAATCCTACCAAACTCTCCGCTAAAGAGCAAGTCAAGTCCTTCCTGCTTGGGTTCTTTGACTTCCTGTTGCCAGCGTGTTCGGGGCTGCGGAGGGGCGTGATTTCGAACAATGCGATAACCAAACAGCCCATCGCCTTCGTCTTCATCTTCGTCATCCTCCTCAATCTCCATCTCATCCTCATCTTCCTCGTCGTCCTCCCCGGGAATATACTCCTCATCTGCTTCGTCTTCTATTGTAACGGTTCCGTCACGAATGAGCTCAGCAAGAATCCGATTGATGTCATGGTCTTCGTCTAGGTTGACAGCCCCTTGACTAGGCTCTGAGCCCTCCGACGTCTGCTGTGCAGTCCCAGCAGCCCCAGCACGGGCCGCGGCTCGCCGCCTAATTTCGACCATAGCTGTTCAGGCGAGGCCCGATAACATTAGCATCACCAGTTCACAAGTGGGCATGGTGCACCGTACCGGCCAGGATATCAGTGTACGAGAGCGCGATATGCTGCTCATCGTCGGCGCCGATGCCAGTGGAATGTGTACCAGACATTCTTGCGGTCAGCCCGGCCCAGACGACGTGTAGGTAGAAAGGGAACGTCAATGAAGCCTGGGTTTCATCCGGGGCAGATTCTCTCGATGCATGTGCTGAGAAAGCCGGCGGCAGTGGGAGTGATCGCTCGGCATGAATGACGAGTGTCTCGCCCGGCCTCCGAAGATAAGATAACCTTGGAGCGTTTATCTATAATCTGGGCTTGTCGGAGGACGCAAGTTTGGGACGGAGACGCAGTCCGCCACACGACAGCCACAGTCTTGCCACCGCCCGCTGCAAACCAACTTTTGACTCTCCCTCACACGCATGTCCCTCTCTCCCTCGTAGCCCTTCATTATGACAGCAACACGGCCATTTATTATAACTGCCGACGAGGTCAACTGCCTCATCCACTCCTACTTCCAGGATTCCGGTGCGCACCCATTCCAAACAAGTGGCTGTATGCCATATAGCTGAACGCTCCACCTCCAGGCTTCGTCCACAGCGCGTTTGTCTTGCGCGCCGAAGGCCGTCTCGAAAAGTCAGAACATTATGGCAAGCACATCCCGCGTGGCGAGCTCGTGGACTTACTCAGTAAAGCCTTGCTGTACTCGGAGGCCGAAGCACACTGGAAGGGCAATGCAATGACAAACAATTGCAAAGCACCATTTTCCATCCTCGACCACCATGTGTGCTCATTAGACCCATCCCTTCCTGCCACTGTCACATTCCAACCGCCCCCGCCCCCGCCCACCGAAATTGCCACTCCTGTGACCAATGGCGTATCAGAGAAGAGGAAAGCAAGTACTCCGCCACCATCTGAGGAGGTGCCGAGGGAAAAGCGGGCCAGGACGGAGGAGATGGAAGTTGACAACACGTCTACCCCTGCTGAACGTGCGTGTGATTCATTTACTGCTGGTCTGCTGTAAGAGTCCTCTTACGCACGTCGACCCGGCCATTCCCCCAAAGAGCAATCTACACATACTCACGCGCTATCCTTTCCCGAAGCCATTGACAAGCCCACAACATCCGCAAGTATGACGGAGGCCGAGGCTCGTTCACCTCAGCAGGAGGAGACCGCCGTTGGGATGCTCAAAGGGCATACTTCTGAGGTCAGCCAAAAGCGGTCTTACATCCTACTATGCTAGACTCCTCCGCAGGTCTTCGTTTGCGCATGGAACCCCGCAATGAGCAATATGCTAGGGACGGGGTGCGTGCCACTCACCATCATTTACTCTAATAGTCCCTCAGTCCTCCGCTAGATCCAAAGATACAGTGGTCAATATATGGCGTCTTCACGATCCTTCTTCTCATCAACTCGTGCCAACGGCAGATCCACCAGTGACCTTCGTCCACCGGGTTGACGCTTCACAAGGCGACCTAACGTCTTTGGATTGGAGTCCGGATGGCAAACTGCTAGCGGCAGGCTCCTACGATACGTACCTCAGGGTTTGTGACACCGCTGGACGACTCTATTTTGCTGAGAGCATGCAGAAGGTAGTTGTATGCGTTTCACCAATCGATAGCGTCGGTGCTGAATTCGCTGGTGGAGAAGGGACCGGTCTTTGCGACGAAGTTTTCCCCATCCGGCCAGCACCTTCTTACGGCTAGTATTGATGGTTCCGTGTGTGCATGGGACATCCCGAAGAAAGAGCTGTACAAGCAATATCGACACCACGAGCGTAAGAATTTGTGGGTGACGTTACTACGGGATCCTTACTCACATGTGTGCAGGTTGCTGTCTTGACGTTGAATGGTTGTCCGAAGATACCTTTGTCAGCTGCGGCGTGGATTCCAAGATCTACGTCGTTAAACTCGATTCTGATTCTCCTGTCGAGACATTGACGTTTGTATTCCTCTCGTAATCCATCTCTTGCAACAACTAATGGCGACAGCAGTGGTCACTCGAATGAAGTTAACCAAGTGAAGTGCAACTCGCGGCGAACCCTACTAGCCTCCTGCTCTGACGATGGCACCGCGCGTATATGGGACGTAGTGGATGCCAAGCAAGGCCGAACCTCTAACAAAACCGCCCGTCATACTCGCCGGACATTCTACCACGGTCAGCAGTATTGCGTGGTGTCCATGGGACCAGACCTCGGACTATGACATACTTGCCACGTACGTTCATCCGTGAGTTTGACCTGTTAGATTGTGCTGATGACCACTCGCCAGCTCTTCGCTCGACGGAACTTCGAGGCTATGGAGCGCAAGCAACGGAGACTGCCTACGAGTCTTTAATGATCACACTGCATCCATATACACAATATCATTTAGTCCTGACTCTCGCTTGTTTGCGACCGCCGGTGCCGATGGCTACCTACGGATATACGATGTCAAGGTGAGATAGCTGCATTATTGGTTGATACCGACTTAACGTCTATATACAGACGCGCGAAGTCAAGTGGTCATGGCATGCAACAACAGAGCGAGCAGCTATCTTTGAAATTGACTGGCAACAAACTGGGAGTCTCAATCGCATAGCACTGGGACTCGAGACAGGGCTAGTTGGCATCGTCGATGTGTCCCAAATACCAGCTCTTCGGATACAGGGATGAGTACATACCACTGCTCCCTCAAGTAGATAACTGTACACATGCTACTAATTCCATGTATGACTATGTAATTATCTTACTGTAATACACCGTTCACGGGTGTTCGAGGTCCTTCGCGGACGCGTGCGGTGCCGCCCGCATGACGCAGTCGCTCGTGCCGTTCCGTCGACGCGCAAGCGCCCAGAGGATGTCTCCGTCCCGAGGCGGGATCTGCTTTTGGCTCTCAACCACCACCTCTCACTTCAGACATGCTACGGATAGCCATACAAAGTCTTCGACCTCTCCCGACCGCTAATGTGCTGGCTCGCACAGCTCACGCCTCTCCAATGAGCACTGCGCGCAGCTTCAGCACACTCAGGCAGAGCCTGCTCAGGCCTTCGCCGAAGGGCTCCTCGGAGTTCTTCACCGGATTCAGGTCATCGAGGACCTTCATGACGGACTCTTCTCCGGTTGTTACTCGCCCAAATCAGGCTGAGGGATGGAAGCGGTTTGCAATCACAGCGGTGCGCTTCTTTCCACCCTGTATTTCTCCCCTGATACTCACGCGCTCCCAACAGGGTGCTGTTGCAGGGACTATTGTGGTCGTGAATGGGTTCTTCAACCGCGAAACACGAGACTCTCTATCACCTGGAGAGCGGTCGTATCTCCATCAGACTTTCATGTACACCGGCGGCGGCCTGGTAGCGACTGCCCTCGGTGCCCGCTCCTTATTCAGGTCCGGCGCCGCCTTCAGGATTATGTCCGCCAATCCCTGGGTTGTTCTCGGTGTGAGCCTCGTGGGATCCATTGGAACCATGATGGGCACCATGATGACACCACCGGAGAACACCGTCCTGAAGCACGCGTGCTGGCTGGCATTCAATGGCTTCCAGGCTGCCACCCTCAGTCCACTGTTCTTCCTCAGCCCTGCTATCCTCTCCCGAGCCGCTATCTACACATGCGGTGTTGTGGGCTCTTTGAGTTACATTGGTGCAACTGCGAAGTGCGTCACTCTGACTTTGATGTATTAAAATAGAGCTGACAATTGCTGCAGGAACGATAAATACCTCTACTGGGGCGGCCCTCTCTTGGCTGGTGTCACTGTTGTTGCCTTGAGCTCGTTGGCCCCTATGGTTTTGCCGCTGGGTCTTCGCGGTCTTGCTGTGACCGAGGCCATCTCACTCTACGGTGGCCTTGCCGTCTTTAGCGGTTTTGTCCTCTATGAGTAAGTTTAGCTGTGCTTCTGGAGGTAACCGTCGCTCATGCTGCTCTATAGCACGCAGAAGATCCTGCATAACGCTCGTCTTGCTGAGCGTGGTGTCATCAAGGCTGACCCTGTGAAGGAGTCTCTCAGTCTCGAGCTGGACATGATCAATATCTTGTAAGTGTCTGAACTACTCATGGTGAGACTCATACCCTAACTGATTTGTATCATAGCATTCGCCTTGTTCAAATTCTGACCATGCAGCAGAACAAGAGGAAGTAAAATGATAGTACTGCCATCCACATTTGTATCATCTATAATCTCCCTCACCACCTGTATACGTACCGCTGTCGTTGTTCATGCTTGTCTTCACGCGTTTGATGTTCAACGTTGCGAGTGAAAGAAGAGTCCAGACCGAACAAGATTGAGGCATCCATAGCACTACCAACAAAGACTACGTAGATCCCTTTCCGAGACTCTCAAGGACCTTCACGAATCCTCCGGGGTCCAGAATCTCGGTACCACCATAGGTAACTCTCTTACCCGTACGCTGCGCCCATTCCTCGAGATTACCGTACTCGACGTATCCAGCGCCCCCAACGACGAAGACCACACCTTCGGAGAAGGCCATGCGCTTCGAACGACCACTGGCTGCTCCGCCAGCACCACCAGGTCCTACACCAGAGATGCCTAGGCCCGCGCTGGAGTTCTTCGGGGCGCGAGGGTCGAGGAAGAGGTAGTCGTCCGTTTCCTGGAGCGACTGGTTCGACGCGGAGGACGAGTCCATGAGAGCCTCCGTGAGACGCGTGACTGGCAGGAGCTTGTTCGCGGGCAGGAAGTTCTTCACGCCGCTGATGAGGTTGTCGAGGCCGCGGTCCTTGATGAGCCTGTTCCCGAGCGCACTGAAGCCCTTGAACAGCTCGCCGCCGGGTGTGCCGCTCAGGACAGGCGTAGAGGTGCCACCGACCGCGGTGGGGACGGTCATGCGTGAGATCTCGCGTGTCCGGCGGACGTACTCGAAAGCAGCGGTGTCTGCACCAGCAGCCTTGAGCTCTTTCTCGAGCTCGGCAATGTCCTCTTTGGTGATAGCGTTGTCCGGGGAAGACAGGTAGAACACAAGCACGAGGCGAAGCTTGTCAATCGGAGTGGGAGCAACGTCTGGCTTGGGATGCCGGAGTGTCTCGAGGATAGTTTGCACATTCTGCAGGACGTGGGGGTCATTGATAGAAGGCAAGGTAACCAAAGCATTGTGCCTACCTGCTTCGTGATCGCTTCTTCCATGCTGAACAGCTCGTCCAAGCCTCGTCTCTTGATCTCTTCGAGCAGAGCGGTAGCAATATTCATGTGGGTATCAAGTGTAGCTTTGCGTGCCGTCAACTCTGGCAGAGCAGTAATGGCGGTCTTGAGGTGCGCCGCATTCGCCGAGAGGTCTCTGAAAGCTATTCAGAAATCTCTTCCTTTGCCATCATGAGGGAAACATACACCTGTGCGATGTCATTCACATCGCTGATACCCGTAGAACGCGTTATTTCAGCGGCATCTTGCTTGTAACGGTTCAGCTCAGTATCGATCTCCTCTGCGACTTGAGGGAACGGATTGGCAGCGTTCTTTGCCCAGAAGAAATCCTTGGAGTCCAAGTCGTATGACTTCTTCTGGGGCTGTGAGATCACTACCCGGTTGAGCTTCATGTCGAGGCAGTCTGATACTAGTGCCTGATATGTCCAGCCATGGGAGAGCATAGGCACCAAGTCGACGTTACGGTCGAGTAGTAGAAGCACTACACGGAGCAATGAGTCACGGCTCCTATCGGTGTGTCTTAGAATGCTCACAAGGTCGCTGGAGGTTGGACAGGCCTGTTGAGTCTTGCGAGAACAACGACGTAGACTGCGACCTGGACGCAGAGAGAATGGCATCGCGAATTTTCTGCTCCAGTTTCTTTGCAATCATCTCTGCTGCATTACCTCTGGGGCATCTGATTATAGGGACATGGCCTACATACCATAAGCTCGCCATTCTCATGGAGTCTAAACCGTCACGTACCCATCGTCGCGACTACACTGAACAACCCAGTCGCTATCCGCTCAATTTCAGCTTCGATTTGTTGCTCTGTGGATGAAGGCGAGTTGAGAATGGCGTATGTTGAATGTGTCTCTGGGGCGGCGGACGCGCCAGGCGTGCCTGGGGTCGTCGATGTTGCCGAGTGAGGCGGAGGGAGGAGAGAGAACAGTGATGGTGACGGGGAGATGAAGGACAAGTATTGGTCGAGCACCTAAGCCACAAGGGTCAGTATGAGAAAACATGATTCCTGAATAAGAATTGCATTACCTGCTCAACAAGGTCTCCACTTCCGTCTCGTGCGACCGCGGCGGCGAGCTCTTCTAAGAGAGCTCTTGGAAGAGGTTCGACAAAGTTGAGGTGGAAGGACTCGTACAGATTCTTCTCCAGGTCATATGCTATACGCTTGATGTTCGCTAAAGTCGGAGACACGAAGTAGACCGCTGGGACGTCCGGCAGTGGAGGCCTGGAGGAGTGTAGCTGACTATAGATTGATGAGCGAAAGCTCGCTCGCAATATAGACATGCACTTACACATGGAGAGTGACCCCTACGTCGCGTAGATCTTGCACCCGGAGCACAGTCGCCAATATGTCCTTGGTATACTGGTCGAGGATCAAGACCTTCCAGACCGCAGGCCCCGGCGGACTGATGGGCTTCGTCGACGCATTGGACTTTGTGATATTAGACAGAAGCCCAGATGACGGGTCTATGGGATTATTGAGGTTAAGCAGGGTCAGCAAGGCATTGGTTTGTGCCTGCTGCAGCGTCGGCGGCGTGGCACTAGCCTATGCATGTGAGACAGTTGGCATTGAACGAGGAGCTGGAGCGGAAGAGTGTACCTGCTTGAGGGAAGTGCTCGCCATAGCAAGAGCTATTCAAGCAGTTGACGACCGTCAAGCTGTAGATGCGTTGCGAGAGTGAGAGTCCGGGCAGAGATTGTCGCGCTTGCGTCGTGGTCCCGCAGCGGAGGTCGGTTCGAGCGTCACACGTGGCGACTGCCTCATTTGGATGACGTACGCATCAATCTGACGCGCATTCTCCTGCCCGCCCCTCGCACAGCGACAAGGCCCATCCTGCCCATCCCCGTTCATCACTACTCACGTGTCGCCTATCGGAGACATATGCCCTTGCGGCATCTCAACTATTGCGTCCCATCAGCACATTCGTCGATATCAATCGCATTGCCTCGCAACAGCTGATTGGCTTCTGTATGTCGTCCCGCCCTGTATAAAGGGTTAGTCGCAGATGACTGCGGACGAGCGACTGTTTCTCCATCATATCTACTCGGTAAGTTACACTCATAGGTGCTGCGGATGTATGCAAAGGTGACCTAGAATTGCAGCCCGATGGGGTGTATATCGAGTAAACACATAGATCCACAGCCTGAGGCTAGGGGCGCAGCTGTCAGCCCTTCCAACGCAGCGGCGATCTCTTCTAGATGCCTAAAGAGGAGATGGGAAGAATATCGTGAACGCCAAAGGCCTGTGTCCCCTCCGATAGAGGATGATGCTCCTCCGTGGGTGCGACCTCGCGCATTGTTGACAGAGAAAGATGGGAAAACCGTCATTATCCCCACGAACGAGCGTTAATCGTTGAAGCTGCGTATGTCCACCATCTGGTTACTCTATTCCATCAAGCTCATGACGGTGTAGCTTAGGGCTCGCCCTATATATTGCCTATCGAACTCGAGGCAGTCAAGCACGCCCTCCGATTCGGCGATTCACCGGCTGACCACAGCGTGCCAAGCCCTTTCGACCCCCTTGCTGCAAACGCATACTGCTTGTTTCTCCTTCGATGTAATTTTGCGATCGCGACATACGATTCGAGCCGTGCTTTGCGTAGTGTGCGTATCGACGTCTCAGAGGTATCGGGCAGAGCGCGTGGGAAAGCAGGAGACGCCTGCCTTAAGCGGCAAGTAAGTTCGAATTGATGGAGGTGGTGTGCGCGTGGATGGCGTTCCGGAGAGTGTTCCCAGCCTTGCTCGTCGCTTCGCTCGTGCCGGCCTCTTGCCTTCAACCACCTCTTGACCTCGCCTCGGCTCGCGAACACCATATACCACCCTTACGAGTCGGGGTTTTATGACTGAGACAGCACATTCTGTCGCTCGTTTCTTCTGCACGATCCTCACCACGCCTACAGGACGCTAATTACGACTCATATTCATGAATTATTGCGGTCAAAGTCCTAGCACACAACGAGCACATTCCCATATTCCAATACAGCCACTCCCATCTCTTCCGTATCCGCGTTCCTCAACTCACAAACAGCGCTGCGTTCATCGGGATCCGCTTCTGGTTTCACATCCATTGCAACTCAGGTCATGACTGCTTCAGTTGCCCCTCGAAGTCCACTCTCTGAGTTCCAGGTTGATCCTATTTGCATAGGATCAGGCGTGGATGCCCAATCCCTAGGGCTTCTGTCTACTTTAGTCGTTCCCACTGTAATTGGTACAGTTATTTGGGTGAGTGTTGAACTACCTGCTATCCCATGCCGTACTCATGCCTGTGCTCAGTCAATATTTGCTATTTTACGTCCACGCTATCGTCAAGTATATGCCACAAGAGAATGGTTCGTTCCGCCAGGGTACGTCAACTCTATCTGAATGTCACGAATTCGTGTTGATCGGAACTAGGCTCCGTCCACGGCCTCTTGGACGCTCATTCTGGGCCTTTCTGTTCCCAAAAGTTCCGTTAGTTCCACCTATACCCTCGGACGTCTCGGAAGCTGGCAAGTCTCTCGCTCAAGACGCTGAATTATTCCCTTCAGACGAGTTGCTCAGTCAACGCTCCCTCTGGCTATGTCTCCAGATCACCCTTGCGTGGACCCTCTTGTCTGTTGCTGGCCTGCTTCCTCTATATATGGTCGACACGCCCTGCCTGGCACGCTCGACGACCCTGGCGACGTTCACTGGCGCGTATTCAGTCCTACAGGATCTTAGTCTTCTGCGACTCGTCCATCTATTAGACCCTGGATCTGCGTCCACGCACGCTAACTCTTCTGCGCTTCTATACCAACGCGAGATCGTCAATGGCTCTGATAGAGCTCCGAATGCCAAGACGCGAATCATCATCCTCACGGTCTTCGCCATCGTGCTTGGCGTCCTCCCGGCCTTGTACCTGATACTACGCGAGTTCTCCAAGCTTGTGGCGTTTCGCAGGCGCTGGCACGGTGTTCGGTGCCATGAGCTCGAGATGGGATGGCTCAGTGCTCGCCGGCTCCAGGGTTCGTGGGCTGGGGAGAGAAGCGTCTGAAGGAGTTTATTGTCAAGTCCGGCCTCAGCTCGTCCTTGGAAAATAACGAATCCAGCGGTAACGGTGGATCGCGAAGGCGAAGAAGGGCTCAAGACTGGGGGAGTGAGGAAAAAGCTTTGCTTGAGGTTGACGTGCAGACCTTATTCTCTATTGGGTGCGTCCTTCCTGATACCTTGCTTGTTTGCACTAACCTCGTCACCCCTTAGAGATACTGGGCATCTCGCATTCCTCATTGACGAACGAGATCAGATACTAGAGCAGCTCGAAGTAGCTGAGGCGAAATATATCAACTCATTCAAGCTGTCTACACCTGACCCATCCATCGTCGATTTCTATGCGCCAGGCTCCACACCACGGTCAGAGACCCCTCCGCCTGTGCCCCGAAACCTCATATCAGTCGGCCTCTTCCACTGGGAAACTCAGCTGCGGTAAGCCGGTTGGCGTATTCGTAAGAATGCACCCAAACTGACTGCATCCAAAGCGACGGCGACAACGTGCGAGGAACCCGGCATTTGGATCTTCTTCTCTTCCTCCGACATCGTATGTGATGCCTTCAAAGTATTACAAAATACGTGGTCTGGAGGGTGTGGGTGATGGTCAATTCGGAGAGGACGACCTGACAGTAGAGCCAGCAACAAGGCCCCGGGGACCCAGCTTGTCAGAGTCAATCAACCAGCGCGTCATCGGTTCTCGTTTTCAAGAGGTCAATCGGAACTCGGTTGCCTTCGGCCGTTTGCCCATCGGTAGCCAAGTCATTGTTGACCGCGACGGAGTAGTTGGCGCCATTCCCTTCAGCGAATCTCCCGTGCCTGATGTGGCGCCCTATGGAACGGGAGGCGCACACACGTCCTGGGACACGGCGGCATTCAACGAGAACCCTCTGCCGCCGCCGCAATGGTGGTCGCATCAGCACGGCGATTCCATTCAGGAGGAGCCGGAGCTCGAACTCGGCGAGGACTGGGTCGACATCCTAAGCGAGGCCCCGGAGGCATTCGAGCACGCAGAAGAGTACGCCCCCAGATCAGCGTCGCCGCGCCGCCGCCCTCGGCCGCCGCGGCCAAAGCCCGCGAAGGGCAGCGAGGACCGGCGCGAGACGTTCCCCCTGCGCAGCCGCGGAGAGGGTGCCGACGAGGAACAGCCGCCGCCGCACCTCCGCGTGCAGGCCCGAGGCCCCTTTGTACGCCCGCTCTCGGGCCTTGACCACGAAGACCTGGGACACATCTACGGGGACATAAATCAGTGGCGCGCGAAGCTGAAGGCGATCAATAATGAGATAAGCGAGGTGCAGAGCGAGTGTTACAAAGACATTGCCGACGGCGCGAGGATCAAGGGGTGGCTCATGGTCGGCCGCGGGCTGCACTTTATTCCTGGGATCGAGCTCATCGAGGGACGGGCGAAGGAAGATGTGAGGTGGGACGAGCTGCAATCTGGGGGTGGCCGGGCACGGACGGTGATTTTCTGGACCATAGCGGCAGTCGTCGCGATCTTATTGGGCATACTCTGTGAGTGCCTCGCGTTCTGAGGAGAACTGCAGACACTGACATTACGTACAGTGACTGGCATTGCCGGTCTCTCAGTCGCGACCGCCCCGGACTTCGGCCACTACTTCCCCTTCTTCCTGCCTTTGTCTTCCGGAAACGCCCTTGGAGCAGGGGTTGCCGTATGTCTGGCGGCAGCGTATGGCGCTACACTCTTCGTTTGTGTCGCTGTGTGGGTCATTCATGGTGCGTTCTCCACGTGGTTCCGAGACGGACTCCTGCTCATTGCCCGCTCAGGAGCTGGGCAGCTACAGAACTCGGTGTCGCTTTCGGGCTACAGCTTGGCGTGTTCAAGACTGTGTTCTGGATCCTAGTCCTTGGAGGGACGTGGCTCTTCTCTGTAGGTGCTATCCTGTTCGCCTTCGAGGCACTCAGCAATTCGACGCCGGCGGCATCTGTGGTGGCGAACGGGATTATTTACATGAGCGTCTTTGCGATGGCGTTGATCTTGACGGTCGCTGTAACCGCTCCAGCGTTGCTCGTACTGCAGCCGCTCCACCTCCTGCGCGTCCTGCGGGCGGAAGTAGCTGCGGTGACTCCTCGGCAAAGGTTTAGAGGTGAGTTTGTGTTTTACTCCAGGTGGCGTGATCAGATGGTTGATCACGGCTCCAGCGGTGTACCCTAGAAGCTACAACCCAACGTATGCGCTAATGACTTGCGTGATGGCGGTGGGGCTGGCTTCAGCATTTTCGCTCATTTTTCCCTTGGTCGCCCCCGCCGCCGTCCTGCTCGTGTTCCTCACCCTGATAGGTAATTCATCGACTGTTCCGAGGTGGTAATATTCCGCTCACTTTCCTGCTTTATAGCGCACCGCTTCCTGGTCGGTTACGTGTACGGACGGACTCGCTCGCAGACCGGCGGAGTGCTGCAACTGTGGCTCATCAAGCGCCTCGGCACGCTGCTAGCCCTGCAGCCGCTCGTCCTCGGCCTCGTCCTGCTCAGCCGCGAGCGTTGGATCGAGGGCGGCGTGCTCTGCGGCGCGGCGGTGCTCGTCGCGCTCGGTGTCGAGGCCTTTTGTGCGTGGCGCGCGCGGCCGCCCGGCCGGCGCACGCTGAGCCCGGTGACGCAGGACGCGCTCGACGTGTTCGCGCAGGCGGCAAAGCCGAAGACGGCCCGCGACGTCGACGAGGAGAGCACGAGCCTCGTGAGCTCGGGCCGCAACACGCGCATGCGCGGCTCGTTCGCGAGCATCCTCGAGATGATGTCCCTCACGCTCGCCGTCATGCCCTCTGCGTCGCAGACGCGCGGGCCCGTCCCGCTCGGTGAGTGCCCCCGTTGCCCCCGCTCGCCGGTGCCCCCTACAGCCGCTGACGCACGTACTGCAGAGACCGAGACGCTCGACGACCTCACCGCGACGGAGCGCGCGGCGCGCACGAACCCCGAGGCGCCACCACATCTCCCGCCGCTGCCGTTCGCGGACCACGCAGAGGAGATGGCGGGCATGCTCTACGCGCCCGAGCTCCTCGCGCCGCCGCCCGTCATCTGGCTCCCGAACGACGCCGGCGGGATCGGCCGCTCGGAGGCGTTCGACCTCCAGCGGTACCACCACCTGCAGGTCACGCTCGACGTCCGCTCGAGCGATGGCATCCTGCCCGCCGGTCGACTTCGCCGCCGCCACCGCGCTCCCACTGATACCCTGTACTATTTCTGACTGCCCTAGACTTTTTCTCTCTTGCTCAATTTTGGTGTATCGTATCCTGCTTCTGGACTGACTGCTTGTGCCGTCACCCCTGCTCGGTGTGCTAATATCGGACATGACCTCTAACGAACTCATAAACCTAACGGCATCCATGACTTACATTTCCGCGATACCTGTGTAAATAGAGCCACTGCGTGTTCACGGACAAAATGATACATTGCGTTCTATAGTACAGGAGATGCTGCTAGGACAAGTATACGGGCCTTCGACATCCCGGCCTGGTATGCAATGGAAGCACCCTAATTTGCACACCGTGGCTGATGCACGCTGCAATGCAGGCGGTCTGCGCACAGAGCGGCCGACGCCATGGCCCGCTGCCACGCGCGGCGCTGTGGGGGATGCCGGTGCTAGCGGTGGGTTCAGGGCTTGCGTACGTGGAGCGCAAAAGACGTGATGCGCTTCCACCGCCATCAGTTTGCGTTGCCCACAAGGATGACGAACGTCTCGCAAGGCCCCAACTTGCGCCGCCCGCTAGAACATGTGCAGGTGGCACGCGCTCCGCAGGCCTCAACAGAAGGGCAGGAAAAGAAAATGTCGACAAGTGGCGGGTGCCGTGGAGAGGATTCGAAACGCCGCGCCGCACAGCGCGCAGTCTTGTCCGCCGCCGGGGGCGTCGGGGCGCGGGTGGTGGGTGGTTCGCAGGCGTTTCACGCCGGGCCTTGTGGCGCTGGTGCCCAAACGCACGATCGTGCGATCGAGATCTGGCTGAAAGTGCGCGGTTCGGACGCAAAAGGCCCGACTGCTCCGTGCGTGCCGACCGCGCCAAGCGAGCGATTGCGAGAGGGCGTGTTGCCTGGGAACGCACCCTGGATGCGCGCGTGCATATTTGCCGAAAAATAGAGGGTAGCTCCGCGCACCGCGAGAAGCACGCCGTCGCAGGCGACGGTAGGGGGCCCGAGACAACAGGGCCCCCCAAAATTTGAGCCATGGCGGCTAGACGGCAGTGGAGCAGCGGGGCGCTCGCGGTACTCGGTACTCGGTCCTCGCTGGTCAGTCGTCGTTGGAAGAGTCCCCTGTGGATGGGGGATTGCCAGGGGTGTCGTTCGTACAGGCCGGCGAGTCGGAAAGGCAAGTCTAAACGGTACCTGAGGGAAGGGAGGCAGGGGGAAGTGCAAAAGTCCGCGGCCGGTGGAGTTGCGCTGCGCGTGGAGGGGAACATGACGTGGATCAAGATATCAGTCGAGTGGGTTGCCGTTATCAATTTCCGGAGCTGCGTGAAAGAAGGTCTGAGGCAACGGGATATGGCAGATGAATGCCGACGGGTGGAGGTGGCGAAGCTCTTGCACTCCCATTCGCACTTGACCCAGTCATTCAGGGTTCTCGCGCGTGACCACCTAAAAAGCCATCGACAGCATCCAGGGTGCTACTCCTTAGGCTGCTGCCACCAACCCTCCTCGCCCTTTGTCGTTGACGACTACAAAGAAACCTGTCGGATTATACCCTGACCACGACTTTACACGCACCTGAGATTCCATTCGACGCCTTCCTAGGTTCGTGTGACGGATTACCCGCTCTTGCCTATCCTTTAGCTCTTTTGACGGCTGTCCGCTCCAGGTTATCCTAACGCATCTTCCCGCCAACATGTACGCGAGCCAGCATATCGAGGAGGCTGATCCGTTCGCGCTGTACGCGAAATCACTACATGACTATACGCTGAAGCTGTGGACGGAGTCGATCCGGCTCTCTGAAGAGCGGGGGCGGGGCCGGGTGATTGCCAAGCCCTCGAAGAGGAGGAGCAATGTGCAGAGTTCGGATGGACGGGGACAGGCGATGAACACGGCTGCCTGAAGCGCAGCCCTGGGTCTAGAGAAGACCACGTCAACGACTCGCGCGACGACGTCGCG
This sequence comes from Phanerodontia chrysosporium, assembly GCA_001910725.1. Lineage (NCBI taxonomy): Eukaryota > Fungi > Basidiomycota > Agaricomycetes > Polyporales > Phanerochaetaceae > Phanerodontia > Phanerodontia chrysosporium. The sequence continues at coordinate 821,661 of MJGA01000003.1, forward strand.
TTTGCCCCCATACACGATGCCTGAGGGCTCACTCACCGACGGGCCAACCGTCTGAACCTCCACCGACGAGTATTAACACCACCACCTCCTATCCCCACCCTCCTCCTGATGTTGCTGTCTTCCCCGCGGACATTTCATGCTGCTCGGTCGACGACTTGCTTTCGATTGTGATGTTATGTGATTTTATTACGGCTGCTATCGACATACCTCCTAGTATACTCTCCCTGTCCTACCCTATTTAATGCCAGACTCTGAGTAGCGCACACTGATGCCCGTCGTGGTTGTAGCGTATGTGATGCCTGAGGACGTCCGGGGAGGAAAGCTTGCCCTGGGAGGACTCAGCGGGGCATGGGGGACCAAGTCGACGAGGTTTGAAGCGCAGAAGAGTATATATATTCGGTCTGCAAACGAGCTGTCTGCGTCGTCTACATCGACCGCGGTCTGGACCGTGTGCGCAAGCGTCAGTGTTGTGGTCATGGCCACGTGGCTTTGAAGTACCTGCAGCTACAGCAGCCGTGAGCTACATGAGGCAGCGAACGAGCCTTGCAATCGCCTCCCGCCTTCAAATCATGTGGCCTCCCTGTGTGAACACCACGGCCTACCCGACCGTAAGCGCTGCTCTTCGCCGCGAACGTGCTCTCCAGACTTGACCTCCCAGTCTCACCAGCAACACATACCTGGTCGACGCCGCCTGCCTCGGCTTCCAGCATATGCTCTACGCGTCCTCCTGCGTCCGCGAGACGCATCAACACGTTCTTCGCGCGCGACTTCGGAAAGTCGTTCCATCGCCCGTTGCACGCACGTTCTTCTATGCTGAATGGTACGGCTTCGATGCTACTCCCTCTGCATCAGCTCACACGTCGATTCCTGATAGCGAGCGCGTTATTTAACGCGAAATGCAACGCCTCGAGGCACACAGAGGGCCCCTCCCCGTCTCGCTAGCGTCCAGCGATGCGTATCTTAGCCCTCGCTGTCCCGGTACTTTCCACCGCCTTCGTCGCTTCTGCGGCCAGCGGTGGAAGCGTGACCCTCGGTCCTTCGTCCTTCGCTGTGCCCGGCGTCTTCCCCAAAACTTTCTACAAGTCCTTCTACAACAATCCTACCGCTACTTCTGCTCAGCCGCAGCCGGTCATCACCGATCCCATTACGGTCGGTTTTTAACTAGCGTTTGGTAGAGTCTGCCTTTGCTTACGACGCGTTCTCATAGCATGTCAAGTACCCACTTGCCCTGACGGATCCCAACCACATCCCCCAAGTCCGTCTCGTTCGTTCGCACGCTCGATCAGAACGCTGACGACGCGTCTTGCCTCGCAGAACGATACCAGGGACCCACATCCGCTCCAAACAAGGCGACGTCCAATCAGCTGTTCGCCCACGCCGTCGAGCAGCTCGCCTCCATCTCAAACAGCCCGATCTTTGCCAGCAACAAATGCGCGCTCTGCCAAGCCTCGCTCGAGGTCTTCAAGTTCCTCGCAATGGCCGCGCCCGAGCAGGGGCCCGCACTCGCCGTCGCGCTCTGCCACCAGTTCAAGCTCAGCAGCGACTGCGACACCATGTTTGGCAAGCTCGGCATCGGCCCGATCGTCACGCAGGTCGTCGCGAACGCGGACGTCGGCGGCTTCGACGGCCAGGTGCGTCTGCGCTCCGCGCATACAGTTGGTCATCCGGTGATAACGGCTGAGCGTGCCGCTGCAGATGCTGTGCGAGAACTTCCTCGGCCTGTGTCCCCTGCCCCCGGTCTCGCCGCTGAACCTTACCGGCTGGTTTGCAAAGCCTAAGCCCGATCCGCTCCCAGCGCCCCGGAAGCCCAGCGGCAAGCGACTCAAGGTGCTGCACCTCTCGGACGTGCACATCGACCCGCGTGCGTTTTTGCTTTCCTGCCAGAGCTGGAATGACGCCCCCCGCTGACCGCACGCAACAGGCTACGCGACGGCACCGAGGCGAACTGCACGTCCGGCCTGTGCTGTCGCACCAACGTATTCAACGAGCAGAGCCCGAATGTGACGGTCAGGCCCGCGCCTAGATACGGGTCCTTCCTCTGGTCAGTCGCCGCTTGGCCCTTTCCCGGACGTTGGCTCATCAGGGCTCCAGCGACACGCCGTTCTCTCTAGCTCTCGCCGGCTTGCAGTCCATCCCGGTGCTCACGAACACTGAGAAGACCGGGTTTGATTTTACTGTATACACTGGAGACCTCGTTTCGCACGACCCGGACCACCAGCTCAGCCGCGACTATATCAGATACACCGAGGTATGCACATATGCTGCATGGGGTATTTACACCACGCTCATGGGCCCGATTCTAGACCGTGCTGTACGACTTGTACAAGCGTATTCTGGGTTCAGGGCCGGTATATGCATCGCTCGGGAACCATGACACTTACAACCAGTGAGCCCGTCTCATGCACACACCTTCTTATTAGCATTTCTGACGTAGGCTAGAGCTCAGGATGCTCCACACGCCCTCGGCCCGCCTCTGGCCGACCAGTTCCAGTGGTATGCACCTTGTCACCGTTTTCTCGCCTGACTCGCGGCTCACGTATGCGCGTGCTAGGGACTACGACCACCTCGCCTCGCTCTGGCAGCACGAGAAGTGGCTGCCCGACGCTGCCGTCGCGGAGGCTCGCGCTCACTACTCGGCGTACATGGTGCGCCGCGTCGACGGCCTGCGCATCATCACCATCAACACGGACATGTGTGAGTATCGGTCCTTCCAGCTTATTCAGGGCGTGGCGCTGAGGGTGCGTTTGTGCGATAGGGTACAAGGCGAACTACTTCAACTACATCAACATGACGACGCACGATCCGTCCGGCATGCTCCGCTTCGTGACGGACGAGCTCCAGGCTGCTGAGGATGCCGGAGACCGCGGTACGTCGTCCGACGTGGCGACGGGCAGCTTGTCTCGTACTGACGGGGGCTCCAGTTTGGATCATGGGTCACGTTCTCGCCGGCTGGGACGGCACCAACGCCCTCGGAACCCGACGGATCTTTGTGAGTTCTGAGCCCCCTTCTCGTTGAGATGTAACTGAACAGTGACTCAGTCTACCAGATGTAAGGTCGCCCGTATCTGTTCTCGGCACGGCTAGCTGATGAGGCTCTCTGCAGCGTCGACCGCTTCTCGCCCCACGTCATCGCCGCCATTTTCTTCGGTCACACCCACGAGGACGAGCTTTCGGTAAGTACTCGACTCCAATATCGGGATAATTCTGACCGTGGTGATTAGATTTTCTACACGAATAACGGCACTGTGCAGAGCAGGGACACGGCTCTGACTGCCTCATGGGTGAGTTGATTGTAGCTCTGAGTGAGGCAATACTGATGTCCACTGCTCTAGATCGCTCCTTCCCTGACGCCTCTCACGAACCTCAACTCGGGCTTCCGCATGTACGAGGTCGACTCGCACGTGAGTTTTCCTTTTTCCATTTCCTTTGTTGCGAGACTGACGGACGACGTACCAGACCTTCGACATCCTCGACGCGCATACGTACGTCTTTTGTCGATTAGTGACTTTATCCGATACTCATTGCGCCGTAGCTGGATGAGCGATGTTAATACCTTCCCCGGGCTGGACTCGCAGATCGAGTTCGGTCCCACCTACAAGCACGAGTACAGCACTCGCGAGGCGTACGGCAAGAACATTACCGGATGGGGCCTAACGACCCGCTGAACGCGACCTGGTGGCACCTCGTCACCGAACGTGAGTCTCTTGCCCGAATCTGCCGTGAATCCGCCGCTTACTTGACAACCTTCTGACCCGCCTTTGCAGAGATGGAGATCAACCCCTCGCTCGTCCAGCAGTTCAACACGTTCCAGGGCAAGACCTCCGTCCGCTCGCCCGGCTGCACGGGCGACTGCATCGCCGCGAAGATCTGCTACATACGCAGCGGTAGCGTCCCGCTAGCGCTCTCGAACTGCATCCCCGGCTTCGGCTCCGTGCAGGGCGGCTTCTGAGCGTCGTCTTTCCTTTCGACGCGGGCGTGCACGGCTCGCAGAGGCATTGATCACGCTCATGGTATGCTTTCTATATCGGATGCCGTCGTTCTCACTGTGCATGTATGGTTATGAAAAGGATGAAGTATATACCACGTCAACAAGATATTGAAGTGAAAACTTTGTGCGATCTGCTCGACCAATTCTTTGTGAAAACGTGCATAACGATCCATTTTCCTCCCTTCTCCCTGCAAGAAGGTTGGCACCGACCCCTCTCTCTTCTCCGACCCTTCATCTTGAGTGTTCGCTCGTCTCCTTCACTGGGGCGGCACATTGTCGTCAGACAGGTGGGGGAACTGCCCGCGCCGGTCCAAGAGGTTCTTCATCTTCGCAGTGTTGAGCTGCATGCGGAACGAGTCGATGCCGGCGACCAGTGGCGGCTGCGGGCCCTCCGTCTGCGGGCCCACGCGCGGCACGGCTGCGTGTACGGGATGCGCGCGAGCTGCGACGACATGTCCCGCGGGTCCGCCGCCGGCATGCGCAGCACGACCGCGTCCTCGACGAGCATCGCCAGGTCGGGTCCCTCGCCGCGCGCCGGCGTGTCGACGCTCCCGCCCGCGCCCGTCCTCCAGCCGCGGAACGCGACGTCCGTCTCCGGGTCCATCTCCCGCAGCCAGCGCGGCTTGCGCATGGGATCCTCGCCGCCGTCTGCGGGCCTCTTGAGAGCACCGGAGAGCGTCTTCGCGCTTGGTTTGATCGTGAGCGCTAGGACTTCGTGCCGTGGTAAGAGGCGGTCGGGTATATCGTCTAGAGGGGTATCGGGGGGTTCTGGGCTTGGGTACCAGATGGTACCCCTTCGTGGCATGCTTCGGTTGACAACTAGTGCCTTCTGCACAGGTACGAGCTGCTCTTCTGTGTCAGGATAGCGGTGTTGTTCCCAGAAGTGCCGGCGGATATAATTGCTTTGTACTGTCTGTGTGCATCCTAGCATGTAGTATATATGAGCAATTGTTGCGTGTAAATATGAGTGGGATTTATACCTGATATAACACAAGGCAGCTCAATCTTGGTGAGGTGCGTTCCTAACATGTGTTTGTATAGCTGTTCTAAATCTATACAATGTGTATTGCACTGTCTCCAGCGACATGGATAAATGGCCCCCTGTGGATTAAATTAGTTACACATCTCACACTCACCAAAAGTACCAATACCAACCCGTTTGTCCTGGGATAACCTGAAGGCAGTTGTATGACTGCAGTGCATGATGTCAATATGCTGTCAAGCAATGATAATGTTGTCAGTGAGATGTCAGATATTCAGAATGCTAGAAAGACTAGAATATTGAACAGAAATCAACATGTACAATGCTACTCAATGTTTGCATGATTTGCATGAATCTGCCCCAGCAGTCTACTGACACAGTGCTGATGTCACTGAGGCAATGCCAGTGACCTCAGAAGCTCCTCTGAGCCTGCCCATAATGCAAGTTTGCAGAGGTAAACAGTATAGCTAGGCCCTAGCATTTAAAAAGCAAATAATTGCACAGAAAAAACAGGCATATTCAGGTTGTACACCACAAAGGTATGTAGCTCGTGTCACCACTGAGATAGTGGTCACGATTTGATTATCTTTGCCCCAAGGGCAGATCATATGCAGGACTGTAAGGTGAAGTAGGGTTGAAAGGACGTACTCACCTTGTGGAGGGACATCCATGAGTTGGCTGTAGCCACACAGTTCTCCCACTGGCACTGGATCGTAGTTAGCGTGTATTGAGCAGTCTCTATGGCCTCCTTTATTGAGACAAGAATTGATGGATCTGCTTCGAAGGTTTCGTTCATGCACAGGAGCAGCGGGGACCTGTGCTGGGATTTTGTGTTGAAGGTTGGCAGGAGTGTACAAATAAGGCAAGCCGAACTCTGACCGCATTTTTGATGTGCTGTCACACCAACCAATGATGCCACAGCAGAAACATGCCTGCGAGTGTTTGGGTGGGTGACAAAAACAGGGCTATGAAACAGCAAGCTGCAGACTGCAGTGGTTCCCATATTCCAAGTGTGAGATGACGGCGAGACAATGTGAGATTGTCCTTGAACCTGCCTGGTGGGAGCTACAGTGGCAGCGCACGGAAAAGACAACGGGTCACGCCATGTCACGTCTTGCCGACACACCATAGTCAGCGAACTACTCGACGCAGTGCTATCTTCTGGAGTGCTGCTCGGCAGACGAGCCCGAAGATCTTGCGGTATCAATGACACAATAATCGTATGCTCAGACTATTGTTTTCGCCCAAGGAATCTTGGCTGCGCATCATGGAAGTAACGAAAACGCTCACACCGAGGATGGACATCGAATCCGGCGCCCATCCTTAGACCTCGGGATTCGCAAATTGCACTATCGCGACAGTCCTTCAACAAGCACCTCACCATGCCGTGTCATCAACCGAGTACGAAAAGTACACTCTACGACTACTCGGCATCCTCCACGTTGCCGACAATTTCCTCACCATCACCCTTAACTTCCGGGGTTCTACTTTGCTTTCTAACTCTCGTCAAATCTGGCTCACGTTCATCGTCCCCAGCGGTCGGGCCAACATCCAAGGAAGGCGGGGTAGGGGCTTTGATCACAGGTGTCGGACCAGAGAAGTCCTTTCCGGTCATTCGTGACAGTGTCTGCATGTCTGCAAAGACGCTAAGCTCCCGAGATGATGCAGAGATGCATGACATACCGTATGGTCGCCGATTTTTCAGACACCAGGTGATTCGATTGGGATTGCGCTTGTCTTCGGCCTTGAATTTATTCTTACATGCTTTCCTGTCTCGTCCTGGGAGGACGTACGATATAAGCTCGTAGTTCTCCCCAAATTGCTGTAGAGCCTAACCGTCGGGCGATTCATCAATCTATCGCCACTCACGAGCAGGTCGACAAACTCACGTCGTAGAATAACTCGGTCTCTTCTGCGCTCCATCGACTCCCACGGAGCTTCTTACTATACGTCGATGAGTTCACAAACTTGGTCGTATCAGACTCTTCGATGTGCGTGTAGTTGGCGGTCTCGTCTTCCTCTTGTCGGTCAACAAATAGAGAAGTTTCGTCGATGATGGTCTCGCCGTTTGGGCCAATCCGCACTTGGACGTTGTAACGACTCGTCGACAAGGCCTGCGTGTAATCGTAATCGTCTCCCTTCTGTTGCTCGGTATCTTCCTCCGCATCGGCGGATGGGCCGCCGTTCTGAGACTCCGCGGCATTTGATGCGTTGGTCTCAGCTCCGGTGGATGCGCCGTTGCTGGTAGAGGGACCTGCCGTGCTCGCCGCATTCTCTTCTTCTTCTAGGTTGCGCCCGTACTTCTTAGCCTCCGCGATCGCTCTTTGGCGAGCTCGCTTTTCTCGGTTGGCTTGCCGCCATGCTGCGTGATTGTTCATGATTTGCGCGGCTTTGCTGCTTACTCGTCCACGGCCGGTATCATCGCAAAGCTCCGCCATGGTGACGGCAGTGGGGTCGATCTCTTCACCGGGATCAGCACTGGGTCGTATGGAGGCAGGGAAGGTGCACGAGAGCGCCGTATTCGTTTCCGACGTGGCTGAGTATCCCCGTCCCCGCCGTCTGCGGCGTCCGTGGCCGATGTCGCACTACGTCTGCGTCGGGTGGGCGGAGATGCAGTGTCTGGTTCGGCTGCAGTGGTCGATCTCCTGCGCCGCGGTCGTCTAGATTGCCCGACATCGTCCTCGTTTACAGGGGCAGGGTTTGTTGAAGAACCTGCGTCTGCGGCTTGTACAGCACTAGGGACATTCGAAGCGTCGTGCGAAGGGCCTGGCACGAGTTGGTTCTCGTCAGCATGGCGGAGCGCAGTTACAACTGCTTGCAGTAATGCAGGGTCAATCTGGGCGTCGCTGATGGCGGACGAAGCAAAATCGGTAGGAGGGTTCAGCGGATATGGATGCGAGAGGGTTGCGGACGTGGAGACGACCCGCGGCGGGAGGCTGTGCGAGGTAACGTTCGAGGCAGTTTGCGGAGCGTCTACAACGTTCCTTGACTGCATTGGTAAAGCAACAGGTGTAGGACGCGTGCCTTCATGACGGGCGGAGGGAATGGACGGGCGAGCGGAGGAGTTCTGCACAGAGGGCGGTCGTGTAGTGTTTCGAGAGGGCGTCGATATTGCCGTTGCGATAGAAGGAGGCTGCGCTGCCTTGTGAATGTGGAAGGAGAGACGGCCTGTCCAGCAGAATTGTCCGGGGAAACCCATGTCAAGGACGGTGGTTTCTGTGGGACAGTCTGTGGGGGAGGCATCGACGCGTTCACGGTGGCGTCTGGTGCGCCTCCATGAGCTGGAGGCGCAGATGCACGATGTTCTGGGACTTGTGGGGTCTGGCGTGCTTCGCTACCTATGCGGGCTCGCGTTTTCGCGACTGGCCTGAAGACCGCATTCCCCTTCTCTGTGGTTGCAGCTTGAGGTGAGCTGCATAGTCGACAGACATGAGCAACTTGTACGCACGTACTCGAGTCGACATAACTCTCCCTGCTCGACTCTCTGATCGTGAGGCAGAGCCTGTGGGTGTTCAGGACAGGAGAAAGAGCGCCCATAATTAGTCGCGGCGCGGAAGCGCTGCAGCCGCCGATCAACCACTCGGTGAAGCACGCGGGATGTCGACTCCTTTCCCTCCAACCACCGCCGCTAAATGTCGCGCACCGTCGACCTCCCCGTCGGAGACCGTCCAGGCTGGGAGCTTCACGACAAGCTGCTGAAGGGCGAGGGCTCCGAGTTCCTTTCCGTTGCAGAGAGGTTCGCTCTCATCCCATATGCTCAATGCCGCGCTTGCTGATATACACGTCAAGCCTGGTCTTGCTCCAGTCCTTGAAGCAGTGTAAGTATTCTCGTATGACGCGCATTTACACTCTCATAATCTGAAGGAACAGCTCGTGAGAGATGGCTTACTTCCGCCTTTCCTCGGCTGCCGAAGGGTCGCGGGTCGAAGCAAGTCGCGCAGAGCGTCCCATTACACGAATACAAGGCCCATGACAAATTTGAACTCTCCGTTGGGCCGAGCATCTTCCCCGAGACCGCTCTGTTCGAGGTCGTTTATACCACCGATGCACATACACCCTCCACCAGACCTGCAGGTTTCGCCTCTCCCGAACTCATCAACATGGTTAGTGCCGCCGAAGCCAGCAATCCCGAGCTGAAGCTTCTGCTCGATCAGATTCGTACGAAGCCGGCGTATGATGCTGACTACAAACGGCTTGGAGAGCTGCTGCAGAGCATGTTTCCGGAGCACCTTGGACCTAACGCCACCTCTCAGCCTTCGGCTACCCGCCAACAGAAGTGGGACCTGGTCATAGAGTTCAGGGAGAAGCCAGCAGACCGTTGGATATTCCCTAGAGGTCTGGTGCAACTCGGCCGGGCTTATGATACCACCAAGGGCAAGAGGTTCGACGTAATGATCTCGACCATGCTCCCATATACGCAAGACCAAATTGGCCTAGACCTGCAGTCCTTGGACCAGCAGAAGCCCCCAACCGGCCTTGCTGATGCCGATGCGAAACCTAGCCCTGTCACCTTCCATTGGAAGGGGCTTACTCCCCAGATCTACGAGTTGCTCACGCAATGGTCCTTGCAACCAGAGAACTGGGAACAGTTCAAGGTAAGCGCAGAGCACTGGGTACGTCAGTATTGACGTGACTTGGCTATAGTCTTCCAGCCGCATGTACTTACCGCATCGGCTACCAGAAGGAGACCTGTTGGAGATTATTCGCGTGGTGGGCTGAGAGTTCATCCACCTAACACGAATGTGGCTTATGATTTCTAGGCTCTTGCTCCGACTTGGACGCTCAAGTCTATCAAGCCCGCAAACGCTGATAGCGGTCGGTCGAAGCGCAGAAACTATCGACGTAAGCCTGCGCCTGAGAAAGCATCGGCACCTACCACTCTTGACCCTGCTCCGTTCACTTGGCCGACTGTCCCACCGCCTCTAAACATCGTGCAAGTGCAACCTGGCCCTTCGCCGTCTGCTCTGGTAGAAACTGGTCCGCCTCCAAGCGCAAGTCTCAAGGAGTCTTCGCCTACTACCGTGGCGCTGTTGCAGCAACACGAGTCTTCCGGTCGGACACGTTCCCCTTCGTCACACAAACATCCACCTACAGAAGAGGTCGGTCTAAGTCCGAGGCCTGGGGCCGATTCATTGCAAACTGTTGAGTCTTCAACACTGTCTGGCGAATCTGATACTGTCGTTGCTGAGCGACGCTTACGTCCACGTACACCACCTACGTCTACATCACCGTCTATCCGTATTCTAGACGTGAATGAGACTTCAGGCTCCACTTCGAATTTGTCCAATGCTTCGTCTCCAACTGGATCGCCTTCTCCCTCCTTGGACGGTTCAGAGCCGCCACTCAAACGTCAAAGGATACAACCGAAAACCAGGTTCAGCCATCCCTTACCAGCGTGCAAAACCTGCCAGCGGACCAATGTTCAGCTTCTTCAGGGTGGACGTAAGTAGTCTCATTATGTTTGCAATACCTGTCTAACACCAGCGCAGAGTTTTGCCGCATGTGTATAGACATACACAGGCCGCAACCTCCGCCTCCGCCACCTCCACCTTCTCGGCCGCAGTATCATCACACTTCGTCATATTCTTCTTCCTACTCACCTCCCCCGCTTCATCGTATCCTACTTCCTACTCGCCTCCTCACGCGTCGTCTTATTCTACGACCTATTCGCCATCTTACCCTCCTTCGTATTACCAGCAGCCTCAGTACCCCGTTGCCTCGGGATATCCGATTACATTCAATGTTTGGGCACCGCCGCCTCCCCCGCCCTCATAAGGCTGAATTGTTGCATCATCGTATATGTATCTCATTATGAACATTAGGAACTCCTTAGGTATATCACGAAATCTTGACGCCTATATGATACAGTATCCGAGTTAATCCAAAATTTGGCCATGAAACAGATGAGAGGAGCAAGGAACATGGGGTGCAATAGAGTAAACGAGACCCAGAGGTCAGTTGAATAGCTTGACAGCCCAACCGAGCCACCAAACGACGACTCCGAACTCGGCGAATACGATGAGGCCTTCGATGAGAACAGCAGTCCATTGAATGAAAAGTCCGAAGATGAAGAAGGGGATAAATAACCACCGGAGGCCTGTGTGCGATATCCAGGGGAGTTTGTAGTTCATCGTCGACGAAACGGCAGCACCGATCTGAAGGGTTGTTATCGCAATAGATATGAGAGAGAAAAGGAGGAGACCGAGCCAGTGTCGGAGTGAACGCTTGGGTAACGATGTGATGGGGTATCGCTGCTGTTCGCCAGTGAATTCGTTGCGGTACCACGGGATGATGAGGAAGTCTTGCACGTCCTCGCCGATGACCTTGCCGTAGTTCCGCCACACCGGCGTCACTGTGTCCAAGAGTAAGGTCAGAGCGTCGAGGCCAATATCCCAAAATTGCTGGTATTTGTTGCGGTAGCTCTCCTCCAGCGCGACGATCTGGGTAATCTGCAAAGCCTCAATATAGACGCAAACGCGATTGGCCGAGACCAACCTACCTCGGGGTACACCAGCGATGTGTGGGCAGTAACGTCATTGTACTCCCGCTTGACAGATGCATGTATCTCTTTGACCTTCGCGAGTGTTCCTACGACGTTTTCGACTTCCCGGGCGATCCTCTCTCTGTGGCGTTCCAGTTGGTCTAATGAGGATGATAAGCTGAAGATCGGTCCGTCAAACATGTAAGCAGTGTTCGACGGCCCCTCCTCTTTTGCGATGGAAGTCGCAAAGTTCTGCAGCGTGGCTCGCTGCCTATCTATGCGGTTGGCGATGTCCTCAACGGCCCGCCATCCTTGCAAGCGCTTTGTGCTGCTCATCACTGATGCAGGGTCGTGGCTCAAGGCCTCTAGAACGTCGAGTGGGATCGGACTGTGGGAAATGCCGAGCAGAAGTGACAGCCGCGACAGCACATTCTCATATTCGCGAATATTGCCACCCACTCGCTGGAGTAGCTGTCGCGTGCGTTGGTTCTGTGCGATGGCATCCTCAAGAAGCCTGAAAAAAAATCAGGAACTAGAACGACATGAAGTCTTGTTAATTACTTACTGAGCCTTGTGCTCGTAGTCTCTGCGCTGTTGCTCTTCGTCGGCTTGATTCTGCTGCCTTTCTTGCTCCCTCAAGAGGACCCGATTAAGCGAAGGCAGAGACATGCGACGTTGTAGATGAGGGGGTTTAGGGGTCTTCGCAGCAGGCGATGGTGAAGTGTTGCGAGGTGACGGCGAAGGCCGAGTAGATACAACGGTAGGATCGACGGGCAAGTAGGATGATGTCTGCCTAGCGGTTCTCGGTCCCTCTCCGCCGCTAGACAGCGCACGGTCTGATGGTGTGAGTGGTGGACGGCCATCTGGAGATACCGCGCGTTCGGGACCTGGAACGAGCTGAAGACTCATAGGGCGAGACCGGGGCCTTTCCTTGCTCGGAGATGGCTCGTCTTCCTGACTGTGCTCTGAGATCGAGTTCCTGGCAGATGACAGTTCGCCTTCACTCCGGTTGTTCGTGTTGACTTTGCGACGCATGCGACTGGCAAATTCACGGAAATGCATCCGACTACCGGAGGGCGACATTCCGTAGCTGAAGTTGCTGTTGAAGACTCCGTTATGTGTAGAACTACGGGTTGAGTCGGTTTGGTACGCCACAGACTGACGCCGTTGAGCAAAAGGGTCGATGCTACTGCGTCGTGAATCTGCACCGACCGACGACCTTCCCGAATCGACCTGGGGTTCGAATGAAACCCCGCATCGGAGAACCGCGCCTTTTCGAGAGAGAGACGGCTCCAAGTGAGGCGGCGATGTCCAAGACCACGAGTCACTGGAGGGCGATTTGCTTGCTGCCTTGCTCTCCGGTGATGGGCCGCGATTGGGGACTGGAGACAAGTCCACGGCCGGGGTGGTGTCGTTCACTATGCAGTCTTCCGGTATCGATTGCAGTGTCCGCCCAAGGGATCGGGCATACTCTTCGATTATGAGGGCGGACAAGTGCCAAGGAAGACGAACCGAAGACTTATTGCCATGTTTGTCCAGTAGGTGTTTCAGCCAAGTCAGAGGCTCGGCGTTGTCCAGCGAGGCTTGCAAGACAGGCTCCTGTTTGCTGTACCATTTGGCAGCATTCAGAAGGTTGAACTGCGGATTCGAAGGGTCGCCGAGAACAGCATATCGCCGCCGCAGCTGGTCAGCAGTAATAGCCGCCTTTCGTATTGTATGAGGTTTGGCTTTAGACTTTATCTGCGCAAGCTTGACTAGTACAGTGAGAGACTCTGAGCAAAGGCCGACGAGATGCTTGCAGATTCACTGACCAACGTAAAGAGACTCCTGCTTCTCAACGACCGATCTGCTTGCACCCGCGTGATGTCTATCCCTGTGTCTGCGCTTTGTGATTGAGAGAGACCACCGCTTGTCCTTCTCATCCTCCGAGTTCGACCCTGTCCAATCAAGAGTGGCACCTTCATTGGAAGATGAGGGCACAGGATGTGGGGCCACCAAGCCCACCGATGGGCTGAAGTCGATCTCTGACTCTATGCTATCGCCTTGTGCCCCTTGGACCACAGTAACAGGTGCTATTGGCGGCATGCGCGTCCGAACAGGAGAAGAGTGGGTGGAGAATGAAGAAGCATTGGAGGCGTCATCTGGTGTGAAAGGGCGTTGCACGGCCGCAGAAGTCGAACGCAGTGCTTTCATGCGTGCTTCACGCCTAGCTTGTAAGCTTAACGCTCGTTGAACATCCTCGAGAATCCTAGGGTCTGAGGTGGCGTGGGTTCACGAGTTCTCGCAGCACAAGGTGAACTCACCTTCGTGTGCTAAGTACATGATCAGAATGAGTATATTGATGCAGTAGCAGAGTCAGCTTACAAAGGTCATACTCGTCCGAGAACGCGGTGGACGAGTAATCTGTGGAAGCGTCGGTATGCACAGTGGGCCCTGTAGTGCCTGTCCTAAGACTGCTTCCACGCCAACTCCCAGAAGCTATACGCCTCTGCCCCTCATCTGCCCCGTACGCGGTGCGTAGTCCGGTGGAATACGGTTGCTGGGTGTCATCTACGGACCTGACCCTGCGTCGACCATCACTAGATTTCGTCGTGCGTCCGTTGACGGTGCGGGATAGTGTGAGGCCTCCAGGCATTGACTTCTTGAATGGACCTTCAGAGGGGCCTGCTACACGAGACACCCCGCCATCCTGGTCGGGATCTGGGAACGGTAGGCGAGCGTGTCGTGACGATGTTCCAACAGTCGAGACTGCACCATTTCCAGTGGATGGTCCAGCCTCTGCCATCAACCAAGGCACTAACTGACCGCTGGTCAACAGTCGTGAGGTGTACGCTACGCGTACGGGGAACGTGAGGAAAGCAGATCCAAGTGTTCGTGAGCAAGAGAGGTTAAGCCTTCTATGCAGGGCCGCCTGCGGCACCGGACGGCGGGGCGCAGCAGGCGGCGCTTCGCTTCAGGCACTCCGCGGATATACAGCGGGCATCCTTCGTACTCCGTGAGGAGCTGGAGTATCCTGCACCTACCAAAGTGGCTGTGCAACTATGTACACGCAGTATACACTGAGCAACTGGATGTAACCATGTACGCCTACTATGCCTTCAAGCCCCTCTCGTGATACTACCGCACGAGCCTGGCGCGGGAGGCAGGTCTGCCATGAGCAGAGGCTGAGTTCTGCACAACCTCTGCTCTGCTGAGTATTTACGGACACTAAGAACTGGGACTACCGAGGCAGACGGATGCCACGTTGCCTGCGTTGCTTAAGCAGCAAACGAATGAACATCACTGTAGTGAACACCGACAGCGAATACCTAGGGCGTGTAAGCACCCGCACACTTGGTTGATTAATCGGAGTGTGCCGCTTACCATGTTACCACGTAAGACGCGTGCGAGTTCCTCACATCAACTGTTGGCGGCCTTCCAAGGGGTACTCCATGCGCCACACGCCAAGTAGCTTCCCCTCCGTGTCCCTCTAAGCAAGGATGAACACCAAGTAATCAATAAAGTCATGGGCGTACACATACCGAAGACTTCTTCGACGTAAACAGGCTGTACGCCGGCCGCATCACCGCCAGCGTATTGTGCCATTGCATCAATATCCGCCCAATACCACTTGCCTTCGTCGGGGTGGTTATCGGGCGTGAAGTAATTACGCTTGTGTCCAGTGCGAAGCATTCCGAGTACTTGCACCTCGCCATCCTCTTGAAGTAGGTCTTGTTTTCGGCGAAGTCTTTGGAAATGAATCCACGGTCGACAATGACGGTAGTGCCATCGGTACGAACGAGGGGCTCCACCAGATGGTACCCATTCTCGCCCTCATGGACGCGAGGTCCCAATAGGATGGCATGAGCGTGATCCCACTTCCCCTTCATGAGAACTTTACGATAGGTGAAATCTGCAAACTGCAGCAGTGCTTTTGCGGACAGCGGTGAGCAACATGCACGAGTCGCAGGTAGAGAAACTCACTTGATCCGTCGCGGAAGTACCAAAGGTTCCCGGGACAGCTTCTCCTGCAACTCGTCAATCAGATTTACTTTCCACTTCAGCCGTTCGACCTGCCAGGTGCCAAGTGCGAATGTGAAAATCGGCATAATTCCCAGCAGCACCATCGTCGGGCTGAAGAACGAGTATTGCTTCGTCTTGTACTGAGGAACGGCCGGATTAGCGGAGGTAGACTCCATCCTCGCCGACATGCCATTGGTCGTGGACGTATTGTACCGTGTCCGTCCTCTGAGGAACTTTAGAGACGGACCGGAGAACAGTCTGTGCCGCAGCAAGGACGACATTGGAGGCAGCGGTGGCAGTCCGGTCTGAGGATCGTTTCGGAGGTCTGGAGTCTCATATAGACGCGCCGTGGTTACGCGCAGCTTCGCTTACCACTTTCACCTCCACCACATACCCCGGGTCTCTTGAGGTCCCCGACTGACAGAATGCACGTTCCACCTCATTCTGAACGTAGAGGGTAACGCTAATTGGGGGCCACAGGTTCAGCGGCCAGCGGACACGACAGACAGCTGGCTTCGACGTAGATGGTGATGAGATTCACTACCCTACCCGCCCGGTCGACAAGGACAAGGCGGAGGCAGAGCTTGTCGTGAACATCAAGAAGGCCACCAACCCTGAGGAGACCGCCCCTAAGCAGAAACATGTCCGAAGTACGTCGCATGGCTGATATCGCACCCCCTGACGTACTCACTCGTTCCGCAGAATGTATCGTGTATACCTGGGACTATCACTCCTCAATATCCTTCTGGACAGGTCTTCGCGTGCAGCCGATTCTTGCAGATGAAGTGCAGACTTTCAAAGCGTTGATTACCGTCCACAAGGTTCTCCAAGAAGGACATCCAGTTGTACGTTACATTCCATCATGCAGCCTCATGTAGTGATTCATACAGCTTGCGCTAGACAATCAAAGAAGCACACGGCCAGACGGGATGGCTGGAGACATGTGCGCGTACAGTGGGACATGACAGTGCTCGAGGTTCGTCTCTTACTCGTGGCACGTTGTGACGATTCTTACATCCGCGTACAGGATATGGTCCCCTAATCCGCACATACGTACAATTCATCCTTGCGAAGCTGAGGTTCCACCGCCTCCGGCCCGAGTTCAACGGTCTCTTTGAGTACGAGGAGTATGTCACGCTGAAGGGAATTGACGATCCGAATGAAGGGTGGGTCACCCGTCGTAACTGCGAGTGGAAATGCTCATCGACCCCGAAGTTATGAGACCATTTCAGACCTCATGAACCTTCAAGACCAAATCGACTCCTTCCAGAAGATGATCTTCGCTCACTTCCGTCATTCTGCGAACAATGAGTGTCGGATATCCGCTCTCGTCCCCCTTGTGAAGGAGAGCTGGGGAATTTACCGCTTTATCACAAGCATGCTTCGTGCTATGTATCGCAGTAAGTATTATTCGAGAGGCGCGTTAGGATGCATTCTTACTAATTACTCGATGCAAAGGAACCAATGACGCAGATGCGCTGGAGCCTCTTCGGCAGCGCTACTGCGCGCAACACTACGCCCTGCGCAAGTTCTACTATGAGTGCTCTAATCTCAAGTACCTCACAAGTCTCATCAATGTACCCAAGCTGGGTCAAGTAAGTCGAATTGACCTTCTCGCGCACAGCGGATTCAAACATCCATACCTGTAGGATCCACCCAATCTGACAGATAATGGACCAGCTCCGGACCTTCCAGCTCGTCCGACTACGACAGCTCCCTCTGTCGCTACACCGCCGCCTGTGACTCCCGCACCAGACATTGCTGAGCAGGCTAGAATGCTCAAGGAATACGAGGATCAGCAGAAGGCACTTCTCGCAGCTCGAGAGGCGGAAGAACAACGACGGAGGGAGATGGAGGAACAGCAGCGGTTGGAGTTCGAGCGCCGACAAGCCGAGCAAGCAGAACGCGAACGCCTTGCCCAGGAACAGCTGATGCAGCAGCAACTACAGCAGCAGATGCAATACCAGAACATGGCAGCTCAACAGGCCGTTCAGCAAGCCATGGAACTCGAACGAGAGTTGCTCGCTATGCGTGGACAGTACGAGCGGGATCAGCTTATGCTTGAGCAGTACGACCGCGTACGTGTTTATCCGTTATACACTGCGCTATCCATTCACCATCCTTTCAGAGGGTCAAGGCGCTGGAGAGCGAGCTTAGCAGTGTCTCCGCGAACATCAACTCACAATTGATGTCCAAGGATGAGCTCATCAAGCAGCTTCAGGACCAAGTCACTCTTTGGCGAAACAAATACGAAGCCCTTGCCAAGTTATACAGCCAACTTCGTACTGAGCACTTGGACATGTTGGCCAAGTTCAAGCAGATGCAACTGAAAGCGAACTCTGCCCAGGAGGCAATCGACAAGATGGAGCGTATGGAACGTGATCTCAAAGCGAAGAATCTCGAGCTTGCGGACATGCTCCGGGAACGCGACCGTGCTCGCTTCGACCTCGACCGGCAAAAGGCCAGCCACAAAGACGAGATCGAGCGCCTCAAGAGAGAGCTCCGGTTCGCCAATGAGAGGGCAGAGGATGCTTCTCGCGCAAAGAGCTCCGAAGTGTCCAGCGTCCTGCAGCGCTACAACCGTCAGCTCAATGAGCTTGAAGATACCCTCAAGGTGATGATACCCACATTTTAAATCTCGCTGGTCTCACCAACACTTCTTTAGGCCAAGCAAATGCAGATCGATGACCTCCTTGCCAAGCTCGACAACACTCAGGCGGAAATCGACCGTGTGCGTGACGAGAAGGATGCAGAGATCGCCGTTCTCCAGGAGGGCATGGACCAGACCCTTCAGCAGCTGTCGGAGGCTCAGCAGGTAAGCTAGATTTACTCATCTGTAGCTTTTTGCTAACGGCAAGACCCTAGAACCAAGGCATTGTCGAGGAGACGACTAACGCTCAAATTGATACCCTTATCCTCGACAACCGCAAGAAACTCAACGCTATCATCGGTCAGTGCCATCTCAACTGATTACATGGGGCAAATTCATAAATGCCGCTGTTCAGATTCCATTCTACAAGCATGCGTGCAGAAGGTCGACGAGGCGATTTACGAGCTGGAGTCTCCCGCACAGACGGGTAACCTCAACTCCACGCCTGAGTATACCCTGTCGATGATTGAGAAGGCGGTCAACAACGCCACCGACTTCGCCACCGTTTTCAACCTTTACCTTGGCGGTGAAGTCGGCGGCGATCATGTCGACGTTATCAAGGGCGCGAACGAACTGGCGCAGTCGCTGTCGGATGTTCTCATCAACACGAAGGGTATCACCCGTCTTCTTGGTGATGAGCAAATAGAGAAGGTCATCGCTGTGGCCAAGACGGTCGGCGATGTCGGCCTTCGCGGTTTCCTCAACATTCAGTCCTACAAGCTCGACTTGATCCCTCAAACCAGCCAGCGCAAGGAACTCGCTATGCGCAACAACGTCGAGCTTCGGTCGGCACTCGGTAAGCTATCGGAGACTCTCGACAAGCTTGCTCCCAAGGGTGGCAAGGCCGGTGCACTCGCCAAGACCAACGGCGACCTCGGCGACCTCGTCGAGCAAGAGATGTTGGGCGCCGCGAAGGCGATCGAGCAGGCCACCGAGCGTCTGCAGCAGCTTATGGCACGACCTCGCGACCCCTCTCGCTTCAGCGCCGTGGACTTGCAGGTTCACGACTCGATCCTCGCCGCAGCCCTGGCGATCACGAACGCCATCGCCCGCCTCATCCAGGCCGCCACGGAGTCGCAGCAGGAGATCGTCGCGCAGGGCAAGGGCTCGAGCACGAGCCAGCAGTTCTACAAGAAGAACAACCGCTGGACGGAGGGCCTCATCTCCGCTGCGCGCTCGGTCGCGTTCGCGACGAACCTGCTCATCGAGAGCGCAGACGGCGTCATCTCGGGCACGCACACGATGGAGCAGCTCATCGTCGCGTCGAACGAGGTCGCGGCCGCGACCGCGCAGCTCGTCGCCGCGTCGCGCGTGAAGGCGAACCTCATGTCCAAGACGCAGGAGCGCCTCGAGCTCGCGGCGAAGGCCGTCACGGAGGCGTGCAAGGCGCTCGTCAAGCAGGTCAAGGCGATCTCCGCGCGCGAGGCGCAGGAGGAGGACGTCGACTACAAGAACATGGCGACGCTCGAGTTCAAGAAGCGCGAGATGGAGCAGCAGGTCGAGATCCTGCGGCTCGAGAAGGAGCTCGGCGCCGCGCGGCACCGGTTGGGCGCGATGCGGCGTGCGGGCTACCACACGGAGGAGACGGACTGAAAGCAAGTATACGTGTAGTAATGGCGACGGAATCTTCTTACCTCTACCTAATCTCATCTGCTGGCCACTCGTCTAGCAGACAGTTCTACTACATGTATCATCGTATAGCATTGGAAATATGGAAACAGGGTTTTTTCACAAACAACTACTGAGCTCCGATATGTCCCAATGCGTATCTACAAGATGAGGGGGATGGGGTGAGGAGTGAGAGTGGGATCGAAACGGACGACAGCGTGAAGAGGGTGGGTGAGTGGATGCTCGAAGCAAGCGGAGCGCATGAGATACTGGGACGAGATTGGGGCAATTAGTAAATACTAGCTATGTGAAAGCAATATGGCTCGAAGCGTGCCAGAAGAATAATATGGTATCACGAGGAAAGCAACAAGAATGTGTGAGTGTGTATCAACAGCGGGAAATGCATAAAACGATAGATATGTGGGATGGGTTGGGAGGTGTGCGACAGAAAGCGTTTTCAGAAAGCGTGGAACGAGCCCTGGAACGACGGCTGGTACGCGCGGTACGACTCCGCGTCGAAGCTGCGCACCGTGTCGAACGAGCTGCGGTCGAGGTCGAGGAAGCTGCCCTCGACGTCCTCGGGCTCCTCCGCGAGCACGGGACGCTCCTCGATGTCCGCGAGCGCGCGCGCGCCGCCCGCGTCCCTGCGCGCAAAATCGAGGTCCGCGTCGTCCTCCGCGTCGTCGTCGATCTCGAGGAACGACGGCTTGCGCATGACGGAGTGGCGGTGCAGCGCCTTCTGGCTGTCGAACGCGCTCGGCGGGCGGGCGGCGGCGGCGGCGGCACTGGCGGCGGCACCGCCGCGGGGCCAGGCGGCTCGGCGGGCTCGTCCTCTGCGATCGTCGCCGCGCGCGAGTTCTTCCGCCGGGGCGGCGGCGGTGAAAGCGGCTGGATGGGCACGATGCTCGCGCGGTTCGCCTTCCGCGCCAGCTCGCTGTCCTCGCGGATGTGGCCCTGCGAGTGGCGCGGCCGCGGGGGAGGCGGGAGCGCGGTGGCCGCGTGCGAGGGCGACGGGGGCTGTTCCTGCGCGGGCGTCGTTGCCGAGGACGCGAAGGTGGCCTGGGCTGTGGACGGTCGGCCGTTTGTCGACGCGGTCGTGAGGCCCCTGAGCATGGGGTTACCGTTCCGCAGCGGACTCGTGTGCTCCGTGGTCGACGGCCGCCGTGAGGACGTCCCGACGTGGCTGTCGCGACCGGGATTCAACCGTCCAAAGGTGCCGTCGCCATCGCGGTCCTCGTCGCTGAAGCCGTGCGCCCGGCTCGACATGCTCGACAGGACCGAGCTCGTCCGCGAGCGCGCCGGCGACTGCTGGTGGCCCGCGTTGACGTAGGAGAGGCCAAAGTCGCCGGGCTCGAGATCGTGCTTGCTCTGCCGGCGCTCGGGCTCGCGGTCCTTGGCCTGGTCGGCTGCGAACTGCTCCTCGAGCTTGAGCATGTCCGTCGGCGACATGATGCGCTGCGGGACGTAGTCCGTCGTGGAGAGCCGCTTCGTCTGGTGCGGCGGCTGGTTCTGCGCCTCGAGCATCTCCTGCCACATCGGCGCGATGCACGCGTTTTCGGTCACGAGCGCGAGCTGATTGCCCATGTTCGTGAAGGACATCATGATAGGCGGGTGTCTGTCCCGCTGTGTCACATGCGTATCGCGCGGCGGAGAGTCGTCCAGGCTGAAGTTGTTCATCGACCGAAGCTCGTCATCCGACATCGGCGTCGGACTCGACGACCCTTCGACACGCTCCCCCTCCGCAGGCTCGAGCCGGAAAACAGGCGTCTGCGCGGCTGAGGGCTTCCAGTAATCGAAGGCGACCGCGGCGTTTGCTGTGTCTCGGGAGAAGTGGGCCACTGTGAGCGCTGTTGTGCCGGAGACCGGGGAGTGGCAGCCTGGGGAAGGAACGCTGTTTCTTCGGGCTCTTCCTGCTCAAAGCGGAGCTGGACGACGCGTGGTCGTCGAAGCTCGAGGTCCGCGTAGAGTTGACACTCGCCTCGGACCCTCGCCTTTCCATGATGAACTGTGCAGAGAAGCCAGAGATCCTCTTCTCCGCGGGAGACGTCAGGCTAAGCTCGGAGCTACTCGGATTATGTCGATCCTCCGAATACAGGTCTGTCGACGACTGCAGATCGAACGTCTGTAATGGGGACGGGGAGCCGTACAACACAGGGTCTGTAGGCTCGTCCGTCATAAAGTGATGCGCCTCCTCTGCAGTCGGGAACTCGTCCAGAGACGCGTAACTGGACGACGCGGAGGGCGGATCTGGGAACACCAGCGACTCTACCGAATCTACGTCGTCCGAGAGCGCCAACGGGGAGAGCGGCGGCGGCGGCAAATGCGACGGCGGTTGGATAGTCAACGGCGGCAAGTTTACGCGCGACGAGGACGCTTTCCTAACCAGGACGAGCGGCCTAGTCGAACCTGGCGGTGGTTGCGGCGCGGCGCTTCCAGCAGATATCGAAGATCGTGCGCTGAACACGACAGGCGACGCTGTGGACGTTGTCGACGGCGACTGGCTGTGCTGCGAGAGCGGCTGCGACGCCTGGTGTCGCAACCGCGACGGCGCTGCAGAGGCAACGACTGGAGAGGAGAAAGCGGTGTTGATCGTTGGACGTCGCGCTTTCTCACCTGCCACTGTCATCCCGCGGGGCGGACCGCCTCTCGGTTGAGCGGTTCGGGCGCGTTGAAGACGGTCGCTGCAGAGACAAAGCGTTGTCTCGGGACCACTGTTGATCCCGAGGACACTGAGCCAGACTGGACGCGTTCAGAGATGCCTTGAGTGATGTCAAAACCTGAAGAGTCACCGGGCGGGCCGTCTGTCAGGATGAAGGTCTCCCGCCTGTTACGTTTTTCACCCTGATTCGCATCGACCGGTCTTCTGTATCTTCCGAGTTAAAAACAGAACATGCGCACTTCTTTCCGGGATAACTCACCTCGGCATCTCTGGGCTGGAGGGACTCGTCGGCGAGTACGGATCATACGGGCTGGAATGCGAATTGGATGACGAGGAGCCGTACGATATACGGTTGTTCTGAACCGCGTCAAAGCGCTTGGCGCCATGAGGGTCCAGCATCGAGGAATCCGAATAGACAGACAGTCTGTTCGGGTCCTGCGGGAAATGGGGCACGATGACCGACCCTGCCGCGAACGGGTCGGGATCGGAGAGCGTGAACAGCGAATTCTGGTACGACCGCCGGTCGGGGCGGTCGGAGGGCGTGCGCGGCTCCGAGATAGTATGTGGGTCGGAACGTTCATCGAATTCGTAAGAGCGGACGGTGGAGGACACCGACTTTGTGGGTGGTCTGTTCGAGAAGAACGGCTCTGGCGAGTACACGGGCGAGGTCGCAGCCGTGCCTGGGGTCGAGCGACTGTAGCCGGACGCGACGCTGGGCGGCGGGTCCTGTATGGTGAGAGTTGGTTTTTTGGAGCGCTTCCCAAAGGCATTGCCGACGATGCTGTTGAGCTTGGAGGTCGTCATGCTGTCCTTGGACTTGGAGTGTTTAATGGTGGGAAAGGGTTTCATCTCAGGGAGTCCTGCAGACGGGATCGCGCGAGCGGAGGCGGCATCCTTGCGGCCTTGGAGCGTGGCCACCAGGACTTGCTCTGTGAAGAGCTGGGGTGAGCAGACATGACGGAGATGGAGGAAGGAGCGTCTTGGAGGGAAGGAGAGTAATTGGCAACACAAGCTCTGATATTAGGCCCAGATCAGTGATGAGAAGAAGAGTTTGGGGGTGCTGTCCGCGTGGGTGGGTCGCCGTCGTGCGTGTGCAGGCAGGCGGAGCGGGGAGCTAGAACATGGGCAGCAGAGAGCTGTGTGTGGCGGTCGGAGGGAGGGAATGGGAGGGGAGGATGAGGATGAAGAAGGAGGCGAGAGGGCACACTTGGGCCGTTCGCGGGCGGAGTGGAGGTCTGCGCCAACAGCTTCTCTGCGGACAGTCGGGCTCGATTCGCCAACGCCGTGGCAACCATTTCCCGCGCGTCTGCACACCTTGATGCGGAATGTTCCCACCCTGCACCTCTCAATCTTTGCTCGCCGTTGCGCGCGACAGACGACTGTCGCGACCCACACTGCCTGCCGACCGCCTTCCAGAGCGTCGCCGCTGCCCGCGACGCGTGCGGCCGTCCTCCGGGACTGTCTTCCGCAGCGAACCCGCCGTTTTTTTCTTTGAAATTGGCGGCGGGTATATGTTTGCAAAATCCGGGGGTGGACGCGTCGAAGATCGACACGCTGATCTGATCGCGCTCGGCACTTGCCCTTGATAAAGTGCCGGCGGCAATCGCTCCTCTGCTCTCTGCGCGTCACTCCAGCTGGTCGCCTCCTCCTCTCTCCAGCACACACACACACACACACCCGCCCCTCCGCATGCGACGCCGACGCAGCCTGCATCGTCCACGCTGACAACCCGCCCGCGACCATCACGCTTCCTCCATGCCGCTCACACCTCTAGTCTCCCGCTTCCTCATCACACCTCAATCATTCAGCCCTCCCCGCGACGCTTCCAACGCCAGTTCTGATTGACCCACAGCGACGCGCACCAGGCCTGCGTCTGACTCGTGTTCCATGCGGTCACGATCTACGAAACAACCTATCTCCTGCTGACTCCCGGCAGCACAGTTTTGCCGCCCAGAGACCTGTTCTACGGTCGCCTTTAAAGCCCGTACCCAGGCTAGAGACAGCGTACACGCGTACGTGCGCAACGGCGGCACGAGGCTACCGTTGCGAACACAAACAGGCTTTCTCCTTCCATGCACTCCTCCGCCCTCCCTCCGCGCAAACCATGGCCACCTGCAGTGGCTGCCTAGTCAGGGACGAAACGAGTGCTAGCATGACCGCCACTGCCGCTCAAGGCAGTGACGATCCTGCTACCGCTCTTTGCCACATCTGCTAGTCCGACGGAGAAGCTTAGCGGTGCCTTGGCCGCAGGAAGACTGCCCTCGGTGCCAGGGGACGAAACAGGCACTTCCAGCTCCTTCTCTTCGTTCCCCCATTTTATACTTGGTCTCGTTACCGAACTTCTTCAGGCCCCTGCACTCTAGGGCGCGCACCAGGGCGCCATCATGTTCTGAATCTACTCGGAGTCCTCGGGAAATGAGGCCTACGCACAGACACCAACGCATGGTCACCTCATGACGCCGTGGACAGGCCGCGCTCCGCTGTCAACCGAACGACATTTTTACCACATCCCGCCGCGACAGCGGACTCGGCTATGTAGCCAGCGGAACAGAGGCAAGCTCAAGCGCGCCCGTACGCGTACAGGACAAGTAAGCGGAGGTTTCTGGACGCAGGCGTTTCATAATGAGGGCATTTCGCCCACCGGGTGCACTCGAGGATATGTCGAAGCGGTCGGAAACCGAGGAGATCAAAAGTCAATGCGTCACAAAATGCTTGACAAGCGCAGTTGTCTCAAGCCCCTCACGTAAAGCGTTGAATCGCCGGAATGCAGGACCGTCTTCCCAAGATATGCCATCGCAGAAGAGCCAGGACTGTTTAGCTTAGATTGACAGAGACGTATAGAGGAAAATAAATTAGCATGTTACTATCCGGCCATGTTCCAGCAAGCAGCGGTCAACCAAGCTCCGCCCACATGTCTTCCGTGTCCCTCTCCTGCACCGCCTGAGCTGCTCTCGGCATGGGCGTCGTATGCGGGGCCCGTGCTTCGCCGTCGGCATCGAACACGACGTCGCTTCGAATCAGCGGACGGCCCAGTTCGTCCGCATCGTCTTCGCCTTCCATGTCGATGTCGAGATTGAGTGCACGCCGGCGAGCGGAGGACAGGTCGATGGGCTTTGGCCTGGAGAAGATAGACTGGCCGGACCTAGGAGCTGCGTTTCAGGACTGCGCCCGCAGGGACGGGATGGCGTAACTCACTGTCGCATAACGGACGCCAGCCTGCCGAATTGCAGGACATTACGTGCGACGAGCAGCAAGGTGTCGAGGAGCTCTTCCTCCTTTGACGTATTGTCGCAGCCGGCGAAGAATATCACAGCAAGCGTGATGACACAGAATACCGTGAGGATAAGATCCATAATGTTGAACGGGCTCTTCCAGAACCGCTGTGCAGACGTGGAGGCCATCAGCTTCTCACGGGCCACAGGAAGCAAGATGGCAGGACCACGCACCCGGCCAAAGGCAACAAAGCGTATCGAGACCTCAGCGATCATGGCGCCGTTGATGATGAGCTCGAGGATGTAGAACGGGAGCGTCGGGCAGCCGTTGACGAGGCTGAGCACGACGGTCGTCACCGAGAGCGCGGCCATGACGAGGTAGAGCACGATGTACGAGCGCGAGTGCACAAAGCGGTTCGCGATGCCCTTCGTGATCTCGTCGCGCGTCATGGCGTATATCGAGCGCGTGGGCCTGCGGGGCACAGGAGGACGGTCAACGGCGGCACGGGCGCGGCGGCGCGGAGGGGGAAGACGGGTGCGTACGCGGGCAGTGGCGGCGGGGCGCCGGCGTCGTAGAGGGGCTCGCCCTCGCCCGCCTCGAGGTCGCCGATGCGCACGTCCGTGGTCGACATCGGTGTCCGGGTCAGCGAGGCTCGCCGCACTACACTCGCCATCTCACCCTCCGACGCGCAGTAAGCGTTTGCAGTGCGTGCCGCACAAACACGCACAAACAGTCCTCCCCCTCGCCCCTCCGCTTTGGCGCCCGCCTGCCAATCACTCTCCTACTCCCACTTCCCAGTCGCACGCTCCTCGTCTCCGACGTCTTGACCCCCACACTCGCTTTCAATCGCACCAGAGGAATTTAGGCAACATGGGTGGCGGTGACTTGAACATGAAAAAGTCCTGGCACCCGCTCCTGTTGAAGAACCAGGAGCGGGTCTGGCTCGAGGAGAAGAAGGCTGTAAGTGCCGAGTCATAAGGACCTAGCTCGTTCAATTTACTCATAACTGCTTTGTAGTTGGAAGAGAAGAAGAAGCTGGACCAGCTGAGGAAGGAAAAGGAAGAGGAACGGCAATTGCAGGAGCTGCAGCGGTTGCAAGAGGAACAGACGGGAAAGAAGAGGCAGGAGAAGCTGGAGTGGATGTATGCTACACCAGCGACAGGTAGTGGGGCCAACGCAAACGAGCTGGAGGATTACCTGCTGGGTAAGAAGCGGGTCGACAAGCTCTTGACTGCTGGCGAGAACGAGAGGGTGCGTCATGCTGGCTCATCATACTCTAAGCACCCGCAGCTAACGGTGGATATACAGGTCGGTGCAGCGCACAAGAACTTCATTGCTACCCAGTATGCAAACACTGCTCGCGACCTCGCAGCAAAAGTCCGCGAAGACCCCCTCCTCGCCATCAAGCAGCAGGAGCAGGCAGCTTACCAAGCACTCATGTCGAACCCCCTCAGGCTCCGCCAGATGCAGGAAGCGGCAGGCATCAAGCCAAAGAAGGACAAGAAGGATAAGAAAGAGAAGAAGAAGCACAAGAAAGACAAGCACCGCGACCGTTCAGCTTCCCCTCGCTCTGACCGCCACCGTTCAGTGTCGCCGGATCGCTACCATCGCTCGCGGCGCTCTCCCAGCCCTTACGTCCGTGACTCTCGCTCTCGCTCCCCTCGTCGCCGCTACGATGCTGATCGCTACGACCGCGACTCAAGACGAGACCGTTCATACAGCCGTTCCCCTGGTCCGTCACGCCGGAGGGAGCGCAGCCTGAGTCCGAAAGGGAGGTCGCGAAGCCGGCGAGACGAGGAGCGGTTACCGCCTTGGCCAAGGTCTGACGAGTCTGACGACAGCCTCCGCCATGCTCGCCGCCGGAGCCGGAGCAGGTCGATGGATCGCCGGGACCGGTACGACGACAGGAAACGGCGATACAGCCCCAGCCCAGACAGGCGTGATAGCGACTCCAAGCGGTATCGCCGCAGCCCTGCCGCGCCTCCCCGACGGTCTCATGTTGACGAGCCTCGCAAGCCTGCCCTTCCTTCGGCTGAGGAACGTGCCGCTAAGCTGGCTGCGATGACAGCTAGCGCGACCGAGATGAGCGCGGAGCGCCGAGAGCATCTCACCAAGCTGCTGGAGAAGGAGAAGGCGGAGATGGAGGAGGAGGAGCGTGCGCGTGCGAAGAGTCAAGGCATGGGCAGTTTCCTCAGTCACGAGCAGAAGAAGGTATTCGGTGGCGCAGGTGGCATCGAGGAGAGGATCAGGAGAGGACGCGGCCAGATGCATGTCGATGCTGACTAGATACCCCACGGCATGGGCTCGGTTCGTGCCAGATTTCTCTATGCGTGTATTATTATCTACTCTAATCGTCAACAAGGAGCCAGCCTTGCATAGATGACATGACTATTCAGGATGAGAACCTCCATCATCTTGAGCACATGCCTCCTCCTCCTGCAGCCAAGCCAGCCTGATGTCGCAGGCCGGCGTACTCGTGAGCGAGTCTCCGGACGAGTCTGACGACTCGCAGGTCGTCGACGACGGCGAAGACGACCCGGAGCTGTCCTGTCCGTCGTTCGAATTGCAGTGCAGGAAGAGCCGCGGCCGCTCGACACGGTCGTCCAGCGAGCTCTTCGACGGCGACGGCGAGAGCGACATGAGGCTGTCGCGCGCGAAGTTGAACAGCCCGCGCAGCGAGTCGCTGAAGCCCACCGAGGGCGTGCGACGCGGCTTCTCGAGCTCCCGCTCCGCATCTCGGCCTCGGCCTCTACGCACAGCCGTATTTCCTCCATTGCGCGCTCCAGCTCGGGCGACTAGGTGGTTGAGCCATGGTAAGCTGACGTCTACAGCTGCACTGGCGGGGAGTACGCACCGACATCACATAGCCCTCGAAGGAGCCTCCAGTCGGGATGTCGGTCAGCGGGCACTCTGTCGGCATCATGAGCGGCGTGATCGACAGGTTCATGCGCGACAGAGGGCGCGGGCCCGGCCAGGCGAGGTCGGGAGATGTCGAGCGGTCGGGGTTGTCCTTGCGCTGTGCGACGCTAGGGTACCGAATACCGAGCTAAAAATGAGCTTGCGTCAGCCGCCACACACATGGGGAGTAAGACATGTATGCCGCACCTTTCTGGGACGGTTCGGAGGGGGCGACGGGAGGGGGTCGACGAAGCGGATGTGCTGGCCAGCAGAGGACTCGGAGGACATGTTTCGGTCAACGAAGATGTCTGAGCGGAGGTTTCTGGAGGCGTACTGCGCCTGCTCGTCGACGTACTTATCCGCCCGTCGACGTTGCCAGCCTCACGGGCATCCTCGGCCACGGAGTCTGCGGTGTTTCCTGTGTGCTCGTCATTTCCTGGCTGACAGTGGTGTCCGCTGCTGACCGCCACTGGGCAGTCCTATAATTGACGCCACCGAGGCGATCTGATCCCAGCCGTGCCGAAAGGGGCAAGTGTCGTGAATCGCGGTTCGAGGCGGGGCTGGGAGCGTCGACGCCCTGGCTCCTGATTCTCTCCCGTGCCACACTCTCGTCTTGCCATGTCCCTCCCAAAGGTCGTTATATGCGGCTCTGGTTTCCTCGGTGAGTTGAAGCCAGTCAGGTACATGTATACTACAGATATTCAGTCGGTGGAACAGGCTCCGCAGTCGCGCGAGCCGTGCTCAACGCGAGCAGGACTCCACGACGCGTCCTTCTTGTGTCTCGACACAACACCGCCAAGACCCACTCGGAACTCGCGAAAAGCCTCCAAAAGGACCAGCTCGAGCGGCTCGAGAAGCCCATGGACGCAGACATCACCAAGCCGGAGACGCTCCGGCCCGCGATGGAGGGCGCCGACGTCGTGGTGTCGCTTGTAGGGCTCATGCATGGAAGCGTAGAGGACTTTGAGCGCATACAGTGGAGGGGCGCAGAGAACGTCGCTAAGGCGGCGGCAAAAGTCCATGCGAAGGTCATCCACATCAGCGCGATAGGTGCGAACTGCAACAGCCCTGTGCCGTACGCCCGCACGAAGGCCCTCGGAGAAGACGCGGTTCTGGATGCATGTCCGGACGCGACGATTATTCGGCCAAGTATTCTGTTCGGGAAGGGGGATGGCTTCTTCACGGTACGTACGCGACTCCCTCTAGGTTCCAGATCCGTCGTGTAACAAAAGGGTCGCAGCGCTTTGCACAGCTTGCAAAGGTGCTGCCCGTCATGCCTGTCTTCGGCGGCGGAACCAGCAAGTTCCAGCCAGTCTTTGTGGACGACGTAGCGCGGGCTATCGAGATTCTGAGTAGAAGAGAGATAGAAACCAGCGAAGCATGCGATGGGAAGACCATCGAAGCTGGCGGTCCGGACGGTAAGACGCCACACTGGCTTTCGAAGACTATCTAGTCGCTGAGCGCCTCGTCCCAGTGTTCACATACCGTGAGATCATAGAGTTGGTGCTCAAGTACACAAACAAGCGGAGACCGATTGTTTCGGTTCCATATGCAGTCGGTACCCTGCAAGGGCTGGTGCTGGAGAAGCTACCCCCTAACCTGTTCACCATCACTCGGGCGCAGGTATGTGTGTCAGCTGAGCCTGCTATCTGAACCTCGTGCTCACGCTTCGGACTCGGAACAGGTGCAGCAGCTGAAGGAAGATAACGTGGTGAACCCGGCGACATACCAGGACGCCTGCTCGTTCAAGGATATTCTGGAGAACAACGGGTTCAAGTTGACGTCTGTGCACGAGATCCTTCCTACATACCTTCCGTATGTGTAAGCTGTACGGACTGCGTCTTGTCCGCGAAATATGACGAGTCGGCCGATGTGGTTTGGGATGCCGTTGTGCGGCATGACAAGCCGGCGCGAGCGCGCCACTGCCGGCCGGAAAAGGCAAAACATTATCACCACACGGCCCTCGAGAGCAAAGCCCTATTCTCCCGGCCTCCCCATCCTTCCCGCCTTATGAATCCTTCGTCGCTCTTGCGGTGTCTCTCACGCCCTCGAGCTCGCTCTTTTCCTGACGACGTGCATGAACCGGACGACTAGCAATGCCGACGCCCAGGTCAAGCTGCAGGCCTGCGACTCACCGAAGCAGCACCCCGCAGAATTCGACAGAGACCAGAGTGATCTCCAGACGCTGCAGGCAGAGGAGAACCCATGCAACCGTGCGTCCGCTAGGTGTCCCTCGCGTATCCGCTCTGACGTTCTGCCAGAATGCTCGATAAACGAAAAGTCGCAGCAGGATGAACAGGGCGCCGC
Organism: Phanerodontia chrysosporium; assembly: GCA_001910725.1. Lineage (NCBI taxonomy): Eukaryota > Fungi > Basidiomycota > Agaricomycetes > Polyporales > Phanerochaetaceae > Phanerodontia > Phanerodontia chrysosporium. The sequence goes on from MJGA01000003.1 coordinate 852,449, forward strand.
GCAGGAGAAGCCGTACAGTGTCTACACCAAGCGGGAGAAATGGCTCATTGTCGTCATTGCGTCAATAGCCGGGGTGTTCAGGTTCGTGGCCCGCGACTTGGCAGCGAGTATGCGCTCACCCGTAACTGCAGTCCTCTCACGGCGAACATCTACTTCCCTGCTATACCCACTCTGTCCAAGGCCTTCCATGAGTCTGTCGAGCTCATAAACTTGACGGTCACCATGTACATGGTGCTGCAGGGCATCTGTACGTGCTTAGGGTTCCCCGCTGGTCCGCTCGCTTACACATGTCTCAGCACCCATGTTCTGGGGAACACTGGCCGACCGCTGGGGAAGACGACCCATGTTCATGGCCTGCATGCTCGTCCTTGCGCTAGCATGTGTTGGCCTTGCCCTTGTGCCCACGAACGCGTACTGGTTGCTTATGCTGCTTCGCTGTCTACAAGCCGCTGGATCCGCAAGTACCATTGCGCTCGGTGCGGGAGTGATCGCAGACATTGCCGAGCGTTCTGAGCGTGGCGGCTTCTTTGGGCTGTACAGCCTAGGGCCCATGGTACGTCAGCGACTACATGATTGTGTACCGGAGCTCAATGACATGTGCCCAGGTCGGTCCATGTCTCGGACCCGTCATTGGTGGTGCCCTGTCGCAAGGACTAGGCTGGAGGTGCGTCACGCGACCTTCGCACGGAGCATACATTGACATGAAGCACCGCTTAGATCCATATTCTGGTTCTTGTGCATCGGCTCCGCACTCTGTTTCGTCGTAATGCTTCTGTATGCACCCTCCACTCTCGCTCCATGCTATTTGCTCACATTCTGCTCAGCATACTCCCCGAAACTTTGCGATCCCTCGTCGGCGACGGCAGCATCAAGCCACACCCCTTCTGGCGGCCTCTGCTCCCTATCATCGGCCGCGGGAGAGTGGGCGCGAACACGACCGACCGCCCTCCGAAGCGCCCCTTCCAGAACCCGCTGCGGCTGTTTCTGTACCCAGACGTCACGATCCTGCTCTTCTACAACGCAGTTCTGTATGCGGTCTTCTACGGCGTGACCGCGTCGATCTCGACGCTCTTCAGCGAGACGTACCCGTATTTGACTGAGACGGACATCGGCCTGTGCTTCTCGCGATCGGCGGCGGTATGCTCTTTGGCAGCTGGATCAATGGCACCGTGCTCGACCGCGAGTACCAGCGCGTGCGCCGCACGCTCGAGCGCAAGGCGCGCGAAGACCCGAGTCGAAGATCAAGGCCGAGGACGTGACCAAGGACGAGAACTTCCCAATAGAATACGCGCGGTTTCGCACGATGCCTGCGTATTTCGTAGTGTACGTCGGGTGTTGTGCAGGGTACGGGTGGTGCCTGCAGAATAAGGTCAACCTTGCGGGCCGTTGATCTTGCAAATTATCAGTGAGTGGCTTGTCGCTCCTCGCTCTTGTCATAACGCTTACGGTCGTGGTCGTGTAGTTGGATACGCGATCGTTTCCATAATGAATACGACGCAAACTCTGATCGTCGATTTGTTGCCCAACCAAGGGTCCTCTGTCACAGCATGTGTATGTTCATATCTCGCTCTTGATCTCCAAGACTTCTCTAATCATCATGCAGAATAACCTTGTCCGCTGCTCATTCGGTGCCGCATGCGTGTCCGTTATCGACTTAATCATCCGGGCGATCGGGGTCGGTTGGACCTACGTACTGCTTGCAGGACTGTGTGTTCTTGTTGGACCATTAATGTTCGTCATCATGTATATTGGCCCGCGATTTAGGGCCAGACGTAGAACTCGGCAGACATGAACCATCATTATGCACTTCATGACCTGTACTTTGTACATTAGAGCTATCCTTATAATAGAGCACTATTGCGTTCTTCTTCTCGCAGCTTGCTTTCCTACTTCTACAACATTGGACTATAATATGCTGACGGTGATACATGAACAATCAATTGACGAAGGTCTGAAATCCAGAAAATGCTGCCTCGAGGAATGCGAAATCCTTGCCGCACAGCATACTGTAGAGTATTACCGCGGATCGTGAGGTTGGCGAGGGTCGCCGCGGGGAGGATGCGGGGGATAGGGCATGTTGGCCGCCTGTTGCATGGAAGGATCCTGCTGCATCATGAACTCAGGGGATATCTGGCCGGCGTCGAAGCCGAACAGTGAGTTAGGCAGACCGGTGAACGGCGAGACGAGCTGGCCAGCCTGATATTGCCCGTAGTCCGTTGGGTAGCTCTGGCTTACCCCTGGACCGGCTAGCGGCGGCCACCACTCGTAGCTGGGAACATAGGATGGGCCAGGGCTCGAACTGGTCATGCCGTAAGGACTCAGCCCAGAAGACATGCCTCCACCCGCACCGCTCATGCTGCCACCTGCCCCACTTCCGCTTGCAACTGGCTGTAGGTGGTATGGCTGCGGTATGAACACGCCTTGAGGCATCTCCACGCCGAGAGCTTCCTCTGCTCTGCGCTTCGGCCGACCAGCCGTCTCGCTCAAGGCGGTGAGATCATCCATCTGCACCTTTGCGCCCTTGAGTAGGTTCCTGACACGCGTGGTGGCCGGCCAGACATCCTGAAGTATGTTTTGAGCATCCTGCGACGCAGGTGTTTGACATTCTACCCACCTGCATTTCCTCAAGAGCGTGAATACACTGGAGAAGCCCAATCGTAGCTTGCGTATCCCGAGGTTGGCGGTTGACTACAGTGTGCTGTTAGTTTGTGACGCCATTCATAAGGTACGGCAGTACGAACGTGTCAAGATATGCATAATGCTAGCAATCTCCTTGAGCCCATCGAACATTCCAGTATAGGGAGAGTACATACCCTGCACATTGCAGAAACACCGAAAGGAACGGCGGACTGCGTTTGAGCCCAAACGTCTCGTGGAAGGTCATGACTAAAGCGAAGACAGGTAAACGCTCCGAGTCCCGGGATCGAGGCCAGCGAAACTTACTGATAGAGCTGATTTTCGCAGCCGCACCTCGGCAAACGTCGAAGCACTTCGCATGAACAGGGTCGTGGTCTTGATCGTCGTTACGAACTCGGATGCTGAGGGACAGTCAGGTGTGAAACAATTGCAGAACCACCGCCACTCACAATGCACGGTAAAGCAACAACAACGATGTGTAGTACTCCGCGTGTAGAACGAGAACATGAGGGGGAGGCTGCACACGACTGCCGGATTCGTGATAACGCAGATCGTCTGGCAACTCGATCATCCATGTATGGAGTGCCGATTCCAGCTGGTCGAGCAGCTGTCGACGAGGGATATCCATGGACCACTTCACGGGGTATACCTTCGACATGATCTCGCTCATGATGAACGCTGATGCAAGTGTCAGCTGCTGCAAGCTGTGAAGAGAACAAACCTACAAAGCTTGCACTGGGCACGGAAACATGTCATGATATGTCCGGCCATAGGAACGAAGTTGGGGCCTAGTGAGTCGCGAGGATATGGCTTCCAGAGCTCTTGGTCTTCGTTCTAACGAAGTCATCAGTTAACATTCAAAAGTCTGTGCCAATACATACCAAATCGAGATCAGGTGGCGGCGTGTCGAAGTCGCCTTTCTTGTACATCACTGGACGTCCTGCAGACATAATTGTCAGAATTGCCAGGCGATACCAGCGAACAAGTGAATTGCAGGTGCTTACCAAGCCATACTGCAGAACATCTTGCATACGATCAATACAAACGTCTTGAGGTCGTCTTAGACAAACTTACTTGTCGGCGATGCAGCATGCCCACCAAATCTGCCTGCGAATTTGCTTTTCGACGGGCGTGAATATGTCATTGCCTTGGCCATCCTTCCATTTGTCAGCGTCCCTGTTCATCCCAAGGTCGATAGCCTGCACGACCTCTGTCAGCCTGATAATGTAATTTAGCGGGGGCACGCTCACAATTCGACAGCCCATGCCTGGCGTAGACATCTCAGTATGATGCATCCAACCAACACGATATGTACACGATCCACTCACCAATCCACAACCAACCCTGCGCCGCGGCACCTGCAGTGTGGTCAGCCTCTGAAATCATCGAAAAATGGGAAACATACCGATTCCAAATTCTCGAATGCCCAACAATAGAAGTGCTTGGCAGACTGAAGGCCTATTGTCTTCGTACAAGGTATCTTGCGACCGAGACATCAGCGTCAGTATTTCTGCTGGTCGGTTGTAAGGCTCACTAAGCAATCTTCGGGCATCCGTAGCGAATTGATCTCCTGCCCTTGATTTATCCCCTCCGTCGGCAAATTCGTCTGGCGCATACCTCGCAGCAAAGGCGAACATTGCGAGCAGCAGCAATTTGGTCACGGACTGCATGGGCTCCCGTCGATTACCTGGACGAGGTACATCGATGCTCCTGTTCCCCAAATGATCCAGGTGAGCGGGTTGTAGACATATCGAGTTCTCTTACCCACCGCTCGTGATATGCGGCAAGGAAGCTGGCCTTATGAATGATTGGGAAGTAATGGTGCACGTAAGTGAAGTACAATGTGATGAGGTGGTCCTGTGTGGCAATATCAGGGAGCTTGACTCGGCTGTTGACTTGCTCGAATGAAAGACAATGACAGTCATCGTCCAACTGAGGCCGTGGCATGTTGAATTTCCTGGTACCAGAGTTGAGTGCATGAGGAGTATGCGCTGCATGGAGGGACTGACCATATGCCATTTTCTTTCGCCTGACTATCATCGGTGCGATCGCTCGCAGCTAGTAGGTGAAGCCTGCGGAACGTCCGTGGTACCGGAACTACTTGCTCGTAAGTACGTTATGCGGTTTGTGACCATGAATATATGCGCACCTCTTGATTGCTATCAACTGATAGGTGCCCAAGAGCGTCGACAGCTTCGTCATACTGATCTTCTTCGTATATTTCTTCGCAAATTCTCAGTAATTCTCATCCTCCGACGTCAACAAATAACTAACCGGGTGGTTCTTGTCGTTGTTGCGTATGCATTGCGGTCAGACTAGGTCCCTCCAGCCTTCGTCGTCTGCGAGAAGGTTCACCTTCTGCGGCAGGTATGCTTCTCGTGGTCGATACAGGGCTTGGCTGACTGGAAGACCAATCCCCATATCTGCCTTGGTCGGACGGCACGTTCGAGAAAGGTGTCGCAGGCGAATTGTAGACCGGTGTGCCAGAGAGACGACGATACAATTGCTCTTGCCATTCCACCGTTGGTGGAGCTGACATCGCTGTATCTATAATAGAGTGTGAGGAAAACCGGCAGATGGATAGATAATTCCTGAGTTATCTCACCTTGACTAGAGACAATCTCCCTCGTCTGTCGTGACTGGCGCTTGGCACGACTGTCTTCGCTCATACCCGACTGTGTCATGATTGTATTATATAGCCCTCGCCCCCCTGTTGCATGCGTCCGATGGAGCCCTGATGTAGGATGAGAAAATGCGGAAAAGTGAGGCTCTATCACGTACATATGGCCCACCTTCGACTCTGTCCAGGATCGTACGCGCAAGGTGATCCTGGCGAAGATCCGTGATGATGTCGCGAGCCCGAGGCGAGGCCATAATTGTAGCCAGTATGCATTCAACCTGATGCCATCGCTGCTCTATCGCATGGATATAGCCCTTTGGCGGACCGCGTTTGAAGCTCGGTCCTGAAAGATACTATTTGAGTATACCATGATTGGGCAAGCGTGGATTATAAGCAAACCTTGGAAAGTACAAGCTGAACCATTGAAACAACGCGTCAGTGTGATGCATACATGAGCCAATTGGGACGCGTACGAGTTCCCGCTGCGACACAGTTTCTGCATCTGTCACCGTCTGTACCCTCGCACCGGCTCTTGATCTTGCGACACCTGTCGCATGCTGGTTACGCCAACACGCGTGAGTCAAGTCGCGGAAATCGGACAAAGTAAAGGTACCTCGCGTGCCTCTCCTAGACTGCGCAGCGGCGGATCTGCTCGACGGACCGGGCTCGCTGCCAGGCTCTTCCTCGGAGGGGGCTCTCCCCGGGTGCAAAGAACTGGTGTCGGACATGGCTGTTTATGCGCTCTGCTGGAAACTGAGGCTGGTGGTGGCTAAGGGAGAGGTTGGGAGGTCATAAGTGCTCTCTGGCTGGTGCGTGAGCTTGTTCGAGACTCCGGCCTGACATCATCCATTGCCTCCTCTGTTCAATTCCCCAGTTAGGAAATGGAGGTGTTTGTGGAGCTGCCACGTGGATTTACCGTCGCCCTTAATCACTGACTTTCCTTTTCAAGTTATTGTAATCACACTCTCTCCCATGGAGGACGAACCTCTCACCTTTAATCGTAAGTCGGGGGTCAGTGATATAGCTCAGCTTGACCTGCGGCTGATGCGCAGCAGAGGCTATACAGGGGGTCGCAGAATTTAGTACGAATTCAACCCCGTTGATCGCCACGCACGACTGAGCTCACAGTTTGCAGTCGAAGTTGCCATACATACCATCCTTTACGTGCGCCGTGTGTATCCAGCCGACCTGTTCACAAGACGAAAGAAGTATGATACCCCTGTGTATCAATCGCGCCACCCTGCGTTGAATGAATACATCTCCGGAGCGGTCAAAGCAGTCGCAGACGAGCTGGCCACCGTAAGTCCAAGTATGTGCCTCTGGATACGCGAGCTCCTGAGGAGCCTTTGGCAGGGAAATGTGGATAAGATTGTAGTCCTGATCAAGAACAAAGACGACGTGGCTCTCGAGCGATACGTCTTCGCGGTCCAAAACATGATCCACGTCGAAGCATATAACAGGGATACGAGGTGTGGTGTTGATGTGTTGCCCGGCGGGCATTTCTTGCTGACGATCAAACAGTGTGCTAGGCGCAATGACCCCGTCAGCTCTAGGCCAATATTTCAGAGCATTTATGGTGAAGCTGTCTCTGCTAGAGACTCAACTAGGACAATTGTCTCTTGGCGGTGTGTCAGCCACCTGCCGTCAATTTGCAGTCTCTCGGCTGATGCACCTTGCAGATGACGGAAGTTTCGCAATCGTCATAGAGTTGCAAGACGACAAAGCTCCAACCGTTTCACAAGGGAAGGTGAGGGCATCCAGACTACACAATGGCTCCGCAGAATGACAGGTCCTGGCACAGGATCCTCCACCTTGGGTACCCGCAATAACGCCACATACGACTCGTGGAGTGTCAGATCGCGCCGAGCTGCATACGGTTCGTACAGTGGAAACAGGAATTATCAATGTAAGCGCGTCATACCTTGACTCGAAGTGCATGATTCGCATTCACACGCTTCCTGGGTTAGCTTTCTTTAATGGTACAGGAGTCGGAAGCCAAAATGACAATCCAGAAGGGACGGGATAAAGGTAAACAGCGGGCTGCATAGGCATATTGCACGCCTGTCAGTGGGCCAGACCAACATGAAGATATATGCAACATGATCCAAATGTTATACAATACACAACGGTGTCATACTGATGTCCTCAGTAGATAACATACTAAACGTCCACTCGTATGCGCTGGATGATAGGTATGATTCTCTCCCATTCTTCCATGGCCTTCGAGAAGCAGTTAGCGACATTACGCTTCATGGAGTTGCAAACGCTGACTCACGGCTTTGTAGAACTCGATCTGCCCATCAGCAAGGTTCCCGAGCATCTCCTTCATTTCCGCCTCCTTTGCATATTGGAAGGCCTTCTGCTCGCGAAGTGTCGCCTCACTGAACGAGTCTGACGTATCGTGCGCCAAAGAGACCGCCTCCTGCAGCTCCTTGATCTTTCCATCTAGCTTTCGCATCTTCTCCACCCGGGACCGATCGTCGTCTGCGCCGCGCAAGGCATCGACCTTATCCTTCAGGTACGCCCCGAGACCGAGGCCCGTGCTGCCTGCGCGGCCGCTGATGACGGCGGCGAGTCTGTCGCGTTCTTGCGTAAGATTCGACAGGTAGTCTGAAAGGTCTTCGAAATCCATCTGCTTCTGGTCTCGAAGCTTCAGCACAGCTCGATTAGCGTGAGAATATTGAAGCAAGGAGTGTAGGTGAATCAAGAAAGGGTCCGTGGTAGTTTGCGTCTGTAGAGAATGTCAGCGCATCTCAACAATGTAGCGCATTCAACAGACTTACCAAATGACGAAGCAGGGCGGAGAATTCGAGAAGGGTATTGGAGAAGTGATTGAGAGGATCTGTGATCCCAGACTCCAGGAAACCCAGTCCTTGGACGGCGATCGCGAGGTCGTGGTAGTCTCCCGTAAGATCTTCCCCAAGCACGGCCCCGCCATCTCTTCAGCCTCAGACTTCAATGCCGCGAGCACAATGTTGAGCACTCACCGTTAGTCCTGTTTCGCACCCGGTTCCAGAGCCGCTCGCTGAGCACGATGCCGTCCTCAAACTTGTCAACGCTCTCGCGCATAGCAAGGAACCGCTCGTCCGGCTTGCGGACACGCGAGAAGGCGTTCAACAGCGTGTCAGATATACTGTCCATTACTCCAGAAGAGTGTTCCGGTCCTGGAGGGTGTGCAACGTGCTGGTGCATGTGGACATGCTGCGCGCCAACTTAGTGGGAGCCGCAGGGTCAAGGCAGTCGCACGACTCACCCATTCCGTAGACTCGAGGAAAGCACGGAGGAGGGGGTCCTCTGTAGTGTTGGATGCCTTGCTACACGTTGCAGGAATCGATGTAGACTGTCGTTCGGTTGTGTAAGAGTAAGCTAGAGCAACGGATATAGGACTGCGTACTCCTGCCGCCGCCGCTCCATGAACTCCGGACTGAAGCGATCGCCAGTGATGTATTCTAAAGGCAGCAATGAGCGGTTGAAGAATGCCATGTTAACCGATAGACGTACCCATCCGGTGCTTGTCAGGTAGAGGCGGGACGACACATGCCGGGAAGTCCTTCACAAGGTGCTCTCTCAGGAACACGAAGTCGGTGAATCTCCTTCGCGAAGACGGGTTCGGCGTTGAGTATAACGAAAGATTAGTCTGATTGTACAGTGGTCATCGTCAGCATGTTCCATGCAGGCTGAACATCGCATACGCACAGTCGCTGTCACCAGATATGAAACATATGCGTCCTTGGTCTCCGCGAGCTCCTTCACAGGATCCTTCACCGCAGTAATGAGGTATCCTGCCCACTTCGGGTCATTGGGTCCTTGCCCAGGTTCGCTCTCGGACGTGCTTTGCCTGAACCCAGGCCCTGAGGGCGCGGCCGACGACGGGCCAGCAACGTCATATCCCTGCGTCCCTGGCGACTCCCATGTTACACTGTCGAAGACGTCGTCGTCGTCGCCTAGCATGGTTGTACGATTGTCAACGTCGGGTCAAGAAGCAGGATGGGACGGCGACGACTGCGGGAAGGAGGATAATGAGTGCGCGTGAACGAGCCGCAGCGCGCTAGTGGAAGCGCAGCCCGACTCAACTTTGATGCGCCCGACCAAGTATGGAACGAGTCAGGGATACCTCCGAACTACGCCTTGATAATCATCAAGCTTGCGTGGGACAATGACGAACGCAATCCCCAATCGAACTCAGTGCAGATATGCAGGTGACAGAATATTGTACACGGTAAGACGAGATATGCTCATGCAGGCCGAGATCTTCAATCCAAACTCAATTCGCATACTTGCTCCAGGCCCTGATCCTCGCTCCGTACTTGTACCTACAGTGCCATAGAAAGCGTGAGAAGAGCAGATGAGAGCTGTAATTAGACCTACAGAATGAAGGGGATGGGATCATCGCAACGGCGATGCCTCCAAGGACAGAACAGGCCTGGCCAACACCAAGGTTATGGAAGAAGGCTGAGGACCGTCGTCAGTACAGTTTTGTGTGGGGCAGATGCATGACCTACCTGTACTGAACAGGGGAAATGCCGCCCCAACACAAGACCGGAATAGGTCGTTACCAGCGAGGATGGAGGCCACATAGCGTGGATAGCAATCGGACAAGTAGCTGCGACGGCATACCTGTGAGCTCAGGAACGCTATGAAGTCGTTAGAACTTACTTGAGCGCAGCTTGGAAAAGCAGAAACGTGCCAGCCGCAAAGAAAGCGGAGCCAATGATAGGCACTATGAAGTTGATGCTCGAGAAGCTTGTCCAACCGAACCAGAACAGGGAGATGGGCAGTAGGATCGCGCCCACCATGGCAACAGGTAAACGATTTTCCGGAATGAAGTCTGCAGCAAATTCGTAGTCAACCAGTGGTCAACGAGTAGTCAAACTACTTGGACATACTTTCTTCCCCATCCTTGAACATGGGTTTGATGACGTAGATAGCATATGGGGCGAAGACGGCGTATGTGATCCCTGCACCAACGAACAGACCCTAGGAGCCATGAATAACGGGCAGGATAGATATCGCACATGACGAACGTACCAGGAACGCGAGACCATTCTGTCCGAGGTTGAAGCCGTGCATCTCCATAAACACCACGTTGAAAGATGCAATGAAGACGTAGAGGATACCTGGAACGTAGTGATGAATGAATGCCGAAGTAGCATTAAAGAAGCCTACCGTAAGTCAGGGCCACATAGAGATTAAGGAAGAACACGATCGGCTCCCTCAGCGTCAGAACGAAAGGTCTGACCAAGGTCATCTGCGCGATCTCGCCGACGCTGATGTGCTGTGCATCGACTTCGCCCTGCGACTTCAAATTGGGGTTTCCAGTCAGGCGGCGAAGGCGAACGGCGCGACGATAGAGGATACTGTGCAGCGTTAAATCAGGACAAAAGGGAAATGGGAACGTGCTCACGCTTGTGCGGATGTCTCGGGCAGAGTGAACGACAGCCAAGCCAGCGACCCCCGGATAGCCAGAGCAGAATCCAGATGGTCCACGGCCAGTTCTCCGCTTGGGCAGCGAATCCACCGAGCAACGGGCCAAGGACAGGCCCGCAGATGGCGGCAAGGCCCCATATTCCGATGACGACTGCGCGGTCCTCGGGAGCCCACATGTCTGCGACGCTCGCACCTCCAGTGGCCAAGGGTGGAGAGCCTACGAATCCTGCGAGGAAACGAAGCGGTAGAAGCGCGCCGAGATTCTTGGAGAGCGCCGTAGGCACTTGTACGCAGACGAAGATGAGCATCGCCAGAATGTAGACTGTTGTCCTCCCGAACTGTGGGATCTCAGAGAGCGGGCTGAGAAACATGGGTCCAACGCCATAGCCGACGATGAAGAGGGTGAGGCCGAGAGTAGCAGCAACGTCCGAGACGCCAAACTGCTGCGCGAGCAGACCAATTCCAGGGGAGTAGATAGCAGAGCCGATGTAGATGCTAAAAGTCAATAGACAGATGTTGGCTGTCACGAAGCACCGCTTGAAGAACGACCACTATGGTGGGCTTATTAGCTGCAAGGCATCAGAGGTGGAGATTTTGGCGGCTTACGTTGCGGGGACATTCGGGGTCGTCTGGGCCGTACCAATCTACGATGTTGTTGTCTTCTGTGACCGTTTCCTTCTGGGAAACTTTGCCTTTCTGTCCTTTCTCCAGGTCAACATTGTCTGATGAGGGCCTTGCGGTCGTCTGCGACGATGTTTCAGCGGTGCGATTGTTGCCGTCGCTGTCTCTTTCCGAGCGCGAAGAGTCGACGACGGTCGCGGCGTCGGATCGTGTTTGAGAGGAAGCATCGGAATCGCCGCCTTGCTGCGTTGGTAGGTCCTGACAAGCCTTAGCATACTTTTCCGGGAGTACGAAGTCAGGCCGTTCTTCTGGGTGACGGAACAGCCGGCGTTCGGAGAGGAAGTAAACGAGCGTGCCAAGGAACGAATCACGGACGACCGCTGGCACAGGCATCTTGAGGCCGGAGAGGGATGAGCGGGTAGAAGACAAACCAGGGCAAGCAAGGTTTCATAGAAGGCTTCATACCTGGCGGACTGAATAGCAGTCAGCCCGCGCCAGCCTCGATTGCTAGGGCAGATTGACTGCTACGGTCAGCCACAGGTGGCTTGCCTACGGATCCGCGAATCGTCTCCACAATCGAAGCGGAACGTCTTAATTCGCAAGAGGCGTGACTGGGTGGCATATTGAATGCGCGTCCCTCTGAAGCACCACCGGGCGGGCCCTGTTGTTTCCCCCGCTGCCCAGATTTCCTGCGAGGTAGCAGACAAATGCCGTCAGGTCCTAGAGTAGGGAGAGTCCTACATACTCAGCACCTGCCTGGGTTCTGCGAAAGTGAGCGTTGTCCTAACCTTTTAGCTTGGCGAAATCGACAAGTCTCGCTCCAGGTTGCAATCACCGGTCGGGCGCCTGGTGACAGCAACGCACACGCGGGCGCTTGAGCGACCTCCCACTCATCCGCGTCCCACAGTAGTGTTGCGGAAGAAAGTCAGGTGTAACTTACTGTCTGTAAGAAAGTCGGTAAGTTACTGGTAACTTACATTACTTACAGCGGCACCTGAAAAGAGGTGTAAGTAAGTGTCGGAAAGTCACAATGCGCGTGGCCTTCGAGTGCTCCAAGGACAGAATGTGCAGTTTAAGCAGCACCATAGAGCAGGCTTAAGCTGACGAACACTGTAGTGGTTCATCGGGAGGGTGAATATAGCCTGCCATGTCATTTCAAGGCTCGAACCTAACGGCCTTGGTGTACATGCTGTGGTACTAGCCAAGCTGCCTGAGCCTTCCTGAAATGTGCTGCACGCCAGTACATAAACGTAACCCTTGCGCCGTCTTAGCCTGTGTCTCACGTCAATACTTCAGGCCGCCCATCGCCTCTCGTCCCGCCTCCGCTAAGTTGCTCCTGGTCCAACTCCCCAGCTGAGCAAACTCGTGCCCGTAAGCAGAGTTAGTCCTCATTTATCAGTAGCCCGCCATGACCAATGTATTATTGATGCTCCTTTTTCTTTTTGGCATGGCGGTGTGGGTTTACTGACAACTTACCTTGTAACTTACACGACTTTCTTACTTTACTTACTGTAACTTACAGATTAGACGCCTATGTAAGAAGCTGGAACTTACACCCTTTACTTACAGGCTTACGCCTTTACTTTCTGACATCTGTAACTTACACTCGCCGCATTTTCTTCCGCAACACTATCCCACAGGGTGCACCCGCCATGCTACTACCCACTCTCCGGGGTTCATTACTGTCCTCGTCACTTTCACTTCTGCTCGCCTCAACATTAGCTGCAGGGTACGAAGTCCCTGTGTCCGATGCAGACTATGACCGCCAAATATGTTCTGGAATGTGGGGAGGGAGCAATACCTTCATAAACGGTGCGCGTGTGCCAGTACGCGTAGCTACTCCTTCGAGCTAAACGCAACGTTGTCAGTCACGTTCGATAGCACGTCCCAGGGGCAGCTAGCGATGGTGATATATGAATGGAAAGACATGCCGTATCTAGGCAAAGTCACTTCACAAGTCGATGAGTTTATGCCTGTGAGCTCCCGCAGTCGCTCTATCCCGTGAACACGCGATATGAACACGTCTAGCAGAAGACCTATGTCTGCACCTCTGACGCTGTTCGCGGCGGCTTCTGTGACAGCTCACAACTCGGCCGCTTCATCATCGACCTACCCGAGGGAAAGCCTCTCAATGAAACCAGCTTCTGGTCCGCTCGTGTTGCCTTCTCCGGAGGCAGCGCAGCTGCGTCAGGGTCGACAGAGGTCGCCTCGAGTGGATTCTGGGACAATCCCGATGGTCCTCCGACACCTCCCGAAGATGAAGACGGTTACACAACTCCCTGGAAGCGTAGTGGTCGATTTGTCAGGAATGCGCTGCCGCAGCTTGCCAGGCGGCAGGACAACCAACCCCTTAACCCAAGCCCCTCTGGCATCCTCTACTACAAAGAGCCTATCCAATACCTCGTACGCAAGACAGGGTACTACTGCGTCGGTAAGTCGTGCCCCTTCCTCATGCGTAGGGGCCCCTAACGCCGCCGTTTCCCCAGCGATTGTCCCGGTCACTGTTCTGCAATCTAGTGATAGCAGTAATTCTCCAAGGCAGGCCCCTACGGATGTCCCTTTCCACCCTAAATACCAAGGCACCGTGTTGTTCCAAAACAAGTTCAATGGCAAGCTCCCTGCTGCGGAATACCCGAAAGTGAACGTAAGTGGTACAGAAATAACACGGTGCTTGCTTTCCATTGACATCCGCTTGGAAGTTCTACCTCACTATGTTTATCGTGTATGCCGTCATTGGCGGAGTCTGGGCGTGGCAATGTTACAGGAACTTGCAGGATTTGCTACCGATTCAGGTGAGTATTCTTACACCTTACACCTCACAGGTGAGCTGAAGGGCTGGAAGTATTACTTATCTAGTCTACTTGGCTTCCTCATCGTCGAGATGTTTGCCAGTTGGGGTGCGCGACACCGTGGCCTTATCAATGTGAATCTCACTGATGGTCGATGTACAGTATATTACCGCTTCCTTAATGCTCACGGAAAGGGTACAGCATCCACAGTTTTCCTCATCGTTGGTAGGTACCTCAACTCACTGTCTACAAACCTATCTAATTCGGAACAGTTGCCATCCTGGATGCTGGCCGTAATGCACTCTCCTTCTTCCTGCTTCTCATCGTCTCTCTCGGCTTGAGTGTGGTTCGCGAGTCCCTCGGCAGAACAATGCTTCGCTGCCAGCTGCTCGCTGTGGCGCACTTTATTTTCGGAGGTATGTTGGTATGACGGCATGATCGGAGAGCCTTGCTGACCGGTATTCAGTATTGTACGCTGTCGGATCGTCGAACTTGAGCTCGAGTCCACATCTGCCTTCGTCCTACTTCTTTTCGTCATTCCTTTGGCTTTCACTCTGAGTGGCTTCTTGCTTTGGATTCTCTATGCCTTGAACGGTAAGTATCCTCTGTCGCGGGTAGCGTACGTTACTAATTTCCGCAATTAGCGACCATCAACCAACTCGCTGTAAGGAAGCAACGCTTCAAGTTGCTAATGTTCCAGAGGTTGTACCGCGTCCTGCTCTTTACGGTTCTCATGGTCGTTGTTTTCTTCGTTGTCTCGTCAATGACCTTCTCCGGAAGACTCGCCGAAGGTGCGTCGTCGTACTATCCTCGCAGCTATGCGGCCATTCATTGAACGTTATGCAGACTATGGCGCCAGGTCTTGGAAATACCAGTGGTGGCTGCTTGACGGCTGGCTCACGCTGCTTTACCTTGTCGACTTCATCGCGATCGCCTACCTGTGGCGGCCCACGCCAAACAACAGGCGCCTGGCGATGTTTGATGAGCTCGCTCAGGACGAAGAAGACGCCGAGGACTACGATCTCGAGGCCATCGAAAGGCGGACACACGTCAATGACGCTTTCCACCACGACGATGACGACACTGCCACTCTGGTCGGTCGTGGGCCAGGCTCGATGGCGGAAGATGCTGTCGTATTCGAGATCGGGGACGAGGACGCACACGAGCTCAGCGAGGATGAGGACCCCGCGAAAAAGCGCCGCAACCAGCACCACGGTGGCGAGGATCACGAGCGCGAGGGCCTGATGAAGGATCATTAGATTATACACATGATATATTGATTGTCCCGTAGCACTTCGGAATGGAAACAACTGTAAAATACATAGCAAAACATCGAGCGAAAGCATCTGCGAAAGCGTTGGCGACGTCTAATCTCGTATCCGCCCTGTTGATACAGTGTACAGACGGGCTGCAATATTCATACTCTGCAGCTCCTGGAAGAGCAGCTTCGCCGCGTACGGTATGTAGAGTTGCGAACACGCCGTCTTGTTTTTGCACGAGCGACATTCGAACGTTTGCTTTTTCTGTAGAGAAGGGTCAGTTTGCTTGTTCGCATCAAGGGATAGGTATGGAGACGTACGAGGTTAGCAATCGCAGTAAGGCCACAAATGTCGCAAACGTGCAGTCGGTAGGCATCACTGGCTTCAAACAGACGCTCCTTCAAGAAGGCAGCCACACCGTGCGAGATCATGCAGTCACGCTCCATCTCTCCGAAACGGAGACCACCATCTCGACTACGACCTTCGACGGGCTGGCGAGTGAGGATCTGCACTGGGCCGCGTGCACGTGAGTGGATCTTGTCGTCGACCATGTGTTTGAGACGCTGGTAGTATGTTGGACCAAGGTAAACCTGCGCCTGCAACTTGCGACCGGTGTGGCCGTGGTACATGACCTCGAGTCCACGGGACTGGTAGCCCTGTTCCCGAAGGATCTGGGAGACTGACTCGACAGTGAGGTCGGTGAATGGCGTAGCGTCACCCTCGTTTCCGACGATGGTGGCCACCTTCGAGAGCAAACATTCGACCAAGTGACCGATGGTCATACGGGAGGGAATGGCGTGAGGGTTGATAATGAGGTCAGGCGTGATACCTTCCGCCGTGAAGGGCATATCCTCCTGACGATAGGTGATACCGATCGTACCCTTTTGACCGTGACGCGAAGCGAACTTGTCTCCAATCTGAGGGATACGAGTAGACCGCACACGAATCTTGACGAACTTCTGACCTTCCGCATTCGTCGTGATGAGCACCTGGTCGATAATGCCGCTCTCTGTGCTCTTGAGTGGCGTGGACACATCGCGCTTCGTGTGCGTACGAGTCCTCTGGCCGAGCTCCTCGCTGTCTGGTGGGATAGGCGCCGTCTTACCGATGATGATATCTTCGCCGTTGACACCAGTACCGGGCGCAATGAGACCGTCGTCTTCGAGCTTGTCGTACGTGCCATGCTTCATTCGAAGGGTAGTGTCTCGGGTCGGCTTCTCGAACTCCTCCAGTTGTTGCACCCCGCTTTTCTTTTCCAGATCCATGTAACTGCGGTAGTACATGCTGCGGAAGAGACCACGGTCGATGGAGCTCTGGTTCATGATGACGGAATCTTCCTGATTGTAGCCACTGTAGCAGAGAATAGCGACAATCGCATTCTGACCAGCAGGGAGCTCTCGGAATTTGAGATACTCCATAGAACGAGTCGTCGCCAAGGCTTCTGAGGGTAATAGAGGATATTTGCCATGGTGTCCATGCGAACGAGGAAGTTCGTGAGGTAGATACCCATCGCTTGTTTACCCATAGCGGACTGATAGGTGTTACGGGGGGACTAAATTCGAATTAGCACAGAGGATCCTGGCTGGAAGGCGTTGCACCTTACCTGGTTATGATCTGGAAAAGGAATGATGCTTGCGCAAACACCCAAAATCATGCTAGGATGAATCTCGCAATGAGTCCACTGATGCGCAAGGGTCAGGTTCTTCAATCTCGCAGACGGGTCGAACTCGCCCTCGTCTCGATGAGGGTCAATTCCGGCCTGCTGCAATCGCGAATTCTCCAGGTCTTCAGGCGTCATACAGATCATTACAGTCTCCTCTTCCTCGGCGTCCAGCAGCTCGATGATGCCGTCCTTGATGAGATTATTCCACTCATACGGCTGGTTGTCATACGTGCCGTCCTCCTTGAGTAACCGGTTCCCGGCCTCATCGTACTGCGGCACTCCGTTTGTGATCCATTCGATGTGCTTCTTCCGGAGGGTGAGCTGATTGTTCTCGACGATGAAGAGTGGCGGCAGACACGTCCAGCGTCCGTGTAGAGGCGGAGCTCTCGTTCACGGATATCTCGGACGACCGAAACTTCAGGGCTGATGTCGTCCTTCCGACGGAGCTTCTTGATCGTCTTCACCAAGTTCGCGGGGTCGCGGTGTACACCCATCCAGACACCGTTGACGAAGACCTTTGTGCATGGGGTGGCAGAGTGCGCGTTCTCCTCCAAGGACTCCAGACCCCACTCCTCCAAGAACTCGATAACCGGGGCAGAGAGCGAGCCAACAGAGATGCAGGACATGAGCGACAAGTTCTTGACGAGACCACAAGCTTGACCTTCTGGGGTTTCGGCGGGACATACCATACCCCAGTGCGTGTTATGCAACTGACGAGGCTTGGCAATCTTTCCTTCTCGACCGAGAGGTGTGTTACAACGACGCAGATGCGAAAGAGTGGAAGCGTAGGTGTATCTGTTGAGCACCTGGGACACACCAGCTTTGGCGGACATTGACTTCTTCTGATCGCCCCAGTTACCAGTAGCCAAGGAGTACTTGAGACCGTTTGTTATGGTGTTGTGCTTGACAGCGAGAGACAAGTTGAATTCCTTATGGGTCTCGACGCACTGAAGGGCTTCATGAGGATGATGTCTCTGATATATAGACGCAAGAAACGTACCTTCTGGAGATAGCGATATACATCTCGCGTGAGCTTGCGGAAAAGCATACGGAAGAGGTTCGCGAGTAAAGGTCCAGCTAGATCCAAACGCTTCTTTCCGAAGTGATCACGATCATCGAGGTCTCGTCGCTCCAGTGCTGCCAGCAACAGACGATGAATCATGTAACCGAAGAAGTACGCCTTCTTCGACTCGGAACCCTCGGACATGGAGATGTGTGGCAGCATTTCCTTCTGCAAGATCTCTTGTGCGTACCGCAGACGACGCTCGCGATTGAGACCCGTGGTTGTTCCACGGTTGCCAATGAAGTCAAGGGCAATCTGGACTGTCATGAATGCATGGCCATCACGAGACTTCGATCAGTCATACCTCGCGATCCTGAATGACGAAGCCATCGTCGATGCACGGCTTGAGCATCTCGAGCATCTGGGCATCCTGCATATCATAGCAGATATGTTCGAGAATGTCACGGTCGGAGATGACCCCGAGAGCACGGAAGACGACCCAGATAGGAATGTCGACCTTGATGTACGGAATAGTCGCCTTCATGACGTTGCCCAGCTACGCGGCGCAAAAGCTATAAGCTGCTGGCTGACAGACGCGCTGCGCCAGGCTACTCACCGAGCGTTCCTGGTTTCTGTGGTAAAGCTTAACCTGGAACTGACTGATAGTCTTTCCACCTTTCTCAACGGCGGAGCGGATCTCAGCAAGAAAGCTGATCGGAGAGGCTGGGCTTTCGCGAATACGTAGACATGATTCGTGGCCATGCGCTCCTGGGCGATGAGAACCTTCTCGGAGCCATTGATGATGAAGTATCCTCCAGAGTCGTAAGGGCATTCGTTCAAGTCGAATAGTTCCTCTTGCGTCAGCTTGTTGAGAATACAAAATGTGGACCTCAGCATGATGGGGACCTTTCGCAGCCAATTAGCCGATATGTACATGCCAGAAATGCAGCGACGCACCTTTCCTATCCACACCTTCCTCGTATCCTCTGGTGACTCATCATGCTCTGGTTCCCAAACCAAATCTCCTGTCGTACTCTCTGGATCCTCTCTTCCAACCAGTGTCCGCTTCTTCATCTCGACGTATAAAGGCGCAGAATATGTCAGGTTTCGCAGCCTAGCCTCCTGCGGGAATATGGGACGACCGAGCCATCCGCTTCCGTGACTGTCGGTCGCGAGAGGTAGATCTGGCCAAATTTGATCTCGTAGCGTCGCGTTACGTCTGATTCATGGCCAGTATGCTGGTCGGCCTGGTCCAAGATGAGGTCCGCGTTTTCGTCGACAAGTTCTTGCATTGTGTTCTGCACGAACTCATCGAAAGAGTCCAGCTGCTGCCGCACAAGACCCTTCTGGTCGAAGAAACTGGATATAATGTGCCAGCAATCCTCCTGGGTAATCTCTTCGTACTCTTCCTCGTCCGCCTCCATATCGTAGCCGGTATCGTCATAATTGTACGCGGACTGAGTGGGATCAAAGTCCATAGCTGAGACAAACAACATGAGTTACAGAGAACTGCTCCGAGGACAAGATGAACATACCTGAGATTGCAGCCATTTTGTCAACCTGCACGCGTAGACGGCTTGGACGCGGTAATCCTGAGGTCCGAGAGAGCTACGCCAGCGGAGACAGGGCAAAGAGAGTACCCTATCACTAATGAAAGGGGAGAGAGGGTCCGAGCAGCGACGAGAAGGTGGTCGTCGCTGACGAAGGTAGGCGGCTGTTTGGCTCTGTTGTTCCCGACTCTCTTTACACGTAGACGCCCACGAATTTCAGTCCTCCCCGCACCCGATCACTAGCTTGACTCTCTCACTCCATCTTATACGAATTCTCGTCTTGTTAAACGTTACAGGACGACTCGCATTCTCTGCGTCATGCTACTCTGGAATCGCTCTCAATAGTCTATCCATAATTGCTCTAGAACTGCTCGCATATCCGCTCTTGATTTGCCTCGTCAGCGCCATCCTACAAAGCTGAGAAGACTGGGACTTACTCCGAACAAGACGGTATGGTTCAAGTAGTGGTACAGCTCGTATAACTCGCCTCGCAGATCGTATTGCTCGACAGGATCGCTCTTGGGGAAGTACTCGTGATATGTCGTGAAGAAGGACCTGGGAATACCGCCGAAGATGCGAGCAATAGCCAGACTGTTATGCGTCAATATGTACGTCCTGTGTTATGTTGAGAACCTTACTCGGCCTCGTTGTGCCCGTAGTAAGATGACGGGTCAAAGATGATAGGCTCCCCGGTACTTGAATCCGTGCCTGTGTTCCCGCTCTGATAGAAAATAATGCAGCTTATTCTCAGACGGTGACTGTACGATGCACTTACCCACAAATCACCGTGCAGGAGCACCGGCTCAATATCCAGCGGACTTAGCAGCGCAGGTATGACCCTGCATGATTAACAATGTAGTATTGGATCGCAGCGATAGCGTCGTGGCTGCTCACCTTGCGCGAACTTCTTCCCCCTTGTGGCACAACTCGTCATATCCGCCCTTCTGCCTCAACTTGTCAAGCAAACCCCCTATCAACACATCATAGCACTCTTGCCACGACGCGTACCACCCGTTATCCTGCTTAGTCCTTCCGCAGAACGTCGGCACAGGGAATCCAAACCCCTGGGTACTTTTGTACGCATGCAGCTCCGTCGCAAGCCTCTTCGCTAGTTGCTTGGCTGCGGCATCTGTCAAGGACCCAATGTTCTTGTACTCGGATACGAAGTACGGCCTGCCTACATCGGTGTCGCGCTCAGCAGTCTCAGAGTCTATGATCCCTGAGTCTATGAGCTGAGGCGCAAGCCCTGGCGCGGCGATCTGCATAGCCTTCAGTGCCTCCGCTTCGCCGATGAATTGCTCAACCTCTGATCGCGAGCCGATCTTTGCGAAGTAGGTCTTGCCGCTGGACGACTGAACATAGGATGCCTTCTTCTCGGCGATAGCTCCTGGCTCATGCTTTTGGATGGCTCGAAGGATGACTGGGTGTACTTCAGGCATGAGGACTAAAGGCTGTCCGTGGTGCACTTTTCGGTGTGAAACGATAGCAAGTGCAGCGAAAGAAGGCACGAGGACGAGCGTCTGGTCTTAGCTCTTAGACGTTAGATGACGTGAGCAGACGTGGAAGAAATGTTCAAACACCTCATGCTCGCATTCCCGTCGGAACCGCGTATAAAAGTCCACACACTCTGTCGTCTCGGCAAGCCCATGATCGCCATCGTTGCCCGAAGGCGTTGTATACCCACTCGGCTTTCAAGAGGAACTCCGCTTACTTATAGCCAGAGAGCGCCTTTTTCTCGACCAGCAGCCATGTCCAACGAGCTCTTCGTGAGCACGCCTGTCCCTGGGGCAAAGGAGTACTATCCGTTGAACGATCCCCGATTGGTGTTCCCCTGCCGAAGGTTAGTGTCGAGACGGTTCTTGGATGACGTGACCTTACCATGACCTGCAGGAAGCATACCCGCAGAATGAGAGACTACCTCTCCTCTTCCAGCCCTTGACGATCAAGGGCATGACCTTCAAGAACAGGATCTTCGTCGTATGTATCGCTGTTTCTACGTGAAGTCGCGCTAAATCTGGTCTAGTCTCCTATGTGCCAGTATAGTTCAGATAACGGCCACGCCACGGATTGGCACCTCGTTCATTACGGAGGATATGCCACGCGTGGCGTAGGCGCTATCTGCGTAGAGGCGTCCGCTGTCCTACCAGAGGGGCGCATCTCCGCGGAAGATTCGGCAAGTGTTTGTTGCCTGTATCATTGACAGCATGGTTGACGATTGTTCAGGGCATCTGGGATGATTCGCACATCCCGGGCTTGAAGCGGATCGTTGACTTTAGCCACGCTCATGGCACGCTCATTGGCATCCAGCTTGGTCACTCGGGCCGCAAGGGTTCGACCCTTGCGCCCTTCGTGCATCTGAACGCGGCGAAGACTAGGCGCGCGACGAAGTGGTACGCAGACAGGAAGAAAACGGCTGGCCTGATGACGGTCAGTAGCAAATTTGGACGCTCATGATGTCTGTCTTACTGATGACATCCGAAGTCATCGGACCGTCTGATATACCCTTCGCTGACGACTACCCGAAACCGAGGCCAATGCTGACCGAAGACCTCATCCGAGTCGAGGAGGGCTTCCTTGCCGCAGTCGAACGTTGCAAGAAGATCGGCTGTACGCGCACTTTCCGCTCCGTGATGTCCGTGTGCTGACACATTATGTCAGTCGACTTCATCGAGATCCACGCGGCCCACGGCTACCTGCTGCACGAATTTGTCTCGCCTCTCTCAAACAACCGCACAGACAAATACGGCGGCCCCCTTGAGAACCGTCTCCGCTACCCGCTACAAATCATCGAGCGTGTCCGGAAAGCGTGGGACAAGCCGCTCTTTGTAAGGATCAGTGCCACCGACTGGGCTGAGGGGCCGGAGAAGGGCGAGAACGGAGAATGGCGGTACTGGGGCCTCGAGCAGAGCAAGATCTACGTTGCCGAAATGAAGAAGCTCGGCGTCGATCTCGTCGACTGCAGCACGGAGGCAATTGGATCAAGCAGAACATTCCACTGAGTCCGGGTTATCAAGTAAGCGATGGTTGCTACGTCTTGTCCACATTGAAGCCTCACCTTTTGCTACTCAGGTCCCATTTGCGGAAAGCATCAAGCAAGCACACCCAGACCTGCCCATTGGCGCGGTCGGTCTCATCACCGAGCCAAGCAGGCAGAAGAGTATTTGCAGGCCGGCAAGGCTGACGTTGTTTTCCTTGCCCGTGAGCTGCTCCGCAATCCTCACTGGCCGCTGTATGCCGCGCAGGAGCTTGGTGTGGCGGTGAAGCCTGCCAACCAATACGAGAGAGCCTGGATGGCGATGTTGACTCCGAAGCCCGTTCTCAATTAGATTTCTGATTACCCGTGTACAAGAACTTGACAAAGGCTCCGAAATACAATGCACATGCGCCGGCGTGGCCCCAGCAAGCGTCAGCGTGAACGATTTAGATTGCCATCTATCGCTCATCTGAGCGCTCGTGATTACCTTTGGCTGGTCTATATGAACCAGACCAGACAGGTGCGTAGACCCTCACTATTCCCCACTTCTTCCTGCGCCACCATGTCTATGGCTACAAACAAGACCGACGTTCCTCACGAACTCCTCCGCCACATTTTCGAATGCTTGCCAGAAGACAAGCACACTCTGTCCTCCTGCGGTCTCGTATGCAAGGCTTGGGAGCCTGCAGCTCGCCCTGTGCTCTTCCGCGAGGTCACCCTCTATCCTGATGTGGTCGGGGCCACCGCGCATCCACAATATCCGGAGCTCGAGATCCCTGACTGGAAGTCCGCCGCGCGTGCGTTCAGCCAGATGACTCACCTGGCGTCTTACGTGCAGGTCCTACACATCGAGGGTGGCCACCTGCCCATGGAAAAAGAGATGCTCGACGAGTACGGAGAGGTCGAGATCGAGCGTGGCGAAGATGGCACAGAGACCGCCACGCGCCTCAACTACTGCTCCATCGATCTCGCATCGCTGTACGCCATCGTGAAGGCGCTCCCAAACCTGCGGAAAGTCGCCTTCAACACTCTCGCCGTAAAGATTGTGCCGGTCCCAGCGCTGGAGCCCGTGTGCATCGACGTCCTCGAGATGCACGACGCCGGCACCGCCAAGGGCGAGAACCCGTTCGACATCCTCAACATCCTGCGCCCCAAGAAAGTCGATCTCGACATCTTCCACAGGCCGGGAAGCGACGGGGCGTGGCCCGAAGCCCATATGCTCCCTGACTCCGCCACCACCGATAACTGGAAGGTCCGCGGCGACCCCAGCGCCGCACCCCTCATCCGCGGGCTCGCGGCCTCGTCGCACGGACGCATCACCTCCCTTTCCGTCGATCTGAAAAACGAGAAGGACCTCGTCGCACTCGCCGAGTCGCTCGCTGTGTTTGGGCCCGCGCTCAAGGAGCTCAGGCTCGATCTGTGGGACGCCACATGGGTGGCGACGCCGCACGTCTTTCTAGCGCGTAAGTCCGGCTAAACCTCGGAACATAGCTGCCCTACTCACCTCTTGCACTCGACAGCCGCGTTCGAGGAGGTCTGGTGCGACGCCTTTTCGCTCGCTGAATGCAAGGGATTACGGTCCATCGAAATAAATGTCAAGATTGGATTTGGGGAGGACTCTATGGCTCTCCTGGCATCCGTCGCGCGCGTCTGCTCTACGCTGCCACCCACGATCTGCTCCGTCCACCTCATTCTTGATCTCGCATACTTCGATCCGGAGGGCATTGACGATATGCCTTGGTTGATGATAGGTTTGGCGTTGAGCTCAAAGACGAAGCACCCCGACCTTGAAAAGGTAACCCTCACCGTCTTCGACGGAGACGGAGACATGGAAGAGGAAGATCAGGACAACATGAGACAGGCCATCGTGTCTCAACTTCCGGACCTTGAAGAGTGTTTGCACATTGCATTCGCGCAAGAGTGAGCCATGATCTGCGTAGCCTAGTCCTGCCTTCGGGAATGAACCGAGTTGCTTCCGAAACAGTAGTGTAGCCCGTTGCTACCTCGCGATTTACGAGTCACTCAGCAGTAGGGAAACGGGATATTACACTATATTACAGCAGTGATAACGTTGAACAGTGCGTAAAGTACATGAAATCCAGGGTATCTTCGAGATTAATAAGAAGACCAATCATTCGAGCTCCGCGGCTCTACACAGCGGCGACATTGCATTTCCCGTTGGTGACTGTGGCGGGGTAGGGTCCTCCGACGACACCGCCGCCAGACTCGAGTGGAGCAGTGGTTGCTGGGACAGGGTCGGGCTTGGATGGGGCCTGGCCGCTTCCGGCGCCAGTAGCCTCGTACGCCGATTGCGAAGTCGCCTCGGCAGTCGAGCGAGCAGCGCCTGCGAGCCTCTCGACGTGAGGCTGCACGGTCTGTTGTGCGGTCGACAGGACGTTCTTGGCCGTCTCGACAGCGGCGCCAGCAGCGGACTGTACGGTGGACATAATGTTGTTGCCGGTGGTCGGCCTGCCCTCTGGGTCGGTAGCAGAAGCGGTGGATCCGGGAACGGAGGAAGGTAGGTATGACTGAGAGCAAGTTAGCGAATCGTCGAATTATGGACGGGATGATTACTCACGGCAGCGGTAGCCATAGCACCACCGACTATCTCACGAGCTTGCTGAACATAGCTGCTCGCAGTGGATGTCGCAGACTGAACGTTCTGCTGGCCCTCGGCAACAGCTTGGTTGGTCTTCTCGCTGAGACCTCTTCGAGTCTCTCGACAGCCACTTCTGCGGATTGGTGCTTGAACTGGAAGCGTGTCAGCTACGCGGGGTGGTAACAGGCAAGAGAGGCACACACCTGAGCAGTGTCGGCTGCCTGCTCGGCGACCTGGTGCGCCTGCTGTGCGTTCTTCTCTACCTCGTTCTGAAGTTGAGCGTTGGAAGTCTCTGCTGCCTGCCACGCAGCGGTGGTCTCAAAGCGAGCGTCGGACCTGTACAAGACGCGTGAGTTCGGCGTATCGCTGACAAGTGCATGGACGCGACGTACGGTCCGGTAGCAGATGCCATGGTTTCTAGAGTTGTTGAGTATGTGGGTTGTAGTAGGAGGTGCGTGTGTTAGAGTTGCTGTGGATGGCATGGTGCAGGAGTAAGGCTGCTTATATAGTGCTGTGGACGCCCCACGGTCACCACCTGTGAGCATCTCGAGTGGCTCCGTGCGTCATCTGCGCAAGGAGTCGGGCGCTCGCCCGCGCGCCGTCACCGTCGCGGTTGCTTTGACGTCATTGCACGTGACAGCATTCGTGGTCTGGGAAACTGGCGACATCGATTGCGTACACTACTCGAATGATGGCAAGAGGCCAAGTATGTCGTGGCAACAACGGGGAAGGAGGACAAGGAGGGGGATAAGGGTATCTACATGGCCATGTCGGATTGCATGCAGGCAGGACAACAGAGGGGGAGATTGTACTAAGCCAGAACCATATCATGGATATCTAGGTAATGCAACGAAGGAAAACACGTCGTGCAGGGGCTGGTCGACGCTAAGCTGAGACGAGAGCAGACTATGCAAAGACAAGGGAACCGTCCCGATGAGAATGAGAGTGGAAAGAATCAAAACAAAGAGGGAGACGGAAATACTTCATAACTTATGCTGCTTGACCAGCCTGGCGCTGCTTGTTTTCTTCGTCAAACGAGCCCATTCGCAAGAAGCGCGCCAACACTTCCTCCGAGCCACGTTTGAAGACGTCGACACCTCGAGCGGGGTCCCAGACGCGTGAGCCTCTCCGCGGAGTGTTGTCCGCGGGGGTGACAGGCGAGTCGTAGGTCGTGGTGGGCGAGGGCGTGATGGCCGTCTCGTTGGAGATAGAGCGTGTCAGCTCCGGCGAAATCGAAGACAAACGCGTGTGTTTCGGCGAAGGTGTAGTCTGAGTCATCCTGGCCGTCGTGCCAACCACCGGCGAGCTCGCTCTCGACGAGCCTGAGCCGGTCAACGAGGACGTGGACAACTTGCGCCCGGTCGCGGGCCTGACGCCTGCCTGGGGGGACATCGAACCCTTCGTTTGGACAGGCTGAAGAGGTGCCTTGCTGGGCGAAGACGGCCCTCGGAGAGGCGAAGGGACCGCCGGCGGTGAGGAAACCTTCGGGGGCGAAGGGATGCGCAGGGGCGATGCGACCTTTGGCGGAGAATAGGTGCGGGGCGATCCCAAGGTTGCTGGCGATCTCAGGCCGCTTGGAGTTGCCATGGAGGGGAAGGGCTCGCTAGAACGACCGGTAGTGGGTACCATGGGCGTGCCTGCCCCTTGCTCGTGCTGGGGCATGAAATCACGAGGGACGGCGGACGGCAGTAGCGTCGAGGCGATGCCCAAACCCACGGCCGCTGGAGGCGCTGCCCGCACAGGAGCTTGCACTTCTGCAGCAGCTTCACGGAGTGGGCGAGAGCAACAGGGGCAAGTCGAAGGGTCCGTGTCGGTCTGAATGCTACATTCGGTAGTGTCGGGGTTGGCTTGCACGCCGCGCGAACGATACTTCTTCTTGGTCTTCGATATGCTTTGCGCACGCGACCTCCTTCGGGAGCCTTGAGGGCGTTTCCCACGCGAACTGCCTTCGCTCACTTCTAGCTCATCCTCATCCACCTCTTCGTCGCCCTCGTCCTCGTCATCCCCGTCCATACTGCTAGCATCATGCCGATCCTGCATCTCCTTTTCTCGCTGCTTTTCCCATTGCTGCTTCCAATCGTCGTCTTTTGGAGGCGGCTGAGGCGCCATGTATTGGTGCGGGAATATCTTCGGCGAGCCGGCCAATTTTTGGGCGTAGCGCTGGATGCTTGGTACCGCGTCCCACGCGTTCGAGAACCCAACACCTCCCCAAGGCGATGCGAGCGGCGATGTCGCAGCTTGAACGTGCGGGATGCTGCGCTCGGGATGAGTAGGGGGCGTAGATATGGGGGAGGATGTCCTCTCAGACTCGATGTAATTAGCGACCGGTGGTGGAGGGTCAGTCTTCGGGAACACTCGTCTTGGAACGTGGCGAGGCTTCTCTTCCCACGGAAACACCGCATGAACCTTGGACTTATCCGGAACCGGAGGCGACGACACGGACTCGGGAGAGTCCTGTTGAGGTGCAGGCCCAAGGACATTTGAATATTGACCCTCACGAATGAGTTGATCTGGTATTACCGGAGGGGGAGGAGGAGTGAAAAACTCCTTTTCTGCAGGAGCGGGGGACGTAATAGACTGACTATGAGCGTCGTGAGGCCACCCGGCTGGCTGATCCCATATATTAGGGTAGTAGGTATCCTCAGGGAAAGCTGACGGAGGCGGAGGCGTTTTCGGGGGTGGTTCGACAGCGGGGTTCCACTCGACCTTAGGCGGAGATATAGGCCTGGGGGGTGGGGCCCGCTGGCGATGTTGCGGCTGACTGGGTAGCTCGGGGTGATGATGGTGAGGCTGAGGCTGTTGCAAGTGACCATGATGCGGTTGAGTCTGCTCATGATGGTGCTGATGACCGTGGTGTTGGGTCTGGTGTGACCTGCGGGTGCCTTCACGCTTCCACGGCTGGTCCTGAGTAGGGGTTTGGTCCCCGTCCTGCGGACGACGCTCTTCGTATCCTGGCTGCTGGCGGGGCGGTGTTTGATAACCACCTCGTCGTTGATCACCACGCTTCGGGCTAGCGTAGCCAGGCTGGTGTGTGTGGCCATAGCCCTGCTGGCGATGAGCAGCAGGCGGATGTGTGGCGTATGTGATAGCGGGGAGAGTATGATCTGACTCAGATGAATCTTGGGGCGCAAACGACACACGCTGCTGGCCAGCATAGGAAGAAGTGCGATGATGATGATGGTGGTGGTGAGCAGGCTGGGGATGATGCTGGAACGAACCGTCGTGCGGTTGAGCCGTGGGTTGGTACGATATCTGCAAGCTGTTCACGTCTTGTGCCCCCACGTAGCGAGATGGAGGACCGTAATACGGCGTAGGTGTCTGCGACGGCGGCAAAGACAGGCCATGGTGGTATGGTGCAGGAGGAATTTCGTTGGGGCCAGGGGTTGGCAAGGTCTCGGTTCTGAAGTAGTCACCTTGATCCGGAGGTATCTGAACATGACAGGGACGTGGCGTTCCGGGGTACTCTTCGCGATCGGGTACTACGAACGGTTCTCTCTGGGGCTCTGGTTGAGGCTCAACTTTCGACTCTGCCTCCGGCTCTGGCTTTCGAGGTCGCATTAGGTCCACCCGCCCCTCGAGAGGTAGTGACCGATATTCGCCCATGACGGGCCCGGCAGCGGGCAGCGGAACGGCATTGGAGAAAGAGCTGATCCCCTCCACCGCAATACGACGCAAGTCTTCCAGATCCAGCGTCCCTCCGGAACTTGACCGAGGCCTGGCCTCGACGGGAGTGCCGGCATCCCAAGCTGATATGTACGTATCGAACTTGAAGTCGCGAGCGGTAGACACAGGCTCCATCCTGTAGTGCTTGTCGTAGACCGCATACCACTTGTCCACAAGTGACTCGTAGTTGTATGCTCGTTTAGTGCCGTCGTCGAGTGTAGCTTCGGAACTCTTGATACCGGGAGCCCGGTACGTGAGCCCCCTCCAGGGCTTATCGTACCCGATGAAGTGGATAGCTCTTATAGCCGAACCGAAGCGTTCGTAGGCAGGTGCATAGCTATGAAATGCACAGTGAGCCGCACATCCAGATATTGATTGCGACGATCCTGTACTCACGTATACGCAGCGGTGGGAGTGGTGTTGTACACGAAGCTCAGTCGATGCCAATCGGAACCTCTCCACTCGTTCAGCAGTCCCTGATCACCGCCATCCCAACTACCCTTGGTTTTCTGCAGTTCCATGAGCTCTTTGAACTTGTCCTCGCCCGGGGTGACGACGAGGACCCCTGAATTGAAGATATCTGGCCATCCGACGTCCGGAACGGCGGAAAAATCGTGGGGGGTGTTGAAAAGATGGAGATCGGCAAAATGGGAAGGACGTCTGCGTCCAGGAAAATTAACTTCGAGTACTGCGTTAATCGAAATATGTGAAGCTTGGTGAGGACGGTGGTGAGATCTGGACGACCTGGAGGAGCGAGAGCTTTGGTAAGAGTGCGCAAGGGACCAAGATGGATGCTGAAGCCACGAGTCCCCCGTCATTCCTTGTCATGAGACCCACGCCGGTGGGTACCAGGTGGACCCCGTGACATGCGAGGTTTACCGCAAAGGGGACGAGCACCAACGCGTCGGAAGCTGTCTCAGAATGCATCGCGAGAGAGAGCCAGTGTTCGCGTTGATTGGGGATGCGGTCGTCAAGGGATCGATGGAGCTGACTCGTGCTCACCTAGCAGACGCAGCTTCCGGTCGTCCTCCTGCTCGATGATTTCCACGCCAATAACAACATTATATGCGCTCCTAAGGAGCTTAATCGTCGACACGTCGACCGTCTCTGGAGTGACGAGGCAGACCGTTTGGAACTCGACCTCCGGCGGGGTAGGCGGAAACGGGTGCAGGTCCTTGAGGGCGGCGGCGAGCGCGAGAGCGCCTGGAAGATAGAAGTCGGAAGATACGAGCGTTACGAAGGCATAAGGAGTGGCCATCTAGCGCAAGGCTGCGCAGAAGAAACAGAGGAGAACGCCTTTGTGGACGAGGGGAACGTCGCGGACGTCGAGGACGTGTTCAAGTTAGCAAAACGGGACCCTTCGCGGAAGCGCCTCGGTAAATTCTGGTCGAACACTGGCGCCCGCAGCCCTGAAACCGGGGAAGCCCAGACGCCCCCGCGGATCTCAGATCAGCCTTCTACCGCGTCATCAGAGCGCGACACGCTGACGTAAGCTGCGCAACCTGCCCGCTTCAGGAAGCTCAGTAGAAACGTCAGAACGTCCGCCCGCAACGCCCAGGTCCGCCCGCCCCGAGCCCCGCCCAAATTTTCCACCAGCGGACCGTGTCTGACCCGACTCTCGCTCGCGGTTGGAACAGCAGGTCTCGACAGTCCGTGAGACACAACGTCCCACCGGAATTTGTGAGGTCGCGCCTGCCGCTCTATCTCAGAAACTTCGAGTTTAATTGAGTCGTGAGAAGTCCCACACATGTGCATCGCCGTCGTCCAATCGCCGTATATTACGATAAGTACCAACTCCTAGTGTATCTCTATACAGACGTGGTCAACCTGCCCAATGATCAGCGACGCACAGCGAAGATCGACCGCGCGTGACGTACCAGTCGTACTTCACCAACTCGTCCGCGTCTACAAGGGCTGATGATGCCAGTTCCCTGGCTTCCACGTACACCCAGACCTGAGACCCACCTCGGTTAATCACTGCCGCTCCGAACAAAAACAAGACGCGTCTCACCTTCAAGAACGCTCCAAGGTTACTTCTCTCCATATGCTTGAGATTTTCCTGCGTTCCCATCTGGCGGCCCAGCTGTCGTAGAATAGGCAGCGCGCTCTTAAACAGGTCCAGACCAGGGTCCAGCTGTCGCCCAATGCCTTCTAGCAACAGCACCGAAATGACCGTGTTCACAAAGTCGGCCTCCATCTTGACATGGTGTTCCCTCACGGCCTTGAGCACCGAGTGCAGAATGTCCGAGATCTTGATCTGCCCCAACGAGAACGTCTTGCGCTTCACCTGGAGAACAATGTGCTGCATCTTCAAGGCGAACGTCTCAGGGTCAATGGCGAGCTCGGGGGTCCGACATCGTTCAACCATCAACTCCCCAGCGCGGTAACCGTCAAACTCTGCGATAGCGCGGAAAAGGTCGAGGAAGTTTCGACGATTCTTTGCGTCCAGGGTGGTCACCAGCCCTGCGTCAATGAAGACGATTTCGGGGAGGTAACCTTCGCTGTGGACCTTCTGGAGCTGCGCTTGCCACGCCTGTGGGTCCTTCCTCAACTCGCGTAGTTCGTCGACGATGTTCTCCGTCGTGGGGTCGATGAACATGGAGCCAGCGTGTGCCAGGGCCTCGTTCACTTGCTGAAGCTTTGACTTCCAGAGCGCGTTCCAAGCGTTCTTCAGGAGCAGCACAGTGGACTGCGGCTTCGCGAACTTGATCATGATGTTCCCGGATGCAAGTCCGAATGCACGAAATTGTCCAACAAAAGCATGTTCTGCCGAAGATCAGCGTTTTGAAATACCAATGAAGCGTCGCGCTCACCAAGAATGCGTCAAGTCCTACTTCCGCCAGGGTATCGTTATAGGGTCCGCCTCCATTACGAAGGAAATCTTCCAAGGAAAGAGCGTTCTGGTATTCCTCAATCAATATATCCCTTGTACTCCAAACTTCCAGTGGTCGAGGAAACGTCACTGGCAGCCGTCTTCCGGCAAAGCGTTTCTCGAACTCGACGAGGTTATGGCTTTCGTTGCGTAGGTCGAGCTGCTCGCGCATCATGCGACCGAACACTTCGACCTCTTCCGGTAGAGAGAGCCACTGCACGCCAGGAATGAGCGTAAGGACATTGGCGAAGAATGCCATTATTTTCAGGTCCCGATGAATGAGCTTCTCGACTCGCGGATGCAAGATCTTAATGGCGACGGCATTGGTTGGTACCTCCTGCGGAGGGTGGAGGATGGCTGGCGCGAGAGACGCGGGTCTCGAGGGATGTGGTCGTTTCGGTGCAAGATGAGAAGGCGGTATAAGGTCATTCCTGAGCTTTGCGCGGTAGACCTAGGAGCAGTCATCAGAAGAAGGTCGTCGGCCGACGATAGAGCGCGCACCTGAGCGATTGCCCCAGTACCAATCGGTGTGGCGTCAAACTCCTCGAAGACCTCCTCAAAAGGTCGTTGGAAAACCTGTTCAATGACTTCCCGGGTGTGTCCGAACGGATGGGCCTTGCCCCGCGAATGAAGGGCGCCCATGCGGTCGCAGAGTAGAGTGGGGAACAGATCTGCTCTTGAAGCAGCCCATTGCCCGAGCTACATAACCAGTAGTCGGTGACATACGGCATGTAAAACGCGTGTATGCACATACCTTGACGAACGTTGGGCCTGCCCTCTGCATCTGGGCAGTCAGAAACTCATACCACCAGACCGCTCCCCATCTATCGCCCCCAAACTGCTTCTCCGGCTTGCCCACCAGTAGCATAGGTGAAGTAAGGAGAACCGGTATGAAAAGGATGAGCAGGTGAACCAGTCTTCGCGCGGTAAGGATGGGCTCCCAGACATTGTCGCGTACGAAACAGACCACTTGGGAGAAGAAGGACCGGTTCGGCTCAGCGGGCGAAGAAATGGGTGGTTCTGGAGGCGGTTTGCGTATGTCGTTGCATGGGATGATGGTAGGTGAATACAGGATGTCCGCAATCAAGGATCGCGGTTTCGGAGAGAGATAGAGGGCAAGGCCGCCTGCGACTGGAACTATCCACAAGTATTTTCGAAGGGCCGTGCGGCCTTGCTGGGATATTCGAATCGGAGGCGGTGCGGCAGTATGTGCTCGGCGTGTCCATACGAAGGCATTTCGGGGCGTAGCTCTATGGGTAGAAAAATCGAGATATGAGAAGACAGTATGCCTCACCCCGCAGGGCATTGAAGACCAGCGAGAGGCCATGTTCAGAGGTATGTCAGCACTCTATAGCGCAGGCATCTTACATGGGGATGAAGGAGGTGCAAGTCAAGCGCGGAGCACACGACGAGGAGCCTGAACGCGCAGCTTGACTGGTTGACGTCATAACGGAAAACACAAGCTAATGCTTGAAGGCGCATGAAAAAATCCCAGAGGAAACTACCTCGTGCATATCCCTGCGAAGGGTCTTACTTATTGTACACGAGACCGTCGGCAATTAATGTTTGAACGTAAGTCAGAACCCGATACTACCACCAAGCACTAAGGTATGATTGTAAGCTATGAGAATTGCGGCTCTGTACCAGGAAGCGTCGAAGAACCCAACATATTACCAGATGTCGTTTGGCCCCCAGTGAACGTTTCTTCTTCGTCGCCGTCGAAACAGCCATAAGTCTCCAAGTCATCGCCCAATTCAACACCCCGCACATGCCAGAGACCTTCAGCGTCCTTTAGAACATACTACCAAGGTCAGGAATACGGGAGGATGCCCATCCCGTCCACGACAGGTCGTCGACGATATCGCTTATAGTCCTATCGTCGTTCCAGAAACTGTCCAAACCCAACGGATGACACTGCACTGTTGGTCATCTTGGCCCGAGAACCACTGAACCTGTTCGAGAGTCTTGTGAACGGAGGCCAAGGACCAAGGCCGTCATGCCTTCAGAGATGAGGAGTGGGCCCCAGGCTGTGAGGAACAGGCTGGGTCACGTAGATCCAGCGTGGCGGGCTGAGGAAGTTTCAAAACCTCTATGGTTGCCATTTCGAGGCGGTCGGGTCGTCGTGCGGAAATGTGTACCTTTGCTCAAGGAGTGACATTGGAATCGTAGAGCAATGGTCAAAAGCAATCGGGAGGACTTTGTCGAGAGTAAGTGCCGTGGCGTCGGAGTGGTTGATTTCGGATCGCGCCAGACAGCGGAGCTTGGGGAAATAAGAGCTCAATTCCTCCGCGAGGTCGGCGGTTGGCGGATGTGGTCAGCTCATCTTTCGGAATATGTAAGAGCATAGTGCACTTACGATGTAAAGACCAATTTCTCTCTTGATTCAAGTATGATGCAAGGTCGTCGTATTTCCAGAGGATGCTCAGGTGCTGGAGATGGATAGAGGACCGCGCGAGACGGCACGACTTCGCGGAAGTGTACATGACGTCTCAGACCGACTAGGAGATGATATCTGGCCTGTCGACGACTGTGTATGGAGGATCGAGTTGCCTTTTATTAGGGCCAAGTGCCTGTCGGACAGCGAGTACTGGGCGCGTCCAATCTGAACAGAACTGAGCAATTGGAAGTAATTCACAGTAAGTTACAGTATAACGCGGGTGTTGGCAGTACACACCGCACAAGAACAACCCCCTCGGTGTACCCAAAGCCATGTCACTTGTCCACAAGTCTGCTTGCATAATGCCATTTGAGCCCGCATAAGGAGCGTACGTGTGAAAGTACTGATGACTACGGTGTCAGTAGGCTTGAGTAAAGGCGCGAAGGCGGCGATCTACACGTGCAGAAGGGTAGCGAAGGTGCTGAATGGCGAACGAGGATATTTTTCGGCTTGCAGGTGGTCACAAATATCGTCCAGGAGCTCGTTGAGAGGCCCCAGAGGCCTATACTACATCGATTATCAGTATTCACGTGTCGTCATGGCCATTGGGAGGTCGTAGTCCCAGCGAGTCTGCTGTAGGGAACGAGACGCAGCAAGGTCGTGAGCGGAGGAAGCGTGATTTGCGCGAAGTCGACATACGCGTTACGTCACATCAGTGATGCGAGCTGGACGCGGCGCGCCTTCAAGTTGGTTGTCCTCGGGCAGGAAGAGAGAGAAATTGAGCATGGCGCATCCACTCCTATCGTCGCATGTCGTTGCGCCATAGAGACCACCGGTACCCTCCTGAGCTCCTCTGATCGCGGCCGATGCTCGCTCTGACCACATGTTCCTGCATCGCCGTGTATCCGTGGAGGTCCCAGGCGCAGAGCAACGCTCAGGTCCAAGGCCAGACGAGTCGACCCCGCGCGGCCGTCTTCGTTACTGCGTAGAGTGGCACCTCCTGTGAGTGGCGGGCTGCGAGTCTGCGCCGCGCTGGGCGTGCGGAGACAACTGAGGTCATCTTCGGCAAACCCCGACACGTATATGTGGCACCGCTTTCCAGACCACAGCACATCTCTCGACCATCTAGCATACATCTAACGACCACCATGGTACGTGTCCCCCTGAAGCCAACTCATTGATATGGTGCTCACTGTGCGTAGGACAACTTCATCAACCTCGGCAAGCAGTTCCTGGAGAGCCAGGCTGGCGGGCACCAGAACCAGGGCGGCCAGGGCGGCGAGCGTACGTGACGTTCCCACCACGAAGCACCCAAATCCTGATCTCCCCTCTCTTGCTCCGCAGAACAAGTTGGTCGCCAGGGCGGCCATGAGTACAACTCGCCCGATAACCAGCCTCCGCGCGGCTACCAGGGCGGCGAAGGCGGCTATGGCCAAGGAGGCTACGGCGGCGGCAACCAAGGCGGCTATGACGGCGGCAACCAGGGCTACGGAGGTGACCAGCAGGGCTACCAGGGCAGCCAGCAAGGCGGCTATGGAGGTGTCCAGCAAGGCGGATACGGAGGTGGTCAGCAAGGTGGCTATGGAGGCGGCCAACAGGGCGGCTATAGTGGTGGAGGCTATGGCGGAGGCTCTCAAGGCGGCCAGGGTGGCTACGGCGGTGGGGGATACGGTGGAGGCCAGCAAGGTGGCTATGGCGGCGGTCGCCCTCACTGTGAGCACATAACTCGCCTCGCTCTGGCTCTATACCTGACTTGTGTCTTCAGTCGACCAGGACGAAGTTGTCAACACCGCCGCGCAGCATGCCAGCAACGATGGCCAAGACAAGTCTCTCTTCTCTTCCGCCCTTGGCTTCCTGAACCAGCACCAGGTACGCTTTGTCAGACCATCACCCAGCGCAGATTCTGATTAGGCCGGCTTCCAGGACGAGCACGAACGCCCCGTCGACGAGCAGCACGTGCTCGACGCGCACGACAAGGCATACAACCAGGGCTCAGCGGCCAGCCTGAGCGCAGGCTCGCTCGGCTCCGCAGCAGCGATGCAGGTACGCCGATCCTATCGATCCCATCATTCCTTCCGCTTAAATAGCTTGCACTAGATCTGAAGCAGTTCACCTCCAGCGGCGGCGGTAGCGGCGGCAGTGGCGGCGGCTCGAGCTCGCAGCTGATCAGCATGGCGATGGCCGAGGCGACGAAGCTGTTCGACAAGTCTGGCGGTGCGGCGTCCGGCAACAAGCAAGACGCGGTCAACAGCGCTGCGATGACCGTCATGAAGCTCCTTGTGCAGAGCAAGTTCAGCTCGACGACCGGCGGGTCGAACTCTGGTGGACTGGGCAGTCTCATGGGTTTGGTAAGTGTCTGATTCGTCATCTTCTTGCTGTTGCTGAAGCAGTCTCTTGTCTCCAGGCGAGTAAGTTTATGTAAACAGGATTATGGTCGGGAATGGACTCGAATTTATCGTGAGGATGTACTTGTACTATGCAGAGGTGTACATGGAATAGAAACAAATGCTTCCACATGTGATTTGGCTTCTCAGGTGGGGTGATCTGCTCAAACCCATGAAAGCAAAGCCACATCGCCAGCTTTACATAGCAGACAGTCCATGAACCCAGAGTCATTGGATATCGTTTCATGAAGTCGATACTGCATAGCAACGATGATAGATACTAATGCACATATAATGACAAGCATCCAAAGCCAGGTATACACAGTAGGTATGGATAGCCGTTAGTGCTTCTCAGAAGGGACGAAGTCGTCGTCGTCGTCATCGTCATCCTCGTCGTTCATAGCACTGAAATCGACAACCTCTGTGCTATCCTCGTCCTCGCTTTCGTCGTCGTCGTCGTCGGTCTCGACGGCTTCGTCTTCGTCGAGTTCAGGCTTGGGGTGCTTGGTGTGGTCGATGAGCTGCTTGTAGGCCGCGTCGAGGCGAGCTGGGCCGCGTGCCGGTGTTCTTCGGCGGCCTGGATCTCCTCTGCAAGGTGCGGATCAGTGGTGGGATATATAGGTCGAGAGGGGAGTACGAGCACCTTCTGAGGCGCCGCTATTGCGGATGTCGCGCAGAGCCTGATCGGCGTCCTCGACTGCCTTCTGAGCGTTGTGCACGACCTGCTCAGGCGTGCTGGCTGTTGACGTGGAGGGTCAGCGTCGGCGGCCTCAGCGCTGCGAAGAGAGGGAGCCTACCTGGGTCGCAGGCGCAGACACATCCGCAAGAGTGGGTGGTAGGCATAACTGGTGGACGGTGGGGGCTGGGGCAGAAGGTGGTGGTACGAGGTGAAGAGAGCTTTGGCTGTCCCAGCAGGGCGGCCACGGCTTTTATAGGGACGTGGGACAAGCACCCGTGGTGCGCGCTCGCAGTTGAACTCCGCTTGGTGCAGCGCGACGCGTCGTGGAACCTTAATGAGCGGGGACGCGTCTGTCACGTGCTCGCGGTGCTCGCGTCACGGCCTCAACGCGTCCATGTGGTACGCAGTCTAGGCCTTGTCCAAGGCTGTGTTGCAAATAGACAGGGACGTGAGATGTGAGAATGGGATGAGCCGCGTTTGTCGTGGCCCCGCGCGGTGCGAGGAGCTCGACGAGCATGCCGTTACGTGGCTACCGACCAGCGAAGGAGTGAGGACTGTTGGCAGATAAGCTTGCTTTCGGGAAAGCTCTCAATAACGTACAAGCAGTTCCGTTCGTGCGCATGGAACGGCACCCTGGCCGCAAGACGCGAGACGGACGTCGACAGCGAGCGCGAGGAGACTCGGAAATTGCCGTTACGTGTGACAAACGTGACGTAACGCGTCAGGTCTCAGATCTCAGATCTTTGGTTACACCGCTGCGGAAAACTGCGCGCTCTGCAGACAATGCACAGGTGGACACTACGGTGAGTATCGCACCGACCGTGTTCGAACAAATACTCGTACACTATCAATCTGTGCCTGCGCGTGCTCTCCTTCCCCTGCCTGCCCGTCCTGCGACTCGACAAGATCGTGGACGACGTGCCGAGCGTGTACAACTTTGTCCAGCGGCACTCCACGGTCCTCGCTCCGCGTTGAGGCGCTCCTGAAGCGCATTGACGGAACGGGTACGTGGCTCGGCCACGACGAAGTCGACAAAGAACTGCTCGACCAGCCGTCAGGTCAGGAGTTCCAACTGGGCGACCCGATTCCTGTCGCTATGGACATGTACTGAGGCCCGTTCAATCGTTTATCTTTCGGCGATGACCACTCACTCCTAAGAGCGTAATGTGGACGTCGTTCAAGGAGTCGCCTGTGCCACGGTACGAGTGCACCGCTCTCGCGGCCTATTTTCTTGAATACGAGACCAGGGACATAGACATCTTTGAGATCATGGATATCATCGCCAACGTGGAGCCGCTATTCTCGAGTGTGCAGGAACTGCGCGTCGCGAGTCAAGTGCCCACGATCCATCCTAATGCAGAAGACAACTTCCGCTGTTTCATGGTACGGGTCCTCACAGTCTCGGCTAATCCTGTATGAGGCTCAATATCGTGCACACAGGAACTCCTCGCGTCCTCGCTGCAATAGTGAGAGGTGCTGCGCAAGCTCAGCCTGCATCCGCCTTTCCCCATTTCCTTGTGGACGTGGACGGACGAGTAACCAAGCAGAACCAAACCCTTACTCGACGACGTCAATCCTCTCGCGTTCTACGACACGAGGCACCACAAGCCATGGACGCTCGCACAGTTGCACGAGGTATATCATGACGACGACACTGAACTCGCTGAGGCCCCAGTCTGCCAGGCCCTCTGCATTGACGACAACAAGCCGCTGGACGAAGACGACGAGAAGCTGCTCATACGTGCGTGGGAGGCGCGGCACAGCCTTTCCGTGGCCAGGATTGTACGGCAGGTTACACAGAAGAATACGAAGTCGAAGGAGGTTGAATGGTATGTCATGGATAAATACACAGACTTCCACATGCGGTGGCCCTGGAAGATCTTCCGCAAGATGGTGGGTCTGTGAACATGGTCCTTGGGATCTGACGTGGACAGGCTGTGTTCCAGGTAGACCTACACCCTTTCCCGTGTAGGTCAGGCAGGAGCCGAATTGTGCGCTGAGGCATGCAGGAGGCATGTTTTCGTAGATCGCAAGTTGTATCACGTACTATGGGATATGCTCTCGGGATAATAATGCGTTAGCTGTGGCTGGACATGCATACATGCCGCCGGGGTGTACGACGTCATCTAGACGTAAGTCGAGAATATTGAAACTGCACTCGTGCAGGGTCGGCTGCACCCAGGCAAAGCAAAGCAGTTACAGCGTGTATAGGGAAGAGGCAAGGCTGTGATTGACGTAGGCCGCCATGCTCATTCCGCACCGAACAGCAGACAGAAAATGTTTGGTGACCTCGAAAGCAGGGGTGATGTAGGGATATATCGATGATATACGAGAGGGGCATCCGCTAATTCTAGGTAGGAGCTGGCTGGGCTAAAGGCAAATGCCGGCCGAGGCGGAGGCGAGCGGTGGGTCGCAATCACGGGCGCGGCTGCGTCGGGGCATGCTTTGTTCTCTCCGTCGTCATCCGAACGCCACAGAGCTGTCCGGCTGCGCTTTCCCCGCTACTTCGACATGCCTCGATGTTTCTGCCTGTCCTCGCTTGTCTTCCCACCCACAGATCTCATCAGAGGATCTACCTGCAGGTCAACACAGCCTGCGAGGCTCGGCCTGCGCTCTAACGACTTGGCAGCGTGCATCGCGCATGGACCTGGCATACCGAAGCTCAGACACGACAGGCTGGCTCACTTCCTTGTGCTCTCGCTTGGCTGCCATGGCCAGGTGACCGCCAAGTCTTGCAACCAGCGAGGACAGAGCACACGTCTCGTCCTGTCGCTCATTGAAAATTGCTGTCGTCCGGCGCGTCTCGACGCTGATCTTCTAATGAAAGAAGGCTATCTCTAAATTCTCGAATGCGCCGTTGCGCTCAGCGAGCGGTCTGAGCCCTTTGTATTTTGGATCGTGCCTTGAATGTGACGGACGCCGCTACGCTAGGCCGTCTGCGATAGCGCACTAGAGGACCTCGGGACACGGTCACTCTTCGAGAACCTTCTCATTATCTGAAGGACCCTTGAGGTGAGTGCTCCCCTCGCCGCAGAACAATGCCGGCTCGTTGCTTTCCCTTTCACTAGGCAGATGTAACTCTACCCTTGTCATGACGCTGAAGATGTTCTCCGGCACCTGGCAGAAGGACCCTACCGACCTGCGCAGCCCGCAACGGCCACGCAGCCCTCCTGATATCCGCAATCATGTCTACGCATGCCCTACACCATCTGCCAGTGGAGTCGCACCGCTCGCGAAGCCCCTCGCGCGGCGAATTCACGGTAGCGGAAGTGCCATTCCACGTCCAAAATCGGGCCGAGACGCGCATCTGCGGGAGCTATCGCTGACGTAAAGTAGGGGGCTTCCAGGAGCCAGGGGGATGATGTAC
Organism: Phanerodontia chrysosporium; assembly: GCA_001910725.1. Taxonomy (NCBI): domain Eukaryota; kingdom Fungi; phylum Basidiomycota; class Agaricomycetes; order Polyporales; family Phanerochaetaceae; genus Phanerodontia; species Phanerodontia chrysosporium. The sequence goes on from MJGA01000003.1 coordinate 892,933, forward strand.
GGAAAGGTCTAATTCGCGCACCGCGTCCCGGAAATGGCGCCGTCAGGACCCTACGGGCCTACGCTCGTCTTGCGCGTCACTCCCACAGACAACACCGCCGACTCACGCAGCGCGTTTTTCGCCCCTGCGAGAGGGCTGCCGTTGATCGCCTGCACTGTCTCTCCCAAGAGAGGGGCGTGAAACGCCTCTTTAGGGCTTTCGACGCGCCCGTTCAACGGCCATGCTGGGGCCAACTCCCGCACAGGCGCACGACCACCGAGCACCTGGCGGCGGGTGCAGAGACTCTCATCACCGACTGGACCTAAGCATGAGGTCATATTTCCTGCTGTTCGTTGAGCATGGCTTGATCTGGGCAGTGCAACCTTATAAATGACCATCTCCAGCGCGCCGCCGTCTTCTCTTTCAGCCCTCCGTCGTTGGGAAGTGCTGGCCGAGCGGACGAGCCGTTTGTTCTGGCAGTTTGGTTACTCAAAGGTGCTGTGCTCGACGTGCGCATTGCAAACCCCGACGCCGTTATGCTGTATCTTACTGTAGCTGTTGTCAGCAACCACACGACGCGTGGTGCATCGCGCGGTGCTGGCGCTATGTCAGGGCAGGTAACATATCCCCTGCGGGTACGCAGTTGCCGTGAATCGCACAATGCAAGATGCCATCCATATGGCCGGAAGCCTTCCGACCATATGATAGATTCGATGGTCAGTCTGTAGTCGTCTACATATCACTGTGCTTACGCCTGCATGTAGAAGACAATCGATATGAGATTCTCTGGTGCTGTGAACTGCGATCGCGGAGTCCTGTCACTGGTGAACGCCATCGAGGCTCGATTAATACACACGCTGATATCGTTATAGCCCACTGTCCAGGAGGAGGAAGAGATAGAAATGGAGGACACGGGTTACGAAATCACAGTGAGCACTGAAGAGCGTGGGGACAATGCCCGTAAGGAACTGCCCACGCCGGCGACAATCGCCGTTGGGAACTTTTTCAACATCATCACTGTACGTCTATTGCCAAAGCCTGAGATTTACGCTTATTCTCCCCATGGCAACTGTAGACTTTTACACTTGTATTGCGTCGTAGCATACAACTCAGAAGATAAGTTAGAGATGTCCAGAAGGTCTGCCTACCATGACAGGGTACGCAGCTCCACTACTGTCAAGGGACTTACCCAGAGACAGTTATGCGGGCCAGCGTATTGACATACCATCATTGTCTATTCGGAGAAGAACTCGGTTGGTTTGCTTCTTGGTCGCGACTTACTATCGGTATTGCGCTCCAAAACTGAAACCCACCCGTAGGAAGTGTCGTAGAATTCTCTACTGTCACCCTTGAGTAGTCTGTTCGTATGCGTTCATTCTGCATACCATTGTTTGTGATGCCTGCGGGTTGACGGCGCTTGAACAGTTTCAAGCTCTAGGATTGCATCGAATACGTCCGAGCGAGCTACATGGCGGAAAGTGCGTGCTGACGATGCAATGTCGTCCGAAGCACGGACCACGAAGAAATTAAAGGATTGGCAGTTACATATCATACGAACCGATGATCCTGTGAAGCATCTGTAAACATTATGAGGTAACGTCGAAGATTACAGCAGATGCATGAAGTGCTGGCTCTTTCGAAATATCTAGGTTATCTTGAATTATGTGGCGGTACGCTTGAAGGTCATTTGGGGCGTAAGTCATAATCCTGAGCAACAGAGCGGATGACATACCAGAGGATTCTGAGAACGATGTTACTGGATCAGCTGAGGCGCTGTGGAGCGGAAAAGTAGGACAATCGAAGGCATCGTCCCACAAATCACCCTCAAAGTTCGGAAAGGATGTGATTGTACTTGCAAGCAGCAAATCAAATTCTTCCCTTTGCTTCGCAGACAGTGGAACAGACTGGCTAGTTGGATACCCGCAACCATGCGGATGAAGGTGAAGAGATGTTGACGCCTCGCCTGATGGTGACGAACTTGATTCAAGCGAGCCTGACAAGATGCTGTCGATGACTCCCATTAGCGACTCGGGTCGTAGCAGATCCGGGCCAACCGGAGGGGATATGGGCTGCGTGTAGCCCGATGACCACATGTTATTTGTCTGCCCATTGTGTGAATGTAGGGATACGACTCGCCTGGCTGATGTCCGCTTCTGCGGACGGCTGCACAGTTTCGCTGGTACCCCACCCTGTTTATTTCAGCACAGGAAGGATAGGACGCAGACGCTGTACTCACAGGGTGATAGGTCGTGTTCCGCCACATCTTGCGATCGTGCACTGTTTAACTCTGTCGTCGTAAGGCTTCGGCGGCGGCTCGCGACGTGGCCCTCGCGGTCGGTCGAGAATGGGTGGAGAAAATTAGAGATGTTGTGGGACCTCTTCGAGGTAACTTGTAGCCCATGCCGGAAGCGCTTGGTTGGAGGACCGATATAAGATGCAGATCTTCGGTGTCTCCTGGGCAATGAAGACAATGCAGGAGCTGCTGCATCCGGACTGGAAGGGATTGCGATGTGGCTCGAATGCCGGTCATTACAATTCATGACAGGTAGCGACTCCGCGTACAATGGTACCGGTCGCTCATCTTGATGGCGTTTATGAGAAGGATAAAAGCAGAGGGGGTCTTCGCCAGGCGTTCTTCATGACGATCAGAACGGTTTGATTCAGCCAACGACGTCGTGAACTCATACCTTCGACGTTTCCTGCGCTGCTGCGGAAGAGGGTTCGTCGCGCATACGGGAGATGGCGAGTAGCTCTCATCTTCACTGTCCGACGTGAAGATCAGCGACGGAGGGTGGGAAGGAGGCGATGGCTGTGACGAGACATTTGGAAGGGTGTGTGACTTGTCGATAGAAGATGACGAACTCAATGAGCTCTCGCAGATGTTCGCGAAGGCGAGGGATGACGTTTCAGGGGCTATATGGGTACAATGATCTGGGTAGAGGCATTGTAGCTTAGAGACAACAGATAGCAGCTCTGCGGCGACTTCTGGTGAGACATCGTCGCTCTGACTGCCTTGGAAGAGGATGCGTTTGGCTGCAGCGATAGCTAGAGCCCGAGACCCATTGAAACGACGCTTGACGAAGGAAAGCCAGCCGATGTGCTTGCGAACAGACCTGAACCAACTATCCACTGTGTGCAGAGACACCCCAGCCTCCTGTGCCATAGCCGACTTGAGTGAAGCTGTCGGATATGGGTTGTGCACGTTTCGGAGTATCCAATCGTATGGCAGAGCGAGGAAGGTTGGGATCAATGCGGGCGATGTCTGATTCTGAGTGACGGGTGTATGCCTCGAAGTAGCCCGCTCAGAAACACCGGTCAGAGGCTGCACGATGTCTCCGAGGGTCATTTGTGCCAGCAGATCTTCTATTTCCGTCATCGCCGCTGTTTGGATTCTGTCGGCTTCCTCCTGGGCCATCGCGAGGCTTTCGCCCAATATCGCAATCCTGAGGAACACCGACTGAGCAATGCGGTCGAGATCGTCGTCCACATTACCAGCATCCAGAGCATGTCGAAAATCCTGGCAAAGAATCTCCCACTTCTGCTCGAAGGCTGCTACTGCTGTAGCATTTCGTGCTGAGAGGAATTCATCTTCGGCATCTATGAGACGCCTTTCAAGTGATTGAGTTGCGTATACCATGGCATACAGATAGTGACGAAGGAACAAGAGTGCGTGTACGTTGCGTTTGTCGTGACGAGAGATGACGAGTGAGCAGGAGGCAACCTGAAGGATATGTCAATAGTGCCGGCGTCGCCTGCGTTTCCCACCATGAACCGCGCTTTGTTGATCTCGGGGAGGATGATGCCTAATCCGTCACGGTAACACCGGCCCTCCTTTCGCACGATAGAGTATCTACATGGAGGTTCAAACGCTCACGGTCCCGACGTCCACAGGTACTACGTTCACCAACGGACCTCCTTCCTCGGCCGTCTCCTTCCATGGCCACCGCCGACTTGCACAGGCTTCACACCCTGCAGCATATCACCAGAAAAGCTTATCGCCTGTTGGACATCACTGGTGGCGAGTCTGCGAAGTTTGAATCCTCCGAGTCCAGTCCCAGTTCCTCATATGTCGCATCTGTGAAGTATTCTTTGCCTGATCCTCTACCGATCACATCCTACCTCATCGCGCAAGGGTTGCAACCCGCCCCATCCGAACAGCTGTCCCAGGCCTATCTTCACCATGCTCGCGGGCTGAAGGGCGCAAGCGAGAGGAAAATGCAAGCCTCTGCGTACTCTTGGCTGAGGGGTTGTCACGATCCGGGACAAGACGTTCAGAAGCAGCTATCTAGTCTGTATGCGGCGTACTATCGCTATTATACTTCGACCCTCCAACGCTGGGTGGATGTCTTGATACAACAATTCCAGCGCAAGCTATGCGCAGTCAAGTCGAGGATACCCGGCAGCTCCGCCTCTAGATCTTGCGAGAGGCGGCCTTTCATACAGGTGAGTTCTCATCATCAAATACCAAACCAAACATAGTTGACACATATGCAGGAGGCCATACCTACGCTGGAGCAGGCGTTTCAATCAAATCCCTATCCTAGTCGGCAGGACAAAGAACGTCTGGCCGAAAAGACTGGCATGCACTTCAAACAAATACATGTTTGGGTCCGTGCCTTGTTGTCAGCTAAATCACAATGTTCTGACAAGCTTCTAGTTTCAGAACCGTCGAAACCGAGTAAAGAAAGAAGGGCGTGACTTACGCAAGACTACCATCTTTCATCCCATGTGGCAGGAAGCGTCCTGCGTCGTGTCTCTATTCGACGACGGCCGCGTGACTGCAGGCATCACTGAGTACGACCGAGACATATCTATTGTATTGCCGGACAAACATGCAGCAGCGGTTTTGGTGAGTAATGTGCTGTACTGAATTGCGAACCTCCGCTTATAGTGGTGGTGTCAGCGACCTTCGCCCGCGCACCTTCTCAATCCCCTCGACCGATTAGAATTGGAACGACCAGCTCACGCGTATCCTGCCCCCTTCCCTCCTATCTGCCACTACGACCCGTTCCCACTTGACGAGACTAGATCGTTTCAGGTACCCTGGCTTCGTTCTACCTCTCTGCAACATGGGACTCGTATGTCCGACGCAACGGTAGACAGCCTTATCCAATCGTTTGGCAAATTGTCCTTGGACGACGACGGTTTGGTCGATTGTAAGACCAACAAGTTCCACCCCGCACTCACACACGATTCATGTGGGTTGAAGAGTAAACCCCTAGACGCACCGCTAGCCGCGCTTGTCCGCCACAGCCCAGTCCTAGCGAACTTCCAGCCTATCTTGCATGCCTGTGGTCTGTCACCAACCCACTCCTCATCATTGCCATCATTTGGCTCGCCATCCCTGCTGCAGGCCCCATTCCGGACTTCCCATGGGCATTCCATTACGGGGCGGAAACGTCTCGATATCCTTCACCACGCGTCGTCTCATACACTGCGCGACGAAGCACACCCGTATGCAGTCTCGCATAGATCTCGAACGCTCACTTCAAGACTACGATGTAATGGTCCAGTCCTTCCAAAGATCATTGCTGCGGCGACGATAGACCAGTTACCCACCAACGCTTCAGCCTACTCACGCGCTATCCCCTCTGACCACTCAATACCCAATGCAACGTAACACATACCAATCAGTGACGATCGGCACCCCCATGCCCATGCGACATCGTACACATGTCTGCGATCACCCCCCAAATGTCCGATCTCATCTATCGACGGAAACGTTCCTCCAGAACCTTCAAGGTTCCATGGCATGGCTATCATTATTTACTACTCTATGGACTGTATGGGGCTGTATTCTCGCTGGTAACTTACTCATCGGTATTATTTCGACCACCCAGCTCGGCTGTTTCAAGACTAAGTCAAGGGCACCAACTTCATAGCCCGACCGCTCCGCTGGAAAGCAGTGTGCTGAACGCGCTCCAAGATACTGGATGCAGGTGCTATATTCGTCATCCCTCGTTCTTCAACATGGAGCTTTCAGTAGGCAGCGATCCAAATGACACCAAGATTAATGGCGTCCCGGGAAAGACACTTCATCCTCTATTTTCCATCTTCCAACCTCAGCCATTGACCCTGCGTCACCGCCTTCTAATTCTGCTGCGTGCAGCAGGGTGCTAACCATCTTCCATGGGTCTCTTCCGCCGCCATACCGCAGAATTTCGTTCTTATACCGTTCTCCCGTCGTCCGGTTGAGCGGATCGTGTGCGAAGAGTTTGCGCCAGACACGCGATGCGATTGCCCGATCGAACAGATACGAATAGTAGGTCGCACCGTACCCGAAGAGATGACCGAATTGCGTCTGCCACGAGGTGCCCGGCACGTAGGGAATGAGGCCACGGTATTCGTACAGCCGCGCAAGGGCGGCTGTTGAGTCGAACTCTGGTGATAAAGCAGCAGGTGAGTGGTAGATTTGGTCGAGGGCAGCTAGAAGAATTTGAGTGTGCGTGTCAATGGAGCGACAAGGATCCTCTTGATGATGCGTCGATTCCGCCAGTATATTGCCCTTGATGTCGAACAGCGAGAGCACCGTTGGCGACTGCAGGAAATGCTCCATGAGGATGGAAGGCAGTTCAACGAAGTCTGTAGCGCAGCGCGTCCCCGATACGTTCTGATATTCTGTGCGTCCAATCATGGCTATTGATAAGTGGTGAACGCTAAGCTCAACAGTACAGCTTAGGGTTGGAACTCACAATGCATCGCATGTCCCATCTCATGGAACAATGTAAGAACTTCGTGCCACGCAAGAATTGTCGGACCCCTATGGACAGTCGGGCGAGTAAACTCGCACAAGAGGACTACGACAGGCAGCTGGAAGATCCCATCGGTACCTGGTATTCTTGCCCGGTGAGCGTTCTCGAACTTGTCGGATAGCTGGACTGCCTTCAGGGCGTTTTCGTCCCAGACGTGCTCGAAGTCCCGGTGTGCGTCATCGTCGTCTGTGCGACGCGAACAGCGGACGGTGTAGTGCGCTGCGCCGCTGGGCTTGCCTCGCCGCGCGAACAGGTCAGCGTAGATCCATCCGATCACCCCGGACTTCTCGTCTACGACTTCTAGTTTCCGAACATCAGGGTGCCACACCTCGCCTGGCGTGATTCTAGCGAGGCGGAGGGATATACCATATAAGTTGCGGAAGAGACGCGACAGTCCCATGAAGACCGTGCCTAACGTGAGTGGAGGGAGTGAAACGGGCGGAGCGGGGGGTTCAGGCGGGCAATAATAGTCTCTATCCCAAGCTTGTATAGTAGGATATGGGTGCGTGTGAAGATGTTCTTGCTTCCGTAGACTAAGGGCGCGTAGTGCTCTACGGGCGTAGGGGCGTGTGTGATCCAATAGTGCATTCAAGAAGTGAGCGACATTCTCTGCACCCTTCAAGTCAGCCAAGCGTTGCTACGAGCCGCAGAATGGCTGAACTTACCAGGAGATTTCGCCATTTTATCGGTCAAAGTCATATGTGCGAAACTGGGCTTCCCAACCAAGCGGGCCAGTTCGCCACGGGCACGAAGAAGGCTCTCTAGAATCCGAATTTGCTCAGGCGTACTCGAGTTGGCGGCCATGTAGACTTTTCGACGCGGTTCTTCCTCCGGCGCAGAATGCATGATCATCTGAGCTTGCAACGACCCGGGGTAGACAACCAGGTCTCGCTGAGTAAACTGCGCCTGGAGTCGAAGTCGCGTCCCCATAGCCTTGTCCTTCAGTCCCGTGAGCTCGTGCGGCTTGATGACAGCCGGCGGGCGCGGACTGGCCGTCTCGTTCAGGAAGAGCCGTCCGAGGTGTAGAATCTCCGACGACAGGGAGACAAACTTGTTGCGTTGTTCAGGCGGGAGGTTGATTCCGGACTTCTCAAAGTCCCTCCAGAAGATGAGAGCAGTCTCGCGAGCTTCTGGTCCGAGGACTGGGACACTTCCGGGTCTGACAAGACCGCTCGTAGGACCTAGAGAAATGTGTTGAATGGGGCGTTTCCAGTTATGAAAAAAAAAAAAAACAATATACGTACGTTGTACAAGTCTACATCTGTGTTAAGCACGTTCATGAACTCACACATCTTCTCGTAGACGTGCTCCGCGCTCTCCGTCCATGCAGGGTCAGGGTGAGCATTCCGAACAAGCTCAGCAAGGTCTATAACGCCGCATAGAAGATCACTGAGCCTGTCCAGATGCTTCACGACCTTGAAGAGCTCTTCTCGGAGTCCTTCGTCTTGTGTATCCTGCGGGTGAGGAGTTGTGCACGGCAGAGGGTAGAATCCGCCAACTCGACGAAGGCCGCGGGAGTGGTGAGGAAATCATGACCAAAAAGACCGGTATAAGCAAGCCCTGAACTAGACTGTGGTGGTTGGGGGATATCGAAGTCCGCTATGATGTCGACATCGTCACTGGTCGCTGGCGAAGGTGCGCTGACAGTGGTAGCGGTTCGTGTGCCGCGGATGGACAGATCTTGTTTCGCGCGTAGACAGCGGCGAAATCTAAATGCATGGCGAGTCTGCTTCGAAAGCACATTCCGTGCGGTATGTGCGAGCATAAATACGAAGAGAGGAAGTGGGTGTCCTATGCCAAGTAGCACTCCAGGCGCTTGCAGCTTCGCGAGAGTTGGATCTACAAATCGGGACGAATTTACCGCGGCAAACACCGAGCCAATGGAGCTTCCGCATTCCGCAATGCGAGAGCGAACGGTGGCTTTGGAGCAGAGCAAGTGACCAGGCGACGGGAAAGTAGCGGTGAGAATTGACATTGCACATTGGGTAATTTAGGAAGTACAGTAACATTATGCAGAGGGTATTTGGTAGGTGCAAATGAGTGTGAATGCAGTACAACGAACATGAGTGGAAAGCAAGAGACGACAGGAGACATAAGCCAAAACATACACGCATACAAATTGCTCTATGATTCGTCCATGGTCGGCTCGGGTGATGAACTGTTAGGAACACTCGCGTCTTGAGACTCAACGCCGTCCCGTCCTCCTTCAGAAGATGCGTCATCTCTCACTGAGTCACCGTTCAGGTGACCGTTTTCTGCCGTCGCTTCCTCCATCTCGACGTCCTGGACAGCCGGTTGCGCCGGTTGCGGTTGCGCAATAGGCTCCACCGCGTAGACCCAGAACTTGCTCTTCTTCTTCCCGCGACCGTCTCGACAACCATCTCGGTCGGCTTGACCGCAGCGGCGCCGTTGATCTTGAGCTTGATATTACCAGCGCCAGCTGGTGCAGAGCCTTCCCGCGAGCTCGCGGTGCTTTCCTCTGTTCGCGCTCGCTTCGTAGCTGGCCTGTCGGCTTGAACGTCGGTGGGACCTCCAAGGCGGGCAGATCGCCGCTCCCCTCGCCAGTCTGCCAAGTCATCTATGGCCTTGTTGGTGTTCGCAGCAGCCCTGGTGGATCGCCTCGTAGGCGCACGGCGACGGCCCGCCGCAGGTCCGTTCTCAACAGCTTCATCCTCGTCAAACTGATCGTCCTCATCTTCCTCCTCCTGGAATTTGTACTCGTCTTGGTCGTCCTAAAAATGCCAGTCGTATCGAGTCGCGTCCAATAGCTAACTGTGTGCGGTGAACACTTACCTCCTCTATGGGGTCGTTGAGGTAGGCATAATCTGGTCGTGTCGTGCGCCGTCTCGTGCGTGTCTCCCTGATCTCAGCCTGTGCTATGAGCATGTTCCGCTGAGCGATCTTCTTCTGTACACGCTGTATACGCTGCAGAAGCTGGGTCAGAATCTGCTTGGTGTTGGAGCGAAGTCTGCCCCTGAAGTAGCCACGTGTAACTCACCGCTATTTCGGCATCGATAGCGGGAAGACGGTCTTCTAGTGCCTTGACGAGATTTATATGGTTCAAGTCCACTTTCTTGTATCCTTTGTCTCCGGCCTTTTGTGGGGGAGGGGAGGCTTCCTTGAGCTGTGCTAGCAACGCGAGATATTCTTCACGGTCTGAGGATAAGGCTGTGAACGAAGAAGTAATTTTCCATGGGTTCGTTGAGACGTAGACTCTCGGTGAATCTGTCGAGGATGCCACACGGTTAGCCACAGGATTAGCCGCGTAAGTAAGCACGAAACTATGATGTGAACCGCAATATGCCGAGTTTATGTTTCAACAACTCCAGATAGGAAGGCAAATATGCGCAAATATAGGGCAGAGGGAAGAATGGAATTTTTGGCGCATACGCACCATCAATAACCCAGTACCGCTTCCTCTGCACATCCTGGCCTATGGGCACAAGCTGCAGGTTTTCCTGGCTCTGCGGGTCACTTGCAGGAGGACGAGACTCAGTCATCTCCGACTTTTTGTGTTTGTTGTGTACAACGCCCCATGCCCTGTCTATAATCTTCTTGATATCGTGGCTATGACAGAGCTGCAGCTCCACGAGCTGACGCAGGATTCTGAGCTAAGAATGCATAGTATGAGTACGAGACCAGCTCTCACAAGAGCTTACACGCTGATACGTACCTTCAAATCCCATGGAGCACCCCAGAAGCCGTTCTCCACACCCTGCAGAGGATCCTCGTTGATCTTCAGGTCGTCATTCCAGAAGACTCCCCTTTCACTGCCTTTGATGTGCTCCTGCATGAGTGAGGTGATAGAAGCAGAAATCACGTCGGAACTAGAGGGAATCGCAACGGAGTAAGCAAGACGAACCATAAGGCACGTCGCAAACAGGTGCTCGCCTCAAGTTACGCGTCTGCGGCCGCAAGTTGAGCACGAATCGCGAGAGGATCTGGACCATGACCGGGTCGACGTCCGGATTCATCAACGCCGCCTCAAAACTGGATGTTTGCGAGTACGTCAGGAGTCTGCCATGTTAGAAAGTATGGTGGCATACGCACCTCATTGGTGAGTCGAGCCCCTCTACCTTGCCCCGCAGTGTGGTGAAGCGACATATGAACCCATATACGAACAGAGATTCCCATCTATCTCTGGGGTGTGTCGCGTTTGACGGAGGACATATGTGTCCTTTGGGCTCGTTATCGACGTCTGCCGGACCTGTCTTCATGTTGTGGTCGACGAGAGTGGCATGAAAGGAAGAAGCAAGTGAAGCGGTCACGCCTTAAATTGCCCCGACATATCCTTCTGCCGTCACGCAGGCGATATACAACAGCAAACAACTCCCGTGCCAGACACGTTGTTTACATCTTTCTAAACCCTAGACAAGCTTGCTTCCTACGCACGGACCTTGCTCGTACGCCAGTCACCCTCATGTGCCTTCTGATAACGTTCATGTGGCCCAGCGAGGGTAATTTTGGCAATGAAGCGTATATTCCAATAAGAAATAGTAATACAGCGAGATATACATGATATTAACCGGGTCCAACCTGTCGTCGACTTGAGCGTGCTGAGAGCGGAGTCGCAAGAGGGCCCACATACCTTGGGAATGTCGTGGTGTTCGCTGAGCGCTTCGAGCTTGGAGTTGAACTCACTGACCCTGTCCTTGTGGGTCTTCGCAGCGAGTCTGGCAACCTTCTCTGCCAGCTGCAACAAATGAGTCACAGGTGAAGCACCAACATCGCACGGAACACGTACCCGCTTGCGCTGTACCTCCTCGAACCGCTTCTCAGCTGCTGTCTTCCTCTCGCTGCTTACCACAGACGGTGAGGCTCTGCTGCTACCTGCAGGAGAGGCTGTCTTCCGCTCTTCTTCCCGCATGGTAGCCTCCAATTCTCTCAGGCGTTGCTTCTCGACCTCGTCATCCTTGTCTTTAGACTTGCTCTTGGACTTCTTCTTCCTGTTGATAGATGAGTACATGCAACATGTGAGATGGAGAACAACGCACTTCTTCACGATTCCGCCCTCGACGACCCCGCCCTTGAGTTTGAGGGAGCCGCCGGGGCGAAAGTCATAGTCTGACATCGCCCCGTAAAGCTGAAGATGACTGTCGAAATGAGAGGTGAATCTGTCACAACGTCACGGAACTGTCGCGGACCCGACCTCCGTCACGCCGGATAGGCGCGCCTCCTGGGCAAAGTGCTCACTGCGTCCACCACCGCAGCCGACACAACGGTCGTTCTCGAGAGCCCCAGCTGGTCCTTCTGCTTGGCTTTGGTCTAGCCGGCTATATTCTTGGCTCGTTTCTCCTGTCAGGCATGGCCGTACTTTCGACTTCTCCGCTGCAGTTCGTGCAGTCAATACCACCCGTTACGCGTGCGTTCACGGTTGCTACCATCCTCACCTCCCTGTTGTTCTACTGGCTTTGGTGGACCGGAGATGAGACTTTCAGTGCACCCTACCTCGTCTTGATTCCTGGGCAAAGCCTATTTTATCCCTGGACGTTCGTGACATCTGCATTGGTGGAGACCAGCGTGGTTGAGGTGAGCTCGTCCGCTCGTGTGCCGAAACCGAAACACTGAACGTTCCCCAGCTCCTCTTCACGCTGCTCACAATTCCTGCATCCTTGCGGTACTTGGAGCGTTTATGGGGTGCTGCGAGACGTTGAAGTTCGTCGTTGTGACCATCGGTGTGTCGAACATCATCGCCTTCGGTCTCAACTGGATCGAGTATTTCGTGCTGAGGAACCCTTTGTTCTTGTGAGCTTTGTCCCTGGTGTGTTTTATATACCTCATAAACCTAATACATCACAGGTACGGCCAGTGGTACCATGGCCAAATGGCCCTCCAGATTGGTGTTCTAGTGGCATTTACACAACTGATACCGGAGCACCAAGTTCAACTGTTTGGAGTGTTGAAAGCTCGAGTCAAGGTGCGTTGTAGGGCAAATATCATGATGTCATGTCGTTTTGAGGCATGTTCCTCCTCTAGACCCTTCCGATGGCGTATGTCACCATGTCTACTGTCATGTGCATCCTCGGTTTCCAGTGCCCATGGATTGTTATCCAGTTTGGATGGCTTGTGTCCTGGGTCTGGCTGCGTTTTTACAAGAAAAACCTGGACACCATGGGTGGAGCTCCCACGTACGGTGACCGTAGCGAAACCTTCGCTTTGGTTTCATGGTTCCCACCTTTCGTGCAGTAAGTCAGGCCATCGCGTCACCACTCAACACAGTATAACGCCTCGTGTCTACCAGCAAACCGATCACATTCCTCGGCAATACCGTCTACGGTCTCGCCACGCGCTTCCACCTGATACCTCTTGGAAGCGCCGACATCGAGGCTGGGAGTTATAGTCAAGTTCCAGGAGGCACTCGTGCTGAGGCTGAGCGCAGGAGGTAATACTACTACTGTTCATCATTACTGGTGACATTCTAACCGAGCATTGCAGGGCGATGGCGTTGAAAGCACTCGACCAACGGCTGGCTGGTGGCCAAGCCTCTCCGGCCAACAGACAAACTAGTGGATCGATCTCGAGTGGGTCTCGTCCTGCGTCTGTGCCCAACAGCGACGTCCCACAACCAGCTGCCGGTACGGAAACCATTGACAGTAGCACCAAAGCGGAGGATCGGTAATAGACTGGCAACTTAATTCACTACTTGCATGCTTTCATTCTCTCTCTGCTACATCTTGTGCGCAAATACTGTAGAAGTGTACGGTGGTAATGGCCGATAAAATGTGTTATAATGACTTGGATTTCCGCGTTCGTCCCCGACCGCGTGCCTAGCTCGATCCCCGCCCCCGTCGTGCCACCGACGCTGCCACGTGGTAATCGCTGTGACCCCTTCAACCGCCAACACCCCGGACGCCAGCTTACCCCCAACCAACACCTCATCCGCGTTGAGGGCGACACAATATCATGGCCAGACGGCCGTCTACCGTGTCGCTGTCGTCTGTGGGATCTGGTACCGGGCTACCTAAGCTCGCGCAGCTACCTCCCTTGCCGAGCTTCCCTTCGCGCTCTAGCAAGACGTATCCTAATGGTTCACCACCCGTTAGTCGAAAGGGCTCAGTCAATGCTGCACCGTTGGAACTTGGCAGTGGGGGAACATGGGATCCCGATGAGCTTTTCGCGAAACATACTGTGGCGGAGGTGAAAGTGATACAACAACGGCTCAGGTATGTGCTACATTCCACTGAGCATGTGCACTTATGCACCTGTGGTTTTACAGGGCTGATGCAGACGCGAAGCAAGAGGAGCTTCGCCTCATGGTTGGGTGCGTAACTTAATTCTCAAGTCCGCTTCTCGCTCAATTGTAGTACGAAAGCGCAGGGAACGCTATCGAGACCTATTGCAGGCGTCGACATCCATAATATCTCTGGGGAACTCATCGCACTATGTTTTGAACGAACTTGGTGAAATGCGAAACGTGACGTCTGCAATACAGACTGTAGATAGCCCCAAATTAGCTGGTCCTGGGCAAGGAGGTGCGTGAGGCGAGCTACGGACTGTGGCTGACGCTGATATGGAGTTGAATAGACACGCATTTGCAATCTATGCAATCACTCGCGCACACTTGAAGCTCCTCCTCGACTCCCCAGAGCATCTGTGGAGGCTTATGGAAAAGAAGATGTATCTACACGCAGCGTGGTTATTTCTCCTCTCGCGTGTCGTGCATAGATCGCTCTTGAAGCACGGTGCAGACGAGGATGACGAAGGTTGGGTCGCCCTCAGTATCGACATTTCGGTCAGTTACGTCCAGTGTCCGCATGTCCACCAAATTAACGATGCAGCACAGGAGCAATTTCCGCTCGTACAACGGCAGTGGGAAGCTATATCACAGTTTCGCTCCCAGATCACGCATAAAGCCACCTTGTCACTGAGAGAGCCCAACCTTACGTCCTCTGTATGTGTCTACTGGCTAGACATTGACTGGAGACTCATCAGAACCTTAGGAGGTTTGCGCGATTTTGCTCGCTCTGCACTTGCTGGAGTCCAGACCTTTCGCGGAAGCCTTGAACACTTTCCTATCCCAACGCACCCGGTGTCTCGCGAACGCTCTAGCTCGTCACAAGGAACGAATGCAGAATGGCTTCAGCAGCGGCCCCACTCATCACATCATGTTGGATCCGCAGAGGCCCCTGCTGCTAAAACCGAGCTCCGCGATGTGCGTCAGAGATCGAAGACTGTCTTGGACATTGTATCGAGGACTCTGGGAACTGCTCGAACTATTTTTCTGGATGAAGACCACGAGCCGTCACTGATGCGAAAGGTCATTGCATGTCTTCAAGCGTCCACACCATCCTCGTCGGAAGAACTTCCTCCAGAGGTCCGACTTACCAGCCAAATACTACTATCCAGCCTTCCTGCTTCCAATCACTTCCTCCTATTGCCCGCAACCATCAAAGGATACAAACCCTACGTGGATGTCGACTCCCTCTCGCACGAGAAGCAAGTTCGCTTCTCGCAGAGCCTGGCTGAGTGGTTCCAAAGTGCCATGCAGACGATACGTACCGCAATGTCTTCTTGGTTCTCCAGCCTGGCAACTATCCGGGAACTGTGGGCGGCAAGAGCCTGGTGCAGAAAACTGATACGTTCGTCTCAAGGGCTGCGTTCCGACGAGAGAACATCTATCAATGCAGCGATGGACGCGATATGTCGATCAAGAGCAGAGGAAATCTGGAAGTCAGTATTGACATCGGCTGACGCGACCTTCCGAAGCCACCTCGAGTCAGCTATTTCGCAGCTCAAGCAGCCGGGCGGAAGCGATTTGCCTGGTAAGTCCCACGTAGTGCCTGGATAGTGTTCTCTGACATGTAGCTCCGATCAGATGCGCAACCAGCGCGATATATGCTGCAAGTCCCTCCAATCTCACTCGCCTCTATTGGAAGGGGAGTCGGGTCTCCTTTCCAACGTTATAGCCAGAGCCTGGAACAGCAGATATCGGGTCGCACTCCACTCCTGCAGGGGGTACTGAACACAGTCGAAACTCGTATGCAGGCTCTACGAGTCGACCTAGATACCATGCGTGGACAAGACGAAGATACCCAGTACGACTTTTATCTTACCTCCCGCTTCTATGCTTTTTGACATCCCTATAGGTCATTAGCTTTGCAGCTAGTGGAACATTATCGTGATGATGCGGACTCTATGTGTAATTCTATATGTGATGCGCTACAAGCTGCGGCTAGTCTCCCGCAGGAAGCACAAGGCAAGTGCAAGCCCTCCCTAGTGCACCGCACCATGCTTACTCCCTCGTAGCGAGTGCATTGCAGGAGATGGTCTTTTTGGCCCGACTAGCTGATGAGCTATCGTCCTCCGATCACTTACTGGCTCGCATTGGCTGTAGCGATTCAGCCACTGACAGTGCGTCTCACGGTCCGCTTCATTCGTGCTGTTGCGATGGTCGACTTTCCAGATTTCCGTCAACGTCTGCAGGTACTCCACGAGGATACCTTGCAGCGTTGGCAAGCGCACGTCGCCAACAAAGCGCTGGATGACTATTGGAACAACATTCCCGGGATACTACAGCGCATATGGACGAGAATGGTAAGCCCTAAATGTAACCTCAGTATGATAGTTGCTGACAACTTCGACAGTCTCTGTGCATCGTCCTGGAAGACCGACCTCTGCCGCTGTGGGCTGCGTCCTAGCATTAGCTACTTCCCTCCAGCAACTTGGAGGGCTCCTCGATCCATCACGAATGCATACGCGGACCCAGAAGTTGCTTGGGTACTTCGCGGTGAAGTTCGTAGAGCGTTTGCAGCAGAAGTCAGACGTTACGGACTCGGTTAAGGCCGAGTTGGTGAAGGATCTCATATTCCTCCACATCCTTGTTACTGCAGCGTCTCCGGAGGACGCAGGCATTGGCGCGCGGCTCCAAGAAGCAGTCGCGAAGCTCTGTTCAGAGGTGAGTCGCTCGTCATCTTTCTATATCTCATCCTTAACAAGCGTGACAGGACCTCGAGAGCACCCGTAACACCATGATAAGCTCTGTATCCAAGATGCAGCTTTTGTTCGGCCTTCTGTTACCGTCTGCTCCTATACCTGCCGTGGAGAAGACGCCTGACGCGTCCAAGACTGGATCTTCTGCGATAGAGCCTTCGTCGCAGACCGCGTTAGATGTGGTCAAGCCCTCTGCTCGCTTCGGGTTACTCTTGGTAGGGTCGGCCCTTGGTCGTTGAATATATTTATCCAGTTCACGCTGTGGATATGCCCTCTCTGTGATATTTCCCAAGTGGCTCTGCAACGAACACAGTGCGTGGTGGTTTCATGCTGTGCGCGGTGATAAGATCTACTGTCATCATCACATCTTCAGGCCTGTGCAATGGAGTACAGCGCCTTCTTCAGCTCGCGAAGCCAAGCCGCCATTCTTCGAGGTGATTTTGTGTCCCGTCTGGCTCATGATTGTCACTGGTGCGGATCGCTTTCGGAACGGACATCGTTGTTCCTGCCGTTTGCCAAGCGGGCTTGTCATATAAACGTCACATCTACTGCTCGACGGCCTGTCGTGTGGTTACCCCAGGCTGGTCCTATCCCTGACTTGACTCTAGCAGTCAAGGACTCCGCTGGTCGGCTGAGCAAAGGAGCATGAAGGACGGAGGTAAGTGTTCTACTCGAGGCTTCCGAGCATTTTGACAACTTTCCTTTCAGTAGACATACCGAATCTGAGCAGGTTCAAGACCTCTTACTTTGCGCTGCATATCGCTGGTGGTCATATCGGAATGCCCATTCTGGTCCTGCTATTCATTGTCTCAAAACGAGTACATCGACCTGCAAGCGTCATCAACTTCTGCGTCACATGGGTTATCTACTCTGTAGCCTACTCGCTGCTGTGAGTATTTCACGAGAGTATGTGCGAGCCACACTGACAGGATTTGTCTCCGGCAGCATGTATACAGGTTATCATGGCGAAGAGCACCCACCCTTCAAGTTATGCCTCACACAAGCCGCCATGATACATGGCGCCCCGCCCATGTAAGCAGCGCTTCGCCTGCAGCGGAGCTGTGTTTTGAACAGTGGATGTGGACAGGGCAGCCGTTGCGGGCATTGGCGTAGTGCTTCAGGTACACCGATCTTGATGCCGTGCCGTCCCGCGTAACGTTAACATCCCGTGCTCTCAGGCCTACAGTACCTTCCAGTTCCCTTGGCAGCACAGAAGAACCGCGTGGCTGTCCAAGATGCCTCGTTGTATTTTGCTTCTTTTCGTATGTCGCTTCGATTCCTTTGCATCGGCTGCACCTCATAACGTATGTGGATCTACAGATTATGACACCGCCATATGTCACCTTTGGATCGTTCGCAATCGCGGCAGCAGTAGTGAGTTTACTTCCTGGCTGTGTCCTCGTATATTTACGGCTCGTACGAAGGCTGGACTACAGCATCCCGAGGTAGTCAAACCACAAACACGGCTGTATTGTTCGTTAGAGCAGGGTACGGGTGCATTGTAAGCCAAGGCGTTCTGCATCTGTCTCATCCACCGCTGACTGATGTTGTGTGTAGGGAAGATTTCGTCGGTCCAGTTTTCTGCACTATCCTGGTTGCCATCATAGTAATGCTAGAAGGTGCGGTGCTACGAATATACCGTCTGCTACAGAGCCTATTCAAACCTCAGCGTAGTTGCCATGATCTTACAGTATTGGTACGGATGGTTTCGCATTAAACACGTGTTCCCTCTTGCTATCAGGAAACCATCCCTTTCGCCGTGGCTACGTGTAAGTTATCTCATGCAGCATGCACTGTTTAACACCTTTGACACTACACCAGGTATCGTTCTTCACGTTGTACAGTATTGCCACGCTCTTGTGAGTATTCTCTGCTCTGTGAGTTCACCTGCAAGCGACCAGAAGTGACCGATGGATGCAGGACGTCCGTCTCGTACTTAACACGATACGCGAGCCCTTTACCGTATATGATCCAAGCATCTCGTGAGTATTGCTACGGAACTAAACGTCTGTTTGACTGAGAGACGGCGCAGTCCCTATGGTCGCGACGTTGGTGTTCGGATCGCAGTTGGTGAGCAAGACTTGGATTGCACGGCGACCTTGCTAAGCAGGTCAAAGGACATCTACCACACCGCGACGGCATGGGTACGCGAGCCACACAAGGAAGCAGAGATACCATACACACCAGGAGGAGGATGGTCTGCAACTGAAAGCTCGAGGCTCTCACCGCAACTTACCGGACACCTCACGTTGTCGTCGGACGCGTAATAAGGAGAGTGCAAGTTGCGAAGGTATCCAAATATCCATTTCAAGGCGCATCTTGCGTTAGAAGGAGTTGACAGGGTATCTCGGGAGTGCGAGCCAGGTTTCTGCCACCATTCGTAGGTGAAGTGTCGGGCTAGACGCTGCACGCGACATGCATATGCAACCATGCTCGGGGACGGTAGTGCGTAGGCACACGCTGAAACGCTGACTGGGTAAAATGGCATGTCATCCGGGCCGTACGGAGAAAGTACAAGGTCATTTATGCAGCACCACTGTACACGGGTCAGCTTAGTGACGATATACACTTGAAACGGCACGCACACTAGGATGTTGTTTCTGGAATGTCAGATACTGCGTCAGCCAGAGTGGGCGTGGACAGCACTGGGATCGAGACTCACATTGGGATGTGGATGAGCTTGACGAAGTAGCCGATGAAGCCCATCACAGCAAAACCGACAGCTACGGCTTTACAAATCTGGATAAACTCTGATCGTACTGGTAAGACACAATGCATGCAAGCATGACAGAAAGGTCGGTGAAGCGTACCCTTGTAGGAAGGCTTTGTGCACCGAGTCAAGAACTGCAACAGTAAACGGTTAGAAGACGCTGCAGCTTCGTATGCGGTGCAGACGCACCTGCTGTCCGTCCTTAACAAACTCCTGGGGAATCTCAATGAACTCCTTCATCTTCTCGGACATGGTGGGCGGGTAAAAGGAGAGTGGTGACGAGGTGTGCTGAGTGGTCGACGTGTAAGTTGTCCGCGAGGGCGTTTCGGCGTCTCTAGCTGGGGCACACTCACGTGGCAAGACCCGGGGGCGGCACCATCCTCGTCCGCATTTCTGGCACTGGCCTCTGTCTATACTGACTGCTCTGCAAGGCATGTTGGCTCGCCGCTCCATGTTAGCCCATACTCATCCGAAGTACTCCAGCTTGCGGTACTTGTTGCCTACATGCACTTGCATGTCCTGGAGGATCTTTCGTAATGCCGGACGTCCCACTCTGGTAGCCCTCCTGCGCCGAGCATCGCCTGCGTTATTCCCACTCTCGACAACATGTGGCCGAGGTCCCCTCTCCCCCGTGGCCCGATTCTCATTCCTGAAACCTAGCGTACTGGCGGACAAGCACGGCACAAGTGTCACCTCACCTCGCACCGCCCTCGATGCTTTCGTGCCTATGCTACGCGAGTCCACCTCGGCAGAGGCTGCCATCAGGACTCTCCACCAGTGCATCCCCGTCTTGAAGAGACTACCTCCAGCCTTTCATCGAGATGCCCTCTTGGCAGTCTTCAAGTCTCTCGCGTTGCACGGTGAGCTCCAAGTCTTGAGGCATACGTTGAACGCGACGCTTCACCTCTTCAAGCTGGAGATCAAGGAGGAGCTTCACGCCGCCGTTGTGGATGGTCTATTAGAAGGCAGACATCATACTAGAGCGATTGCTTGGCTACGGGATATGACAAACTTCCCTGAAGCTCGCTGTGTTAGTATCAAGCTGTGGAACCACGTCTTCGAAAGCTGTCTCACATGCGAACAATACCCTCTTGTATGGAAGAGCATGCGCCACATTCAAGATACCCCCTTCCTAAAGCCGGATGTGCGGACATACTCGTTGTACTTTCAGGCTATATTCTTTCGCTGGCGTCCTGGCACTCCGCCCTTGGCCTTCATTCAGTCATCTCTTGAGCGCATGAAGGCGGACGACATCCCTCTGTCCGACGACATTTTGCAGGCACTTCTCCATGGGTACAACAGCGTGGGTGACAGATTCACCGCTGCTCGGGTCCAGCGCGTGTATGCTAGGTTGCGCGGCAGCAAGTCACTTCATGATAGCAGCGGTGGCAGCACAAAATCCGCTGACATAAATCCCGTGAAGCCTGCATTAGACCATGACGCTGAAGACACGATATCTGCTGTCGATGCCACCTTTTGCAGCAAGAAGCTGGCTAGTCTACTAGCAACTCGTCGAGACAACGTCGCGCGACGCGTGCTGACGCAAATGCTCTCCGCAGGCTTCAGGCCTACATCTTCCACCTTGGACGAACTCGCTCCGTACCTGCGCGATTCTAAAGCACTCGCCTACTGGGAAGGGGCTTTAGATGTTAGTGCCAGCCGCATTGCCTGGAGTATCATCTTGCGAAATGCTGCAGAGGCGGATACCACAGAGACTGTCCTCGCTACCTACCGCGAACTCCTGGACCGCAAGCTTGTTCCCTCGTCCGCCGACATTTCGTGTGTCCTCATGGCACTCTGCTCCAGCAAGATTCGGCCGCCCACGGACTCCGCGATTCGCGAGGCTATTCACATTTTTCGGGAGTATGTCAAGCTTACTTCCGAGTTGGAAGACCATCTAGTCCAGGACGACCTTCCAGCGTACAACATCCTCATTCGAGCTCTTTGCTACTCCATGAACCTCGAATTCCATGCGGTCGCTGTATCCATGCTCGAGGATCTCCATGCGCGGGGACTATCTGTCGACTCTGAGACCACGCGGTCCTTCATCATCCTCTTCATGCGCGTCGCCCCGGACGCAGACATGGCGTTCAGGTTCTACAGGAAAATGTACCGCTCACCCGACGGCAAAGTCATCCTCGACCAGAAAGGTTTCGAAGCCGTGCTGAACACCTTCTGCGAGCTCTGCCTCAATCAAGGCCAGTCCTCGGGCCTCTACCTCGCCATCGTCCGCGACATGCGGCTTGCGGGGTACGGCATCACCGCGGTCACATACACCATTCTCCTGCGGCGCCTGAGCCACCTGCTGCACGTCGCGCGGCGGGACCGCGCGCTGACGGCGGAGCTCGCGGCGAGCGTGCGGCGCGTGCACAACACGATCACGGTCGACCCGACGCTGCAGCCGGACACGGCGCTCTGGAACCAGCTCATGGACACGTACCAGCGCGCGGGCTGCTTCCACGAGGCGTACGGCATCTGGGAGACGCTGTACCTCTCGCAGCAGCTCGACAACACGAGCGTGAGCGTCATCCTCGATGCGTGCGGATACGCGGGCGCGGCGGCGCTCGCGATCAACACGTTCGCGAAGGTCTACGAGTCGGGGTTCAAGCTCAATCAGCGGAATTGGGAGACGTGGATCGAGTGCCTGTGTCGGTTGGGGAGGTTGGACGATGCGGTGAAGGTGTTGTGTCTGGCGCTGCCGAAGGAGAAGGCTAAGGGAGAAGGGGTGCATCCGACGAGGGCGATGGCGAAGCACATCTTACAAATTGCTGCTAACCAGGGACGACAGGACGAGCTTCGTGCACGCATAAGAGCTGTCTTGCCTAGACTTGTGTAGACTTTTCATCTCAAACGTTTATTCTTTCCAAGACAGAGGACGATGATATTCGAGCGATTAAGTACGGTACAGATGACGATATGAACATGCGATGCGTGAGGATGGGAGATAGCAATGTCGATGAGGATGAGGTTTGAGAGTGCGTAATGGTTGAGCAAAACACCGAGGGCTGGGCCGGGCCATCTAGAGGAATAGAACGCCCTTTCCTAGAGTACAAGAGACACACCGATACCCAAAACTTGATGGAGAGAAAAAATGTCTATGCAGAGTGGGACGCTGTCTCTTCGACGGTGGGACAGTCGCACTGTGGACAGTTGATCAGTGACGAGTTCGACGTGATCAAGATGGAGATGACTCACAATGAGGTTCAGGTCTCCGAACGCTATAAAGACCGATGTCATGAGAAGAACTCACCCAAACAGCACGGATGCACTCACCATCATCGATACGCGAAACAGTGGGCCAGAACTTGCGCTCGCGGAGCCAAGGCACGGGGTATGCGGCCTGCTGGCGAGAGTAAGGCCTGTTCCACTCGGAGGCCATGAGGACGTGCATCGGGTGCGGCGCGTTCTTGAGGAGGTTGTTGTCCTTGGGCTGCTTGCCCGTGATGATGTCCTCCGCCTCCTTGCGGATGGTGATCATCGCGTCGCAGAAGCGGTCGATCTCCTCGAGCGACTCGGACTCGGTCGGCTCGATGAGCATGCACGTCGAGATCGGCCACGAACACGTTGGCGGGTGGAAGCCGAAGTCCTGCAGCCGCTTCGCGAAGTCGGTGACCTTCAGGCCCGCGGCCTTGTCGAACTCGGAGAGGTCGATGAGCAGCTCGTGCGCGACACGCCCGTTCTTGTTCTTGTACCGCAGGCTGTAGTAGTCCTTGAGCCGATGTGCCATGTAGTTCGCGTTGAGCAGTGCAGTCTTCGTCGACTCCGAGAGACCGTTTCCGCCGAGCATCTTAATGTACGCCCAGGAGATGAGAAGGATCGAGGCGCTGCCGTACTGCGCGGCAGACACGGCGTTGATGGCCTTGTCGCCCCCGACAGGGACGACAGGGTGGGTCGGCAGGAAGGGTGCAAGGTGCTCTGCAACGCAGATGGGGCCGACACCAGGTCCACCGCCACCGTGAGGGCTATAGGGAACAAGAATCAATTCCTGCATATACACCCAGAGTTGAAAGGACTCACATAGCAAAGGTCTTGTGCAGGTTCATGTGGCAAACATCACCACCGCACTTGGCCGGGTTTGTGAGACCAATCTGCGCGTTGAGGTTGGCACCATCGAGGTAAACCTGGCCACCGTTCTCGTGAATGATGCGGCACGCCTCGGTGACACCGTCCTCGAATACACCGAAGGTCGAGGGGTATGTGATCATGAACGCGGCAAGGTTGTCCTTGTACTTTGTCGCCTTCTGCGTCAGATCCTCGAGATCGAGGCTGCCGTCGGCAAGGGATTTCACGGGAACGACCTTGAGGCCAGCCATCACAGCGGACTATGACGCAGGAGTCAGTCAGGGGAGCCATAAATATAGCGTAGCTAAACTCACCGCAGGGTTGGTTCCGTGCGCACTAACCGGGATGAGGCAAATGTCGCGGTGGCCCTCGCCACGAGACTCGTGGTAGGCACGGATGACATTGAGGCCAGCGTATTCGCCCGCGGCTCCTGAGTTGGGTTGGAGCGAGCACGCGTGGAAACCGGTGATCTTGCAGAGATCTTGCTCGAGCTCCTTAATGACCTGGAGATAGCCCTCGACCTGGTCCTTAGGGGCGAAGGGGTGCACGTTGCTGAACTCGGGGAACGTCAGCGGGACCATGCTGCTCGTGCTGTTCAGCTTCATCGTGCAGCTGCCGAGCGGGATCATCGCGTGCTCAAGACCGAGGTCCTTCGACTGCAGGTGGTAGATGTACCGCAGCATCTGGGTCTCGGAGTGGTGCGAGTTGAACACGGGGTGGGGCAGGAACGAGGAGGTGCGGCGCAGGGGCTCGGGGATTGCCTCAGACTCGACAGGAGGAAGGTGGAGAGGCGAAACAGCGGGCTTCGAAGCCGCGGCAGCGAAGACATTTGCGAGCTTGATAACCTCCTCGATACCGACACTTTCGTCCAGGGTGAGACCAACAAGCTTATCGTCGATCCGGCGGAGGTTGATACCAGCGGCCAGCGCAGCGTCGTGGACTGCAGAAGCTGTCTTCGCGGGGCCCGAGACGTCGATAGTGAGCGTATCGAAGAATTCCGCGTTGGTGACCGTGTATCCCAAACGCTCGACCAGAGCCTTGAGGATTTGTGTGAGCGCGTGGACCTTGTTGGCGATGCGCTTGAGCCCCTCGGGACCATGGTAGACAGCGTACATCGCGGCCATGTTCGCGAGCAGCGCCTGCGCAGTGCAGATGTTGCTCGTCGCCTTTTCACGACGAATATGCTGTTCACGAGCTAGACAGTATTGTCAGTGTGAGAAAAACATTACAAAAACGCGAGACGTACTTTGCAGTGCCAGGCGATAAGCCGGCTTTCCCTGCGCGTCGCGACTCAGGCCAATGAGGCGCCCGGGCATCTTGCGCTTGAGGCTGTCGATGCACGCGAAGAACGCGCCGTGCGGGCCACCGTATCCTGCGGGCACACCGAACCGGGCCGAGTTGCCCACGACGACGTCCGCGCCCCACTCGCCGGGAGGCTTGAGCATCGTGAGCGCGAGAAGGTCCGTGGCGCACACGACGAGCGCCTTCGACGCGTGCACCTCCTGCGCGAGCGCGCCGAAGTCCTTGATGTTGCCGTCGACGTCCGGGTACTGGACGAGCACACCGCACAGGTCGGCGCGCACGGCCTCGTCCTTGAGCGCGGCTGACGCGTCGCCGACGACCAGCTTGATGCCGAAGCCCTTTGCACGCGTCTGGAGAACGGCGAGGGTCTGTGGGAGCACGCCGTTATCGACGATAAACGTGCGCTTCTTGGAGCCGGTGTTGCTGAACGCGAGAACCATGCCCTCGGCCGCGGCCGTAGCCTCATCCAAAAGCGACGCGTTGGCAATGTCCATCCCGGTCATAGACATGATCATCGTCTGGAAGTTGACCAGCGACTCGAGCCGTCCTGTGAGGGCATGTCAGTGGCCGCCACATCACGCTTCGCGCCACATCAAGCCTACCTTGAGCAATCTCGGGCTGGTACGGGGTATAGGGGGTATACCAGGCAGGACTTTCCATGATCTAGGGAACAAAGTCAGGGTGGAGAACCGCGGCAATAAAAGAAGGACATACGTTTCGGAGGATGACGGGAGGCACGACAGCGTTGTGGTAGCCCATGCCAATGTAGCTCTTCACCGGCTTGTTCGCCTTGGCCAGCTCACGAGCACGGTTGTGCAGCTGGGACTCGGACAGCGCCGGGATGGATTCGTTGCTGATGTCGTTCTCAGCGACGCGAATTTTAGGTGGGACGGTGTCCGCGACAAAGGCCTCGATGGAGTCATAGCCGAGCTGCTTGAGCATGTACTGGACCTCGGAGTCGACAGGACCGATGTGACGGTTGGAGAAGGTGTCCAACGACGCGAAGACCGACGACGAGGACGCTGGCGCGGGGCTCGCGAGGCCCCTCACTGGCGTCTTGGACGCGAGGGCGGGCAGGGAGCGGGCACCGCGGGCGATGACGCGCCGCGAGAGGAGGACGGGGACCCGGCGGACGGCCATGTTTGCGGCTTTGTGCCTGCTGGCGAGGACGAGAGAGGGGTTGGGGAGGCCATGGGGCGAGCGAGCGAGAAATATTGAGAATTGTGTTCACCGAGCCATT
The DNA here is from genome assembly GCA_001910725.1 of Phanerodontia chrysosporium. Taxonomy (NCBI): domain Eukaryota; kingdom Fungi; phylum Basidiomycota; class Agaricomycetes; order Polyporales; family Phanerochaetaceae; genus Phanerodontia; species Phanerodontia chrysosporium. Next base: position 918,908 of record MJGA01000003.1, read on the forward strand.
CACCGAGTACACAAAATCCTTATCGCGGTCGACGACGGTCAACAACCCAGACCCGTCCACTTAACCGACACTACACACCGGCGCTCCGAGGCTCCAATCCACTATTTCTCTAAATTCGTGCACCGAGCTAATCTGGAGCTAACATGGCACAGAAAATTCGGATTCTCGACGAGCAAGTCTCCCAGAGAGCATGCGAGCGCGATTCTAGGCGGACTGCGGCTGCGTTGGACGCGCAGACGAAATTGGACATTGTCACGCTTTCCTAAAAGGGGCGGCGGAGAGTAACCGAGCCAGAGTGAAAAAGTTTTTTCACGGTGGCTCGGAGCCCCCCGAGCCTCCGTGGGGACTTTTCCGTCGGCTCCCCGCACCCGCCCTTCGCCTTTTCGGGCCCGCCCCGACGCCCTGGATATTTCCGCCGCCGCCCAGGTGACCAGCCAGCTGCAACGGACCTTGCATCTCGCGTCGCACAACACTGCAAATTTTGCATCCCTCGCGGCCTTATCAGAGTGAGAGCTCGTCAGGGAGATGACACCGCCGCCGCGGCTTTCTCGTATGTACTAGGCGCATCATCGAGCTCACCGTTCCATTGGACCGCAGGCTGTGGGAACGCGCGCTGTCCAGAGCAAAACGACTTCCATTGGATAACGCAGACGTTCGCGGCGATACGCTACTCCAAGTTACGTCAAGACGCTGATCTCTTGTTCAGGGATACTGCGGCAGGACGTACACCGATGCTAAGGCAGACGACAGGCGGCCTCAGCACAGCAAGAACGCGCGGTGGGGACAGAGAACGCACACGCGCCAAAAGCGGGAAGCGGTGCTGCCAAACAGGCGTGAAAGCCAGCGTGTGCACCTAGTGCGGGAATAAAGGCCGCAACGAAGCCGGGTCATGAAGTGAACGCTACGTCGCCCCCGAGAAACCAGCATCCACCATTTCGGATATCCACCCTTGCAACGTGTAGTCGCGCAAGCGAACTCCCTCGAGCAGGTGCCGCACGACGGCGAACGCCCGCCTGCCCCGCCGCTCGCCCTCCCGCTCGCTGTCGGTCTTGCCCCCATATCCTCGTCGCCCTCTTTCTCGCCGACCTCCTCGATGATACCTGGGAACCCAAAGTGATCGTCGTCTACCCGCGGCGCTGCGTCCGAGGACGCAAAGGACGCGCGGAACAGGATGCGGATGCACAGAAGTGCTGTGAGCGCGGTGTGCGTCGGGTCCTTGGCAGGCTCGGTGTAAGTGATGGCCGCGTACCGCGGGGGAGGTATCGGTCGCGTCGTCGGGTCCGAGACAGGGTGGGGAAGTGTTCAGAGGGAAGAGTGACCAACTCGTCGGCCAAGGTACCCTCGGTGGAGGCTGCGTAACCGGCAGGTGCGTCAAAACATGTCCTCGCATATGCGTTGTGAGTATGGGGCCATGCGAGCAGGTCGCCCAAGAGCAAGTCATCTTCAGCTCGGCATGCGGGTTGATGTGGTCTTGCAGAACGTGCTCGTAGAGCTCGCTCGTCGAGTTGAAGGAGCTCTTGTCGCATTCGCCCTTGTTCCAACGGCACTTGAAGCGGTCGATCGCGCGAGCGTCCTTCTTTCTGTCAACGCCACGGACGACAAACTTCTGCGGGGACCGGGAAGGACCATAGCCTGTGCTGTGGGGAACACCGTGGTCACGTTCTTGATGACTTCTGATGCTGGGATGCAGTAGTACTGGTTCTGATACGGGATGAAGGTGTCCTTGTACATGTTGTAGAACTCGACTTGAGTCAGCTCGCGATCCGGGTTGACCTCGAACATGGTTTTCATCCTGGACAACGCAAGTCGACACGAGAAACGAGCCCACATAGGCTAATCACGTACCATTCGAAACACCGCTCTGGCTCTGGCATAGGCAGCAACCTCTCGAACTCTTCCCGCGTCAGGACATGATCCTTGTCCCCCTCCACGGCCGCTGATGCAGTGAAGACTGGACCAGCAATGTCAACGGCGACGGTCTCCTCCTCCTGCTCGTTCAACATGACGAGCACCAGCATTTTCAACGTCGCCGTGAGCTCCTTGCTTTGCAGGAAGGCTTTGGTCATAGGCGCATACGACAAATGTGTGTACAGGTAGTTGAGACTCGCGTCCAGTAATGGCTTGTCGCTAAGCAGAGGGAGATATCGTATTGCAGCGGCCAGTGCGGGGCTGTCCGGCGTGATGTGACCGACATTTGGTGGATTCGAGAAGAGCAGGTGCAAAGTAGTGAGGCTGGAGATGATAAGCGAGCGATTTGACGACGATCCTGCCAGCTCGAGAAGCGGAGGTACGGGATTGGCGTATATATGCGAGTTCGGCGGGGGAAGGATGGACGTGCTTGCAATCGCCTGCAGGATGTCGATCACATCGAGGAGGAACTCGACGTTCGCGTCGTTGTCGGGGCGCAGCCTGTGCAGCGCAAGCAGGATGAGCTCCTGGGTCGCGCGCCGCGCCGAGAGCTCGCCCGCGTTTTGTGGGTTCAGGGATGCGTTCCGCAGGATGAAGACAGACTCGAGTGCGTGCCGCCTGTACTGCTCGATGTCCTTCGGCAGCGAGAACAGCGACGCCTGTGCCGCGACGTCGAGCGCAGCCCCCCGGGCGTACCACAACGGCCACTCGAACAGCCCCTCGATGAGCCCCGGCAGCGTCCACAGGTGGAACTGCTCGTTTGCGCTTATGCGGCAGAGGCGGTTGAGGGCCCACGCAATTTCGGAGTTGATACCACACTTGAGGGCGAGCACCATCCGGTTGCTAGGTGTAGATTCTGTGTACCATCCTATATTTCACCGGTTGAGAGTTGAGAGTGACGAAGTAGACCAAGCACGTACATGAACTCACGCTCATGGTCGTCTACGGTGATGGGGCGTGGAGGCGCAGGTGTTGTGGTCGCTCCCCTGGGTGGCACTCTCTGGTGTGGGGTACCGGAGCGAGCGGGATTTGTGTCAAACACGGTATTCATCCCGAAGAAGCCTGAGAGAAGGCGGAGGAGATGCAGATGGCGAGATGGAGGGGCGAGGACGAAGACAAGTTCAAAGGTGTGGGTTTACGCGTAAAAGCGCGTCTAGGGACCCCGAGCACCGCTTAGCGCTGGCGAGCACGGACGACGATGGCGACGACACAGTGCATGCGATAGCAATGGCAAAGCAGAATATCTACAACATAGATGTAAACCAACAAAGTCCACAGATAGTACAGCGTCACAGTCCTCGATAATGTGTATGTAGTCCGTTCAGCTATTTACGGATGAGTCCGGGGCACCTACAGCATGCCAATCACAATCCCTGGGTGAAAAGTGTACAAGTCCGTTCATTTTTCGATGGAGCCTCATCCAAGGAACTCGTCAATAGCCTGGAGGACCTCCGTCCAGAACCTGTCGACGACGCCTTCTGCGAAGCCATTCTCGTCGTAGCCGAGGCTGACCCAGAGCTTGCCCGCGAACGTGTAGCCGAAGAGCAGCATCGCGCCGTGCCGCTGCCGCGAGCCTGTGGTGAGCGTGTGCAGCTTGATACGCGGGAACTGCGCGTGCTTGTACATGCCATCGAGGTTGCCGAGGAGCGACAGGCCGATGAGGGCCGTCGAGGGCGCCTCCGCACGTGCAGGGAGGACAGGCTCCCGGGGAGGCCCGGAGGTCGCGGACGGCGCAGGCGGCGTCCAGGTGCCCATCGCCCGCTCGTCGTCTTCCTTGCCCCATGCGCGCGCACGTGCCCCACGCTCTTTGGCCATCTCCTGAGTGCGCGAGATGAGGAGGGGGTGCTTCGCCGCGCGGGCGCTCTGCTCCTTGGCTTGACGCGCGCGATGCCAGAACGTGGTCTCAGCGCGTGCGCGGTCCGACGGAAGGAAGCTCGGCAGGATGACGTTGAAGTACCCAATTGAAATGAACCAGTACGAGGCCAGCGGCGACGGACGCGGCGCGGTGAAGTATGGCCGCAGGTTCAGCGCAGAGTACATGAGGGTCGGCAGCTCCTTCGGGCCAGTGCCCGTCCGCGCCCACGCGACGTTGCAGACGGCGAACAGCGCTGCGGAGATGGAGACCCCCTTCTCCTTGCATCGCTTGAGCATGGCCTTCGTCCGGTGCTCGGGAACGAGATAGTTGGCACGATAGTGTGGCGCTCGGGATGCTTGCGCTTAGGGAAGGCCTGCCCGCCCACGAGCTTCTGCTGCGAGATCTGGAAGTCGACCGAAGCTGCAACACTACGCAGCCTGCTCCATGTGATAGCGAGGTTGTTCTCGAGGGTAGCCGGCAGAACCGATGACTAGAAGTTCGACGTCAGTGTCCGGCCCGACAAGAGCAATTGAGACTTGGACCAACATCGTGTTGCTTGCCCTGCCACCGTTCGGCGCACTCCGCGTGCAGAACGGCCTCGAGCTCGTCAACGCTCTTCTCGCTGCCCAACAGGCCGAAGAATTCGTTCGCGAACGTGTGCAGGGCCATACCGTCGCCGATGAAGTGCATAGCGCAGATCAGGAGATCGTATTGCGAAGGTGGAGGTGTGCCTTCATCGCTAAGGCTAATGCTCGCCTCGGGGCTCTCACCTGACGGTGATGGAGTGCGTGGGGCGTGAGAAGGCTTCTGGGCTCGTCCGCGTGTGAAAGAATAAGATACGAGAGGCGTGTGTTGGAGAGCGTCCGGGGGCCGTTGAGGTAGCTATCAATGAGGTCTATTCACCGATGTCAGCTGCTGAAGAGCGGCGTGATGTTCCCGGCAGCGCGTACCATCCTTGTTCTGGGTCCGGTACTCGAGGTTGGCCTCGGCATCTCGCAGGACGTCTTCCGGTGAGTCGGGGGCTCGGTAGCTAACCATCGCTCAGCACGAGAGCCCATTCGACATTAGGGCGCATTACTCACACGAAGCGGACGTCGTCATAATCGTGCATGCGGGCATGCGCAGACAGCAGCGGGTGCCGGAGCCGAAGGATGGCCCATACTGCCCGTACTCTTGGCCAGCTCGTCAAATGTTCCGGAGCGTTGAACCCGAGGTGCAGATACCTATCAGCGGGGTGAGACCTCTCGGATGGCGGACAGCATTCGACGGTACGCACATGTCGTTGACGCCTGACTGCCGGGATGGAAGGAAATACGAGAGCTCGGTGTCGCCCATCTTGCGCTCGAAGTACACTCCCTTGCTAGCCTTCGACGGCACGTCCGAGGACACATCGCGGACGGTGGGGAGGTTCTCACTGGACGGGGGCGGGGTCAGGAGAACAGGATCGGCAGCAGCGGTGACGCGTCCCATGGTGGCCAGCAGGTGAAGCTAAGGAGCAGAGCGGTGGACAGGCCAACGAGAACGCGGGCATTCTGGATGGCTCGAAGGATTTAAGGGCGGGCATGGCGCCTCCCGGCCGAAACAGCTGGAGATTGAGCATAGCGATTTGACATGGATAGCCATAAATCCGGAGGTAAAATAACGTCAGACGTCAGACGGGGACGCAGGGGTTTTCGAGGGTCGTGTGCGAGAGCGGAGAGCGCAAGCCGAACGGCGGCACAGTGGATTCCGTGGACTCGCCTAGGACATGCACCACGACGTGAAATGATGGTCCGAAGCCAGCAGCTCCTATAGAGAGGAGTTAGGCCGTCGCTCTGGGACTCCTCGTGCAGTCTTCGCGTTTCTGCACCAGGGCTCGCACGCACCTCCTTCTGCCGAGGCGATCAGTCCGCAAAGAACGCGACGAGGCGCCGGGCGGGCCTCCGGGCGTCGGTGCTCGCGTTTCAACGAAGAAGGCCCCCCCAGCCCCTGAATGGCCCCTCAATTCGTCTTCGCAACACGAGGGTGCGAGCCGGATGCGGCTGGTGGACCTGCAAAGTTCTCGAGGAAGATCAGGGACGGAAGGCCGGAGCTACCTAGTATCCCATCCCTCTCCTGGGCCAGGCCCGTGGACGCTCCAAAAAATCGACCAGTGCCAAGGGGGACCGCTGCACCTTGCAGCAGGCTAGGCAACATTCGGACAGCTTGAATGTATCATGCAAAAATAGGACTCGCTCTCGTACCTAACTGAGGAAGCTCCGTGCGTGCGGACGAGCGACCATGCGGCAGTTCGCTGTCGGCTCTGCTGTGCGTGACATTGACAGCGATGGCCGGCATCGGAGGCCTGCACATTGAATTGAATCATAGATCACCAGGCACCGTGAACACAGTTGTGGGGAACCGAAGGTGCAATGCAAGCAACGCGGTTGCCAGCGCGGAGCGCCCCCTACGCGCTTGCTTCCCACGCCTCGCCAACCGTCAGACATCGTGTGTCACCATAAAGTGCCTTCAATGCTACAAACGACAGCGAAAGTCCGTGTGCTTCCAGTCACAGTCTATACTAGTCCATAAAAGTCCACTGTGGAGATGCCCCATCTTATCCGACTACAAATTACTACTGGGCGCCGCCAGCCGACGTCTCGGACGCGTGCTTCGCAAGCGCAGTCTCCGCCTTTTCCAGATCCGCAGGGTCTCGGGGAGGACGCTCGGTCGCGGCGCTGCTGATTCGACGGACTTGACCCATGTATAGTACATCGTACCCAGGGCGATTGTCAGGATGGAGAAAGCGCGGTTGCTGCGGCAAAGAGAAGCATGTCAGCAACCGTGTCGTGACCGGAGAACAGCTCAAGAGCAGCAACAATTACGCATTTTAGCGACATCGCGACACTTACCTGGTGAGGAGGTCGTTGAACAGCCAGACTCCCAACAGCGTCTGGATGACAGAACGCGCCGCCTAGAGATACAATGAAACCCATGGGAACGGACGGAGAAAGGACGATGAGCACTACACAAAAGGCAATAACCAACTATACTCACGCTCGAGAACATGTGCGTGATAGGACTTGTGACCTTGATACTGAGCAGGCCCGCCACGCAGAGCAAAAAGCCGAACACGCCTGTGATGATGCTGCCCCAGATGAACACGCTGCCATTCCAGTCCCGGCTGGCCGTCAGTTCCAGAAGGCGTCCATACTCGCCCTGGATAACGATGAACGGAGCCAAAAAGAGGGCGGAGCCGAGATTCTGCCAGTAGGCCAATTGGATGGTCGAGTTGTGGACGTGCGGCAGCGAAGACTTGATGAGCACGGCATGCACGGCGATGAACAGCGACGAGAGCACGCCGTAGAAGATCGAGAGCCCGCTGGGGGCGGAGCGCCACTGGATGTTGGCGAACGTGTGCGGCGCGACCCCGAGCACGAAGCCGAAGGTTACGACACCGGCGGCCAGCAAGACGCGCGGAGATGGCACATTACGGGTGTGGATCGACGACACCGCGATGGTGAGAGGAAGCACAAGGCCCCTGGCAATCTATTGTTGGAATGCGTGAGTGACCCTGTCCGGCCGCCAGCACAAGCGCAGGAATTACCTGGAAAAAGGACGCCTCGACTCCGCGGAGGCACAATATGTTGAAGACCAGCCAATAACGTTGACAAGGGTCACTGGAGTCACTTTCTTCGCCGTTTTAAGATCCAGGCGTGGGATCTCAATTTTGGGGTAATCAACGCGGAGGCGTGGAGGAGAACGACCGCGAGCACGAGCTGATTCAGGAGAAACAGCAGCGGCAAATCTGGAGAAGAGTTCAGGACAGCCTTGTTACTGCCATGACCGCAATGTGAGCATTGTATCAGTATGACAGGAGTGGTACTACGCACACGAAGACCATCTACATAAAGGCGTGAGATACTTGTTGATCGATGAGCGCAGAACACTTACCACCAGCGCTGCTCCCATGTAGAAGGAGACTACTCCAGCGACCTGGAGAGTCTGGGACGCGTTCTGCTTGGGGGACTCCATGGTGAGCGAGCTAGGACGTCGACACGGAAGGAGTTGAAGGCTGGCGGCGCGCGAGGGACGTGGCCGTAGGGACACACGACCGCAAAGGGACTATATAGCAAGCCCCTGAGGATGCGATTGCCGCCAGGTTGGGGTGCGCCAGATTCGTGGTGCAGAATGCAGGAGATGACGATCGACGGCGAGTATTAAATTAAAATTGAGCTGCCGTCGGGCTGGGAGACCTACGGCAAAGAGGCCGGCAAGACCTGGGCGGAAGGAAGCTGAACTTCCGCGACTTGTCGGAGACCCTCATGAGGCAGAAGCAGCCCGTCGGTTTCGGGTTCGCGCTATGCAAGACCTGCTGATAACGACCACCTCGGTGGTGTGCTGCGCAAAGGAGAATTGAAACTGCGTAAAGGGTCCCCTGGACGGTGGAGAGTTGTTTCGGGACCCCCGGATACCGTAGGCCTCTATGTCCGCCTGTCCGGCTGGCGTTCGTCATGGTGGAGACGTAACTCTACACGCCTCGTCGAGGATTCTGCGAGGTGATTCTGCGAGGCCTGGCGGTAGAGGGCAGCGTCCGGACTAGTGCGGTGCCTCGATGTAGCAAGGCACACCAGGAACGCGCAGAAACGATAACAAAGCCGTTTGTAGTCGCGTCACAGGAGATAAATGCAGGCGTGACGGTGCTTCAACGGATGTCAAATGTGTGTCACGGACATGATCGGAGGCGCGATCCGTCCGCGTCGAGGGAGTCTCGCCCTGATTGTACTTCACCGCTCTAATTCGCCCGCACTCTCTCACAGCCTGCACGCCTGAAAATATGTCACGGCCCTGCTCCATCCTCTCGCGCCTCCGTCTCTCCTCCACCACCACCACCCCGGACGATGAAGGAGTTCTACGGCCACGCTCGCACCCAGTCGGGGGTCCCCCTCCTCCCGTACTCTGACACCACTCCGCCGTCCACGCCCTTTGTCGCCTCCTTCCGGGGAAAGACTGCCCAGATACCCCATCGCAGGAGGTCCGCCTTCGCGCTTTGCGCCGTCCTCTCCGTCGTCTCGCTCGGCGTGCTCGCGTCCTTTGCCATCCGCGGCTCGCGCCCTGTCCCCGTCGCGTCCGCTCCTCAAGACCCGCTCTTCCAGGACGAACCTACCTGCCACCCAATGGCTCGTTCCCCGGTCTGCACGAGGACGATGCGCTGCCTGTCGCGGAGGAATACCCGCCATGGGTCCTGGGACCGCCCACCGAGAGGTTCCGAGATAACCTCCGGAACGACACAAAATATGTCACGTCGTGGCTCTCTGCAGGCTGGAGTACGTGATCGCTGGCTCTCACATCGGACATCGCTCACCTCACGTCTACTCTAGATAACGATGTCATGACCTACATGAATCTCATATACCTTGGTATAATCACGGACCGAGTTCCCGTAGTCGCCATGTTCACACCATCACATATCGGTGGCGACGCTGGCGTAATCACCTTTGGTGAGGTGTTCGACGTCCCAGGTTCAGAAAAGAGTCCGGGACCCCGCTGCTCGAGTGGCTCGAGGTCAAAGACCCTCAGAGCGAAGAAGTGGACGAGATTGGCTGCTGGAACATTTGGGAAGCCGTGCAGTACTACGAACACTTTCCGAGGGGTAGCTCCGTCCCAGACTGGCTTAATCTCGGTGCGCACTGGCGTTCGTCTCAGTGATCCCATCCAGAGACGCTAAACTCGTTTCTACAGACATCTCCTATACCAGAGCGCCAGACTGGGTCAAACTGATACCTGGCTACGAACACGATAAGTGCAGTACCTTCTGGGCCCTGGCGCGCCTCGCCTACCCAGAAGATAGGAATAAAAACCTCGGAAACCCCCTCCCGTCTCCTAAGAATGGTGTCACCCTCGACCCCGACGAGCAGATGCTATGCTACGACTATATTTACTATGCTTGCGCAGCGCAGGTGTGTTCCATTGCTATGTGCCTTTGAGGCTTGTGTCTGATCGCACCTCATGCAGATGGGTGAATACGACTACACTTACGCGCCACAGTGGAGATTCGTCGGCAAGTACCTACACTGGTCGAAGGACATCGAGACTATTGCTGGTCAATATGTCAACCGTGTCTTTGGGCTTCCGGAAGATGGACCAGTGCCGCCTGTGAGTGCTCTCGCGGCTTGAGCAACCCCAATGTTTCACTAACGGCGCGACTCACCTCTCCAGTACATTTCTATCCATGTTCGACATGGTGACTTCAAGAACTGGTGCTGGGATGCTGAAACCCCAGAAGATTGTTTTGCACCCCTGCCTGTCATCGCTAGACGTGTTCGGTAAGCAACGTCAGGCGATTCGCCGTTTATTGCTCAACTGAACGGCAAACTCTTGCAGCGAGGTGCAGGATGAGATCTTGCAGCGGAAGGGCATCTACATACCCATGACGAGGGTCATCATGACCTCTGACGAAACGGACGAAGCTTGGTGGGACGATGTCGCTGCCCATGGCTGGGTACGCATGAACCACGATGCAATGCAGACCGCGCAGCGGTATAGCAGATGGTGTGTACACTCTGCGCATACTCCACACCTGCTCCTGTTACTCATCTGATATGTTTCAGGCATCCTGTTATTCTCGATGCCGCCATCCAGTCAGGAGGCTTGGGTTTCGTAGGCACAGATCGCTCCACGTTCTCCGTTCTGTCACGCCGACGGGTTCTGGACTGGAACGACGGGGCGGTGCGCATGGTCCTCTGGGGCCGCAAAGGCGCTGATGATCACTAACGAGTCGCGAGTAATTTCCGGGAACTCGAGCTTTGGCTGCATATGGTTGGGTCCATGGACTCAAAACCAAGTCTCTCGCCGCAAAGGCCGAGAGACCGTGGACTGCTACCTCGTGGGACTTGACCGGACTTTTGATACAGTATACCGTCATCTATTGTTGATAACCATGATCTTGTGCACATAGAACCTACCACCGGACATTGCATTATTGCCTGTGGCTGCATCTAGCATGTTTTCTATCGTATTTATGCTACGCATCGTTGTGTCGTTGTAGGCCGTTTATGCATGTCGTCATCGCTGTGCGTAGCCGTGGGCGTCTCACAACTCAATCTCAGACCGCGATGACCGTGCCGCCTCTCCCAGTCGAGGCATGTTTGGCGTTCAGATGACACTTTTTAGCATCTGCTAACGGACTCCGGCGTAGCTGCATGTCGCGATCCTATCTCAGATACCGTGTTCGAAGGAGGACTCTAGCGAGGAGACCCTGGCCCACTGCCTGCACGCCAGTCGCATCCTCCACGCCGCAGCGCTCGCACCGCAGGTGTGGAAGACGCCATATCAGGTTAGATACACGCACTCCGACGAAGAGCGGGAACGACAGCGGCGGACAGATGCCTTGGGCGATTGGCGCAAGCTGTACGTCCGGAGGCGAATGCTCGACCGTGAGGCTTTGCGTCTCCTCGACCGGATACGCAACGAGCGCGTGAGCAGGCACGACCTCGCGCGACGCATCGTGAAGGATTACGGCTTTGACGTCTGGGACGCCTTCAGGCAGGAGGCGTCCCTCCCGCGTCCGGCATGGTGCTACCCCCAGTCGCCGCCGCAAGATGCCCTGCGGTCCCCCCGGACGCGCTGCCGCGCCGCTACTGGGCTCAGGTGATGCTCGGTGTCATCGCGCGGCACTCGGTTATCGGCATGTGGTACAGGGTCGCACGGGCGACCCAGCAGGACGTCTCCTTTGAGGAGGCTCTCGCCGGGCTTTCTGCCTTTTTCGACGTGTCGACTAAGGAGGCAAGTCCCTGCTATCGTGTCTGTCTGTCGAACGCCCTTGTTGACAGATGCGCCGCAGGTGCTCTCTGAACTTGAAGTCATATGCGACCAGTGCATCGAGAACCTTGTCGACAAGGGTGTGCCGCTGGATCCGAACGAGCCAGATTACGATTTTTGGAATCTTGTTGAAGAGATACGGGAAGCCATTCACGATCAAGGTTTCGGCGTCGCAACAGGTGAGCGTCGCGCTCGGTCCACAAATTAATGATGTCAACTTACCTTCTGTAGGACCCGAATTTTACAGGGTCACCAATCAATTCCCCATTACTTCCTGAAGCCTGGCGGGCGACGCTCCATCCCTATGTCGCTTGTTTACGTGTTCGTAGCTGTCGCTCGACGTTTAGGGATCCAAGCCAGTCCTGCGAATTTCCCCGGCGTCGTGCAAGCTCACATCCACCCCCGAATGGCGAACCTGCGAAGGCTACTGGACATGCGCGGAAACGAGCCTCCTCCGAGTTTCCAAGCTCGCAATACCTCCAGTTTTGGCCGGTCATGCTCCAGAACCAGACGGAGTACAGCCGTCCTGCTCCTCCCGCAGTGATGCTTACCCGCGCATGCAACAATGTCCAGGCGTTCATGCAGCAGGAGATGATCGCAGGAATCCCTCAGTCCGCAGAAGTGCACGACGCCGCGTTCTACGCAGGCTCTTGCTGGATTATGCTTGAAGGCTCGGCGAATCACATCGTCCCCGCACCGCCCGACTTCAAGCCATTAGACGTCGGAGCTGTCCTTCTTGATGTCCTGTGCCCTTGCTTCCGCCGGTGTTGCGTGCCGCGACCAGCGCACATTATGAGAGAATGATCGAGGCCGACGAAGCACGCTCCAGGTCTGTGAAGATGCGCTCGACTTACCCCAACCTCCAGTTCTTCGTGGGTCTGCCGTTCGTGCACAGGACGTACGACTATATCGGTGTTATCTACGGCTGGGATGTGAGCTTCCTGCCTTCCTGAATGTGCTTGCGCTGACGCACAAACTGGCTAGCCTACGTGCATGGCATCGGAAGAGTGGATAGAGCAAATGCGTGTTGATGACCTGCGGCATGGGAGGAATCAGCCGTTCTATCATGCTATCCCCTCCGAGGGCCAGCCAAGATGTAAGCCACGGAGATGTATGAACGTGCACGTCTCACTCATCTACATTGCAGACGTCGCGCAGGAGAATATCAATCCAGGGCCGGTCGCGACGAGAGAGCTAAGTGAACTATTCGAGTCTCATTCACTGATGAGCCGATACTTTGGCGGTATTGAACACAATCTGGAGAATGGCCTCTGTAGACTTCTGGCGAGCAAGGAGTTGAGGGACATGTACCCTGAGGACGACGCCTTCGGTGCATCGTTTTTGAAGACCACTGATACTCAGAGCTATAGCGACGTCTGACGATAATATGTGACATAGTGCACCTCTGCTGAACTATACCTTTACCTTCTGATATACCGCATCACACTCGTTCTACTGGTTTTGTGCTCTGAGTACAGTCGGCGACAAGTGTAACTGCGGGTGCCGTGGCGCGAGTCCTGGTACTAGCCTTATTCGGACCGGCGTGTGCACCTACGTCTCCTACCTTCATGCACCTCGTCTCTGCCGGCTCGAACGCTCAAGGCCAGCTGGCCACAGGAGATCAAGAAGATGCACACACATTCACAGAACTGTCGCTTCGAAGGCTGTGCATCAGGACAGCTCCCGCAAGGCACTCAAGCAGTTATCCGTATCGCCTGCGGCGCGAACCATACGCTGGTGCTCTTGGCACGCACAGTGGACGCCTCGTCCGACACAAGCAGGGAACTGTGGGGATGCGGGGATGGCAGCAAGCACCAGCTAGGCCCCTCTGTTCCGGACTCCTCCCCCGTCTTCGTCCCACTGGACCTCGAGCTGCCGCGCCTCGGGCTCACGGACTGCACCGTGCAGACGGTGGCAGCCTGCTGGGAAACGTCCTACGTCGTGCTCGCGCATCCACGCCGCGGCGACGTGCTGCTGTCGATGGGCTCCGACGACTTCGGCGACCTCGGTGTTGGGGGGAAGACGGGCAAGGGTGGTACGGCGCGCGTGCACAGGGTCGCGTTCAGCGCGGACTGTCTGGGCACCGACGATCCCGCGCGGTCCGCGTCCTGTCGCTCGCCACGGGGCCGCACCATGTTGTTGCGCGGCTGGCGGTCGAGCTCGCAGATGGGTCCATGCAAGAGCGGCTCGTGGGATGGGGGACGTCCAGGCACGGACAGCTTGGTGACCTCAAGAATGCGCGCACTGGGCGACCGATACCCTTCGTCGACGCGCCGCTCCCTGTGGCAATCCCACTTGACAGCCCGCTGAGAGAACTCTCTCTTGGGAACCAGCACAGCGTCTTCCTGACATCGTCTGGACGCGTTCACGGCATCGGGTCCAATCGCAGAGGACAGCTGAACGCACTCGACCATCTTCAGGACGTCGTGTCTGTGGGCTGTACCTGGAATGGAACCTACGTCGTCACCCGTCAGCGCGGTACATGGTCGGTCGTGTCACTAGGAGCTTCTCACAAGGGTCAGCTCGGGCGACATATTTCTCCTGATCTTCCGCATGCTGAAGGCCTGCACCTGGACCCGTCGAGTTTCCCTTCAACGCGGACAGTCGGGAGCTCATCAAGGTCGCTTGTGGTAGCGAGCATGTACTCTGTCTCTTTCAATACGACATTCCGGAGACGCCACATCCCCACAGCACGAAGTCTGGGCTTGGGGCTGGAACGAGCATGGCACGCTTGGTGACGGAACAACAGAAGATAGAAATCTCCCGCTCAAAGTATGGCCACCGCATGATAACTTGCCAAAAGCTGTGGATGTTTTCGCAGGCTGCGGGAACAGTTGGATCGTTCTCGAAAACTAGATAATCTCCCAATGTATTTGTATACAACAAGGTTTGCATTACCCCATACGAGGTCTATCCTTAGAATAATGAACGTGCGCGCTAGGTATCGCTGGATCCGTGGCTATTACGGGGAAGATGTAGAATTGGTCGAAAGGCTCGAGTGCGATGCGAGGAGGTCGGTCGCCGCGGGAATAGAGTGGGAGGAGATCTCTAGAGGACACGAACGCCGAGGTATCTGGTTTCTTGAGAGAATATTGGAAGGTCAACAAGAGTGAAGCGCCAAGTACGACGTCGGGAGCGAAGTTCTTGCTGTACTCTGGGGGAATAACAACAGCGGAGCGGGTTGTAGACGGGCGAGCAGCAGGTGAGAACTTCTTGGTCTTGAAATCCGAAGCGTCAAGGTCGACAAGAGTTCTATCAGACACGATGCTGTCGTCTCCGTTCACAGTCTCAGACTCGTCCAGGTCTTCGTCGAAGGGATTCACCCGCTGGCGTTTCGCAACACGAGCGCAAGCCCATTCCAGAATCGCCTTTCGCTTAGAGGGTTCGCTGCGGTGGTTCTCTTTATTGGCTCCAGAGACAGCAGGAAATTTCCTGGCAAGAGGGCTAGGCATCGCGGAGGTCACGGCAGAGTCCGGGCGGGAAGACGGCGTCGAGGGCAGATACTCCCAGAGCTCGCGCTTGAGCGAGCGAGACGTCGGCTGCGGGTTTTCTCCCGCAGAGAAGACTGAGAGACAGACGAGACAACAGAAGGCTGGCGCGAAGAGGCGGAGAGGTTGCGGCTCGAGGCGCTGCCTAGGGGCCGGCGAGACATGAGCTGGGGACCAGCCGACACGATCATCGTGTTCTTCTTCGACAGCTGGCGACGGTTTTGGAACCACACCGTCACGGTCCTCGTATCCCTGCGAGACATCAGCGAGACCCCGGAGAAGCAGATGGACAGAAAACGAACATTCCAACCTCCTCTCCCAGAGCCTGTTTTTGCTCGCGAGTGGGGTGGGTGTCCTGCTGGTACAGCGCCTCGAGGCGCTCCAGTTGTTTGTCGGTCATGCGATGGCGAGGTTTCTTCTCCCTGTAATCCTTGTCCGAGTACGGCGTTCCCGTCCTCGACGAACGGTTCGAGGTCGATTTCGCCTGCTTCTTGGCATGCGCAGCGGGCGCAACATCCTGCACTTGCAGGTCAGCAGCGCGCGATGAACGAGTGGCACGCGCAGGAGGGCGCATCTTGGCTGTGTGCTGTGGGGAAAAAGAGCGTGAGTGCGTTGCGGAAGCTGACCTGACCTGCAGCCGTCGACTCTGGCGTGTCGAACCAAAGCCAAGGACAATTCCCCGATGAGGGAACTCAACGGTGATGTGTGATGCGATCAGTGATGCGTGATAGGCAGCGGTCACGCGACTCACCACGAACAGGCTGTCGGATGACGTCGATGGCGGAACCGTATGGACAAGCGGGCCACTACTTATCGTGCCCTGGCTAGCAAGTGAGGTACGCTATCGATTTCATCTCCAACCACCACCATGGCACCCACTTTCGACAGAGAGGCCGCACAGGAACGTCTTCTCAACGGCACTAACACTGTCGTACGCCGAGTACACTCAGCATGGAACAATTTCATAGGTGTGTTTCTGACCTGGACTCTACGGAGAGCAACACTGACAAGTCTGCTTTAGACTTCTTGGGACGCGACAATGTCCTTGAGGTTGCTGTCGGTCTTATGTACGTCTAGACGTCGTTTTTGCTGTCCGGAATATGTGCTGACTTGTCCCGCAGGATCGCTGCCTCTTTCACTGGCGTGGTCAACTCCTTGGTGTCGGACATCTTGCTCCCGCCAATCTCTCTTCTCCCATTCATGTCCCACAAGAACCTCCCCGAGAAGTTCGTGGTCCTGCGGAAGGGCCTCACGGCGATAAGGGCTACAACACCGTGAAGCAGGCCTCCGACGACGGTGCTGTGACGATGAACTATGGGTATGTCCCTGCAGAATTGCTAGAACGTTCTCTCACTCTCTCTGCAGTGTCTTCTTGGATAAGACATTCACCTTCCTATCTTTGGGCTTTGTCCTATACGGTATCGCTCAGCTCTACGCATTCCTATCGAAGGATTCCATCATCAAACAGACAGTGCGGTGCCCGTACTGCCGTAAGTTTGTCTCGGAGAAGGTACGGTACTGGTCCGAACACGAGCGACCTCATGACTGATCTCGTATGTAGGCGAGACGGTGCGTCAACTGCACAAGTTGGCTCGACGGACGCGAAGACCGGGAGACCAGTGCTTTGGCCAATGAGCACGACTGAGGATTACCAAGAAATTAACGACCTGTTACGACCTCCAGAACGGATGCGACGATGCTGATGTCCTATGTACATGTCCATACGTGCGGATGATACCAATGCAATGTACACATATGCAATCAAAACAAGACATGCACATGCCAGTGCGCAGCGAATTAAAGATGCGATAGCATAACACGGCGAGATCTGGATCAAGAAATGAGATGCAAACATAACAATGAACCATGCTTTTTCCATAATGCGAATGTCCGGTTGTAAAGCCCTATGCGCCACGGATCGCAAGGAGCATCTGCGCTGCTTCTGCATCCGCGTCCGCCCGACCATCTTCTGTCTTGACATGAGGTTTGCGAGGGCTGGGCTTCATCAAGTAGGCAGGAACAGACACGGATTGTAAACTGGCGTCAGGAGTGATAAGCTCGTCTGCGTCTCCTTCCGAGCTGAAGCCTTCGTCGAGATCCAAGGCGGGGACGTCCGCATCCTCCTCGACCCGCCTCATCCGCCTCTCCTTCGCCTTCCTACGCAACACGGCCCGGTCCTTGGCACATGCCCATTCCAACGATCGCATTGTCTTTGAATCACGAGGCAGCCCTGAAAGGAACGTGCATTCCAGGTCGGGAGACGATGGTGCCTGGGGCGGTGACGAGGGGATAAGTTCGTAGATGTTCTCCGGGATACTACAGTCTTCATAGTCTTCATAATATTCATTGGCATGGTTGGCGCATGGTGACGGGGGCATAGCGGCGGGCGGGTGTCCCTCCGTTCTCGTGAGGAGGCGACATAGTCGAGGGTATACGAGGGGTTCCGACGTAGCGCTGGATTGGTCTTCGGCGAGAGCGACGCGGTGCTGCCGCTATTCGAGGTGTTCTCAACCTCCTTCCAAGCAGCGAGCTTCTTCTTCATGCTGCGCCGCTTGTTCTGGTACCAGACGTTGACGGACTTGAGGTCGCTTTGGGCACGGCGTCAGTTCCCGGCGACGACAGCGCGCTAGTTGAACCATGCGACTTACAGGTCGAGCTCGCGGGCGAGCTGCATCCGTTGGGCTTTCGTAGGGTGAGTGTTGGCGTCGTAAAGCGTTTGCAGGGCTTGGAGCTGTTCCGGCTGCATTCGTCGCCTTCCGTACGACACGGTGGGTTTCCGGGAGCTTGACGCTTCGAGGGTGCGCGACATCAAGTCTGTGGGCGGCGGCGGCGGCATTGTCTTGAGCTGAGCGGAGGGACTTGCGACTTGGATGACTGCGACGGTGTCGGAGCCGCGAGCGAGGAGGTGGTGGTGGTTGGAAAGGACGTGGACGAAGTCAACGAGTCTAGTCGCCGGTTCCAAGCGAGATGGGACGGCATGTCGCGTACACATCATCAAACAACGCGTTGACGCGCGATAAACACACGTTGATCATCGCGTCACCTGTTTAACGTTTAGCACGCGCCGGGTCCCTGCAGCGTCACTTTCATTTCGAACCGCGTTCTTTCTGTTGTTCCTTGCAACCGCGTTGATATCTCTCAGCCGCAGCTAGCGGAACTAACTGAAGACTCTGCGTAAGCATCGTTCTCCATCGCAACAGTATCTCCATCTCTTCTAGGCCAACTTGGCATCATCTTCTCAGACATGTCTCAGTGCTAAGGATAAGTACCGGGTTATTTGAATCTGAAGAGCAGGTCCACTCGGCGGAGCAATCCGACAACATGGCATTGTGAGCACTCCTGCTCATTCAGTGCGGACGCGACAAATAGCGTGTATTCTGTCGTCCCTTCAGATGATGTAGCCGTTCGGGCCTAGTACATAGAGCATCCGAAAGTTAGATAGACCCTCTCAGCTGCCAGTACTATGACGGGTTGTTCAATCTAACTTTACGTTTGCAGTCGTGTGCTCCACGAGTTGAAGACAAGACCTGAACGGAATGCACGCATCTTCATGACATGTCCCGCTTGATCAGGCCTCGGTCTTTGCTCCGCGCAGGATCCTTGCTACTTGGTCCCCGTGTGGTTGCGGCAAAGAGCGTGGGAACAAGGCCATCCAATCAGACGTGGCAAACGCCACAAAGGCCTAGATAAGCGCCCTTACCTTGCTGTTGACGTCCACGACACCGTGCGACTCTCCTCGCGCGCAACATGAGTCTTGCGCTCGACTTGCTCCTGTTGGGCACAGCGTGGATACATGTGCTCCTGGCTCCGTACACCAAAGTAGAGGAGAGCTTCAATCTACACGCTACACACGATGTCCTCTTTTACGGCGTCGCTCCCGAAGCACTACCGATGGTGCGTGTAACCTCCTTCAGAAGTCACGTGTGTTGACCATCTCTCCAGTTTGATCACTGTGTCTTCCCTGGGGCGGTGCCGAGGACATTCATTGGAAGCGTTCTCCTCGCATGGGTGTCGTCGCCAGCAATTCGTTTGGCCGACCGGTTAGGGTTCTTGAACACCAAAGCGGACCTCCAAGTTGTAGGTAGGAAACTCTGACTGGCATTTGATATAGCTCACATTATCGGCAGTCCGCCTTGTGCTCGCCACCTGCAATGCCCTTGGTTTCTCCTACCTAAGACGAAGCGTCTCCCGGCGTTACGGAGGGATAGCCAGTCTCATGTTCGTTCTGTTGACGATCACTCAGTTTCATCTCCCATTCTGGATGGGACGGACACTTCCCAATATGTTTGCGCTTCTTCCTGGTACCATACATATATTCTTCCCATCCTAACTTCTATGCTGACGTCGCCTCTGCAGTCAACATCGCCTTGTGCAAGCTTTGGAACCGTGCCCCCAACGCTACCCGGCCAACATCACGTAGCATCGACCTTGCTATCACACTGCTTGTGTTTACGGCTGTCGTTTTTCGAGCTGAAGTCGCTGTACTGCTGGCTCCCGTCGTTCTACAGGCACTATGGTGCGGCTACACCTCGTTGTTTCGGGTGATCAAACTCGGCCTTGCCAGCTCTCTAGTCTCCATAGGTGAGTACAACCACTGGTATTATTGTCGATGATGCTAATAGTTTGCTAGGCCTTACGGTGCTCGTTGATTCATATTTCTGGGACGAATGGCCTCTCTGGCCCGAATTACATGGAATATACTTCAATGTCATTCAGGGTAAAAGCGCTGAGTGGGGTGTAAGATACGCTCGTCTCGAAACTATTGTCGTATCTGACCGGAATACACCTCCAGGTCTCGCCCTTCCATACTTACTTCGCCATTCATCTTCCCAAATTGCTACTCACCTCCATCTTTCCGGCAATATTCGGAGCACTCATCGACGGTCGCATCCGCACCCTGCTATTCCCTTCCGTCGTATTCGTATTCTTGCTCAGCTTCCTCGGGCACAAGGAATGGCGGTTCTTGGTCTACGTTGTGCCTGTCTTCAACATAGCTGCAGCGAGGGGAGCCACCTATTTGTGCGTTTCCTCAACGTCTTTTACGCCTTCCAACGCTGACGATTTGACAGAGTGACCCGGAAGAAGAGCCGCTTCTTCGGAAGACTTTCTTTCCTCTTCGTCGTAGGCTGCCTATCTGCCAACTTACTAGCCACAGTCATCTTCACGCGGTCGTCGATGGACAACTACCCAGGCGGCGAAGCCCTGTCTAGGTTTCATGATATGTATGCTGACCAGCCAAACGGTGGGTTCCCTGGGTGTATGGTTTCTGAGCATATCGTCTTACTAACCGCGGGGGCGTGTAGTACACGTACACATCTCGAACCTTGCCGCTCAGACTGGCGCATCGCTCTTCCAACAGATCAATGCGCCTCCGTACCTGACCGTGCTGGGCATCGACGCCGATGAGCCCATCGCTGCATGGGTGTACAACAAGACCGAAAACGTGACGCCTGCTGAACTCACGTCCAACAAGAAGATTACGCATGTCATCGCAGAGATTGAGTCTTCTCCGGCTGACTCTGCGCTGGATGCTACCGGATTCTCCAAGGGTGCTTGGACACTCGCAGACGTCATCGCATCTTTCGATAGGTTAGCAGTGGACGTCCAGGCTTTCAAGGCTGACTACACGAAGCCATGGAGGATTCTGAACTTCGTCAAAAGCGATAAGCTGGCGATCTTGCAGAGGAAATGAAGCCGAAGTATATGGATTGGATCTAGAACTACAGTGCCTTATGTACCGCGGTTAATGCCATCTCAGCTTGTTGCGGCAGCTTGCCCCTTCTTCGGCCTGCTCCCAAAGATGCCCGTCCGACGCGGACGATATCGCTGCCAGCCTTGAGCGCAGCCTCAAAGTCGCTCGACATGCCCATGCTGAGGAGCAGCCGCCCCTCGACGCCCCAGCGCGCGCCCTCGCCGGGAACGCCTTCGCGAGCTCCGCCTGGAGGAGGTCGCGGGTCTGGACGAGCCGCTCGAAGTCCTCGTTCGGCTTCTCCGCGGACGCGAGCGACTCGGTGAGCGAGCCGATCGTCATGAGGCCCTGCAGGTGCAGCCGCGGGCACTCGGAGACGATGAACCGCGCGAGCTGCGTGAGCTCCGCCGCGGCGTTGTCGAGCGCGGGGTTCAGCGGGGGCACGCCCGACTTGTTATCCTCGCCCGAGGTGTTGACTTGCAGAAGGATGTTCAGCGGAGGGCGGTCCCCGGAGAGGTACTTGTTCAGGCCTGCGGCGCCCTTTGTCGATGTCACCGTCTGGACGGCGTATAGGTTGGGTATCGCTGCAGACCGTGGCATTTGAGCGCGATAATGAGCCAGATGAAAGCATGGTCACTCACACGCAAGGGTCTTGGCTTTGTTAGACTGGAAAGTACCGATGAAGTGCCATCGGATATCCGGACGTTCAACTGCAATGGACCGCCTGAGTACACGCAGGGGAGAGGGACGAGGATGGACGCACCTGCGCAGCCTTTTCCTCCAGCTCCTGCACATAGTTCTCTCCAAAGTCCTTCTGGCCATCCTCGTAGCATGCCAGGATGTCCGACGCGGGCTTGAGCTTCGAGACTGCGACGAGGGTGACGGCTTGCGTGACTCGCTCGTGTGTCGTGCCTTGAGCCTGCGCTGCAGCTACCCGCGAGCGGACCTCCTGCAAAGACTCGCGCAGTTCTGCGACACGTTCTGCCGGTGGGAGTGACACGGATGTAGACGACATTCTGACACCAAGTCTAGAGAGCAAGCGGAGGGGTGGTCGCATAAACTGGAAGGGCAAAGGAGGACGGTTTCGCAAACATGGCGGCCTTCCGGAAAGTTCATATATGGCGCTCCCCCATACTTGCACAATTTCGACCACAGGCAGGGTCGTTTAGCGGGTAACTCAGCAGACGGAAATTCACTCTATCGCAAGTGGATATTGTACAGTACAGAGTTCCGTCCAATCAATAAGTATGTCTAGTTAATAGTACACATTTTGGGTTGAGCACCTCCACCGCTTAGGCGAAGATACCGAGAGCGGGGTGGATGTCCTGAGGGTCGTTCAGCTGCAAGGCGTGTCAGTACTGCATGGCTGCAACGTAGAAAACTACACTTACGCGGAGGTTGAGGTCCAGGCTGTCGATCTTTTGCATCTGCTCGGGCGTGAGCTCGAAGCTGGTGACCTGGAGGTTGCTGAGCAGGCGGTCATGGTTGTTCGACTTGGGGATGACAGCCAGACCCTGCTGAACAGCCCAGCGGAGGAGGACCTGAGCAGGGGTCTTCTCGGTCTCCTTCGAGATGGTGGTGATGATATCGTGCGAGAGAAGGCCGGGAACACCGTGGTGGGCACCGAGCTCGAGGTAGCTCTGAGGGCCGAGCGACGAGTAAGCGGTGATGGCGATGCCGAGCTCCTTGCAGAGAGCAACGAGTTTCTTTTGGGCGAGGTAGGGGTGGAGCTCGACCTGGTTGACGGCGGGCTCGATGCGAGCGTAGCGGAGGACGTCAATCAGGAGAGAGCCTTGGAAGTTGCTGAGGAATAGTTATGAGTTAGCAGAAGGCGATTTCACCTGGACAAGGACACGTACGAAACACCGATGTTCTTAGCAAGACCCGCCTCGCAGATCTCCTCCATGGCTTCCCAGGTCTCACGGATGGGGACCTTGGCTGAATCAACGCGTCAATCCGAGAACAACCTTCCGCTCTACGGTATACTCACTAGGGTGGACCTTGCCGTCGAGACCCCACCACTCAGGAGGGTACTTGGCCTCAATGGGAACATCCTCGAGGGAGATGGGGAAGTGGATGAGGTAGAGGTCGAAGTAATCAATGCCCCAGAGCTTGAGCTGGTGCCTGACGAGCTCGTGTGCCTAAAGAAAGTTATTCGTCAGACGTGCCACATGGATCCAGGATTGCACTACTTACGCGCTCCTTCTTGTGGTAGGTGTTCCAGAGCTGGAGTAGCAGAGAAATTTAGCATGCCGCGTCGGAGGTGTCGTTGCAGGACGAACCTTCGAAGTGATGACTGCGCAGTGATGACGTCAGAGGTGAGCAGAGCAGCGGCGTCAGAGCACTTACAAACTTCCTCGCGCTTGACGATTCCGTCCTTGATAGCACGAGCGAGACCCTCACCAGCCTCCTTCTCGTTTCCGTAGTCACCAGCACCGTCGAGGAGACGGTAGCCGGCCTTCAGGGCGTTGTAGACGGTCTGGAAGGACGGTGTCAGAGTTCATTCTAAACGATTTGCAACATCCAAATCTCACATCTGCGCACTGGGGGCGGGGAACCTAGAAATGCTGTGAGCAAAGTCCGTTACAACACAGGAGCAGGATCAGCACACCTTCCAGAGACCGAAGCTTCAGAGCAGAGCATCGATGTCAGCGACGCGTATGAAGCATGGAAGGTTAATCTTACCCCACAACGGGCATCTGGGGTAAAGGTCAGCCAGGGGAACAAGTCCGGATGCCCTGAAGACACACCTTGTCGCCGGTCCTCTTGAGAGTGATGGTGGCCATTGTTCTGCGTGCGGTGGTGGAAAGTGAGAGGGAGGGGAGATGGAATGCGACGTAGGCCGCCCTAGGTTTTATAGTGCGTGGTGCGTGGAACAGCGAGCGCAACGGCGGGCCGGAGCGGACAGGGTTCACATGACGGAAGAGCAGAATCATTGTTAGGATCGTTTATCGATGAGGATGAAGTTCCTGCCGAGTCTACGACGTTCCACAGCTCGACGGATATAATACCGCCAGGGCAGCTAACTGCAAACGTCCTCTCAAGGGTGTCAGGGTGGGCTGTGTGAGACTCCCAGTCCTTGGCACAGCATATATTCTGGTGCGCATGATGAGCTGAATAATCCGCGGTGGTATGCCCGCTGGTCAGCGTGTGGAAGCAATCCTCGAAGGAGAATCCTTTCCGCGACCAGATGGACACTGCTTGACGCGCTTTAGGAGGATCGCCGCCCTTCCCAGTTGCAAATTGCCCCCGAGTATTGTCCGAGGCCCCCAACGGGCCGTTTGCTGGACGACGCCGCGACGTGCAAGCTCCGTGGATGACCTAGATAGCCAGTGATGCAGACAGGGTATACGTCTACACGGTGACGGCGGAACGTGCCATCTGAAGCTGGAAGGGTCCTCACGACTTGTGATAGCTACCCAGGACTTCGGGCTTCGCGGCGACCAGTGCTCAGCAGTGACCTGCTCGCTGGCCAGGGTGGAGAAGACGATGTTCTCGCAGTTGAAAGTACGACATGGGAGACGCAGGGATAGGCTACATACCTCGCCGTACTGAGAAAACTCCGAGGGTGCATGAGACGACATGGCCTCCGTACCACTCCAGCAAGGGCTCCAGATCAATAAGAAAAGCGGTAGTATAGCAGGTATATATCTCGTCAGCCTAGGGTTTCGACACCGACGGGGATGAAGGCAGACATGGTTGAATGCGATAGACGAGCGACGATTGGCCAGGGGGCCGCGGCCGGAGTTGAGGACACAAGCGCCCAAAGGCCCGATCTTTGAGGCGCTTGAGAGTTTGCGAGACTTGCTCGGTGCCCAAGGCTTGAGCAACACGAAGTACGAAGACCAGGCCGAAGGGTGGGCTCTGGGCTATGCGGCGCTGGACGACTCTGCAACTTACGCACTAATACTCACCACCCGGACTGCTTGGCTGTACCTTTTCCGGTACTCGGGGAGGGCGGTGGAGGAGACGTGGTTGTGTTCAACTCGAGAGGTGTGTACACAGTCACTTCCGAACGTGAGCCAGTCGTGCTAACCCGTGGCGTATTCCCTCAGTTGCACAACTGAGCTTTCAACCGCACCTATCACCTATTTTCGCCCCCGCAATAGCATCGGTAATCCCTGCTGACGTGCTATGCGCTTTCATGTTCTCGGCTTGGGACCTATTGGATGTCTAATTGCTTACAACCTGCGACAAACCGTGTCGAACAAACACCCTATCACTCTCGTTCACAAAACCGCAAAGCATGCGGCCTCCGTGCTCAATTCGTCCACCCCACTCTCCTACGAGAGGTCGGGCATCGTCCTGCAGCAATCCGGCTTCCTACATGAGGTCTCGTCCGACCGCCACACCACGCCATCGTCGTCGAAGACGGCCCCCATTGACTCCCTCATCGTCTGCGTTAAGGCGCACCAGACCGTCAGTTCCATCCGCGCCCTTGTGCCGCGACTTACCCCCGACAGCACGATCGTGCTCATGCAGAACGGCATGGGCATTTACGAGGCACTCATACGCGACATCTTCCGCAACCCCGACCAACGCCCGCACTTTGTGCTCGCGTCCATCACCCACGGTGCATGGCTGAAGGATTACATGCACGTCGTGCACGCGGGCGTGGGCGGCATCCAACTGGGCATCTTCCCCGAAGCTGGCACCGACTTCGAGCGGTCGTTCCCGCACCTCGCCATGGACGACATCGCGCCCGAACATGCTGAGCCCCGCTCCCCCTCCTCCCGGTACGCCTCCCTCCGGCACACGATCGCCGCATTGACGGGCATGGAGGCCCTCAACGTCGAGTGGCAGACGTTCTACAACATCCAGATGGCCATGCGCCGCAAGGTCGTAGTGAACGCCGTCATCAACCCGCTCACTGCGCTCATGAACTGCAAAAACGGCGAGATTTTCGCGCATTCGAGCGGCCAGGCGATCTGCGAGCGCGTCTGCATGGAGGCCTCAAACGCGTTCAGGGCGCAACACCGAGCGGAGCTGGTCGCGTCAAAAGCCTCGAGCCGCACGCGGAACACCGAGTTTCCGTACCAGTTGACGACCGAGTCACTCGTCAAGGAGGTTCAGAGAGTAGCGCAAGTCACTGCGGGCAACTACTCCTCGATGCTCATGGATATACGGCAGGGGCGGGAGACAGAGATAGGCTTCATGAATGGATACCTGCAAACCATCGGGAGGAAGCATCATTTGCAGATGCCGACCAACAGTTTGTTGATGAGACTCATCGACTTACGAACTAGAATACCAATTCGTTTATAATCCTTCCTTGACTGCCCGACGCACACATACCAAGCGACAAGGAAAACTAGAGTATGCGTCGTACACGACATTGCCAAGCGCTGCATCGGATATACATGACAAGCAACATAGATATGTATGCGGTATTCGTAACATGGTGTGGACTACAGTCTGACAGAAAATAGCTCCCGACCGGCGCCGAAGCTGGCGACATTACTCAAGAGACTTTTTACGCTTTTGGCCCGCTTTGGCGGCGGGAGAAGGGCCATGCTTTGGTGACGGTGTCTCCGAAGAAACGCTGTCCAGATTCTGGCGAGACGACTTCGGAGTAAGACCATTTGGCTTGGGCATCGGGCTGGCGGTGCCGTTCGGCAAACCGTTGGCCTTGGAGTACCCGTTTGCCTGCACTGGCCTCTTTGGCGTCGGTGCTACAGATGCTGGAGATGGCGCTGTAAACAGTGGAGGTCAGCCGGTGTAAATGGGGAAGGCACAGAAACGTACAGTATAGGCCGTGACACCTGAAGAGGTCAATCATGGCTGCCATCTCATTATTGTCAACCACCCGCTCTAGTCGGTTACCAACGACGATGGGCTGTTCAACACCGTCCATCTCCACGTCGGCATCCTGCTGATCCATATCTTTATCCTCGTCCGGCTTCGGCAGAGTCTCCGCCTCGGTCCGGATAGTAAGAAATTCGTCCAAGAGGGGATCAAAGAGGGTTCCGAGTGGCGGAATGAGGTACGCAGGCGTATCGAATACCCGCTCGACCTCCTTGCCCTTCCAATTCGACGCAGTCTTCGCCGACGGAAGATCAGTGTTCGCGTTGCGTGCTGTGAGGTTCTCAAACGCAGATTTGCCGAAGATATCCTGGAACAAGGTCTGCGTCGTGACCGGCGTGGCGCTGACAAGTCCGCGGCCAGCGGTCTCTTCATCCTCGGAAAGACGGATGTGGTCCCCGAATATGACCGCGTTCCAGTTGTGCGTGATACCGACGAAGGCGAACGCGCTCGAGTCGTTGGACAGCCAGCGAGGCGGGCATGGCGACGCGCTCACGAGGCGGAATGGTAAGGTGTGAGTCGAAACGGGATCCGGTGAGGCCGTCGAGAACTTCACGATGTGGGTCTGCATCCTCGGGTCCGACTCGAAAATAACGAAGCTCTCCTCACGGTGGTGAGGGAATAGCTCGGCAATGGACGACTGGCTCTGGTAGTTCCAGCGTACTGGTGGAGAGTTAGCTACGATTGGAAACGAGACTAACCAAGCAACGTACCACTATCAGTAATGAGGTCCCAAAGGACGAGGTCAGTGCGACTGCACAACGCAAGATAGCGACTCGTCCTCCGATGAAGCAGACCGTAGACACGAGATCGCACTCCGGACAGATGATTGTCCTTACCGGGAGAGCTGTCGTAGGGTCGTAGAGAGTGACGTAGGGCCCAGATGCAACGGCCATAAGCGATCCATCGTGCGACCATGCGACGTGAGTCGGGGCCTCTGCACGAGAACGAAGTGTAGCACGAGCGACCCAGAAACCTTAAAGAGAGGTGAGCAAGTGCATTGTCACCAGTGAACACGGATACACACTTTCGACTTCGCCCGACTTACTTGTAGTCGAGCGAATACCCCACGTCTTTACGCTACCATCCTGACCAGCAGTAACCAGGCTCTGCTCATTCGATCCCGAGGTGGTTGGTCGGAAAGTGACTGAGGTGACCTTGCTGAACCCATGTGGTCGGTCGATTCTGGTGTTCAGAACCCAAGAGCTCCCCTTTGTATCCCAAGACCAAACTTTCAGATAGATTTCGCCACGGAAACCGTCTAGAGCTGGGCGGGAGTCCACGGTCGCAAGCCATTCACCGGACTGAGATACGACAGCATATTCAACGCGAGAAGGCTCAAGCGGCTTGTCGTCTCTACGAGAGATCTTGTTCGTCGACGAAACCTCAAGCTCGGAGATCAGGGTTGAGGTCAAAGGTGAGTAAGTCTGCAGGCTGGAGGGATGCGACGAGGGGAGGATGAGGGAAGACGACACTGGATGAGCGGCCAGGGGGACTGGAACACCCACTGGTGGTCTGTCGGAAATGATAGCTGGGTCTGAATGATGGTTCAGCGGACATGAACACGACGCGGGGTTGGAAACGGCTCACCTAGTTTGACTTTTGCAATCGTCCTGGAAATTCTAAGGGTACCTGAACGGACGAAGACATATGATGCGTCGCTTAATCCCAACAGGTACTCCTCTTCTCGACCACGAGCTGGAGAAAGACTGATACTAGCTATCGGTGCGCCGACGCGAGGTACAAATTCCTTCTTTCCAGTGTGCAGCTGCCAAATGATGAGAACCGCCTCTTCACCACCGCTAAGCAAGTAAGCGCCATTTGCCGTGAAGGTCAAAGATGAGACCGCGTGTGCGTGCCAGTGCAGAGTAGTTGTCGGAGCCTTCTTCTCTACGCCAGTGACTCCAGCAGGGATGCTGTCGTTCAAGCAGTACCACAGTCGCACTACACCCTTGCTGTCGCCAGTCGCGAAGTAGTCGTCGGTGGGATGGAAAGCAAGGCAGGTAAGCTTCTCAGGAGAGACAAGCTTCGTGAACCCAGCCTTGAAATCAGAAGTTCTGCAGACATAAGCTTTGTGACCACCAATAGCGACCAGCCAGTCACCGCTAGGCGAGTAAGACAGGCCAAATGTGTAGCGCGCTTTGCCTACGACGCGAAGGGTGGAAGGCTTCTGCACAGGGAGCTGGCGCGTGGCCTCCGTAGGAATTGTAGAGACAATCTGCACCTGGGCATTGTCTTCCGCAGTAGCATTGCCTGCCAGGGGTTAGACAGGACGGGGAGATAGGTTTACTGAGACGTACGATGCCCGTTGAGTTTCTTGGTCCCCCGAGAGATAGCAATGCACACCTCGTTCTTGAACCTCTCATGTGCAGCAACCTGCAGGATGGGCCGCGATACATCTATCGTTTGCAACAAGATCGCATCCACAAAATCCCACAACCTGATGCAGCCGTCCATTGATCCTGTGAGAAGCTGGAACGGATTGTGGGGACTGAGGATCATGGACGTGACTGCATCTCCGTAACCTGTTGCAGTGGAAGGCTTGCTCGCAGTATTCGGAATGAGCGTAGAGACCACCTGTCCAGAGGAAACTGAGTGGATCTTCACGGCGGGGCCTGAGGCGGTAAAGAAGTAGCTTGCCCGAGAGTTAGTCGAGTCGCAACACGCGAGGGGCGGAAGAGGCAAGCTTACCTCCCATCCTTGGTAAAAATCGGGGATACATTGCTCGCAGTCGACTCTGTCAGCGACCTCCAAGCCCACTCTTCGCTTGCAGTTGAAGAGCCTGCCACTGGCTGGTCCGCGGCCTCTGCTTCGATTCTCTTCTCCTTCTTGGATGGGCGCAGTTTTCTGGGGGACTTTTGCGGGGTGGCCTGGGCAGCCTCTAGGGGGTGGTTGGTCTGCGTCGACGCCCCGGCGGACGCAGTGTCGACGGCGACAGGCATAGCGGTGGTAAGCGCAGAGAAGTTGCACTCCGCCAAAAAACTTGCCAGCGTCTAGAACGTCGGGATGAGCGCACAGGCGCTTCAGTAGGCGCCTTCCCGCCGTCGGTCGCGCGAGAGCGTAACGTAACGCTTGCGTGACAGAAAATTCGGGCCAGTCATGTGCGAGTCATTAATTACGCGCCCGTGGTCAAGTCCTCGAAGCGCGCAGACTGTTCAGAGGTCGGTGTCGGTCGACCACCATGTCCTCCCCCTCCCTCCGCCTGTGTGCCTCGCGGGCATGCAGAGCGCCTCCAAAAGCGCAGGTCCGCACTCTCGCCACACACGCTACCCTCACAGAAAAAGACTGCTCGAGCATCACCCCACCCTACGCTCAGCTCCAGAGCAAGCTCAAGACCGTTCAGCAGATCCTTGGAGGCCGTCCTCTCACTCTTGCTGAGAAGATCCTGTACAGCCACATACACAACCCTGAGGAGACACTTGCAGATGGAAAGCTTGTACGCGGCGAAACGTACCTTCAGCTCAACCCAGAGCGAGTAGCAATGCAGGATGCGTCTGCACAGTGAGTTTCGGTACGGCCTGAGAAGCGTGCATTGAGGCTAAACCGCCTGTCAGAATGGCTTTGTTACAGTTTATGAGCGCCGGAATGTCAAGATGCGCTGTCCCGGCGAGCATTCACTGTGACCATCTCATCCGGGCAGAGTCTGGTGCGGAGAAGGACCTTCAGGTGCGCATCGTCCTCATAGCGCTTGCACTTGAGATTAATACACGTTCAATAGAAATCTATTGAGAACAACCAAGAGGTTTTTGATTTCTTGGAGAGTGCTGCACGCAAGTATGGCATCGAGTTCTGGAGGCCCGGCTCAGGCATTATCCACCAAATCGTGCTCGAGAACTATGCAGCACCTGGTATGCTCATGTAAGTTTCCCTGTTCGTGGTTCAGAGTACAGGTGCTAATCGTCCATTCTTAGGCTTGGTACAGGTATGAATGATGTGCTTGAAGTCTCACATGGTACTTACGACTTATGCAGATTCCCATACACCTAACGCGGGTGGCCTTGGCATGCTTGCAATCGGTGTTGGTGGTGCTGACGCCGTAGATGCTCTCACTGGCACCCGTGGGAGTTGAAGGCACCTCAAATCGTTGGTATCAAGCTCACCGGCGAGCTGAACGGCTGGGCGACCCCCAAGGATCTCATTCTTCACCTGGCTGGAAAGCTAACAGTTCGGGTACGTTGCGGAGTATCCTCGAATGCGAGCCTTTCTGAGCATTGTTAAGGGTGGTACGGGTCGTATCCTGGAGTATTTCGGTCCTGGCGTCTTTAACCAGTCATGCACTGGTCTCGCGACGGTTGCAAACATGGGTGCTGAAGTTGGAGCCACTACGTCTACGTTCCCATACACTCCGGGCATGCGATCGTACCTGGCAGCTACAGGACGTACACCCGTAGCTCGGGCTGCTGATCAAGCGGCTTCCCAGGGCTTCCTGCAGGCAGATGAGGGTGCTGAGTACGACGAGCTCATTGAGATCGTACGTCTATTGTTCCTCTTCTGCAGTTCACGTTCTGAGTTGCTTCCAGAATCTTAGCGAACTTGAGCCTAGCATCAACGGTCCCTTCACGCCCGACCTGGCTACACCCCTCTCAAAATTCGGTCAGTTTGTCAAAGAGCAAGGCTGGAAGGATGAAATGTCGGCTGGACTCATTGGATCATGCACCAACAGCTCGTACCAGGATATGGTGAGTTCAACTCAAGTAAATTCTGAAAGCTAGTATTTACGTCGTCAGACAAGTGTCGCGGACCTCGCTCGCCAGGCTAAGCAGGCTGGTCTAAAGGCCAAAGTAAGTTTCACCGTAGTTTATCTCGGTTCATTACATGACCGTTTGTTATTGTCAGGTTCCCTTCCTGTGCACTCCAGGCTCCGAGCAAATTCGTGCTACGATGGAACGCGATCACGTCACTGACGCGCTCGAAGAGGTTGGTGCGACAGTCCTGGCGAACGCTTGTGGACCTTGTATTGGACAGGTGAGCCAAATCAATGCGTGACCGACCTTGACAGTTCTCTGAATCCCCACAGTGGAAGCGTGACGAGAAGCAGGGCGAGGAGAATGCCATCTTGACTTCGTTCAACCGGTCAGTCACTACAATTGTGCATCCCTTACGTACGATTGACACAGATTTTTTTTAGGAACTTTAAGTCCCGCAACGACGGTAACTCCAAGACCATGAACTTCCTCGCTTCCCCAACAGTCGTCACTGCCATGGCTTTCTCTGGCAAGCTCAGCTTCAACCCTATGACCGATTCGATTACCCTCCCTTCCGGCGAGCAGTTCAGATTCCAACCCCCTCGCGGACAAGACCTCCCGTCCGCTGGCTTCACTCCCGGTCGTACTGCTTTCTACCCTTCGCCAATGCCTGAGCCGCAGCCAGATACGGAGGTTGTTATCCGCAAGGACTCACAACGACTTGAGCTTCTGCAGCCGTTCCAGAGTCACTTCGGGCCCCACAATCCGCGAGGCCTCGAGCTCCCGGCGTGCAAGGTCCTCATGAGAGTCCGTGGCAAGTGCACGACGGATCATATCTCTGCAGCAGGCCCCTGGCTGAAGTACAAGGGTCATCTCACGAACATCTCTGAGAACCTCTGTAAGTGTCATGCATTGTGGCCTGAGTTGCCAAATACTGAGATAGAGCTTAGTGATAACTGCCGTCAACGACGAAGGCGGGGACGTCAACGTCGCTTTCGATCATGACCACGCTGCTAATGAGGCCGAGATCGACACCATCCCTGGCGTCGCGAAGCGTTTCAAGGCACGGAACCAGCCATGGGCACTTGTCGTCGACGAGAACTACGGAGAAGGTAGCGCACGTGAGCACGCTGCCCTTCAGCCTCGGTTCTACGGTGCCGCGATGATCATCGCCCGCTCGTTCGCCCGTATCCACGAAACCAACCTCAAGAAGCAGGGTATCTTGCCACTCTGGTTCGTCGACAAGGCTGACTACGCGCGCATCGGCTCTGGCGACGTCCTGGAAACTATCGGTCTCGAGGATCTCTTGAACGGCAGGGAGCGCGCTCACATCACCATCCGCGTCACCAAGCGCAACGGCGACGTCTTTGATATTCCAACCAGGCATACCATGTCGAAGGATCAGTTGAACTGGCTCCGAGCTGGCTCCGCGCTCAACTTCATTCGCTCCAAAATTCAGGCGTAGATCTACAAGATGTCGCTATATACCACACTGCTAGATATTATGTAGATTACGGTATGTACGGTAGTATCTGGGTTGTATCATTGGGATGCATTGCTTTCCATGAGTGTTTGCCCGAGCGCGCAAAGCTTGTCGCTATTGCGGACTAGCGGTCCAGTGGTTGGGTCACGGAAGCAACGCAGGGCGGCCTGAGCAACTTGGACGACAGATCCGGGCATGCCAGCCAGTTCCGCAACCTTAAGGCCGTGGCTGTCCCTGTTGACACCGGGCCTTAGTCGGTGCGAGTATGCGAAATAGCCGTCCTGCGAGGACATGAGAGGAGATACAATATAAGCTGCCGATGGGGACTGACCTCTGTCTCATTAACGTCTGTGTAGAAGAACCTGACACCGCTGAAGACACCGTCGCCTCGCTCACCATCCGCACACCCAAGCATGTCCGCCAGTTCGTGGAAATGTGTGGCAAACAATGCACGAGATTTGTTCACTGTGATCAGATGATGGATCGTGGCGAAAGCGATGGCAAGGCCGTCTTGCACAGACGTGCCGCGCCCAACCTCGTCCATGATGACGAGGCTGTTCGGCGTGGCACGCCGCAAGATATCTGCCGTCTCCATCATCTCGACCATGAACGTGCTGCGGTTACGAAACAGGTCATCGTTCGCACCAACGCGCGAGAAGATCGCGTCGACGATACCAAGCTCGGCCGCGTCCGCGGCACAAACGAGCCTGTCTGTGCAAGAATCGAGATGAGCGCGGCCTGCCGCAGCAATGTCGACTTGCCAGCCATGTTTGGACCGGTAATGATGTGCAAGGGGCTGTCGGGCTCAAAGGTCACAGTATTGGGCACAAACGTCCGCCCTGCAGCGAGCAAGCCCAGCTCCACAGTAGGATGGCGGCCATTGACGACATGATAGGATTTGCTACGAGGCGAGGTCAATGGCAGAAGGGTGCATGCAGGCGCGCGACGTACTCTTCACGAAGCACCGGGCGTACGAAATGCATTTCCTGAGCGAGATTGGCAAAAGCGATCGTGACGTCGAGCTCATCCGTAATACGAGCGTTGCGACGGATATCGCGTTCATGCTCGTTCACTTCTTCTCTCAGAAGTTCGAAGGCCTGCCGCTCTGCCATCTGGATGTCACTCGTGATTTTCACGATCTGAGCACCTAATTGTGACCATTCCTATTGATGATGTTAGTGGGATATAGCTGCCAAAAAAAGGGAGCGAATACCTGCAAGAAGAAACTGCTGGTGGAAGCCGTCTCCGAGATAGGTATAAATAGGGTATCTGCCTTGATCGAGGAGCCATCTCGCTTGTGTTTGGCGATGTGAACGTGCATACCAAGGCCAGGAGAGGAGCGCAATGACAAAGACGGTGCATCTGCACTTCGTTAAACAATGGCATACAGGTATCAAATATGCAGCCCTATAACTCACTATATTTTGCTTGTAGCTGTTGCTCGAGCTCTTCTCTACGATCGAGACAGTCGGACAGCTGTTTGTGCATGGCCATCAGATGTTCAGAGAACCTACAAGGATGGGTGAGATGTAATTTCAAGAACCAATTGAGTAAGCCGTACTCTGGTCGCACAGTCCAATTGAAGTTCGTCACAAAATTGGGCTTAAAGTTCGGCACGGCTGGGAAAGCCTCCTCCTCGGCAACAGTATCGGCGTCCTCGTCATTTTCGGGGGATTGTTCATTGGTCACAGAGGTCCTCGCAGCACTGCCACTTCTGCTCAGAGCTGCTTCGATGCGGTTGGAAAGGTTCTGCAGACCGTGTAGCTTGTCGACCAAGATGTCTAGACTAGCCCATTCTTCATCTTTCAGCGAGCCCCTTTCTTGGGC
Organism: Phanerodontia chrysosporium; assembly: GCA_001910725.1. Taxonomy (NCBI): domain Eukaryota; kingdom Fungi; phylum Basidiomycota; class Agaricomycetes; order Polyporales; family Phanerochaetaceae; genus Phanerodontia; species Phanerodontia chrysosporium. The sequence continues at coordinate 953,424 of MJGA01000003.1, forward strand.
CTCCATCTTCTTCTCCAGCTCCAGACGATGTTTAATTGATGCCCAGACCTTGACGCTGGTACTAATCGCTGCAAGGTCAGTGTGATCCCCGCGACCAAGTAAGAGCTTCTGGACAACACGCGTCGGATCCTCCAACTCGGCAAGCAGTTCTGCCAGGTCTTCTCGCAAGTGCGGCCGTGCATAGAAGAAAGCAACCAGAGATTGGCGCGAATTGATCTCCTGAAGAGACGTACTAGGAGATGCTGCGTCCTGGTCAGTCCATTGGCAGAGAAATATAAACGACAGACTCACAAATCCACCGAGCGAGCAGTCTTGTTCCGCCGCTTGTGACCGTCCGCTTGATGCTGCTTAATAGGCTTCCAGTCATGCCTCTCTCGCGAATCGTCTCCCGAAGTTCCAATGACTTGATTGTATGCGCATCAATTTGCATCCTACCTGCCGCGGCCTCCTTACTGGGTGACAGCAGACGAGGCATATGTTCCATAAGATTGGTGTGAAGGAAGGCCGTGAGTAGCTGTACGGCTTGTGACTCTTCATCCGACAAGGCAATATTGAATGCCGACGCCGAAGGGTCGATCTGGGAGGTAAGATCGTCGGAGCCTACGCGTTCAGCGAACAGCGCAGTGGGCGGTGATAGATGGGCAGACGGTCGGACTGGGGATATGAAGAACCGTTCCTCAGCAACTATCTGGCGTACAGGGTGTGACTGGTCTTCGAAGATGTTTTGCTCAAGCACAACCTCTCTGGGGCGGATGCGCACGAGCTCATCCCTGAGAAGGGTAAGCGGGATGCTTTTTGCGAAGAACTCTCCAGTCGAAATGTCGATCCAAGAGAGTCCCACTGAGTCATCTGGCGGAGCTGCGACATTACAATCGGCCAAGTGCGGGGCGTGGATGGAGAGCAGGTAGTTATTCTCGTATTGATCCAGAAAAGGTTCGTCGATTAGAGTCCCTGGAGTCACGATGCGGGTAATCCGCCGGTCGAAGCCGCCCTTGGGACCGACAACGCGCGACCGCAGAAACTCTTCGCACAACGCGACAAACCGGTTGTTGTCCTGGACAAGGATCTTGAGGTACTTGTTCAAATGCATGAGGGGAAGCCACACATAGGAACGCGCTCTCCACCCCAGCGTTTGGAGGTAAGCTTGATATTCAGTATGCGAGCAACTTCCGCCGCCTGGCCAAAGTATGACTGTGTATCGTTTTAGTGGAACCAATAGTTTCATGTCATCGCAGCGCCTACCTCATAGAATTGGCCCACTCGCGTGAGCAAAATGCAGTGTGGAAACTTGGCGAGATTATCGAGCACTTCTTTGGCCAATGGAGTCATGGACTGTTCGCAGGCAGCAGAGTCATCTGACGCTGGCGAAATGTAAGTCTCCATGCAGACTCAGTCCATCTCAACACTACTAACCTGTAGGTCCAACCGTCGTCGACACTGTCTTCTTGCGCGATCTCTTCGGCTTCAGTACCTCTCCTTCACTCTTCGTGTCCATTTCATTCGGAGGCTCACTGGATTCTTCCAGAGGAGACGTGGCCTTCTTCTTACGACCTCTCCGTTTAGGACTATGGCTCGTGTCCTGTTGAAGAACAACATCTTCGCCGAGGCTTACCGCGGTTGCATTTTTGGGGCTGGCACCTGTTGGGTTACCTGCACTCGCTAATTCACGCGATGTACGCGTACCTTAGCAATCGTTATATTCATTACTATAGGGATACTCGTACAAACGATCGCTGAAGCTGCTGTGGCGTGTTCCAAGAGTGGCGAAGGCTCCAGGCCCCCTAGCCAGGGGCCAAGAGGTGCGGCGGGTGTACCGTCCGGGTTAAGGAAAACTTTCGGCAGTTCCGTAAACTTTTTCTTTGTCCTCTTCGCGGACGCCCTTGTGGCAGGGGATGGAGTACTCGAAAGCGCGACTTCATCGCGCAAAGGACCGTGGCGGGTGTAGAATAATCGCGTCAAAGCTCGTGCCCTGAAGGAGCAGGTACCACAGAGCCATGACCGAGCATATGGCATGACCCTCCGGCAGCGCAAGCCCTCGAGAACGCCAGGTCTTAGGGAGCAAGAGGCCAGGAGAGAGCAAGGACGAGACGAGGTCCAGAACGTCGAGAGGTTTCGGCGGTTGTGGGCAGCGTCTATCATTGCTTCCGAATATGGGGGCGGAGTTCGAAAGGAAAGTTGCTAGCTTGGGATTGCGAGAGTCGTCAACGACGCCAACCACCAGCCCGCCTAGCAGTACCGTCTGTTGTAACCAACCATGTCTTTCGCCGGCCGCCGCAGAGGAAACAAGGTCAAGAAGGGTGTCCAGTTCACCGTCATGGTCGTCGGTACGTCCGCGCCCGTGTTGCACGCGCTTCAGTGGTACAGCGCAACCGTGTTGGCACAGCAGCTTACACCAGTGTCCCCGCAGGTGCCTCGGGTACCGGACGCACCACCTTTGTGAACACCCTATGCGAGTCCGAAGTCCTGCAACATAAGGTCTGCGACAGCCCGGAGACAGCCCATCTTGAGGAGGGCATCAAGATCAAGCCCGTCAACGTCGGTGAGTTTCCACGGAAGTCGGAGACGTGGACACGACGCTGAGGCGGTTCAGAACTCGAGGAGGACGGCGTGCGCATTGCTCTGACGATTGTCGACACTCCTGGATTCGGTGACAACATCGACAACGAGTTCGCGTGCGTACGCCTAGTGTATCAACGAAACCGCTCTCATTAACGGTCGCATGTAGCTTCCAAGAGATTGTTGGTTACCTCGAGCGGCAGTATGACGACATTCTAGCAGAGGAGTCCCGTATCAAGCGTAACCCCCGCTTCCGCGACAACCGTGTTCACGCACTTCTCTACTTCATCCCTCCCACTGGCCATGCGTAAGCGCGATACATCAATGTCGAGGTTTCCAGCCACTGACTTTGTGTACAGCCTCCGCGAGATGGACATTGAGCTTATGCGCCGCCTCTCACCGCGTGTCAATGTCATTCCAGTCATTGGCAAGGCTGATTCCTTGACCCCGAGCGAGCTTCGCGGCTTCAAGAAGCGGGTACGCCCTTCGCGAGTTGACGTGTAGTCATCGGATGCTAATTATTTGACAGATCATGGAGGACATCGAATACTACGATATTCCCGTCTACAACTTCCCCTACGACGTCGAGGAAGATGATGAGGAGACTATCCAAGACAACAGCGAGCTGCGTGTATGTGTAGACACGCGTATACTTCGCGAGCCCCTGATCACTGACGACCGCCTTCACAGGCGATGATGCCTTTCGCAATTGTCGGCTCTGAGGATGAAGTTGAGATCGATGGACAGCCTGTTCGTGCTAGGATATACCCATGGGGTATTGTCGAAGTCGATAACCCTAAGCACTCGGACTTCAGCCGCTTGAGGGGAGCTCTCCTTGGGTATGTTTTTGTTTCCGTTGATACGACGCCGTGTTTGACTATCTGTCCAGCACGCACCTGTCGGATCTGAAGGCCCTCACTCACGACCTGTTGTACGAGACTTACCGTACCGAGAAGCTCTCCAGGACGGTTCACGCTGAGACGACCGACTCGTCTATCCTCCCGGAGGAGCTCGCCACTCAAAGCGTCAGGCTCAAGGAGGAGCAACTGCGTCGGGAGGAAGAGAAGGTAGGATGTGTGATCGTGCACTGTTGTGCAACGAGTGCTGATGTGTCCGCTCTTCCCAGCTGCGGGAGATCGAGCTTCGCGTCCAGCGCGAGATCAACGAGAAGAGGCAGGAACTCTTGGCGAAGGAAGAGTCGCTCAGGTATGCCGCATTTGCCGCAGCTGCAAACGTCATGCACACGCTAAATTCTTCTTGCTGCACACAGGAACCTGGAGAGTCGGTTGGCAGCGCAGGGTTCGCAATCAGAATTCCGGGAGTAGGGCTCTTCGCCTACGTCGGTGTCTGGTCTGCAAAACGGTGCTCTAGTATTTTGATACCCCTTCCGGAAGTCCGAACCCCCTCGTACTCTCGTTCTTGTTATCCTAAGCGGCCTTACTATCTAACTGGATTAATTCGCTCCGATAGCACGCTCCTTTATCTGTGTCGCTCTCTTCCTGTCTGTTGCCCGCGTATTGATACCTATTTCTTTGCATACTTTGTCTGCGCCCGTGTCTGCGCTAGAACGTCGTCACGAGCTGTGAATGCATGTGCAGCTTTGTTTCTCGCGCGGCGGGAGATATGTTCTTGTGTGATCGTCGCAAAGCGTTGCAATCGCGTCCTTGCCTGATCTGGACCGATGTCTGCACGTTTGATCTAGACGCTGGTGAATAGATGTTGCGAGCCATCCAAGCTACGAAGTGTCTCGTCGACGCGACCGTTTTCCTGAGCTCGCCGGGGTCGCTCTTGACGGCTTTTCAGAGCTGGATACGTCGGATGGGCCGGTGAGTACTTTCCCTCCGTCCCCCGCCAGAATGTCGCCAGTGTCTGATCGAAGAGAATTCAACAGCGTTCGTTGATCTTTCGCTGTGCCCAATCTGGCAGCTATCGACCCAAGCCTCTTCCGTCTGCTGCCACAGCTTCTCCTCCAGAATATCCCTCCCCCTCCTTCGTCCTCCTCCCTCGCTCTCCGTTCTTGTGTTCTGCGCCTCTCGCCTCGCCGAACCTGCCAACTACCCCCGGAATCTGACGCGCTTTGGTTGGCTCGGACCTCGACGGAGTTCACGACCCCGCTCGAACAAGGAGACAGCCCAGTCGGTGAACCGCCGAGCCTTCTGCCTGCAGCCCAGAGACTGCTCGCGACCCTCGGCCTACAGAGGTCGGCTCGCACCTCTCTGTCCTCGCGTCAGACACGTACATGAACAACAGGCAGCCTCACGACTGGCAAGGCTCTACCAGCCGTACAGTGTCTCCAACATCCCCAAGCTCTCCCGCCTCCATGTCCAGGCGTCGCTCAGCTATCGTTCCCCCGCCGGGCCCACCCCCGAGCCAGCCCATCCCGCACCTTCCCAACACACACACCTACGACACGTACGACGATATGAACGGTTACAACGGCAGGACTTCGGACGTGGACAGCTACGATTCACACTCACCTCCGCAGTTGTACGCACGACCGAGTGCTTCCGCGAACCTAGCAGCCGTAGCAGCCTTCTCGCAGAACCGGCATGCAACCAGCTACGCTTCAAGCGCCGCGTCTTCGTCCGTGGATAACCTTTCGGACTCACCGCCCCCGTCACGGCTACGGTCGGGACCTAGGTCCCCAACCACAAACGATATTGTCCCTGATCGCTTGCTCCTATCGCCCCCCGAACCTCGCAGCTCGGAGCCGCGCCCGCCGTCATCCAGACGGGCTCTCACGAAAGCGCTTGAGCTCGCGCGGGAAGCTGTGAAGCTTGACTCCACCAACGACGACCCGTATGGCGCCGTGATCGCATATGGGAAGAGTGTAGCACTGCTCAGCGAGGTTATGGAGAGGGTGATGAGGGGTGAAGACAGCACAGAACGGCGGAGGAACGGCCGTCGGAGAAGTGTGGTTGCACAGGAGGAAGAAGTGCGACGCCTGAAGTCTATTGTGAGTTGCCAACGATCGGCACGCCTGCTAGGACCCTGCACCGCTGACCACTCTACAACAATGACAGCACGATACGTACGCGGATCGAATGAATATTCTGAGTCTAATCTACAGTATACCTCTACCTGCGACTTCGCCGCCGTCAACGTACGCGTCGTCCTCAGTGTCCGTGTCGACCGCGTCTACCACTCCTTCGTCTCCGACATCGACATCGCCTACGTCCGAGTCTTCGCATTCATCAAGATATACCAACGAGTATTCGGACGACGGTCGTGATTCATCGGACATACCTAGAATTGACCTAGCTGACAATTCGGATGATATGCTTGCCATAGGAACTGCCATGTTTTCCATGGACACTTCCGCTTCATCGAGTGGATATTCACCTCGGACACCTGTGGCACCCTCCGTACATCCATATGCTGCCTCAACCTCGCCGTCTTCGTCCCGAATGTCTACGGCGACCCCCCGCGACCGCACGTGGGCAGACCAAGAGCTTCTTCTTCCCTACCGCCGGCTGCCCCTCCGCCAACCACGATGCCGCCACCTGCTCCGGCACCAACGTCCACAGCTCCGGAACCACAGGTTGCGCTTAGACCTCCTGAGCTGCAAGGTAGACAGCGGGGCGCCTCCTTCACCCACAGAAGAAACGGGTCGTACAGCAGGCTGGCAGCACTACAAGAAGAATCCTCCGAAAAGTCTGACGATCGACCTGTGCCGGCGCGTTCGGACAGTCTTGACACGTCGCACTCTGGCGGAAGCTCAGCGCGCCGCTCTGTGGAGGATTCTCATCCGTTGCCTCCTCTCCCCTCACCAGGATCTCAGCGGGCCAATGGGACAGATACCCAGCCAAACAGTCCCACTGTGCTCAACCAGAGACCTCGTGGCTCATCAACATTTTCTGTGCGGTCAGAGGTCCAGGTAACCAGCACTCTGATCAACGCCACGACAGCTATGGGTGCAATCTCGCAGCGGAGGACTAAGACCTCAGTAACATCCTCTATGAGCGCCTCTTCGGAGCAGTCTGACTCGTCCTCCGTGGCGTCGTCGATTCCGAGCAACACAGTGGCAAGTCTGATGGGTCGCAGTCGCGCTTCGTCACAGCCCCAGCGACCGCTACTAGCTACGGCGAAATCCTACCCAGTACCGCACTCTGCACTCCCTGGTGGTCAGCAGCGCAAGGTGTCCATACCTTCGAGGCTGAATCCGAACGCACCACCGCAAATCACGATCAACACGGCGCTGCTGTCGCCGCCGCTGTCCAAGACACCTGTAGCGCCGCTTGTCCCGCCGCCGCCCGTGCCACATGGCAGCATTCCTATGGCACCCCAGTCGCCGCTGCCGCCGAATGCGCCCACAGACCCTCTTCGGAAGCCGTACCACATGATGATATTGCTCAGGCAAACGATGACCTCGAAAACAGGCGGTTACATCACGCGCCGGCTGCATGTACCGCAGGAGGTCTGGTCGCAAGGCGGTGCGAAGCTCATGAATATCCCCGAGAAGATTCGCGTAGTCGAGGTTCTCTGTTCCGCGTTGGAGGAGATCCAAAGCTGGAGCGTCGAATATTTCGGCGCCGGGAACGTGAGCAGCGGCATGGGTATGGGTATCGGCAGCATCGGCAAAAAGGAAGCGGAGGCTTGGACGAACAAGCTCGAAGAGTTCTCGGCGGTGTGCGATGGTGTTGTAGGCAACTTCGGCAAGAAGCTTGGTGTCGGCGAGGGTTTCGTGACGAAAAAGAGCGGTGGAGTGAGTTTGACATCGCTTTTGGACCCTTAGTTTGTGCTTATTCCAGCAGAAGGTCACATCGTGGGGAGGCAGGCTGACGCGCCAATTCGATAAGCTCACCAACGGGAAAAAGTACGTATTCTTCTCATCCTCAGGTGCGCCTTGACTGACGGTCGCCTCTCGCAGCTTGGACTCGCCTGCCATCTATGTGCAGGGACTGGCTAAGCTGTTTAACCAGGCGCAAATCCTGGACGAACACACGAAGGCCGTCTGTTGCCAGCCGATCGCGCCCTTGTATGCCGCGTTTCCGCCAGAGTACCGGACTGCGTCCGAGACGAAGCTCAGGCGCGCCTCCGAGTTCTTCGCGAAAGTCGTCCTCACATTTGTCATCCGCGACATGGCGCTCCTGCTGGACAAATACGTCAAGAAGTGCGAAAAGTGGCTCGCAGAATGAAGGCGGGCAGACAAGCCCCTCGGACAACTGCCGTTCCTGTTCTCAGCATAGCATCTCCCCCTGTCACAAGCTGCATCTCTCCCCATCGCTATACTCTCCCGCAAGCCTGGCATCCTACACGCACACTCATCAGACCCATCCTCAGTGACTGTGGAGACTCAAACACCATACTGTAATATTACTTGCTTTCTCGGGGTTAGACCATCCGGAATTCTGGCTCGGTGTGTTTCTCTGTCCTTTTGGCCATCTCATTCCTTCCTCGCGGGTTCTACTTCCTGTCACATCCTGTTGTTACCGGTACTCTTCTCCCTCCCCCTCACCTCAGTTTCGTTCCTTTAATATTGTCTATATCGTACGTCTCTTCGGTCCTGGTGGTTGGGGTATGTATTCATTTCGAGCAATGTAAGCTACCGGTACCTTTGCTGCTTAATTGTACATACTCAGGTATCTCTTCCTGGAATCGGAACCAGGCTTCCATTCTTCCTCTCCCATCACACGGTGACCGAACGCTGTCCGATTCGGAGGCAGTGGTGCAGAACATCCAAGTGCAATTGAGACCTACGCGCGATGTACAGTATATATTACATCCGAGACCTATGTAACTTCGCTGGCACTATACAAGACAATAGACTGTTGATTACTCTGAAACAGAAGTCGAAATTCCCAGTTCCGAACATTTACGCGGCTGTGAACGAAGGAGGGGGCAGCTCGGGCTCTGGCGTAGGCTCTTTGCCACGGAGCCGATTGATAATCTTGAGGCGGAGCACTGCACAACACCAATCAATGACCCTGAGCACCCGGCAGGAACGCAGAGAAACATACGCAGGTCAAGGCGGGTGTTCTCATCCATTTCGTCTTCTGATTCTTCCAATGGATCGTTCCTCATAATCACATGCCACGCCTCTGTAGAAGTGGCGGTCAGCTAGGTGCAGCGCAACTGTGATGCAAGAGTAGGTGGGGCAGAAAGTGAGAACGTACGTTCGAGCATGCTTCGGGTGCCCTCCGGGGGCGAAGGAGGGTAGTTCGGAAGGCGCTGTTGCGCCTCTAAATTCCTTGGAGGAGTGTACGCCCGCTGAGTAGGCGGTGGTAAGTAGGATAGAGGTGGCAGCTCGCGGGGCGGGTTCGGATCCCGACGGTCCTCGTAGGGCGAGGCGTTATAGCGCATGGGCGGCAGTGGAGAACCGCCACGCGGTGTCCGCGGACGGTTACGGACGGGCCCGCCATTGTGAGACTGGTAAGAGCTCGAACGTGAGCTCAACTGTTGGGAATTGTAGGTGTCCGCATAGCGGTGGATGTCCGTGCTGTGGTTGGGGTACACGTGCCCCAGAGGAGGAAGAGACGGGGGAGAAGAGACGGGAGGGAGGATGGGAGGAAGGCGATAGGACTCGGGAGAGTATCGATGGTACGCTGCGCGAGGTAACTCTGTGGGACAGATTGATTAACGGGATATTGATCATCCATCAGGGCAGGTTTACCTTCCGGCGCATCATCTGCGTCATTGAGGCGGGCAGGTGAGGGCGGACTGTCTGACGACGATCCCTGCCTGATTGATGCCTTGGACGGAGCTTTAGTGAAGGGATTTGATAGCTGGCCCTTGCCTCTACGCGCGCCGCGACCCCGACCGCGAGTACCACGTTTACCGCCTCGTTCCTTCCCCGGTTCTTCGTCCGGAACGGCATCGTCCAATTTGTCCTTGTTCTCCAGGAAGATCTTACGCTGAGCAGACATCTTCGCGCCCCATTCCTTCTCTTCCGGGGTGTCCACATTCTCTAACGTCGCCTCTTCAGGAGACAAAAACTCCAGAGGTGGAATCTGGTCCGGCTTCTGGGATGCCTTGGGGTCGTCGAATGGATTGGGCAGGGTGCCCTCGTAGTAGTGATGGCATAGCCATAGAAACGCGCGAGCTCGCGACTCTGAGGACACGTCCACGGGTGAAAAGAAGTCCAGGAAATCCAGTTCCGTGTTCGGGGGAAAGTGTGTCTGGGATATGAGCTAAGGGAATACTCATAAGCCACTTTAGCGTCGTGAAATTGCGCTACTCACTGATGTATGGTTAGCAAATATAAATATAAGGTTAACGATAGTGGTGGGAGGCACGATGCCAGATCTCTGCATTTATCTGTGTAAGCGCTGTTTGTGCTAGGCAACGTGCGGGACATACGGATCGATTCAAAACTTCTGAAGGTGTCGTCGGCGTGTTCTGAAGCTCCGTAGGTAGGAGACACGATTTGAGGATGTTCTTTATCCGGGGCGCATCCTGGAGATTGCCGTCGGTCTTCTGGAGAGATGGTACAGGGTGGTAGGTCCGCAAGGCTGTGCGCATCTCGGGGAAGACTGCGGGCAAATATAGTAAGCCCCACGCCAAAACCGAGTGGGTGTATGCGTGAGCCAAGGGACGGGCGGACTGCCCCTAGACGCGCCCCCATAGACTGGCACAGCGAATGGCGCTCGCGGGAGAGTTGAAAGTTCATCGATGAAAGAGAGGACGTACAGGCCATGGTGGTGTTGATACGGCCGACATTGGAGAGGACGGAGATCTTGGCAAACTCGTCCGCAAAGGCTGGCTGTCCCTGCAGCTTCTCGCGGGACACTTTGGAGCAGCGTGGCGAGTGCAGGAGGGTATTCACGTAGAGGTCGCGGAAGGAGACCTTGGTTCCGGCCGGCTCGCCGTGGAGAGTCGGGTACGGGTCGGTGAAGACCCTGTGGGCGTCGGAGAAGAGGTAATAAAGGAGGTCGTACTGTAGGTCGACACGGGTGAGGGGCTCGCCGTCCTGGTGCTTGACCGCAAGCGTCTTGCGGTGGGAGCCCTGGAGGCTGGTCGACGGTGAATGTCAGGCGCGGACGGGAGTGAGAGGAGCGTACCCTGCGGGAGGCATCGGCACGGGGAAGGAGAGGCGGGCAGGAGCAGAGCTGGATGGAGGACGACCTGCTCGAGGAGGACTAGGGTCGGAATCGTTCCTTCGTGGCAAGCAGCCACATTTGGGCCTGCATATGCCCGATCGGATCTCGTAGCCTGCAGGCATCACACCCCGAGTCACACCCCGCACCCCGTTCTGATGCCCTCCGTAACGTCACGCTTTCTGTGCCGCGGAGTGTGCGCGACAAGAGCAGCGAACGACGACCGTCGACGGGAAAAACATATCTTTTGCCAGCGTCGCCTCTACGCCGCGGACAGCGTTCGCCACACCGCCAATTCTCGAGGCGTCACCTGCGTCCCCGACGATGTCATAGTCGTCTAGACCGATGGCTACGGTGGAGTCGCACACGCATATATGCACTCATCTCCTCCGTCGCCCCCTCTTCGCAATGAACTACCATGCCAGTCCCAGACAGCACCGCCTCCGACATGCTCAAGAGGGCCCTCAAGCCACTCGCGTTTAACCGCGCAGCCTACGATCCCATCATGAAAGCAATCGGCAAGTCTCCCCCCGATGCACCACACCACGCACGTACATACTGACACCATGTCTAGGCAATGCACAGATTGTTCTCATCGGAGACGGCTCGCACGGGACATACGAGTTCTACGCTCACCGCGCGAACATCACCCAGAGACTCATCGAAGAAAAGGGCTTCACCGCAGTGGCTGTCGAGGCAGACTGGCCCGACGCGTTTCGCATCAACAGGTGCGTGCATGTGGCCTTGCTCTGTCTCCTAGAGCTAACAGAAACACAGGTATGTTCACGGGGGCGACCTGAAAGGCACAAAAATCAAGAACGCTCGCGATGCCTTGAAAGACTTCGAGAGGTGAGTACGGCCCCTGTCAGTCAGTTATGATTCTCATACTTCACAGATTTCCAAAGTGGATGTGGAAGAATGAAGTCATGCCTCCTTTCGTGCAGTGGCTGCGGAATTACAACGACAGCGTCATGCAAAAGACAGGAGACCGCTCTGCAAAGGTGTCCTTCTTCGGGCTCGACCTGTATTCCCTGCACCGCTCTGCGCAAGAGGTCCTGCGTTATCTTGACAGGGTTGACCCTGAGGGTGCAAAGGCTGCCCGCAAGAGGTACGGACACCATGACCACTAGGAGGCCGAGTCTCATGCGAGCCCAGGTATAATTGCTTCGAGCGTTTCGGAGAAGACACGTCGCGCTACGCGTTTGAGGCTCAGTTTGGTCTCGCCAAGACTTGCCACAAAGAGGTCATCCAGAACTTGCAGAACCTGCTTCGCAATCATCAACGGTACATAGAGGAGCAACTTTCGCTCGACGAGAAGAGCCTAGGCAGTCACCCCGCCGAAGAACAGTTCATGGCGGAGATGAACGCACTAGTTGTGAGGGATGCCGAGGAATACTATCGGACGATGATGGAAGAGGATGCAATCAGCTGGAACCTTAGGTATGTGATCACGAGTGCTGGAACGACACTTAACTGAAAAGCTGCATCTCAGAGATGACCACTTTGCCCGGGTCGTGGTCAATATTGCACATCACCTCGGGCACGGCAACGCGGACGCAAAGGTCGTCATATGGGCTCACAACTCTCACATTGGCGACGCTAGAGCGACTGATATGGGACGGAGAAGGGGTAAGAACCATCGTGTTGATGTCTTGCCCGGTTCGTCTAACAGTTGGACAGGCGAGATTAACATTGGTCAGCGCTGCAGAGAGATCTTCGGGGACGACAATGTCTTCAATCTCGGGTTCTTGACGGCCAATGGCACTGGCAAGTAAACTTTGACCCGAGGTCCAGTTCAACGCTAAACTCTCTGCAGTAACCGCCGCATACAACTGGGATGAGCCTGCGAGACTGATGACCATGAATCCACCATTGAAAGGTTCAATTGAACAAGTGTTGGATGACTCGGCTAAAACCGATGCTGTCCTGGTGATGAAGGAAGTTCATGGGAGCGATGTCGGAGACACTAAGAAAGTTGAAGTCTCACCTGACCTCAACGAGTGAGTGTGAAGAGCACTTCGGTCGAATTCCAACGTGTAGCGCTCTGACGTCTTCATCTCAGCTTCCTCAACCAGTCCCGCTACCAAAGGTTCATTGGAGTCATCTATCGGAAAATGACAGAGATTCCTTCGCACTACTCTCGGTGCAGGCTCGCCGAGCAATACGACGCCGTCGCGATCATGAAGGAATCACGCGGAATTCAGCCATTGGAGAGAGAGGACACCTGGTCTGGCCACCACAAGGGCGACATCGACGAAACGTTCCCATTCGGATATTAGCTAAGTTCATATATATTGTTCTCCATGTGTACTATTATGCTGTACTCATAACAAGGATTTGGATATTCGGACATCATAAGCGTATCTAGACCGCGTCAAACATGTAAACACGACGACGAGTAACTGCAAAGCTATCCTGACACACGAACTGAATTGCCTCACCACCCATGGACGATCGGAGGCTGTCCATATCACACTTACCTAGTGCGGTGACGCGCACGCTTGAAGCATGCTCAGCATGCTGCGCAGGCGGATTATCGTGAGGTAAGTCGCAGGTATGATGTCAATTGCACCGTCAAAGCATAGCCCTTTGGAAGGATCATGGGACCTAGGAGGGGACATAGCATGATTAGTGGCATGTCTCGCATGGTACATTGTCCCTCATGGACCGCCTAGTACGGGGTTTATGCAAGCAGACGTCCTCCCCGTCTTCTCTTCTGTTGCATGGCTTCATATGGCCCCAGGCATGTATCTCCCTTTCACCACAACATCTGTCACCTTCGCCCTTGCGCTGCTGGTCAGCCAGGCGTGCGCTTCAAACTTCTCGACGTACATCGGCACACGAAATTCACTATGCCAATATTCTGGCGAATGGCTGTTCTCTGTTATACCGAATGCCTTCGGCAATACAGTGAGCTCTTCTACCCGTCTGGGTGACTCCCTTCAGGTCACCTTACCTGGTGAGTCACCATTTATCTGCTGCTACAGAGGGCAGCCTCCTGAATCTCGACCCTCAGAGAATACCAGTTCCGTAACTTACATCGGACTACAAGATAAAATACCCGCTCTATTCTCGGCCTGTCTTGACTGCGATAACACAGACCAGGCGGAGGCAAAGCAAGCCCGTATCACATATAAGGGCACTAATCAGTCGAGTATCACGACGGTGAGTATCAAACCCTGTTATAGTGTTCGTCTCGAGTCTGAGTCAATATGGTCTCCCACATAGGCCCCCTTCTTTTCATTCAGGGACATGGACCCTACGACCCCGCACATCCTAACGGTGACCAACCTTTGGGATCCGTCGTCAGGTGTACAATCGCGAACTAGCTTTGCAGGTTTGGTCGTGACGATAGCGAATGGTGTGGTCCTTTCGATCACACTACGTTGTATGTCTTACATATGGACAGGCAGCAGCAATGCGACGGTCCCATTGTCAGCAACGATTCCGGCCGTAACAGTATCATCAAGTTCAGGTAAGTCCGTCCCTGACTTACTCTGTAGACGCGTCCTGACCGAATTGTAGGGAGCGGTGCTTCTAGCTCGGTATGTTCGACTAGCCTTTCTCCCCATACGGCTCTGACATGCTGCAGACGTCAATACTTATGCCACCGTCATCAGTTGCGCTAAGCAGTGTGATTCGACCATCTAGTTTCTCCACATCTCCGTCGGTAAGCCGGACTTGTCACCTGCTCACTACAGTACTTATAGGCGTTGCGCAGAATCTGATTGGGCCGCACCTTCATCAACGAGCGGTCCACCCAGTTCAACATCGCCTTCGGCTTCATTGTCTGCAGGCGACCCTCTGCCCCCGGCGTTCTGCCAAACACTACCAATGCAGACTCACAGCCATTTGGACCTACCGTCGGCCCAGAGTCTGCCGCTGGCGGTAGCACCCGCCACGGTTTATCGACAGGCCTCGTAGCACTCATCGGAGTCCTTTCGGGAGTGGGCGGCTTCGCAGTAGCCGCGGTGGCGGGGTTCCTCGTCTGGCATAGGCGGCGCACAACGGCAGCGACGCGCGGCATGATGCCGCTCACAGATGAATCTAGAGGCGGTTCAGCTACCTTCATTGAGCCTTTCTTCCTCTCCACAGCCGGCCCCTCGACAAATACTGCCCACAACTCAGGCCAGCAACCAGGGCGACCGTCAGCTCCAAATTTCTTCTCTGCTCGGCCGTTTGGCGGTTCGGGCTCCTGGCAAGGAACGCAGTCTATATCTCCCCATGCACACCTGGTACCGTCTACGATGGAGCAGAGTCAATCCAATCGTGAGTTTAGTGTGGCTTCCCATATGAATCGACCATCTTGCTCAACTCTTCCGTAGATGACACAGAGCAACCTCGACAGCCATCGTCACCTGCGTCCCCTTGGCTTGCGAGGACTCCACGGAATTCTTTTGGAGGCGTCGCACTTTAACGTTGTGGACAAAGACAGACAATGTTCTAATGGATATTCCTACGTATATCTTATGCTATTAACAGAGGACTATTATGGGAGCTATATTTAACGGACCCAAAATGCGGAATGGTATAACACAAGAGTTCGGTATCCAACATGGTATGCAAAGAACGATGAAGGTATCTATACAAGGTACAGTGAATTGAAGTACGAAGGATTGGACATGAATGAATGTGCCCTCAAGGACCCGAAAATAAGAATAGGGATGGATGCAACGTTAGGTATATAATCCAACAAAGAACTTGAAGCCAGCAGGAGAATCTGAACAGGGCCGTGGGACGGAGATTAGTCTGTGCCACGGTCAGCCACCATCACCACGACGTGTCGAAACGAGACAAACCTGGTCGCCAGCACTCGGAGATGTACTCCAAGACCTCGACGACTACCGCACTCTTGAACATGAGCGCGTGGTCTGCACCCTTCACGACTTGCACCTGGCACTTGTCAGTGCCCATGGCGTTCTCCATCCACCGCACAGCGTTCTCGGCGATACGCTCGTCTCGGTCGCCATACCAGACGCGGACGGAGTGAGGGTATGCAGAGTACGAAAATCCCCATGGTTGACGGTCGTGGTTGAGGATTTGCAGTAGATCGCCATGCGTGCCTTTCTGGGACTCGGCATGGGATGCAGCGATGAGTGCGTTGCCAAGCTGAGCTTGGTACGAGATGCCCGGGGTGGGTGCGGTCTCCGCACGTGGCGAGGGCGGGACAACGGGAAGTGGAGGGACTGGCGGCGCAGTGGCCGAACGAGGCGACTTGGGCATGTTTGCGCCGAAAGAGATAGACCGGCGACCAGCTGCGCGTGAACCATCGATCTGTAAGTCGATGGACGATTCCGCACCCAGCGACTTCACAGACTTCGCTCTCGCGACCGGAGACGTAGCCTTGATCGTTGCATCCCAATCTACGTCCTCGAGACCAAGGCCTACCTCGGATGTTCGAGGTGATTGTATCGGCGTCCAGGCTGACGGAGCCATTGCTCCCTTCTTCGAGTTTAGCGAAGAGCTGCCTCCATTGCCACGACCTTTAAGTGACCCCATGGACCGCAGCGCCTTCAGCTTTCTGCCAGGGCCTGATTGGAGAGGAGCATTGGTGGGACTAGATGGTTGCGTGTTTCCACCGCGAGCGAAACGCCCAAGAATACCCTTCGACGTTTTCTTGGTGATCGCATGCCACGTCGGCTTGCTCTCGCTGATCGTCCTCTGACGACCGGCAGGTCGATTCAGGTTGACCGTGCTCTCGAACCTGCCATCGAAGTCCCGGAGGTCGTCATAATCACTAAATCCGCTCGATGCCAGACTGCGTCGTTCCGTGTCCTGAGACGACATCGACTTCGCGGAGCCCATTCGTGGGGACGTGGGGGAGGCTATATGCTCTATGCCCCGAGAAAGCTTCGGCGGCGGCTGTGCCTCGAAGCCAATCCCCTCATAGGCTAGTGACGGTGGCTTGCCAAGCATCCAGGCTTGGACTTTCCACTCTGCCGCCTGCGCAGTTTTCAGAATGCCGTTGGGGACGTATTTCAGCCACTTGTACCCAGCTACATCGCAGAATTAGCATCGTATTTAATAGGAAATCCGTGACTACTTACCACCGTCGGCGCCGCCTACCCAGGGGGCAAGTAGACAAACATCTCCTCGAATGCGTTCCGGGAAACGGTTGGCGAAGGCAAGGGCGTATGGTGCACCCGCTGAGTGCGCCATAACGCTGCACTGGTCGATGTTAAGGCGATCAAGGACCTCCTCGACCACCGACGCCCACTCCGGAATGCCCTTGGCAAGCTTACTCCGCGGACAATCCGTTCTTCCGAGGCCCCAGCTGCAAACACGCCACCGCTTCAGCAGCCAACTTATAAAAATATTGAGGCCACATACCGGTCGATTGTAATGAGACGGATCCCCAGTAGCTCTGCCATCTCGTCGTAGAGACCCATGATATGCCTCACGCATCCCAGACCCAGGAAGACGATGAGAGGAGCGCCAGTCGCGCTGCCGAGGTCAGAGAAACTGACGTTCAGCGGCGACTCCCGCGACGCGTGCGGACCGCGCGTGAGTCTTAGCACCGTCGTCAACCGGCTCGAGCGCAGATACTGGGCAATAGCCTGCGAAGGCGAGTCGATCGGAGCTTTCGTCAGGCTCGACAGGTCGAGTGGAGCTGCTGGCGGCGTATCAGGTTCTTCGAGACGGCTGTGTATCGAGGAGCCTGCGCCGCATTCAGAGAGCGGACTCCTAGTGTACTCTGTGCCGGCTGACTGTGGCCTCGAGAAAGTGTTGCGGACACGCGACTGTTCGCGAGATCCTACAGGTGACTTGGTCTGGAGACGGAGGGTCTGGCGAACTTCCTCAGCGATGGTATCCACCGAGGAGCGTGATATCAAGTCGTCCGTGCTTTCGAGAGCTGGTGGTGCAGCGAATGCCTGTGTCTTTGCCTTCTCCTTCAAGTCGGAGACCGAGTATATGGTAAGCGGCCTCGCTCGCGCTTGCTCGAGCGCAGGTGCATGAGTACGAATGATCTCTGAGATGGAGGCGCCATGGACTTCTTCGGTGGCTCCGGCTCTCTCGGAATCTCCTCGGTAGACGAGCTGAGCGACGCCGGAGGACTATCTTTCGAAGTGAATGAGCCAACACTGGAGGACATGGAGATCTTCGGCATGGTGAAAACGGGGTTCCGCGTGATGGGCGTCGTTGACGACGTGCGCGACGTCGTGCTGGTAGTACGCGCACCAGAGGACCGGGCGTGCTTCTCCTGGCCTTTGCGACGCCTCGGGGACGACGACGGGTCCTTCTCTCCCTCCGAATCGGACTCGCTCTTTTTTCGCGACTTTCGCGGCAACCCGCCTCCAAGCGTGACGCCTGGCGGAGGCTTCGGCAGCGGCGGGTGGTACAGCGGGTGGTGGGCAGAGTTTTTATGGTGCGAGCGCGCGGAGAGGCTGTTGAAGGGCGAATAATGGTCATCGTCGCTGGAGCCGTTCATGCCGTCCACCAGGGCGTCCATCGTCTCCACACCCGAAACAGGTGCGGCTACCACGTCCGAGGACGCGAAGACGCGCCCTCGGAACGAGTAGTCGTCGACAGGGGTCTGCGGCAAGGGGTCGAAGTGACTCAGAGTGGAAGACCCAGAGTCGCGGTAGGGGTACTTCAAGGTTCTCGGATAGCCGAAGTCCCATGGCCTGTGCGAGGATCCGCTAGTTGTCCGCGAGCGTACCTCGACGTCGTCAAGCTCCATGACTGGCCACGGAATGGATTCGTGTTGTCTGTCTTGCGCAAAGTCGTGGTAGAGCCTGTCCTTGCCCTTGGTCTTCGAGGCGGTCTTGCTTATAGAGGACGACCGCTGTTTCTTGAGTTTATAAGGTCCTGATATGATCGGCTGGTCTACAATCTCAAAGTCGGAAGCGTGATATGGTGACGGCAGGACGGTGTTACTCGTTCCGGGGCTGCTCTGCCCTACGCATGCGATGTCCGGCTGGGGCGACGCAGACAGAGTGTCAGCCTGGTGTTTCTCTCGCTTGAGTGAAAGGAAAGATGATTTTTTCGAAGGTCTGTGTGGCGCGGATTCGCTCGTGTCGTGGGCCAGTGCAGAACGCGTCGATGTAGCCATGACAGAGCTGTGGTAGAGAGTCCAAGGATGGAAACGAGAGTGGTTTTGTATCGAAACGAATGAGGGTATCCAAAGGGTCAAAAGGCGCTGCCGAGGAGCATGGAACGCTCACCGCAGAGCTGGCGAGCCGAGAAGTCGACGTGCCCGTCGTCGTTCAAGACGGTGAGCGGAAGGTGCGAAGCGCTCTGACAGGAATCGCTGGCCCGCGTCGCCCAAACATTTCTCGCGGAGCGCCCGCGTGGTAACTGAGTCCTCGATAATTACTTTCAACTTGGCTAATTCAATCTCCAGTGCTCATACGCAGCCAACAACGCACTAGCAGACGGCTCAGAAGTACTGTACAGAAAATATACACTGCGGAAACATGAGTATGACGAAGTATGCATCACGAGAACGAGAACGGAGCTTGAGATGCAGAATCCAATACGCGAAGTTGAGGACAGAACGAAGACAAATCCAAGATACAATAAAGATAGAAGTCCACAGCCTAGAAGACTATACAGGAGATGAGAGACAGATTGGAGATGCACTAGCAGCCTATCAATATCGATGTCTCTCCAGATATGACGCAGACGACTCACAAATGGCGAAGTTATCGTTACACGCACAGAAGGCTGATGTTCCGAGCGGCGCAGGCAGTGCTCAGCTGCCGGCATGTTTCTTCTGGCCACCGTCGGAAACCCGACGGCGGCTGGTTGTGGCCGGAGCACGTTTGCAGGACGCGCAGAGAGGGCAAAGCTCCGGAGTCCAGCAGCTCTACCCAGTCCTGCACATTAAGCTGTGGCGCTCTCCCCAACACCGAGAGTTGCACCAGCGCGCGACACGTGCCGGAGATGAAGGCGAGTGTTTGTGGATTGAGGTCTACGTCGAACAGACGCAGCTCCCGGATGAGAGACAAGGAGGGTAGGTCCTGTTCGAAGAGCTCCCTGTGTGCGACAGACCCGCAGGCCTCGTAGCTC
The DNA here is from genome assembly GCA_001910725.1 of Phanerodontia chrysosporium. NCBI lineage: Eukaryota > Fungi > Basidiomycota > Agaricomycetes > Polyporales > Phanerochaetaceae > Phanerodontia > Phanerodontia chrysosporium. The sequence goes on from MJGA01000003.1 coordinate 973,028, forward strand.
AGCGACTCTAGCTGGTCGCAGGACTCCAACAGTGGGAGTGCCACGTCTTCGGGGCTCTGCGGGCTCGATGACGAGATGCTCAGATGCCGTAGAGATGTCCATGAGTCAAACAGCAGGTCTTCGATGGACCCGGACTCTACGGACACGTCCTCCAGGATGAGTGTTCGTACGCGCAAAGGTGAAGGCATGTCGGACGGCGTGATGTCAAGGGAAAGATGTGAGAGGCGGAGGGTTCTGAGCGACCTTGCAAAGCGGAACGCGATGGAGTCGTCCCAGTCGAGAGAGGCAATGCGTCGACATGACACGTCTCCCTTGTCTTGGGATATGGAGGTGCCATCGATATGAAGAGAGGTTACCGAATAGGTGTGACCCATCATCTGGATGAATCTCTCCGCGCGAACTGCGAGCTCCCCGCCGAGGGTCACCGTCTGCAGCCCTGGAGGTTTAGCACGAACCTCAGGCCTGCTATGTCCGCCTCTGTCAGGATGGCGTTCTCGGAGAGGATTGGACGAAGGTCTACGCCACATATGAGGGTCAATAGATGGGGGTTCGCTGATACGGTCCTGGCGAACAGCGCGCAAGCTCGGAAGGAGTCGAGCCGAGGGCACGCGTACAGGCGTCGCCTAATGGGGCCGACCCAAGCTGGCGAGACGAGGGCAAGCCGAGCAAGGTCTCTTGGCCACCAGTGGTCCTCGCTTTCGAGAATGACGGGAATGAGGTCGTCCACGATGCGCGGGGACTTGTTCGCGCTGTAACACGACATGTTTGCCGCCATGCTGGGTGGTTGAAAGGGGGTCAAACGAGTGAGAGACAAAGCGATAGCTCAGACAACGATGTGAACGAAGTAGTAGTGCAGAAAGACCTGGCGGCCAGCTGGCAAGAGCATGGCCGACCTAGCAGCACGCTGGTCCTGTGCACCGTCCGTGTCAGAGGCATGTGATCTTCTACCTGCCTCTTCTGGAGAGGCGTCTCTTTCTGGCATCTCCCGAGTGGCGGCAATCAAACCGTTCCTGAGCCCGACCGAACGGTGCCCTTGCATTTGTTGCCATAGCCCCGTCAATGCCAGCATCGCGGTGCATTCACCTCCAAAGCACGTTTCTGACGACGACACACAACGAAGCGGAATAAAACTGGTTATACATCCCACGTCGTCGGTATCACAGGACTTGACGAGCGTGTGTTACGCGCTACTGGCCGAGTTCGACGGCAGCAGGGCCGGGAGTAAGGTTCTTTCCAGAGAGCTTGTCAATCTCTTGATGGTTCCCTCGCTGTACAGTCAGGTCGTGAGTGTTTGCGTTCTCTTGTTCCAATGCAACGCTCAGCCACCTTATCTCTCCGAGGCTAGTACAGCGCGGTATGGTATCGCTAGACGCGCTTGATAGCCTCCTTCAACCCATATGTGTTTGCCTGTTCACACTGCGAGCGTCGTGGCTACTTGTGATGATAGTTTCGCCGAGGGGCAATAAAGCTCCAACCCATGGAGCCAGGACCCTTGCCGCAGGGTCACTTCCATCCAGTCGCCTCTTACCTTACCGATGTCCATGTCTGACGAGACCAAGTTCACTAAAGAGGCCGATCCCGCTTACGAAGACCACTTTGGGGCACGAGAAGCTGACCAGGACGTTTTTAGCGACCAAGAAAGTCATGACTTCCAGTACAAGACATTGAGTTGGCAGGTACAGTGTTCTACATTACCATGCGCAGTCGAGTGCTCAGATTCGAGGGTTGTAGTTCACCGCCTTGCTGATGATTTCCGAGATCGTCAGCAACGGGATGTTATCGCTCCCCAATGCCATGGCGGCAGTTGGTACGAGGCTTCTGGCTCCCCCGTTCTCACCCTGATCAGGCTCTGACACCCAGGGATTGTGCCCGCGTTGGTTCTAACGATATTTTTGGGCATATTTGGCCTGTTCACCGCGAAGCTCTTGATTGACTTCAAGCTGAACCATCCAGGCGTCCACAACATGGGTGCGCCGAGACAATCGAAGCAATAGTCTCAGTCTCATGCTTGCGACGGACAGGTGACGCCGGCTATGTCCTCTTCGGACCTATCGGGAGAGAAATTCTCTCTGCAGGTACCATCGTGTTCGCCGTTTTTGCCGCCGTGAGTGCGCCTCGTGCGTAGGTTCAAAGGAGCACAGCTGATACAGATTAGGGTGCGGAGTTGCTGTCAGGACAGCAAGCACTGTCCACGTTGTCCGACAATGGCCTTTGCGCGGTCTATCTTGTCATCATCTTCGCGGGAGCAACGTTTCTGCTTACCCTGCCCCGCACGCTCTCCCAGCTGAGCTGGCTAGGCCTCGCCAGCGTCACGTTGATATTCTTCTGCGGGCTTCTCGCCATGGTCGGCGCAGGCCTGAACCCTATTCCAGGACGCATCATCCAAACGACCGTAACGACGAACTTCTACGAAGCTTTCTTAGCTATCACCGGCCCGGTAAGTAATTCACACCACCTGTCGCGAGATCCTGCATCCGAATCCTTCACAGGTGTTTGCTTACGCTGGTGCGTTCTGCTATTGGTAACATGCTACCGACATTACCGACGATTGCTGCTCGTGATCGTGCAGGCCATTTCATGTCAGTTTCCCTCTAGTAACACAAGTGCTATACGGGGATACTGAGCGCAGCTCTAGGTTTTTCATCTTAATATCGGAGATGCGGAGACCACAAGACGCCATGAAGGCAAGCAGTCGATTGAGTATGGGGAAGGGGAGATGCGCTGATCGTTCATCAGGCGGCGTGGTGCCTTCAGGGGTTTGCCACGGTGTTTTACAGTGTGTTCAGCGTGGTTGTCTATGTATACCTCGGCAGCACAGTCGCCTCGCCTGCGCTCTTTTCGCTGCCTCCGATATGGGCAAAGGCTACCTTTGCCATCGGACTCGGTAACTTTTTAATGTACGTACCCCTTTTCCTGCCTTCCCTGCTCGCCACGGGGTGACGATGCAAATCTCCAGGACCGCCGCGTTGTGTGTACACACTGCCGCGAAGCTCATCTTCATCCGCCTCTTCCGGCACACGCGCCACATCTATTCCCACACGGCGCTCGGCTGGTTCGTGTGGGTCGCACTCTGCCTCTGCGGCACCGCCGTCGCCTGCATCCTCGCCATCGCGGTCCCGATATTTAGCGACTTGATCGGTATCGCCGCTGCACTGTTTGCGGCGTGGTACACGTACGGCCTCGCGGGCTTCTTCTGGCTGCATGACGTTTACCACATCGAGGGCGGGACGCGCGCCCTGCGACGGCGGTGGTTCGGCACCCTCCTCGCTGTTCTCACGATCCTCGCCGGCGCATTCATTTGCGTCGCTGGGACGTACGTCTCGATCAAGGTGGGGACCCCATGCAGTAGCTGCGAAAATCCCACAGACTAACGCACAACGCAATATCTGCAGCTGATCGTCGATGCATACAAGGCTGGAGCCGTCGGAAAGCCGTTTACGTGCTAGCAGATTAGCGTAGAGTGTGTATTGTACTAGTAGTAGACCGGGCCTATAGTACTGCTAGGCGCGGATACACTTCGGGAAAAGGACCGCAGCGGGCGCCTGTGGGTGAGCGCGTCGCGTGCCGGTCTGGGCTGTGCCGTCATCGAGGGCGTGCGTCCGCGGCGCGGCGGCGGCTGGGCCTGGCACCGCCCCCTGAAGCCTGCCCAACCTCCTTTCCTGCGACCGGCGAGCGACGCGCAGCCATGCCCGCCAGCGACCTGCACACGCTCGAGATCGCGCAGCGGCCGCGCAAGACGTGGGCGCAGGCCGCGAACGCGCTGCTCTTCGTGCTCGTCTTCAACTTTGGCTGCCTCATGGTCAACGGCTTCCAGTTCACCTGCCTCCTCCCGCTCCGCCTCCTCCCGTTCCCCCAGGCGCAGCGCTGGTACGACGAGGGCATCCGCTACAGCAAGGGAGCCTTTGGCACGTTGCTTGGTGCGTCTCCCGCTTCCGGACCCCTCCTGCCACTGACATCATCTCACATCCTTGCAGTATTCGTCACACAGCTCTTTGCACCGACTTCACTCGTCGTGTCGTTCGAGCGCGACGGCCTGGGAGCATTCTCTGAGGAGGAACTGAGACAGCTCGTCGTACGAGATGCATCTGGAAGGGTCACAGCCCTGCAGCTCCCGCCGAAGGCGGTTTGGATCGCAAACCATCAGGTTCGTGCTCCTTCCCCTAAACGTCTATCGGGAGTCCGTTCTTAATTATTTGCCTGCGTAGATTTATGCCGACTGGTGGTACGCTTGGTGTCTGACCTATTTTGCCGGGTCGTACAAGGACGTCTTCATCGTGCTCAAGAAGAGTCTCAAGTGGCTACCGATCGTGGGATGGGTAGGTCACTCCTGGTTGGCCTCTGCACGAGATCCTTACAACAAGATATAGGGGATGCAATTTTACAACTTCATTTTCCTCAGTCGGTCTTGGGCCTCAGACCGGCTGCACCTTGCGAACTCGCTTTCGTGGCTCGGGAGCCGCGCTGAGAAGCGAGACACGCCGCTCACGTTCATTCTGTATCCCGAAGGAACGCTCGTGAGCAAAGACACTAGACCTCTGAGCAAGAAATATGCAGACAAGATGGGCATTGTATGTGGACCGCACAATTGCACCGGCTTCAGTCTACTTACCCGGTATGGCTCTGCACAGCCGGACAACCGGAACATGCTGCTTCCTCGGTCGACTGGGTTACATTACTCTTTGAGAGCACTATCACCTCGCATCCCAGTTTGCAGTTAATAGACATTACGGTCGCATACCCAGGTGCGTGGGTCTCGACACGTGCTGGAGACGCTCTCAACCCTTTCCTGCAGGCATCCCTCCCCTCGGTTACGGGCAGTCATATTATACCTTGCGCTCAATTTTTATGGACAGGGTCCCGCCACCCCAAGTACACATGCACATCCGGAAGTTTGATGTATTGCATGAGGTCCCGATAGGTGACCTGTCCTCAGCCAATCCATCGAAACTTCCGAACGGCTCTGGTGACGGAGCGAAGGAGACCGTCGAGACCGAGATTCCTCAAGCCGAGAAGGACAAGTTTGACAAGTGGCTCCGAGAGCTCTGGGACAGAAAGGACCGGGATATGGATCGGTATCTGGAGAACGGCTCGTTCGTCTATGACTCGTCACTGCGCGTGGAGATTCCTATCGCCGTCCGCCGGAGACGCGAGATCTTGGATGCATTCTGCTTTTTCGTTCCCGCTCTTCTGGGCTGGATGTTCTTTCCTGCGCTGACATAGAGGCAGAGAGCAGAGGAGCTACACACTATATTTTGATACCATGTACCGGACTGGCTTGACATACGCCCTCTTTTTGTAATTGTGCACATGTACCATCTCTAGCAATCGGATCTCTGTTCTTGTGGAACGGGTCACGATGGTATGTGCGACGTGGGCTTCCTCGGGCACTTCAGGGACGGTGCTGACGGCGTGTGCGGGATGTTCGACATTGCGCGACCCGGCCAGCACCGGAAGACGGGCGAGGCGACGGGAGTGGGTGGTCACTGGGTGCCTGCGCCAGATTGACCGCGCTGTTGCTCGATCCGGTTGACCATGAAGAGGCTAGTGTCGAGGAAGCGTTCGACGCAGTTGGCGAGGCAGCTCGACTCCGATCGCGAAAAGCTGTTACCCGGGGTGCCAGTGACGCACCTGTGCATGGAAAAGCTGAGTCATGGACGGAGCGGGGAATGAACGGCGTCACGCACTTGTCCCAGCACATGCTCGTAAAGTTGTGGATGCTCGCGTTGAGGCGCTGCTGGGCCTGCTCGTTCTCGACGAACGTCTGGAGCTCCTTCTGCAAGGAGCACGGGTGTCAAGAGCGCGGAAACGGCGTGAGGGCGGAGCGCACGCACGCGGGTCGCCTCGTCGAACTGGTCAGCCATTGGTCGTGAGCAAGAAGGAGGAGTTGAGGACAGGGAGGAGGGCGAGTGTGGCAAAGAGCCGAGGACGAACACGCGCGTGGGAATTGATCGAAGAGGGGATCTGAGATGTGCATTCTTGCCTGCCTTTTTTGGGCGCTGCTCTTTTGGGAGGCCCGTCTGCTTCTCTCTCTCCTTCCGGTGAGCTCATCCGAGGCGCTCGACAGTGAGAACAGCCAGGCTTAGCCAAACCGTCGCGTCCTCGCCCTCAAGCACCGCTCCCCGCCTCTCGCCTCCGCAGCGAGCTCGCCTGCCACCGCCTCTCGCGCCTCCTGCCACACCCCCGTTTTTTTCATCTCGACGTCAGAACCACCCTCCACAACATATCCGCCTGGTCATGCGCCAGTAATGTCCCCCACGGGCTCCAGGAGGAAGCATCCGATCCTGCCTTTGCGTTCCGCAGTTAACGGACGGCGCACCTGGGCTCTCTTATCGATGTAGGGCCCAGATATCCCGCCGCAAAGATGCAGGCTGCCCCCGGCCGGGTGCGTGATTGCAATGTCGCCGGGTTCCCTATGTCTGACAATGGAACAGCAGAGGAACGCCTGCCGTGATTACCCGCCAGCTTCCAGACGGGGTCCTCTCTGGCGGCCCCGACGAGCCCGCTGTCTGGGAGGGAGCAATAATAGCCCTCCCTGTCGCAGCTGCCTCGCCCGCTCGACTGCCCGTCTTTGGGTGCGGTGAGATCACCCGTGACGACACGTCGGACGCCGGGCGACGCGCGGACAGGATGGCACCCAGGAGTGTGACCCAACCTTGACGCGACGAAGAGAACTGCTGCCGGGGCTGCTCGTACGTACAAAAGGCTCGTGCAGATCCCTTGGTATGGCGAGCAGACCAGCCGAGCCTCCCGTGTGTTGTCCGACCAACCGACCTACCCGGCCTCCGCGGTTCCATTCGACACTGGCAGAGAAGGCGAGAGGAGAGCGCTCTTGCGAGGGAGGTTCAGATTGTAGCCGGATGGACGGCCGCACGCACCCGAGACGAGTTCCGTGTCGAATGAGGGGCCTTCTTGGCCCGGCGGGGATGGGCCCCGTGGACAGAGTGTATTGCAGTCTGTCGGGGGCGAGCGCAGAGGCTGCGGCATCGAGCATGTACATGTTTAGTGAGCAACGTCTGCTGAGCAGATCTGGATGGGAAATGGGAGGAATATGTGATACACGCGCTGCAGGGACGGCTCTGTGTTCGAGTGAGATGAAAGCATGTGCACGCCTGGCTGGCTCGCCGGAGATGTGCGCGAGGGCGACGAGGGCGGCGTGCGCTTGTGCGAGTGGATTTGCATCCGCGAAGGTAAAGGCGGTCGGAGATCGAGATTCGCTGTGGAATACTTTTCAGCCACAACGGGGTCCGGGAAAGGGACATTTTCGCAGAACACGGCGCGAGTCTTTCTGCAGCTGTTCCTGCTCGTCTGGCCAGCCTCCGCCTCCGCCTCCGTCTCCCACACGTTCATTCCGCGCTGCGCCACAGTTCATCTCGCAAGCCTCGTCCGCCGGTAGTTCTGTATGGCCATCGATACTGTCATGGGCTGATGGGGATCAGCGTTGACCAGCACCGTTGCCTCCAGCTGCAGCCCGCTACACGTGAGTCTCCTCCGCACTGCGATCTCGCGCAGAGCATGCGATATAAAAGAACGTCTCCAAAGGATTCGGGCGTCTCGACAAGACCGGGTCAGTACTTGCCTTGCCTCGTCTCCCGCTCCTCTCCCCCGTAGCTCTCCTTCATGTCTGCAGACCCCGCCCGCTGGACCCACACGCCGGTCTCCACCGTGTACGTGCTCCTGCGCTCTCTCGCGCCCCCGAACTCACCTTTCTCAACACCCCTTTCCTTCTATAGACCCCAGTACCTCGGCCGAAAGACGCTGCCCATCAAGCGCGCCGACGGAGAGCCTCTCACTCGCGCAGACATCCAGTATGACCTGCTCTACTTCATTTTCGCGGACCCAAATCGCGTCTTTGTCGACTACATGGCCCCTGGGAAACCCCTCGTCAATTTTTGCGACCTCTATGTCAACGCCCTCTTCAACTCCAGCAAGTGCTCCAAGGTCCTCAAGGACAAGATGGTCGACACCCCCGAGTTCGCCATCGAGTTCGCCAAAATCGCGCTCCTCACCAACGTAGGGCGCATCAACACCACCATGGCCTGTGAGTCCGCCCCGTCCCTTGTTCTTCCGCCGTCGTCACGAGGCAAGCGCTGACGCGCCCGGACATCCCAGTTTTCCACGAAATGAAGACTCCTTTGCGCAGTTACCACCCTGTGCCGTCCTTGCAAAAGTCGGATGGAAACTTGCAGGATGCTCCGCGTATCAAAAACTGCCTCAAAGCGGCCCTTCTGCCCTTCGAGTTCAAGTCCCCTCCGCCGACTTCTCCGAATGAAATACGCGAAAAAGCGGTTCGTTTCTCGTGTTCATACCGTACCCCTATCGTCTAAGCGTTTCTCGCAGCGTGCTGGACAGCTTCCCCCGACGAGTGTCGTGAACCTCATTTTCGTCCTTTCCAATGCCCAACACGCGATGGTAAGGCCTCTTTCGAGCGTGCCAGGACCACCGAGAGCTTAATTTCCTCGCCGTTAGCAAATTGCTCAGACGCACTTTGAGCCGCCCGTCGAGTTCCTCGACCTCTTCCTCCCGCTCAACCTCTCTTCTGCCTCCAGGGCCAGGGCCTTTCTGTGGCTCGTTTACCACTACTTGTCGGCTCCTGACAGTCCGAATCCCTTTGATGACGACTACTCGCGCGCACACCCAGGTAAGGTACCTAGGCTCGAAGGTATCACGCGCGAGGAGATGGCACGGGAGAACGTCGACCCAGACGACGAAGTGGAATGGGGCAAGCACATGTCTGCCTCCGAGTCAGGTTCCTGAAGGAACTCATGGAAGAGAGTGAGGCCGAAAAACGACGCAAGCGGGATGCGCAGATGGTACCCCCAGTCTCCTCGTCGTTCTCGGCCGCAATGTACTCAGGTACATTCAAGCATTTGCGCCAAGCCGTGACCGACTTCTGATGCCGTATCACACCCACAGGAGACATCACGAGCGGACGCCTTACGCAGACCCAAGGAGCGGGCAGTTCTGGCGGCGAGGGCAGCCGAGGGTCCTCGTACGGACACGACGTCCCCGGAAATGCCCAGGGCATTCAGCAGCCCGCGCCCCGCCCCGCAGCTGCCGCAGGCCCGTCACAGCCAGGCCGTAAGTACAGTCAGCACACTACCCGCCAGTTGACAAAGCTCAGCGCCGCCGGCGACCGCAGGATCTGGACAAGACGACCAATCGCAGGACCGCACAATGCTACAGCGTCAGCAATTTTTCTACCTAGCGTCTTGCTGTGCTCCCAGCCGCTGACTATGCGCCTTCCCGACAGACGCCTGGCACGTCGTGCAGACGACCGATCCGCTCGCTGATTCAGACGGCGAGCAGGACGAGCATGTGAGACGCGAGTATGGTAAGTCTCACCGCCTACCGTTGCGCGCGCCGTTGGCGGAGAAAACAGTTCGCTGATCTCCGTCCCGCCGCTTTGCGTAGGCAAACGCCTCCGCATTCTGTCTCGTCTCCGGGGCAAAGATCCGACGCCGCCGCCCGGTGGCCCTGCGCCGGGCATGCCGCAGTACCAGAGCCAGTTCCAGGGGGCGAACCAGGCAGGCCCGAGCCAGGAAGCCACCGGAAGGCTGCGGCAGGTAACATGGGAGTAGTAGGCAAGAGGACGACTGCCGTACGGCGCAGCTTCAGATCAGCGATGACTGGAAAAGCCGTACTGAGTTCGCACATACTCCCCTCCTCCGCGCCGAGACAGAACAGCCGCAGGTCGCTAGATACATATACACCGACCGCACATCTCGAATTCTCCCACCCATGTGTCCTATTCCACGCAAGTTGTACGTAACGTTTGCTCTATGTACTCGTAGATTGCTACGCGCTGGCCGGGTGCCTATACAGCTTCCTCACGGGGCATGCATATCACCATGCTGTTCTCATCGTGGCGTGACTGCCGGCCGCGCTGATTTCTCGCGTTCACTTCCCTGAGAAGTGCGCCGCAGAGTGGTCCCGAGGCCTGGTTCCTGCGACCGGATGACGATCAGGCACAAATGCTGCTGGACTGTAAGGTCGCCGTGGACACGTTGTCTCACTTCTATATACTCACTCCGAACGTACATCGTGTTCGAAAGATTGATTGCGCAAGAGGCACAGCCTACTTACAATGGAGGGGCGGAGTAGGTAGGTGGGCAGCGGAAATAATTAATATCAAAGTGTTCGCCGCATGCCGTGCATACCAGACTAGCCCCTCGTCTACACGAATACAAAAAGTGCGGAGAGCACAGGAGTAGTCCATTGCAACCGAGACAGAGTCAACGGGAAAGAGCATACAATCCGGATGAGTGCAGACGCTCCACGAGTAAGAGTCCAAAATGTTCCGGAGTCCGTCAATGCGATGTCCACGATAGATAGGCGTCTCGCCGACCGCCTAGAACGCGCCGGGAAGATTGAGCACGGGGTTGACGAACCCGGCGCGCTCGCGCAAAGGGAGCTCAGGAGGGGCACTGTGGCGTCTGAGCTTGCGCTCATCAGCCCCGCCATCTCCGTACAAGCCCCCAGGCATCATGGTGCGGCGTCTCAGGCGATCGAGCATGTTTTGGGCGGTGCGCTCGCGTGCGAGATCGAGAGCACGCAGGTTGTCCTCCGTGAGGTCGACGGGGGAGTGCGAAGACGTACGCGGGACGACCGTTGTCCTAACCTGCAATCTAGGGCTGCAGGGCGAGGGAGGGAGGCGAGGGCTTGGGCATTGAATCTCGAGCCGCGCGGGCTCCTCGTCCGGCGGCGTAGCTGGACGGGTTGGGAAGTGCAGGCGTCCGACGCCCGCAGGAGGCGCGTGCCGCGGCTTGACGTTCTCGTCAGCCTTGCCGGTGGCGACCGATTGCAGGAATGCAGGAAGGCGGGCAGTGCGCCTCGACCGCAGTCCGGTGCCGTCGTGTGCGATCTCCTGGTTACTGAGGTGTGCAGTAATCTGATCGAGAGAAGGCAACTTCTGCGTCCTGTACAATGAAACCGAGCGCGGTGGCGGCTTCACATAGTCCTGCGCTGGCAGGCGGAAGTCGACCTGCTCAACCCAGCTTTCACACGGCTTGGAGAGGTCTTCGTCCGCAAACGCGGTAAGTGGCGAGCGCAAGCCAGGAGAAGGGAGCGAGTAGTGGAACAGAGCCGGAGACTCGGGCGGAGTCTTCGGAAGCAAAGTCGAACGGGGCGAGGGAGGCGCTTGGACTTTGGACAAGAACAAAGCACGACGTTCGACTGCCACGCATACGAGCCCGTTAACGATGACACGCCAAGCAAACAAACTTGAAACTCACCCTGCTTGTTCTTGTGCACCTTTATCGCGATCTCCTTACGCAAGTCGGGCGACCTCTTTCCTCCCAAGACCGCGTTTCGTTCGCGTGACGCTTTGAGCAGCTGTTCGAACCGCTCGCGTTCGATGCCCTTGCCACGGACTGGCACGTCCGCTGGACGAAGCGGAGAGAGCTGCCTCGGGAAATAGGCGAGGTAGGCGGTGGCGAGAGCAGCATGGGCCTGAAGCCGTCCATGTCCTCCGGGGTAGCAGGCGTGCAAGGGGTGCTGAAGCCGGAAGTTGAAAAGGGCGAGAACGGCTCGGGGATGGGCTCCTCTGGTGGAGCGAGCGAGATGGAAATCTCTGGGACTGAGGAAGGAGCGACCATGGTTGGATGAAAAGATGTGGACAGCGTTGACGAAACGGAGTGCGACTGGACGACTATACAGGGCACGGTGACCGGCACCAGTGGAGGACCCAGACTAGTATGTGGACGACGGTCGACTGAAGAAGCAGACGAAACCGCGCTGCCCTAGAGTGCAAGGACGAGGAAGTAAATAAAATGAAAACACACAGGAGAGAAAAGACAACGAAGGTGAAACTGAGGTGAAAGACGAGAGAGAGCGCTGAAATAGCACGGCCTCCTCGCGGTCAGCTGCCGTCTCTCGAGCCCAAGCACGTAGTAACCGCGCCTTGTCTCCGTTTCGATGTGCCCTTCCACGACCAAAACCTACTTGGATACGAACCATGGCACGCAAAACGGTGCTACTCCATTCTCTGTCGTCGTCTATCTTCATCCAGGAGCATCACAGGTCAATCAACAGAACCCGTCAAACGTGTTCCATTGTTACGCACTGTCCAGAGCGCACAAGACAGGGCCAGGTGGCTGTGCGACCTGCAGGCTTCACATCCAGCCTGGCTCTCGCGGGTCCGCGACCTCACCCAGGGCTAACACATACATCTGCAAGGCGGTGTCTCGCTTACAATTTTGGTGGTGGTATACATCTATGAGATACATCATTGCAGACCCTCGACCTGGGCTGCAGCGGCGAGCTTCTCCCTGAACAGCTTCTCAGCATCGGTCCAGACGCGTGCTGTGTCCCGCTGAGGGAACTGCAGCAGCGACGGGAGAAGGTCTGAACTGAATTGTTCAGAGGCTTCTCTCGGAAGGAGCGTTGGTAGGTGGTCGATAGAGATCACCGACAATGGTGGGTTGCCAGTCCTACAGAGTCATTCAGCTGACCAGTCCGTTAATTGAGGTGAAGCTTCAACTTACCCAACTTCCACCGGTACAGTCGGAGCCGAGAACGTAGTGTTGATCGAGTAGATAGGGATAGGGTTGTGAGGGTTGGTGGTATCGCAGCTAACATCCACAACTACCGAAAGACGACGGTTGGGGCCAGCATTGCGAATGGTATCATATGTCACGAAATGCGGGATGGGTGAGGAAAGGTAGATGCAGTTAACAAAAATGTCGACGTCAAGAATCTCTTGGAAGGGGCCGCCCTTGGCAGTCTCAGCCATGTCCCACTTGAGGATGTCGTCCTAGAGACGGATGACGTGAGTCCAATTCAATGCACCGTATAGAACACGTACTCATCGAGGCCGATCTTCCTAAGGAGATCGACAGCGCCCCTGCCACAGCGACCGAGGGCACCGATGACAAGAGCCTTGAGGCCCTTGCCAGAGCCGCCTAGTCTCTGCTTGACATCCTGGACCATAGCAGCCTCGTTCGGATACGGTTCGAGAAGTCCGAGCTTCTCTCCCTTCTTCTCAGCAGCTACCGCAAGGGCACCTGCAGCGGCACCTGCAAAGCCGGCATGGTAGCCGAACGCAGCTACACGGCGGCCGTTGTCGTCGTTGAGGAACTCGAGGTCATACAGGGTTCCTCCGCCCTTGTAGAAGCGAGCGAGGAACTTGGACCACCCAGCCTGGTTCTTATAGCAATGTCCGAAGTGAATGTGGGTGTGGATGAGAGGTTCGTCGGACTCGGGGAGCTCCTTCAGACCGAGGATGGGCACATCCTTGGGCGCGCTTGGCCACGAGTTGTTCGCAACAAGCTTGCAGCCAACCCTGTAGACTATCTCAGGACGCCTTGGCCATACTGAACACACGGCGCACGTACGCTTCGTACTCCGCATCATCAAATATGCGTTGTTCGTCCCGCTCGACAGTAATCTCGAAACCTGCATCGATGAGCCGCTTGGCCGTGGTGGGGGTGAGAGCAGCGCGACGCTCAAACTGCTTGGTTTCGCAGCGCAGCCAGAAGGATGGTGCAGACATGTTGAAGGAGAGGACTGAAGACGTGCTATGAGTCAAGGCCTCTGGGCTCTCGAAATTATACGCGCCTGCCCTGACTCGATCCTCGAGATCTTGCAGAGATCGCACCGCACGTGCGGCTCGATCAGATCAAAGCCATCATCAAAAGCCCAAAGGGGATTTGCTCGCCAGTGTCACCCACCGCCTGGACGCACACACGAGCACCCACAGCACCAGCACAAAAGACACCCGCGTAAACAACAGCGATGCCAGGAATAGTCCGCAAACGCAGCCCTCTCAAAACTCCAGGTTAGCGGCCCCAAGTCCGCCAAGATGGGGATCCTCGCTCACCCGTGCCCGCATCCTCCAGAGAAACCCTACATCGCACTTGGCCTCGAGGGGTCAGCCAACAAGCTGGGAGCGGGAATAATAAAGCACGATGTAGACGGCTCCACCACAGTGCTCTCCAACGTACGACACACGTACATCACCCCTCCTGGTGAAGGGTTCCTGCCCAGGGACACCGCGAAGCACCACCGTGACTGGGCCCTAACTGTCATCAACGACGCGCTCAAGAAAGCGAATGTTTCTATGCAGGACCTGGACTGCATATGTTTCACCAAAGGTCCGTCGCCTTCTATCGTAACCCCTGTAGCACCATTCACTACTCGAATCTAGGTCCCGGAATGGGTGCACCGCTGTCTTCCGTGGCACTGGTCGCCCGGACCCTCTCTCTTTGTTCAACAAACCTCTTGTCGGGGTAAACCACTGTGTTGGCCGTACGCGCTACCTCTGCAACCCTTCTCTGTCATATTCTAACAAAGCCATTTATAGATATCGAGATGGGTCGGCAAATTACAGGCGCACAGAACCCTGTCGTTCTTTACGTCTCTGGAGGCAACACGCAAGTCATTGCTTACTCTCAGCAGCGATATCGCATTTTTGGGGAGACACTGGACATTGCAGTAGGCAACTGTCTGGATCGCTTCGCTCGAGTCATCAATCTCAGCAATGACCCCAGCCCCGGATACAATATCGAGCAGGAAGCCAAGAAGTATGTGCATATTGTATCATCTCGTACAGGGTCTGATGGGCATTTGACAGAGGCAAGCGCCTAGTGCCCTTGCCGTATACCACCAAGGGCATGGACATCAGCTTGTCCGGCATCCTTACATCGACAGAGGCCTACACCCTCGACAAGCGATTCAGACCGGATGGCAAGCCTCGCGAAGGAGACTCGGACGACATCATTACACCACAGGACCTGTGCTTCTCCCTCCAGGAGACCGTCTTCGCCATGCTTGTGGAGATTACCGAGCGAGCGATGGCGCATATAGGCAGCAAGGAGGTTCTCATTGTTGGAGGCGTCGGATGTAAGTTTGCTCCTAAATTCAGGTGCAAATGTTGCTCACGAATATAGGCAACGAGCGACTGCAAGAGATGATGGGTATCATGGCTACGGAACGAAACGGGCAGGTATTTGCTACAGATGAGCGGTATGTCTACGATACATATGCGTTTGCCTTAGTGCTCATTGAAGGGTAGCTTCTGTATCGACAACGGCATCATGATCGCCCAAGCTGGCCTGTTGAGCTACCGCATGGGGTATCAGACGCCGCTGGCGAAGACTACTACCACGCAGAGGTACAAGTCCATTCTTTGTACCAGATGTCTTCACTAACAACCCTTTCAGATTCCGCACGGATGAGGTCCACGTTGCATGGAGAGCATGATAGGCCTGTTCTGGGGAAATGTTTATAACGTTGTACATCATGTATCACTAGGCGTGGTATCTGGTCTATTCCAGGTGTATAGTATGACTTCGGACATCAATCTAATTTCGTGACCTGCGCGTCCACGAGCTGCCATGCCGCTGGGTCCGCTATCGCCAGTTCTTTACCTAACTCTTCGTAGCGGTCCCACCACCATCCGTGAACCTCCTCATAAATTCCTGCTGTCCCCCGGGGAGTCATCCATGGCTTATCATGGAGGATGTAGTGAAGACAACGAATCTCTTCATCGCGCCATAGTGGCTTGTGTATTTCGCGAAGGGTCTTAAGAGCATTATAGCACCACGGCAGTACCTTCCACCTGCCTTCGAAGTAGGCAGCTAGGAGGTCTTGGTCTGGGAAAGAGAATGTCGGTACGAGGGGAGACGTCTCAAGAAAGTGTGTAAGGGAATCAGACAGCTCCTTCGAAGGGTGAAGGACAACCAGTCCCGAGTTGAGGAGTTTGTATGGCCGCGGACTGGTTGGCAATATCTGCGTCGGATCCGTGAGGGCAGTCGGATGGGCAACGGCAGTATAAGCACAATTCTCTGGAATCCTATAACAATGTCAGCATTCGATCGCGATAACTTGCAGGGGTGCGCACCAATCCGCGGGATAGTGGGGCAGTTTCCTCGGGTTGCAGGCACAAGCATGTACTGCCGCGATTTGATCGCTCGCGAGGTCGAGGTCGAAAAGCTCATCCATATTTCGCATGACGATCATGTCTGAGTCGAGTAGAACCACTTGCTTGAGAGGGGTATGTCAGCCGAAGGAACTGTGCCACAAAGCTCGAGCCCCGTTACATACATCGTACTCGGTCAAGCTGAAAGCTCTGTGGATGGCTCGAGACGCAGTTCCTATAATACAACTCAACTACTCACCTGAGCTTCGTCCATGTGTCTTGAAAGCGGATATCATGAGCCGCCACATTGTGTACGCCTGCTCTCGGCAACAGAGACTCCACATCCGCCAGAATCATACCGCGTTCCCGCAGAACCTGTCTAGTCTCCTGGGGAACCGGTGGGGTCACCATGACCACCAAGGGGTACCTCGACCCTACATCGACCAAGCTCTTGTGAAGCACTAGTGCACCGGCCAGATACTCGGTCTTAGTGAGCAGGGTAACATAGGCTCCGTTCTGCGGCATTATCGCCAGTGCGGATGGGATAGATGGAACTTGAGAGTGGGGACCGGACAAGATAATGGGTTAACGAGAACGCTGAGCATAAGACATGAAGCTGGCCTAATCGGCCAGGCCCAGGGGGCGATGATCAAGACGCACGCCGGAGGTTGTCTATAAGACGCAAGACGTATACCAGGAATGTGTTGCACAGGGTTCGGAAATGCCGACGACAGTTTGCAACATATTGGCTGAATCAGCTAATCCGAGCTTTCAGCGGCATGAGGTGGGAGCTGACAACAAGGGCGTGAAGACATCGGGTCTTCGGCTGCCCATTGGATCCTGGATCATGCAGTGGAACTCAAAACGCAGTCCATTATCCAGCGCTTTCAGTCTGTGATTTTATGTCTAATGCATTCGCAGATGCAAAGATGTATGGACAGTTTTTGTGCGAGTGCACGCCATTATCATTAACGGCAGAAAAGTGAGATTGAGGATCCACACAAAAACATGTCATACACAATACATAGCAAGGAGGAATGCGACGAGACGGACGGCGACGGGGGTAAGGTGATGGATGTCTCACCGGAGACGGCTGTATAAGAGGTGTAAGGATATAAATGTGGACAGAGAATTGATTCACGCACCGAGCCTCACGCTCGCTCTCCAGAAGAGCCAGGATGTCGTTGGTCC
Organism: Phanerodontia chrysosporium; assembly: GCA_001910725.1. Classification (NCBI taxonomy): domain Eukaryota; kingdom Fungi; phylum Basidiomycota; class Agaricomycetes; order Polyporales; family Phanerochaetaceae; genus Phanerodontia; species Phanerodontia chrysosporium. The sequence goes on from MJGA01000003.1 coordinate 990,075, forward strand.
GGACGGGGCCCTTCACGTTACGGATGATGGAGCGGCTGGGGTCGTCGAGGAACTCGACGCGGACCTGAGTGACACCTCCACGCGAACCAGTCCTGCCGAGGACCTATGGTACAGTAGTCAGGCAAGGGAAGTTAAGAGCCATCGCAAAAGGAGTGAAGGACCTTGGTGACAGCGGCGAGCTTGACGGGGACCTTTGCTGACGAATCCTATATAACCATGAGTTCCCCATACTAAACGAGACTTGGGAATCTCGACGAACCATTTTGATGTAGGGAGTGTGTGCCGACGAGGTGCTTGCTCGGGGAGGGTGCTGTGGACGCTGTGGATGGCCAGAAAATAGAGTTCAGAAATCGGCCGTTTTCGGCATATCCCGTGATTACATCAAAGTCCCTATATGGAAGGCCCAGTTTTCGCTGGGCAGCGCTCATTCCTAGCCCGAACTCGCTATGTACTTCATCCTCGCGGTATGTCCAGGAAACAAATAAGCAAGAGAAGTGCTACGTAATGTATGTTTATACAAAAAAATATCAAAAAGAACTACCGGGTCCGGAGTGGAATCCGGTCGGCGTTTTACAGCGGCTCTATCACTGTGAGACTGCCGAGGTTGACTGGGCATCGTGTGCAACAAGCGGAACGGTCTGCTTCTGTGCGCCCTTGCCCTTGAGCACATTCTCGATGAAGAATTCTCCTGCCTATATGACAAACCGTCGATAAGTGGATATGTGCGGTTGTATATGGCTTGTCGTACCTTGTAACTAGACCGAACGAGGGGCCCACTTGCCACATACAAAAAGCCCATTCCCTCGGCTATGCGCTTCCACTCGTCAAACTCGGCCGGCTCCACATAGCGATCGACTTTCATGTGTCGCTTGGTCGGGCGCATGTATTGACCAAAGGTAACGACGTCGACGTCAACTTTGCGCAGCTCTGGAAGATAATTTAGAAAACGACGGAAGGCAGTGAAGGCGTGATACTTACCTCGCAAAGCGTCCATAATTTGCTCTCGATTCTCCCCAACGCCGAGCATCATACTGGTCTTTGTCACTCGAACACCTTCTTCCTTCGCCCGCTTCAGCACCGCTAGACTCTGACGGAAAGTGGCACGGCGATCGCGGACGAATGGTGTGAGCTCCTCGACGGTTTCAACGTTGTGCGCATACACGTCCAGTCCTGACTTCGCAACTAGGGATACGTGGTCCAGATTGCCAGCAAAGTCTCCGGTAAGAGCTTCCACGAGAATCTGCGGTGCCCTGAAGCATGGTCAGCGATTCATTCCCAACGACGGGAGTGTGTGCACTGACTTTTGCTTGATCTTACGGATAGTTTCTGCAAAGTGGTGGGCACCACCATCAGCAAGGTCTGAAACATATATATATATGAGCAGTCTGTCTACGCCAGCGTAAAATGCCCATACCATCCCGATCCACACTGGTCAACACGATATAGCCGAGACCCCATCGACTGATGGCCTCAGCAGTGTTCTCTGGTTCATGCGGATCCAACGGCGGAGGCGTTCGTGACGTCTTAACAGAGCAGAATCTGCAACCTCGAGTGCAGGTATCGCCCATGAGCTAAACCAGAATGTCAATTGACGGGCCAACCATTGACGATGTATTACGCACCATGATTGTCGCGGTCGCAGCTCTGCGTCCCTCTTCCTCAGTTGCACCTTCCTTTCCACCCCAACAGTCGCCAATATTAGGACACCGGGCCTCTTCGCATACTGTGTGAAGTCCTAGACCTCTAAGATCCTTCTTAATCTTGGTATATGACGAGCCCGTTGGTATAGATGTCTTGAGGAACGATGGAAGTCTTGGCCTGGGTCGGAAGAGTTGGTACTTAGTAATGCGCATACGTGATAGTACTGACTGTGTGGTATTTCCCAGCACTACTCTCTGCGGACCGTCAACATCGCCTGCAATGAAGTCGTCCAAGGAAGGTCCTTCGGCCAGTTTCTGACTAAACACGGACTTGGATGATGATGGCGTAGCAAGTCCTCGTGTATGAGTGAAGCATGAGGTCGATGTCCGCGGAGAGGCTGCACGGAAAACAGACGACCTGAGGCTCGCAGTACGTGCCGCTGCCGACGCCATGACAGAGAGGCAGAGAACAGAGATAGGTTGGGGAGAAGAGTCGGCCGGACCTGTCTGCGCGCCCCGACGCGCGCCCAAAACGGCATTCCGTAATTACTCTCCGTGCCCGACCGGCGCTAGCGCACTTCTCTCTTGAACCACAACGCGAAATGGATACCACGCTATCTCGTAGAGAAGAGGAAACTCTAGCGAAGACGACGAAGGAGCAAGCTTTGAAACAGTGTGATCCTGTAGTTAAAGGTTGATGCCTTGTTGGTCTTGCCAGATTAATGCTGACATGCGCACTGTAGCGTTCGCGGAATGTGCAACTGGCCGTACAGTATCTGTTGCGTGGGCGTGTAGAGACAAATATAAGGCCGTTCAAGATTGCATGGCAACACAGTACGCCTATATTTTCCTTAATCTCCTATCACCTCTGAGGCCTGTCGAGCAGTAACAGCCCCGAACGTTTGGCAATTGCCCGTGAAGAGTATTTGCGTCTCAGGCATATGCAAAACACAAAGGGTGCATCCTCATGAACGTACTGCGAATGTTGTCCTGGGAACACACTCGCTGTAAGTGCACCGCATATGCAGACGTATAACGATCCATATTCCAGAACAAGTCTCATGGCCGATACAGGCGAATGCAATTCCCTAGGAGAGCATCTCGTGCTAATACGACACTCATTTCTTGCCATTCACAGCAAGCCACTGCTGCCGCAGAGTCATGAGTGAAGAGATGAATCTATAAGACGCGTCAGTCATGCTCGCGGAGCACCCAACGAATAAACATACCCAAACATTCCTACAATTCCGTCGTTCAAATTGACAAGACCAAGATTTGTAGCAGGGATCCACACATCCAGGAGATCGACAATGAACTGATAGCGTATATCCGCCCTCGCCCTTGTTTGGTGCGTCAAACATCAGTTCCACCAATCAGCGCGGAATAATTCACTTACCCCTTGATTGCCTGTAGCTTCGCTTCTCGCTCGACTTCTGCGCCCTTCTCCGACCACGCGGGGCTCTGCAATTGCTTCGCCTCGTTGGCCAAACGGCCGACCTGCACATGTTACTTAGGTTGACGACCTGCCAAATGACGTCGCGCAACTTACCTTTAGCAAACCAAAGGTGATGCTGAGCAGAATACCCGCCAGCCAGAACCGATTTGCATGCTTGTTCACCCTTGCGGCGGTGCTAGGCTTCAGGTTGTAGAATTTGATGTTGTTAGCCTAGACGTATACAAGGTACATCAGCATGCATGGCCAACGCCTTGGGAGCGACAGCGTACCCAGACGAACATGTCGTTCGTAAGGTAACCGAAGTAGGCGACCTGCCGGCCCATGGTGGTCACGGCTTCGGCCATGGGGACGTCAGTGCGTTGTGCAGCACTCATCGCATTCTGTAAATGCTCCCATGGCTTGCCGAGCCTCATGAGCTTCCTGCCCAAAGCGAGATGGTTCTTGAGAGCGTTCCATCTCGCAGCTTCGATTTTGTGTCCTCTGGAAAGTAGTAACCAAGCAAGGAAACGTGCAAAATATTGCACTGCCCGGTACGTCTGAAGTTCCAGTTCAACCACTTATAGGAGCACTCGAGATACTGCAACCAAACCTTGTCCCTTCCGACTGTTGTGCTCCACAGCTTCAGGGTTTGCGAAGCAACAGGATGGTAGACAACTTGCTGTGCGACACTGGCCATGGCTGCGGTATAGATGAGGGTGAAGACGGGAGACACGACGCTGCTCCGCTCATATACCCCGCGGCCGGGGAAAGCAGAAGGGACAGCATGATATCACGTGTAAATCCCTCTAACGCCGCGGGCGACAAAGAGGTGTAGTCGGGAGCGGTTTTGAAAACATCGACGTGTCTTGTGGGCCGCGACAATGCACGAGCTGGTCGCGTAGAACATCGAAGGCGATGACCAGTCGCGAGATAGAACCAGATAGACCGTGACGGTCGCTGGCTCGCTCGGTGAGCGGATGATTCCGGGGTGCAGATCGGCCAGAGCCGTCACAGCGCGGTGACGCGCTTGGAAGTGCTCTCGGATATTGGACGCAGGCTGCACTCACCTCGGTCCCCGACCTATTCCTTGCGCACCTCGCTTCTGCTATGGCCGCCATTCGACTCGCTACTCGCACACGATTCGTAAGTGTCTGGTGTGCTAGGAGCTCCTATCGATGTGCACGGCTCATGTGATACAATCTTCCCGGGATATATACAGCTCGGTGTTCGGGGAGCGTCTGCTCAGAGATTGTTCTCCTCTTCTGCTGTGACCATGGTACACTCGCTGCATCCGCGTCTCGAAACAAGCCCTCATAGTCACATAGGCACAGAAGTACCGTATTGAACGCGACACCTTCGGCGAGCTGCAGGTTCCCGCCGATCGCTACTGGGGTGCGCAGACCCAAAGGCACGTCGCATCGTCGTAGCTTACAACGGGGCTCACGATTAACGTCGCTTTTTGTGCAGATCTCTGCAGAACTTTGACATTGGTGGCCCCACGGAACGCCTTCCACCTCCGTTGATCAAGGCCTTCGGTGTACTGAAGAAGGCTGCTTCTATCGTCAATGTCAGCTACGGCCTCGACCCCAAGGTCGGCGAGGCCATTCAGAAGGCTGCTGATGACGTGAGTCGCATTCATTCCGGCTGTGGGCTTGACTTCCTGATATCCTCCCGATCTACTCAGGTAATCTCTGGCAAACTTATGGACCACTTCCCGCTCGTAGTCTTCCAGACCGGAAGCGGTACTCAGAGCAACATGAACGCTAATGAGGTGAGTATACACACTCCTGCTCATGCGAGTACAGACTAGATACCCTCTACCACCGTAGGTCATCTCTAACCGCGCCATCGAGATTCTCGGCGGAGAGCTCGGTTCCAAGAAGCCTGTACACCCTAATGACCACGTCAACATGAGCCAGAGTTCCAACGACACGTATGAACACACGCACTCATAGTCTCGTCTGAGACTCACCATATGCGTTTAGGTTCCCCACTGTCATGCACATCGCTGTTGTAACCGAGATCCGTCAAACTCTTATCCCCGCCCTTATCGAGCTTAGAGATGCTCTGGACAAGAAGGCGAAGGAGTTTGACCATATCATTAAGATTGGTCGCACTCACCTTCAAGACGCCACCCCTCTCACTCTTGGCCAGGAGTTCAGCGGCTACGTCCAGCAGGTCTCAAACGGCATTGACCGTATTGAAGCTGTCCTGCCCGGGTTAGTCTCCTGGCCCAGGGCGGCACTGCCGTAGGAACTGTGAGTGACACGGATATGCGGTTGAAACGACGTGCTCACAGGTTCTCAGGGTTTGAACACCAAGAAGGGTTTCGACGTCAAGGTCGCCGCCGAGATCTCGAAGCTCACCGGCATCGAGTTCAAGACTGCGCCCAACAAGTTTGAGGCTTTGGCCGCGCATGATGCCCTTGTGGAGGCTCATGGCGCGCTCAATGTTGTCGCCTGTTCGCTGATGAAGATTGCCAACGACATTCGTTACCTTGGCTCGGGTCCTCGTTGCGGTTTGGGTGAGCTGAGCCTCCCTGAGAACGAGCCTGGTAGCAGCATCATGCCTGGCAAGGTCAACCCCACCCAATGCGAGGCTTTGACCATGGTCGCGGCGCAGGTTATGGGCAATCAGACCGCTGTCAGCGTCGCGGGTGCCAGTGGCCAGTTCGAGGTACGTAAAATATTGGCGAGACCATAGGGCGAATTCTCACGCATTGACTGCGCAGCTGAACGTCTTCAAGCCCGTTATCGCTAAGAATGTCCTACAGAGTATTCGCCTCTTGGCTGACGGTCAGACTCTCTCTCGTCTTATCATAAATACAGGCTGAACATATCTCAGGCTCGCGCTCTTTCACCAAGAACTGCGTCGTCGGTATCCAGGCGAACGAGAAGCGCATTAGCCAGCTCGTCAACGAGTCACTCATGTTGGCCACTATCCTCAACAGCCACTTGGGTTACGACAGTACGTATCGATGCTGACTTCCGAGAGCGTTCATAAAACTGATCTTTCGCGAAGACGTTGCCAAGTGCGCGAAGAAGGCGCACAAGGAGGGCACGACCCTAAAGGAGGCTACCGTCTCGCTTGGGTTCCTCACCCCGAGGAGTTTGACCAAAAAGTTCGCCCGGAGCTCATGCTTCACCCCGACGAGGCGTAGATGGCCTTGAATCAAATAGTGTAGATATAGTAGCTTATATTCCCAACATCGCTATGGTAATTGCTGGACTGGTGCGTGGGCCAGGCGCTTCCGACGAAAAGCACATTGTCGGCCGTCATTCTGTTGCAGCCGCCGGTAATACAAGGACTTTCCTGCTTCACAGGACAACGTCGCATGCTAGCTGGGTTGCAGCGAACCTGATAAACGTGAAATAAACAGAAAAGAAAGACCAGAAGACAAGCTGTGCTGCGTCGGCTTGTCACGGTGTGACGGCGGGATGGGATAGCGAGAAGCCACGATTCCCGAAAAGGAAAGAGTCCGAGACGAAATATGAAGGACAGCTTTCAACAAGCTGGGCCGTTGCGGCTCAGCCGTTGCACCGCTGCCGGTCCTGCATCAATCACTCCGTCTTCGTCCTCGTTCCTCGCCATCACACACAACGAGCAGCTGCCCTCGCTTGTCGTCGCTCACGACCTCGTCGCTACCGAGGTCTAGAACATCCGCCGTCGAGTCTGCTACGCCGCATAGCAAAGGGACATTGGCGCACTCAGTCACCTCTCTCGGGCGTCTACTGTGAGCTCAAACTCGGAGAAAGACGTAGCATTCCCGTCTGACACAACTCCCGTGCTCTCCTCTCGAGGTCTCTGACCGCGGTTTCCGTATACCAACATGTCTCTGCGGCATATCCTCAATGAGGACTCGCACCCACCCACGCACTCGACGTCCACGGCAACCCCGACGGCGATCAACCACGTCGAATCAGCATCAAGACCGCATTCCCCAGCCCCCATGCAAATGCCCTCCGTGCCGCAGCGGGGGCGCAGAGGTCGGGCTCGTGCAAGATCAAGTCCACCTGCCCAGGATCCCGAACAACCTCCCCCTCGGGAATACACGTACCAGACCATGGTTTACCAGGGTCCACGAGGTTTGGATAATCCGCTCGCCACTGGCCTAAGAATGCTGACCGTTCTCACCCCGACTTACAGGTGAATTTTATCCCGAGCACGATGACGATGCAGGGTCTCCTCGGCCTTTCAACGGAGAAGCAGATGAGACAATGTCTGCCCATGGACATCCGGAGACAAATGGTCGAAAGAAGAGGAGGACTGGCGTGGTGACAGAGGACCAGGAATATCAGCCCCCAGGGACGAAGCGCGTATGTCATGTTCAGAATCGGTCCTGGTTCACTTGTTCACTGTTCTACCCAGCGTACACCGCGTCGTAATCCCCCTCGAGGAAAGCAATCGCAACCCGCAATAGAGCCTCAAGAAATAGAACCACCGTCCGAGCAGATTTACCGTGAACCCACCGAAGAGGAGCGACGTCTCGCCTCGTCTGATCTCGAGGATTGTCCGGAAATATGGCAAGCCTCAATGGGTGCGTTTGTTATGGACACCCGCAAGAGGCAGAAGCAAATCGAACAGTACTTCAATCGTTGGATCATTGTGAGAATGCGTCGCCTTGTCACTCGCATATGTATTAATGTCAACTTTCAGAATCGCGACTCTTCCACTGCATATACAGTTTCTCATGCGTATGTTGAACGAATTGCCCGCATACCTCCCCCTCCTCCGCCATTACCTCCACCACAACCTCCAATGTCGCCATACGATGATGACGGCTCAGCACGTCGCACACCCTCTGTGGCATCTGGTGAAGGTTTCGACGTTATCGACTTTTCGTACCCCCATGTACGCAGCCGAGGAGGTGTGGCTGCCGCCAACGAGTTGGAAGAGTCTCTACTTGGTCGCAACAAGGCTGGAAAGAAGCGACCTGTAGACGGGGACAGCGACGACGACAGCAGTGAAGCGGATATCCCTATCGCCGCGCGTCGTGGTCCATTGAGTAAGAAGAGGAAGATTGCGAAAGGTCCCGCACCAGATAGTCATCCTGGATATTCTGAAGCAATGGCGTCCATGACTGGGACAATACCCCTCCCTCTTGGGACCCACATCTCTGGTAGGGGTAAGGGCAAGGCCAAGCAGCGAGAAGATAGCGTCGATAGCGCCTCTGCTACGCCACGCGGTCGCAAAAGGGCTGGGAAGAAGAGTGCTCTGCCGCCACATACGCAGGAGGCTCTTGGTCTGGGAGGTTCATTGTCTGCATCGGCGTCTCGCGACATCACCCCTGCCGGCTCTCGGGCACCCTCACCTGCTCTTACGAACGTCTCTGCTGCCATCTATGAGCTAGACGATGCAATACCAGCCTTGAAGAAGGCCAGGCGTGTGGACGACGCGGGTATGTGGAAGCGCGTCAAGACTCTAGAGGAAATGCAGCGCAAGGTTTGGACCAACATTGCTAAAAGAGACATCGTCAAGGTATGCCCACTATCCGCGTATATAGTCCTGTATTCTAATTGGCCCTGCAGGTCTATCGATACCACACCGCTGGGTACCAGGCACGTCAGGCTCAGACTAAGCGTGTGGCAACACAAGCTGCCCTTCATGCTCGCAAGCCATTCACGCGTACCGCAAAAGGTAGCAAGGACGTCCAGGCGAAAGGCAAGCGTCTCATGCGCGAAATGCTCGTCTTCTGGAAGAAGAACGAGAAGGAAGAACGCGACGTTCGGAGGCGTGAGCAGCGTGAGGCTCTCGATCGTGCCAAGATTGAGGAAGAAAAGAGGGAGGCTGCTCGTCAGGCTCGCAAACTCGAGTTCTTGATTAGCCAGACTGAACTCTATAGTCACTTCGTCGGAAACAAGCTGAAGAGTATGTGGTTTTGTAAGCTGTTCCTCCGCGCCTGTTGACATGTGGTATCCAGCCGCGCAGGTTGAAGGCGATGAGTCCGAGGCCGCGGTCCCTGCCGGTGCGCATCTCGAGGACATCGAGGGCGAGCTTCAAGACATCGACTTCGATGATGGTACGTATGGTGCTATTGTGAGAGTGCCGTCGCTCACGTTGGTTGCAGAGGACCCAACCAACATCCATCGCCACGCGAAGCGCAACGCTCAAGAGGCCATTGCGCTGGCCCGGCGTAAGGCCCAAGATTTTGATAATCAGTCAGCCCTGGAGCGGAAGACTAACGAAGCCCTCAAACTTGCCAAAGCGCAAGCCCACATCCGTACAGAAGAATCAACCGAGGCTTCGACGACGACCGGTACACCTTTGGTGGATCTGGACTCCGACGAGCTCAATTTCCAGAACCCGACGTCTCTGACTGGGGAGCTGACAATTAAGCAGCCGAACATGCTGATGACGACTCTCAAAGAGTATCAGCTCAAGGGTCTTAATTGGTTGGCCACCCTTTACGAGCAAGGTATCAACGGCATCTTGGCTGACGAGATGGGTCTTGGGAAGGTGAGATTGCACCATCTCATGTATTTCAGTTTCGCTTACTGAGTCTGCAGACCGTGCAATCCATCTCGCTCCTCGCATACTTGGCGGAGACGCATGGCATTTGGGGTCCATTCTTGGTCGTCTCTCCAGCATCTACTTTGCACAACTGGCAGCAGGAGATCACTCGGTTCGTACCCAAGCTGAAGGCTCTGCCATACTGGGGTAGTGTGAAGGATCGCGCTACCTTACGCAAGTTTTGGTCGCGAAAGGAGATATGCTACACGGAGGACGCACCATTCCATGTGCTGATAACAAGCTATCAGCTCGTTACGCAGGACCAGCAACATTTCCAGCGTATCAAGTGGCAGTATATGATCCTTGACGAGGCACAGAATATCAAGAACTCCTCCAGTGCACGGTGGAAGACGCTGCTCGGCTTTCAATGCCGCAATCGGTTGCTACTCACGGGCACACCGATTCAAAACTCGATGCAAGGTGCGTCTTCTTTGCTTCCTGCCAGCGAGTCAGCTACTGACTGTATGCAGAGTTATGGGCGCTGCTTCATTTCATTATGCCCAGCCTCTTCGACTCTCATGATGAGTTCAACGAATGGTTCTCGAAGGATATCGAGAATGCGGCCGAGAACAAGGGAAGCAAGCTGAACGAGCACCAACTTCGACGGCTGCATATGATCCTCAAGCCATTCATGCTGCGCCGCGTGAAGCGTCACGTACAAAATGAGCTGAGTGAGAAGGTAAGCCGCGACAGCTAGATAGTGTTTATCATTATTGACGGCCCTTCCTCTGCAGATCGAAATCGATATTCACGTCGAGATGAGCGCACGTCAGAGAGCATTATACGATGCGATGAGGGAGAAGGTCTCAGTCACGGACCTCCTTGAGAAAGCCGCCAGCGACGATCTAGACTCAAAACGTTCATTGATGAACTTGGTCATGCAATTCCGCAAAGTGCGTCTAACATACGTTTGCATGGCTGACTACGATACCAATACCCTGCTTCCAGGTCGTCAATCACCCAGAGCTATTCGAACGCGCGGATGTCACCGCTCCCTTCTCATTTTCAGTCTTCGGCAAACCAGGCCCACTGAGTCGAGAAGGCGATTTCGTTGACCTGCCCTACTCGACCCGTAATCCTATAGAGTTCAATATCCCCAGCCTGCTCTATGAGGACGGCGGACTTCTCGATGTCCCAAGCGAGAACGCACCCCTCCGCCCCGATATCGGTCCCTTGGCTACACTCTACAATATTTGGTCCACAGACTGGATTCAAAAGTCGATGCTTGAAGACAGTAAGTATGTTAGAGTCAGTCCGTGACATGCGTTCTCATGCATCTTCGTAGAGAACTCCGGGTTCTCTTTCCTGCGCTTCGCCGATCTGTCGCCAGGCGAGGCGCATGACATCCATCTCACCCCCATCTTCGAGCGTCGACTGTCAGCCCTTCACCGGGAGGCGGAACTACTAGAAGATGCCCCGTACATGTTGTGCGTGCTTTTCGGCCCTCATGTGTACTGCATAAACTCTGACGCCATCTCTGTTAGTGATTCGGACTTTATCGCGAGTGCGAAGGCGACTCCATACGCCATCCCGCCTCTTCCCCCGGTCGGGATCGTTGCCAAGACCGATGGCCAACCATCCCTCATGGCTATCTCCACGGACGCCTGGCTAAGCTCCTGTCTATCTCGGGAAGAGCTTCATCTCTTCATTCCTCCTGTGGTGGCGCCACCCGTCACCATCTACTGTGCGAACCGCAACTTCCTCGAGCATCAACGTACAATACTCGAGGCGCCGAGCGAGTCTTTGGCACTGTACGGCCTGCCACCAGACTTCCGCGAGTCGGAGCCTGACACTGCTGTATACGAACGTCGATTGCCCGGCATTCCCATTAGCGGCCTGCTCCAAAGCTCTCCCGCTGACCAACTGCCGAGTCCACCGATGCAAGTTCCGGAGGCGAAGCGTCTGATATTCGACTCCGGAAAACTTGCTCGCCTAGACGCGCTGTTGCATGAGCTCAAAGCCGGAGACCACAAGGTCCTGATCTACTTCCAAATGACGAGGATGATGGACTTGATGGAGGAGTATCTCATCTACCGTCAGTACAAGTATTTGCGTCTGGACGGTTCCTCAAAGCTCGAAGATCGCCGAGACATGGTCATGGAGTGGCAGACACGGTGAGTCCTTCTCGACCGATATAATGAGTTTCCACTGATCATTCGGTAGGCCGGACATTTTCGTATTCTTGCTCAGTACTCGTGCTGGCGGTTTGGGCATCAACCTGACTGCTGCAGACACGGTCGTCTTCTATGATCACGATTGGAATCCTTCGAACGACGCCCAAGCTATGGACCGTGCACATCGTCTCGGTCAAACTCGTCAAGTCACGGTGTATAGGCTGATTACCAAAGGTACGATTGACGAGCGTATTGTGCAGATGGCTAGGGTCAAGAAAGACGTAAGTACTCTATTGCAACCTGTTAGCGCTCGGGACTAACAGAATATAGGTTCAAGACATTGTCGTTGGGAACAAGACGTTTACGGATGCCACCAAGCCAAGCGAGATCGTCCAACTACTGCTTTCTGAAGACCAGCTGGCAAACTTGGACACGTCGAATGTGGCAAGCTCATCGAAGAAGAATGGCAAGCGGCCTGCTGGTCAGGCCAACGGAAGCGACACGCCCATACGTGACTTGTGGAACGAAGAAGGCGACGAGTTTTTCGGGCAAAGTGGACCAATGCAGTCTGGCACTGCTAGCATCCAGGAGCTCGATGACGATGGTACGCCTGTACCAACAACCACTCGTAGGAGGCGCAAGGGCGACGGCACTAGCCGCAGAGGGCGGAAGCCGGGGCCGAAACCTGGAAGGAAAAGGGCGAACGGCGGGGAGCCGGACTCATGAATGTGATGTTGAAACCTGTCAGTCTTTCTACGGCTCTTATATGTGCGATTACTACTTTCATTCTCTGCTGTTATCGATCTGTATTCTGGACCATCATACCTCGTACTAGTGTCTTGTATTGGTATCCTATAGCGTAGTTGTTGTGCACGAATTGTAATGTCACGCGTTTTCGCCGTTTTGGTGTGGGCGACGTCGTTCCTGAAAGACTACTAGATAGATCGTCGGCACCATGCTGACTAAGTAAGGCTAACCGAAATTAACGATGTGGATAGCGTGCCTTGAGTTACGCGCGCATGTATCTGCTAATGTTGGCGCTTATTCTGGAGGTGCACTTTGTACATGGAGTCAACTTATCGCGGTTTAACAGCTACCATTAACCGTGGTGACTAGATGTATCCTGCACTCATCATCGTCCTTTCGGTTCTAGCTGTGACTTACTTGGACACGCGTTCTCTAACGTAAGGTCGTGCGAGCTCTGCTATCTTCGTGAATTCTTCTCCGCTGCCCGTTCCTCCGCGCAAGACAGGCCACATTCGCGTCTAGTCTCGCCGTAGAGCGCATTCGATATGGCGAAGAAAAAGAAGACCCAGTTGAAACCCGTCGCTCGTGGATTCGCGACAGTTTCGGTGACGAAGAAGGCCGCTCCTGCAGAGACGGAGCCCGAGGCTGCTCCTGGTCCTTCTGAAGGCACTTCTGCATCGGACCCACAAGTCCTCTCTCCCAACTCGAATGTTCCGGGTTCAATTGAAAGCTTTGATCCATCCCAAGCAGAGGAGCAGTCACTGCAAACCTTGATCGACAAGCACCAAGATCGCGTTGAGAAGGAGATTGTGCGAACTATCAAGGTGTGCACATCCCGCCCACAACAACAGGACCTATCTCATTCGCTACGCAGGCCATTGAACAAGAGCGGAGGTTCTCTGCTACACTGCCGAAAGTTGATCTGGAGCCAGCATACCTTGAGAGAATGCTGGAGCTACTGGCTAGATCTGCTGCAGAGTCGCTACCTGAACACGGTTAGTGCAAGTGTCTGCGCTGTCTAACTTACCTCTTATCTCTCCTGTGATTGCCCTCGTAGGCGCTATTGATGAGCCAGAAGAGAAAGCTCTCCCTCAACTTGCGATCACTTACGGTGTCCTTAGGCGACTTGGATTCGAGGAAGAGACCGTTGAACGATGCTTGAAGGCAATCAAAGGGATTGACCTTGAAGAGGCTGTGGAATGGGTGCGCTTCAGCCAGCCTTTGACAAATCATCGGGGGACTCATCCATAATCTCAGCTTCTCATAACCTGTTCAGACGAGGAGCTTCGCCCGTTATTGGGTGAGTATCTACTTGTGATGGCCTAATATACACTCACCTGAGCCTATCTTCACAGACCAGGAAGACTCGTTAGCAAAAGCGGCGAAAGCCTCGTCATTTTCGCAGAGAACAGGCTCACCTACTCCTCCTCGCACCCCTACCCGTGCTCGTTCTCGAAGCGCCGTGAGGAGCTCTGCTTTAAGCCCTCCGATGACCCCCAGCTCCGTAACGTCACACCAAAGCATCCATCTTTCCGGCAATACCACCGCAGTCGGTAGCGATGCACGCTCCGAAGTGTCCGTCTCCCCTACCCTGACACCACACTCTTCTTCTATTCCTGGCACTCCGGATGAAGACCCTAACTTTGCATACGCTCATCTGAAGATGCGGATATCTGAATTGACGACTCATCGCAAAGCTACTGAAACTGCGGACGCCGCCTTTCTTCGTACATTGAACGAACGTCTGGAGCAAGTGAAGCAGGACTACCTTTTCGACGAGCGCGAGGCCGAGATGGTTTACCGTGCGGAGCGCAAGAAGGCAGACGAGGCGGCTTTGCATGCACGACTGCGTGGCGAGGACGTTGCGATTCCACGGCCAAGGTCACCGCCTCCGAAAAAACGCCTGGCTGAACCACCTCCAAAGGAGACGGCAGATGTCTTTGATGAGGCTAGCGATGACGAAGGTGGTGGCGGCTTGTTTGAACTTCTGGAGGAAATGCCGGGGACTGAAACAACTTCGGAGGGCACCACTGTCCAAATCCGCGATCTACCTCCTCCGAAGAACTGGTCTGGACGTACACCTCGTACACTACTCCTGGAATTGGTCTCGAAAAGCGACAAGTACGCGAATGTCAGCTTCCGATCCATCTCTGGCACTAGTCGCGCAAAGCGGGCGGCTGTGCGCATCATCTGGCAGTACGGCGATGTAAGCGAGTGGCTCATGGAAGACGTTGCCTGCTACGATTCCAACCAAGCTGAGCAATACATAGCTGCCGTGGCCCTTCACCGGCTCTCATTCCCCGAAACGGCCGGGTTTGCTGTCGGTAGCACCGCGTCTGCTACTACCCAGACATCTTTCAGGCTGCTACCTCCCGTGTACAGAGACCTCTGGAATGAATTTGAGGAGAAGAGACGGGCGGAACACGACCGTATCAACCGTGGAATTTGGGCCAAATTGAGGGACATTTTGGAGCCTAAACTTAGCGGCTCCAAGGTATGGAGACCGGCGCGTCCTGCACTCAGAAATGCTAACATAACTTTAGACCCCCATCAAACGGCAAAGAGCTGCGACGCAGGCTGTACGAACAAATTCCGATATAGACGGCGGTCAAGGCGCCGTGTCCTCAGACGAGATTGCCGCCGACTTCAGGGCTCGCCAGGAGAGTCCCATGTATCAAGAGATGCTCGTAGGTATTCTTGGGCCGCAATCCAGGACCGCACTAACGGATATCTTATAGCAACAACGCAACAGTCTTCCGATCGCTGTATACCGGCAAGAGATTGTCGCGACTCTGGAGTCCTCTCAGGTCCTCGTGCTCAGCGGAGAAACTGGATGGTAGGCTCAAAGCTGCCGAGGCTCAATCCCCTACAGCTGACATCGGATAACATAGCGGAAAATCAACCCAACTTCCTGCGTTCATTCTGGAGGATTACCTCTCCCGGGGGCAGCATTGCAAGATCTACTGTACGGAGCCCCGACGGATTTCAGCTCTGTCTCTGGCAAACCGCGTTTCAAGAGAATTGGGAGAACCTCCTGGAGCTGTCGGAACGAATGGCTCGCTCGTCGGCTACTCTATCAGGCTCGAGAGCAATACTTCCAAAACGACACGGTTAGCGTATGTCACCAATGGTATCGCGTTGCGCATGCTCGAAGGCAGCGCCGCTGATCAAAGAGGATCGACTTTCGATGAGATAACAGTGAATATATCCTTCAGTCACTGTCCTCGTGCCGCTACTCACGTAGTTTCCGTCTTCAGCACATCATTGTCGATGAAGTACATGAGCGTACCATCGAGTCCGACTTCCTCCTGATCGTTTTGAAGTCCTTGATCCAAGAGCGTCCCAACCTGAAGCAAGTACAAATTGACCACTTTCGATCCCTTGCTAATCCTACACATTGTTAGAGTCGTGCTCATGTCAGCTACGCTTGATGCGGAAAAGTTCTCAAGCTACTTTGGCGGCTGCCCGATCCTCCAAGTTCCGGGACGGACATTTCCTGTTGAAGTTCGTTATCTCGAAGACGCAGTTGAGTTTACCAAGTGGAAAGTCATGGAGGGTTCACCGTATGCTATGCGCGGTATGACTCTTGCTACTGTGCTAAAGCGATTTTCTGATAATGTGGAGTAGGTAACGACAAGTACTCTCGCAACCGTTCTCGCAACGACTGGTCAGAGGACACGACTCTCGCAAACGGCGAGGAAGACGAAATCTCGCACGAAGATGTTCGCCTCGAGAAACGCTATTCCCCTTCGATAGCCTCGACTATCAACATGTACGATGAACGGCTCGTCCCTTATGACCTCATTCTCTTGCTTCTGGAGGGGATCTGCTTGCAAAACTCGATGTATAGCGGCTACTCGTCAGCTGTCCTCGTTTTCATGCCCGGCCTCGCGGAAATTCGGCGGTTGCACGAAATGCTCATGGAGCATCCCATATTCCAGTCCGAAGAGTACTTCAGGGTATATCCGTTGCATTCAAGCATCGCAAGTGATCAGCAAGCGGCCGTATTCGACGTGCCACCCCCCGGGATTAAGAAAATCGTGATAGGTAACGTATCCGCCTTGTCGTCCTCGACTGTAGTTCTTACTATTTCGCACTAGCTACCAATATCGCAGAGACGGGTATAACCATCCCGGATATCACCTGTGTGATCGATACCGGGAGGCAGAAGGAAATGCGGTACGTCTGAAACGTAATACTATCGACAGTCTCTTGACGTCTCTTTAGCTTCGACGAGAAGCGCCAGATCAGTAGGCTAGTCGACACTTTTGTGGCAAAGAGCAACGCTGCTCAGCGCCGGGGTCGTGCCGGACGTGTGCAGCCCGGTCTTTGCTTCCACCTGTTCACGAAAGCCCGTCATGACATGAAAATGGCGGATCACCCCGACCCAGAGATAATGCGGCTCAGCCTAAGTGACCTTGCTCTCCGTATCAAGATCATGAAGGTGAAGATGGGATCCTCTATAGAGGATGTTCTCGCGCGCGCTCTTGATCCGCCGTCTCCTGTCAACGTTCAGAGAGCTATCTCGGCGCTAGTCGAAGTCGGGGCTCTAACCACAACGCAAGAGATTACGCCCCTCGGTCGCCTACTCAGCAAGCTGCCTACGGATGTTCACCTCGGCAAATTCTTGCTTATAGCCTGCGTCTTTGGCTGCCTCGATCCCGCGCTCACGATCGCCGCTGCCTTGAACTCGAAGTCTCCTTTCTTGACTCCGTTCGGTAAAGAGGACGAGGCGCACCGTCAGAAGCTGTCGTTCAAGATTGGTACGTAGAGCTGCGAGCCTTTCAGGCTGCGTAACGTTGACGGATATGATATTACTGTAGAAAACTCCGACTTCTTGACGCTCCATAACGCATTCTCAAGCTGGCGTCGGGCATGCGCGAACGGGCTCTCAGCCGCGCGGAAGCTATGTAGAGATGCCTTCATGAGCCACCAGGTTAGTAGGAGTCTTCGATTGCCTTGTAACCACGCCTGACGCCTTCACAGAATCTGCAGCAAATCGAAGAGCTTCGCCAACAGTTCCTAGGGTGGGTTCTTATCCAAGAATAACTATCAGTGGCTGACATGGGGTACAGCTACTTGATTGACTCCTCGTTCATCGCTGTGCCTTCAGCCTTAGTGAAAGACCTCAATCGGTACGAGCGTGATGCTCGCACTTACCTTTAATCGCTGACAATGTGGACAGAGCACGATACTCTAACCGAGGGCGGACGCGCTTCGTCGCTTTGCCACCGGAATTAGACCGTAATTCAGGAAACTACGCTATAATCGGCGCCGCATTGGCAGCAGGCCTCTACCCGAAGATTCTCTCCATAGAAGGCAAGCCGGGTGCGGAGAGAACAACGACAGTCACGAATAATCAAGCCGTTTTTTTGCACCCCTCGTCCGTTAATTTCGGTAGGAGACTCTCTGACTTTGGAGTGAACTATCTCTGCTACTTCACGATCATGTGAGCCGCATCTCGTTCTGTCTGCTTGTCCTTGCTCATCGCTCGTTCAGGCAATCGAAGAAGATGTACGCTTGGGAGACTGGACCTGTCGAAGACCTGGCTTTGCTGCTGCTGTGCGGTGACGCCGACTTCAAGCTTCTGGCTAATAGCGTCTTCTTGGACAGGAAGATACGCTACAGTGTCAACGCAAAAACGGGTGTCGCTCTCAAATTCCTTCGGAAAGAGATGGCGTCCACGCTGGCGATGCACTTCGGTGGCAAGCCTGTAACAGGATCACACGCAGTGTGGGAGGACACGGCTATGGCCATGCTGGGCAAGGTCAAGCCTGATGACTCGGAGAGAAAATTAGACAAGATCACGCTTGTAACTAATAGACTACTGTAGCGCTAGGCATGCGGGTTGATACTTCACCGCGAAGCGAATGTTCAGGGTATATGATAGAGCAATGGACCATTGCATGGAGCATAACGGTATAATAGACATCGATAGCGCTACAACATGGGACGTAACGAGAGCAATACGACGAAGGTGCAAGACGCTTAGTCCTCCTCCTCCTCGTCACCATCCGTCCTGAAGATGAAGGTCAGCACTCGCCGATGAAGAAGGTTCTCTGTCAGACATACTGGATGTTGTAGAAGCGGAGCTGGTAAGAGTCCTTAGAAGAAGCGACGACACGAATCCAGTCACGGAGCTGGTTCTTCTTCAAGAACTTCTTCGTGAGGTACTTGAGGTAGCGCTTGGAGATGGGGATGCTGGCAGTGACGGTGACGCTCACGTCGCCTGAATGACGGGTTAGAGCACGGAGCATCCGCGTAAGACGAAGAGGACATACCCGAGCGAGTGATCTTGACGTTGTCACCGAGCTGGCCAGTCTTGCCCTCGACCTTGATACGGTCGTGGAGGAACTTTTCGAAGGCCGCGCCATCAAAGACACCGTCCGAGGCAGGGCGGGAGTAGTCAATGACGAACTTGTGCTTGGAAGCAGCAGACTTTCCGGAGGCGGCCTTGGGCTACATTACAGGAGAGAAAGAGGAAACCCAGTGTGAGCCTACTGAGAAGGTAACTCAGCAAAGCGGTACTGGGGACTAACCATCTTGATGGCGGGGCGGGACGTCGGGGGAAGGATGGGTCTTGAGGCTGCTGGGCACGACGAGGAGCACTCCGCAACAATTTCTGTTGTCCTGTATAGTTTTGTCCCAGGCGCGTTCCCACGCCTTTCCGGCGTCTACTACCCGGCGCTACTCTGGACACGTGATGTTGTCGTATAAATCGGGATATATTTCTCACGGGCCCTGAATATTCTGAGAAATGGTGGATATTGCGGAAAAAATCCCAGCCGCCGGGCGCTAGCGCCGACGCCTCGAAAATTGGGAGTTGGTCAACGTCGGTGTACACCCGCTGCTTGCTGCCCACCGCCATGGCCCCCGCGAAGACATTGACACGGGAACAGGTCGCCTCTGCTCAGGTGCAGGGCGACTTCGCGATCAAGCCTGAGGACAGCCAGCCCAAGCTCGACACCTCCCAATGGCCTCTGCTCCTCAAGAACTACGACAAACTGCTTGTCAGGTCTAGCCACTTCACGCCCATCCCCTCGGGATGCAGCCCCCTGAAGCGCGACATCACTTCCTATGTCAAGTGAGTAGCAGCGTACCGTTGTGACACGCTGGGGCTTAAAGGACCTAGGTCTGGTGTCATCAACCTGGACAAGCCTTCCAATCCTTCTTCTCACGAGGTTGTCGCTTGGCTGCGACGTATCCTTCGCGTGGAGAAGACCGGACACAGTGGTACCCTCGACCCCAAGGTCACAGGGTGCCTGATTGTCTGCATTGACCGTGCGACTAGGCTCGTCAAGTCCCAGCAGGGTGCAGGTGTGTACAGTCATTTTGGCATCCTTAACACGGTGCTGATTACACACCGACATCAGGAAAGGAGTACGTTGCTGTTCTCCGTCTTCACTCTGCCCTTCCCGAACCTACCGCCCTCCCTCGCGCAATCCAGACCTTGACTGGTGCTCTCTTCCAACGTCCCCCACTTATCTCTGCCGTCAAGCGTCAGCTCCGTGTCCGCACGATCTACGAGTCCAAGCTCCTGGAGTTCGATGAGAAGCGCAACCTGGCCGTCTTCTGGGTGTCGTGTGAGGCGGGAACCTACATTCGTACGCTTTGCGTGCATCTTGGTCTTCTCTTGGGTGTCGGTGGACACATGCAAGAGCTCCGCCGTGTTCGCAGTGGAGCCCTGAGCGAGAACGATGACATGGTCACCATGCACGATGTCTTGGATGCTCAGTGGATGTACGACAACACTCGCGATGGTGCGTTGCATGATGTCTCACTATAAGATACTCCTCACTAATCTCGCTCACAGAGTCTTACCTTCGTCGCGTTATCCGCCCGCTTGAGTCTCTCCTTACCGGCTACAAGCGTATCGTAGTCAAGGACAGCGCTGTCAACGCGGTCTGCTATGGTGCTAAGCTCATGATTCCTGGTCTGCTCCGCTACGAGGCAGACATTGCCGTGCACGAGGAGGTCGTCCTCATGACCACTAAGGGTGAGGCCATTGCCCTGGCCATCGCTCAGATGTCCACAGTCGAGCTTGCGACCTGCGATCACGGTGTCGTGGCAAAGGTCAAGCGCTGCATCATGGAGCGTGACACCTACCCGCGTCGCTGGGGTCTTGGTCCGAAGGCGATGGAGAAGAAGAAGCTTGTCAAGGATGGCAAGCTCGGCAAGTACGGTGAGAAGATCGAGGGTGTCACCCCCGCGGAGTGGAGCAAGGACTACGTGGACTATAACCGCGACGAACAGCCTGCCGCCGGTCCTTCGACCGCTGCTGCTGCCCCGGCTCCGACTGCTGCCCCTGCGGAGCCCGAGTCGCCAAAGAAGGAGGAGAAGGAGAAGAAGCGCAAGCGCAAGTCCGAGGTGCCTGACGCGGATGGCGACGTGGCGATGGAGGATGAGGACGACGAGGAGGCGGCCAAGGCCGAGAAGAAGCGTCTGAAGAAGGAGAAGAAGGCAAAGGAGGCTGCGGAGAGCAAGGCGGACGAAGACGAGGAGGCGCGGCGCGAGCGAAAACGGCTGAAGAAGGAGAAGAAGGCGCGGGAGTCTTTGGGCGGCGAGTCATGATGAGCACGTAGGGCTTGTCTTCAAAATTCTTTCCTCCATCGGCCAGCTGTGTTTGTTTATTCTGCTCTTCTATATCCTATCTTGCTCTCATGTACGCTTAGTTTGGTACAATGCACTTCATGCCTTGTTCTCGGAGAGCTTCCATAGGTCTATGGTCAGACTTGGGACAGCATGCGCGCAGCTCCGGCCAGCATGAACACACCACGAGGTCCTCTTTGTTCGTCTCTCTGACAATCGTCTCAGCAACGCTAACTCTCTCCATTGGCGGTCAAATAAGTCCGTGTACATGAGAAGTAAATATAGAAAGAGTCGTCAAGACATCATTCCCACAACTATAGGGAGTGCAGAAGTACAGTAGAGCTACAGAAGAACAAGGAGGCAAACGCGCAGCGAGGTATCAACGGACAGCAGGGTAACAATGTCACTGTTCGAGCGGGAACAAGGGGTCCGCGCGATCATAGCATCGCAGCAAAGACCGCAAAGACCGCGCCCAGGCCCAGCGCGAGGTTCGCGCCCGCGCTGGACGTGCCGGCATTGGTCGGCGCGGGCGCGTTCGAGCCTGACGGCGAAGGGTTGACTGCGCCAGTCACGTTCGTGCCGTTGAGCGTCATCGCGAGCTGCTGGAACGCGGTGAAGTTGCGCGGCGAGTCCTGCACGGGGTTCACGGCGAAGACCATGCCCGCGCCGCAGTGCGACGTGCCGTCGGGCTTCTTCTGCTTGCACTGCGCGAAGCCTGGGTTAGTGTGTGGAAATGGGTGGGTGGGTGCGGGGACGTACGTAGAACCAGAGCGGGTTCGTGTCGTTCACGGTGACGCTCCAGGTCGGGAAGTCGGTGGTGCCGTCGGGAACAGGAACACTGCAGAGACCCGGATGAGTGAGAAGCGTGGCGTCATATTGACAACAAGAATTACAAGCCAGAGTCGACGCCAGGAGTGCCGTCTGCAGCCATGAAGGGCAGACAAGGAGCGGCGAAAGCGGACTGCGTCG
The DNA here is from genome assembly GCA_001910725.1 of Phanerodontia chrysosporium. NCBI lineage: Eukaryota > Fungi > Basidiomycota > Agaricomycetes > Polyporales > Phanerochaetaceae > Phanerodontia > Phanerodontia chrysosporium. Next base: position 1,012,079 of record MJGA01000003.1, read on the forward strand.
CGGTGTGGTTCTTCTGGTGGCTACGGAAACAAGTGTTCAATACACGTTTGGATTAGATCCAAAAAGGACACTTACAAGACGAACTGAATTGTGTCCCGCGGTTGCGCCATGACGAACGGCGGATCATACGCGAGGGTGCCGTTGTTACCAACCTGGACGACGTGCACGTTGCCAGCGAGCGACGCGGGCGTCGCCGCGGGTGATCCAGGGTAGGACGAGTAGACGGTCGTCCACGAGGAGGCCTCGACGGTGACGGTAACGGTAACAACGGACTCTGTCGGCGCCGCAGGGATCGTCGCCGTGCCGTACGCAGCGGTAGTCAGCGACGCGTCCATCGTGGACGTGAGTGCCGCAGCGGACGCGGACGCCTTGAGCTGCTGGCCGATCGCGAGTGCTGCGTTCTTGAAGTTCGTGAACGAGTTGGGTTCGCCGTCCGCGCCGCAGTTGACCGCGAACACCATGCCGGCGCCGCAGTGGCTATTGGGAGTGTTGGCCGCCTGGTCGCAGAAAACCCATATCGGCTTCGTCTGTACGCGAAGAGGTCTCAGAAAACATCCATAGCTATGGACAGAGATGACTCACATCGTTGACCGTGATCGTATAAGTCGGGAAGTTATCCGTCTGGTTTGCAGGAACAGGATTGCTAATGCCACCAGGTGAGTCTTTTCCTCGGCTCAGAAGGAGAAATGCTACTTACAACCCAGAGTCGAATCCTCCGGGCATGGGGAACATGGGTCGGCAAACGACGACTGGGTCGCAGTGTGATTCTTTTGCTGGAAGTGGAAGACAACTTGGTCGCCCGGGTTCGCAGACTTGAAGAGGAGCCTATCAGTACGGGGGTACAGTTTCAGAGTGATAGCTTTACTCACGATAGCTTCCGGCGTGAAGGTTAGGGCACCACTGGCGCTGCCGACTTGAACGTCAACAATCGCAGCCTTGACTGACGCAGCAGCGGCGGCGAGAAGGAGAAGGGAAGAAGGGAAGAACATCACTGCCAGAGGATAAAAACCAAAGACACGAATGAGAGACGAGAAACCGGCCAAGCGGTTTTTAAGGAAGGGGAACGAGGTGAAGGCTGTAAAGAGGTGAAACCCCTCGCGTACGCCTTGGCCCACCTTTTAGGTGAGCTCGGACGGAGGTTCCTGGACAATAGACAGATCCATCACCGCAATCGGTGGGCAGTTGCCATGGGCGGCCGTATGGAGCCAATGGGGAGGGTTCCCTTGGTACCAGGAGCGGGAAGTTTGCGAGACAATGTCACACGGTGCACTATCGTGGCGTCGCGTGCAAGGCTGTGGTGAGGCATTTAGATGGCAGTGAGGCAATTTGGCGACCCCTGCCGCGTCATGCGACAACCCGTGAAGACACATCGCACCTGCTGCATGCCATCTCGAGCTCTGACTGGACACCAGAATGTACTATGCGCTTCCCGGTGGCGGGCAGGACGGCAGCGCCCTGCTCAAAGTCTGCCAATTGCTGGAGGTCTTGGCCGATATAACCGACATGGCCGGGTGAAGACAGTGCAATGCTGATGGAAAGTGGCCGCGGGTGCCCAGCCCCTCGCTTTGAGTCGCGCAGACGCGTGCCTGATGGGATTGCCTAGAAAGGCAAGACGATCATCTCGAGGCGTTGTGGAGCGCGCGGGCGACGAACGCGACGAGCTGTGTCTCCTGGCTGTGCCCTCCGTTGCTCTCTCCTCTGCCTTCCATCACCCCTCCCAGTCTGCGTGCCGCTGCGATTCGTTCCTCCAGTATACATACTCGCGTTCTGCGCGCGACTATACAGACCTTTTTGTTGTTTTCTCTTCAAAAGGTTGCTACCGAGAGAACAAAAGCGTCCATAAACGCGGACGCTCGTCTTAGAGACTGCCATACACAACCACATCGTCTGATAGACGTGATGTTCCCGCGGTCCTCCGTTTATGATCTTCTGCTCAGTGCGGCTTGTACGTGTCCTCTTCCCTCGTCGCAGCGTTCGCCACCCTCTGGCCCCTTGCCTTGCATCACCGCAGAGCCTTGCAAACGTCGGGTATACACCACACGACTCAACAGCTCGACTTCAGCGCCGCATTTCATCAGATACAAAGCGTATCCATCACCCTCTAAAACACGTCTGGGGAGACCCGTCGCCTCTAAATACCCTCGCCAGCGAAGGACAAGCCTACCTGTATCCTTCTGTCTCTTCCCACTTACCCTTCATAGCCCTATCCTATCAGTCTTTATTTCTCTCTATTGCCTTGATTTTATAAAGCCCAACATGTCTCGCAAAGCCTCCAAGCCGCTCCCAAAGTTCGAAGTCGGTGGGTGTCACTCTGCGTGCATGCAGCTTTGTCTCTTTATAGCCGAGCTCTAACGTCATTGCAGGTGACGACTACCGAATTCTGCACAGCCTCGGCGAAGGCGCGTACGGTACTGTTGTGGCTGCGGTCCACAAACCCTCAGGAAGGGAAGTCGCGATCAAGAAGGTCCTGCCGTTCGAGCACACGCTCTTTTGTCTGCGCACGCTCCGCGAGCTCAAGCTCCTCAAATTCTTCTCCGAGACATGTGTGAACGAGAACGTGAGCAGCGCCACATTGCGCGTAGCTAGGGTTACCTGACCACATCTTTTGTTCGATCAGATCATTTGCATATTGGATATCGTAAAGCCGCCATCCCTGGATGAGTTCAAGGAGATCTATTGTGCGTTTCGCATTGCAAAACGATCGCGAACTGAAATCTCATGTGTCTATGCCGCAGTCATCCAGGAGCTCATGCAGACCGATCTGCATCGCGTCATCCGGACGCAGCAGCTGACAGACGATCACTGCCAGTATTTTGTCTACCAGACCTTGCGCGCGCTCAAGACAATGCACAGCGCGGACATCGTGCACCGTGACCTGAAGCCCGCAAACCTGCTGCTGAACGCGAACTGCGACCTCAAGGTGTGCGACTTCGGGCTCGCGCGCAGCACGCGGAGCACGAACCCGGCGGGAAGGAGGCGGGGCTCATGACGGAGTATGTCGCGACGCGGTGGTACCGCGCGCCGGAGATCATGCTCTCGTTCAAGATGTACACGAAGGCGATCGACATCTGGGCCGTCGGCTGCATCCTCGCGGAGCTGCTCACCGGCCGCCCGCTCTTCCCCGGGCGCGACTACGGCCACCAGCTCGACCTCATCCTCGACGTCATCGGCACGCCGACGCTCGAGGAGTTTTACGGCATCACGAGCCGCCGCTCGCGCGACTACATCCGCGCGCTGCCCATCCGCAAGCGCAGGCCCTTCAGCACGCTCTTCCCCGACGCGTCGCCTGAGGCGCTTGACTTCTTGCAGAAGACCTTGGTGAGCATCTAGGCTTCGGATGTTGTTTGATCCAAGGCTGATGTTTCGGCAGACCTTCGACCCCAAGAAGCGTCTCACGGTTGACCAAGCACTCGAGCATCCGTACCTACAGGCGTACCACGACCCAGAGGACGAGCCGGCAGTTGCCCCGCTTGACCCTGAATACTTTGAGTTTGACTGTACGTTGTTGCACTTCTCGGCCGATCGTCGCGTCTGACTTGGCTCCAACAGACCTTGATCTGAACAAGACTCAACTCAAGGAGCTTCTTTACGAAGAGGTCATGTCCTTCACGCCGTGCATATAATCACCTTCGCAACCACCGCACCCTGACATTCACGCCGGACTATTTATTCTATTTTTGGGCCTACCTTTGTACCACATTCCCTTGGTTATTCGTCTTTTCTTGCACTCGTGTCTCTATCCCGAAAACCATGTGAACCATTGTAGAACGCCTTCGTCATTCCACCCATCACGTAGCTGCTGTAACACTACACTACTCACCTGGAGTAATTTATTCAGCCCCTTGTGCACACGCGATTCGCAGACTTCGAAACACGCGCGTGGAGATGTGTTGAGTGCAATTTGAGTATGTACAAGCAATCCAAGGTCCAAGGGTCAAGCCTGAGCAAGGCGGCGTGCTACATACAGAAGTGGATGAACCAAGTGAAAGAAAAGGCTATCGACACAGTGAGGGACGCTCAGATTGGCACTGGGTGCAAAGCATTAAAAAGTGATGATTGCAGGTGGATGAACTGGATGGATAACAGGATAGGTACTGATGGGGAGTGTTTCGCGCAGACTTTTGGATCAAGAGAACGACGACATCTTGGGTGGTGTATCCTTCGTGAAAAATAACGTTCGGCTGCATCCGCGTCCCCGCCGTCGCACACTTAGCGTGCTACGACAACGGCGGACTCTGATATCCTGGCTCGTCGCGCCAGGCGTTCAGAGCGCGCCGGGAGCCGCGCCCCAGAAGCCCAGGCTCGCGACTCCCTCGAGGCCAAAATCCCCGAAGCGCGTGTCCATGTCGCGCTCCGTCCCGTATAGCGTCCGCCGCGCGGGCGGGGCTGGCGTGTCGGGCAATAACGGCAGCGGCGGGGGGCCAGACCAGGGATCGTCAAGCCCCCAGTCCGCGCGAGGCCCGCTGCCGCCGCCTGCAGCATCGTCGCCGTCGCTGGCGCTCCACCGCCGCCGCCGCCGCCGCCGCCGTCGCTGGTGCCGGTGTGGGCAAAGGCGCGCCAGACGAAGAGGGCGGCAGGGTCGAGCTGGAGCTCCCAGCGGCGGGGCCGCTCGGGGCGTGTGGTGCGCCGGGAGAGTGCTCGCGCTCTCCGCGGTTGTGTTGGCGGTCTGCCCCTCCGCTGTGGACCGCGGCTCCTCGGGGAGGGTGGGAAGCGGCGGCGCTCGCACGAGCACCGCGGGGCTGACGGTGGCTTCCCCCGTCCGCTGAGCGTCCGAGGAGGTGGATGGCGCGACCGCTCCGCGCGACGCGGGCGGCTCGCCTGTGATGGCGGGCGTCGTGGTGGCCCGAGTGGGTGAAACGGGTCGTTACGTTCCCGCCGGCCGTTGCGCTCGACATAAGCGGGCGTCGGGCTCGTAGGTGCCTCTAGCGCAGGCATAACCATCGGTACATCTACTGCGGGTGTAGATGGCGCTGGTTGTTGGAATATCGAATTTGCGAAGTTAAATGCAAATGCGTTATTGCCAGTCGACGGGGCTTGGTTCTCTGCTCGATTCGCAGTACTTGTCGCTATTGATGGTGTAGCACCATTCGACGGTGTGCGGGTTTGCGAACTTGGTTGAGAGCCACGTTCAGAGTCGGTTCGCGGCGGTTCTGGAGGTTCCTCTGGACCGCTGAATACCGTGAACGCAGGTCCTCGTGGTGCGCGAGGAACGGGCGGTGGCAGTTCTGCTTCATCCACCTCTTCGACTAGATCTTGGTTGCTTCGTTGAGCGAGTGCTTCTGGACTCAGCTCCTTCTCCGCCAGCTTCCCACGTTTCCTCGGGGTCGTATGACTTGCGCTCGCACAGCATTTTCACTCATTCCGACCTCCTGTCCTGCTTCGATAACCCCGGGAATATCATCGCCGTCTTCTGGGTTCCTGTGGCGCTTGCCGAGAGCTGAGAGTGTTTGGTTTTCGTCTGACGGTCCGGTATTGAATGGGAATCAACGGGTATGACGCCGCTATTGCTACAGAAATTCAGGTGATGGACTGTAGAGAAGGTATACATTACGAACCTTTGATGGCCACCTCTTGCATCCGTTAACCGCGACCCCAGTATCGCTGCAATCTCTTCCCGTAACATTCTCACTTGAGCCTCGAGCTCGCTGACATGCGTCGACTGTACTCTCAGAGCAGTAACTTCTGCCTTGAGGTCATCCACAGCTGAGCGCAAGCCGTCCACGTCCGCGGCTTTCCTTGCCAGCCGTTGCAATTCCGCCTGCATCTCGCCCATCTGTGCCACGGAAGAGGTGATCTGGACATGAGTACATATATGAGCGACGCGCATAGCGAGTCGTGGAGTGTACGAACCAAAACGGTGGACTGTTCACGAGACTTCCGAGGTTTTCATTAGACGATCGAGATGGCGCGTCGGTCAAAGGTGAAGACCGGGCAGTCGGAGGAGCGTCGTGCTTCGTACCCGATGGTCCAGCTTGTGGAATCTGCTCTGTGACCCCATCAGCCTCATACAATGCGCATATACGCGTCTTGTGGAGTAGACTCACCTTCCGCGTCTTCTCGGATGGGGAGCTCAGTGGGAGCTATGCTTTTACTTCCGCTTCTGGTCTTCTTTGGGATGCTCGAGCTCGCATTACGCGCACCTGTGCGTGAACCGACCGCTTGAAGGGCTCTAGGCCGACCGAGGCCGACCTTTCTCAATGACTCTGCGCCCCTGCGCATGCGCGTCGTCGGTCCCGAGGGGTTCGTGACTGACACTGGTATCCGCTGAGTGACCCCGACGTTCTGGGTGACGGGCCCTGCTTGCGGGTGTTGCAATTCAGGTACGTCTTCATCCATTGGTTCATCTTGTGTCTCTGGGATGTCGTGTATGATCATGGAACCGACGCGATTCCTGACCCCAGTGCTGGAACCGGGGCGACTGGAACTAACGATACGCATGGAGGAGGAGCGTTTGTGCACGGGTGGTGGATGTTCAGGTTTACTTGTTTCGATGAGCAGGTCAATGAGGGCCTCCGTTTTCATGTTAGCCTTGAGCCCGCGGTCCTGCAGAATGTGGCATGAGCGACGAGGGGGCGGAGGATTGGGGAAGGAGGCGCACCTTGCAGAGTTTCTGGAGGTCCGCCCTGCGCATGGACTCGAGGGTCTTTCTGTCTGGGACAGCCGCCATGGCGGTCGGGGGCGTTGTACGCTGGGCACAGGCGGGGGCAGGGACTTGATGACGGTTCACTCCAGGGTTCGGACAGACGCGACGCGAAGCCGGCACGTGGACCACGTGGCCCTCGGTTCACACCGGCCACCGCGTCCCGGCCGCCCGCCCCCGCCGTGGCCTTGGCCATTGTCCTCCTCTGTCGGGCGTGCACAAGCGGCCTGCGAACGAGCCTCACGCTTTGCTGCATTGTTGACAACATGACTCTTCCACGTACCGCCCTTTTCTGCCGCGAACCGCAGGTTGCGTGATCGTGGCGGTCATGAGGCACGAGAACATCTCGAATCCCTTGAAACCTCTCGGAAGTTGCACGGTCGTCCTCCCCCTTCCTCCACCTCCGTCCACTCACGATGCCCATATCTCTAAAGCAGGTCCAGGAGCACAACTCCAGGGAGTGGGTCCCCGGCCATTTGCTCGTAAACCGCGACTCATCTCGCTTGAAGGTCATGCTGGGTCATCATCAAGAACAAGGTGTATGACGTGACGGACTTTCTTCCGGTACGTGGCATGGCCTCTTTGTTACATGCCTAGACTAAAGCAGCCTCGCGGACGCTACTAGGACCACCCTGGAGGGGCCAAAATTATCCTCAAGTATGCGGGCAAAGACGCCACGGAAGCCTACGAGCCCATACACCCACCAGATGCCCTGGACAAGAATCTGCCTCCAGAGAAGCATCTCGGGGAGCTCGACGCCTCGGCTGCACAGGACCTTGACAACGCAAGGCGTAACAGGAAAAAGTCGGCTGATGAGATTCGCGTTGAAAGAGAGCAGGCCAAAAAGCCACCTCTTAGTCACATCATCAGCCTCCAGGACATGGAGACTGTTGCCCGCAAGGTCATGCCGTACAAGGCATTGGCGTACTACGCTTCTGCCTCAGACGACGAACTCAGTACGGCTGTCCTCCTTATCTCCTGCTCTGTACCTGACCAGGGTTATCACAGCGAACTTTGAGAATGCCCGGGCCTTCTCTCGCTTCTTCTTCCATCCGCGCGTCCTCCGCAAGCTTTCCAACTGCGATGCCTCGACCACGATTCTAGGCTACAAGTCACCTATTCCGGTCTTTGTGAGCGGCGCCGCGCTTGCAAAGCTCGGGCACCCGGATGGCGAGGCGAACATCACGCGCGGCGCCGGCGCACGGGGCTCATCCAGATGGTCTCGTCCAATGCGTCGCTGTCGTACGCTGAGATCGCCGCGGCACGCGTGTCCCCAGATCAAGTGCTGTTCTTCCAATTGTACAAGCACAAGGACAACGATGTCGCGCTGAAGCGCATACGTGAGGTCGAACAGCTCGGTTACAAAGCCATCTTCCTCACCGTAGACGCGCCCTTCCCCGGCAACCGCGAGCGCGATGCCCGCGCATCGTGGGAGCTAGAGGAGATCGAGCGAGCCGCTGAGGAGGGAGAGGCAAAGAGCGCAGGCGAAATGCCTCTGACGAGGCAGACCATAGAGGATGCTGAGGAGGAGGTCGATACTGGCGGCACGGCGGGCTCGCTCCTCCAGAATGACGATGTGGACATGACTTGGGAAGCGGCAAGTGTTTCCTCGAATATACTTGACACTAACTAATGTTCACGTCTATCAGACAATTCCGTGGCTGCGCAGCGTCACAAATCTTCCAGTCCTCATCAAAGGCATCCAGTGTGTAGAAGACGCCGTCCTGGCCGCCGAGGCCGGCGTTGACGGGATTCTGCTCTCGAACCACGGTGGCCGGCAGATGCCCTAGTGAGCTCTCCTCTCTCTGATGCTCGGCCACTTATCTTATGAGTCGTCCAGCGCGCTGCCGCCGCTCGAGGTGTTGTACAAGATCCGACAGCAGCGCCCGGACCTGTTCGACAAGATGGAGATATATATCGACGGCGGCATCTCGCGCGGCAGCGACGTCGTCAAAGCCGTGTGCCTTGGCGCGAAAGCAGTCGGTCTCGGACGGCCGTTCTTGTACGCTCAAAGTGTGAGTTGCCGGTACTCTCCGCCCGTCCGCGCATACGATGCTGACATGTGAACAGGCCTACGGCGCCGAGGGCGTCGTCAAGATCATACGCATTCTCGAGCGCGAGATTTATATGTGCATGCGTCTTATCGGCGCGCGCACTGTAGACGACTTGGTCCCGCAAATGGTACGTTCGCGTATTGTAGCCCGGTTACTACAAATTGACATACCCTGTTCAGGTCGAACGCGTGGACTGGTCCGCTGTCGCGCCCAAGCTGTGATTCTGGCCGACCCTGTGCTCGGAAATTGTAATAGTCACGTTGGACACACGTGTATGTATCATCCGCATATGCTGTATTTTGGATACGACTACCCGTTTCACCTCTGCTTTCTTGCAGCTCGAGTTAGCGTGACGTCTCAGGGCTGGGTCGTCGGGCCCGAGTCCTCGACATAGATTCCGCTATAGTAAAAGTCCGTCTCCGTGATCTGCTGTGTGACGCCATTCAACGGGAGCCGCAAGGCACCTAGATCACAGGCAATCAGCGCCGGAGGCACGGGGCGAGACCGGAACGATGACAGGACCCCTGAAAGCGCCGGTAGAGGCTGGCCGAAAATTGCCCGAATTTGGGGGGTCAATGTCCGGATTGGTTTTCGAGGATTTTGTCCGGATCGGGAGCAACCTCAGCCAAATCTCGATTTTGTGTCCGGATCCTCCGGGCAACCTCCAACCGTGCGGGAATTTGTCCGGATTCTCCGATTATTTCTCGTATTTTCCGGGTATTTTTCGCTCGGGCCTTCAGAATGAGATATAGCCAGGAGTAAGTACTGGTTCAGGTGTTATATACACATGCAAGATTATATATAGAAGTAAAACCATGGAGATACAGAAGATACATTAGGAATTGGCATCGCCATCATCAGATCCGCTCGCACTATCCTCAACCTGCACGGCGTCCTTCCCGCGTTTCCGTGACAATTTCATTGCCGCGGCTAAGGCTTTCGTCGAAGAGGAAGTGTTGAGTTCATTGAAGAGCTTGAGGTCCGCAGTCTGAAGGGTCCAAACGCGTTCATTCACCTCTTGTGGTTGATACTGCAATGCGCAGAGGAAGGACAGAGGTCGGACCAAGACGAAGTGTTTGGTGTGGAAAGCCGCCGTCGCTGCTGTAACTGTGCGAAAGCTATTAGCATACATGAACTCCGAGACTTGTAAGGCCACGTTTGACAGAGCGCCGACAGTTGTCGAGCTCTCGACAGAGCCATGCCTAGCGTTCTTGCCGCCCGACTTCACATAGAGCGCAATAACTGTTGCCAAGTTTGTGAGCACCAGAGGTATCACGGTGAAATAAACATGAGACGTACCTTTCCCTAACATGACACCATGTTTTTCGTGGTACACGAGACCGTAATCATCAATCTTGATAGCCCGCAGTGATGAGATACGTGCTTCCTTCAAGAAAGGTTGCGCCAGCACAGGGACTTGCGCCCGCTCGAATAACTTGGCTCGCTTCTTGATGGCATTCTTCGCAGTGACGGAAGCGGCAACTGCAGCGTTCGCGCTGTTGCCTACAAGTGCCGACGGCACAGGACCACTTTTCTCTGACCAACGTAGCTGCCTTCCGCGCCCGGTGCTGACACCGCGAGCCTCCTGTTCCCGGATCAGTCGGTTGACACCCTTGACGAGCTGCCGGCGGAGGGATTCCTCCGGGGAGGGGGTAGCCTGCTCGATTCCGACACGAACACTCCGACGTTCGTGTTCGGTTTGATGTTTCAGACGTTCCGCGACCAAGAAAGAGAGGTCACGACACCCGGCGGAGACAGGTTCCAAGCCAAATGGCCTTCCAGAAGCAGTCACGGCGGTCTGGACTGGGGGAAGCGGTAGCGTTGAACACTGTCGGACAAGGTCCCTCTCCTCCGCCTGCATCTGCTGCGCGTCCTTGTCCGATACCTCGGGTAGCTCGACGACGCTGCTAACATCATCAAGCGCCAGCGAAATCGCTGCCACCGCATGGTTCATGAACTTTTCGTCAAGCTTGTCTGTGCGCGGCGTGCCTTGGTGCCAAGCAGTCTCTTCACTCTTCAAGAAGCGGCGGAGGAAAATAGCATCAGACTCTTCCGGGTCTGTATCCTCGGCGTGGTCGATAGCCAGGTCGTCCAGGCCATTTGAGAACCATGCAGTGATGCTAGGGACAGAGAGCGTGTGCGTGTCGGCGTGGAGTTGGGCAGGGACCTCAATGCCGAGCAAGGCAATCAGCGCTTCGGCCTCCTGGAACGCAGTGACAGAGATCTCTTGGATGTCCATGTCGGTAGGGTACGACGAGAGTGTGAGGACGTCGATGTTTGTACAGTCCATATACAATATGGTTGTACCCATCTGCACACGCCATAGGGCTAGCGGTCGATTGTGAGAGTACGACAGCTTCACGGATCTTCGTCGTGAGCTTGCCAATCATGTTGACGAAATTCTGCAGAGTGAAGTCGGCGTTGACCTTGCGAGCCTCGCCAAACGTGTGTTCAGCACCTTCAGACGAGTGAAGCCAGGGAAGCAAGGGGAGAGGCGAAGTGACGGAGTAGTAATCACGATAGATAACAACTAGCCCATACAGCCCATGCACGAGAATGTTTGCGATGTCGGCTGCTTCACGAGAGAGGAAGTACAGACGCTCTGGGTCGCCTATCTTGCGCAGGTATGCGCGCCACATGCCGATGAAGTATAGCGCACGCAAAGCAATCTTCAGTCGCTCGAGGTGGCTTATATGGCGATTCTGATATGCGTCTACTAGCTCTCCGAAGATGAAGAGATAGACGATATCTCCGAGGAACTGAGGGAAATGATGAATGAGGTGGCGTATGGAATCTGCTGAGAAGAGTCGAGCGGCTGCATTGTCGTCCTGCTTATCTACCTTGACGACATCACGGTGGTATAGCGGCGAGTCCGCCAGCATAGATGCGAGGTAGATGTGCCGATAGAGGATGGGGAAGTTGCCTATTTTCTGGCAGCGCCCGCCCGAGAAGTGGCCGTTACGAGCCGTCTTCCGGAAATGCAGTGAGTCCTGAATCATCACGACGGGGTGGCGCTTGATTACTGGTATCTCGACCGAAACGTTGTACACATGGTGGTCGTTGGGGCTTGGAAGTGAATAGGTGATGGCGGAGTCGGCGGTTTTTGTGAGTAGACGTTGTATTCCGCGCTCCGTCTCCGTTCCGTCGCATGCGGCTGACACAACATGGACATTGACGTCGAGAAGTCCACGGATGATGAGACTGCTGTACACCTCGAGCTCTACCACATTGAGTGTATCCTTGACAGGTATCGCAGCAACGAGCACCGGCGCGATACCTGGCAAGGGGACTTGTGCGCAAAACAAGCGAACCTGTATAGGTGCATCGGTGAGCATGCATATTGAGGATCAGGATAACGGGCTTACCTTCTCTGCCAAGACAAAGTTTGAGTCCTCCATGATGACTCGTGCAGCATCCGTGTCGGGGACGCACACAGGACCGTCGACACAACCAAGCAGGACACTACAGTCTTGATCAGGATCCCAATCAAGACGCCACGTAGGGAAGAGCTTCGAGTCGTCCCAGCAGATACCGACAGGCCCATGGTAGTCCAGTATGTCGAGATGTTCACGTACATGAGTGAAAGTTCGTTGACAGATCTCAAACGGCATCTGGGGCCGTTTGCGGTCAATTGCGCTACAAAGCACAAAGTTAGCATTTTGCTGGTTAGTAGAGCTGACAAAATAACTGACCGAAAGCTTCGCTCCGTCCGTCCAGGTATGTATTTGGTGAGGAGGCGATAGGAAGCAGGATTCTCAATGAAGATTATGTGGAGGAGGTTGTCGTACTCGATGGGCCATCTCATGCCTTGCATCCCGACTCCACGGGCAGCCTTGTCCTCGGTAATCATGACCGTCTCCAGAAATCCGCTGAGTATCTTGTGTTCCTTGATCTTCCCTGAGACGACACCTTGAACATAGTACCGCAGCGGCGTCTTCGAAGTGACAAGTTCATGGTAGCCTGCGGCCTTCGCGTACTTGTCGCCAGCTTGCTTGTCACGATAGAGATGGTTGGTAAAGATTGCATTCTGGGGAGCAGGAGGTTCTTTCTTAATGGCACGTCGAAGGTCGTCATTAGTGATCAAGGATGAGCATTGCTCGCATGGGGATGCTGAGATCGGGTCGCCCAAATAGGAAACCTCCCGCTGGCAGTGCGTGGAATAGACGCGGACCCTCCGGAAGTCGTTGCGCCAGCGATGTGAGTCGGTCTGCAGTGACCACACGGCGTCCTTCTCCTCCACTGTCAACTTGCTATAAGTTACCCCATACTCCCGCTTGGCAATCGTCACTATCCATTCTCCTCCCCCTCCTGGAGCCATGGTACGCCCGAGGTACTTGACAATGCCTGGTCGGATTGCCTCTGTCAGCCCAGGACACGCACATCTTCCACGGTGAATCGGCTCTGTCTTTCGAGGTGATACTGGCTTCAGAAAGCAATCGAGTCTGAGCTGTGACCGCCCTTTGCAGATCATGAAATGGTCGGCAAACCGTGTAGAATCGTAGGGGCATTTCGCTCGAACTTCCTTCCGGCACTTCGAACACACCGCTATGACAGGATCTCTGGCCTTGAACTTGGCCTTGGAGTCGGTGAGAGTAATCTTCGTCTTCCATCGCTCTAACTTAACCGTGGTGACCACGAACTTCCCAGCGTTGTACAGTGCAAGATTTTGACGATCGCAGATAGTCGACTTGCCAATCCCGATGTTCGTCCGATGGTCCGTATCCATGTGCGTAGCTTTCTGAGATTTCTTTTTTCGGTCAAGTGACTCCTCAGCCTTGCGTTTACGGACAGATGATGACACCGCTGGACTATCCAGAGTAGGCGATGAGGTGAAGAATGGATGCGGGAGGGTAGACGGTCGACCGATGTCGGGCGAACATTCGCGGCTGGCTTGCGCGGTCACATCGCATGGTGCGGAAGTGGGAGGAGGCAATTGTGGGGGCATATCTGCAGAACCTGCATACTTATCGTCACCAACAGAGCTTTCTGTCTCGCAAAGGTGCGTACCTAGCACGTCTGAATATCCGGGATCGCGCTCTGACTGGTCACAAATGAAGTCAAGGGTCATTCGTCCGTGCGCCTCCTTGGCAGGTGTGTCCTTGGGCCCAGTTGAAGTGCACTCGACGGCGTTGACACGTTCACCAGGTCCCGGGGCTGCCGTTGTGACGCTCATCATTGACGGATTCATGTTACGAAGATACATGATGATGCGATTGAACCACTGAGCACGGCTCAAGTCGGCGCCGGTCGATGCGAGAAGAGGCTTGCTCGAAGAGATGGCATGGTCGATCATGTTGAGCGCGAAAGCCCCGCAATGGTTGGCGTCGTTCTGTATGCCATGCGCCAGCGTGGGCCCGCTCATCACGACGTTGAGACCCAGGAAGCCCTTGCACCATTTTCGTGCAGCCGTCATCTCGTCTTTGGGACAGTATCGCTTCGGCTGCTGCAGAGAGTCACCTGGACACACGGTGAGCTATCTCAAACAGAGAACTGGTCGTAGATTACTCACCATACTCAATGGTCACAACAGAGCCGAAGTGTATATGCACGACAACCCAGTGACTCTCAATGTGGACGGGGAAGTAGATGTGCTTCACCGTGCCTGATTTTATGCGTTGTGCTATGTTGGACAAGAGCTGTGATCTTCGGTCCGAGGGATTTCGGGCATCAGCGACTCGCTTGAGCTCGAAGGAGAAGACAAGATCCTCCAGGTGTATACCGCGATCGGTGAGCAACTCTTCCTCTTGTTGGAGGACCCGGATGCCGAGATCTATGAGAGTGTCACAGAACCATTCTTTCCCGAGTAGTCTGCGCAGCACGGCAGTCGAGCACGACATATCACGAGCGCGGACTTGTGAGTCCCATCCGAGCTGTGCAAGGAATGTCCTCGCTAGCTGAAAGACCGCGTGACCATCATCTGGAAAAATGGGGAAGTGTACATAGCTGTAGATAGGTCTTGTAGGTCATTTAGCACCGTAGACTAGTCCCAAATATATAGGTATTTGTAGGCGGCCGAGTGGCAAATGTAGGCCAAAAGTAGGCACCATAGGCGAACAGCGAGATGTTATAGAGTATGTAGGTTCGTAGGTACATATACTACGTAGGCCAGATAGAGGGCATAGGCTATATAGTATGAGAGCAGGGATAATAGCACTTAGGGCCTTGCCTCACCCACTTCTCATTGTATGACTTTGATACCATTTCGCACACAAGATACTAAGCTGCCGTACAGGTATGTCTTGTACGAAGAGCATGAGATACATTGGAACCTCGATTAGCGACTGCCTAGCTCGTCATCATCTTGCTCAGCCCCACCCGCCTGCGCACGAGCAGCCCACTCCCGCTCACTTGCAGCCAGCGCATCGTCGTCAAGAATGGGTTTGTGCGGATTTTGTTCGTCTTTTGCTGCGCCCGCATGTTCACTTTTCGTAGTTAGTCGACTACAACTACCCTGGGACGCTACGAAATGAACATACCGTGCCTTCCGGAGAAGTTCTTTCTGGATCGTGGCAAGGGCGCCGAAGCGCGCCGTCCGCTCATGGAAGCTCTTCAAGCCATCACGGTGAGCCTCGAAGCGAGCCTCATAGTCTTTCTGCTTGAAGTCTCGGGTGACGTGCTTACCAGTCTGCCATTCATCGAAGATATTTTCGGCCTATCGGAAGTGACCTATCAGCACGCAGTGACCTGAGAGAAGGGTTGAAAGACGTACCACCGTGGTAATGAGGGCAATAGTTGTGAGTGGAACACCTGGCGTGAAGTAATTAGCGCAGACGACGCCCTCGTCCTTGGCGTTTGCGAACCACATGGTGTTTATGGTCTTCTGTATGAACGGGTGTTCGTATGCGCCCCGTCGGCTGTCAGGGTCCTGATGCAGTCGCTGAGTGCTAGACCAACAAAGCGAACGCAAGAGGGGGGCACTTGCCTTGTAAATGTAGAGGGTGTGGTCTTTCAACTGCGTGACATACATCCGCAGTTGTACACGCTCCTCCCGTGTTGATGGCGCCTCAAGCTTGAAGAGTGTCTCGAGAATAGGGCGCATCTTAGTCTTGAGCTCGCCGCGCAATTGTGAGCCCCGTCGGGTAATCTAGAGAGGCGAATCAGTATGACGGTATGCTAAACGAGGGCTGACTGTACCAGAATAAGTGTCTCCTCCGTGAACTCGAGCTCTACACCCTTTTCGTCACATGCTCGACGCCAGCAGTCAAGGGCCATCTTCTGTTCATCCAGTTCATCAGGCCACGGATTGAGGGTACTTAGCTGGCATCGATAGTGCCGAATTGCGATTTTGAGGACAGCGCGAGCGAGGCAGTCAAGGTCTCGTGCACATAGACGGCCTCGGCTTCCGCTTCCACCTTCATTCTTCCGATGACGCTTGGAAGTGCTCGGAGTGGGCGATTGACTGCGAGACCGTGAATCGGATCGCGGATAGCCAGACCGCGGAGTATGTACTGGTGTCGTCTCTATGTTAGCAAAGGGCTCGGCGGCCTGAGTGGAGTATCGGGGCTCAGAGTCGTCCTCAGCTCCGTCCAAGCCCTCGGGCTCAGGACTGACAATACGCCGTGGTGCACGACCGTGGAATCTTGCGCGCCGATTGAGAGACGTACTGGGCAGGGGCTCCTCATTGAGTTCGTCCCGCACATCGCCTCTGTACTCAGGTGGGCATCAAGTTAGAGCTAAAGCCCTCAAGCTCAGTGACTACGGACGTACCGGGTTTGCTCTGAGTCGGGGACGGGCTGACTGCGTTCCGAGGCAGGAGAAACAGAGCACCGTGCCGGAAGTTCCACCCCTGCAGAGAGTTCAGCACAGGGGCAGATGCCAATATGACTTCACGTACCAATAGAATTCCGCATGATGACTGGTGGAGGAATGTAGCTGGAGCGGGCAATGAGTTGGTGGCGCGACGTCTGCTGTACTGAATATTAGCGGCATATCACCTACCACATGCCTACCCACGCACCTCGGCGCGTGAGCCAGAATTTGATAGTTCTCGCACGCGCTGCGTGTTCTGTTCATGATGCTCGGACCGGGAGGTCTGCAGCCTTGGTGAGAGACGTTCGGTTTCACGGCGCCGGCTCGATGATACTGACTTCGTCTGTGAAGTGACAGTTTCTACAGAGAACTTATGGAAATCTTCCGTAGTAACAGAATCAAGTTCGATGATCGGTCACTTACCAATGGCATGCCGTTGTGCACAGGGGCTGTGTATTCGAGGTCTTCCGATTCAGGATCAGATTCTGGTTAAGATGAGCACATGGCACAATGTCTATTGCGCTACATATGCAGACGTACCTGGCTGTCTACGGAAGTCGCGTGCCTCTTCCTCTGCCTGGAGTGCCCTAAGCTGCTGTTTCCTCCTGCGTTGCAACGCTTCCATTCGTTTGGCCTCCTCATCTTGCTCTACTCACCACGAGAAATTTGTCAATCATGTTAGAACAGCTTGTTTGAAAGCAAACTTACGCCTGGCTTTTACTTTCTCGGTAGGCCTGGATACTCGGGTGCTTGTACGTCGGTGAGGAGAACTTGCGAAGGCCGAGCTTCGCGCGGATTTTGTGCGTGGACTACGTGTTGACGCCATAACCATGCAGCTGCAGAGATACAGAGAGCTCGTTTGACAAGTGTGGGATGGCTCAGAAAAGATTGAGAAGGACAGATGACTGTTGTACGAAGGCTCTCGAAAACAGGTGCTTCCAAGAATGACATCATAGCCCTAACCCCACCCACTCGAGGGCCGAACACACGCGCTTTCCGTCCCTCTTGCTCTTCGCCGTTGTCGTCGTCGTACATGCTGCCTCCCTTCTCTCTTTGATTACAGACCCGCTATTACATCGCTGTCATGTGTGCCTATACATGCACATTGACAATGCCCAGGTCGCCAGGCCCTCAACTACACCTGCTCCACAACTCTGTTCAGACTTCGGTCGTCACACTCTCCCTCATCTCGCACAACGTTGGCAAGCTCTTCTCGTACGTGCGTATCTGCGACAAACAGGGCATTACTGCCGTGGCTGCCTTTTGGCGCCATGCTGCTAGGACCAGTGCACATTCATGAAAGTTGCATGGACGCCGCCCTGATAGTGGTAGCGGTGAGTTCAGTTCATCTCCTGTGTACGCTTAGTCACCTCCTGTGTATCTGTCATCAGATTCTTGGAAGGACGGTGGGATTATGTTTTGCGAGAGTGAGCAGAGGTCAACAGTGGAAGGGGTCATGGTGAGTTCGTGTGTACGCTCCGAGAAATACATGCTAATCTCTCTCGTTGCTGTGGTAGTTAACCTGGAAGTTATGTCTATGTAGCCTTGTAATAGATGTCCTTTCAACACAGCTCTGCTGCTAGCAAGTGTGAACCTCACGAACTGCAAGATTGTGCGCACCTCGACGACGAAAATTCGAGAATATTACTCCACCACAGGTTCGGAGGGGGCTGGTAATCCAATACACTCACGCTGCGACTTCTCAGTTGCTAATCTGTCAGATGCCCACCTGTACCAGCTGCGGCCAAACACTTCCGACTTCTGAAGGCCTGCGCAAACACACAAAGCAATCCCGCTGCTATGAAGCATGGAAGCGGCAATTTGGTGCTCTCGTAGCTCGATCAACCAGGCGCCGCAGTGCACCATCCCAAGAAGAGAGTCTTAGGGATGAGAGCGCAGGGATGCCTGGAGCGCAAGGACCTTCTGAAGATGTCGAGGTCGAGATCGCCCCACCTCCCTCTTCTGTCCCAATCAACAATTCCTCGGACGACGACCAACCTGAAGGCGTATCACATCGCTTCTTCCAGTCGGCGACAGCTACACGACATATTGAACCCTTTCCAATGCCTGCTGGCCTCGGACTAGGGCAGAAGAGCACGCCTTTCGAGAAGATTCATGAACGAGAACAGGCCCATAACGAGGATCCTTGGGCGCCATTCAAAGACGTAGACGAGTACGTTGTTGCGAGGTGGCTTAACAATAGTGTCGGCCAGAATGAGACGGATACATTCTTGAAGCTGCCACTGGTACGTAAGTCTAATTCGCTTCAAAGTACTGTAGGCTTATGGATATACGTCTCCCAGATTCGCAAACGCGCACAGCTGTCGTACCTGAACAGGCGTGCCTACCTTCGCAAGATTGACGGTATACGGACCCGTGGAGCACCGTGGATCGAACAGCGCATCACGATAGCAGGCGACGTTGTCAATGGCCAGTTACGCCGAGAAGTCGTCGAACTATGGCGACGTGATCCTGTTGAGTGTGTGCGCGAACTGCTGGGGAACCCGGCCTTTCGCGAACACCTTGCATATGCGCCGGAACGGGTTTATAGCGATTCGGGGGGCAAGAACCGTATCTTCGACGAGATGTGGACTGGTGACACCTGGTGGAAACTTCAGGTGCGTAAGTCTGCCGTGGCCAGTGTCATATCGGACTAACGTGGTGCAATAGGAGCGGCTCCCCTCTGGCGCAACAGTTGCACCAGTGATTCTTGCGTCCGACAAAACGAAGCTCACCAAC
Source organism: Phanerodontia chrysosporium (assembly GCA_001910725.1). Classification (NCBI taxonomy): domain Eukaryota; kingdom Fungi; phylum Basidiomycota; class Agaricomycetes; order Polyporales; family Phanerochaetaceae; genus Phanerodontia; species Phanerodontia chrysosporium. The sequence goes on from MJGA01000003.1 coordinate 1,031,261, forward strand.
TTTCGAGGTGATGCCACGGCTTGGCCTGTCTACCTCACAATAGGCAACATTGAGTCCTCTGTCCGACTCAAACCGTCCGCCCGTGCCATGGTTCTTGTCGCCTACCTGCCAGTCCCGAAACTCGACTGCATCACATCAGACTCTGCACGGTCATCCGTGGCATACCAACTCTTTCACTATTGTATGCGGCTAGTTCTGGAACCCCTTGCCCGAGCAGGTCAAACAGGCATCGACATGGTCTGTGCCGATCGCTGGGTACGCCGGGTGTTTCCAATCTTGGCGGCATATGTGTGCGACCACCCGGAGCGATGCCTTGTTGCTTGCAGCAAGGAGAATTGGTGTCCAATCTGCCGCGCCCCTCCTGACATCTCAGGTGACCTCATCCCAGACGATGACATAGAATACCGAGAACCACAGCGCACACTCAGAATCATCGAACAGAAGACGTCCGGCCGGCGAGTCCGAGCATTCAAGGACGAGGGTCTCCGTGCTATTGCGCACCCATTTTGGAAGGATCTCCCTCATACAGATATCTTCCGGTGCTTCGCTCCTGACTTTCTTCATCAGCTGCACAAGGGGCTCTTCAAGGAGCACCTAGTCGACTGGTGCACCTCAATTGTCGGCGAGAACGAGATCGACGAGCGCTTTCGCGCAATGTCACGCCACGCTGATCTGCGGCACTTCAAGAATGGGATCTCGGCCGTGTCACAATGGACAGGTACTGAGTGCAAGGAGATGGAGAAGGTCTGGATTGGTGTACTTGCAGGAGTCTCCGAACCAGAGGTTTTGCAGGCGGCACGTGCTCTGCTCGATTTCACGTACCTTGCTCAGATCCGCACCCAGACAACCGAGACACTACAAGCTTTGCAAGACGCTCTTGAGCGATTTCACCGACACAAGCAAGTTTTTGTTCAGCTCGGCATACGAGAAGACTTTAACTTTCCGAAGATCCATGCTATCCAGCACTACATCCAGTCCATTCAAGGTCTCGGAAGCGGCGGCAACTTCAACACAGAGCTTCCCGAACGCCTCCATATTGACTACGCGAAGAACGCCTACCGAGCATCAAACCGCCGCGCATATGTCCGACAAATGACGGCATGGCTTGAACGGCAGGAGGCAATCCATCGCTTTGATGCCTACCTTGCCTGGCGAGGCATCGACGTTCCTGTCAAAGTACGAGAGCTGGGTGAGGACGTCCCCAAGGGGAGCGAGATGGACGACGAGATGGAGGAGTTAGTGAACATTCCCGAAGACGACGAAGAAGACAGTGGTTTGCCGCAGCGGCTCACAACCAGAATTCTCGTCCCGAAGACACCCAGCTGCACCGCAGTCTCAGTAGCTTCGATAGAAGCTAACTACGGTGCGTCACGCTTTCTGGAGTGCCTCTCTGAGTATCTACGCCAAAATTACCCTCCAGTATATCGTGGCACGGTCATGCTCCCTAATGCCAGCGATCTCTTCGAAGTATACAACCAAGTCCGTATAAGGCTTCCAAGCATGCCCGAAATCGAACACAGAGCTCGAATCGACCGGATCCGTGCCATCCCAGCAACTGCAAGTGCCCCGACATGGTCTGTGCGACGAGACGGTATCTTTGATACTGCCCTCTTTCTTGATGAAGAAGGCCTCGGTCGAGATAGCCGGGGCATGTTATATGGTGCGCCAGCTGACGACATACTTGTTTTCTCGGAGACTAATAAATGCTTCTCGCAGGACTTCGCGCAGCACAAGTGCGAATCATCTTTGAGCTGCCGGAATACCTCCGCATTCCTGGCAAACAAGGACGTCAAACGCTTGCCTACATCGAGTGGTTCACCCCATTTGATGCCTTTGATCACACTGTTGGCATGTATGAAGTGTCGCGGTCTTACTATCGTGGCCGAGGCGGACGACGGGAGGCGGCAGTCATTCCCATTGATCGGCTCGTGCGGGCATGCCACCTCCTCCCAAAATTTGGAGGAAAGGTAGGCAGCGGGTGGACTGCAGGAAATGTCCTTGACACTTGCAGGAAGTTCTACTTCAACTCATGGATTGATCTTGTCATGTATTATACCGTTCAGATGAGTTGTTGAACTTACTTGCCTTTTTGGGATGCAAGTGTTGGAGCGTGAGCCTGCTTGGCCAGTCTCGAAGGCGCGATACTCCCACAGGGACGGCACACGGTAGCTACGACACATGGTTATATCTGCAGTGTTTCTGTAGGTATAATAGCCCGCATATGCCTACAGTGCCTACCTATACCTACAAAGTCTTGACCCTACCTACGAAGCCTACTAGCCCTCTCACGCGGCTGCCTGCCTATACTGCCAGACCCTATTTCCTGATGATCGGTATTTGTGCTCGCCGCGATGGAGGTTTCTAACCACTGAATACTTCTTGTCCAGCCAAGATGGATCTCTGCAATCCGTGCGAGTTCGTTCCATAGGCGCAATGCGGAGAGCGGAAAGAGCTCTGTCGGTGCGTTGTGACGAGGATCGCAGATAGACTGAGCACCGTCTAGCCATGCCTGACCTGCTCGCTTGTTCAGCTCGTCCAGGGTGCTCTTGTGGGGTATGGAACGTGCCAGCAAGGTAGTGAGGTCGGTCATTGGTGGTCCCGATCGGAACCAAGCAGCGCTCGCCGTGAAGCTGGGTGTGCCCGTCTGGACAGGGAGTGATAGCTGACCAAACAAGGGCACCGAAAGCGAAGGGGAAGGAAGTGTTCGTTGGCTGAAGTCGAGAGGGATGCTGTATTCTGTGTCGTAGGCCTTCGTGACATGCCGCGGGTTCGCTGATGTATCCCACATCTTTCCGGCGTTGAGCCATTCGGACGATATGAATAGGCCCTTGTTTGCTGTGTCGGTGTGCGAGGTCGCCATGTATCAACAGGATGCAACAGAGAGGTGCCAGCGAGGACCTAAACGCTGTTGCGACGGTGCTTTCTTTCGCTCTCAACAAAAAATCAACCTGTCACAAACTCGCTCGATGCCGCGCTCAGCGTCCCGCCACACTACCGAGCAGAGTAAGTGGTTGTCTATATCATTCACTTTATATCAACTCAATTTCCTAATGCGAGCAACCGTTGTCCGGATAGCCAGACCAACCTCCCAAACTTCACCCATTTCTTGCCCGGATGTCCGGCCATCCTGACACGCGAAAGTTGCTGTCAATGTCCGGATTTCGGCCGGCCTTCGGCCGCGATTCAGCCAATTTCTGTCCGGATTGACCGGCCAGCCTCTAGTGGAACTTTCAGGGGTCCTACGATGACGCGCACCGATATGCCAGTCGGTACCGCCGCTGCCGCCGAGGGACCCGGTGTAGACCTTGGTGAGCGGCGCGCTGCCCGTCGAGACCCACAGCCCGCCGGGTGAGCCCGTCTCGAGGATGAAATTGTACCAGGTGCCCTTGACCGGCGTGACGCTCCACACGCTCTTGCCGCCCGTGATGAGCTGGAGCGTGTCTGCGACGCCGTTCTGGCCCGTTAGCTGCCCGTACTTGATGTCTGCGAAGTGTGATTCCCAGAAGACGATCTGGTGCTCGTACGCCGGGTCTGCATGACATCCGTATCAGCCCAGGAATGAGGCGAGCGGGGAGGCTCCGCACCCGGGGGGTTCACGGTAGGGATCTGCAGTGAGACATGGAAGTAGAGGTGTCCCGTCAGGCTATTCGTCGTCTGCGGGAGGAGCTCGGTGCGCAGCATGGGTCCGCCGTTCCATGTCGAGGTGCTGTTTATTTTGACCTTGACACCTTGCTTCTCTGCCGTCGCTGCACAGGAATAACTCGTCAGACGCGGTCAGCCCTCGGGTGCACGAGACATACTGGCGGGGTTCTTGTATGCGCTTCCGAGCGTGAGCCACGAGGACGCCTTCTCGCCGTGCAGGTTGCCGTAGATGTACGTCTGATATGTTCCAACCTGGTTGCTCCAGCTCCAGGTGTCAAAATTCGCGGCGGAGCTTTGCGCGGTGAAGGATACTTTGAGTTGGGGTCGTGAGATGTTGAGATGTACGTACGAGTAGTTGTTGAACCTTCCGTCCCACAAAACCGTTGCGCTCGCGGCAGAGGCTATGGCAAACAAGGCAAGGACAGCCTTCATCATCTCGGGGACTGTTGGCAAGGGTCGAGTCCTAGTATCCCCGAGCCGCACTCTCCATATTATAGTCCGCGCCGAGCTAGTGTTCTTGGCTGCAGAAACCGATAACGAACCGAAACATGATCATTGGAGATGGAGATGGCGAGCTCTGTATTGTTGGGCATGTCAGCGATGTTTGTGGGGTGAAAGGTCGGACCGAATACTTACCGCATTGAGCGACTTCTGTGCGACGGAGCTTTTGCGATGCAGCACGCAGACATTGTGCAAAACGTTGTGTAGATTTTAAATCCGGTGTAGGCTTTGCTCGCGCCGAGTCGGATGAGGAGGGTGCGCTCCAAAGCGAGCATGCGGCTAACAACGTCACCTTCCGAAATAGGACGCGGCGGAGGGTGCCGAGCGTGGCTTGCAGTGGTTAAACTCCGGGCGCCTTGGGAGTTATCCTGGCTCTCGCCGTGACTGACCCCGTTCGGATCCATTCCTCGTCCGACGCAGTCAAGACCACCCACCAACCACCTCCCTCACTGTCGCCATCCGACCCACGCGTGTCGTGATCTTTCATGTCGTCGTCTGCTCGTCTGTCGCCTCACCGCCGTCGGTCCCACTCTGCAACTTCTCCCCTCCCTGCATCTCGACACCACTCGACCGACAAATGGCGCACATCATCCAAGCGACCGCGCGCAGGCAACACGCGTAGCCCTTCTCTAAAAGACTTTGTGTCCGACCTCCCCGCAGACAAGTGGGACGTAGACAGATGGAGGCGGGGCAAGAAGGCGAGACGAGACAGCTCGGTGAGTACCACCCTGGGCACAGCGACGATCGCTCAGGGATACTGACCACAGCCCTATGTGAAGTCACCTCTATCAAGCCCGCGCGGCCCCTGCCTCTTTGGCTCGAGCCCCGTCTTCCGCGAGTCGTGGGCCTTCGTGCCCCCATCCAGCCTCCCGAGCACCTCGGAGGCATTCCAGCTCTTCCCCTCTCGCCCGAAGCAGAGCAGGAGCATATCACACCATTCCTCCTCCGCAACCCGCCCTGTCTCTGACTCATCCGCCATGCCGCCACGGTCGATGGACGAGCATGCGTCCCGATTACGCTCGACAGCGTTCGGCGAGCTGCAGCGCAGCATCGAGGAGAGCGGAGACTGCCTCGTGAGCCGGATGCGCGACTGGGAGCGCGAGCATGCATACCCGGGCCCGCAACCCGCGTCGTCCGCCGCCGCGCCTGTGGGCCAGATGGACCATGGACCCCTTCCCGCGCCGTCGCCGTGGGCAATTTCTGAAGGGGACCTGTACGATGACGAAGATGACATACAGATCGTATCCGGTGACCCCGTGTCTGATGGGACATCCGACTTTGGCTTCCGGACACGCGATGACGGGAGGACGAGATGGATCTGGACCAGCCTTTGCATAGCGCTCCCCACGATATTGGCGGCGCGCGGTTATCCTCCCCCGGGCGGAGTAGCTATTCCGCATACTCGACCGACGACGAGTCGCCGTCCCTCTCGTTCTCGACTTCGAGCTCGATCAGTTCATCACTCGTCTCCCTTCCCGCTCAACCAGCGCCTTACGTGGACGCGGACGTCCTCGCTGATCAATCCTCCCTCTCGAGACCGCAGATCAGCTCTTCGCCGTCCGAGAAAGCGATCGCTGCATTGGCGCTAGTCATGGCCAACGGCGCAGGCGGAATCAACGACTACACGACCGTGCTCGCTTCAGAGCAGCGGCTTAACTCCGATGAGTCTCTCGTTGGAGAAATGTGGCATTAGTGCCGGCCATCGGCATTCTCGCAAGAAAACATGGATACTCAAGGACCATATTCAACTGAAGGATGTCTTGCTACATCGTTGAGATTCTTCCCCCCTTTTCTTTCTGGTGTCATGAATCATGGTGGTTAAACTCGTTCTTGGTCTCATTTCGTCTGTGACAGCTCCCATTCGTCGTTGCTCCTATATTCCAGCATCATTCTTCCCCCAACAACAGCCTTCCTGATTCCTAGTACATGTCGAATATCTTTATTCCCACTTGTCTCGTCCTCTGTATCACAACCAGTCCGTTGTAGCCAAAACCAACCTTCGCATAGCGATCCAGATATTACGCAATATTGTATATACACCAAGAATACTGTAGCAGCATCTGTGCGGCGCCCCATGGCAGTCCAACGGAGCCAAATAGTCCAACCTAATCCAAGAAACGTGCATCCTGTAATGTACATCTGAGCATTGTCCCATGCCGTCGAGAAGGGCGGGCTCCATTCCAAGAAATGGGGTATCGAACAGCCCACATAGATCGATATTCTCTGTCTCTTGCGGACCAGCCCTGGAGGCAGTGCCCCTGTCATGCGGATGAATGAGCTGAAGCAATTGTGCGCCCCAAAGCGGCCACGAGATACACACCGGCATGTGTCATTTGTTGTTCGCTAATCCACAGCCATGGAATTTACGGCAGCCCCAGTGACGGTAGGCCCGCTTCCTCGGGTTGTCGGCGAATCGGACGGAGCCAGGGACAGCACGACCGCCTCCGCGATGAGCTGCTCGCTGAACTGCGTGAGATTCTCGACAAGCGTGGTCGAGGTCGCGGATATCCAATCGGTGTGCCGCTGCCTTATCTGTGCGTTCTCGATACGGAGCTGCGCTACGTTTGCTCGGCCTGCGCGCGCAACGCAGCCTCGCGCTCCGCATCCCTCTGTGCCGCCGCGCGCAGGCGCGTCTCCTGCTCGTACAGTGTTTCGGCTCGCAGCCGCGCGGCACGCTCTGAGTTTAGCGTGTGTTGCATTGCTGAAAGTCTCGCGTTAGGATGGGAAGGACCATCGTTCGGAATGGAGGCGCACCTGTGAGGATGTTGGACAAGCCGGGAGGCAGGTACAACTCCCGCTGTCGCTCGGAAACTGTACCGGAATCCTCGCACAAGGGTACGTTGGTACTAACCCAGGAAGGAAGGTCTAACGTGTCGAGCAACTCGAAGTTCACCGGTGAAGGATCCGCATCACCAGGCTCCGTGGGAGCAGGGACACTGCTGGATTCGGGAGTGGTTGCTTTTGAGGAGCGTCAGAGGAGATTTGCTACCCAGCGGCACGGCCTCTGAACCAGAGTTTTTGACGTCTCCGGCTGAGATAGCTTCCTCGCTGTCTGGATGGTCCCGCAGACGATGGAGACTGCAAGGCTGGCCGGCGCTATAACCTTTCGAATGCTCGTGGACGCGTTGTTCGATGCGCGTTGCGCGGTTGCAGTTGACGTGGGTGTGAACAGACCAAAGGGGGAAGTCGCATTAATAGGTCCTACTGTTAATCCTGAAGCCGTGGGGCGTATGTGACTATTGTTCGACATGCGATTGGTGCGAGATGTGCGCCGTCTCTTGACTGATGATACCAAGGGAGGCGCATCTGACGGCCGCTCCGCGTCCATGATATCCGCGGACCCAGCGCGTGTGTCTGTCTGGCCTGTGAGGGCAAGTCATTATGGGAGATGCTAAGATGTGGGTATTCCCTTACGTCTCTTGTGGGGAGGATGATTGACCAAGACGCAGTCTACGCGCTGGTCCTCAGCGAAACACTTCATGCAAACGGGGTATGCAGGCCTAAGGTAAGTGCACTAACCCAACCGCATACGCTTTGGAGCATCAGAGGAGATGCCTTGCGAGCCTCCGTGCACTACAGTACATAGTCTATTCTAGCAGATTGGATTACTGGGAGGTTCGTGCTTACCGTCGTTGCGTGCATCCTCGGAGTTACTCGAGTCGGCTGAGGCTAACCGTGCAAAGCTCGGCTGCATGCTGAGCACCTTAGTCCATTCCTCAGCAGCCTAGTCCACAGAAAGAGATACGAGTAAGCGACAGCAGGATGAATTTCGTGGTGGTGGTTCGAATGCAAGTTCCCCGCATTCGGGGACCGCTAATACTAGGCGCGTAGTCGGCGATCACGCAGATCCAGATCTGAGCATGGCGGGAGCGCTGTGTCTGCCTTTGGACCGTTCCAGCATTCATGTCCACCGACGAACCTCGCCCAGGTCCCTCGACGCCCTCCAAAAAGCGTTCGAGATGGGACACTGACGAACAACCCTTGGAGCACCCACAGAAACCATTGACGAAGAAACGACTCAAGTCGAAGCCTCCACCCGAGTCCCAATCGCCTGCGAGTGCACCTTCCTCTACCCAGCCCTCTCGCCAGGTCAGCGTCGAACGCAGACGACCAGCGCATAGCGTATATGTCCCTCCGAGAACCTTCCACCCGCCAATTGTACCCTCGCGGTCGGTGTATTGCTACGAGCGGTTGAACTCTATCGAAGAGGGCTCGTACGGTGTTGTCTTCCGCGCGAGGGACAAGGAAACGGGGGACATCGTCGCTCTGAAGAAGCTCAAGCTCGAGGAAGAAAAACACGGCTTTCCATCACCGCCCTGCGCGAGATCAACGCGCTTATGACCTGCAAACACGAGAACGTCGTGGGCATACGCGAGGTCGTTGTAGGCGACACCCTAACACAGTAAGCCCGCCTACTCCTCCGCATAAGACCTACCTCAGCATGCTGCATGTGAAAGGGTTTTTATAGTCATGGACTTCATTGAGCATGATCTCAAAACCCTCCTCACTGTCATGCCCTCCCCATTCTTGCAGTCAGAGGTCAAGACGCTTATGCTCCAACTACTCTCTGCTGTAGCATTTTGCCATGAACGGTGGATTCTCCATCGCGACCTCAAGACGAGTAATCTCCTCATGAACAACCGCGGAACGATCAAGGTCGCTGACTTCGGACTGGCGAGGAGGTATGGCGATCCCGTCGGTGTCGGTGGACTGACTCAGCTGGTTGTGACCCTTTGGTATCGGTAAGTCTGCCAGACTACCTGTACCCGCAAGCATCCAGTAAGGTTTTCATCCAGGGCGCCCGAAATATTACTCGGAGCGACGACGTACTCTACTGCCGTCGACATGTGGTCCGTGGGATGCATTTTCGCCGAACTACTCCTGAAAGAACCACTCTTCCAAGCGAAGGGTGAACTCGAGCTCATCTCGATGATATTCAAGCTCCTGGGACCCCCAACGAGCACTACTTGGCCGGAGTACTCGACGCTTCCACTCGCTAAGACAGTGAATCTACCCGCCCCACACCCTCCACAACTGCGACAGAAGTTCCCGTATATCACTGCTGCGGGGCTCGACCTGCTGTCTCAGTTACTAACTTATGACCCTGAGCAGAGAATATCGGCTGAAGAAGCACTGAAGCACCCTTACTTCAGGTGCGGACAGCAGTTCTGATATTCGCTGACATCTGGCTAACGGAAATCACAGTGAGTCGCCTTATCCGAAACATCCCGACTTGTTCGGTTCATTCCCCTCAGCGGCAGCCGGAGAAAAGTACGTACCTTTGCCTTGTAGTGAAGCCTTAGCACTCAGTACAGTCCCGCAGGAGGCAGAAACCCTACAGAAGTCCACCGGCCCCCGCACGTGCTGCAGACTACAAGCTTCTCACTGAGTTTGATATGCCCTAGTATAACTAAACAGCTTTTCGGTGGTGACTTGGTTTACTATAACATCCGGTCAGATACATTACACCAGCAGCTGGTGATACAGTCCCCTTGGACGAGACATGGTAAATAACAGATACAACAAGAGCTAGGAATCACAACATAGTGACAGCGGACGCTGACTGAGACAGGTTCAACAACTGGGCGACTTGCGAGAGGTGAGCAGGGGGAGTCTGACTGGCAGGACCCGGCGGCGGTATCTGGTTCGCTTGCGACAGTGGAGTCTGGCTAGACTGCGGTACCGTGACTGTAGGTGGGGTATGATTGGCAGCAGGTTGGGGCTGGTCTATTTGTTGAGGCTGGCCGGACAGCCCAGATTGTCCGTTCTGTGCCATGGGGGGAGGCTCCATAATGTGATAGTCCGGTAGCTGAGACAAGACCTCCCTGAATCTCCGGAAGCGGTTCCTCGTATGTTCGGCGTCGCCGCCACATCGATCGAAGAACTCCTTGACTTCTTTGACAGTGAACAGGTATTCGTCTGCAATGTCCAAAACGACTGGAGCTACGGACTGCAGACCAGGGTCGTCGATACTGTAGAAGAAGCATTAGCGAGAGACCGTATATAAAGAGAAGACTACGTACGTCCGTTGCTTCTTCTTTGGGGGTTCCTCCTCTTCTTCTGCTCTTCTAGCTACTTGAGGCGGAGGACCTTGGCTCCCACGGTTGCGCCATTCATTGTCGTCGTCCTCTTCTTCAGCAGCATGCTGACGCGCCGCAACAACTTCCGGCGGGGGTATGTGTGACGGTGGCGGTGGAGGGAAGCTGGGGGAGGTCCGAGTCTTGGGTCATAGATGACCGCACCGAAAGTAGTCGGCGTTGGCATGGTTCCTGCTACAACGGGCTGCTGTCCTGGAACGGAGGGAGAGTAGGTGGGGCTGAGATAAAGTCCAGCTCTTCATTTGAAGGCCCAGCTTCGCCCTCACGCCCCTTCCGCTTGTTGCGCTTCACCTTTTCTTCTGGTTTACGCACGTACCCATACTGGCCCTTCTCACCCATCGTAGGTTTGTTCCGTTCCACGATCTCTGCGATCTTCACGTCCAAACGTGCCGCGTTCTTCTTGTACCGCTCACGCCAGGATTGCCAAGTATGACGGGTAACCCATGAGTAGTCGGGGTCGCCAGCCTAGAATGATAAGTCGTGAGGCGTGAACCAGTACAAATTTGGATGACTAACCATGTCGCACAACTGCTGATACAGGCGATTTCCAGTCCTACCTCCCGTCTCTTTGAAAGGTATCTTCATAGCAATCCAGTTGCATAAATGCGCTTCATCTTCCTCGGTGAAATGCGTTCGCCTGGATAAACGACTCTAGATATTAGCTCGGTGCGCGGAGTAGTAAAGGACAGGTGACTCACTCTTCGCCTGGCCGACGGCCCCCAGGATTCTTATACACCACTGGCGTGTAGGACACGGACCCTTTTTCAATGCATTTCTTTACCCACAGGTATGATTCGACATATTTATCCGGCTCATTCTGGTAGGTCTTGACCAGGTGTTGGAAAACTTCGGTATTCGGATCCGCCAAGATGACTCTTGCGGACTGAGGGGATGCGGTAGGATCCCCGCCGGAATGCTAAGAGTGATTTGCATAATCATGAGTGTGCAGAAGGGGCGTGCGAGTCGTGCGGTACTCACCCGGATGCGCTGGCCAAGTGCGGCACGCACGTTCACATTGGCAATACTTGAATCGATGTGCATGCGAATAGGCTGACCATCGTGGATGAAGATCTGCTTCAAAAGCATTCCTTGGACCTTGCATGCTTCGACGAAAGTGTACGGCACGAAAAATCGCTCTGGCCTGTCGGGGCTGTTCCAACAAAGTCGAAGACGCTCTTCTTCTGCGGTGCCCGGCTGGACGAGAATGAATCCTGCACGAGGTACTTTAGACTCTACTCTTCCACCTAAAGCCTATGTGACACGTTAGCCTGGAGAGCGACAAAGCACACAGCCTGACGATACATACAGCGATCGTCTCGCACACCTCCGTCTGTATGTCGTGGGGGATGTCCTTCTGGATGAAGAACTTGATAGCCATGCCGTTCTCATCCTGGAAGATAGGCTAGAGAGGGCCATGATGTTTACTTGTCAATTGTTCCATCGCGCACGAGGAAATGGGCGAATACCATGTTGATTGCGGCAGCGGCGGGCCTGCCTGCACACGGGAAGACCGAGGGTTGGGTTAGAGTTAGGTTTACACACGCTTCGGGGTTAGGTCCTGATATAGGCGCGCTTACCACGATTAGACGCCCAAAGGCTCGTTACTAGATTACATAATTTCAAACACCAAAGTTCGACTGTATATTGTGCAGCCCATGCGGAATTCGAACCGGCAAGATGTGTAGATTCTTCTATGCAGCTACAGGATGCACTACAAACCACTTGTTGAACATCATATCCGGATCATACTTCCTCTTCACCTCCTGCATCCTTGGATAGTTTTCGCCGAAGAGCTCTCTCGCCCTCGTAGGCTTCACTATGCCTTCAGCAGTAGGCAGAGCCTCCGTATCCGGACCTAGCAAGCGTAATGAGTATCGCATTTATATGCCAGGAAAACCAACGTACTGAAGTTGCCGTAGGCCATCCCAGGGACCTTGATCATGCTCGACATCTCATCTATGAGCTTCTTTGCTCTCATTTCGAGTTCGGGCTTGTGCTCGTCCCACATGACGAGGCAGATTCCGTTGCCTGGCAAGTTACGACGGTACGGTGTTTCCTCTTTAGGTACGCTGTTGATCTTCCCGTGGGGAAGGTATTCGAACCCAATCGAGCCGCGGAAGGGGCCCTCCTTGAAGAGGTCCATGACCTTGTCGAAGGTTTCGTAGGTGATGATTTTTGTAGCGTCGTCTGTAAGTACGCCACGCAACCAGCAACACTTGCCCGGCGGGGTAAAGGCGTCCTAGTGAAGTATGATCAGGAGAGACGATTTGGGAAGGATGCTCCTTATGCTCACCATCATCGAGTTCCATGCCTCGTAGGGCATTTCCGCCCTCATATCGGCCACGGGACCTGCAGTGTTTGGTCAGAGGACTGAACGACTCCAGGCCCGTTTCACGTACCAAGGTCTGTGAACACCTTGTACGCTTCACGACCTTGAGCCTCAGTCCCATTGAAGAATGTTAGGAGGGTGAGGGCGGGCTGGAGGAACATCGCTGTTAGCGCACTATCAGGAACCACGTCATAGTTGCACGCGCCGTTCCGTCTGGGGCGCGGCCCATTATTGCGTGCATAGCTTCCTTCGGACTAGCTGCGGGAAGCCACTGGTCTATAAGCCTTGCAACGTCGAGGAGTTTGTCCCTGCCGAAGATGAGCGGACCCCCAAACACCGTCTTCCTCTGCGGGTGCAACTGAAAGACGAACTCCGTGACAACACCGAAGTTCGAGCCGCCGCCACGGATCCCCCAGAACAGATCCGGATTCTGCGTTTTGTTTGCAGTGCGTATGGTCCCATCTGCAGTAACCACTTTGGCCTCGCGCAGGTGGTCGATGGTGAGGCCATGTTCTGGGCTGAGCCAGCCATACCCGCCGCCCACCGTAAGGCTGACGAAGCCATCGGTAAGCTGCCTCTCTCACGTAGTCGGGCACTTACCCACCCACCCCAGTCTATAGGAGACGTCAGTGGTGTTCTTGAGTACCGTACAAATGTACTCACGTGACTAACGGTACCGCCAACCATCGCCAAACCATGTGCCATGGTCGCCTTGTCTACCGCTCCCCACTTCGCACCCCCTTGAACGTATGCCAGCCTCTTCTCAGGGTCAACCTTGACGCCACTCATGTACCGCGAAAGGTCGATGACCAGGCCATCCTCGCTCGAGGACGCACCATTGGGGCTGTGTCCACCGCCATGGATCGCGATCTTAATGTCGTTCGCTTTGGCATACTTGAGGGCAGTCGCGACGTCGTCCGCGTCTTTGACGTACGCGACAATGCGGGCTCGCCGAATTGCGTTCAACGCCCAACGCGCGATGGCCTGTTCGTAGCCTTCGTCGGCGGTGGTAATGATATCGCCTTTGAAGGTCTTGCGAAAGGCCTCGAAGTCAGTCATTGTCAGGTGGAAGCGATCGTAGGGACGCAAGACTCGGTCCTGATAACGAGGCACTCCCCGTTAAATAACGCACCACCGAGTTATCGCGACCTCGTGTCGCGTCCTTATGAAACGCGAAGCCGAGCGCATCTTGTGCAGAAGAAACAAGTGACAAGTAAGGATAGACAGGAGACGCTCTCACCGCGCAGATCTCACTTGTCTGAGAATGTCCCTGAATTACTCCTCCTGTACTAAAGTCCCAGAGTTCCAGTGACCGTAACAGTAGATTTGCGCACGTATCTCCATACAAGCAACTACTCAAGAACCTTCCCTGGGTTCATGATACCCTTAGGGTCAAAGAGGGCCTTGATTTTCTTCATTAGGTCAATACTCGTTGAGCTCTTGGAGTAGCGCAGGGCATGAGTCTTCATAGCCCCTATTCCATGCTCAGCGGAAATAGAGCCCTTGTATGAGGCTGAGGGGGCACATTCAGATGCTGTGAAGTAGGGTCATAGCCCCGGAGTCTGGTTACTTACCGACCAGCTCGTATACAAATGGCTCAAGGGCCGCTTCAATCTCCGGTGTGTATGCCGCAGCCACGACATTCAAATGAAGGTTACCTGCGGTGAATCAAATTCAATCTGGTTCAATCTTGCATCTAGAGCCACACTCACCATCGCCGACGTGACCATAGCCTACGACGTGCTTCACGGCATCGGGGTGGAGGAGACCCTTCGACCGAAGATGCTCTCGAGTCCTGTCTACGACTTCCTTGAAGCTAGCAACGGGAATCGAAATATCGTATTTGTATGCTTTTCCCTCCTTAGAGACAGCCTCTGTTATACCTTCACGGATCGCCCACAGCTGTGCGAACTGTGCGGGCGACTGTGACAATACACCAGTGTTGATCAAGGGCTCCTCTGCCTCCAGAAGTGACTCGAGCAGTCCGTTAAGTTTCTATGTCTGCGTTAGGACAATTCGCGTTATGAAATTAGAAACCGACCTCCTCGTCGTGCTCGCGCTTCCCTCCGCTAGTTTCGACCAGAACGAAGCATTCGGCTCCTTCGACATCTTCATCGTTCAGAGCGCGCCCTTGGCCGTGTTTCACGGCTAATTCGTATGCTCTCCGATCGATGAACTCGAATGCAGAAAGGATTTCTGATAGCTGTCGTTTGACTTCACGGAAGAGGGGCAGAACGTTTTCGTATTTGGGCAAAGCGAGCATGACGTTGCTTGAGGCCTGAGGAGCCGGTGCCGCGAGGATGGAGACCCCGGTAACAACGCCTAGCGTGCCCTCTGCACCGATAAACAGCTGTTTTAAGTCATAGCCTGTGCAAGTCTGTGAATAGCGGACAAATCCTGAAGACGATGCGGACGCACCGGTATTGTCCTTCCGGAGAGTGCTCAGCTGGTCCAGAATTGTACCATCGGGCAACACTACCTCCAGGCCCAGGACAGAGCCATGGAGGGACCCGTAGCGGAGGAGCCGGAGGCCCCCAGCATTGGTAGATACGTTTCCGCCAATTTGGCAACTGTGATTCTACTATGGGTAATGTTTGGCTCGTTATAACGACCAGGGCGTACCTCCCCTTGGCACCAAGGTCCAGAGGCATGATATAGTCGTGTGGGGCAAGGTATTCCGACATTGCCTCAAGGATACAGCCTGCGTCTGCAACAATGATACCTACAACCCTTGTGCATCAGTTTAGTCGGCATGAGCGTGAAGTATAGCTCACCAGATACGGGATCAAAGGAACGTATCTTGGTCATGTTTCCAAGGCTCAGTATGAGCTCGTCCCTGATGGGGACGCCACCTCCGACCAAGCCAGTGTTTCCGCCTTGTGGGACTATGGCAATTCCGCGCTCATTGCACCACTTCACGATCTCGCTAACCTCCTTAGTCGTGCGAGGGCGCAGTACGGTGGTTGATTTGCCATGATATTTGTTCATCCAATCATTATTGAAGTTAGCAAGTTCAGAAGCAGGCGTGGAAATAGGAGGTAGCGTGGAAAGAATAGAGGATGCGGGGAGGATCTTCTGGAAGTGGGCAATGTCCTGCTCCGTGATGGGATTGAAGTTGAGTGCCGGCGTAGTGTGTGCCAAACGTCGAACTGAATGGGCTGGTATCCTCCGGACGACGCTTCGAGCAGCGAACATGGCGGTGTGAGTCAAAGCTATATCCGAACGCAAGAGGCGGGATCCAATCCCAGGCGGCTCTTTCGGCCAACCGGAGTTACGCGTGAGATGTCGCGCATCTCGCGCGTCCCTTGGCTTCGTACCGCGTCCACCAACTTCCTGCAGACATCTCGCGCATGGCTCCAGAGGTCATTGAGATCGACAGCGACGACGAAGTCGTCTGCACGGGCCAGTTCCGTAGGGTCGCGATAAATCCACCACGTGCAGTATGCTCGGCATGTGAACCCTGTCTCGAGTACTCTAACGAGATGTTGGCACAGGTTGTTGTAGACTTGACTAGCGACGGAGACGATGCTCCAGGCCCGTCTGCACCGCACACAGTCATAGTAGGGCCGTCCCGTCGACCAACGCCTGCGACTACGAGCGGTTTAGCCCGCTCGTTAGAGAACGCGAGAAGACAAAAGGTATGCAAGGGAATGATTGAGGGCTTTCGCGCGCACTTAGTCTACATGCAGGAGGAGGCCCCATCCAGAGCTCACTCGCTCCCTGAACGCGGAGAGCTCATCGAGATCTCGGACGACGAAGAGGATGACTTCGAAGGTCTCGACCTCAACTATACACCGAACGTGAGTGTGGTTGACCAAGGAAATAATAACTAACTTAGCCGATTGACGCAGTGGAGTGCTGAACCTGTTCGTCTCGGGGCATCTCGAGGTGCGCGGGACCTCGAGAAGGACCTTTCTCAGACTACACAAGAGCTTGTGCGCTCCCTTCCTGTTATTCAACGCTGCAAAGGAAAGGCTGCTTCTACCTCTATACTCCCCAGATGCCATTGGGACCCACATACGATCGAGACCAGCAACGACGGCATCTGGACAAAGGTTTGCCGCCTTCGCCCATTTTACGCCTTATTTATTTAGGTCTGTTCATAGCTTCGCTCGCTGCGCTCAGGGTCCCGCCCCGCCTTTTCTCTCGCGCAGAGATCGGGCCGATCAGCTATCCCGCTGTCAAAGATCCAAGTACATCTCGAGAAGGCTCGCGTGAGGTCATACGACAGATTTTCCCCCGGATGCAAGTACTTGAATGCTTCTAATGTTCTACACTCTGGGCGTGAACGCTGATACGCTGTGAATAGCTGTGAATACCATTGTGCAAAGCGGGCCGTTGACAGTCATCGCTAGCTGCGTGCTAGGGGGAGACACTGACTATGACGGTCAGTATTCTTGATTTCCCTTTGTTGTCATCAAACGACAAGTGAAAGGTTACTGCAGAACAGAATATGGCCTACAATAAGGAAGGCACACTAAAAGCTCTTTACCATGATACAGGTCCGTACGCATACATTAGCCTGTGACGTTGGTTGACGTACTCTAGAGGAGATATTAAGAGAAGGACACGAAGACACGAGACTCCGTCATATACAAGGCCAAGGAGAGAACAGTATGAAAGATGCCCCGAGCTTGTTTGTGATCACTCACGCACCTGCTTAGCGCAATATGACAAGAAGACGTACACCGTGAACGATGTTCAATTCGATCCAGCCGAGTCAGTACCCGTTGCTGATCTTAACGCAGCATGAGCTCATTTTGGCTACTAGTCCCACTCGCTTCGTTTCATGTGGTAGAGATCGCAAAGTAATCTTGTGGAATTGCGCAGAGCGAGAGACGGTCTCGAAGCATCGAGGTGAGAATGAATCACTTCAATCGGCTGTCCAAAGTAGAATCTTACAACAACGGATCACCAGCTGTCCGATGCAAGGACGCGATTCCAGAGGGGCTACAGTACAAACCCACTGGATCGGTGGTTGTTATTTGGGCGAACAATGGGTACTAGTTACACTTATCTGGTATTTTCGACCGGAACTAATGATTAAACAGCACTTGCCTTCTTTACAACGGATTCGACACTCCCCCAGTGATACTTGAAGCTGGAAGCGCGGAGCAACCAGTTCAATCGGTCGCATGGGGCAGAGGAAGATTCTCAAACAAACTATATACTACGTCCGGAACAGAAGGGGTATATGAAGGGCAGCATAGATGCTTCGACATAGGAGCAGCAAGCCGCAGGGGTCAATCATTTGGGTCCGATACAGCGGGAGGCGAATGTTTAGACATAAATCTCACAGGTGGTGGTCTTCCAGGGTGGGTATCTGCTCGCATTGACGCCTCTATAGGAACGTGGCTAGCACATGCGACTTGTAGCGAGAACAACATCTTTAAGCTATCGCTCTACGATCCGGATCGCCTTCGCCAACCCGCTCAAGAAATCGAACTGCCTAAATTTGCGTTGACACCAGATTCGGACCACAAGCCGCGGATACAACAAGTTCTCTTCAGCCCCGACTCGGTTTATCTGGCCGTCGCACGCAGCGACAACCTCACTCATGTGTATGACGCCCGATTTCTAGGCCCCAGGTACCTGTATGCCCTTCCGCATGGCCCCGCTGTGGAAGCAACCCGGGAAGACAGTCAATACGGCATCAACAGGATCGAGTGGCTGCAAGATGGTGCGCACGGCCTAAGCCTCGTTAGCTGTGGTGCGGACGGCTGCGTACGCCTCTGGGACATCAAGCATGCGTGGAGCGATTACTCGGACGTTGTGCTGGCGCAGTCCACGTCTTACGCTGGATGGTTCTCCCTCGGCGATATGTACAAGGGGGAGAAACCTCTCATCATGTGTGTCGCATCTCACTTAGTTTTGCTGCGTATCAACTGACATGATACAGGGGTGACGGCAGTGGGAACGTTGTTGTTTGCGACAGGATAGACATCCCAGACCCTAAGGATCTGATGATGTCTACCACCTGCTAGATTTTTTCCGCTGATTGTCATGTCACATACATACGCACAATAATATTACATGACTGGCATACACAAGCAAGAAATAATATGAAAGCGACCCGTAGACAGCAACAACATATGCATAATATGACGACAAGAATTACTCGGGTTGAATCCTGACGAGGCTCGAAAGCTCAGTAAACAAGAGGTCGTCTACCTCCCTCTGCATCATTAATCCCCATGTGATCTCTTCCTGGTATCCGCTGAGCAAGCCCATGCCTTTCTCCACGCGTGACTCTCCGTGTTCTCCGTACCCCATGCCGAATGCCAGAGTGGGCATCGTCGACGGTGTGACGTCGAAGGAATCACCCGCCTCGTCGACAAGCTTCAGCGCCTCCACCGCCCTGCGCACAGCGACGGTGAAGTGCATACGAGTCTCTGTGGGTGCATAGATCGTAAACTTCTTGACCACACGAAGCATGACTTTGGTGAAGGCGAGCTGGCGGTCGGACTTGACGCGCTGCTTGAGCGCAGGCGACGCGAGGAAAGCGATGGAATAGATGGCCATCATGACCCGTTCGAGGTAGGCGAGCCACTCGGGCGATGACACACGCTGAAGTCGTTGTTCTCTACTGGTAGCCGATGCACCAGCGATTCCAATAACGTCCAGAGCCAGGTCTCGGGAATAGCGGCAAAAAGCACCTGACGGTTGTCGTCGGGGTGGCTGAGACGGGTGAAGGCCTCGAGAGCAGTATCGATGATCGTTGGAGGTTTCGGTGCGTGCAGACTTGTTGGAACGCCATGGGAAAAGAGGAGAGGCCAGGGAGGTATAGCGTCGGCAGGATCGACGAGGTATGACGAACAGAGTTCAATGGCCCTTCGCGCATCCCGGATATTTGAGGACGAAAAGCGAACCGCGAAACCGATGTAAAGCAGGATATTCACAACATCACGTCGGATAGTGACGAGATCGTTTGTAGTTAGGACAGGCGACAGTGGGGTGGGTACTGAGTCCTCGTCTCCAGACCTCAAGCTGCACAAGCGAAGAAGCAAGCTCAGTACCCGATCATGCCTGGCTAGAGGATCGGCATTCATCTCGTGGTGGATCGCAAGATTCCGAATAATGTTGGTTATGGCCACGACGATGTCCCCTGGCCGTTGCCCTGGTCCCATCTTCGGATCCTTGGCGCCATACTTGGGCTTGAGGCTCGCGAATGGATCCGTGCCCTCCTCCACCAGTCCCTTAATGATATGTCGGTGCGTGATAATGGGCTTGTGCGACGCATTACGTGGGACATCTTCGTCAGGCTCAGAGAAAGCAACCTCCTCGAGAAGGTCAATGAGTTCCTCGAATAGGTCTGGTGCCTGCGAGATGGGGAAGCCAGTGTACTGCTTGTAAGGTACAAGCGTAAGGATGGTGATGGTCGTGAGCGCGTAGGAGAGCTCGTGCGATAATCGTGAGCGCAGCGATAATGTGAGTGCCTCTATATCCACTGTCCCCCAGTCGTTCAGATCCTTGATGGGCCTTGTAGCGACATGGCTATATTCTTGTTGAATAGCCTCCAAGTCACGACCGCCCGCGGTCTCGACTTCGCGTGCAAGGGGAACATATTCGATCTTTCGTCTTGAAGGCTGTCTGATAGTTCTCGTTGGGGCGGGAGGCTAGATAGATGTCAGGAGAGGGGCGCCTATGAGTTGGGCAGAGTAACTTACGGCTTGCACATTGGCGGCTTCGCCTGCAAGCAACAATAGACGGTAAGCCGCGTGGAATAGATGGGCACAAAAAATCAGTCGTACCCAATTTTTGCCTAGCCCGCTTTCCCTCATCCGTCTCCTCAATCTTACGTTTCCGTCCCTCAATATCCAAGTCCACAGAACTGGCGCCATTGAGATCCGGCATAGATGCGGTAGCGGTCATGGGGTTCAGACCATTAGGTATCGGAGGCTGGGAGCCATGCCGTTGAGGAATCGGGGCCTGTCCAGCGGCAAATGGCACGTTGAGACCACCGGTGGGCAGGTCAGGTACCTGCAAACCGCCGCCACCAAGAGGCTGACCCATCATATCTAAGCCATTGACACCACCCATAGCCGGGAGAGTGCCCACCGGTGGAAACGTTGGAGGTAATCCGCCCATAGATGGCGGACGAGGCTGTCCATTTCCAGGCATAGAGAAGCCAGGCTGGGGACGGCCTTGCATGCGCTGCTGTTGGTCACGCATCTGGTTTTTCCGGTACGCCTCCTCGAATGGTCCGAGCAGCTGCATGTAGTAGTGCTGGAGGGTATTCGCAGTGGACTGTTGACCGTTCGGGGTCATATGCTGCTCTGGAAGGTCGAGTGGCTGCAAGAGTTGTCCCCACATCCCTGTTGGTTGAGCTGGACAAAGTCTTGAGTATGCCACGTAAGGGATGTTGAACAGTGGCCTCACGCACCTTTACGGACCCTCCCGCTGACAACACCAATGCCCATAGCTTAAATATGTCAATATCCTTGCCCGCCAGCCGGAACACACCGACGTCCGCGTTGGATACCTCGAGCGTGCGCCATGGGGAAGTAGAGACGTCGTAGCCGGGTGGGTAGGGCATTCCCGTGAGCTGAGGCGGGAGTGGTACGCCACGCTGCAGCATTACATTTCCAAGGCCGATGAGGAACTGCTTCCTCCTGTGCTGCTGCTGTTGTTGCATTGCTGCGGCGGAGTTCATGTTCTGGGCGGGCGAGAGGTTGCGGGTCAGGGGCGGGCCAAAGCAGGGTGTATGCGGGGAACTTACGTTAGGAGGCAGGGATGGACCCTGCGCGCCTTGTTGTTGAGCGGATATGGGTGGAGGGAAGTTGCTGAGCTCAGGAGCACTGGAGGAAGAATCTGTCCGGGGCAACTGATGCGTCGATAAACCTCCGAAATATGATGATGCCGAGGTCACGCCGCCTGGAGCGTAGCGGTTGCCTGCCTTCGCCAAACTTGTCGCCTGAAGCGCGGCCATCTGCTTGGCGGTATAGGGGTCGAGGTTATTGAAGGAGAGGGCACCATCTGGCGAGACCGACGATGGCTGGGCAGGGGAGAAGGGGCCTTGTGGTTGGGGACTAGCAAGGAGAGTCAGAGGGCGAGTGCGGGTAAACAGGAAGAGACGCACAGCATGAAATCCGCTAGCGGTCCTTCACTTGTCGTTGGCCGAGCTCCGAACTCGAACGTCCTCCAGATCTTGTCTGTCCGTCTCCAATCCGCACTCACGATTGGCACACAGCCGCTGGCCTCCGGGCGCTCGGCCTGCGCGTCAACCTTCTCTCGCGTCTTGCGATTTTTTCTTCCTCTTCCTCCTTCCTCCACTCTCTTCCCCAATGCCTGCCTCCGAAATTGACGACATTTTTGCTGCCAGCAAAAAGGGCAAAGTACTACTGTCTCCCCCCGTGCCCTCTACCTCTAAGGTGCACGAGAAAGAGAAGCAGAAAAAGAGTGCAAAGAAGCGCAAACGCGAGGCAGAAGCGAAGCCTACACCAGACGAGCCTCAGTCTGAGCAGCTCGTAAAGAAGAGGGTCCCCGAGACCGTCATAGACCCATCCCTTCAACTTGCCGCGTCGTCATCGCAGCGGAGTAAGCAGTCCAAGGCCGAGCGGCCGTCCGAGGTCAAGAAAAAGGCCAAGGTCGACAGCGAGGAGGAGGAACGCTTCAAGGACTCGAGAGGTACCGGGCCAAGTATGTCTTCGACGACGGTAAAGCTTCTTGTTTTGCCTTGTAATACGTTTCGCCCCAGGGCGCAAGACGGAGGAAGGCTTTCTTATTTACAAAGAGGACGAGCTCGGTATCAACGCCGAAAGTGGAGGCAAGTATCTTACCTCGTGCCTCACGAGCAATTTCTGACTGCTCGTCCAGACACTCCTCTTTGTCCGTTCGATTGCCAATGCTGTAAGTGTCCCGTCGTCATCAGTCTCATGGACCGTCCCTGACTGTCTCGCAGGTTTTTAAACATCTTAGATTATATGACACATTTATTCGCACAGCACGAGGTGCTCAGACGACGCGTGATAAGGCTCTATCGAAGCCCCAGTCACCGCTGTTCTACGGTTTCTTGGGGTCAATGTGTAGCCAAGATCAAGGAATGCAACCTCGCTTCCATCGCAGTTGCTCCCTCTGTATCTTATTGGCAGTCGGGAGAGATTGGCAATGTGCCGCCGATGGATACACTCCGTACGCCATTCCCATCTTTTATGCTACTGAATAAACACTTTCGTGTAGCACTCTAAATACAGGTCTTGATGAATGATAGTGGCTTGTCTAGGTGCGTCTGTCGTTACCATCGTCACGGCTCTATCGAAGCCTCGCGTAACCCTCCCATGGTACTGCGAGGTCAATATGTAGCCAATATTAGCTCTGCATGCTCCCTCCGGGCATCCTTCTATTCTATCCATATAGAACGGACTCTCCTCCCAATAACTGGTGACGGGGACACATCTTTGTCGATACCCCTCCCTTGCGTAGCGTTCTTTACACAATGTCTTGCTCACGAATCAAGCAATCCATACCTGTGAGTAACTCTTATCTCTTTTCGGGTCTTCGTTACCTTACGCTCTACACAGGTTCGCTTTCGACCCCTTGTCCGAAACCACTGTCTCATCATGGCCGGCAAAGAGCACCCTGCCCAGCTAGAGCCCCGTAGTTGTCTCAGGTCAAATCTTTGCCAATAACAAAGGTGTCTCCGGTGGACGATGTCATGGGCTTTCCACTCTCGCTAGATAGTTCTGGCTCGTTCACCCGTGTAGAATAATCAAACAAGAGTACATACATAAATTTTTTCACCTTCATTCCAGTTGTGTTGTCACCGCTTTGAATCATCTTTGTGGCGTCTTCTTCACCCGGTGCGCCGGTACGACGCGAGTCATGAGCGCCTGAGAGAAGTGCAGAGGGCGGTGAACCTAGACATGATCCAGTACAGCACTTACGAATCTAATCGTGGTTACTTCATCTCTCTCTCTCCCCTGCGACTACAACAAACATGAGCTCTGAACCTCCACCGACATATTCGCAAGAGATCCCCAGCGAACCTGGCGCAGAGTCCCGCTTGGACGAGCCTCAGATCCTGATTGTGCCCCCTTCAGGCGGTCTCAGCTTCCAGAAGGGGTACCTGGGGCGGACGGCGAACGAGCTGCTGTGGAAGGAGAGGTGCTGATCAAAGGCGTGAATCATGGCGCATGGAGAAAGGTGTACGTGTTCTCCTCTCTCGCCGTATTTCGACCACTCAGAATACGCTCCCTGCAGCACAGTCGCCTTGCGCTCCGTGGAGCGTTCTCCGGCGATGACAGTTGACCTGTTTGCCATCGAAAGTGTGCTATTCTTGTCGGACGGCAACAGCACTGCGATGCCGTCAACGAGCTACCTATTCTCCCTTCCATTACCGCCTGACGCGCCGCAGTGCATACACACCCCGCATTCCGCCCTCGAATATACCCTGACCGCCACTTTGTATCCGTCAGACGGCTCTATGGCTTCAGTCTCGAGCACTGTGCTTGTACACACCCGACGCTATGCATCGCACCCAGACGTCCTACAGGTGATTCCCGAGACCCAGAAGATCGCGGACCCCACGCCAATCGCGGTCCAAGTACCTAGGACGACGTTCAGGGCACGGGAACCAATACCGTTGTACATATCAGTGCCTCCACCAAGACGGGAACTCATCCTTGACGAAGGGCTGCGGCTGCGGAACATACGTGCAGAGCTGGTCCGTATGGTCAAGCTGCAGCCCAAAGATCAACCGGAGCCAGAGCATCAGCCAACGCCTTCCACGTCCAATCCGGTGCAGAAATCTAACGATACATCCACCTCGTACGCTCTCGACTTGCGTCAGTTTATCGGGACGCCTGGTGGCGGAGACGTCGTCGCGCTCTCCGGCACATCGTGTAGGCTCCATCCGACGCGCGCACTTCAAATTCGACTAGTGCTGCATCCTCGGGAAGAAGACACTCCGCGCAACTCGAGCGAGTTGCACGGGGATACGTTACTCAGTTCTGGCGACGGCGTGCATGAACCGAGCTCATCATGCACATCTATCTCCCAATCAACGGTGCTTCATGATGTCTCGTTTTCCATTGTCGTCCATGCGACTTTCATGAACATGCGTTCACATACGGAGCGTGTTTCTACGATAGCGATTCCTGTAGTCATGCTTCCTCCCACCGCGCCTCTTCCCGAGGTAGAAGAATCTCTGGCAACGGACTATCACAAGAAGCACGACCGCCCTCCCGCCCGGACTGTCAGAGACGAGGACAGCGACGTGCCGCAATACTCTGAAGGCGAGCCTGGGCCCAGTTACAGCGCAGCGCCTCCCCCCTTTGAAGAGCGAGACGCACCGCCGCCATTCTTCTCTGCTTCTGTCGCATCAGGGTCAAGACTCCCAACATTCCAAGAGTCGGAGTCGGAGATCTATGTCCCTGCGGAGCAAGATCCCAGTCTGGTGCCACCGCCTCCTCCTGTCGGGTTCGCCTTCGACGGTGAAGGTGTGCTCTTCGGGTTCTCGCCATCCGAGCAATTCGACGGCTACCAGGAGCAGGAGCGTCCCGTGACGCCCCCTCCATCGATGGAGATGGCTACGCGCGATCCGGATGTCACCAATCTAGCGATATTGGACGAAAGGTCTGCGCTGAATGCATTGGAGATTGCGCTCGAGCACCATCAAGACACCTCAGCTGACGGCGCTGTCCCGCCGCCGCCACCTCCTCCCATGGACGACCCCTCCGATCCACCACCGTCTATCGACTCTGCCTTCCGCTCTCCCAATATTCGTCCCGGTCAACCACCACTCGTCCATCCCGCGGTGACTGTCGTGCAATCGACCGCTATCGACAGCGACTCTTTACCATCGCCAGGGGGTGCTCATGAACACGCGCCTCCGCCATATGGCGTACCAGATGAACATGCATCAGATGGTGATCAGGAGAACGTCGCACATCCGCCACCGTATGTTGACCTCGTCCCAGCACGGGAAGAATGACCTTGTTAGATAGTAGCGCTCTTACGTCCCAACTCCACTTCTCGCTAACGCGGGTATATCAATATGTCCAGTTGTAGTAAATCATAGGATACATGTACCGATGAAACAAAGCGCATTGAGTCTGAAAAGTGATGGCAAGAGAGAAGAGAAGAAACTGTATACTCATGCGGTAGGTAGGGGGGTCGCTGGGGGATGGACGTGTATGATAGCGATTACGACAATCAGCAGCTGCAAGCATCCTTGCCCTTGGTCTGATTCTCCTGCAGGTTCACATTGCCCCCTTGAGCATTGTCACCTGAACGTCCGCCTGTAGCACCTCCCCGACCGGCGCCGCCACGAGAGGAAGCCATAATCTGGTCGATTGGTATCTTCTTGGCTGTGCGGGACATTGAGTTGCGACATTGTGACTGAGTAGGGTGCAAACTTACCAATCTCTGTGAAGATCTCAACAATACCTTCACCGGTCTTTGCACTGGTTTCGAAGAACAGCAGCCCTGCCTCCTGAGCGTAGGCCTCCGCCTCTTCCCTCGGGACCTGCCTCAAGCTCTCAGGTTCTCCAGCAGGGGCCTCTCCGGGGGTAGCGGTAGCATCATCTGCCTCGTCTTCCGCGTCGGCGTTTGAGGAGGAGGACGTCGATGGTGATGGCTGGACGAGGTCAACCTTGTTGCCTGCGAGCGCAATGACTATATTGGGGTTCGCCTGACGTTGGAGCTCCTTGACCCAGGTCTTGGCCTTCTCAAGACTGGAAGCCTTCGTAACGTCATAGACGACGACCGCAGCCTGCGCATTACGGTAGTACATGGGCTATATGCGTATGCTTCAGTAAGCGTATTCGGCCGAGAGACTTTCGAACGCACGGCGAGGGAGTGGAACCGTTCTTGGCCAGCTGTGTCCCAGATCTCATAGCGCAGGACACGGTCCTCTAACCTGCACTTTTGGGTCAGGAAGGCAGCACCAATAGTCGGCTCCTTGTTCGCCTGGAACTCGTTTGATACCTGCGGGGCAAGGGTTGAATGGCGGGCCACAAGGTCACGAGAAAAAGCCGGCACGCACGAATCGAAGGACTACGGAGGACTTTCCAACAGCAGCCTCGCCTAGATCAACGTAGCGTGTGAGCACAGCTGCGAGCGCACTGGCCGGAGCAAGGCCCGTCTTGATAACGCTGCCCGAGTTGGAACGCACCCAGTAGGACGAGCTTAACCTGGACGGATTTGTCGGCGGCGGAACCTGAGGCGTCGGCCATGTCGTTAACAAGTCGTAGAGTAGCACTGGAGAGGCAATAGGACTTGAGAGAGAAAACAAGACGCAGACGGTATGACGATCGAGGACAAGGAGTCTGACCCGGCGTCAGCGCCCACCGTGCCGCACGCGCGGGGCCGCGCTCTCATGGGCATGTGTCGTGGCCTTCAGTCACCGGCACGATGTATGCGCAGCCGTCTCATCGCCCAGCAGCGGGCAAAAGAGCAGTACATGCATCAGGTTTGGGAGGTGAACTCTCTCTACGTCCGCCGCTAATGGCACGTCGTGTTCACACTAGCACTGCTCATTTCGCAGCGCGAACGCGGGAAAATGGCACACCCGCTTGTGCTATATTCGCTATCCTAGATAATACACTGTGACGATGCTAAACACCATCATCGGTAACTATAGGCGAAGCTGTCTCGAAGAAGGGCTTCAACTGGTCGCAAGTGACATACAACCCATCTTCAAGTTCTACGGCCGGCGCATTCTTGAAGACGGCAGGACACTCGAAAGGCACCGCAGGGCTTTGGGTCGCAACGGGTTCCATCGGGTCGACATAGGTCGTCGACTCGGCAGCGGAACCTTCTCCGGTCGCAGTAGGAGAGCCCAGGGGCTCAAGACTACCGTCGTCATCGTCGCTGCGCTTGGTCTTGCCTGCGGGAGAATTAGGTAGAGCGGCACTTTGGTCGTAAAACCAGAATGGCTGACTCTGGAAGTTACTGTCGTACTTCTTGAGGAACGCCGCGTACTTGCCCTTCGGGTCACCATAGGCTGCCGAGATCGCGGCGACATGCGGGAAGATGTCAGATAAATCCTCGCCCTTCGGATTGACGGCCATGGTGTAATCCAAGGCGGTCTGAATCGTGGCTCCGTACTTTGACTTTGCTGACCAGAAGTTCAGCCCTAGTTGATCGCCCAGCTTTGCATTGGTCTATAGGAGAGATTAGACAGTGTTCAGCATTCGGCCGAAAAGCACACGTACAATCATCGCCTCCAGGTTGAAGCACCGATAGTGGAACGGACGGGTACGGACTGCCTCAAATGGCTGCTCGCCTGACTGAGAAATCTGGTCAAGGAATTGGTTGCTGAAGTAGCTCTGCAGAGTGGCAGCCGCCCCTTTGGTATCGCCCAGGAGCATCTTGGTCGCGGCCAACTGATTCACATAGAAAGTCAAGTGATTGCTAGAAGAAACCAACTCAGTAACTGCCCCAAGTCCGCACCATCGGCATGTCTTACTTGGCTTTACTGGAAACCTCCTTCCCGAGGTCGCTATTCTCCAGCCACGACGCGTAGGCTTGCACCCATTTCGTCATGGCTTGTTCCCTTGCTGGCGTCCAATCCGGGCTCTTCGTGCTCCGCATCAGTTGGATAGCGTTGACGACCTTCACCATTCCGCGCAAGTCGAGTATTCCCGTGTAGGTGCCAGTCTGGTGAGCCTTCCCAGGGCCGCGTACGAGTTGCCCAAAATTCACGTTGGGATGCATGCCTGTGCTAGCCGATAGGAAGAACGCGTCGATCGAGTCGGCAACATTTTGAGAATATGCACGGTTCTTGTCTAGCGCATATGCGATAGCGTTGTACATGACGGACTGCGACACGCCCTGAGCGGCATCAGGCCCTACCAGCTTGTCGGTGTCTGGGTTGACCTTGCCATCGCGTACGACATATGGGCATACAGTCCATGCTGCAGAACGTACGTCAGCGCACTCGCCACGTTCATCCATAATTCACACACTTACTTGCGCTGGGTGCGAGACTCTTGGTCGGGGATGGAGTACAAGAGGTCTTTTTCGTTTGAGTCTTTGCCGGTGCAGCGGCGGGTGCCTGGGTGCCAACAACGTGATTCGACGCAGACGTGGAACTTCCAGGCAGGGGCGCGGCAGTTGGCACCCCGGGGGCCGATATCATCGTCGGGAGAGTAGTCGGTAGCGTCCCTGCCGGTATATTGTCGCCTAAGCCAGGTGCCTGCCTACGAGTGCGACGAGAGTCAGGTGGATGCGAAAGACCGTCATGTACGGATGACCGATAGACGCGCTTCATGCGGCGAGGCGACCCGAAGGCCAGGTCTACCCTTGGGCGAAAGGGGTCGGTGTCATGGACTATGAAATTGACGTTGACCATTTCTGCTCGTAGATCCTCAGAATCAGCGGCTGTTGCAGCATCTTCATCCGATTCACTAGGATCCGTAGGCGACTCCATATCGCCACCTTCGTCAGGATCGTTCGTGTCTTCCCAGTCACCAGAATCCGGATCTGTAGAGTTTGGCGAAACGAAATGCGTTGAGCCCTTCGAGCACCAATGACAGTTTGGCCAATGGCTAAGACTTCAGGATTAGTGGCATATAACAACAGCTATCTCACAGAACTTACTATGGCGCCCAACTCAGGTAATCGCGAGGATCGCCACTTGGTGGGTTAATGCCTTTGGTGAAAGCGACTTGAAACGAACGTTTATGAGCTAAGGCTACCGCCTCAAAAATATCTCAGTTGCCTTACCCCATGGACCGTTCTTCGCCGTGCTTGCAGCTTTCGACGAGATGCTATCCCTCGCATCGGCAGTCGCGGCGTTCGGTCGACCATTCGATTGGCTGAGGACATAATCGACGTTGACCCAGTCATTGGGGTCGGCTAGGGAGACGAAACTGTCAGCACGTCGAAGACATGCAGTAGTTCGGGGCACATACCAGCTACGCCAGTGAGCAGTTTCAAAAGAATTGAGGCCGCCAGGGCCCTGAAAGCCGTCGTATACATCACAGATGACACGCACGCCGAAGGCTAGCTTTGGGCTACGCGAGCGATAGGAAGTTGTGGCTGCAAACCCTCGGAGGGTAGGGAAATTCTGCCACCACAGAGACCGATCCGGGCTGACCATGGCTGGGCTGACGGGCGGATAAGTGGCGAGCAACACGTCGTATCTCTGGATGCATCGATATGTCAGCCAGAAGGTAGGTGAGGCGCATGTCAGCCTCAAATCAGTAGGTTTTGTGCGTCGCGTGCAGGATCTCAATTGCAGGAGAGAATTTTTTTTTGAGTTGAATCCGGGTAGATATGAAACGACTCTCCAGACCATCGGTGGTGATGGGAGCAATGACATCCAGTCCGACTGATATACTCGCGCGCGTGCGCGTGTGCGCGCGCGACGGATCAGAGAGAACTGAATCCGAGCGCTCGTTCTTTTGCTCACACCTCCCAGCTGCTTTGTTTCCTGCTCCTTGTCCATCTTCAAGATTACCCGAAGCCACTTCATATCCTTGTCAACTTACTCGCAACGTTATAGCCATGCCAAAAGGACCCGTCATTATCATCACTGGGACTCCTGGCACTGGCAAGACTACCCACGCACAAATGCTCGCTGAGGAGTCTCCGGTCCCACTGAAGCATATCAACGTAGGGGACCTTGTCAAGGAGAAGGGGCTCTACGAGGAGTATGATGAGGAATGGCAAAGCTATACAGTGGACGAGGACAAGGTCAGTATCGATCGTATACCCCTTATACCCGATCTTACGTCTACGCTTGCGCAGCTGCTTGACGAACTCGAGCCGATTGTTTCGGCAGGAGGCGTAATCTTGGACTGGCATACTTGCGATATCTTTCCTGAGAGATGGGCGGACCTTGTTGTTGTGCTACGCTGTGATCACACAAAACTGTGGGAACGCTTGGAAAAGCGGTAAGTAGAACGATTTGCACGTAGTATCCTTCATTGACTCAAGCACCTCATGCTCAGAGGATACCCGCTGAAGAAAATCCAAGAAAACAACGAAGCCGAAATCATGGAGGTGGTTCTGGATGAAGCTCGCTCGTCATACCCCGCCGAAATCGTTGTGGAACTGCAAAGTGAAGGTACAGAAGATATGGAATCCAACGTAACACGCATCGTGCAGTGGATCAATGCATGGAAAGAGCAGCATGCCGGAGACGCTGACGACTGATCACAGCAGTCATGTTAGTACTACGCGAAAGATTGCCTTCTGATCACTGGTGTAGCTTTGGTATATGCAGCGCCACAACCCACCAAGACAGGTCGGATTCGGCGCAGAAGTCGTTTGACTCACCACGATGGTAGCCTCGCGGTTTGTTCAATCACTCTGCTGACCAGAGCGACAGATTGAATGCTTCCGAAGGTGCAAGTCGAGTATCCAGGTGATAAGCCTGCGTCTGCATACATAGCGGTCTAAAGTACATGTGGCGTAAAATACATAAACAAAAATCACTTCGCCTCGAGAGCCTTCAGATGCGTCATAGAACATGCCCCCTTGTGCCAGTCCTTTACGAGCCTATATTTCCGCTGTGCCGTACAGCCTTCAACGTCGCAGGCTGGTCTGGTGGGCGGTGGATGCGTGGAAGCTGGCTGAGCCTGCTCTGTTGCCACATGTGACATGATTGAGACTGGTACCGAGAACGTCATGAGCATTCGTCGCTCATCAGAACCCTCCACTGGAGGGACTTTAGTCGTAGATACCCATCGGTACATGGTAGGTGGCGCAGGAGTCTGACTGCCCATTTCCTCGCCTTCTTCCATGTCTTCTTGACCAACGCCAGGTGTGGGTCTGTCTTCTGCTGTCGAGAGGGCATTGCGTTTGCCTCTGGCACGGGACTGCTTCTTCAACAAACGGTTGATGGTCTCCGCCTAGGAGGGCCTCAGAGACTAGGATTGGGAAGAGGAGGGCTGCGCGTACCTTCTCGTCTTCGAGCTTCTTCTCCGAGAGGTTCTTACGTTTTCTTGCAGTCTCCTCCCGTTTCAGAGCCATTTCGAGTTCGGTAAGTGGTTTCTTCTTCCGTGGATTAGGAGGCTCCGCTGGAATGACACCGGCCTTCAGTAGATGGCACAAAGAAAGCGAACGTACAACGAACCGAGAGAGACATGTGAAGGGTCTACGACATTTCTGAGAACAGCCTGGCGTGCGGTCAACGGTCGGCCTGGCGTTGCAACAACGGAGTCGGAATCATCCTCGTCCTCGTCCTCGTCTTCGGATTCTACATCACTTCCTGCGCACCATTAGCTATGCCTTTGTCGCAGAGAGTTCAGTGCGTACCTCTTGATAGAATACGACGGCGAGAACTACCGTCCGGCGTTGTAGCGGCAACGCTAGAAGCTTCACTCGCTTGTTGTGTGAACTTGAACTTGATCCTCAAACCAGAAGGAAGCCTCGGACCAGGTTCAGCAGCCTCTACGTCCACGTCCGAGCCCTGAGGCATACACGCTTGTCAATGCCTTGTACACCTCTACGTCATTAGAACGTACTTCGTCTTCATCATCTTCGAGTTCGTCCTCCTTGTCGGAAAGCTCATCGGCCTCCTCATCCTCGTCCACGTTGACGTCTGGCTCTTCCGTTTCGATTCTAGGTTGCTCATCCTCGACGTCCATCTCCTCGTCCGACTCCGAGACCTGCATGTCTACCTTACGCGTAAAGCGAGTGCGCGTGTTCCGGCGGCGGGGCGGCATCGCGAGCGGATAGCGCGGTGAGCGACGGGATGAGGGAAGAGGAGAAAGAGCTGACCACTACCATGATCAGACAAGTGTCGTTGGGCTGAGAGTGAGCCGAGCGGAAAGCCCAACAAGTGCTTACTTAAGCGAGCGAGCCGAAAGCGGAAGGTGTCCTCGGACACGGCTTGCGTCCTACCCTTCCGCTCTCCAGGCTCGCTCGCGCACAGCTCAGACAGTTTTGAGCTTCGCTCGTCGTTTGTCTTTACCTACGCTTAACTAGTCGATATCATGGTTGACGGACGTCCCCCCGCCGGAATCCGAGGACATGAAATCATCCACCTGCAACCGGCGCAGGGTCCTGGCGCCCCGCAGGCGCCCCCGGGCCGCGGAGCAGGCGGGGCAGAGGGAGATGGGAACGCAATGAACAGGCGGGGAGGGTCTGGGGAGCCTGAGGAGAGGGAAGGCGATGATTTGGACGTTGATCGGAGCGCATATAACCAGGCCGAAGGCCTGGCGGGGGCGGTTTTCGGCGCGCGAGATGGGCGCATCGAGCCGCGCTCTCCCTCGCGGGGCTCCTCGCCGCCTGGGGGCACCCAGGATACGTTTGCCATCCTTCGTCAACAGCTCGAGCTGACGCTTTCGCCTTCGAAGCGCTCTGAAGTGCTCGCGGCCCTCGACAAAGTGGCTGCGGTCTCGGGGTCTACGATGCCCTCCTCGGTGCCTACTCGTGCGGCTTCCCCGGCGGCGTTGACGGCGGGCTCGGGGGTCTTGGGCGCGGTGCCGCGCGCTGCTCGTCCTTCCCCGATAGCCTTTACCTCTGGGGCTTCGGAGCGAAATTTCTTTGCGGGCATGGACTCCAGGACGAACCCTCGCCTTGCCGAGCTACTGCTGAACAACGCGCATTTGCCGCTGACTGCTTGCACGTCGGAATTCACGCGTCGCGCTGCCGCCGACCCTCGCCTTATCCGGTTCCAGAAGTATTCTGACGGTCTCGGCGTCAAGAAGGAGCTGGTGGACCCGTCCTCTTTCCCACCGGAAGACCGGATGTCCGCTGACGACTGGCGCGACGGGTGGCGAAACTTCCTCCGGATTCTTCGTGAGGGGGTTGCTCAACCGCCTGTAGTAGCCATGTTCGAGCAGCACTACGACTGGCTGTGTGGCGTCCGCGATTTCGCGGAGAACTTCAAGGCTATTCTGGACTTCGACATTCAGGTCAGGCGAGCCTTCTTCCTCGGCTCCGACAAGACCCTGTTCCGGCCAGGGGGTGATGTCTACGCGCAGAAGTTTCGCGAGGTTCGCGACCTCCACATGCAGCGCGCCCTCCAGCTCCTGCTCAGCGGAAACTCGGGCGCCGGCTCGTCTTCCCGGGGACGGTATCACCCGTACCGGGAGGACTCTCGACCGTCTCGAGGACAGGACTCTGGACGCGGCGACAGCGGTGCGGGAGGGCAGTCCTTTCGCGCCCCTCGGGAGACCCTCTGCCTCATCTGCGCCGGTAGCGGACACACCGCCCGTGACTGCCGCCGAGACACCCTCCCTAAAGGCGCCGCGGTGTTCTCTGCCTGGTTTGGAGGCAAACTCGTCGACGCCGCCACCAAGCGGGCGCTCTGCGTCTTCTGGAACGTACGCTCCAAGGGTGACTCCCGCTCCTGCGACGGCGACAAACGGTGCCCCGGCGACAAAGGTCACATCTGCTCTTTCTGCGGCGCCGCCGGCCATCGCGCCGCGGATAAGCGGTGCCTCTGAGCGGGACCGCATCATTACTCCGTACGACGCCTCTGCTTTTGAGTCTACTCTGCGCGCGTGCGGACTTCTTGACAAGTATTCTGATCTGCCCTCTCGTCTTCGCTCTGGTTTCCCTATCGGCGACATGCCCCGTTTACTGCAGACCAGCTCTCCCCGAAATCATGCTTCAGACCCGGAACATCTTGCCTTCATCAAGGACTATGCCGCGGAGCAAACGGCGCTGGGCCGCATGTCTGGCCCCTATACCCGCTCCGAGGTCGAAACCATCTTGAAATCTCCTTTCGTCTCTTCCCCGCTTAGCGTTGTCGATAAAGCGGGCGCGAAGGGCAAGTACCGCCTCGTACAAAACTGCTCGTACCGCAATGAACAAGGCGTCTCTGTCAACATGTGGATTGACCCTGACGACTTCCCGACTGAATGGGGTACAGCGGCCGAGTTCGCCGAAATCGTGAGTGTTTGGCATCGCTCGGGCACGGTGACGGTGCGAAATCTCGGGCGGGGCTTCGGCCTGCGCAGCGCGCTGGAGTGAACACTCGCGCGTGGTGCTGGAGCGAAGGCTCGCACCGGCTGGAGCCAATGCTCGCCGCCTTGTTGCCGCGCCGCAGCGTTTGCTCGGGCGAAGACGAGTCGCTGATTGCGCTCGTACGGTTGCAACTTCGGTTGGCCGTTTTGTTGCCTGCCCGACTCCGCGTGGGAGTTCGGTGCCCGTAGTGCACGGTTGCAACTCCGGTTGGCCGTTGCTGTTGTCTGCCCGGCCCCGTGTGGGGCGTGGTGCCCGTGTCGCAGGCTGCGCTTACAGTTATGCTGATCCTGTGCTGCAGGTGGCTACGTGCGCACCAGGTTCTCAGGCGTGCTCGCTAGACGTCGATTCTGCATTCCGCAACATCCCAATCCACCCCAATCACAAGCCGTGGTTGGTTATACAGGTCGAAGACGGCCTCTTTTACATCGACCATGTGTGCCCGTTTGGCATAGCGTCGGGATGTGGCCTTCAAGGCTGCATCATGGACGCGATCGTCGACGTCCTCGCGGTGCGTGGAATCTGCCTAACGAAGAAGTGGGTCGACGACCTCTCGAACGTGCGCGAACCCATTGGGGTCGATGCGAGCGGGGCGTGGGTCTACTCACACGGCGTGCAGGACATTTTCGACGCGACAGCCCCCCTTGGAGTGCCCTGGAAGGCAGCGAAGTGCTACGACTATGCCTTCACGGTCACTTACCTCGGTTTCCTCTGGGACTTACCGGCGCGCACGGTCTCGCTGCCAGAGGAGAAGCGCACCAAGTACGTCATCAAGCTCGGGAGCCTGCTGGCTACTGTTGCCGCGGGAAGGCCGGTCTCGTACGGTGATGCGATGTCGGTGAACGGGACTCTCTCGCATATCGCCTTCGTGTATCCCCAGGGTCGAGCCTATCTCACGACCTTGTCGGCGTTCACGGCCAAGTTTCCCAACCGTTTCGCTCTTCGCAGGCCTCCGCACTCACTTGCCGGCGACCTGCGCTGGTGGCTGGATGCTCTCCGCACCCCTGGGGTCTATCGCTCGCTCACGCCGCGCGGCGTCCTGCGGGACCTCGGCATCTCGGTCGACGCCTCCACGAGCTGGGGCGTCGGCGTTGTCATGGGAGGTGCAGTAGATGCGTGGCGCCTGCGTGAAGGTTGGAAAGCTGAGCGCAGGGATATCGGGTGGGCTGAGATGGTTGCGGTCGAGCTTGCGGTGCGCCATGTTGAGCGCATGGGCCTGCGCGACTGCAACGTGCTGATTCTCAGCGACAACATGGGCGTTGTAGGTGCTTTCTGTCACGGATGTGACGGTGCTGCCCTATTTTTCGCCGATTTTTGGCTATTTTCCTCGATTAATCCAACGGGCGAGCAGCCCTCGCGCCGTCTGGAGTCCTAGCCGCCCACACTCAGCGCCTGGCCACTCAGCGCCAGCGCCCTGATGGCGCATCACCCCTAGACGCCAGCGCATCCCGCTGCGCGCTCAGACACTGCCCGGATCACCGGTCTGCCTTGCAACCGGTTCCCCGGATCGCCGAGGAGGCACTGTCATCCCTGATGACTCCCCTCGCCAAGACACGCCGAGCTGATCAGCCTGATGACACAGCCTCGGCCCGACGCAGCCTCGAGACACTGCCAGCTGACACAGCCTCGTGACATAGCCCCAGCACAGCCGCGCCGCGCAGCCCGCGTCGCAGCCTCGCTGGCTATGCTGAGCGCTGCCCATCAGCTTATGTAATCGTATAGCCTGCCCTAAAGGATCTGTAGTATATAAGGGTAGCTCCCCTCGCTCCTGTCCGTCATCTCGACCTCTTGGTCAATACGGACAGGTAAGCCCAGTGTTTGTATTGTAGTTACAGTGCTAATATTATCTTGGTCAATACGGACAGCTGCATAAGTTGTGCGTCGCTGCGTGACTCGCTCCGCCGCGCCTCGTCGTCGACCTCCCCACTTGCCCTCCCTCGTGAAGCGTTGAGCCCTAGCTCCGCGACATTAGGTCGAGATCTTTTGGGTGCCCTAGGCATTTTTCCCTACCGCTCCCCACAAATACCGTTTAAAAAAGTTTATCCCCACCGTTTAAAGCGAGTACGTCGTAGTCGAGCAGCCTGCTCACTCCGTACACGTTGCTAAGGTCCTTGCTTTGCAGTGCCCAAAGACGTCCGGCTCAAGGACCACATCCCCCAGCGCATCTTCGACCGCCTCCAACGTCGTCGCGAGGCCGGTAACCCCGTCGAGTGGACGGACCGCAAAGTCAAGGCGGTCGTCAAATACGTGTCCACGCTCCCCCAACCTCCGCCCTCTGTCCCCTCCATCAACTGGACTGCCGTTCGCGAGGCTCGTGAAGCCGAACAACGCGTAGGCAACCGCATCCGAGAGCAGCGCCAACGAGAGGCGCAAGAAGCCCAGGCCGCCGTAGCCGCCTCCTCCTCCAAGCTCAGTTTGGCAGAGCGCCTCAGCGCCGCCCCGACGTACGAGCCCATCGCCCGCAAGCCCATCGGCATCGATATCCCGAAGTACTCCCCTACCGACCTCGTCGGCATCTTCACGCCCAAGCTCGACGCCACCATCAAGCGTCTCAAGGCCGTCGAGGAAGTCGACCAGCTCCACATCGTCAACAGCGACCACGCCCACCACTTCCATCTCCTGCTCGAGCGACTTCGCCAGATCCGCGCCGAGCTCAGCCGCCTCGCCCCCACCATCACGTTTAAGGAGTGGCACCAATACGAGCTCGGTCTCGCTCAAATTGGTGACATTCCGTTCATCGGTTTAAGGCGAAACTTCCGCCGTATCGTAGGGCAGCTGAACATTGTGTACGAGGCTGGTTATTTTGATTAGTTTATAAATACATCTTCTGTCGCTCTGGATTTCGACTGTTCGAATTGTCCGCACTTCTTCGGGCGAACCACAGAGAACGGCGTCACTCTTCCCGCTGATCTCCACGTCGAAGAAAACAACGGGTCTCGAGAAGCCAGGGAGTGCAGTCAGCAGCCCTGCCCTTATCGAGAAACTGCCCCTCCGCTACTCCCGGTTCCGCCTAGCGACCGAGAAACACAGTTCGAACGCCCTCATTTCGCGCAACGGCTAGAATTCGCCCGCGCCTCTGCCACCACTCCGAATACTCCCGATCACAGTCCCCCGGACAGCAGCCACCACTCGTCTCCCGAGACATCGCTCGGCTCCGTCCTCTCCGACCACGAACCTGCTCCCTCGCCGTTTAATCTCTCTCGCGCTCACTCCGGAGCCAACACTCCCCGTCCCCCCAACATGTCGAGCACTCCCGGTGGAGCGCCGCCCGGCCCGGCGCCTCTCGACCCCGTCTCCACTGCGCTCCTGCAAATGGCCCAGGCGATGACGCAGCTCACCAACACGGTCAACACTCTGGCCCAGGCCATCGGTAACAATCACACAACGGTCAACGCCACGGTTAACACGAACAAGGAGCTGCCCTTCGTCGAGAAGCCCGTCCCGTTCAAAGGGAAAGGTTCGGACACGGCCCGTCTCTTCCGCGCCGCCTATCGCATCTACGCCGACGGACAACCGGAGAAATTTGGCAAGCGCGACGTCGATGGTAACCTCCAGCGAGACCCCGACTCTGGCAAGATCTTGGTAGATGGTCAGAAGTGGATCGTCGGCGCCCTCTCCTTCATGCAGGACGAGGCGGCTGAATGGGCACGGCAGTACATCGAACAGGCGGCAGACGGTGTTCAGATATTCGACGGCTCTCGCGCCACGTTTTGGGAAGCGTTCAAGAACCGGTTCGAGCCCGTCGACGAGAAGGCCGAGGCCCTCAGCAAGCTGCAGGCATGCACGCAAGGCAATCGTCGGTTCGCGGAGTTCTTCGCGGAGTTCCAAGCCCTCGCCGGCCGCACGAAGCTCACCCCGGAGGACCTGGCAGCCCGGCTACGGACGAAGTTCAACAAGGACTACCTCGAGCGGATCTCATACATGGTCAACCCCGCTACTGGCAAAGGTCCCGAGACGTACGACGAGCTCAAGAACGCGGGTTTCGCTGTCGACCGGTCGAAGGACAAGCTCTCGCAAGACCTCCTGGCACAGCAAGGCAAGACGTCCTCAACTCCGGCTAGCTCGTCAGCGCGCGCTTTCCGCGACCCGAACGCGATGGACATAGACGCCGCGAACATCGACGAGCTGTTTAAGGGTCTCACCGGCACGGATCTTAAGCGCCAGTTCGACGCCGTCATGAAGGATCGCTGCAAGGTCTGTGGCTCGAAGTCCCACAAGTCCACGGACCCCGTTCACCGTGATTCGGTCTGCAACCACTGCGGCAAGAAAGGTCACTGGTCCCGCGTCTGTCGTGCCCGCCTCGAGGGCAAGCCAAAAACCGCCCCTGCTACCGCCGCCGTTCGCGCCTCGTCTTCGGATACCTCGTCACAGGACTCCTCGTCTCCGGCCTCCTCGTCTTCTGGCAGCTCGTCTGACGACCAAGCCGCCGCGCTCGCCGCCCTCCGTGATCAGCTGGCTCTGATACAAAAGCAGCTCGGGGGTTTTGCTTAAGGGGCCGGAGTGACGCCGCATCGTCGGTCCCCGTTTTGTCAAGCCCGGATTCAACTCCGGCGCCTTCGCTAGAACCGCAGGACATTTCTGACACCATCCGCTCGTGTACTATATCAGTGTTAGATCCGTTTTCGAATCATTACCGTGTACCAGTAAAGCTCACCGGAATCAATAAAACTATTCGCACTCCCGCAATGATTGACTCCGGTGCGACCTCGCTGTTCATCCACGAGGATTTCTGTAAGCAGCACAGGATCCTCACGGTACCGCTCAAGAAGGAGATCACACTGTACAACATCGACGGAACTAAGAATGAAGCAGGGTCTATCACACGCCGTGCCAGACTCCAGCTCACTGTGGGTTCTTACACGTTTAAGGAGGAGTTTCTTGTCACGAACATTGGTCCCGAGAACGTCATCCTCGGACTTCCGTGGCTCAAGAAATGGAACCCGAACATCGACTGGGAAACGGGTGATGTCCAGTTTCAGCTCCGCGGCGGAGCTGAGGACACCCCGGTTTTCGGCATCCATCAGATTGACGCTAATCGCTCCGAACGCCGAGAATGGCTTCGAGCAGGCATTGTCGAGGACGCCAAGGACGAAGTCTGGATCCTCGCCGGTTACACTTACTCGCAAGCGATCGCTGTCGAAGCCAATCGCGAGAAGTACGCCAAGACGTTCGAAGAGCTGGTCCCCAAGGAGTACCACCGACACAAGAAGGTGTTCTCTGAAGAGGAATCGCACCGCCTTCCGAAACATCAGCCCTGGGATCACGCGATAGATCTCGTTCCGGATGCTCCGGCCTCGATCAAATCGAAAGTTTATCCCATGTCCCCGATCGAGAACGAAGAACTACAGCGGTTCATCGACGACGCACTCGCCAAGGGCTATATCGTCCCCAGCAAGTCTCCGATCGCTTCCCCTGTCTTCTTCATCAAGAAAAAGGACGGCAAGCTCCGGTTCATTCAGGATTACCGCAAGCTCAACGACATCACCGTGAAGAATCGCTACCCCCTTCCGCTCGCCTCCGACATCATCGGGAAGCTCCAGGGCGCTAAAATCTTCACCAAGTTCGACGTCCGTTGGGGCTACAACAACGTCCGGATTAAGGAAGGTGACGAGTGGAAAGCCGCCTTCGTCACCAACCGTGGTCTCTTCGAGCCCAGAGTCATGTACTTCGGTCTGTGCAACAGCCCTGCCACGTTTCAGGCCCTCATGAACCACATCTTCGCCGACCTCATCGCCGAAAGCAAGGTCGCAGTCTACCTCGACGACATCCTCATCTGGTCAAACGATCTTGCTTCGCATCGGAAGATTGTTCACGAGGTCCTGGCACGCCTCGCCAAGTACGATCTGTACCTTCGGCCCGAGAAGTGCGAGTTCGAGCGCTCAGAGATCGAGTATCTTGGGCTCCTCATCAGCGAAGGACAAGTCGGCATGGACCCCGGCAAGGTTAAGGCGGTAGCCGAGTGGCCGACCCCGAAAAACCTCAAAGACGTACGAGGCTTTGTCGGGTTCGCCAACTTTTATCGCCGCTTCATCAAGGACTTCTCAAAGATCTGCCGCCCGCTGCACGATCTGACGAAGAAGGACACTCCGTTTAATTGGGGTCCCGCACAGGCAGAAGCCTTCGAGACGCTCAAGCGCGCTTTCACGACTCAGCCCGTGCTCGCCATGTGGAGCATTGATCGGCCAACTCGCGTCGAGACCGATGCCTCTGGCTACGCCACTGGAGGAGTCATAGCCCAACGCAACCCTGAAGATGGTCTCTGGCATCCAATCGCGTATCGCTCGCAGACCATGAGCCCCGCCGAGCGGAACTACGAGATCTGGGACCGTGAGATGCTTGCAATCATTGAAGCTCTCAAGGACTGGCGCCAGTTCCTCGAAGGTCTCCCGGAGCCTTTTGAGATCTGGACCGACCATCAGAATCTCCAGTACTGGAAGACTGCGCAGAATCTCACGCGGCGACAAGCCCGGTGGGCCTCCTACCTCGCCGAGTACGACTTCCGCATCATCCACCGCCCCGGCAAGACCCATCTCCTCGCCGACCCGCTCTCCCGGCCTTCCTCGCTGCATGTCTCTGACGAAGAGGACAACCGCTCGCAGATAGTATTGAAGCCGGAGCTGTTTAAGATAGCCGCCACGGTAGCTTTCGCAAACCCTTCCCCCCTCGAGAAGCGCATTCGCGACTGCTCCGAACAGGAAAAGGAAGTCGCAGACGCCCTACAGACTCTCCGGACCAAGGGGCCCCGCAAGCTGCGCAACGGCGTTCTCGAATGGGAAGAGGACAACGGCCTTCTGTACTACCACGGGAAAGTTTATGTCCCGAACAATGCCGCGCTGCGCAACGACGTCATCAAGTCTTGCCATGACGCGCCGACCGCCGGACACCCTGGGAAGCACACCACTCTCGAGTTGGTCTCTCGGTACTATTGGTGGCCACGCATCTCCGCCGACGTTAGCCGCTACGTGCTCGGCTGCGATCAATGCCAACGGTACAAGTCCGCCCCGCATCCGAAAGCCACCCTACAGCCCCACGACGTCCCCTCAGGGCCTTGGGAGCACGTCGGCGTGGATCTCATCACGCAACTCCCACGTGACGCCAAGACCAAGAAGGACTCGATCGCGGTCTACGTGGACCACTATTCGGATCAGTGCCACCTCGTGCCAGTCGACTCGACGATCACCGCTGCCGGCATGGGCGACATCCACTACACGGACATCTTTCGCCTCCACGGCCTCCCACGCAAGATCTTCTCCGATCGTGGGCCCCAGTTTGCAGCCCAGTACATGCGAGCGCTGTACAAGCGTCTCGGCATCGCTACCGGTCTCACCACGGCATATCACCCAGAAGGTAATGGCAAGGTCGAACGCAAGAACCAGGAAGTCGAGAAATTCCTGCGTCTCTTCGTCTCTCAGCGCCAAGATGACTGGGTCGATTGGCTCCCGATGGCCGAGTTCACCCTGAACTCACACGTGTCTAGTGCTACCGAGCGCACGCCCTTCGAGATTGTCTACGGCTATACACCGGACTTCACGATCCCGGCCGGCAAACACACCAAGGTTCCCGCCCTCGATGAGCGCCTAGACCGCATGGCTCACGTTCGCAAAGAGGCCGAAGCTGCCCTGCGCCTAACCAAAGCCCGCATGAAAGAGGAGTACGAGGCCGCGAAGAAGCGCGCCCACTCCTTCAAAGTCGGCGATCAGGTTTGGCTCAGCACGAAGGACCTCAGCATCGATCAGCCCTCGCCCAAGCTCGGCCCCCGCCAGCTGGGTCCGTTTAAGGTTCTGGAAAAGATCGGCGATCTGGACTATCGGCTCGAGCTCCCGAGCTGGCTGAAAATCCACCCGGTTTTCCATGTCAACCGCCTCAGCCCGTGGCACGATCAGGGCGTCGAGAAGCCTCTGCCTCCCAAACCTGTCAAGGTTGCCGGCGAAGAAGAATACGTCGTCGAGAAAGTCCTCGACAGCCGCATATATCGCCGCCAACTGCAGTACAAGGTCCGCTGGAAAGGCTACGGCCAAGCCGGCGACACGTGGGAAAAGGCAGACAACCTCAAGCACGCCAAGGCCCTGGTCAACAAATTCCATCGCGAAAATCCAGAAGCGCCCCGCAAGCTCGCTGCCACCGCCTTCGAAGCCCTTGCCGCCTCTTTCCGCCCGTTCATTACCGAAGTCGACGTCTCTCTCCTTCCTGCCTCCGATCGCGCTAAAGCCGATCTTGACTGGGAGGAGGGGCGCCACATCTGACAGCCTCGCGAGGACGCTCGGTTTTAGGAAGGGGGTAATGTCACGGATGTGACGGTGCTGCCCTATTTTTCGCCGATTTTTGGCTATTTTCCTCGATTAATCCAACGGGCGAGCAGCCCTCGCGCCGTCTGGAGTCCTAGCCGCCCACACTCAGCGCCTGGCCACTCAGCGCCAGCGCCCTGATGGCGCATCACCCCTAGACGCCAGCGCATCCCGCTGCGCGCTCAGACACTGCCCGGATCACCGGTCTGCCTTGCAACCGGTTCCCCGGATCGCCGAGGAGGCACTGTCATCCCTGATGACTCCCCTCGCCAAGACACGCCGAGCTGATCAGCCTGATGACACAGCCTCGGCCCGACGCAGCCTCGAGACACTGCCAGCTGACACAGCCTCGTGACATAGCCCCAGCACAGCCGCGCCGCGCAGCCCGCGTCGCAGCCTCGCTGGCTATGCTGAGCGCTGCCCATCAGCTTATGTAATCGTATAGCCTGCCCTAAAGGATCTGTAGTATATAAGGGTAGCTCCCCTCGCTCCTGTCCGTCATCTCGACCTCTTGGTCAATACGGACAGGTAAGCCCAGTGTTTGTATTGTAGTTACAGTGCTAATATTATCTTGGTCAATACGGACAGCTGCATAAGTTGTGCGTCGCTGCGTGACTCGCTCCGCCGCGCCTCGTCGTCGACCTCCCCACTTGCCCTCCCTCGTGAAGCGTTGAGCCCTAGCTCCGCGACACTTTCACTCGAGGTCGCAGCCGAAACCACCAGGTTAACGCGTCCATTCGCCGGGCGGAAGTCATCGCCATGTCCCTCAACATACAATTCACTGTCAACTACGTCTCGACTGATGCCAACGTCGCGGACCCGGTTTCACGCGGTAAATCGGACCCTTCAGCGGCTCGCCTGCCTCCCATCGCCCTCCCGGAGGAGCTTACACCTTTCCTTGACCATGCCTAGGGACACCAGCGTCCTGCCCACGCCTGCACGTGCAGGCGTGCTGTCTGGAGGAGGGACGCAATCTGCGTCTCTACCGCGACCTCCAGGGCAGCGTGTCCCCCGGAAGGCGAAGCCTTCATCCGCTATCAAAGCTTCCACATACCGACCTCACGTCTGCGCCGAGGACCGCCTCGGCGCATGGACCAGTCCTTTCAGCCTTCGGTTCCGTTCCGAAATCAACAACCAACTCTCTGCTGAGGCGAGCATCACACTCACCCACGCTATGCTTTCCTCGCTCGAGCCGGGCACGAGGAAGAACTACGGTGCCGGCCTACTGCGGTTCACGCAGTTCTGCGATCACCATGACATCGACGAGGAGGCTCGCATGCCGGCCTCCGATGCACTTTTGGCCGCGTTCGTCGCGCGGTGGCTGGGAGCGGTCAGCCGATCCACGATAGACACGTGGATAGCGGGCCTGACCTTCTGGCATGCCCTTCACGGCGCCCGTTGGAATGGTGACCGCATGCTGCGCGCCGTCTGTAAGGCGGCTCTGAAGCGTCAGCCGACGCCGAAAGAGAAGCGTCCGCCGGTCACCATCCGACACATGTACGCCCTTCGAGAGGGCCTCGACTTGACGTCGTCGCTCGACTCCTCCGTGTATGGGTCGGCGTGTGCAGCCTTTTGGGGCGCCCGGCGGTATGTGCTTACGGCGCCGCCCTAGCTGTGCTTACTGACCCCCTCTCGGGCAGCCTTGGCGAGCTGATGCCGCCGACACCAAACGCTTTTGACCCTTCCAGGCATGTCACCAAGGGCGCCGACCTCAAGTACAAGACGCTGCCAGCCTGCGGCGAGTTTGCGACGCTCCCCGTGCCGTTCACGAAAACCACTACCACACGGGGGGCTCTTCTGACCTTCCCCGCGGTTGACGACCACACGGCTCCGGTGCCGGCGATCAAGCATCACCGGCAAGTGAA
This sequence comes from Phanerodontia chrysosporium, assembly GCA_001910725.1. Taxonomy (NCBI): domain Eukaryota; kingdom Fungi; phylum Basidiomycota; class Agaricomycetes; order Polyporales; family Phanerochaetaceae; genus Phanerodontia; species Phanerodontia chrysosporium. The sequence goes on from MJGA01000003.1 coordinate 1,075,845, forward strand.
CGCCAGCGTCCCGAACGACGCCCCGTTTTTCGCGTACGCGACGAACGAGGACCCGCGCGGATGGGCACCGATGAACCGCGAGTGGTTCATGGCTCGGTGCAATGAAGTATGGGCGGCGGCGGGGCTGCAGACCCTTACCGGACACTCATTCCGCATAGGGGGGGCGACGGAGCTGCTCCTACGCGGCGTCCCGCCGGAGATTGTGCAGGTCCTTGGAGGCTGGAAGTCTCAGGCCTTCTTAGAATATTGGCGCAGCATCGACGACATTCTCCCCCTGTTCATTTCAAACTCCTTCACAGCTTCCCGTTTGCAGCTTCTTAGGGACTCTATGACGCGCTACGAGGCGCGGTTTCGTTCGAATTCTTGATAGCACGCGTGGGCTGCACAGACAGTGTCCTTTTTTCTCTCTCTCGGTGACTTATTCGCGCATGACTGCTTTGGTACTCTACACTCCCGATTGGAGTCTAATGATATGCACATTGTCTCCCTGCATGCCCATTGACCTTGGTGCCGGATTGGCGGCTGGAGTCTCGCGGCGCCCGCGGTGGTGTAGCCGTGAGTCGACGCTAGCGTCGACATCGACTTGGGCGTTGACTCACGACTGTGGTGGCTCCGCTCGTGGTGGTGAGTCGTTTCGGCAACGCCCCGCCAGCGTATCACGCTCGAGCGGTATTTCGGCCTGTTGAAAGCCGCTCGATTGTCGGCCTCCGCGGAAACGTCGGTGGGGACGCCCCCCGCCGCCCCGCGCGCGTCCCATACACGGCTACGGCGCGCATCGGCCCCGACAATCGAGCCGCACCCTCTCGCGGGCAGCCGCCGCAGTTCGCGAGCTGGCCCCCGGCCGAAATCCGCCTCCCGGCACTAAAGGACTGAGATTAAGCATGCTAACGCGAAATGAGAATTAGAATAACAGCCCTACTCACCTGCGCTGCGACTCCCTGCCGTTGAAAAAATTACCACTTACCTGGTACAGGAGGAGCAGCGCACTTCCCGGCACCGAGAGCAAAGCTCCGAGCTTAGGAAGCGTCGTGTCCATGCATTATATCGTCTGCTTCTGGCGCCGTCTGCATCAGGAAGGATGATACACTGTGGGATTGTTGTCTCTCTCTCAGGCGGCTCGCGGTCGGGATACAGCCTTCGACCTGGTAATCACCATCCTATTATGGAAAGCGTTCAATACAGACGCCCGATATACTATAGACACTACAGACGGGAAGGCAGCCTCGACCGCAGAAAATGCCCCTATGTACCGTACAGCTTCAACATCGAAATAAACATAGTAGTCAATCGGGGCGAACGGGGAGTTCATGGTATGTCCCGCCGACCGTTATGCAAGGTTATGTAGAAAGAAGCAGCTAATCGACCAAATTAGCAGGACTATGCCGAGCGGGATGCTCAACCTGACGACAGATGAGTCGGCGTTGATAGGCAGGAAGCCAGCATAGTTGGTGCCATTGATGTGTGAGTCCATCCCCATGAACGCCAACGTTGTGGAGTATACTGCCGCGCTGCATATACAGTGATGCGTCAGGATATATTCAAATGTCAGGAAGGTACTCACGTTGTCGTAAAGACAGAGACTCCACCGGAAACCGTAGTAGTCACGACTTCAGTGTTCATAGAAACAAGGACGACGGTGACAGGCGTCGGAGCGAACGAGGGTGTAACGACCACGGTGACCATGTCGTTGGGGTTGCCGTCTCCATTAGTGGGCGACCCCGACGCAGCGATGATGCCTGTCACTGTTACCGCGGCCGTCGGGTCGTACCCTGAGGGCTCCAGGACGACAGGCTCGTACCCATTTGAGGGAACGATGGTCATAGGCCACTGTGCGCCAGCGGTACCGATAGTGACCGTCATGGCTTGCGGCGTAGGACTATTCGTAGAGTTGTCGCTACTCGTCGTTGGGGAACTATAGGAGTGTTCAGTGGCCAATCGGTGTACTAGCAAGAGATCGAGGCTACTAACGCCTGTTGAGTAGCAAAGAGTGCAGCACTCTCGGTGACCTGGTTTATGACGTTGACGTCTAAGAAGGGGTTCGCAGGCGGGGGTGAAGAGGCTTGCGGCTCCGCCAGAACAGCATTTGTCGACTGACACGAGCCAGATGGCGCAGTATTCTGGATGTTTATCGGAACAGGAGTAATGGAGAAAAACGAACTGCCTGCTATGTGGAAAGTCTCGTAGAGAGTAATCTAGCAACACAAAGACATACACAACCTACATCAGCGAGCACCACTGAGTATATTAAGTACTCACGTTATAGGGACCGGGTTGGATGCAATTAGGAATAGGCCAATTAAGATGTTTGACTGTGCTTCCTTGCTCTTGTAGCAAAAATTGTGCGCCATTTGCGACTGTAAGGTTGAGGTTCGCCTTCGAAGAAACTAGGAAGATATTCAAGGAATCGAATCCCGAAGTATTGAAGTTTGGCCGGCTTAGCTGTCCGTTGCCGCTGACCTAGAAACCGTCGAGGAAATCAGAGAGACGAGAGAAGGGTATGAGTCGGACGAACATCAATAGCAATAGCCATAGAGCTTCCTGCATGTAATACTCTTTGCAAGAGATTAGGCTTCAGCGACTATGCAGAACGACCGCACTCACGAGTTCGGCGCCGGAGAGTCGAATATCGCAAGGCCATTTGTGAATACTTGTCCATTCTGTAAGATCTGTGCACGACCACCGGTACAAGTGAGGAAGAGATATAAGGGGGCAGCTGCCCAGCAGGGAAGAGAAGATAGCATATGACGGCCAGCCGTCGACAGGAGTAGATGAAGGGGTTTTGTGTCAAGCAGCACAGTATATGCCGACTGCGAGAGTTAACATGGAGGCAAGCGAGGCGCTGAGAAAGCCCCCAAAGTGTTTGATACATGCCCGTCACCGAAGAAGTCGTCTGAATTGACGGAGGCATGACAACCGACATTATGTGAGACTAACTCAGTTTGGCAGTCAGACGTCTGGTAGCAGCCGCTGGAGACGCAGAAAGCAAGAATGTTGCGAGTAATGAATGGTTGCGACTCACAGTGCTTGAATCTGTGGCAAGAGAACGCACAGGAGCCTGCCTACAGTTGAGCCCAGCTGAGACGGTTGTATCGAGTCGCAACAGTCGTGATCTTCGTATCAGTGCTGAAAACGGGCGTTGAGCATCTTGCGCAATGCATTCGATGCATTCCAAATGAGACTAGAGCGTGTTAGAACATCATCAGGAGCTGGTGCCAAGTCCGCGCGCGACGTAATCGAAGAATCCGTCAGAGCAATCCTCATCGACAGCACGGCGACTTTCGAGCGAGCTTGAAGCGCTTCCGACTCGCGTTTCTAGGGAAATCCATGGTGAAATTCGGCGTCTGGATAAGTGATGACAGAGGGCAAGCTCTTGCATATCTGCACAAAGAACGCAGCTCGAAATCTATTGAAAGCACTAAGAGCGATAAACACTGTTCATGTGATGCAAAACAGTTTGAAAGCTCACTTTATGCTTCTGTCTGCCTTCTAGTCCACATTTATGCTCGAGTTCACTTGCGAGCCAGCAAGTGTCAGTACGAAGGAAAGGGTGGCAGGTTGTCGCATGTGGCAAGCTTCATACTTGCCAGATTGGGACCATGGGCGCGGTCCCTTGTGTTCAAGCGCCCTGTGAGGTGCGAGCTTCCACCATCTTTCTTGCCGCTACACTGTAGCCCAGGGGCTTGAGTCTTGGACGACTAGCGGTATCCACGCGGTAGACATGACTGCGGACGCCCCAATGATTGGTGTTGAGACGCCCGAAAACTCTAGGATACCCTTGTACGAGGGCAGCACTCAGTTTCGTCATTGGCGGTTCTCTCCAGAGCAACTAGCGGAGACGCGGCGTTCACTCAACGCTGCAGCCGTAGCTGTTATCCGCGATGCGTTCGAAAGTGATCAGGTAAGCTCCAGTCGATTTGCAGAGGAATCAAATACTGAACTCAGAACGGCAGCCGGGTTCATCATCGCAAGTTTCCTTCCTGACTGCAGATGAAGAGAACCTGCTAGTGAAGCTTTACCTCGGGAAAATACCACAGCTTTGTGGTATATTCCGATTCCCAGAAGAAGTGGAGGCCACAGCAATGTCGTACCTCAAGCGATTCTACCTCAAAAACACGGTCATGGATTGGCATCCAAAGAACGTGATGTACGGCTCGGATGGAATTGCCTCTCACAGAGCACACGTACTCACGTTGCAACCAGGCTAACGGTTGTCTTCCTGGCGACGAAGACAACCAATTATCCTATTCCTTTGGATGCGTACGCCAGTCGTATCCCGAAAACGGCTCCAGACGATGTACTTGAACTCGAGTTCCTTGTGGCGCAAAGCCTCGGGTTCGACTTCACGGTATGGCATGCACATCGGGCATTGTGGGGCCTATGGCTCGACATACAGGTGCGCGCCTTGGTACTGCTGCAAAGCAATACTCACCTGAAGCTTCGTCAGACGTTGCCAGATATACCCCTAGATGACCTGAGCAAGGCGTACGACGGCGCTTTGACGAATATTCGCGCGTCCCGCCTCACGGATGCGGAGTTCATCTATACGCCGTCGCAAATAGCGCTTGCCTGCCTTTCTATTGCTTCCCCTGCGCTGGCTTCTGCGTGGCTGCGCTCGAAGTCCGGCCAGGGATCGGATGAGACCATAACCACAATCCTGGAGCCTCTGCAAGCGATGATTCTTTCGCAAGGGTCGCTTCCGGATGTTGAAGCTGTCCGCGAGGTTGATAGACGTCTTCGGCTATGCAAAAATCCTGAGAAGATTCCAGGGACCAATGCATATAACAAGAAAGTCGCTGAGAAGCAGAGGAAAGCAGAGGAGAAACGACTACGGAAAGCCGAGCTTCAGCGCAAAGCGATGGAGGATGGAGATCCCTTTGGAAGCACCCTTGCTGCGCAGACGGCGGACTTGGATGACGACGACGATGACGAGTAAGTGCTTTCGCGGTACCACGCTGGGTTACGTCCTGTGTTCGTCCCGTAACCTCGTGTTCCCATATTCCGCGTTTTGTACATAAGACCCTTTCGGCTCGACTGCGTTATACTGGTGCGGAGGCTTCCTCCGTTATTGAAATGTCCCCATATGGGCCGTTCTTGATTGCATCCAGCTCGTTGCCGTCGTTCGACACAGCGTCGGGGACCGGTGTGTGCGCGCGCCTGAGAGGCCGTGTCGCTTCCGGACTCAGGTTGAGCGCGTCTTCTGCGTCTGCCTCTCTCCACGACCCAGGCAAAAACAACGGTCTCGTTCTGGCCCTGTCTTGCCTCCGCCCTGCTCTCGCGGCTTTCTAGCCTGCAGCTCCCGGATTCTATTTAACGACCTTCACGAGTGGATACTTCAGCTAGTTCATCATGTCTCTGCCTCTCCTTCGACAACCAGCTGGCCTCTCGTCCGATACGCTCGACCCGCCTCCATCTCGAACGCGTGCGACACAGGACGATCAGTGGAGCGTACATGACACTATAGAGTCTGAAGATGAGCGAGAGGAGGCGGCGACCCGTCAGGAAGATCTCACTATCCAACCAACTAAGCTGCCGACGGCGACGGACAAGACGCACGAGGTCGTCGAGTCTCCATCACCTACGGCTCCCAGCCCGACCACTGCACAGGATTCACAGCCTCGTGAAATGGACGCGAGCAGTGTGCACAGTCTACCAGTGGTCCAGGTGACTGAGCACTCCAACTTGAACGAACCCATGACTTCACGTAGCGCGAGCTCGTCGTACCTGTACCACCATCTTCGGGTCTCACACCGACTGCCCCATCTTCGCTGGATCGAAGAAATCGTCACCGGTCGGCCATGGATGTGAGTACTGAATTCGAGGATGATGTGGAACAGCGCTGACCGTTACAGACCCGTGCATCAAACCGTATATCCGGCTTTTTCTCTAATCTCATCCACCGACGAGACCCTCTACCAGCACCGGCAGCTCGCGATGCGACACCGTTATCCACGCCGACGCCGAAGGATTCGTCTCGGGCATCGTCACCCATGCCATCACGGCCCTCAACCCCACCACCCCCGCTCCCTGCTCCCTCCTTGAGCGACCTGGGACTCTCGCTCTCTTCGGTCACAGGCCCTTTGTCACCATCCCACTTCAGTTCTCCACCCTGTAGTGGTGCGTTTTTGCAACCGCATTACTTGTTACTGTGCCATGCACAAGGTCTCGACGTTCTGCCATTGGTGTCACCTCCTGCACCGCAACCATACTCTCTGATCCGTCGCGTACCCTTCAAGAGCGTGGTGGTCATGGAACACCGTGGAGTTCTGGTCGCCATTGCCGGCAGGAGGGACGGCGTTCGCGTATACGCCTTAGAAGAGGTCAGGCGCGCAGTTGAATGGAGAATTGATATGGAGGTCAAGCGGGAGCGTGAAAAATCCCGCCGGGAGGAGCTCAAGAGGGCTCTCATTGCGAGCCACGAAGGACGTGATAAGAGTCTCAACGGTCGCAAGGACATTGGGCGAGGGTTACCACCGTTCCCTTCGACTTCGAAATCCAAGCCGGATAGGCGGGCCACTGTATCTGTTGGCAATTCGTCCGCTTCAAGTGTTTCGCGGCACGCGACGGTTAAGCGACCCAAAACACCTCCAGTCCCTGTGCCAACTGGGCCTCCTCCCGCTTACAGCGGTCCCATGAGCTCCAGATCGCGGAGTAATTCCACTGTACCGATCAACCCCAACATGAATCGAGCCCGCACGACCTCGGTCAACGATGTGCTCGCTGGTACTGCCAACCGCACTTTGCTTGGGGACAACATGTCGCTTCATAGAGACGCGAAGGCGGATTGGGCGTCCAGTGACGATGAAGCTATCGACCCTGTCGCTGCTCCAAGCGGGAGCCAAGCTCTGGACGAGAGAACGAGCGCGCTTTCTACGGCCAACAGCGCGCAGACGGTCACTCCCAATTCTGCAGGTCCTAGGCTAGAGGTTCCAAGATCACAGACTGCTCCTACGTCTCAGCCTCGGCGGAGGCCAGCCAACCTCGATCTCAGCTTGACTCGCGCTAACCCTCCGAGTAATGTCATCGCGACCGCCGCGCCGCCATCACCGACCCCGACGTTGCTCACTCTGCGCCAGACCTTGATGAGCTCTCCGGGGAGTACGGGAACCGTTCCGGCGCGGCGTACAACAAGCCCTCACAGGACGGATGGATCTACGAACTTGGAATTTGAAGTAGATGAGGACGAAGAAGAAGTTGAACCGGTGCCGTCTTCGCCTACTACACCAACGCAAGAACGCATCAGTTTGGCTGAGGCACTGATGGAAAGTCGACTACCGGATGTTGCTCCGCCTGGCACCACGCAAGATCAGGATGCCATTCTGCTCAGTAATGTTGCCAGCGGCGACGAGGACGTCTTAGGCAGCCCGCGAACGTCTGAGTCTTTCTCCACCCACACCCGGCGTAGTATTGGCGATGCTTCCATGCGGCGGCGGCGGAGATGGTCGGTATTCGATGGGTTCTTCCAACCAACGCAGCCACCTCCAGGTGCTGAGATCGCCTCGGACAGTAATGTGCCTCCACCGGCTCCTCCACCAGATCCCCAGGAGCGCCAGCCTGGCACGCTGTCGCGGTCTCAGTCAACTCGCGCACTGACTACAATAACGCAACCTGCATCTGACAGTAACCTTCCTCGGCCGTCTACTGCACCAGGACGTGATGGCAGCGTCCGCTCTTTGCCAGCTAGCGCGCATTCGCACGGTACGACACCGTCAACCCACTCAACAGCATCTCAAGCTTCTCGATTCCTGCCACGTATAATCACAAACGCATTCCACGGAAGGCGCTCTGACGATACCCCAGGCTCGCCCAGGACTGTAGAGAGTGACGGCCGGAAGAGTCTGGCCACACCGGTGACAACCGCTGCACCCGCGCCGAAGTTAGAGTACGTCAAGCTCCCTGGTACCAAGGGGTCCGTCATGATCAAGGCCGTTGAGACCGCTAAGAAGAGGTAAGCATATCTCATCCTGTCGGTTCGCGGTCGTACTAAACTGAAAGCAGTTTCCTTGCCATCCTCTGCGGGGACAATGGAGAGAAAGTCGAACTCTTTGCCGGGACTTACCGCACAGCGCTCGGCCTGTCTCGGACGTTCATTCTTCCAGACTCGCCGAGATCTTTGGAGCTGCAACTGCAGGGCGATGATCTTGTCGAGGTCTTCCTTGTGTTCTCGCAGAACGTCTTCGGTCTCGAGCCTGCCACAGTTCGGGTACGGGAGGTTAGGATAGGGCGCGCGGAACGACGGGCTGCGCGTAGGCGACTGCGAGAGACCCAACAAGCTGCTGAGACTGCTGGGCGGACAATACCCCCGGGGAGGACGATACCGCTGTGAATGTCACCATCGGTGTCTCTATAACCCCTGCATCCCCTGCACCCAATGGCAACGGCGAAAATACCGAGTTCACGCCGCTTTCAAGTCCGATGCCCGGTACGGTCCATCCAGCCGACACACAACCTACCACTCCAGCAACGGAGACGGGCAGTGTTGCAATATCTTCCGTCAACGCTGACGAGCTGGCGACATTAGCAGCAGCGCAAACCAGCCCTTATACGACGTTCCAGCAGCTCACCTTCGCGCCCAACTTCCCACTAGCGAGTATCGCAGATGAGTACATCATTCCTCCGACATATCCCTCCTTCCTCGACTACAGAAGGCGCTTCGAGCCGGACTCAGAAGACCAGGACCTCGCACAAGTGCAGTTCACCCCGCCAGGGCTTCCTGCCCCTGTCGTCGCACCACCATCTCAGTGGTTCTATAAGGACCCGAAAGGCGTTGTACACGGTGAGTATTGTCACAGGGGTATCACTGCCGTCTCTGATGGTAATTTGCAGGGCCTTGGACCGCGGCTGTCATGCAACAGTGGTTCAAGGAGGGTCTCCTTCCCCTGGACCTCCCCGTCCGGAGAGAAGAGGACACTGAGTATGTTCTGCTAAAGGATCTTCGGCTGCAATGCGTGGACCCAATGTATCCCTTCAAGTCTCCGTCTCCACCTCCACCAGCAGCTCCGCCGGGTCAACTAGTGCCACCAGTCGATCCCGCCAAGCCTCTCCTTCACCCCATATCTCTGCTTGCTCAGCCAAAGCACTTCGGTCCACCCGCACTATTCTTCTCTTCTCGTGGCGGACACAGTACGACGATCGTCGATGCTAGAGGCCGTTCTGTGCTCAAAGGGAGGTTCATGTGGAGCCCGGATGACGACGATGAGAATGCTCTCTTGTCGGGTTCTCCGCGCCTTGGCGATGTGAGGCGGCTCGAAGCCTTCGATGTCAAAGACCGGGCAGTACTCGTTGCTATGCGTCAGGGAGGCCTCGAGGTGGTCGACTTTGGCGACGCGCTGCTCCTTCCCGCCGACCATTCTCGCACGCTGTTCCCCCACTTCCATCCACCGACGTCAAGTGTCAACCGTCGCAGCTCGTTTGTATGGAAGATAGGAACTCCTACGACTTCTTCATCTGGACCCCCATTACCGGCACTGCCAGCAAAAATACCCCATCGCTTTCACTCCAAAAAGCAAAGTGCAGCACTTGCCAGGTCTCCAGGGCGGAACGATTTCTCGGGTTCGACGGACGCCGACCCTGACCACCCGCGAGACGAGGTCTTCTTCCTCGGACGGAAGGATGATGACGTGTACTTTTGCGAGAGGAGATATGGTGCCTTCCGGATTCTCAGGATTTCTCCGTTGTCATCGCCCGCGTGAGGCGGTTTGTACTGATGACGGTTTCTTTTCGATGTTCTTGGTGATACCTGCTTTATTTCATTGCACGCAAGCTAGACATGCCCCCTGGACCATCCTCATCACCACCCTCATCGCCGCATCCATGTTATACCACGCAATACCTCTATCCATATATTATTTTACATAATTGTGCAATAAAATCATGCATTACTGTAACAAAGCCCGAGGTACTGGGGTATCGAAACATCTAGGATGGGTAGGTCCCAATAATGATCATCTAAGTAAGCTGCTTCGTCCGTTTCAGAGACTTCACCCAATCATATACATCGTTTTTCTCCACCTCCAGCCCGTGTTCGGACAAAAGGTGTCTACGGAAATCGTATGCCCGAGTAAACACGTACTGGCAGCGCTTTCCGCTACCATCTCCCTGCGTAAGCCCAGGAACCAGGCTGTGGAGGTCAGGGAAGGGACAGCATAGCGTACGCGGAGAGGCCAACTGCTCCTGCGCACGTCTCACGTAGGACATTCCGGTAATATCGTCTATGCGGACATCTCGTGGCTGAGGTGCATTGTCGGCTGCGCCTGCGCCACCGGCCTCAGAGTCGTCCGCTGTTTCGTCCCCAGCCCGGTCGGCTTTATGAAGCTTCCCAAGATGGCGTTGCAGAAGGTGCTTGTAGCCGAAAGTACGGCCACAAGACTCGTGAGGACAGACAAAGTCGCGGCGCCCGAGGTGGTTGACGTTGCGATGATTCATGAGGGCCTTTTTCTGCAAATGCGATTCAGCACATGAAGATGATACACACGAGACCGACGTACAGATTTGAAGTCCTTCGTGCAACCGTCTACGTCGCATTTCCAATCGCGGCCGATGTCGCCGCCTCTTCGCTTCTTGCGAGGAGGCTCGTCTTCATCGGCACTATCGGCGTCGGACTCGGGAGCAAGCGCGTCTTCAACTTCCGTTTGCTCGTGTACCTTCATGTGAACCCTCAGCCCTTTATGCGACTTGAAGGTTTTGCCATTGCAGGACGGGTGAGCACATGATGGCGGGTGATCAGTCCGCATGTGGTGCTGGAGAGCTGTCCAAGTAGGATAGAACACAGGCAAGCTGTTGTTGCCAGCAAGACAGTCTGCGTGGACGCATGTATACCTTTTCTCTAGGGAGGCCGGTTAATACCATTCAAGGGAAGGTATCAGTACTTTACGAACCATCATGAGTCTTCAGGTGGCCACGCAACTTTTGGTTCGTTGAGAAAGATTTGTCGCAGCCCGGGTGGCTACACCGATATGGTTTTGTACCAGGAGGTGCATGAACTAAGCATATATGCTCTCGCAACTGATGGTGCTTCATGAAGGCAGCGTCACATGAAGGCTCCGTACACTGCACGACGAATGCATTAACGCCACATGTCATCTGGGCGGCCAATATACGACGCACCTTAAAGGGCTTCTCGCCTCTATGCAGTTCACTATGCACCCGTAGATGCTGTGCAGTCCAGAAGCGCTTCTCGCATCCAGGTTCCTCGCAGACAAAGGGCCTAGCAGACGCAGGGAGATGTGAACGGGTGTGGGCCTGCAGATGGGTTTCTCGAAGATAACTCTTGTGGCAAGTTTTGCAAGTAAACGGGCGCTGCACAAGCCATGAGTTGCTTTTTCGACATGAAAAGCGGCGTAACACATACGTCTCCAGTATGAGACCTTTCGTGCTCTGCTAAACGGCACGGCTTAGTGTACGCTTTGGTACAGCCCTCATGGCTACACCTATAGCGTCTCTCCCTGGGCTTGCGGCTTGGAGCCCTTTCAGCAGAGGACAGATCCTCCTTTTGAGCATCGGTGTCGTATTCAGACTCGGTATGAGATGGGTCGCCAGACAAAGACGAGGGTTCAAGGCGGAGGGAGAACTCGACGTCTACGGAGCATGCTTTACGCTTTCCGAGTACAGTGGATGTTGTTGCGGGAGCATAGGAGGTTGAGGCCATGAGTTACACCTCGAGGATGGCCCGCGACCGAAAGCGTGCCTGGACGAGGAGAGGGAACAGAGTACGTGAAAGACATGGATATTTTGGACGCCGACAAGCTGAACCCGAGTACGCCTCTTGCCTTTTATGGGACCAAGGCGGACTTCCCTCTACCACAACTAAGCACCCTCCGTCCGTTTGCTGCAGGTCATGCAGACGAGTGCTGCTCACAAGCGGTACACTTTCATTCTGCAGATATTGTAACCTGCGTCGTTCCGCATCTTGGCGTTGTCGTCTGCAGGATCATACTAAGTTTGATATTCGAAATACGACTTCAAGTTATGTCCTGTCGGCGAACGCAGCACAATTAGGCTAATAGGCGGCTCGGCGCCGGATACTTCACCTTCACTCTTCCTGCGCCGTGAGTGAATGGAGACATATGCAAATCGGCCGTTGTCAAGTGGTACGTCGAGATGCAATTGCCGGTAAGTAAGGTTCCAGACGTTGCTTCGTTCGTTCACTAACCTTACACTCGAGTAGCTACAGGGATGCGGATATTGTTCGCAATATCAGACGTGGCTCTGATGGGCTAGCACGATGCGCAACTTGGAGCGTCGTCGCTGCTACTACGTTGGAGTAGCCCACTTGTCTACACGCCATGCCGAGCACGCCATGCCCGCATCCCGCAGGCCAGAAGACATCCCAGGCACAACCATACCGACGGCGATGATGCTCCTTGCCGGCCGGGTTGTCTCGACATGCAACGATGCGCCTCGCCTTGGATCTCCATAATGTGTTGGTGTCCGCCCTGTCGCAGCTAACGACCATTCAGTCTTCATTATACTTTCTTCTCAGGCACATGAACCGTGAGCTGTGGTCACCACCGGATACTACCTGACCTCAATCTTGATATTCCCACATATAAGCGGCAGCACAAGTGCTCCCTCCGAGTCGATCCATGACATGCCTCCTCCATTCGTCGGTAATGAAGCGTCGTTCGAGGTATACTCGCGTGCGTCGTCGTCATCGTCGAGTTGCTGTGGTTCTTCGCCGAATATCGTGGTCATCAAACTTCACACAACGGTCGTAATCCCAAACTACGACTTGTATTACAGCGCTCCGATAGACGCATTCAATCCACCATACCATGCTCTTGCTGATGGCTCACTCGTCGCAACACCTTTCATCACAGACGTCCGCGGCGCAAATCTTCTCCTGGTTCTCCTCAGTGCTGCCGCGACCTTCTTCTTTATCAACACATTTTGGGCGGCATCTTTCCTACGCAAAGGCAACATCAAGAACAAGACTCTGTTGTACTTCCTGCTCGCAAGCCAGGCCCTAGGTGTTGCCGCTATGGGGTCTCTACTAGCGACTTATTTTGATCAATTCGCAAATTGTAATATGTATGTAGTGGAATTTCCCCCGTTATTATTTCCCGCCTCTCACGTCGTCTATAAGGATAAGCAGCTTCGTCAAGATTTGCACGGGCATATCTCACACTCTTTTGGTACGCGCATGAACCTACTACTATGCAGGAGAGGATAATCATCAGTCTCACAGATGACCGGGATACTGGGTTACAAAGCGTATCGGTGCCTGAATAGCTCCCGCTTTGTGCTCGCCGTGCTGTCCATCCTAAGGACAAGCATGGTAGGCTTGCTAGTCGCTAACGTCATCAAATCACGGGTACCTCGTAGACTATCTGGCAAGTCATTGACCCAAGGTCTGGTATCTCGTCACTAATATTCTGTATAGGGAGCTGCTTCGCAACGGGGACAACTGGAATCATGCCCTACATCGTTATCGTGCAAACGGCTGAAGCTGCCTTTATATGCGCTTGCTGTAAGCTGTTGTTCGCTCGCTAGGAGCGCACCCGTATTAACCGGACTGCAGTCATATATGCCGTCAGGAAGCACAACATGTATCAAGGACGGATCTCCGTGCAGACCACGTCTGATGTGCTCAAGAGTCTCAGACCACTAGGCGGTTTGGGCGATCTGGATCTCGATGTTGCGGCCTCTCAAGCGCGAGGGTGGTGGGATTACGTCCCGGAGGTCTCCCAAGTACAGCAAGGCTCGCAAGAACCCTTCGCCAACCAGACTTCCCCTTTTCATCACTCCGTCGTCCAATTCGTTGGCGGAAAACCTCCGAAGTCTGGAAATCCGTCCGCCGGACAGTTGTCGCGGAGTGTATCACGCAAAACATCCACGCGAACGAATACCGCTCCGGCCATCTCCTTAAGGAGTCCTCCCTTGTCGCTGAATATTGATCGCATGAACCACGCTCTCAGGAAGGACATGCGCACGCAAAACGGATACCGTCCGCTATCCGGCGCATCATCCGTCATAAGCCGCCTAAGCAAATACCTTTCACGGATGCAATCTTTCAGGAAAATGTTGACGGACGAGGTACGCACTTCACGATTGAGACACCACCTCGTGCTAAGGTGTATTCGTTGCAGCTCTATTACACCGCATTCATAACAGTCACGTTCTTGGCTATGGCAATCGTTGCGCTCGTCGGCAGCAGGCAACGATGGTTCATGACGTCTCTCGGCTGGGTCTGTCTCGACTGTAAGCGCGCTCGATTCTTCCAAGCTCCACATTGTCTGACGCAGCGAAAAGGGATATTTATATCGGCTTTCACTATGCACAGTTTCAGCCGCGTAGTTCGCCGCCACGAACGAGAGGCTATTCTGCAAAGCGCTGCGGTCTGGAACCCCGTGTACCGTGCAGAGTCGAGGTCGCGACGCGTCGTCCCGCCGCGTAAGAACACGGACAATCCATTCAGTCGCGCCGACGTCACGCCCAAACCACAACCACCAGCAAGACTGTCCGACCCTTTCGCGGATTTCGTGCCCAACACGGAATTCGGTAGTACCAACCCGGACCTCCTGGCGGAGGAGTCCGCAAGAAGGTCCATGCCCGCCATCTCCGAGTTGACGCCTCTACCACGCTCCCGTCAAGGCTCGAGCAGCAGTTCGTCTAGCTCGGACTCTGTCTTCGATGTCACTTCGCCGGAAGTTGATCTCACAGCTGTACCCCTCCACGGCGGTGAACAGTACTACAAAGTAGAGAACCCTTTTGACTCTATCTACGAAGCGATATGAATGTAGTATACCTTTACGCTGACTACGACAGTCACAAGAAAGCCCTCCCATAGTGAGAATTTCGTGACCGATATCCCTGTCCATGATTCATAACAAGCAGGTATCGCAGACTTGTCCTGAGTATGGTACATACACCCAAGAGTTTCACAATTAGAAATGCAAGCGTGAAAGGTATCCGAGGTATACTTCGATGATTGCCAGTGTCCGCCAAAAATACAGAACACCCATGGCTCTCGCAGAGCCAGCTCACGAGCCATAGTCATTCCCGCTAAAACTCCCACTGCCGCCAGTGAGTTGCCTGACAAGGAACATGCCCCTGCCCTCGCTCCTTGTGCCCGTCACGGACTTCGGTCTGGGGTATCGATGACCGGGGCGTGGGCCGTCGTGCTGCTTGGTCGGACTCGAGGTCAGCTGCCGCGTTGGACTGCTGGCCCCGCCGGTGAGTTGCCTGAGCAGAGCAGCGTCCGCAGACCCACTGCTCACGGTGCCGATGCCCGTGAATTGGCGAGCGATGGTGGTGGTACCCGTGCCTTGTGTTTGCACGCGAGTGAACGGCGCTGTGCTACCTCCGGTCATGGAAACGGTAGGTGACCGGACAGCAGGCTGTCGAAGAGCTGGCGGCAGCAGGAGCTAGCAGAAACATAAGCACGGTGAAATTGGATGGATGATAATGAGCTTACCAGGCACTCCCGGCACCAGACACCACCCTCGGCATCGGTCTTCGCAGCGCTGTCCAGCTTCTTCCCACAGCCAGCCTTGCCAGGCTCCTTGCGTCGCCCCTTCGCCTCCAGACCACCGCAGATCAGGCAGCCAGCATGCCATTTGGAACCCTGTGGACCAGGCACGACGCCTCTTTCCATGGGCGACACAGCCTTGTGGCAACCCGGACACGTTATCGAGCCGCCAAAGCGAGGTTGCGGCACCGAAAATGACGTCTGCGTCGGCGGCGCAGTCGGCGGCGGGCGTTCGTACCGGCTAGATGAAGTGTAGTACGCAGTCTGGGTATCTTGCTTGGGAGTCGTAGACTCCAGAGTGGAGGCGATGGGTATCTTGGAAGGCTGGAAAATGCCGCCTTTGTGCGTTTTCCGAAGCGAGATCTTCTCTGGCGGTGCACACTATCAGTCAGAAAACGTTAGCCAGTATTCACAGATCAGCCGAACTGAATCACATACGTGCACGTGGCATGCTCCTTCCTCGACACGCACAAAGACAGCATGGCCGCCCTCCTTCTCTTCAAAGACTTCACCACAAATCCTGCAGGTAAAGCACGCGGTGTGATACCGCCTGGGCAGCGCACCGGTGCTCGACGGCTCCTCAGGCACGGTAACAAACTTCCCGCCAAACTGCGTGCTGAATAAAGGCTGACGGCACTTCTCGCAGCGAGCGTCGGGCGGAATCTGCTCGGGGATAGACAAGCCCATGAGAGCAGAAAACGTCTGGGCCCGTTTGCCACGCGTTGGGGTGATGTTCCGTGTACTCGAAGATGCAGAGGGGCCTTTCACTGTGCCATCGAACGTTCGGGGGCTTGTCGGAGGTGGGGTAGAGGAGGAAGGCTGGAACGAGAGGAGGTAGTGTCCGAGAAATCACTCATTAGGTCTGGCGTGGACGACACAGACGACTCGTAGCCAGAAGACGCGACCGACGACGTGGAAAAGCTGTCCGATTTGTGGCTGAGCCCTAGACCGCGCATGCCCAAAGTAACCGAGGCGACAGAGTCACTGTCTGCCCTAGAAGACACTGAGCTAGCCGAGCTCGATGTAGTGAACGAGGGGTGAACTGTTCTGCGGACCGCATCTCCATCCGAAGAGGCGAGGCTGCTCCTGGGAGAACGTATGGTGGCAGCCTCTGAAGCACGGTTGCCCGTGCTCTGTCTCGAGATATCATTGTCTTCCACGAATTGGGAGCGCATTGTCCGGTCTCCCGTGCGCTGACTTGATAGGGAGGAGTTTGCCCTGTCCCCGGTCTTCTGCACTCTGAGAGGCTCGACAATCGCGGCAATGCTTCCCGAGAAACCGTATCCCATAGCACGATCGCCGGTCTTTTGCGGCCTGATAGTTGCAAACCGGTCGCAGGAGTCGTAGTCAGTACTGAAGCCATCAGTCTGCTCTGCGACGGAAGTGAAACCTGTGGTCGTTGCCCCGGTGAGATCCCTAGCGATGTGCGTCACCGCCGAGTCGCCTGTGCGATCCGGATGGATCCTCAGAGGGAGTGTGGACTCGCCGGTGCGGTCTGCTACCAGAGCAAAGCCAGCACGGTCACTCTCCGTACCGAGGTCCGTCTCGGACAGCAACTCTGTTTCACCGGTTCTTTGTGAGGCGAGTCTTGAGCGTAGGGATGATGTGGATGTCGCCTTCTTGAGTGCTCGCGAGCGTAGCGATGGACTATCGCAGAGTCCGTATCACCTAAGCTCGCGCGGGGACGAGAGCGTGACCGGGACCGTCGCCTAACAGTAGAGGAGGACGAGGCTGAAGGTTTAGTAGGAGTTACGGATGGGGATCCAGAGAGGAAACGTTTCTTCATTTCCTCGATCGCATCTTCCGTCGGTCTACGCGGGGTGCTGGCCGTGCTCTGACCGGTGGGTGTGCTCTCCAGAGGATCTATTGATTCCCGAGCACGGCTACGACTTCGACGCGCCCTCGTACGCAATGCAGGATCGACGTCAGACAAGGAAGTGCGTGCATGACGCCGCGGGCTCTGCCTATCACCGAAGTCACTGCCAGCATCGGATTCTTTGCGCACGCGTTCGGGAAGGCTGTCTCTGCGCTATATGTTCGGTTGTCTAGCTCGCGAGGGTTGGAAGGTGGACTTCTGACAGTTGGGAAACGATTGCTGATGTCCTTCGTAGGCGCGATGAAGGGGCTCATGCGCTCTTCGAGGTTGAGTTTGCCCACGCGAGCAGGGGTAGAAGTGCTCTCCTTAGTCCTAGAAATCCCAAGTCGGGCCTGCAGTTCATCAAGTGCGGGGCTTCCATCCGTCTCCTGGCTGAGGCTACGCTCTACGCGCCTCCCTCCGAGATTACCAGGTTTTGCTCTCTCTGGCGTGGCAAAACGTCCGGGAGAATCTGTGCCTTTCGGTGGACGCTTCAAGCAGGTGTCGAAGCATTCCGAACAGCAAGGTCTCCCGAGCAAATCGACCATAGGCTCGTCACCAAGATTCCTCTCGCAGCCTTCACAGTTGAAGCACTTCCTATGCCAAACCTGACCGCTCGTTTCGACGAAACCGCCCTCAGATTTCAGAATCAGGACTGGCCGATGACAGGTCGCGCACTTGCCCTTGGAACCGCCGTTCTCAATAAAGCAAGGCCTGCACAGGAAGCGGGGACCCGTACTCGTGGGCATGCCGTCTGCCTCGGCGCTGTTCACGGAGGAAGGGTCGGGGTATATGGTTGCATCCGGAGGAAATATGGTGGAACATATCCCGCAACGGAAGGAGGCGAGGGTTTCCTTGGGCTGAAGAACGGATCCGTAGACCTTGGCTAGCTCTGAGCCATGAGGGCTCGGAAGGATGCCATGCTCCGCATGAGAGTCGGTGATGGTGGAGGCGTCAATGCTTGCTCTTGTCTTTGGAGTAGGGCGTGCAGAGGTTGCAGAAGCGATGTGGTCAGAAACGCGAGTGCTGAGAGGAGGTCTTGCGAGTGTGGTAGAACTAGAGGGTCTCGGGAATCGCTTTGTAGGGCTGGAGCTCGGCCCTCCACCCAGTGTCTCGGAAGGGGGCTCGATGGTTGGCCTAGCAGGCTCGGTTTTGGCAGACTTTGTCACGTATGTCTTCGTCCACCAATCCTGCTTGCCTTCGTCGTCGCCGCCATTCCATTTGACAGCAGCAGCTGTACGGCAACGCCTGTCAGACAGGGCACAGCGCGCATGAGGCGTGTCCTTCGATGAGACGCACCGACCGCAGTCCCACCGCATCTGCAGCGTGGTCCGACAACAATGTCACCGCATCTCCTGCAGAATCCCATCCGAAAGTTTGTGCGTAAGCTTCGTAAACGAGTGCGCGAGGTATGTGTAAGGTCAAGAGTGCGATCAAAGCTGCACCAAACGGGCAGCACAGGTTCGACTTGCTTGCCGCGATCACGTGGTGTCCCTCGTGGCGCTGCAGACGCGTCATCGCGCTTTAATTACCGAGAGAGAACAGATTTTATGCACAGAAATTGAGGAGAGCCAAACTAGGCCCTTCGTCCAGGACGAAACATAGAAGCCCTCTGGCATCTCTACTTCCACCTGATACTGGTAGACTCTGCGTGGCCATCGCTTTGTTTCTCCTGTTGTTCTCGAGCGCTGCTACCTTGCGATACGTGTCAACCTTACAGGACCCGCAGAAGAAAATGTAATCTGACCTTGGTCGCTACGGAGGCCGCTAATGGGCTGACGACGCAGCTATAGCAGTTCTCATTCTCTTCACTTAGCTTGTGGAGCTCCGCTCGAAGGCTACCCGTCCATGGCGAAGAAACCAGGTACTCGGCTACATGAGACTAGCATCAGCGCACAGCAATATGCGCGGCATCGTCGTTACCTGTACCGGTGCCAGCATGGTCCAGCAGCACGTTCATTGCACTGATGGCCATCGTTCGTGCATATACGAACAACGATTGATCTTCGTCCCCTAACCGTAGGGACGTCACTTCGAAGAGAAAGTCACGCAGGAAGTCAAGCGCTGTAGCCTGCCACAGGTTGTTACAACCACCCCGAGTGATCGATGCGTTGACGAATGCAGCAAAGGCAGCTGAGGTAAATTCAGTCACCGGTCATGGTAGTGCACTAGGGACGCACATTTGGTCAGGACGTCATTGTCCCCGAAATCGATGGCCAGTTCCCAAATGTCTTCGTCTGTCCAGGAGCGAACCCTGCCGCCGAGATTATGTTCCAATATGTATGGTCCTGAAATAGACAGCGCCGTTAAGGTTGCCTGCAGCACTCTCGGGCTCCCGACCGTTCGTTCAGCTTTGATAGACGAGAGCCAAGCGATGACCTCGGTGAAGAACCTTGACAGCGTCTGAGGATGAAAAGGGACGTCGAATGGAATCTTGGAATGCGTAACCAATATCGCGAATTGGATCATTTGCACTGCTGCCCGACACTGATTGTGCTGGTCCCAGTCGGCGGAAGAGCTGCGACAATCAGGTCCAATGACGCGTAGTCCTACGTTCAACCGGACTCACCGACGTAGTGCGCGCAGCTCTACGATCCCATTAGACGAATAGTCAGCTCAATCCGTGGAATGACATACTATCATCAAGTCGAATCTTCAACTTGAGTGTGCTCTCTTTCGACAACTCTCCGATCGCGTCGGAAAATAGTTCGGATGGGACATAAGACAGCAACTCGATGATGACGTCCTTGACTATTTGAGGTGAGTAGGTCCACAACACAAGTCGAGATATATTTCCTACCTCTCAATTCTCCGTCAGTGTCGCCAAGTAAAACGAATAGACTTGATGCTGCCTTTCCGATTTGGAAACAAAGCCCCTTGCCCACGTCATCGCAGCCATTTAGCAACCACGCTGCGGCTTGTACGCACTTCAATAGCACATTCAAGACACTCTCATCTGTAATTTGGGCCGACAAAGCTTGCGCCTTCGCACGCCGCAGCAGTGCCTGTGCCTCCGGATGAATACTTCCAACTAGCCGGCGATGAGGTCTTTACGCACCGCAACCACCACGCCAATCGCGTCGGGGTTCCTCGACAGGGCATTAAGCAAGGGTCCATGCCAGGCTGACGGACGATGGCACGGTCCTAGGTGGTACAGCCAAGTCGATGTCTGCGACGCTGCCGTCAGCACATCGCCTAGTACAGGGAAAGACACCACAAGACATACCAGGCGAAGAATGACGTCGTACTCGCTGATACGCTCGTCGTCCCAAACGGTCCAGCACCACTCCACAGTGTTGCCGCAGCCGCAGAGTGCGGTCAGTGAGGCTCAGGTCGGCACACCGGCGTCAGAACACTCTGGTGAGCCTCGAGCGGAGGAAGGACAGCGCCCATGAGGCTCAAGAGGGTCGCCTGTGTGTGTGGACGAAATGGAGACTGCTCGTTTCTGTCGATGGCGGCAACTGTGACTGCGAAGAGGGAGACGGCCATGGCTTCAGCGATTCGCTGGCCGTGGACCAGCGGGTCGTGACGCCTGTGGATATAGCTTTGTAATGAGCGCAGAAGACTTGCAGGAGGCTGGCTATATGCGCATTCAGCGTAACATAGAGGTTTCAAGAGTGCCAACAATACCGGTTGTCGGTCATCGAAGATCCATGGTCGAGCTGGGGGCCAATAACATAGACTGCATACAGCAGATGCAAGGCCAGGCGAATGGCGGCAGGAGAGGCATGCTCCGACCCTATGAGAGCCAGCGTGTCCTCCCAGCTGTCTGTGGCGCGTATGCATTATAGCGGATCTGGCATGTCTAGGAAGCACTCACGAGGCAGCTGTGATGCGGCGTGGAGAGCAGCCTCCTCGCGATGCTTCGTAATTGCCTGCGATACATTCGTAGCATCCGCAGCCGTGCTCGCGCTTTCCAGAAGGGTCAGTGTCGCGCTGCTCAGCCCGGCGAGAATGTGATCAACCCAGCAGACGAGAGCCACTGTATCGTCTGGTCGGTCGAGGGCTACAGCCATTTCGTGGAATAGCTGTCGCAGATCGAAGAGTCGAACTAGAAACGGTATGCGGACTACACCTTGTTAGACCCTGCATAATGATAGTAAATCTAGTTCGGCTTACCCAAAGGTGCCAGGAGGGATGCCCATTGAGGTGATTCGTCACTGGCTGCTTTCACTAATTTCAAAGCACCCAGAATGGTGTTAGCAGCTGCATATATGCGCTCGAAAACCATCTCCTGAATTCAACAAAAGATAGTTAGCGGACGGTATGATGCGGGCTACAAGAGACGAACGTTGGCATCTTCACGAAGACTATTTGAATCCACTGCCATCAACGTTGCGGCCACAGTCGTAGTCGAGTCATCAGGGTTGTGGTAGCAATCGTGCTCGGAGGTTCATGTGCTGCAGAATCTCTATCCATGGTGGACGTGCCGTGGAGAGAGCGGTCCAATTCTAAGACTAAAGCATTTGATCTGGTATTGTAGCTCTTCCATTCTGCACGTCAATCTCTAGACTCTCAAACGATGGCGTACCCCGCAACAGGAAAGTCCCTACCTATCACAGACGGGTTCGGATTCAACTGCAAAGTTCAGCGCCCCCATAATCACAATGTACAGCGGACTCGGAGGTACCATCGGCGTGACCATGTAAACGTTCTGTATATGGATATACGCACATGGGTAGTGTCTAGCGCGATGACGACTGAGTAGCAGCCTAGGAACTCGTATAGCGACACTCGCGAGTACTCATAGCCCCTTGATACTCTTGATTACAGTAGTAATATCTGTCTTGCATTCCAATATTTCATCGCTGCGAGAGAATATTGTCTCAAACTCTTTATGACACTCTGCAGTCTGCGTGCCTTTGTGAGTCTCGGTGAGAGAAAGAGGTGGCTTATCACACACCTCGGCGTCGTAGTACTGAACGTCCTCCCACCTCTCGGCTTCTTCCGCGTGTATAGCCGTCAACATCTCCCTCCGCGTGGCAGTCAACCCCCCACCCAGCTGCATTGACTTTTCGTCATTCCGCCTGACCGCGACTTGCACCTCCTTCGCGTCGGCAGCTTTCTTTTCTTTCTTGGGAGCAGGTGGCGGGGCGGGTTCATCAGGGTCTGGCGGTGGTCCGTCATCGGAGTCTTCATCGGAGTCTGCTCCTGCACGACGTCTTGACTTTCGTGTAAGGACATCCATGTAGGTTAAAGTCGGGCGGAGCTGGTGAGTCTCGCTTATTGGGTGCAAATGCAGTTTGCCTAGTGTCCACAACTACGTCAGGAGCGACAATTGCTCAACGTGCGCGATACATCACGCACCATCCCGTACAATTCCAAGCACATATGCCCCAACCTGCGGGATTGGCTCGCTCCGGAGCCTCACCTCGGTCAACTTTGGCTCCTCTCCTTCCTTCTGTTTGAGTTTTGGGAGCTCTTGGTTTTTCTCCTTATCGTCCTGCACACGCGCCGCGCCAAGGTCTTTCGACCTTTCCGCATTCCAGACCTCCGGTCGCGTGTCGACAGGAACGTGGACCTCGAGGCGCTTTACGGTGGGCTTTATGCGTGCCCGGATGCGCTTTCCACTTGCTGCCGCCGACGGCGGGACTTGGAGCGGACGAGTAAGCAGTGGAAACTGGTGCAGTTGTATGTTTGGCTCAAGAGCGTTGGTGAAGTGTATAGGTAGCACAGAAACGAGACGGTCCTGCTGGCCGTCCATGGTCGTTGCAGCAAAAGTAGGTGCGGGCGCTTCGGAGTTGACGCCACAAAGGTAATTGAAGTCTTTCCCAGAGGTTTTTCCGGCGACACTACCATGTGTTACACATCTACTTATCGCTCCGTTCTCTACTAGCCGAGGCGAGAAAACTCATGAATGTTACATTGATCTGCCTCAGCGCTGGTGTAGTCGGTCGAGTATGGCCGTGACGACTCTTCCGCCGCGTGTACATGGTCTATTGAACCAGTGACTTTTCCCAACGGTCTCGCTACCTCCGTGTATGTCTTCTGTCATCAATGCATGCCTTCGCAAGTACCATCTGACCCTATTGTCTGATGCAGGTGCCGGCCAAGCCACTGCGGTATCAAACTTCTAGATTAGCTTTCTGCGCTTCGTCGCCATACCGAGCATATCGTCATGTGTCACCCGAGTCTAACCAAACCTTCAGATCGCCTCTCCTGAGGATCAGACTTCCAAGATGTTTACACATGTACGGGTGCTTTTCCATTCATTCTCAGGCTTTGTTCTAGCTCTTTGAGGCCGCGCCTACGAGGATTGCAATCACATCGGTTCTCAGGCATGGATAGGCTCCGACGAGCTGGATATAAAACGCAGATCTAGTGAACGATATGCAAGCTTGCTTGTTGGAAGTGTTTGCCCATTTCCACCAGTCATGGCAGTCCTACTAGTCGCACTGCTGCTGATCTTGACTCTCTTCGTTCTAGTGACCCGCAATTCTTCGCGACACTACCCGCCGGGCCCTAGGCCTCTGCCTCTGCTAGGAAACATACACAACGCGCCAGCTCAACGACAGTGGAAGACATTTGCTGCGTGGAAAAGTACCTATGGTGCGATATCGTCTTCGTCACAGTATTGTGTCATTCATACAGCTCCTCGGCGCCACAGGAGACGTTATATCCCTGACGATCTTTGGCCAGCGGATCGTCGTGCTGAATTCACTAGAGTCTGCCATAGACCTTTTGGAGAAGAGAAGCGCGGTATATTCCGATCGCCCCAGGATGGTCATGGTCGGCGAGCTCCTCGGTTGGGCCCAGCAGCTCGTTTTCGCACCGTACGGCGAGCATTTCCGTAACATGCGCAAGATACTGCACAAGTATCTAGGTGCAAGAGGGCAGCTAGACAAAATAGAGCCATACCACGAGATCATCGAGGCTGCTACGGCCAAATTCCTCGTTCGAGCTCTTCGCGACGGCTCTGACTTTCATCATCTAGAACACAATGTTCATATGTGAATCCAGGAGTGCCCCCCTTTTAGGCGCATCTAACAAGATCCTTCTTTCTTCCAGGACTTCAGGCACCATAAATTTGCGAATTGGATACGGGCACAACATTGCAGAAGGCGAAGACGAGCTTGTCAGATGATGGACGATGCCCTCGTTGGCTTCAACCGTGCTGCCGTACCTGGCGCGTTCCTCGTGGATATCATTCCCGCATGTGCGTATTCGGAGCCTCAGCCTCGTGCATGTCTTGACGGTCTAATCCAGTGAAATGGGTCCCGACATGGTGCCCTGGTACATCGTGGAAACGACAGGCTCAGGAGTGGAAAGATTTATTTGTGCGGATGACAGAGGGTCCGTACGCGATGGCACAACAGCAAGCTGTACGCTCTCGCTGTCTACGTCTGTCTTCGCAAAACTCATCATTCTTCAGGCAAGGGGCGGACATGATAATATCGTCAGTATGAGCCTCAGCGAGGACATGTGGAATTACGACCTCAAAATGGCTGTTGGGTCTCTTTACGGTGGCGGCACCGACACGGTAAGTCTATGCTCTCAATCGCTGGGAACAGTCCTCACGCCGAAGCCGTCCGCCAGACTGTCGCAATCATCCTGTCCTTCATTCTAGCCATGACGCTCCATCCCGAAGCTCAGAAGAAGGCTCAACAAGAAATCGACGCTCTGACCAACGGAGAACGCTTGCCGGTTATCCGTGACCGCGAGGAACTCCCATACGTTCGAGCACTTATATCCGAGGTGCTGCGTTGGAACCCACTGGTTCCGCTCGGTAGGCTGATATCTGCATCCAATTGACTTCGTTCATAAAGCCTGCGTAGGTGTTCCCCATTGCGCCATAGCAGACGATGTCTATCGTGGATACTTCATCCCAGAAGGGTCCACTGTCGTAGTGAATATGTGGTCAGTCTTGCCGCCTCCTGTGGCTCTTACGCCAAGTAACCTTGCTGCATGGCTCCCAGGCAGCTCGCGCAGGATCCCGAAGTATATTCTGACCCCGAAGTCTTCAAACCCGAACGCTTCTTAGGCCCGGATCCGAGCGCGACATCAGGGCGTTTGTCTTTGGCTTTGGTAGACGGTGAGCAATCTGTGAATGTAGCCTAGCATTGCTCGTGATTGATACTCCGTACAGTATTTGTCCAGGTACGCACTGATCGTACGAGACAGAGAGTAGCGATCTGACAGAGACTGCAGGGCTCAACCTCGCAGAGGCAAGCACCTTTGCAATCTGCGCACGAATCCTCGCCGTCTTCGAGATCGGGAAGGTCGTCGAGGACGGAAAGCGGATTACCCCAGACTTCGCCTTCAGGGATGGTGCTGTTAGGTTTGTATAGCACTGTGACTAGTTGTCTGTCATTGAGGGGGACTAAAAACTTTGTGACAGCTACCCTCTGCCCTTCAAGTGCACGATGAAGCCCCGGTCAGAGAGGGCGGAGACGCTGATTATCAGCAGTTGAATGTATTATCGCTCATGTGTTTTGATTTCAATTCAAAGCAAGCAGGAAAGCCTATGTGTAAACCAATTGAGGAGCGAGAGCGAGGACGACGAATGAAGCAAAGTGAGATGACACGGGCCCTGTCTATCGAGTGCCTCTGAGGCTTCGTCGCACAATCGGCCGGCCGTCCTCTTCAGCTGCGCGTTCGACCTCTTCCTCAGTTACCAGCGCCTTCTTGTTCAGTTGTCTGAATAATAAGACCCGGTCAATATACCCGTCCCTTCACATGAATGGGAGGTCTTACCTTTTCTTCTTCTTAGGTTCCGCCTGGAGAGGCTGTGCGGTAACATCCGATGCTGCGCTGGCACGAGTCTTCCTGCTCGGCCGCACGACGGCCGAGTCGTCGCTGTCTGTACCGTCGTCTTTGTGGTCGATCGACAAGCGTTCAGTCTTTGCTACTAGGCGCGACACTTGATCCTTCTTCCCTTGATCGCAGGTGCAGGCTTTTCCTTCTCCTTCTCCTTCGCCTTGCTAGGGGCAGCAGCCTTCTTGCCTCGGGTTGACTTCGGCTTTGGCGACGGCTCGATTCCATTCCACTCATCGTCAGAGTCGTCGTCATCAAGCTCGTCGAAATCGTCGTCCTGGTCGTCTTCATCGTACTCATCTGTTTCGTTGACAGAGCCGATTTCCTCAGACTCGTCCTCGTCGTCCGTCTGGCTGCCTGGGCTTTTGCGTCGGTGTCATCAGCGCTGGCAGCCTGTGCCGGCGATGTGCGCTGCTTGTTTCGTGTCGTTTTTGCAGCGAGAGGCGATGGTGAGCGTGGAACATCGCTCAGGTCATCCAAATCGTCCACTATTTCGTGGTCTTCGATCTATGCGCAATGTCATCAGCATGTAAGATATCAAGAATACGGCTAGACCTACCAAGCTTCGCTCGATCTCGTTCTCTTCCTCGATATCGTCAGGAACCTCCTCTGCTCGGCATTCCTCTTGCTGGGCTGTGGAGCAGGGGCCGTGGCCTTCCCGAGCATACCGGAACGTTGAAGCATGTCGATCTTTGCATCCATCTTCATCTCGTTCTGTTCCATCTGCTTCATGAGTCGACGGTTGAAGTTCTTCTCCATCTGCTGCATACGCTCTTCCATCTCTTGGATGACCTCCTCACGTGTCTCGGCCTCAATGATTGCGCAGCGCATCTCGCTCTCGAAGAGCTGATACAAAGGTCAGCACGACACGGAGACGTGGGTTCTAAAGAGCTCACCTGCATGCGAAGACTCTCGATTTCATCGAAGAGTGCGTCCACGAGCGGGTTGATGGGCTCGTCGTCGTCGTCATCATCATCGCCTCGATCTTCATCCTCTGCATTGTGGCGTGAGTCGAGACCATGAATAACCAGCAAGAAGCCCGTACCTTCAAGAACTTCGAGGTGTGTCTGGCTGACGACCCGTCCACCTCGCCCGCCGATGGAAATGGTGACTTTCCTTCGGTGAGGTTCGACGTCGCTTGCCCTCCCCTCACTCGCGAGGCTCTTTGCTCGAGCATGCTGAAGATGCGGTGGCAGCGCAGGGAGCGCACGGGAGACCGCCGTCGGCGCGGTGGTGCATACCTCGCGCGCCAGCGCAGCGAATTTCATGACGTGCGAGTTCTCGTCGTAGCCGGTGTCATACGGGTTCACGTTGACGATCATGACGACACGGCCCTCACCCACGAAGTAATCCATGAGGATCTCCGTGAGCTTGCTGTGGCGGAACGGCACGACTGCGAGCCCGCGTTTAACGTCGCGCGTATCAACGCGATCTGCGCTCGACGCGAGGCTCCGTGCAACAGCGCGTTGGTTGCTGCGCATCGTCTCCATGCACTGGCCGAGCACCATCAGCGACTTGTTGATATTGCCGGCCTCGCGCAGACGATCGCCAGTCGTCTGGGTGTGCTTTGTGCGCTCAGAGCCAGCAAGATCCACTAGCGTGAGGCGGGACGTCTGGATAGATGACGGATCCTGGTAGTGTGGCGTTAGATATATTCGACTTCGTCCATCCTGAGACCTACATTTCTTTCGCCTTTGTGCACGCGGAGAACCTTGATTGTCACCAGGGCGTGACTACGGCTACTTTGGCTGTTTGCGAGCGTCCCGAAGACTTGTCGGTGCATCTGACCGAGTCGCAATAACGCCTTAGCTTGCGCCGCAGAGGTGACCCGAATCTGTCTCAGCCCAGCAACATACTTGCCACCAGAGGTGCCATCCCCGCCGTCGTTATCGGACGGCGGGCATGGTTTCACTGGCAAAGCTTTACGTGTGAGAAGCAGCGGCTTGGCATTATTACCAGCAGGCATATTGAGGAATGAGGAAGTAGGGCGCGGGACCCCGTAGTCTGCGAAGGCGAAGGCGAACCGTCTTCCACGGAAGCGAATAGATCGTAAACCTTCTCATTGTACACTTCAGCATATGACAGCCAAATGGTGTATTCATGGTTTCGGTCAAGCTTGAGCGTTGTTGGGTCAGTGTCAGGGTCTTCCGGGGGTAAATCAGCTAGGATGTCTGCCAAGGCTGGAGAGGAGGCGGATGATGCGAAGCGGTTTTGGGTAGAGGACTGCGACTCTGAAAGGCTGGGAATCGCAGCTTCAATTCCCTGTAACCGCACAGGCCGGAACTATATGCCCTGGGTTAGGTTGGATCCAACAAGCCTGAATGTAGTGTCACTCACTCTGCCGTCCCCGTGTAAGCCTTCAATGCTGTTGAAAATGACATCCAGCGTCCGGGCAGGATACCCGCGCTCCCTTCTTCACTTCCTCCTTGGATGGTGTAGGTCTTACCGGAGTTGGTGACCCCGTAAGTGAACAGCAGTCCACTTTGCCCCTCCAAGACATCCTTCACAAGGGGAAGAGTAGTTTTCGCGAAGAACTCGGATTGATTGGTTGCGGGTGGGAAAATGTGGGAGAACGTGTATATTGAAGACGGCGGCAAGGTAGACAGACGGGAGGTGGGAAGGCTCGAGGATTGTGCCGGGTCAGACATGCGTACAGCGGTGTCTGATATGGGCTCCAAGTACGGTTTCGACTGTACTGTGTCCTCGTCTTCTCCTAGCTGGGGTCGGATGCGGAGAAAAGCCTAAACACAAATGAGATAGCCGTGCAAGCAAAATGAACTGCTACCAACCCGGATTGGCTCTCTGTCTGCATCATCTACCATGACTGTGTAGCTTGATGGCTTAGAGAGGCTTCGGTTGTGTGTGTGGGAGAGCGGGGCTCTTCCGATCCGGAGAGTTGTCGCGGTTGGACAGCGGCTTCCTCGTCGTGCTTTTCTTGGTGATGTCAGTGGGCGGCGGCGTCGGAGTAGTCCTGGTGGTGGCGCGCGTCGTCCTTGCCGTCGTCGGCGGTGGGTTTGCGGCGGCCTTTGTCCTCGCCGCCGTAGTACGGGTTACCTTGGGCTTGGTGGACATCGTTGGGTGTAGAATGGGTCGTCAAAGTGGTGGAAGGCAAGAGGAGAAGGCCGTGAGAGGACGTGCTGGAAGTTGGGTTGGAACCGCGTGCTGAAGAGCGCCGGGTTCGGGCACGACACGCGAAAAGTAGCGCGTCTGGTCACATGACCGAGTCGTGTCTTGTTCCCGCCCTCCACCATTCCCGCCAGCGACCGCCGCGCACGAACACCTGCGGCCGTCCTTAGACGGTGCACAAGTCCTCCGCTATAAATTTTGCTCATGCTTCCGTGAATATCCAGAATTCTGTCATCATGCCGCCAAAGATTTCGCCAAACCGGCGTCGGTCAATCGCGGTGCTTGGCCAGCCCTCGTCGAAGACTATTCAGAAGAAACGAAAAGCGTACAGCATAGTTCCTGGTGAGAAGCTCAGTCCAGCTGCCAGAGCTCGTATCCTGGTACATGATGCCGCCCAAGAGTCGCTTCGCACAGTCGGCTAACCGCTCTACAGGCCCCTCGCAAGAGCATTCTCAAGAGCCGCAATCGTCTTAGCCAGGATTCTGCCTCCGGATCTGTTAGCATTGACTCGCAAAATGTCACTGTCTCGATGGATACCACAGAGGTCTTCAGGCCGTCCCGCAAGAGCCTTGCTCGGCGCGTCAGCTTCGCAAGCCATGCGCATGTTAGGCTATACGAGAAGAGCAAGAAGGGGAAACATCATTCTGACGAAGACGAAGACGTGGAAGATGAAGAGTGGGAGGAGGCACGGCCGAGGAAGAACACACGGCGAAGGTCGTCTACCGGATTTCCCGCTGCAGCCCCAGACGATGACTTTGGGGAAGGCGAGCAATCCATGGAGTTAGACGAAGATGACACGGGTCCTATTCCTCAGAGCGCCCTTCATGGTCCGGCATTAGACGAAGAACTCCCCGAATTTGACGATGAGGGAGACTACGGTGAGGACGATATGGACGTTACCCAGTCCATCCCAAGGCAGTCGTTGCGAGCGCGGAAGTCTTCTCTTGGGTTTGGGAGGGAAAGTCTAGGGTCTGGGCGGGAAAGCCTTCCAGGGCCTTCAGGCAGGCGTAGGTCAAGCATTGTCACTTCTTCGCAGAACCTCGGCGAGAATCAGCCGTACCAGCCACGACCGCCACCCGTGCAGGAAGAAGTTGAAGAGGATGACGACGACGACGACACTCAGCAGTTCGGTCAACTCGATCAGGACAACGATACTATTCGTCGCGCTCGTTTCACAGATCCTGAGGAGAATAACACTATCATGACCCAGTCCGATATGGACATGACTACTTCATCCATGGACCCCACAACGTCTACCAATACCGACAGTACTGGTCAGCCTGTGGAATTCACAATTCCTGTCGTCCGTCCACCCCCTCCTCCTGACGAGGCATGGCTCAAGCTTCGTGCAATGACACATTCTGGGGCAGAACCTTACGAGGAGCCCGAGATGGAGCCAATTGACGATCCTGAGGCCAACGCCATTGTACAGTCAGAACCATACTGGGACGAAGAAGACGCGCAGCTGAAGCATCATGTCCTGGAGCCGAGGCCCGGAGACGACAGCTATCAAGAGGAAGCCTCGGGAGATGCTCCCGTCGAGCAGGGCGAGGGGTCGCTGGATGAGACAGGGATGGATTTGACAGTCGCACTGTCCCGCCTGGCAAAGGCACGCCCTTCTCTTGGTTTGCCGCCGCTGCAAGACGGAGATACACAAAGCTTCTCTTTCGCTCAAGGGGGTGCGGATGACACCTTCAGCAGTACGGACGACAGCTTTGGCAATAATGTCGACATGTCTCTGGATGGGCTGGATGGTAATCAGACGTTAAATCTCACTAAGATACGAATGAGTCTAGGTGGTGCACAGAACTTACGGTTCGATGAGCCATTGCCACCTCCTCCAGCACAGGAAGTGGAGGCACAAGAGCCCCCGCCTGCTCAGCCATCCCCGCTTCCAGTTGCAGAGTCTACTGCTTCACGATCACCTGCAGAGCAGTCACAAACACGAGTCGAGAAAGCTCCGCTTCCTCCAATATCGTCAACACCGCCGTCTGTGTTCTCAGTAGGAGCCCCGTCTTCAGTGCTCCCCCACAGAAGCCAGCGCTACCTACGCAAGGTGCTGTTCCGGCCCCGGTGTTTTCGCTATCCACTACACCACCGCAAGGCGAACAATCTACAGAGTCCTCTGCGCGCTCTACTCCTACTCCTGCCCCTGCACCTGCTGCAGGAACGACAGTCAAGCCGTCACAACCTCCTAAGTCGCCTGCGAAGCCACTGACCGTCCCGAAGCCCTTCACCTTCAGTGTTCCTGCGCGCCTTGCCAATGACACCCCTTCCAAGGCAGTACCCAGGCCTCCCGCGTCACCTTCCAAACTGCCCGTCTTCCGTGGCACTGCTGCGTTCGCCCCGCCGAGCGCATCGAAGTCGCCGCGCAAGCGGCCTGCACCAGAGGACATTGTCAAGGACCGTGAGGCCGCCAAACCCAGCCCCGCGAAGAGGCAGGCTGTCGAGAAACCCGGGGAGACTCAGCCTCAACCAGTGTCGGTTCAGAGTGGGCAAAATCAGAATCGCAGAACCAGTCTAAGCACTGCGAGGCGGCCGTCGGGATACTTCGCGCAGAGACGTAGTCTGGGTCCCGCAGCGAGTATACCGTCAATTCCGACTACTCCTGCGGCGCCATCTTTAGCGAAAAGCATGTCGGCGCCGTCGGTCTTCGAACAGACCACTGTTTCGCAGGCCACCGGCGTAGCTCAGTCTGAAGATCGCGCAACGCCTCCACTAGCTGAGGAAGACGAGCAGGCTGGACGCCTTTATCCAGACCTGTCTACCATTCAGGAAGAATCAACTCAGAAGACTAGTCTCACCGTCTCGCGTACACGATCGGCGAGTCCCACTGAGGTCCCATCGTCGAACCCTGCCTCTCCCCGCGATGAGAAAGAGAGGCCAGAGGAAGAGAACCAGGGTCAAGAATCCGAGACCAGTCCTCCGGAGAGGGATCTCCCGGCTGCGAGGCCCGAATCTTCGCCTGCTGCACCGAGTTCTGCGTCCCCTGACCAACAGCAGCCGCCGAGGAGGCAGTCAGCTGTGCCCGCTCCTAGGCCCTCCGTCTTCGCGCAGAGACGTCAATCCGTTGCTGCACCACCGCTGCGACCTGCGTCACCCGTCGTCCTACCCTCTTCCGAAGATGCGGGTGGGAAGGATAAAGGCAAGGCTTCGGCGAAGACATTGGCCTTCGCAGAAGAGGACGAGACGGTACAGACTGAAAGACCGATGGAGGTCGACGACACCCAACAGTGGCTGCAGGGTGTTGAGAATGACCTTGAGAACGACGAGGTGAGTTCTCTCTTGTGCGGTCCCAGCAGCCATGCTCAACAACCCGTCTTTAGCCTACCATCTCGATCGAGCAATTCTTCCAGATGACGGGCATTCGATTCATGGACGAGATCACCGCGCCGCGTCGGTCAACGATCCATCCAGGGCACCTGCGTCAGCAGAACCGACGACGGTCCCTGTCGTCCTCGCAATCGGAGGCCGATCCAATCCCGCTCGCTGAGTACATGGCCGCGATGTCGATCGAAGTGCCGCAACTCGAGCTGTACAACGTGCTCGCGGAAGAGCTCACGGGCTGGATCGACGAGAGCAAGAAGATCTGCAAGCAGCCGAGGAGGACGTTCTCAAGATGACCCCTGCGCTATTCACAGAGTTCGCACTCGCGGATGAGGTGGAGAAGCAAGACTTGCTTGTGAGTCTGCCTGATACGCGCTTGATGGCCTCGAGGCTGACCTTAGAATTCAGCACCAATTGAAGATCATCAAAGCGAACTGTGTCGGCTCTGCTAAATCTCAGTGGTATGACTGGAAGAGCGAGTGGGTCGACCGACTGCTCGAGTCTGCAGAGGAGGCATTCGGCGGCTTGGAGAGCGACGCCAAGTTCCTTGAAGGAATTGTCGGTGAAGCGCAGGGCATGCTGCCTTCGCTGCGTGCAGAATATGCACAAGTCATGGAAGAGCTTGAGAAAGAGGAGGCAGCGGTTGCCGAGCTCGAGAAGTCCGACAAGGAGTATCTCAACGACTTGAAAGTGTCAATCGCAGAGCAAGAGTGGGTGGTCTCTGGTCCTGAAACCATTCGGGGCACTGACTATATTCGTGTAGCACCGAGATCCAGTCCTTCAAGGCCAACGTCTCAGAAGCCGAGATCAAGCTGGAGCGGCTGCAGGAGAAGCTCGACGAGGTCGAGGCTCAGAAGAGAGAGCTCAACACCGTCATTGCCGAGGCGCAACGCGTAATCCAGGTCAAGACCGAGAGTAATAGTTCCGAGGTTGCTCGACTGAAAGGTGCGTCTTGTTATCGTGTGAGCCGTCTAGCAACGCTGACATGTGTACACAGCTGAGCTGGAAACACTTGAGGACCTTCACCTTTGGCGGGCCACGAAGATCAGCCCGAACTTGTTCGAGTTCCTCTACGCTACACGCTTCCAAGTCACCGTGCCCTGTGTCAACTTCCAGCCTGTGTTCGACAAAATCACTGTGGTGCAGGTGCCGGAGTTCAAGCTCAAGGAGCGCGATCCGTTCCCTGCACTTTCGCAAGTCATGGTCGGGAACGCGCGCTTCGTTCTCGCGGAGCAGAAGAATAGGAGTAAGCTGAGCAATGTCGTGCAGCCACTTGGCGACTACTGGTCTTCGTGCATCCAATTGCGGTCGCAACTGACGTTCCTCGGTATTCGATACCCGCTCGAACTCGAGGCTGTCCCGGTCGAGGGCGCGCCGCCGTCTCTGCGAGCGACCGCGATGGTGATGCTTCCTGCGGCGAAGTCAAAGGCGTTCATCTCGTTCATCTTGGACTGGGAATGTTATTCACGGTGGCCATTGTCCATCCGAAGACTCAAGTGTGATGTTCAGGTCGCGTACGGCAGTGCCAAGTAAGTCGTTCAAGTCCTATATTTCATTTGTGCCGCAATTGACAATTCGCACAGGCGAGAGAAGGTGTTGAACGCCGTTTTGGACCGCCTTTCACAAGCTACCCCTTCCGAAAATCACGGATGCCTTTTGGATGCAAGTATTGAGGCCGCAGAACAATATGTGTAATTCCCTCTAATATAGCTGTTGTACAATATACCCCGCGTGGTGGCTTTTTTCCATCTCATACTCTAGCTCTACTTCCTCTGCTTGACAATACCACGACCAAAGAAGCCCCAGCCAATCTGGTTTGCGACGCTGATGTGCACGCCGAGGTCCTCAGCAAACGCCCAGACAGTACCAGGGTTCTTCTGGAACTGACGGCCGACGAAGATGACATCGGCCTGGTTCGCGTCAAGGACGGCCTGTGCGGTCTTGCCGTTCGAGATGCCGCCGACGGTGGTCACGATGAGACGATCGCCGAGGGCAGCCTTGATTGCGCCCGAGAGGTCAGCATGGAAGGCCTCCTGGCCCTTTGGCGGGAGCGATTGCTGTGGGTGGTTGCCCGCAGACGAGACATCGAGGACGTCGACGCCGCGCTCTGCGAACAGCTCGGCGAGACGGATCGAATCCTGGACTGTCCACGACGGCTGGTCAGGGAAGACAGTCTCTAGGCGATCGGTGGCAGAAATGCTAATAGCAGCGTCAGAAACAGTGCAAAAGTCGTTCCGAGAGGCGACTTACCGAACGAAGAGGGGCATGTCTTCGGGAATGGCAGCACGGACAGCCTCGACGATCTCGAGGTGCAGCCTGGTGCGGTTCTCAAAGCTGCCGCCGTACTCGTCCGTGCGGTGGTTGCTCACGGGGGACGCAAACTCGTGGAGGAGGTACCCGTGCGCGGCGTGGATCTCAATGACATCGATGCCGCCTTGACGGCACGTTTCGCGGCGTCGACGAAGGTCTGCTTGATGCGCTGGATGCCCTCCTTCGTGAGCTCCTTCGGCGAGGGGAAGCCCTCCGAGTGAGT
The DNA here is from genome assembly GCA_001910725.1 of Phanerodontia chrysosporium. Lineage (NCBI taxonomy): Eukaryota > Fungi > Basidiomycota > Agaricomycetes > Polyporales > Phanerochaetaceae > Phanerodontia > Phanerodontia chrysosporium. Next base: position 1,110,906 of record MJGA01000003.1, read on the forward strand.
GATGGCGCTGGGCGCAACGACGTTGTTCGGCCAGCCGTCCTGGTCCTCGCCCGCGGTCGCGCTGAACGAGAGCCAGGGAGCGACCGTGGAGGCTTTCCGCCCCGCATGCGCAAGCTGGATGCCGATCTTCTGGTTCTGCGAGTGTGCGAAGGTGGCGATCTCCTTGAAAGCAGGGATGTGGTCGTCGGACCAGATACCGAGATCTTCAGGTGTGATGCGGCCCTCCGGGCTCACCGCGGTCGCCTCGAAGAAGGTGAGGCCAGGTCCGCGCGAGACGATACCGCCAACTAGGAACGCAACGTTTGAGCAATCACAGTCAGCGAACGAGCCTGCGTTACTCACGGTGCGCCATGTGCCATGGTGTGGGCACACCATTCTTCGCAGAGTACTGGCACAGAGGAGAGAGCTTTGGGAACAGGCCAGGATCAGCACGCCATAAGTCGCGAAAGCGCAGGCAATAAACGCACCCAGATGCGGTTCTGGAAAGTGACACCGCGCACCCTCAAGGGCTGGAAGAGCTTTGGGATGGGCTTGCCATCGGGTTGTGGGTCCACGGCCGTGCCAGAAGGTGGGATCTGGGCGGGAGTGAAGTAAGGGATGCCTGCAGCGGGCTCGTTCACGAATTTCTCAGAGGCAGACGACATGGCGGGCGGCGCGGTGGGTATGTTGGAGGGCTGAACGTAGAGGTGGGCTGTGTGAGGACCATGGTTTCTGAGCAGAAGGCTTTATATTTCCGAGTGCGATAGTCGTGGATGGCTAAAGTGTTGGATAGCAGAAGGATGACCAAGGAGATGACCTAATCGTGGGACGTGGAGGTCTTTGCTCCCTTCTGGCATGTTCTACTTCCGCGCTGACAAAGACCACAGCTGAGAGTACTGACTGACATAGGAACAGTCCGTACGCTAGACGCATAGTAAGAGGTCAAAGTACGTACCGCCCGCCGCGCGGCCGCCGTGGAGCATTGCCGTCCGCTTTCCTAGTCCCTTGACATACCCGTCGGTAACCCGAGTCGGTCACACAAAGCATGCGTTTGACGGAGCACAGAGTGGCAGGCAGGCCCAATTCTCCCTCGATCAGCCGCGATATCCGTCTGTAACGCAGTAGAGCGTCAAGAGGCATTTAGTATCATGAGGGGGGTATGTTACATGCGAATGATGAAGTGAGAATATGTGCGCGTGAAGAAAGGTTCGTAGACCACCAGTTCTTGCTCGGATACAACACGAGCAATACATACATCACGGAGGGATACATTAACGTAAAAAGCGGATAGATATCATGTCATGATTGGGGCTGGCACATGTCGACATAAGTTCCTGCCCGATGGGAGCGGTACAAACTTCGATAACTCACAGGATAGTCGCTCACGCAACTTGCTGCAAGCTTTGTTCGAGTCCGGCAAGCAAGACACTCAGTGTCTCTCGGCTCGACCTCACCATCTCCAGCTCGCCCTCCGCGGTGCACTTGACTGCCTGCCAAGCGCTGTGAGCTTCCCCAGCTGCCGCCGAGAGGTCCCACACGGCCTGCTGCTTTTGCAGAGCCGCCATGTGCGAAGCCATGGCCTCCAGAGCGGCCTGCTTGAGCGCGTCTGCGACAGCCTCGTCGCGAACCAGCTGTGCCTGTGCGAGCTGTTCCTCCAGGGATGCAGCGTACTGCGACAGCTTCTCGTCCGCGTTGGGCTTGGCCGAGTTCCCGTGCACTTGCTCCTCGAGCACTGATATCTGGCGCGCAAGCTCTTCTGCGTCACGCAGACGCGCTTCCGTGGCGGAAGCGAGCTGAGCCTCGAGAGCCTCGATGCGGGCCAGTCGCTCGTGTGCCATGTTCTCCACCGAAGCCAGCTGCAGCCGCAGCATGGTGGCCGTCGCGCCTTCGATAGGCGAGACCTCAGTAGAGTCGAAGCGGAGCTGGGGATGCGGTGCCGGGGCGGGGGTGACATCTGGTAGTAGGACTTGAGAGATGGAGCCATAGCCAGAAGGAGAAGGCATCGCGCTCAGTGTGGGACTTTCGGGTATATCTGTCAAGGTGAGGTGACTCGGTGTGGGCGACGCCATGAGCGATCGGAAGGGTGCGTCAACCTCTGCAAGCATTTGCTCGACGTCAGGGGTGCCCATAGACATGTTGTGTTGTGCTAGCTGTTCCCAAGATAGTATGGAACCGCGGTCGTTTCCAGTGACTGCACCCCGCCTCTGCGGGCGCAGGAAGGGCGAGCCATCGCCACCTGGCGGAGCCGGTGATAAATAGGATAGGTTGGCGCGACCTGGCAGTGTGAAAGCAGAGAGTCGTGGCGGAGTAGCTGGTGCAGGCTCGTCGAGCAGGTTAATAGTGCGGAATCGGGCAGCGCAGGTGTAGGTGCGGACGGAGACGCCATTTGCGAGAGCATAAATTCAACGTCGTTGGCCTCAATGCTGTCCGTGCTGTCGTCTGCAGTCAAGATGATAGGCGCAGGGTTAGTGATAAGTGACGACCGAGAAGAGGATGGTGTAGGGCCTCGGGATGACTTCTTGCGCACCGAGACATTCGCGAAGGGTGAGTCGAAGTCTGCAGGTATACTGGTGCGAAGAGGGCTCGGGCTGGGGCCTGAGTCGGTCCGGGTACGGACAGACCCATTGGAACGGTGCGCGATGCGCCTGATGATGGTAGGCGTGGAAGGAGCGGAGGCTGGTGCACGCGAGGAGCTCGATGAAGACGCGGAGGACGGCGGGCGGGTGATGGTAGCGGCAGCGGGTTTAGCCGGCTTGCTCTGCTTGGGACGCGTCGGGGACGAAAGACGCGTGGGCGACGTCGTGCGAGATGCGTTCGCCTTTGGAGTCTTCTTGTCGGGCGTCGACGGCGAGGACGGACTCACGTTGATGGCAGACGTTAGGTTCACTTGCAGCGCGTTGCGGTGGGTAGGGGGCTGATTGCACGTGTTGTCTTCTCGCCCGACTTGGGGAGGTCGAGGAGCATCGGCTTGCCCTTCTCCTCCTTTTGCTCGTCCGAGGTGCTCAGGCGACGGCGCGTACCCGCGCGGGCGGGAGGAGATGGACCGCGTTTCTCGTTCGCACTCTCGATATACAAGGACTTGGGCCTGTACTTCGGCAGCGCAGAGGTAGTGGTGAGGGAGCTGCGAGGCCGGAGAGTAGATGCACGCTTCGCGCTGATCTTGGGGCTGATCGTGCTAGGCGACGATTGCTCTTCAGAGGAGGTGCCTCCGCTCGGCTTGGGCAAACCTGAGAGCCTACGCGTGTTCTTTGTGACGTTGCTCGCGTCGGGCGAAGCCGTCTTCTCTCGTCTGACCGTCGCGGCCTTGTCTGCAGATGGAGGACCTGGCGGCACGAGGCTGCTACGTTTCGATACGGTACTGTCCTTCGTCTTCTTCCCCTTTTCCTTCTCGCCCGCAGAGTCTTTGTGCATAGCGTCGGCAAGGGCCTTGCCCATGGAAGAGAAATTAAGAGACTTTAATGAGGCCCGCATCATGGGTCTGTTGCGTTGTGGAAGCCCTGTGGCCTCGGTCGGCATCGTCGTCGTGGTCGTCGTCAGGGTATATAGGAGTGGCAGTAGTAGTGAGCGTCGAGTATGTGAACGGGTCTACCGTGTTTTTGGTCCTCGTCTTCGTTGGACGTAAATCAAGACGTAAATTTGTGGGCGTGGACCATGAGCGGGCGGGTGTCACTGGAAGGGTGGTCACGGTCTGAGTCGAACAGCGCGTCAACATCAGCGCGCAGGTCACGATGAACTGGTTCATCTTACCCGTCACGGTCACACGCTACTACAGCACGAGGGTATGGAGACGGTGTTCACGAAAGACTACCACATGAACCTGCCTACACCCTCTCTCTCTTTATACAGGAACACCCACATGGTGGCCGCATTGATCGCAGCGTACCACAGACCCTCAAGCGCTACACCCCACCCTGGAACATCACTTACCTGCGCCCTGAGCAGGACGTACGGAATGAGAAAGTAGCGAGGCTCAAGCAAGGGTGTCGGCAGCAGCGTGGGTGTCACAAACAAAGGAACCAATAGGTTCTGGAGTAGCGTCTGGTCGTGCCCTTCACCATGCCGGCATTAAATACTCGGCTCACGAAAGCTCCAGTAAGCACGTACCTATCCGCAGATACCATGCCCACGCGCATGCTATATACCCCGGAATGAGGAGATAGGGTATGATAGGGTGCAAACGAAAGACCCTGCGCCACATGTAGAAGGTGTAGTGGCGGTTGTCCGCGAGAAGGAACGGATGATGAATTCTATCCGAAACGCCATGAGATTGGCTACAGCGACGGAGAGTTCAAAGCCACCTACGTGAACTTGTGAACCGTGAGAGCCATCGCAGCTGACACTAAGCAAGTGACGGCGAACTGCCTAAAACGAGGTCAGTCACTGGACCAAACATGCCGATACCGCACACCCAGCTCATGTACCTCTTGCTACCAAACATACGCCAATACACCCCGCGCACGAGAGTTTGGAGTCCACCCGGAACGCTTGCTAGTATGGGCCAGCCCATCAGAGTAGCAAATCCCACGAAGTAGTATAGCTGAGGTACATGGAATGAGGGTATATGGTTCGACTTGTCCCCTGTAAAAATCGGGTAGTGAGAAAAGTGCGACGAGGTGTTTCAGTATCACGTCTACTTGCCTAATACGATTCCACCGTTCCAGAAGACAAAGGCGGTGAATGCAGCGATGACCAGAGTATACGGAACAAATGCCGGTAGAATGCTCGAGATGACCTTCGGCGCGCTCATGATGGCCTTGAGAAGATCCACTGGATCCAGAAGCCCCTTCATTCAGTAAAACAGCCACCCTCAAACCGTGCACACTTACCTGGGGTGGCAGCTAGCGCAGGCGGATCATGGAGCTTCTTCACGGGCATTGCTCCGGGTGAAGCTCTCCGGAACCGCAGGCTCATAAGTTGGCTCGCCGCATACGCATAGAGCACCCAGATGACGTTGGTCTGGCGGAACGTGCAGCTCACGGCGCCGAGCTACCCTCCTTACGTAGGCTCAGTGGGTGTACGCAGTGGCAGAGGGTGCGACGCACCAGAGCAGCAAGCCAGTGCTTGCCTTGCGTCGCCGCAACAATCGTGAGCACAACGAATACCAGGCTTGGCACCTCCGTGTAGTACAGGAAACCGAAGAACCACGCGATGGGGAACGCGGAAACCACGACGGCCTCGGCGGTCGGCACGAAGAGCGAACGTGGCGGGCGCTCGCGTTTGTGGAAGCACAGCAGTCGGGTCAGCACGAGTGGCAACGCGAGCAGCATGAAGAGGGGTGTGAGCCGGAGCATCGCCAGATTGCACTTCAGCATGAAGACGCGTTTCAATACGAGGCTCAGAACGTAGCTGTCGGGCGACATTCGATCAATTCTATGAAGAGATTAGACTGTTTCTAAGCTTACAGGCCTGGAGGAGTCGTGATCTTAGGGTCCCAGTATGCATAATTCCCTGCGCAGTACGCCTGAGCCTGAGGGACATGAAACGGCTCGTCCTATAGGTCGCTCTTCAGCACCTAGACCTAGCGTAGAAGACTCTAGTTGCACACCATGTATGGTTCAGTAACCATTTCATTGACGGCCTTGAGCACCAGCACAGAGCTGACGCAGAAGGCCAGGTATGCCGTCGGGCCCAGCGACGACATGGCGGTCGGTGACAAGTAACTTAGGCGCTCAACGCGTCTTGACCAGATCCCCTCATGATTCCTACACCTGACCTCTCCCATTTGACGGCCAAAGACTATGAGCATGTGTATGAACCTGCAGGTGCGAGCGAGAGTTTTGTTGAGATACTGGTCGACCTGACCTTCAGCGCCAGAGGACACATTCATACTGCTAGACGCGTTAGAACAGGATGCAGAAGAGCTACGCGAAGCAAAGCCTCTTGTATGTCTTGAAATAGGGTGCGCTTCATATTTTCCGCTTCTGTCTACTGCTGACATGTTGCCGTACAGATCTGGCTCGGGTTGCGTGTCTACCTTCGTCGGTGCTATCCTAGGGCATTCATGCTGTACGTCACTTCTTCTATAGCGAATTGCCCCGGGCTGACCTTGCATAGTGTATCTCTCTACGGATATCAATCCCTACGCTGCATCATGCACACTGCGAACTGCATCGCCAGAATAAGGTGCTTGTTCTTCCCTCCCAATTCTCTCCAAACCTAACATGACGCCGTGTAGTAGAGGTCCATCGACCCTATCGTAGCAAACCTTGCAGGACCGCTACGAACGCGATTGCATAGGAGCATTGACCTACTTGTCTTCAACCCGCCGTACGTTCCGACATATGAGGAGGAGGCATACAGTGCGCAAACCGCAGCCGACATCGCAGGAGCGTGGGCAGGAGGCAGCAGTGGGATGCAGGTCACGGACGTCCTGCTCAATGATTTGGATGTGTGTTGCGTTCCTACATTGCTTGTGGTCATGTCTAACTTTTGCAGAACTTGCTATCTCCATCCGGACGATTCTACCTTGTAGCAGTTAAGCAGAACGACGTCCCCGGTATCCGCCATCGAATGGAGCAGCAGTTTGGGCTGCGCAGTGAGGTGAGCAGCGCAGCCTCCTTATCTGGATATGTCCTCACGCAATGTTTCAATTTAAGGTTGTACTGCAGCGAAGAGCTGGCCGAGAGCACCTCTTCGTAGTCCGTTTTATGCGTTAGCTCACTGCTTTGTGAGTGAGTAGCCAGTAACACTCTTTGACCCAAAACTCATGGTCATTCACAAGTCCCATACAAATACATCCTCTTAATACAAGTTTCCTAGCGACATACGCCGATCCATCCGTTTTGAACATGCAGTGATCTAAGACTACATTCAGGGGAGCTTGAGGTCGGGGTTGGCGGGGATGGGCCTCTCTGCCTGTGGGGTGATGCGCACACCGTGGCGGACGGCCTTCACATCGGTGAAGTCAAGAATGGCAGACTACGGAGTACCAAGGTCAGAGATGTTGAGAACGCTTTGACAAAGGCACTCACGTGTGCAGTGACACGGTTGTCCCAGAGGACAACGGTGAACGGCTCCCAGCGCGCACGAACCTGGCTGTCAATGCTGCGGTCGATGTGGTCGTATAGGAAGTTCAGGATGGCATCTAGGCAATGGCGTCAGTCTCTCGTATCTCGCAACGCTCTAACGACACCTACCGGACTCCTCCTTCTTGTAGCCGACGATGCGCCTCGTGAACTGCCTGTTGACGTAGAGCGCCTCCTCGCCAGTGACGGGGTGCTTGCGCACGACTGGGTGCTCGTTGATAACGGGCTCGCGACGGACGACACCACCACGGTTGCCGGCGCGGCTGTACTCGGCTTGCTCGTGCGCGCTGTGTGTCGCCTTCAGCGTCTTGAGGAATGAAACGAAGTCCGGAGAGAGCCTCTTGAGCGTGGTGACCTGGGATGTGAAGACGGTGTCGCCGCCAGTCTCGGGGCGGTGACGAGGAACAGCGCAGTGAGGCCGGGTGGCTGGTACTCGTAGCTCACGTCTGAGTGCCAGGTCGTCGCGATCGTGCGGTCGCTCCGCTCGTAGTTGAAGGTGGAGTTCTCGTCGCGGTACACAAGGTGCAGGTGCGGGTAACCCTCCGGGTGTCCAGACGTCGGGTGGATGTGCAGGCGACCGAAGTAGCGACCTACAAAGCAGGTGAGATGGTGCGTTGGGTATCCTTCGACTAGGCACTCACCCCACTCGAGCCAGAAGTCCGGTCCCCGCCCAATGAAATCCTGTTGATCACGAATGACGAGGACCTTGCGCCTGGCGACCTACGGCCGAGTCAGAACACATGCAAAGTAGGACCGCCTCAAGTACTAACCTCAAGAGCAAGCTCGTCCTTCTCGTCGTTCGTCAAGGTAGCGAGGTTAATCCCGCGGATCTCCTCACCAGCAGGCGGCGTGAGCTGCGAGACCCGGGCATTCTCAAGGAACTGCCGTGGATTCGGGTGCTGCAATGCGCGGTGACCGGGGTCGACATGCTCGAACGGTTCGAGCGGCGGGTAGTGCTCGTCCTTGGGGAACACGGGGAGCAGGTTAGCGTACTTGTACTCGCCCTGCTCTTGCTTGTCGCCCTTGACTTGGACCGACTCGGTGGTCCCGTTGGCAGTTACAGTAGCGGTAGTCGACATTCTGAGGGTGATTGGACGCGAGGAGCTCCGGCTGTTGGGCGACGTTCTGGGAGTCGACCAGGCAGTATTATAAGTGCTCGTCGATGGTAGACTTCGCCATAGACCCAGTTGAATGCGCCATCCTTAGTCAGCTATGCTATCTGCACCCTGCCCATGGGCAGCCGTCCCGGCAGAGGGTCGCCCGCGACTCGCAACGATTGCAGTATCATTCCGAAAGCTGTGGACAGCTGAGACTTGAGTGAGCCCGTATAGCAATGGATACTCACATCAGCGTGGGGCGCGGTTGCGCAATTCACCGCGGAGATGAGATAAGGGTGTTCTATACGTGCGTAGAGGGGGCCGCGGGGTGCCGTGCATGTGCGCACCTGGTCTAAAGGTAGGATGTCCTTATATCTGCGCGGATAGCGTGCTAGGAACTGCACGGGCCCTGGGAGCCGGCGCAAAGAGGTCGGCCGAGCGTCAACGAACGACAGGACCTGCCTGGAATGGGCACGGGTGCACAAACGCCTGCTGCCCCCGCCGCGATCAGAGTCGTTTCCCAACTCGGCATCCGTTATTGTCTTTGCATGCGCACCTGCTCGCTCAGGGTCCGCGTCCAGCTTGAAACCAGTGAGTGCAAGACAATAAACAAGTGATCTGATCTGACCGGAATTACGCTTTGGGTTATCTCCAGCGAATTAGGGCCCGTCAAAGCTGCCAACGTACGCACAGTGCAATGCAGCCGGTGTCTCCCCTGTCTTCTAAATGCCGTCAGTCGAGCGACCGAATGCCATGCTCAGAGCCGTGGGCACCCTTGCACCTCACTTCGCCATTGACGTGGTCCGAGCGGCGTGAGTCTGTCGGTAGGCGCTGCCCTCCTAATTGTAAGGCATGTCCTTTCGGTCTCTAGGCCCTCGCTTGGACCTATTGTGCGGAAGTATGGTCCGCCAATCTTCGGTCTGATCATCTACGATGCTTTCACAATTACCAGCGACGCCGCAAGGCACATGAGATGTCGCGAGCTCGCTCAAAAGGACAGAGCTCTCGGGCTGTCCTCCAGGCATCCCTGTCTCGCCCTCCTCTCCTGTGGCCGACTTTCCCTCACCGCTGCTCGATCTCTCAGCGTACGGGTGAACACCATGTCGACGGCTCTCCAGTCCATCTCGGCGCTCCGCCGCCATATTCCCGACGTCCCCGAAGACATCGAGGATCATTTCAACGATCCTAACTGGGACTACCGCCCTCCGTCTCCGACCTTGTCGACAGAGTCCATTGACCTCGACCGCAAGGAGAAGGGCTTCACCTCGAGCAGGCACTCGGGCTCTGACTTTGAGACAGAGTCAAACAGCGAGTCCGCCTACGGCAAGACCGCGGGCACCTCTACCTATGGCAAAACCGAGCAGTCTCACTCTCAGTTGTGGTCCTCAGCACGTGCAGACACAGAGGAGTACGTGTCATTTTTTTCTACGTATTGTTTCCCTGGCTGATCACGCCCAGTGACTCGCCGTACCCTGAAGTGCGCGCAGCTGTGTCGAATGTCGATGATCCATCTATGCCCGTGAACACCTTCAGGGCGTGAGTAGTCTATTTTTCATCCGACTTGTCAATCTCATATTGTTCCGCAGATGGTTCCTTGGCTTGCTCTTCGCGACATTCGGTTCTAGTCTCAACACTCTTATGTCGATGCGGAGTACGTTTCTGAGGTGCCAGCGTCGCACATTATCTCACATATCCATTTAGACCAGGTCTGGACGTTCTCGCCACTCGTCGCACAGGTCGCCGTTATGCCTTTTGGCATGTTTCTCGCTTGGGCACTTCCGACTACTCAGTTCCGCACATTCGGCTACACCTGGTCACTCAACCCCGGACCATTCAACGTCAAGGAGCATACCCTCATCGTCGCAATGGTCACCATGTGCTGGCAGACAGTGTATGCGACTTCGATTTTCGTCACGCAGGAGGTCAACTATGGCCAGGACGTCACATACTCCTACAAAATGCTCGTTGCCCTGTCGAATCAGTTGATTGGCGTTGCTCTGGGCGGCATGTTCCGCTCGTTCCTCATCTGGCCCTCGAGCATGATCTACCCCGGTACACTCGTCAGCTGCAGTCTTATGAACACCCTTCACCGTACTTGGGGAAAACAGGAGCGGAAGCACGTCTCGCGCCACCGCCTCTTCACGATCGTCCTCGTTGCGTCAGCCCTGTACTACTTCATTCCCGGCTTCCTCTTCACCGGCATCAGCATCTTCTCTTGGGCATGCTGGATTGCGCCTACAAACCCGACCGTCAACACCGTGTTCGGCTCGCTCAGCGGCATGGGCCTAGGTCTTCTCACTTTTGACTGGTCCATGATTGGCATCCCTACTGCCGCGAACTCGCTTGTCTCCCCATGGTGGGCTCAGATTAACATCTATGTCGCCTTCGTCATTGTATGCTGGATCATCGCGCCTATCCTTTACTGTGAGTCGTTCGATCCATCTGTCCCCACGCCTCATGCTAAAGCTTCGCCGTAGTCAAGAACGTCTTGTACGCCCAGTACATGCCTATCTCAATCCTTACACCTTTTGACAACACGGGCATGCCGTACGATGTTTCACAAGTCCTCACCAACGGTACCTTCGACCTGGAGAAATACCAAGCGTACTCGCCTATGTTCTTGAGCACGACCAACGCGCTGGCGTACACGATCTGCTTCTCCATCTTCCCGGCCACCATTATGCATACCATTGGTACGTGACATTCTCGCATCGCTCCTACTTCTACTGAACCTGTCTCAGTCTGGTACTACCGCGACATCCGGCGGCAGTTCCGCAGCTCGCTGTCGGACAACCAGGATGTCCATTCACGATTGATGCTTGCCTACCAGGAGGTGCCCATGTGGTGGTACGGTCTGCTTCTCGCTTTCTGCTTCGTCACTGGTTGCGTTGGCATTGAGATCTACCCCACGGGCTTCCCCATCTGGACGTTGGTCGTCTCGATCCTTATGGTCCTGGTGCTCGTCGTCCCATTGGGCATCATTCGGGCGGTGACAAACCAATGGCTGTACATGACCTACCTTGCTGAAATTCTTGGCGGGTACGTCACACCCGGAAAGCCTCTTGCATTCATGCTCTTCAAGTCGTACCTCGGCGCCCCGTCAGAGATCGCCTCGACATACCTCACGGTGCTCAAGCTCGGCCACTACATGAAGGTCCCGCCCCGCTCGATGTTCCTCGGATCGCTGTTGGCGATGTTCATCAACACGTTCATTTCCCAGGCCATCACCGACGCGATCCTCCACAACAACGTCGACGCTTGCACCCCGATGTCCCCTAACGGCTTCACATGCGCGACCAACCAAGATTTCGTCTCTTCTGCTATCATTTGGGGTGCGATCGGCAGCAAGCGTATCTACGGCCCAGGCCAGCTGTACGTTCTGCTTTCCTCGTGTAAGGATCATCTTGTCTAACTATTCTTCCTCTAGCTACCACAACTTCCTGTGGATCATCCTTATCTGCACGCTGCTTCCGATTCCCTTCTACATCCTCGCCCGCTGCTACCCATACTCGCGCTGGCGGTACGTCAACGTCCCGGCGGCACTTAGCAGCGCGATGTACTTCCCGCCGTGCACGGGCATGCAGTTCACCTCCTGGTTCCTCGTCGGCGGCATCTTCCAGGGCTTCATGCGCCGCCGCCACTTCCGCTGGTGGATGCGCTACAACTACGTTCTCGCAGCCGCTCTCGACGCGGGCCTCGCGTTCGGTTCGCTCCTCGTGTTCGTCTGCCTCGTCCTGCCCAAGGGCGGCATCATCTTCAACTGGTGGGGCAACACCGTCTGGCAGACGACGAACGACGCGATGGGCATGCCTTTCACCATGCCACCCGTCAACCAAACATTCGGTCCCACATCGTGGTCATGAAGTGCTCCCGCCACGGCTTGATTCCGCACGAACGAACAGTTTCCTGTATCATTATTTGTATGTTGTACTGGTATAGCAGCTCTCCAATATTCCTCTCCTTCACAATACCTTGTTACGGCTTAACACTTCTACGTAGTCTTGCAGTTCGTTCGGTCTTGATTGTGTGTAGTCTGGCTGGGCCTGTGACGAATAGTGTACTACACTCTGGATGTACTCGTAGTAGAAGGCACAATAGACCTTCATCGATAATAAGCTGGGCCGCCACCAAAAGTGATAGAGCAATTCGAATTTGCGGGTTGCAACAGCATCAATACAACAGCAGCAGCAAACATACAAAGCAGATACGCTCTACGCGGATCCCCAGATCCTCACATCACGCCCACTGACTCCCCAAATCTCCTTACCACCCGCGCCCCACGCGAGGTCAACGACATCGGCTGCCTCTTCGAAGCGCACGAGCTCTTCCCACGTCTTGTGCGCAAAGACACGGACGCCTTCGCTACCCGCAACGCCGAGTAGCTGTGCACTGTAGTCGTACAAGACCTTGCTCGTCTTGAAGCCTTCGCCAAGCTGGATAGAGGTCGCGATCTTGGGCTTGCGGAGGTCCCATACGGCGACCGACGACAACGAGTCAGGCGCAAGCAGATGGTAGCCATTCTCGGAGAAGCTTAGAGTGTTGACGGTGAAGGGAACACTCTCTGGTGGCGTGAGCGTAGCTGCAATAGCACCTGAGCGAATGTCATAGACTTGGATGGTGGAAGCAGGTGTGCCGACCGCGACCAGCGTGCCGTCGGGGTGAATACCGAGCGACGTGAATGGCTCATCTGACTCTGGGGACTGGTAGACCTGCTGGAACGTGTTGAGATCGTGAAGGGAGTACGTGCGGTCGGAGGAGCTAAGGGCGAGTAAGGTGGAGGTGGGATGCACCACGAGACCGGTGATCTCGCCCTGGTGCGTGCGTATGGTGCCCGCCGCCTTGTATTCACCGGATGCCTCGTCGTGAGTCCAGGCTTTGGCAATCTTGTCGGCACCACCAGACAGAAGCAGAGTGGGCGCACCGTCAACCTCTCGGAACGCAACGTGGTTGACTTTCTTCTGATGACCCTTCAGAGATGCAAGAACCTTGTCGTTCTCACGGTCATACAACTGTACGATCTTGTCGTTGCCACCAGTGAGGAAGTGGTTGTTGTTCTTTGAGACGGCGAGAGCGGTGACACCAGCGGGGGAAGACGAATGAAGGGATGGAATGGTGTGCTTGGCAGTGAATGTCTTGACTTGCTCCTGGGTGACGTACCCCTCTGGAGCTTTGCGTTTCTTGCGAGCAGCGGAAAGTTTTTGGTGTGTCTCGTCAATCTGCGAGAGGACGTTCTCCGGCAGCCCGCCTGCCTCAGCAGCATCGCCCATCTCGACATCACCAGCGCCGTTAGCAGCTGGTGCAACTCCCATTGTGGCAGAGACGCTAGCAAGGGCCCTGATGGTATGGCACAAAACATGTTAGCAAGTATGAAGACAAATCACGTTCAAATACGTACTCTCGAGCAGCATCGCGCTCACGGATGAGACGCGCAACCACCCTGGTAGCGGCGTCCTGCATATACAGAGCAACGCTGAGCTCCTGACGGAGGTTGTTGTTCTGCTGCTTCAGTGAGAAAGTCTCGAGCATAGCAGCATCCCACTCGTTTTGAAGCGTCTGGAGCAATGCGGGAATGGACGTGGCATTCGTGGGGCGAGGAGCAGCAGTCTTGGGGTCTGAAGGAATACAGGCGTGTCAGAATGTCTATTCGGTCGTGTCTCTCATAACGCGCGAGCAAGTAAGCACACGTACTAGCTTTGACCGTGATAAGATCTGCCTCCTCGAGCTTCTCGCCGGTAATGGGGTCTGTGCCATTCTCTGTGATGTACTTGACAATGAGTCTACGCTCGTAAACGTGCCCCGACTTTGCAGAGACAACGGGGTCTTGAGGGGGCTCTCCAGAGATGGAACAGAAGAACATGACGGAGTGGGGTGTTGGTGGTTGAGATGCGCAAACGTTCTCGTTCAACACGCGCGTGTAGTGAAATCACACTAAGTGTGGGAACATGCCGTGTAACAAACCTAGTAAGCTCGGTTACTTACTGTCTTTCAATCGCATCAGTTAGCTGCCTCCTTGGGAGCGCCCAGCTATTATATCACGCTCTGCCCGTTTCAGCAGCCCAAGCTCGCCAGTCATCCAGTATGTCCGACAAACAACGTCTCGTCCTTTCCATCATCGACTTCCTCAACCAGTCCATCCAGGACGGAACAGTGAAACAGGACGATGTTGAAAGTCTCGAGGTAGCCAGTGAGTATGCTCTGGGTCCCAAATACACTGGCGTGTACTCACTTCGTTTGCGGCGCGCAGTACAATGTATCGGTGAAGCGTTTGGCGTAGACCCCTCGAATGAAGAGCAGACAAAACGCTCTCCGTGAAGCCCGCAAACCTTCAGTCTATCTTTGACGTCTTCATCAAGACTCGGGAGAGGATGGGCGCAGCAAGCTCACCCTCAGCATCCACATCTGCGCCTGCCCAGCCTGCAGCCCCCTCAGAGTCGGACAAAGCCGAGGCTGAGAAGCTGAAGGCCCAGGCAACGCTAAAATGTCCACGAAGGAGTACGACGCTGCCATCGATCTTTACACACAAGCGATTGCGAAGGATGGCACGAACGCCGTCTACTACTCCAACCGTGCAGCGGCGTACTCGAGCAAGGGCGACCACCAGAACGCTATCAATGATGCAGAGAAAGCCCTGGAGGTTGACCCCTCGTTCGTCCGTGCATACCACCGTCTTGGGTGAGTAAATGCTGCCATCGCCACCGAGCAACTCTTTCGGCGAGCTTCGCTGATCTTCCTCGACCGCAGCCACGCCCACTACTGCCTGAACGACTACACTTCCGCTGCTGATGCGTTCCGCCGCGGTCTTGAGCTCGATCCCACGAATGCCAACCTGAAGACTGGTTTGCAGAGCGCGGAGGCGCGTATCCCCAAGGAGGACGATATGCCGCCTCTCGAGCCTGCGGACGCCACAACAGCTCCCGGCGCGGGTGCGGGAGCTAGTGCTGGTGCTGGCGGCCTTGCGGACATGCTTCGTGGTATGGGAGGTGGCGCTGGGGGAGCTGGGGGAGCTGGCGGCATGCCAGATCTCGCAGGTCTACTGAACAACCCCATGATGATGCAGATGGCACAGCAGATGATGGCCAACGGCGGCATGGAGAGGCTCATGCAGAACCCAGCCGTCTCTGACATGGTATGTAGCGTACCACTGTGCATTTTCAGCAGCTAACTCTACTGCTCCAGTTTAACCGCATGCAGTCTGGTGGAGGAATGCCATCGATGGCCGAGCTTATGTCGAATCCTGCACTCAGAGACTTGTAAGTTGCATACATGGCAGACGATACCACGTTTATTGATTCACTTTCCAGGGCGAACCAGTTCGGAGCTGGGGGCGGACGGCAATAGACGCAAAGAGTGATGGCTTATTTTGATTCACACACTGTAGGGTCCTGGAAGAGACGTAATATAACCTTGTTTATTGACTGTTACATGTCATGTATCACGTACATACGCACGGGGAACTTTCACGGAAATGTACGTATCGAATGAGCGATGTGATGGGGCCTCTAATTCGACCACGGTACAAGTATCACGAGTGTACCTCACCCACGTGGCGTGGGAAAACGTCCTGCACTCTTACAGTGCACGCGGCCTCTATCCTTCGATCTCACTATCGTTCTGGAACCCAACGAGAACGTCGTATGCAATCGAAACTGCACGCAACTGCGCAAGTACGGAATTGATTCCAGAGGACACTGGCAACCTAGATCGAAAAGTGAAATCCAGACATGGTGAAATGCGGAGTCATTAATACAAGCGTTCATTGCGAGACACGGAGACCGAACAGCATGCATGAAGAACGATTACAGACGTCTATGGGCAGACCTCTTGGTGGGTAGCATATAGAAATGGGCAGTCGTGTGAGAAAGAATGAAGCAATCGGCTGGTCAGCGGCGCAGCTCAGTCATCTTTGTCTGCGCCTCTCCGTCGGCTCAAGCTGAAGCGTGATGGTGATGTCGATGGCGGCGGGTTGCGGCTGTCGATAGACGACATGGACGCACGGTTGCGGAGCGTCGCCCGCTCGGCGTCGAAGTCGAGGTGGAGGCGGAGCTGGCCCTGGCCCTCGCGCAGCTCGACTACGACATCCGCAGAGCCAGATACACCAGCTTGGAGGTGTCGCCATATCTGGAAATGACGGTCATTACCAGGACAACGACGAGAAAGCAGCGAAACATACGTCGACTTCTCCAGAGCCCATCAGCTTGTCCTTTCCAAAGCTCTTGTAGTCGTGAACCCAGACGTGCAACTTCGACTGGGAAGGCCCAGCAACGAACGAGAAAGTCTCTTGCCTACACAGGTGGTGAGTAACCTTCTATCGAGCGATGACTAGCCACAGGCGTACCATTCCGGAGTAGCAGACTTGATGTGCTTGGTCTTTTGCTCCTTGTCGCCGACCCGGACGGTGACATACGGCTTCGCGTCATTCATTGTCAGATCCTTTGCGTCGAGGACGGTGACCTTCAGCGTTCCAGGTTCGGTCGAAGACCCCCGTTCGTGGTACCGTTGCCGTTGTAAGGAGGGAACGACGCGCTGACGGGCATCAGCGTCGCGCTGTTCTGAGCAACTGAAGCCTGTCCGGAGGGTGCTTGGGCAGCCGCGATGGCAGGGGCATCGGTGATGGAGGCCTTGTCGTCGTCGGTGTCGGAGCCGCTGCCACGCTTGAAGACACCCGTGACACCGTGAATGACGCCCTTGCCCGCACCGACGGGAAGATGACCGATCTGCGTCATGGCACGGCCAGCGGTAGAGAACGTCGATGTGTTCTTGCGGGTCTTCGCGATAATCTCGGGGCGGAACGTGAGCATGAGCTTGACGTAGCCCTTGTCGCCATGTTTGTGGTGCGACAGGGGAATGTCCTTCTCGACACCGAGGAAGGGCTCCAAGCTTTCAAGGTCTATCGTCCCTGTTCCAAGGCTCTTCGCTTGTTCTATCTGGTTCCAGTCGAAGACTTCGAGAGTGAAGTTCGAGCCCACCCTAGATGGCTGGAGCGGGATGTAAGATATCATATTTGGGTCGACAGCAAACTATACATACCACTTGAACAGCGAACGCCTCGTTCCAGTCAGGGTTGACCGTTTTCTTCTTCGTCTGCGACTTGTAGACCTTCTGGCCGTTGAGAGAGAAGACGACGAAGGGATCGGACTTGCCTAAAATAGAATGAGCTATGGAGAAAGAAGAGATCGTCTGTAGATACTAACCGCCACGGTCCGCGGCATGGATGTCCCTTCCGTGAACGAGCGTAACATTGACAACACCCTGGTCTGTAGGGGCCTCTGTGAGCAAGCGTTCTGCTGAAGACGAGCGGCTCGACATACTGTTTACACTCTCGCGAGCCTCCAGGACGATGGGCACAGGAACATAGCGCGTCTCGATCTCCACCATAGATGTCTTGTGCTCATCCTCGAGGTCCTGGAGGGTGAACTGAGCGGCGCCTGTGAGCGTCTTCTGCAGGAACTCCTTCGCGCTGCCCTTGTACTCGGCAATGATCTCGTCCTTGTCGCCCTCGTCGGCCTCGTTGAGCCGGAGCCACACCTGGCTGAAGTCGAGCTCCTTGACGAAACCCTCGCCGATGTACTCCCACTGGACGTGCGTGCTGCGCGCCCGCACGGTGCTGAACGCCGGCCAATAGGCGTCATCGAGCAACACTTCGAGCCGCGCCTTCTTGCGCAGCTGCCCACCGATGACGTTGAAGATGATGATGCCGGACTCTGGTTGTACCGTAATGGTCAGCTTCCATGCATCTCTCTGAGTACCGCTGTGGACTCACGGTATCCGAGGAGTTCTTCTGGGCTCATTTCCGGCGCATCGTCTTCCGGACGCTTCTCACCGTTGCCGATAGACGAGTTGCGAGTCAGCTGGGTATCCGCGGTACGTGTGGTATTCGTCGTATTCGTGGTATCATTCGAGCCCGTCTTCTTGTGACCCTTCTCGAATGGCTTCTCATCGTCGCCAAGGGGTGTAGTAACAGTGATACCGTCGGGAACAGCGTGTCTCTCATCAGAACCACTGTGCGACGATATGTCATCACCCTCAGGATCATCGCTGCCTTGGACGGCGCGCTCGAGGGCATTCGGACCAGTGTTGAACTTGACATTCCTGACGGGCATGGCGGGGACGAACTCGGCTTCGTAGAAGAGAGTTCCCTTGTAGGAACCCTTGTCGAGCTTGATTGGGTCCTCCCGGACCTGCCGTCCCTTGGACGTATATGTGCGGCTCCCTTCCACGGCTTCTGCGAGGTCGGAAAGCAAGAGTTCTACATGGCCGAGTGAACGATCCTGGAATGTACATGAGCAACCTGAAACCAGTTTAGTGTACGATCATTTACCTTCGTAAGGTGTTGGTAGTCCATGCATTCCAGCATCATAGTCTACGAACACAGTCAGCAAGATCATCCACGCCACAGGTACGTCAAGCTTACCTCCTTCAGCGAGTGCACTAAGCACATGCGACAAGGACCCTATTCAGCGCCTATACCTCATGTTTACGGAGATCGTGCTTACCAGGGATATAGATAATCTGGTCCCACTCGGGATTCAGGTCTATTCGGCTGGTCAACTTCCAGTACCCTCATCATGTTGGTCGAGCTTACTGTTGTTTACTACCTCCGTCCGGCCTTGAGTAATGTTGTTTACCTGTACACGGACGTACGGATCGCTCTACGGCAGTGTTAGATCGTTTCATATGCACCGGATGCTTCTGTGCAAGAAGCTCACCTTCCCGCCCAGGGTCGCTTCCACGTTCCTAGGATCACCGCCTCAGCCTCGTTTCCCGGGGATACATATACAGCGCGACTCACTTGACATCTTGCGCCTTCTTGATCCACAGCCGGACGACACCAATGGGGGGCACATACTGGTCCGCGCCGTGCAAACTGCCCGCCATGTTCAGCGGCTTCCACTCCGCGCTTACGCGGAGCTTCGCGCCGGACGAGCATCCGCTGAGCGGCCACCAGTCACGACCGGCCTCCTTCTTCTTCGCCTCCAGCAGATCCTCGAGACGGATGGTCATGTAGCCAATGACGGGGTCCTTCAGGAAATCGCGGTCGTCAATGACTTTAATGGTGACGGCCGACGTGCTCTTATCAGAGCACAAGAACTCCGTAGTCGATTCCCAGACGGGGTTATTGGTATGTTTGAACTTCTGTGTCTTGTGCACGAGCTGACCACTACCGAGGTAGACCTTTGCCATGGGATTGAGGTCTCCAGACATTGACTTCGACTGATCGAGATCCTTGGCTTGATGCACAGTGAGGCGCACAATACCGACCTCTGCAATAATACGTCAGGACGCGGTGCGTGCGTATAATGCAAGTAATACTGACTGCTGTCAGGAATCTCCTCTGTGCCGGCCGTGTCGGGCTTCAGGACCGGGAAGAAGCTAACGTCGAAACGGATAGTGCCCCTCTCCTTGCCATCCTTGAGCACTGGCGCCTCGATACCTTCCCAAGTTGCGTCGTCACGGAGCTTCGAGAGGTCGAAGGTAGCAAAGCCCATCTCGGAATCCTTGCGGTGGTCATTGTAATCCAAGACAGTCAAGTTCAGTGCCTCTGTCAAGTTGTTGACAAGAATAAACTTCGTCTCCATCCATGTCGGATTCACGCTGCAATAGGGTGAGCAACCTGGTGGATCGCTTGCTTCATGTCCAGGTACTTACGTGTTCCTCTTGCACTTGGTGTGGGCCAATTCTGCGCGTTGGTTGATGCTCAAGCTGACGTAAGGGTCAGGGGTGCCTCCGCCGATCTTACTGCCCTTCAGGCCGCGAGCGCTGTGCACAGTGACCTGCAAGACGCCAATCGCCGAGTCAAGCGGCTCGCCCGAAAGCATCTGCTCGATGTTCAGGGTGAAGAAGTTCGGATCATACATCATAGGTCCGAGGATAGAGTGGACCATGTTTCGAATGAAGGCAGACAATCCCGGAACCTGCAAGACGCGGTTAGGCAGGAACCGCCATCGGCCATACGAAAACTTACATTGGCAATGTCGAAACCAAAGGTCTCACCACCAAGAGGCTTGAGAACGTAGTCGAAGGTAGGCTTCTCCATGAAGGACAAGTCTACGACTTGTACGTGTGGGAACGTCGTCATGAGCTTGATGCGAACACGCAGGAGACCAGTGAAACTCATATCCTCCAACAGAATAGGCATGGCGGCGGCGGCGATGCCCTTGCCAACGCGAACCGAGAGAACGATCTTGGGGTTAACCTTGTTACGGACCTGCTTTGGAGTCAAGTCGGAGATGTCGCTTGGGGTGAAGGACAGACCCCAGTCCATGAGGACAATGTCATCGGGCGTGCCGGGATACGTCTTGACCTTCGTAATCCGAGGGGCTTTGTTGCCCAAGGTGAACTGGGTCATGCGGAGGGAGTCAAGGAAAGGTGGGCAGTTCGTGCTGAGAATCTGGTCGACGGTCGCCACGATCGTTCGGGACATGACAGGTTCGTAGATGAGCCAGAAGCGGTCCAGGAAATTGTTGATCCATTCAGCAGACTCATGAGTATCCATAAGACGCGTCTTCATCAACTCTCGTTGAATGTCGTCTCGGGCGCGACTGCGCACGCGAGCCACGGAGGTGGTATAGTATGTGCTGCAGAAGGCCAGGACGATGAAGAGCCATCCCCATCCAAAGTGGAAACGTGTCATGAAATGGGTCACGATAACGACCTTGCGGAAGAGTCAAGGCACGCTCGGGAGCGACTCGAAGGGCAGGACGTACCACAAGAATAATGGCGGCATTATGGTACCATTCACCGTAGAACTGCTCCTTCAGGAAAGCGTCGAGGACAGTCTTGTCTTTGATCTCTCCCTCAGGCAGAGCAGGGTCGTCGATACCACTGACTGCGCGCCATCCGACCTTGTACCAGTCGGGAATGGGAGGGGCGGGCCCGGCGGGCATGGCACCTGGCGGCAGCTGTTGCGACGACGCGGGCTCCTCGGCTGTGACCTTGTCCATGTCTTGCACAGTGATGGTAGGCACGACATTGGAGTTTCCAGTGTCGACGAGCACCTCTGTCAACGTGTCAGGGGACGGGGCGCTTTGGCGAGGAGGCGACTGACCAACACCACCATTCCCGATGTCATCCTTGGCACTCTTGAGCTTGTCACTTCCCTGGCCGGCCTGAGCACCCTTTGCCTCTGGCGAAGCGTTTGGGTCGAAGGTGTAGACAGGCACCTGGCCCTTGGCAGCGTCGTTGGCGGCGATAGCGTTGAGTTGGGCTTGAGCATTAGGAGGGGTTACGCTAATGTCGGGGACCGCGCCGTCGGTCGCCATTCGGGACGACGAGAGGGAGAGTAGGAATAGGTCGTAGTTTAGGAGAGAGGACGGAGGAGGCCGCGGTAAAGGAATGTGTTTGGGATGCTGGAATCCCTGAAATTAGACAGCGCTGGCGACTGCGAGGGGCAGGAATCCGACCCATAGCACCTGCCAGCTGTGCCGATGACGTGTGGCGCAGCCAGGACCCCGGCAACACCCTCCCCCCACTCTATTCGACCCCGCCGCCTCCGCGCTCTCCCGCGGCTACCACAAGCGAGCCGGCGACAGCTTGGCGACACCAAGAGACAGCTGCACGCCATGTTCTGCGGGAGCGAAACATGGTCTTGCTGCGGCCGAACTCGTTCGTGGACCAGAGCCGCCGAGCACAGGTTACGTCGAGAGGACATGGAATCCGCACTCGCTCGGACTCGTGGCTCTCACTGTCCCTGTCGGTAGCACGCTACCGCACACCTGGACTCGCCTACGCTGTCAAATCATGCGATGCTTGCACAGAAGCAGTGCCAGGGGTCGCAGAGGGTCCTGCCTTTCTGGGAAGCCGTCTCGGTCACGTCCGTGGCTGGAAATCCCGCAACGCGTCGCGCCTCTGCACGACCAGCTTTGTTGTCTCGCCTCCAATGTCATTGTCGACGCGCAACACGATTTGCTTGTGAGCTACTCGTGTTTCTGCATCGTGTACGCATAGGCATTCCTGGTTATCCTATCTTAGGCTAGGCAGTTATGACATAGAGCCAGATCCGCGCCACATTGACGGCGGCAGGCAGGCATCCTAGCATGTCGGAAACTGGACATGGCAGTCACCGGACGCACGGAGGTAGTGCGAATCGGAACAACGCGTACGTGGTCCCGCCCCTCTGCACGAGCTTCTCACGTGCAAGCTATTAAAAGCCACCCTACTTACTCCAGGCAATGTCCACGATGTGCAGAGCAACGTGAAAAACAGCATACAACCCGCCTCCCGTTGCAGTCTATTGTCCAGGAGCACCATCACTCCCATGGATACCCGCAGCTCGGCTGAGCATCCGCAGCGTCCTGCTTTTTCACTGCCTCTGCACCGTCAACTGCTGCAGCACCGACCACTTCCACGACACGAAGACTGCGCTCACCGCCGCTCACCTCTGCCGGCCGTCATCACAACTGTTCAAACTTGGCTGTGCTCGGGCGGCGGTCTCTCCCGACCGGCGCGCAGCTCGTTGGGCCACATCAGCCTGGGCCACTCTGCGGACGCTGAGTCTCTCCTTCACATTGCCACCTTCGCCTGCCGGTCGGGCCGTTGTGCTCACTAAGGGTACCCCCTCGGCAGACACGCCTTTCCCGCCGCTGTCAAGTCCAGCCGAGCGCCAGAAGCCGGATGCACTGGCGCGAAGGGCGACAATGTCTATATCCGGCGGTTCGGTTGTCCTTCAGCAAGGCAACACTTGTATCCTCTCTCGTGCTCGAATATGACCTACAACAACAAGCCCGTATGCGGACAAGAGACTGCAATATACGCTGGTCAAACTCGGTAGAAAATCACCCGGTATAGCTCTCAGGCTGCCACCCCTTGGTGACACGTATCTGTTCAGAAACATGGGCGCGGGTGAGATAGGTAACACAGGCCTTGAAGGACAAGACGCAGCCGTGTTATATACCCATCTGCATGGACCACCTCTACGACCCAGACTTTGTTTCGTTTTCCAGCCAGCGTGTTCATTGCAAGAGCTTGCTCTTCCCCAGGCCGTGCCTGCCCTCAGGTACAGCGACATATCCCGATGCGTCCAACGCCTCTGCTGTCCAGAGTCTTTGCCATCGCGATCGTGCTTGTTGGCAGTGAGTTCTTCCAAGTTGTTCTACAACGTGAACCCAATGCTCATGGAGTCTACAGTCACCAAAGTCGCTCACGGGACGCCTGTACCGGAACTCCCGCTCGCACCGTTGGCTGTTGCCGCTGGGTCCAGTGTCGCAGCTGCGAAGGCGGTGAGTTGATTACGAAGTACTTCATGCTCTACCTTAGTCTGACGAAAAATCTTCAGCACGAAGGTGGTCATTACATGAGGCGCATGTGCTTCTTCCACCAAGGCTGCAAATGAGTAGGACGCGGTGCTCTAATCCTCGAGCTCTGCAAAGCATCTTCCCTCGCCCTCTGACTCGGCCATACCTTCGACCTTCTCTGCAGTCACCCTGCACCCGACATCATTTCATGCGCCTTTCAACGGACTCTGCGCTACTTCGCGGTCACTCCCCACTAGAGCCACAACGTCGAACCGTCTCAATTTATGTCTAGCCAGACCTGCCTATTTTGTCCCCTGCTGTCGCGCTTGAAGCCGCCGCTGTCCATTCCCTTGATCAACCACATGCCACCCCAACCTACCAGTCCTTACCAGAAGGTCCTCGCCCACCACTGTATCGCATAGCCCTTATCTCTAGTTTCTTGTATTGAGATAGACATTGCTGTTATGCTTGGCCTACATTGTATCCACATACTCAAGTTGTGATATTCTGCTCCGGGTCTTATGTTAACCAATCGCCAGTCTGAGCACGGCGTCGGTCGTTGACACTTGATGGACGTAAGTTGGTAGGACCCACACCATATAATGGATCAAGTGTACAGCTGGCCGCTCGATTTTATTGCTTCCGCCGCCCACGCAAATAATCAAAATACAACACTAGCAGAGCTCGGACCTACGATCAAGTTCGTCAATAAGAATGGTTACACTACGAAGAGAATACATCCATACCTCCCACTAGAATCTATAGCCAAAACAGCACCTGCCTGATGCAACCTCGTCTCATCCGAAGAAGGCGACTCTAGAGCTTTCCCTCCTTCCTCTGGCTCTCGACCCACTGGATGACCTCTTCCCAGTTCTTGACTCTTGTCAGAGGTACACCCTCAGGGATCTTCGCGACCTCGTCCTTCCAGAACTCCCTACCGCCTTCCTTCTCCAGGCGCTGCGCAAAGCTGAGCTCGTCCTTGATGTTCGTGTACTTCGACTCGCGCTGGTTCCACGCGTTGTCGCCGAACAGCAGCACGGGCGTCGGCTCCGGGTGCGTCACGCACTTGAGCGCGTTCTCCAGTGAGTCGTCGACGAGGAACTTGGCGTTGAGCTTCTTGCAGACCTATTTTGGATCGCAGTCCCGTTCAGCACTTGCATATACAAAGTAATCGGAGAACTCACGTCCGCCTTCGAGAGCTTGGTGAGCACCTCGTGCTCCTCAGCAAGCGTCTCCTGGCTCTGGCCCGTGCAGATCATGTCGTCGAAAATGCCAGGGTAGTGCGTCTCGATCCAGCGTACACTGCGGTCGAGCTCGCGCCGCTGCCGGGCGGTCACGACGACGAGGCGGAAGCCCATCTCCTTGAGCTTCTTCAGAGCCTCAAGGGCACCAGGCACCGGCTTCGCCTTGTCCAGGCGGTCGGTGGCGTAGAACTCCTCGACCTTGCGGAAGGTCTCGTCTGGGGTGCCCCAGCCTGGGTTCTGTGCACCGCTTGAGACTCGCTTAGATGAGGACGTGTGGCGCAAGGCTCACCTTCCAGTAGTAATAGTCTGCACAGATGTTTTGAACGAGTCATCTTGAGATATCGCGACCACTACTCACAGTAGAATTGCGACAAGTCCAGGTTGGTGCCGTAGGCGTCATTGTGCCCTACAGATGGCTCTGTCTGCTGGTCCCGAAGCGTGAACACTCGGAATCACGTACAATCGGCCACAGCCTGGTTCGTCTCGCTCAGGACGTCGTCCATGTCAACCGCGACGAGCGGCTTGTCGGACTGCTTCACGATCTCATCGAGAGACGAGCCGGGCAGCGCGCGGTGGCGGGGCGTGTCGACGCCGGACTCGTGGGCCTGCGAGACAGCGAGATCTGACTGTGCGGCAGACATTTGCGCTGTGCTTTTGTGCTTTTCTAAAGGGTCTGGTATGTTGAGAGAGATGAGTCAAGGACCCAGCAAGTCACCCAAGTTTTCGCATTATTGGGCGCCTACGCGACGCGAGGCAATCGGGCATGGATCTCGGGACGATCTCGCGAACTGTCGTCATCGCGAGAGCGAACGTGCATACCCTTGTCGACGCGTAGTGTATTCAAAAACACCAGAGAAAAAGGAATGCTAGAACAATTTCACAACTCTGCTATATGCGAGACATTACAACTCTGCCCATCCTGCATCAGGCTCGTCCCTGCCCGTCGTCATCGCGAGAACGAAGACCAGCAAACTCGCACCGAGACGAAGCCCGAGTCCCCTGTACAGCTGTCCTATACCAGTGTTCCTCAGCCAGCTTTCCTTCTCAGGCTCCTCCGGGACCTTGCTCTTCGCGGTCACACTCCTGCGACGATGGCGCTTCGGCTTCAGGGGAATGTCGGAACGTTCCTCGGTGACGATGTGCCAGAACGCGTCGACCATGCCGTTGTAGGGTACGGGGCGCAGCTCGACGCATGGTCTGAGAGGCTTGGCGGTTCCGCGGACTTGGACTTGGAGCCTGCGACGCACAGTCTCGAAGGGTATCGTGACTAGCAAGGAACCGATTGTTCCGAAGCACTCTGCGCAGCCTACGAGGAAAGGGTGTGCCTCGGGTGAGATGCCGAGCTGCGAAGCGACCATACCCGGCATGACGAGAGGAGCGACAGAGCGCAGTGTGCAGTCGATGATGGTCGGGAGGAAGAGGTGCGGGTGGAAGTACACTCCCTGCAAACCGCCCTCGTACTTCAAGATCTTCTTGAGTGCGTCAATGGGTCCGCTGTACGTAGGGAAGCGGGACGACTGGACGATGAGTCGCGTCCGGACCAAGTCTAATGGGGAAAGGATGAACCCTGTCAAGACTTGGGACGCTATAGGGATCAACAGCGGCGGGGGTGAGAAGAAGCCCGCCGGAGAGTCCAGCGATGGCAAGAGAGGCGATAGCAGCGACTCCAGGAGAGTGCGAACTATTGGCTGTAGAGCGCTGGCGAGGATCTCAGTTGTTGCGTGCGTGAGGAGACCTGATGCCCATGAGCACAGAACGAGGGAAAGTAGGAACATGCACGTACCCTTCCAGAGCGACAGCCACCCCTCTGGTCGGAATGACTTGAGACGGACCATCATGTCCCAAGTGCCGGACGCGCTCCCCACAGGAATGATATATTCTGGCACAACGTCTTCATCCGCAAACGACTGGCGGATAACATACCCCCTCTCGTCCGTCTGACGGGGTGGGGGTGGATTGCGTTCCAGAGTTTGTGGATCCGCGAAATACGACTCTTCTTCCGGAGACTCGTCGCTCAACTGACATTGGTCCAATCCAAAGCATAAGATTCCATCCCTTGACGCGATGAGTCAAGACTACCCACCTCTTCCTCTTCCTCGGTCTCCTTCGGCAGGTCTCTCGATGGCAAGGCCTCGAGGTCCCTTGGAATCCACTGCACTTGCAGAAGCGTCTTCCCCACCTCCCAAGGAATCGCGACAGCGGCGGTCGCATATTGAAGCAAGGCCGAGGTGACCAGGCCCGCAGCGATAGCCTTCGCGTCTAGGTTCTCGTCATCCTCCGGACTCAGGCCTAGCAGAGTTTGACGGTGTAGCATTGGAGCCAGAAGACGCCGACCACTGGTACGAACTCGATGATGCAGGAGCGGCGGTCTCGTTGCCGTTGGGATGTGCAGCGGCGAACTGCCAGGTGTTGGGTGGGGATGCGTACAGATCTCGTAGCGAAGCGGGCGAGCTCATCGGTTAGGGTTGATTTGTGCTCCGTGAGTCTCCTGACGTAGCTTGCGAGGTGATGAAATGTTTGAGGTACCGTAGAAGAAAAAGGCTGTCTCAGCGCAAGCGCATAGTCTGACAGAAGCGAAGCAAGCAGCAGACCAGTGCCTGCCGCCTTGCCGCAGTGTGACGCCACGACGCGCGCTTGCTGCAGGTGAAAGCGATGGGGAATCTCGCAGAAGATTTCTCCCACTCGACGGTCGGTATCGATGTTTAGGTTGTTACAGCATGTTGTACATATTATTTGGTGGTATAAAACATCTACAGACCTGCACATCGCCGTTGAGGGCGTGGTATAACTACTAAGTCACCGCCAGGATGCCCAGAATATACATACTGTAACCAGAAGGCGCGGTTCCCAGAGCGAGAATCTAAATGCTACAGCCAATAAACCAACTTGAAAGTCCCAGCTTGATGTTCACGGCCACGACTGGATGCTACATTGGAGTTGAGACGGCGCTGTTCTGTAATTTCTCTTCCACCTTTTTTGCTAAGGTTGGTGGGAGCGCATCCAGTTGTGTCGGCAACGACTCCTCGTTGCGATGTCCCTGTGCACACGCGTCAGGTGATGCATACGCATGGGTAATAATAACCTACCCGATTCATGTGATACTTGAGCCCGCTGAGTTGCTTGTACTGCTTAGTGCAGCCTGGCTGCGTACAGCGGTACACCCTCTTCTTCGGACCCGGCGAAGAGTCGTCCGTGTGTGAGTCTGCAGACTGTCTCTCATTGAGGATTTTGGCTTTTAAGGCCTCTTGAAAGTGAGCACGAGAACTATACAGTGCCATTAGCTCAAGAGGATTTGAGCCAAATCCTGTTCACCCACATCTGCAAATGATACTGAAGCCCATTGATACTCTGCAACAAGCGGATTAAATACCGCGCCTAGCGACAGTTCATTCTAAACTTACCTTCCAACCTTTTCCACAGCCAGCTATGCCACACTTGAACGGTCGCTCGCAAGTCATATCTTTGAGATGGTCTGTCTTCCAATGGTCCAAGAGTTCCTGGGACGTGGAGTAGCATGCGCTACTCATCTCCGCGTCTTTTGGCCAACAGTCCTCGAAACCGCAGACATATGCTTTGATGCTGTGACTGCACGGATTCAGTATGAACAAACGCTATTTGCAGAGCTCATGCACTCACTCCGCCAGGACAGGTAGTGACGCCGACAGGCGCGGGGGAGGGCCATCCGCCTTAGCTTTCTTGCGGCCAGCGATCTTCGGTTCGAAGAGCATCTTCCGTTTCTGTTCAGGCGTGCGGTAGTACCCATCCGGACGCTGATCATCGGTGGACGCGGACGAAGAGGCAGCCTCGGCGACTTCGGCGGGAGTATCCCCCATCGGGGAAGATATAGGTGTAGGGTATGCATGGGTATCCGTCCCACAACTATGGTGTCGTGATGCGACGGTATCCGGTTCTGTGCGAGCAGAGAGTCGCGGGGAATCTGGAAATGGTACGGGAATTCTAATCTCTGTGGAACCCAGCGACGATAGATCCGGTGTGTCAACGGGCAGCTCCACAATAGCTGTTGCTCCCGAGTCCATAGTCTGGCAGGAAGCCGGGGCTTCTGCGTTGGTTTCATGTACAGCATCTCGCAAGTCCTGAGGAAGCGCAGAAGCTGGCGTGTGAAGATAGGGTGTGGAGGGAGATGTGCTCGGGAGCGCAAGAGCTGAGCTGAGAGAAGATGACGCATAGTTGAATGGAGGCAGGTGCTGGGGGAATGGTGAGGGCTGCAGTAGGTGTCTGGAACAATTTGCGTCTGAGCAGGCGAATATTCCGGAGACAGATACGGGGGATCCTGGTCAACAAATTGGTTCGACAGGTTCGCCTGTATGCGGTATGTGGGATCATAGACTTGCTCATGCTCCCAGAACGCACGGGGACCGATGTACGGAATGTGCTCCCATGTCGACGGATCAGCGAGAGCCTGGTCGATAGGTTCGGAGAAAGACGACATGGATGGCACTGATGGCAAGACCATCGTGCTGGATTGCTCGCGCTGCTGTTCGGCATGCAGTTTCTTTCTCTCGAGCATCCTCCATCTGCGCAATCGATGTTCATAGGACGAGAGTGGCTGAGCGGGGCAAGACGTACCGGTTGCGGCTGGCCAGACTGGACCGATTGAGCAGTTTTCCAATCTCTCGCCATTTCCCCCCGGTTCTGACATAGGCATTGTAGAGCCTCTGGTCCTCCTCCGCGGTCCATTCACTCCTGTTGAGCGAGGGATCCAGCGCCTCACGGTATCGCTTCGAACATGCATCGTCCGTCCTTCCAGGAATTTGCCTCGCGATTACGGACCATTTCTCAGGATACTGCTCGTATAGCTGCAATAGTAGCTGATCTTCCTCCTTGGTCCATGGGGATTTCTTCACATTCGGGCTTAATGAATGGAGCCACCGCTAGAGCGCAGGATACTGTTGGTATGACGAGCACTGGGAGGAGGGGAAACCGCCTCGCACCTTTCTGCAGGCCTTGTTGGTTCTGCCGGGGACACGAGTGGCGATGGTTTTCCAGTTGTCATGCTCGCCGTACCGGCTGACGGCAGCCTTGAGGAGCAGATCCTCTTCAGGTGTCCATGGCTTGCCGACACCTCTCTCTGTCATGAGCCGTGGTCACCCACTCACGTAGGCGGTCGTGGCGGGGGTCGTATGCCTTGCCTGAGTGGCGCAAGAAATTCAAGAAATTCGGTTAGGGAGTCACTCGTTCACAGTTCCCGCTCTGGGCACTGAAAGGAGGGGACACCTGCTTACGTAAGATCCTCATTTGGCTCATCGCCTTGCTCTTACCACCATGTCTCTCGTCGCTGGATATTCGTCGGACGAAGATAATGGCCCGACGACATCCGCCAACGATGCCTTTGGTCTGTCCAGTCTGCCCGCGGCGAAGAAGCCCCGCATTGACGAGGCCTCGTCGAGTAAACCAACCGTAGACGCTGCCCCGCACGTCCTGGCAGAGGTGCGTGTTCACTGGCTCAAGTACGGTGGCGCATATACCCATGAGTGCTATAGGACCCTCTGCACCAAACGACTATGGTGACGCGGCCAACAGACACCCAGATGAATGTGAACATTAAGTATGAGGACATGACATTGCCGCTGCAAGGACCAGAGAACCCATTCGGCGACCGCAACCGTTTCATCAACCAGAACGCGCTCGCTGGCCATGTGGAAGAGCAGTCTATGACCGAGCATGCCTTCCGCCAACAACACCTCACGCATGCTATCCTTGGTTACTCCGCAAACCCCTCCATCGACCCTAATGCCCCCGCGGTTCTTGGTTCGGTGGAGAAGGCCATGGCGAACGGCTTCCAGACGATTGGCTCCATCAAGGCACCGAAAGCTGCTAAGAAGGAACTGAAGCGCAAGCGGAAGCCGAAGGGTGACCTGGAGGTGGTCGACGGAGACGGCGCGTACGAGGGTCCTTGGGCGCGCTGGCAGGGCGAGGAGCAGGACACGCTACTGCCAGAGGGGGTCGAGAACGCAGAGGAGGAAGAGGAGGAGTCCGAGCCCGAGGAGCAAGTACAGATCAAGAAAGCCAAGCCAAAGCGCGGCGCACCCGGGCTCGAGTCGTCCGTGTTCCATGGCAAGTCGTTGGTCGACTACCAGGGCCGGACGTACATGGCGCCCCCGCTCTCCGAGGCACCCCAACTGCAACACGAGCCAGGGTCTCAGGAGTGCTTCATCCCCAAGACGTGCATCCACACCTGGACTGGACATACCCAGGGTGTTTCCGTTATCCGTCTGTTCCCCAATACTGGCCATTTGATGCTCAGCGGGTCGATGGACACGAAAATCAAGGTGTGTCGCGTTTCACCGTTGCCTTCTCAGCTGGCTGCTGACACGTCGTGCGCTTTGTAGCTATGGGATGTCTATACTCACGGAAATTGCCTGCGGACCTTCCACGGGCACATGAAGGCTGTCAAGGATCTGACGTTCTCCAACGACGGGCGGAAGTTCCTGTCGTGCGGCTACGACCGTCAAATCAAGCTCTGGGACACAGAAACTGGGCAGTGCCTACAACGGTTTAGCAACGGCAAAATTCCGTACGTCGTTCGATTCCATCCGGACGAGGATAAGCAGCACATTTTCCTTGCCGGAATGTCGGACAAGAAGATCATTCAGGTCGGCTGCCGACATCACTTCCTTACAGCCATATATGACTAACTTTCTTCGTGCAGTACGATATCAACTCTGGCGAGATTACTCAGGAATACGACCAGCACCTGGGGCCCGTGAACACAATCACGTTCGTTGATGAGAACCGCCGATTTGTTACGACCTCCGATGACAAGACCATACGTGCATGGGACTTTGACATCCCGGTCGTGATCAAGTACATTGCAGAGCCATACATGCACTCAATGCCAGCGGTGACCCTGCACCCGAGCAGTGCGTTTTTGGTTATCTCCGCCCTCCGCCATTCCCGCGGCTGACAGATTGGCTTGCAGAGAAATACTTTGCTGCGCAGTCTCTTGACAACCAGATTCTGGTGTACAGCACCGACAACTTCCGGCAGGCGCGCAACAAGCGGTTCGCGGGACACTCGGTCGCCGGATACGCGTGCCAGGTAGGCTTCTCGCCGGATGGCAAGTGGATAAGCAGCGGCGATGGCGAGGGCAACGTCGTGTTTTGGGAGTGGAAGACGGGCCGTATCAAGAGCCGTCTGCGTGCACACTCGAAGGTCGTCATCGCGCACGAGTGGCTCCCGCATGAGACAGTGCGTCCGGTCCAACTCCATACCCGTCCTTTTACTGATCTTGGTTTCCTCCAGTCAAAAGTAGTGACCGCCTCCTGGGATGGTCTGATTAAGTTATGGGTGAGTGATCTCGCGCTCGGCTGTCATGGGCGGTGCTAACATGTGCGAATGCAGGACTGACCGCCTTTCTGTATACCTGTACTGCTACTGTTATGACATCACTGTCCACTAGAGGCCACAGTTTGCACGAGCACATGAGGCCGCCGTCATTTTTCCTGTCGGATCAGTGTGGCGGTCTCTCCGGATATTCTCCCTGCGAAGCTAATTTGTCGGCAGCAGGGGAGCGGTAACTCTTGGTCTATTTCCAGTGTGTGAACGAGAGTTGTGCACCTTCGACTATATCATTGAGCAGGTTGGAGCACACGCAAGAAGGTGCAACCCATGGCCTGCTGCGCAGCGCGGTGGCGCTTGTCGGCGGGAGTAGCTGCCGGGCTTGGGCGGAAGTACGGATCATGAAGTGACTGGCGGTGCCCCATGGGAACGTGCGGGTTACGTTTAGAGTTGGGCTGTGGAATCGACCCTTTTGTCAATGCGCATATCGTCGATAGATAGCCAGTGAGAAATCAGAGCGTCACATGGGGGACGGCCAATCACTGATATGGTCACTTAGTGGACCCTCGTGGTGGTATATGACGCCGTGGAAGCGCCGATGGAGGGTCCGCGCTGCTCGTTGCGCTTTTTCATGCGGTGCGCTGGGTCGTGTGGGCGGGGGAGGCGGCACGGCTGCTGTCCGAGTCGCGTTGGATTCTTTCATCCGTGTCTCTTTCCTGTTTATCTTTGTGGCGTCTGGTTCTGATGGGCTGCTTGGAAGAACTGTCGCCAGGTGAAGATGGACGGGAAGAGAAAAACAACGTGTGCGGCAAGGCAGCTGCCCTGGCGGACCCGGCCGGTGCACGCTAGTCGCACACAGCGTAGAGGCTGCTGCTGCCAAGCGCAGTGTCTGTTCCTGCAGCCGCGAGCGAGCCGGTGGCAAAGGCCGGGCGGGTGAGCAAGAAAGGCACTGTGGCCGTCGGGCCGCAGTTGCTAGCCCGGTCGAGAGGACGCGGCCGGGGTGGGTGCCCCCCTGGCTGGAGCGTCGTGCTGGTCTCCGGAAAGTCGGAGAGGAGAGGCGCAATCTTCCAGGAACTGTGGATGAGACAACCAGGAACGAGATTTGCACGGCGAGTGTGCCTCCCAAGGGTAATCTCGGGCGTGGGGCCAAATGGGGGATGCTTGCGGGCTGCCGGGACGCTGCCGACCCGCCATGGCCAAACTCCGACGCGGGCGACGTGCCAGATCCGTGGAGCGATCAGGACCAAATCGAAGGAACTGTCTGTCTTTGATTTTCGGTCTCGGCTCGACTCCCTCACACGGCCGCATACTTAAGCCTCCCAACCGTCCCCTTCCCCCTCCCAGACCGCACCTCGTCCTCGTACCTGAGAGCTCTCTTACCCCCTCCGGCATATACCTCCCTCCCACACACACACCCATACCAGCACACACACCCGCCATGAAGCTGTCTGCCCTCGTCTTTGCCGTTGCCGCCCTCGCCTCCTTCGCGGCCGCCAGCCCGGTTCCCAACCCCGTCGCCGAGCCAGTCCCCGTCAGTCCCAGCCTTTTCCCCCCTTCTCGTGCTGTCCTCAACAATATTCCAACAGATGCCCAGCTATGTGTCGAGCGGATACAAGCGCTACGAGAAGGCGTCTTGGAAGCGTGGGTCTGAGGAGGTGAGATCACCCGTCGCCGAGTCACCTCTCTCGTCCTGACCCCTCCTCCAGGCCGACACCTTTGACCGCAGCTTCTGGAAGCGAAGCGAGAACTAAAGCCACGTCCGTACGCCACATAGCCCGTCGCCTTCGCGCCGCAGACTCACCACCGTCCAGTCAGACATCCCCGTTATCCTTATTCTTTATCGGTACATTGCTCTCTAGTCTGGTACTTAGTCTGAGATCGTGAGTCTATCCGCCCGCTCAAGCACTTGCTCGTTTTGACTCAACGCTTGCATAGAGCCAACCTCTGGTCGTCGTAGTTCGGCAGTCTTGCTGTGGACTTGTCTCGCGCGTAAAATACGACAGTGTCCGGCCCTGTCATACCCACGCTCCTTGATCCTCTCTCGTTAGGTCTGCCTTCTCGATTTGTCCGCACTGTATTCTATCATGCAACTGTTTTTGTACACCGTCAGTCCTTACTACACGGTTTGCTGAATTGGTGACATGCTTGCGTGTTGCCCAAGATTGTCCGATGTAGCGGCCAAACGGTACCTTTGATCGCGAGTCGTCGGGTTGCCGGGGTACATTTGTCTGTTGCACATGTGTTGAAACATGTCATGGCAGTTGTCGTCGAGCAAAGCAGCGGGCCATGTGCAACCGTGCGCCGGCGCAAGATCCCACAGGGCGCACGTGCGCGTGTTGGGCGTCTATCCTGTTGTCGTGTTTAGGGCAGGCTCTTTCGCGGGAAAGTCGCGTGGCTCATTTGCATGCCTCGAGCTCAACGCCGTCCGCCTCGTCTCCAAAACCCCTTCCCTCGCCGTCGCCATGTCTCTCCTAGACGAGCCCGTCGCCCAAGATGACCTCATGCGCGACAGGGCGCGTGTCTTTGAGGAGTTCCTCGACTCTGAGACCGACTTTTACAACTACAAGGCGGACATTGGCAACATGCTGCGTCTCGATCAACACCGTCTCATCGTCAACATCGACGACTTGCGCGATTACAGACGCGACTTTGCCGACGGTCTGCTCAAGCAGCCCGTGGACTACCTCCCCGCGTTCGACGAGGCCCTGCTGAACGTGGTGCAGCGCGTGCACGACCGCGAAAAACACGACATTGAAAACAAGAGCTACCGCGTCGGCTTCAGCGGGTCGTTTGGAGACCACCATGTCAGTCCGCGGACGCTCCGAGCGGCGCACCTGGGCACTATGATCTCGCTCGAGGGCATCGTCACGCGGTGTTCGCTCGTGCGGCCAAAGATGCTCAAGTCGGTGCACTACTGCCCCGAGACCCACCTCTTCCACGCGCGCGAGTACCGCGACGCGACGACTTCTACATCCAACCAGCCACCAACGTCGTCGGTTACACCCCAAACAGACGACGAGGGACACCCGCTCGTCACCGAGTTCGGTTTCTGCGTCTTCCGCGACCACCAGCGTATCAGCATCCAGGAGATGCCCGAGCGCGCGCCTGCAGGGCAGCTCCCGCGGAGTACAGACGTGATTCTGGACGACGACCTCGTGGACAAGTGCAAGCCGGGTGATCGCATACAGCTCGTGGGCGTGTACCGCAGCGTCGGTGGCGGCTCGGGCGGCGCGTTCAAGTAGGTAAAATTTTGACAGGGTCTGCTTAACAGCGGTTTACCTCCGGCCTACAGGTCCCTTATTCTCGCCAACAACATCAACCTCCTTTCTTCGAAGAGCGGCGGTGGTATCGCGCAGACACCCCTCACGGACTCCGACATTCGCACCATCAACCAGCTGTCGAAACGCTCGGACATCTTCCACTTGTTGTCGCAGTCGCTCGCACCCTCTATTTATGGACACAAGCAGATCAAGGAGGCTGTGGTCCTCCTATTGCTTGGTGGTGCGGAGAAGAACCTGCCCAATGGCACGCACATTCGTGGAGACATCAACATGCTCATGGTTGGCGACCCTTCTACGGCAAAGTCCCAGATCCTCCGCTTCGTCCTCAACACAGCACCTCTCGCGATTGCGACGACAGGCCGAGGCAGCTCAGGCGTTGGTCTCACGGCGGCTGTGACGACGGACAAGGAGACCGGCGAGCGGAGACTCGAGGCCGGCGCCATGGTCCTCGCTGACCGTGGTGTGGTCTGCATAGACGAATTCGACAAGATGTCAGATATCGATCGAGTGGCTATACACGAAGTCATGGAGCAGCAGACCGTGACTATTGCAAAAGCCGGCATTCACACCACCCTTAACGCGCGTTGCAGCGTCGTCGCGGCTGCCAACCCGATTTACGGCCAGGTGGGTTGCCCGGCCGCGTGCTTCTGACACACGCACTCACGGTTTCATTTTTCGCAGTATGACGTGCACAAGGACCCGCACAAGAATATCGCCCTGCCCGACTCGTTGCTGTCTCGTTTCGACTTGCTATTTGTAGTCACGGACGATGTCGATGAGACAAGGGACCGCCAAATCGCAGACCACGTGCTGCGTATGCACCGGTACCTGCCCCCTGGTGTCGAAGAAGGCACACCTGTCGTGGACAGCCTCACCCAGCAGCTTTCTGTTGACAACACCGCGGCGCAGACGCAGACACAAACCGAGGACGCAGACGCATCGCCGTTCGAGAAATACGACCCCCTCCTGCATTTCGGTTTCACCGCAGAGGCGCAGAGAATTCAGCAGGATGCGATCGCGGGGCGCACGCGCCGCAAGAAGAAGAACGACAAGGTCGAGATTCTCAGCATTGCGTTCGTGAAGAAGTACCTGCAGTACGCAAAGAGCAAACCCGCGCCTGTCCTCACAAAAGGTGCGGCCGATCACATTGTCAACGTCTACGCGACGTTGCGAAATGAGCAGGCCGAGGGCAATCAGAAGCGGGTGAGTGCCGATGGAGGGGTACCGTACAAGTTCCCCCTGACTAAACCCTATCCGCCAGACCTCGCCGCTGACGGCACGTACGCTCGAGACCCTCATCCGGTTAGCCACCGCGCACGCCAAGGCTCGGCTCTCGTCGAACGTCACCGAACGCGATGCGATGGTCGCGGAGGACATCCTGCGCTTCGCGCTCTACAAGGAGGTCCTCAAGCGCGACCGCACCGCGAAGAAGAAGCGGCGCCTCAACGACGGCGGCGCGCACCGCCGCGGCAGCGACGACTCGGACGCGGAGTCCTCCGACGACGAGGAGGAGGAGGAGGAGGAGGCGCCGCCACGCATGGACCAGCAGCAGGCCAAGGCCAAGGCCGCGACGCCGCAGCCCGCCAAGGGCGCACCCTGGGGCGACGAGGGCCAAGACGTCGACATGGACATGGACGAGGCAACCGAGGTACAGGTACCCGAGGTGCCTGCTGGGCCGACCGAAGACGGCGGCATCCGCCCTGAACGGTACGTCTTTCGCTCGATCAGGCTCGTGTATTGTTTCTTGTCTTCCGCCTCGATTGCCCCGTGGCGGTCGGCGGAACTAGCAACGGCTGCCATATCGCGCCGTTCCTGTCCATTCCACTCCCAGTTCGAGTAAAGGCGGATGCTGACGTCGATCGTATCCGACAGGCACGCGCTCTTCCGGAGCCGCCTCGCGAAGCTGTTCTCGTCGACGCTGCAGGACGACGAGAGTGTTGCGCTCGCGGAGCTCCTCCCTGCTGTCAACGAGGGCCTCCCCACGACCAGCTCTTCGGATCTGCAGAGGCGAGCGCGGCGCTCCGCCGCATGGACGCAGACTCCGAAATCATGTTCAGCGAAGGTCTCATCTACAAGCTCTAGTCGCCCGGCCATCCTCCTTCTGTCTTCTTCTTGTGTGTGCTCTCGGTTTTCCGGCTCCTGCTGTCATCGTCTCGCTGTGTATCGCTCGATTCGTACTGTACTCCATTCCGTCCCTCATCCATGTATTTTGAATAGACCAAACAGAATGGTAATACCCAGGGAAGATCGTTGGGAAAGATTCATTCGCGCCTGCACAAAAAGATAATCGCAGCCAGGGTCTACCGCTCGCAATCGGTTCTCGTCCTAATCACCTGCCCAACCTCCTCCCTCGTGAGCTCGGCGAAGCCGACGAGGTCCACCATGGCCGCCTCCCAGTCCTGGTCTGACGCCGTGCCAAACGTCGCATCGACGACCTTCTCCCAGAGCTCGCCCTCCGCGCCGACGACGCGCGCCGCCTGGAGGAGCGAACGCCACGGCGCCTCTACGCGCGCGGGGGCGCGCGACAGCGCGTGCCGGCACGTCTCGACCCAGAGCTCGCACTCGGCGCGGATCGCGCGGCCCTCGGCGGGCGACACGCGCCCGCGCCCGCGGTACATGATCGCGCGCTGCAGGATGTGCGTCCCAAGGTGCGCCGCGATGCGCCGGTACAGCGCAGCGACGGTCGTCAGCGGCAGCGCGCCCTGCAGGAAGGCGAGCTGTGCGGAGAGGAGCGCGATCGGCGCGAGGAGCGTCGCGGGCAGGGAGATCTCGTCTGAGCCTTCCGCGGAGGACGCGGGCGTGTTGTGTCTGCCGCGACGTTAGGATTGGAAGCTGGGTGCTGCACGAGGGACTTACGCTGAACCGCCGCTCTGGAAATGCTGGCGGAGCCCCGCCTCGACCTCGTTGCAGACGGTGTGAACGATCATGTCTTCCGCCCGCGTGACGAGTTTGCCGTACTGCGTGACAAGCTCTTCGAAAATTGTGCCTTCGGGTGCGTCTTCAGCAGCACCCTTGGGGTCGGGCAACGAGGCGGCCGCCTCCGCCCGTGCGCGGAGCGCAGCCTTGTGATTGATTTCCGCCCATAAGTCGAGGAAGAACTGTATTGAGGGTGGTGAGAAAGGCTATGGCGATCTCTATAACTGGGTACATACCAAATCTTCTCCCCATGCTTCCATAGCCACTGCAATATACTTTGCACTCACAAGCGCTTTGCACAAGCGTTGAACGCCCTCGACGCCGCTCGTGAGGCGCCGCGAGTCGCCGACCCTGCCAACGTCGCTGCTTAACGCGCCCGGGACAGCGCGCATAAGGGTCGACGAGAGCGTCTCGAACGCGTCGAGAGAAGACGATATACGCGCATGGTAAGACTCGAGAAGCGGGAGCTGAACCGTGATAAGGAACCGCGTGCGCTGAGTGAATTGTGGCAGTGGAGAGTAGCGGTCTGTGGCAAAAGGTTGAGCGGGAATTGCTAGAGCATGTTTTCTGTCATCTTACCGGTGACCTGTTCAACCAGAGCTTTGACCCTGCGTGCAGAATTAGTGGGCTTCAGCTCACGGTCGATAGTCGTCTCCTCCGCGTCACCGGAGTCGTCTGCGATAAGCCAGGCGTCCTGAGAGCTGATGATTTCCACGTATTGGTCCATTGCAACTGCCAGGCAGGATGATAATTAGTTTCAGTACTCGATGCAAGCGAATGACACCTACATGCTCGCTCGCCTTCCATCCACGCCTCGAACCAGTCCTTTCTACCAAGGATAACCTCGCTGATTCCCTGCCACCTTGGCATTTCGCCCTTGTCCTTGCCTACAGCGGCGCTTGTACCCGGAAGGTCAAAGCCCTCTTCCCGTAAACTGCTATCGAACGCGAGAGCCTGGTAAATCGTATGTGCCAGGACAGGAGGGTGGGGTATCAGTGCAGGCACAGTCTTGCGCAGCTTTCGGGAAAGCAGAGGGAGTAGAAGTAGCGTAAATTCGCGCCAGGCATTGATGTTGCGGTACTCTGTGCGAGCAAGCAGAGGTTGTATGACGGATTCCATGAACCGTCGGTGCTCATGCGAGACGTTCAGGATATGCGTGAAGTACCACTCTGGCTGTAAGCAAAAGCCATGTTGCTTTAGAGGGAGAGACGACGAGCAAGACCACACGTTAGCTCACCTTGTCCAGTCGGTTCGTTTGTCGTGTTCCCTCAAAGTGGTACTTAAATCTCAGCGATACCGCATGGACGAGGGCTTGCATGGGGTATAGGCCTTCCTTCTCGGTCCGTTCACGAGAAGTCGACGCATGTAACTTGTCGCCACTAGAGCAGAAAAATCAGTAGGGCAGAATACTATCTACGACGGTGCTTACATGCTCTGCAGCTTCAACAAGTTGAAGAAAGCACTTTCGAATGCTTTCCTGTCCTCTTGACTTGCAGCAGCATAATCCACCGGAAGAGGCCATTGAAGATTTTCTGCAACACCCTGCAGTTGCCTGCATCATATTGAGTAGAGGGTTCGCTCGGCCAACCTAGGTACTCACGCTGCAAACGTGCCTTTAATGTCGTTCCACGTGCGGTCTTGTATGCTCTCCAAGAAGCTCACGAGACGAAGCTTTTGCTGTCCAGCAGCATCTTCAACTTGTTGTCCAGCTTGAGATACTTTCGCTACAAACGCCTGCAGCTGCTCGTAGGAGGGTATGCAGTCGAACGGAGACTCTGACTTTGCTTTCGAGATAGCGGTCTCTCTGGAATAGGTTTGAGAAAAATAGAAGACATAGGGTTCAAAATGACACACCCTATCTGCAACGCGTGCTGCACGACCTGGATGTAGCTCTTTACACTCTGCAGCTCCTTGAGGTTTCGATGCAATGTTTCGATATCCTCCAGCAAAGTTGGCTTCCCCTCCGGTCCGCTAAGGGAGGATACAAGCTCTTCCGAGAGGAAAGACAGCTCATCTGCAAGAGAGTGGCGCAACAATGATAGTTCTTGTGCGGTGTGTAGATGCTCTTGGGTTGCCGACCTAGTACTCGCTACAAGCCGATCGACCTCTGCTTGTGACTGCGAGAGCTGAGCTATGACAGTTGTATCAAGCGGTGGTCTCCACATGACGATGCGCGGAACGCACCTTGCTCTTCAGCTCGTCATTTCGCTTGCTCGTGTCGGAGACGAGCTCGTTGAACTCTGGTGAGTCTTGCACGTCCTGGAAGGTCTTGAAGCGCACATTGAGGTATTGCTTTGCACGCTCATGTGCGTCGGTCGAGCTCGGGGGTGCAAGGAGGGCCTGAATCTGGGCGGAGGCCATGGGTGTGGACGGTGAGGACGGAGGCGTCGTGGCGGGCGGACATCAGCAAAAAAATGGGTCGCAGATCTGGTACGGTAGGGCTGGCAAGGCGGCGCCAGTCAGACTAGCGCTGACCTGCAATGGCAAAGGCGCGCCAGTCTGGTATCGCCTGGTATTGCCTGGCCATGGCTTGTCATCCTGATGCTGCATGGCATGAAACGTCCTGGTAAGGTCATGGATGGGATTTAATATCTGTATGAGTTTTTATGAGCAGTAATCGACAGTTCACCGTCGTCTTACTTCCTAAGCGCACATGGGCCAGCTCCTCACTTTGGCACCGTGTCCGGGGCACGCTCAATCGTTCGGGCACTACTTACATTGTGAAACGGGGTTGCAAAGGCAGCTTAAAACGTTTCATGGTTCTGTGGCATGCGCAGCGCAGCCTCCGCAATCGCATATATCAGTGGCATGTGCCACATGCGAAGCCTGACACAGCAGGCCCCTCGTCGGCCTCACTGACATCTACATAGCATGTATCTGCATACCTCTACAATGTGACAAACACACCTTACTTAAGTGTATCGGGTGGTCAACGATCTCGCCCAAGCAAAGGTTTGCGGCTGTTCTGCCCATGTTACTTGCTCGAGATGCTAGTGCATAGCAGAAAAGCCAACCCTTACAACCTGACGGCTTACCCGGTCACATGGTGACTTACCTGTGACGTTTTTACTTACCAGGACTTCAAAACCTGTGACACTGACGCGTCATGCCCAAGACGGAAGGAGACATGACGTCGAAGTGCCCGAGAAGTAAAGACCATCTCCAACGCATATAAATCCTCTGTCCCCTCTGCCCTGCTCTCTCCCTCATACCACCATGTTCCCCACCCCTACATTGCCCCTGCCTTGTCAAGCCGCCTCCCCATCGCGTGCGAAACTCCGAAGCCGAGCTTCAGGATAAACATCATGCGCAACGAGGAATGCCTTGTTCTTTGTTGCGCGGGCTGGTGCAGGTGACAGCGCATTTATGGGGCAACTCTAAGGTACGCCATCAGATTCCTATTGCTGTTTGCCCTGCTAACAGGGTGCTCTCGACTTTGTTCTGCAGAGTTACGGTACGCGTGTATGAAATTATGAAATTACAACATCAATTCCACGCATATATGCACCCGCCCTGCACACGCTTGCAACCATTGCACACAACTGCGAGAACAACGGATACCCGATGCCCCGCAGTGTGGCTCGCCGAGCGCGTTATCTCCTGCCAGACCGCTGCGTCCGCTGACCAAAAGGCCCCATCAGGTTGCCTCGTTCATCGGGAGCAACGCCAATTTCTATGTCGCAGACGCAGACGTCATCATGGTTCAATTCCCCCTCCCCGCTGCATACTCCTACTGATCTTCATTACAGGAAATACGACACATGGTTCGCGCTTTCCGAAATCGATAGAACAGTACAAGATCCTCACCTTCTTCGGCGGCAACATCGTCGCTAGCGAGGGCGAGCACTGGAAGCGCTCCCGCAAGATCGCCGCGCCCGCTTTCTCTGAGGTATGCCCTCGTGCCGTCCCCTGTCGACCCTGCATTTCTGAGCGGTCGTGCGCAGCGGAACAACAAGCTCGTGTGGGACGAGACGCGCCTCATTCTTCAAGACCTCTTCACTCACGTCTGGGGCAAGCGCGCCGAGATCCACGTCGACTACGCCGTCGACATCACCCTCCTGGTGCGCGCGCCTGCACCTGTTTCCCGATCGTGCGCTCACTTGCGTCCATCTCTCTCCCCGGACATTGGGCACACGCCTTGGCCGCGAAGATCGCCCTGTTCGTCGTCGGCGTCACATGCTTCGGGCGTCGCATCCCATGGCAGAACGAGGACGTCGTGCCTGCCGGGCACACGATGACCTGACTCAAGGTGCGCCCCACTTCCCGTCATGCCCTCCCCATCTTTCCCACCTCTCCCACGCTCACGGCATGCTGTCACGCACGCAGACCGTGCTGCACACAGTGTCCGAGAACGTCTTTATGCGGCTGCTGATCCCGGACCATGCGCAGACTTCCGACAGCGAGCAAAGGTAAGAATATTTGGCAGACGGTGGTCGACATTTACCTGTTACTCATCTGACCTGCTGTGCTACACAGGATACCCTGGGATGTAGGGTTGTGCGCATGTACGTGATCAGCTCTCTGCTTTCTGACCCTTTTGTACTGATGTCCACTTGCAGGCGCAGCAGTCTTTTCCTTTGACAGGTTCGTCACTGTATCCTATATGCTGCTCACTTTCAACGAACCCCTATCGGCAGTGCCTAGCGTATAGCATCCGTCTAGCATGATCAGCGTCATGCACGGCTAGCATGTGGGTGGCACAAGTATGTGGTACAGCCAGCCGTCTGTTCTATTCTGCATTTGTCACCCAGCCACTTGTGTACTGTACTGTATCCAGATGAATAAATCGATTTTATTGTCTAAAATATATGGGATGAGCCCGAGTAGCAGCCGAACGAACCCAAAAGTGCGCCCGGAACTGCCACCGCTTGCCAGGCATTACCAGCCCTGGCCATGCCTGATCTAGCTTACCATGATGGCGAGCCTGGTCTATGGTGTCAGACTGATGGGCATGGTCACGCTTATCGATCGCATGTCTGAGCTGGCAACTACAATCCCAGCCTGAAAGCGCTGACCTGCTCTGGTAGCCTGGTCATCGCTGGCCTAGCTAGATCTAGCGGTCTTTTTTTTGCTGATGGAAGCGTCGGTTGTCGGGAGTGATGGGGATGATGGCGGGCACGAGGCGCGCGTCGCTTCACATGACGTACACAACGCGCGCCTAACCCCGCAATAATAGGCACGCGTCGAGTCACCGCCCTGAAATTTGTTGACCTGGTTCGACGCCCTCTGCCTGTCTGCACTCGACCAACACGGCACAGTCTATGCAAGAGAAATGGACATTCTCGCCCGACGACTCTACAACGGCGGCTTCAACCATCTCAAGCGCAGGACCGGCTCTCTCCTCGTCCGCATCCCGCGTCCCATCGTCCAACCCCCGCTCGTCAGGCCCATGTCCACACCGCATCACGTACCCCTCGTGAACACCAATGTTCGTCTCTCATTTCGCATTCTACGGCCAGCATTGCGACTCGCGCTAGAAGTAGCTACTTGGTGTATCTATGTGAACGTGCCTGTGTGAACGCTGTTCACATGAGCTATCGCCATGCCACTTGCTGTGAGCATACCTGCATTACGCGTCTCTCCTTTCAGTCCCTTTCTCCTCAGCTCCCATATAATCTATCACGCCATCCCTCGCCATCCTTACTATCTTGTTCTGCATTAGCTGATTTCGCTGACCTGATACGCTAGAAAACCCCCGAGGACGGCCATGTATGCAAGGGCATCCACGCCTACCTCAAAACCAACCGCCGTGAT
Organism: Phanerodontia chrysosporium; assembly: GCA_001910725.1. NCBI lineage: Eukaryota > Fungi > Basidiomycota > Agaricomycetes > Polyporales > Phanerochaetaceae > Phanerodontia > Phanerodontia chrysosporium. The sequence continues at coordinate 1,154,731 of MJGA01000003.1, forward strand.
AGTAGCACTTTGAGCTCTGCGCCTGAAACCACAGCCATGGCCGCACACGCTGACTTCGTCAAGAACAACGAAGTGTATGCCGCCTCGTTTGGCGAGAAGGGCTCTCTGCCGCTCAAGCCGGGAAAGAAGCTGGCCATTGGTGAGTGTCGATCTGTTCTAGACTCTCTGCACTTCTGACTGTCCGACCCTAACAGTTACGTGCATGGACGCGCGCATCAAGTATGTGAGCGTACGGAAGCATTTGGCTTTTTCTGACACCATGGCCAAACAGTGTCTACGCCGAACTCGGTATTCATGAGGGTGATGCTCACATTATCCGCAATGCCGGAGGCAGCGCGTATGCTCAATACTACCTATGGATCGCTCTTCGCTAATTTGACTCTAGCAAGGACGCTTTGCGCTCCATCATCATCTCCCAACGCCTCCTCGGCACCCGGGAAATTGCTGTCTTCCATCACACGGATTGTGGCATGCTCACCTTCAAGACGCCTCAACTTCGCCAGCTTGTGAAGGACTCTGATCCGGAAACCCGGCTCTCAAGGCCGTCGACGAGATTGACTTTCTGGAGTTCCCCGAACTCGAACAGAGTGTCAAAGACGACGTCCAGTATCTGAAGGAGAATCCCTAGTCCTTCCCGAGACACTTGTCACTGGATGGGTCTACGAAGTAGGCACCGGCAGAGTAAGTCCGGGGCGCTATGAATGAGCCCTCATTGATGTTCTAACGTTGCTATGCAGATTCGTCGTGTTGTTTGAACGCCTAGCTGATACGGGCCTACACGCCGCTCGAGATCATCTTGAGTACGTCTTAGCCCTTCGCGTGTCTGCCGCGTGTGCTGAGGATCTGGTTGTCACAGGCGCAATGCTGACGTACGAGATGTGTCCGTAAATACCAATCTGTGCTTCTGTACCTACATCTATGCGAACATAGGCAACACAACACTGATGCATGTTGTCCGAGCAAAGCGGGATGCCCTCTGACAGACGATGAAGGTCGACTTGTGATTGGCTAGCGCTGCCGCGTTCGTCGGCCACGTGGAAATGTGATCACTTTTTGGCCGTATTCACATGCCCCCATGACAGTGCATGTGTCCACCAAAGATATTTCTCTGACCCTGCACACCGCTGCTCGCACGCCGGCAGCCCAACTCCCTTCCCTCACGCGGGTCAGTCGATGTCCTGCACCCGCCTATAGGCCCGCCCCAGAAACACATCTCGTCGGGACGTAACTCAGCAGCGAACATGCCGCTGTCTCTGCCAGCAAAGCTGCGTCCAAGCCAGCAGCAACTCGCTGCGGCAGCTGCAGCGTACGGGCGACACCGCCCACTTGTGCAGAAGGCCCTCACGGCGAGCTTCGTCATCTATGTACTGTCCACGACGCACCACTCGCTGTTCGGGCGTGCAGGGGCATCGCCGCTGCGGAAGAGCAAGGGCAAGGGGCGCGAGGATGAGCGCAAGCCGCCGCGCGTCGCGGTGTGTGCCTCCTGCCTTGCGTGCGATCATTCGAGCTGATATATCGCACGCCAGGTCGACGCCGTGTTCTACCAACGCCTGTCCGCGCTCCTGCGCATTGTGATCCCCGGCATTCGCTCGAAGGAGGCGCTGCTGCTCTGTATGCACTCGAGCCTGCTCATCTTCCGCACGGTGATCTCCCTCTACGTCGCTGCCCTGGATGGCCGGTGCGTGACCCGACCTCATGTTCCTGGCGCCGCGACCCTGACTGTACGGCAGCATTGTGGCGTCGCTCGTCCGCGCGCAGCCCGTGCCGTTCCTGCTCAACATCCTCAAGTGGCTCCTCGTCGCCATCCCTGCGACGTGGACAAACAGCTGGCTCAGCTTTGTGCAGAGCAAGCTCGCACTCGCGTACAGGACGCGTCTCACTAATGAGATCATGACGCAATACCTTGGGGATGAGCAGACAAATGACAAGATCTTCTACAAACTAGGTGCGTTGGTTTAGGTCTCGTGTGATGCATGTCTCATGAAACCCTTCCCACTCAGCAAACCTCGACGATCGGATAAAGAATCCCGACCAGTACGCCATATAATTGTGGCCTAATGCGGCATGCTAATGCGGACCATCCAGAATGATCACTCATGACATTCAACGCTTTTCGAACCATTTAGCCGCAATCTACTCCAACCTGGCCAAACCAATCCTAGACGTTATTCTGTATAATTATCAGCTCTCTCGCAATGTAGGTGCGGAGGGTCTGGTCCTCCTCACCATCCTTGTACAATCATCTGCCGCGCTACGTACGTCTTGTTCGCATCTCCTGCCTTCTGCTACTCACTACTGCTACAGTGAAGGCGCTAACGCCGTCATTTGGTGCATACGCAGCGCAGTCCGCTCAGCTGGCAGGCTCTCTGCGTCACACGCACTCACGGCTCGCCGAGTTCTCCGAAGAGGTCGCGTTCTTCGGCGGCGAGGAGACCGAGAAGATGCTCATCGAGCGCGAGTACGAAGGCTTCATGAAGCACGAGAACATGGTGCTCAACAAGCGCTGGTGGCATGGCTGCGTCGAGGAGGGCATCGTGAAGTGGCTCTGGGGAAGCTTTGGCGTGAGTGGAATTGACGGTGAAGTGCACAATGGGAGGCTAATACACCATAAAAGTTGTGTATATGCGCCATTCCTGCCTTCTTCAAGCTTCCGGGAGTGCAGAGTTTCGACTTGGGTAGCCGAACAGAAGGTTGCTCTCTTTCTACTTGCTCTCATCGCATCGCTCACCCATCCGTAGGCTTCGTCACGAATCGACGTCTCCTTCTGTCCGCGTCTGACGCGTTCGGACGCGTGATGTACTCGTACAAAGATCTCTCTGAGCTCGCTGGCTACACTGCACGCGTCTCGCTGCTCATGGAGACTATGGCTGATGTCAAGAAGGGCAAGTTCGAGAAGGCTCTAGTCAGCAGTGCAAGCACCGAGGAGAACGCTAAAAGTACGTTCCGAAACACCCCTTGGTGGGGAGCGTCCTGATAGATACCGTCGCCCAGTCCTGAGCGGCCGCGGTCAAGTCGTCGAATCGGAAGAGATCGAGTTCCAGAATGTGCCCATCGTCACGCCGAACGGCGATGTGCTCCTCAAGAGTCTCAGCTTCTACGTCAAGCCTGGGGTATGTGTAACCTTGACACTGTGGATTCGACGACGGCTGACAGTCCTCAGCAACATTTGCTCATCGTGGGGCCGAATGGCTGCGGCAAGTCGTCGCTCTTCCGCATCTTGGGCGGCCTTTGGCCAGTGTACGGTGAGTTGTCGTGTTTCGGAAGCTACGCAAGTCATGACCATCATTGCAACACAGGAGGCGTTGTCAGAAAGCCCCCAGCGTCTCAGTTCATCCTCATCCCGCAGCGGCCGTACCTGTGTCTGGGTACGCTCCGCGACCAAATCATCTACCCGCACAACAAGGCGGAGATGGAAGCCCGTGGAGTGACAGATAGGGATCTCCTTGCCATTCTGAAGCACCTCAGCATGGACAGCATCGTCGAGCGCGAGGGTGGCTGGGACGCAGCCCGTGAATGGCGCGAGGCGCTGAGCGGCGGCGACCAGCAGAAGATCGCGTGGGCACGACTATTTTATCACAGGCCCAAGGTAAGCATGCGATTCGTGGCCCGGACGCGGTGCTGACACGGGATTGCAGTACGCGGTGCTGGACGAGGCTACGTCGCTAGTGCCTGTCGAGATGGAGGCGCTGATGATGCAGCATGCGGGCGAGTTGGGCATCACACTGCTCACTGTGTCGCACCGCCCGTCGCTGTGGAAATACCACTCGATGATACTGCAATATGACGGGCAGGGCGGATATGTATTGTACGTGCATCGCTCGGCTGATGTCCGGGGCGGTACTGACAGCGGTCTGCAGCACGAAGCTCGACGCGGAGAAACGCCTGGCGCTCCAGCAGGAGAAGGAAGCACTTGAGGCAAAACTCTAGAAGTGTATGTGTTTCTTTTTCGTCACGATGGTCTGCAGCACACTGAGGCTGAACTACCACGTCTAGGCCAAAGATGAGAGCGCGGTTGGAGGAGCTGAGGGCGGCAGCAGAGGCGGAGCTACGTTCGTGAGTGTAGTGTAGAGTAGTATACCCGGGTTCCGGAATGGACGACTAGAGTGGCAGAGTGAGAGTGGTGGCTTTACTTGGACTAGAGTCGGAGCAAGTGCGGGTCCATGGGAGAGACTCGCGGCGGGAGCTGACTGGATGTGTTGTGGTGCGTTTGTGGCGTGCGGGGTAAGCCGGAATGACCTCCGGCGCCAATCCTCTCCCAAAGGCTCCAGCGGCGATTGGCTCAGCTAGCGCCCATTGCCGGTGTCCAGTCGTGTGCGTCCGCCGACCCTTCTTCTTCACTTACCACCATCCCCTCACGATCTCCATATATCCTCTGTACTCTACTCGCTGTCTTTTCCCCTCACGAAAAGTCTAATTTCAACCATGCATTACTTCTCCCAAATCTTCAACTACGAGTGCGTCGACCCGAGTCAGAAAAACCCCTGCAAAGTTGCTCACACGAACATTTTCTGCTTCACAGGCACCCATGGTCGCACGTCGTCATTGGGATGTGGCACAAGTACCCAAACCCACACTGCAGCCACGTCCTCTCCATAGACGTCGTCGACCGCTCGGTCGACCCAAATACGGGTATCATTAGAACGGAGCGCATACTGGGTTGTAAGCAGAAGGCTCCGACATGGATCGTAAAGGTGCGTCCCACACCTCCAGTCAGTCACAACGCCATTTCTGACTTTGTCTCTGCGCTTTCTGCAGCTCTTCGGTGGCTCGGAAGACGCTTTCGTGCGCGAGATCTCGTTCATCGACCCCGCGACACAGACTGCCACGATCACATCCGTGAACCTCTCCCTCTCCCAGTTCGCGACCTGCTACGAGAACATTCGCTACTCTCCTACACCAGACGGGCGCACGACCTTCCAGCAGACCGCCGAGATCCAGGCGCGCGTCGGCCTCTGGCGCAGTGCGACGGACAAGCTAGAGAACTGGCTCGTGCAGCGCTTTGAGCAGAACGCCCAGCTCGGCAAGCTTGGATTCTCGGATGTGCTACGGAATATGTGGGAAAACAAGCAGCAACAGCTGCAGTCATAACGTTTGGAGCGCGGCGGCGACCCCCTCTCTCTTGCGATTCCCCTTTGGTTCAGCTTGCCCCCTCCTCCGTTCACTACAGACTCATTCTTTGGTGACGCTGCATTAGAGATTATCATTATTACATAGAGCACCTCAAAAGCGTCACTGGCGACGTAACTCCCGAGTCTGGATATATCATTGTACTACCCGCATATTCACTTCTAGCAACATGACTCTTCGCACTGACGTGATCCCCCTAATCTGTAGTTTTGTACATGGTTAGGCTGCAGAAATATCTTTACCCGTCGTGGTTACCTGTTCGCACGCAAGGGAAGCTGGCTTATATGGGCAAACGTGCCTCCATGTGAAAGTCAGTCAGTGTACCTCGCGCAATGTCGGCGAAATGGGAAGTGTTTACATATGTCAAGCCAGGAAAGACGGTGCACAGTGCGCTACGAATACATTTTTACCACGGCTCGTTCCTCGCCTTCAGTTCGTAATCGAGCCCTTGAGGCGCAAATCCCTGCTGCTCGCGCCCACGGAGATGCCGGTGACACCAGCAGGGATCTGCCAGCTCTGGGAGACGACGTCCCAGACGGAGAACGAGTAGCGCGAGAGCTCAAAAGAGACCGTCGTCGACGCGCCCGCGGGGAGGAACACGCTGTCGAAGCCCTTCAGGTTCTGTGGCGCACTCTTCGCGCTCGCGGGCGGGCTCAGGTACAGCTGCGGCACCTCCGTCCCGTCGACCGTGCCGTTGTTCGTCAGCGTGAAGGACACGGTGACGACCGAGTCGTGCAGCCTGCGCGGGCGTAGCGACCTGCGTCAGCGAGGTAATTTTACGAAAGGGAAACGGCGCACCATGGGTCGAGCGACGAGCCGGGCCCCGGGGGCTGACGCGTGCCCCGGCTGTCGAGCCCGTGATGACGAGGTTCGAGTAGTCGAACGTCGTGTACGAGAGGCCGAACCCGAACTCGAATCGCGGTGCGATGCCCGCCTAAGCACGCCCCCGTCAGCACGGCGCTGCGCGCTGCGCATGCACCCCGGCACACACCTGGTCAAAGTGCCGGTAGTCGATGAAGAGGCCCTCGTTGTACGGGATGGGCACGATGCCCGAGCCGGTGGTGATGATCTGCGCGGAGTAGTCGCTGATCGACTTGCCGATGGTGAAGGGCAGCTTGCCGCTATAGTCGATGTCAGCATACCGTCTCTGCGCCCAAAGAGGTGGTCGACCACGTACCCAGGGTTGACCGCGCCAAATAAAACGTCAGTGACCGCGTTGCCTGTCGGGCACAGGTGAGTGTTTCGCGCAGCGTATGCTGCGTGTATATGCATACCTGCTTCCTGGCCAGGGAGGCCACTCCAAACCTAGTATACCGAGCGGCATCAGTGCGGGACTCTCCGATGCACGTAAGGCACTCACAATAGCGGTGACGTTCGGGTGGTTGACCCAGGCTTCCATGTTGATAGGTCCGACACTGTTGATCACGACTATCGTGTTCTTGTTGTGGCTCGCGACCTGCTGGACTAGCGCATCCTAGAGACGTCTGTGAACAAACGGGAAAGCAATTACGATTCTCGGCACACTTACACCTCCGTGCCATGCCTGAAGGTCATTACGGTCACCTGCATTACCCTCAACAGTAAGGTATCCTTCACTGTAGGAATATTAACGTGTGCCACAAAAACAGGGTCAGACACACGCACCCGCTGTCGGCCGTGATGAACACCATCGCGACGTCCTTCCCGGTCGCGGTGTTAGCAGCGCCCGTCAGGTCGGTGTCACTCAGTGACGACGACACGGTCGTCCCATCTTGCGACGCACGAGCAGTAATCGCATCGACAGGCTAAGGCGTGTCAGCTACGGAGGAAACGCAGCAGAAGTATAGGCTTACTGCCACCAGGTAGGGAAGTTCGCAGTGCTGTATTTCGTGGCGCCGTGAGCTTGGTTGTAGCAACTTCGCTGTTGGCGCGGACTTACCCACTGCCCCACCCAAGCGCGAGGACACCGACGTCTCCGGCGCGGTCAGAGAAACTGGCGTAAACGAAAATTCAGCAAGCTTTGGGAACGTAAAGCTGGATTGTGTCCGTACGCGTTGGGACCGTTAGGGTTCGATCCAGCACCGTTGCCAATGATGCCAATGGTCTTGGGCTTCTTGAGCGGAAGCGCACCGTTCACGTTCTTGAGTAGGATTTGCGAGGCCGCGCCGATGGTGCGGATGAGGCTACAGACGTGTCAGCGGTGCGCGCCGAGTAGTGGATACCCGGTTTACAGTACCTCGCGTGGTTGCCGGAGACGTTCACATGCTGGCCCTGACCGGAGTTCCACGAGTTGAAGTTGACCGCGGGGAAGTTTTGGTCTTGGCCAAGGAGGTACCACGCCGCAAGGATGCGAGTCGCCATGTCCTGCAAGACAACGTATCAGTCTTCGGTAGCATCAGTCGAAGTCCTCAAGTACCTTAATCCTGGCCTGCGAAACTTGGCCGCTGTTCACTGCGTTAACAAGGTTCTGTCCGAAGTAGCTGGCAAATGTGAACGTCAGAACGACAAAGGGTGGGTAATAAAAGACTGGCGCACGTCGTTCCGGAGTTGGTAGTCTCGTCACCCGGCATAGTCATCTAGAAAGCAATTAGCAGTAGGACCAGTGAACAGCGTGGAGACGTACATCGAGGCCTGCGTTCACAGCGGGTGCGCCAGAGTGGGTGGCCCACCAGTCTGAAAGCCGGCTTAGTCGCAGTTCTTGCATGATTGTATGTCGTAAACCACCAGACATAACGTCTACACTGCTGAAGTTAATGCAATGCACGCGTCACATGGAAGATGCACTTACAGCCTTGGAAGCCGTACTCTCCCTTGAGAAGTCCGGACAAGGTCTTCTCGTTCTCGCAAGAGAAAGTTCCGTTGACTATGTGGGAAACAAATTAGTGCCTGCTGGAAATTGTATCGTGATGCGTTCGTACTTTGGTCTGGTGAAAAACAATGTGAGTTACATTGCATCCGCACGAGTGAGCGTTCAAGGCTTACTGTAGCTGCACATCACGGATGCGACGTTTGCCTGGACACTGCGGAGGAACTGTCAATGTGTAAGCATCAGTTACCTGAAAAATCAAAGAGAGAGCATTACAGGGTGTCCGTAGAGTTCATGCTCCTATCATATCGATGAGAAAGAATGGCACAGAAACAATCACATGGTCTCACCGTCCTATTAAAGCAGATCAGCTACTTGTTTGAACCTCGCAACGTGATAAAGCTCACCTGTCATCGACATTGGACGAACTGGAGTCCGAAAATGCTCTTGCTCACTGCACACAAACGTTAATGACGCGAATATCGAAAAGGACAGACCACGCACTTGTTGATGAAGTGCTTCGCACAAGCCTGGGCACCGGAGGACTGAATGCCAGTGATGGTCTCGAAAGCAAGCTCACCAGAAAGGAACGGATCGCCTCCGCCACTGCAAGTTGGGATCACAGCGATCAGTTACTATCGCGGTCAACGCATCAACACTCGAGTTAACTCACCCTTCCCAGTTTCGGCCGCGGCGGGGACGCGCATGAGGTTCATCATGGGCCGAGAGCGACGTGTACGCCTTTTCCCTTGAACTCCGCGCCCATAGCAGCTCCGCGTTGGCGCATAAGAGTACGGTTCCATGTAGCAGCGACGTTGATTTCACTGTATGTAATGGCTTTAGTCGAGGAAGTAGGTCCGTAGCTACCATTGGACACGTACGGTGGGAAGACGGAGGTGCCGTCAGCATAACGGACACCAACGGGCTGTCTGTGGACCACGAGATAAGTCGATCTGGATACATCGTAAGAACTTGGAACACATACCTTGGAGGCAAAGTCCAGTGAAGCCGGGTATAGACGAGATAGCAGGGGTGTTGCCGACGCATGGACCTTTCTCCCACTGTACACCTGCCAGAATTTGTTAGAAGACGGGGTATCAACCGCGAGTCATCTCACCTGTCGCGAGGTTGACCATATCAGTCACCGATAGCTTTGCTACAGCAGCTTGTGCCTGCGCGTGTTTCAGTGACATCAACATATACATCTGAAGACGTCGTTCCAACCTTGACGTAAGCGGCGGCCCATTCTGGCGACACGTTCGCCACGGTCTGGGAGGGCGCCGGGGGGCTGGTGCTAGTGGAACTTATGCTGCTGCTGCTTGCACTGCTGGAGTGGCTGCTGACGCTGCTACTTGACGAATGACTAGACGAAACACTCGTGGTGGCGGCGCCAGGGAGACATTGTGAGTAGTCTACGTGTCATGAGCTCGGCTGCTGTGACATGCAGCGTGTGGCGACGTACATGGGTTCAGCACTGTGCAGGTCGCGCCGCTGACGCAAGTAGTTGCACCAGTCCTGCATGGGAGGAACATATGAGCATTCACTCCGGACGCAGGAGAGACAAGCAAGCTAACCATCCGATACCGCCACATTGCTGATACAGGCCGGACTGAGCTTGGACCCCAGTCAGCAACCCTAGAGCAAGATGTAATAAGACGACCAGTGTCAGTCCCATTTTGTCAGCGTAGGGAGAGGGGGCTGTCTTGCGTAGACAGCGTAGGCATGGTCAAAGCACTTATACTTCTCGAATATGTTTGAAGAAGTCGATATGTAGATCGGAAATGGTCTTGGCCACGTCGTTGCCCAACAGCTGCCGCGTCGAGCGGATAAGGCGCGGACAAACAGCGGCAACTTCGAGGGCGAGTAGTAGGCGACAGCACTCGCGACGCCGCGGAAGCGTCGGTCGCACCGCACGAAGACGACTTGCTCTCCGAGGTGTGACTTCCGAACGTCAAGCGCAAGAGCCATGTGAGCACCCGCACATGTGCTAGGCCCTGGTATACTGTATTCCATTAGCTATTAGCGTGTCTTGTGTCCGCTAAAAACGCATCCGAAAGCATCAAATCACCACAGCGGTGCAATGCCATCCCAGCCCTTGGCCCGCTGTTCCCAGTACCCGCCTACGTACTGCCATTCATCCCCGACCTTCTTAAACCACCGAGGTTTGCGTTCTTCCCCTCGCCGCCGCCGTTCTCGCTGCAACTCCTCGACTCGTGTCTTCTCCGACTCGGCCAAATCGATGTTGCCTTCTTCCAGTGCTCGAACGTCGGGCGCCAACGCGAGTCGGTCGGAGGTAGCCTGTTCGCTAGGTCTGGCGTAATCTCGTTGAGGGTTATACCGAAGTACGTGAAGCCATAGTACTCGGTCACATTCCTGGGGAAAGGGGTTATACGCCAGAGGATGCGAAGATGGGATGCATCCAGTTTTTGCGCTAGTGCTTCGTCCCATTTCCCTTCCAACTGCGACACTGTCTTGCCATCAGACGAGTGGACAGTACCAACGACCTGGTTGGAGGGGCCCCAGTAGCCCGCCTCTTTGAAGTCTAGGACGCAACGCGCGCCTGTGGTTGTGTTCTGAATGACCATCTTCCCACAATGTTCAAGGTATTTCGTGCCCATCATGAGATTTCTCATAAAGGAAGAAGGCTTTGTCCTGGAGTGTGGTTTTGATCATGATGCGCAGCAGTACAGAATATCCTTCAACCACTCACCACTCATAATGGTCGTTTCCAATTACAAGGTGGGTGACACCCTGGGGTATGATCTCGAGACTCTTTCCTGTGTTCTTTCGGTTCAACGTCGGTTGAGATAAACCTCGGAAGGACATACCCCAGAACTTCGTCTTGCCACTCGACGTAGCGTAAAGCTCCCATCCATCCCCTTCCGCATGATAAGCCAGTACGACAGGATTGTGACACACTTTCTCCGCAATGAAGCGCATGCGAGGATCCTCAAAAGTCTCAGCCAGCATCGGATTACTGTAGAACCGACCGTGAGTCAAAGGGACACAGGCTCTACTGGGAGTCTACTGTGCGACTTACAAGCCCTTCCTTCCTGTACGATATCTGGTATTTGCGTACCCCGAAACAGCGAATGCAGCGACAAGACACAGTCGTTCTACGGGATCCACGGCGTGCACGGCTTGAGTGAGGAGGTCGTAGTACTCCAGCTCCTCCGCCATTCGTTGCAAGAGCGTGAGTGGTTCATTGAATGAAACCGGTAGGGCAACTTGCGCAAGATCCTATGGACCCCAGCGATTAGATCAAAACGGAAGCAAGCATGTGTTCACGAACCTTGCCGACGTTCTTTTTCAGTACAGTGAAGAGACTACCCTCGTCGCCTACAGGAGGTGATGGGAGCTGAGTGCGATGTACAACTTGCTGCGTCTCAACTGGGGTTGACACCGTGACCTCAGCCGGGCAGGTTGCTCGTCCTCCGTCGGGGCCTCTCCTTCTTCCGTATCCGCCTCCGAGTCATAGCCTATGTTCGAATCCAGCTCAGTGTCGTTCGACGTACTGGTCAATTCGGTGCCGGGACTGGACGTGAAGTCCGACAATTGACTTGCGCCGGACGGGCCTTCCTCTGGCGGCATGTCGTCCATGATGAACTCCTCGGCCCCTTCATAGTCCTCTGCATCATACCAGATGCTCACTTCGCTCTGGGAGCTCAAACGATGCGACCTGTTAGATGCTCTGCCCAAGGTGCTGTATCCCGTCGAAGGCGTGTCTATTTCCTCCTCCTCTTTTGCTGTCGCGAGCAAAGGGGAAGCACGGAGGGACGGCCCATGGTCCGTATGTGTGTAGAGGGATTGGACCAATGCCGAGTGCTGGTATCGTAGGTTCTGTAGACCAGTTTGAAGTCTCTGCATTGCGGGAGACAACCAAGGGTGCTCTGACTGCCCTCCGGCTGGTGTCCTTCATCGACGGATGGGTCTCCCTGCGCGCTGTAGTACGCTAAAAATCAATGAGCGGGAGGCGTCAAAGCGTCTGTAGTGATCTGCTCACATTTCCTGTTCTTGAATAGCGACAGCACAGGACCTGTGTGGTCCTTACTATGTTGATTAGGACGCACACTGACGCTCTGCCTCCGCTTGGTCTCCTCTTCGAGGAGCGCGGCAAATGCGCCTTGCAGTTCGGCAATGGTCTGTAGTCGATGAGTACGGAGATGATAGAAGTTTGAAGTTCCACTTACGGTGCCAAGCTCGTCCACCAATGCCCCAGACCGATTGTATCCAGCTCTCGGGCCAGACCTAGAAGACCTGGATACAGACGACTTGCGGCCCACGGTCGCAGCATCTCCGGCGATATACATTCTATGATTCGCATATTACACCCAATATCCTGGACACATTATGACAGCGACGTACCGAAACGCAGACATCCATTTGTTGAAGTCCTCTGCACTGAGGCATTTGATGTGGAAGGTCGCCGTTCGTGAATCGATGTGGATGTCTTTGCGACCAGGAGCCGTCGCTATAGCGGCTTGTGTCAGGAGAAGCTGGTCTCGCGGTGGCTCGCCAGGGTGAAAAGAGTATGACAGAACACCCGACTGGTGCAGCGTGAAGTAACGACGAGCGAAGCCTATGAGTGTGCTGAGCTGAGTGTCAGATGTCAGAGGACTGACGACCGACTCGCCTTGCATCTTCTTTCTCCTCTTCTTGAGCACCCATCCCTCGACGATGACTCTGTCTTCCTGCCCTGGTGTGACACCCATCTGCGAGCCAAAAGACGCAGATGCGTCCGCACTCGCACGCGAGCTCCTGGGACTTTGCATGCTTGCGACACGAAGAGACGTAGAGACGTGATTACAATGTGAATAGCGTGTAGCCAAAGTCTAGAAGAGGTGTCCGTTTAACGAAGTCCGTCCATGATACGTAGAGCTGTAGTGAGGTGCGAGCAAGGTATGTGAGGCTTGGCCCCAGAGACCCCCGGATCAAGCGCGACGCCGCCCGCCACGGAGGCTCGGCGCGACCACCTCACATCGCGTTTCACACAACCTGCTCGTTGGGACACGCAGCACACGCCCATCTCTTGAACAAGTTGATATGCACTCCTTCCATAAAATCAAGGGAAAAAATACAATAGTACAGAGTGCGCGCAGACAACAAAACGAACGCGGATATCAACAGTAGCTTAAACAGAGCTTGCCATGAGGAACGTGAAGATGGTGTCAACGGTTGGTTGTAGAATAATGAGCGGGTAATGGACATTAGTGTTCAAGTTGGTGTGTCCAATGGGAGAAGCTCAGCACGTGCAACCGTAGTTCTGCGAGCTCTCGGAGTCGATGCGAATGGGATCAGGATAGTCGACGTTGTATCTGAGACGACTAATCAATATCATCACGGAAGTTAACACGGCTGAAACTCACATTTGCTCGTCTGCCTCTTGCTGGAGAGCGTTCTTCGCAACGGTCTGGAACGCCTGCTCGACGTTGATGGCCTCCTTTGCGGAGGTCTCGAAGTAGGGAATGTTGCCTTTGGATTGGCACCATGTCATTGCGCGCTTCTGCGAGACCTGCGGTGACGATTGAATACACCTTCCGGCAAAGAGAAGACATGCCGTACCTGTCGCTTGCTCTCCTCCACATCAATCTTGTTGCCGAGGACGACAAACGGGAAGTTCTCCGGGTCGTGTGGGCTGGCCTGGATGAGGAACTCGTCGCGCCAGCTGTCGAGAGTCTCAAAAGACTTCGAGCTGTTCACGTCGTAGACCAGGACGCAGCAGTCCGCACCGCGGTAGAAAGCCACGCCAAGCGACTGGAAACGCTCCTGACCGGCGGTGTCCCATAACTGCACTCCTGTCAATCGATGCTCCTGCTGATCACACATTCACGTACTTGCATAGTGACGAGTCGGTCGTCAACCATGACCTCCTTAGTAAGGCTGCAAGAAGTGTGTGAGGACCCGGACGCTCTCCTGGATGCGAAAGCCCGCTTACAAGTCGGCACCGATTGTGGCCTTGTACTGGTTGCTAAACCGCTTGTTGACATACTGGTTCATAAGAGAGGTCTTTCCGACCCTATATGAGAAGTATGGGAGTGGTTAGGGTCTTTCATGAGCTTGGAGGGAAGCTTTGACACTACTGACCCGCTATCGCCCAGAATGATGACCTAATGTTGGGGCACTTGGTTAGCATGTGGCTGACAGCGGAAACGGCGGAGGATGCACCTTGAGCAAAACGCGACCCATGGTGGCTGTGGATAGGAGAGAGAGGCGTGAAGGGCGTGAGGAGGCGTTCCGAGGTCGTTGTCGTTGAAAGATGGAGGTGACTGTGCCACAGCGCGGGTGACTTACGCGGAGCTCGCAGATGACCGGATTCGGAATGACGTGACATTTGGGACTCCGTCTGAACTCGTGCCTTCCAGAGCAATCAGCACGTCTCGAGTCCTCCGCTTCATCGTCTCTACCGTCTCTGCTGCCTGTTGCATACGCTTGCAGCACCCTTCAGCATGGGCGAACCGTCGTGGCAGGAGACCCTCAGGCTCAGGCTTGTCGAACGCAACGCGAGAGAGTCTGCCTATGCTCCCATCATCGAGCAATGTACGTCCATGCTACTTAGCGTGCTGTCTCTCGACTCTGGCTATGCATCATCCTGATCCCGCTTGCTGGACGCTGAAAAGATCGCAGATTGGCCCAGCAAACAAAGTTGCTGAGAGAGCGCAATGCCTCGCTGCTCAGGGCCATGGGAACCGCTCGAGCAAACCCCAGTAGCTCGACCGTCTTCGTTCCAGGAACTGCAGAAGAGTGCGTAGTCAAGTCAAAGCTTGGGGCTATAATCTCACGTGCTACAATAGCAACCCTGTTAGGGCCGCATACATCACGTCCCTTGAGTCGCAGATATCATCACTACGTGATGAACTCGCGACCGTGTACAAGACGCAAGGCCAGAACGCGCAGCGGCTGCTCGCTATGACAGAGACGCTCCGAGAGAAAGAAGAGCTTTCTCGAATAGAGTCGGAGAACTTGCGGAAATGCAGGGAGGAGATTGCGGTGCTGCGTCGGAAGGTCGAGCAGCATAACGAGCTCATGGCGGAGAAAGATCGCACTGCTCAGGTTCGCTTCTGTCCAGCTCGGGTATTGGTGGGAAGCTTAACACGTGTCTGTAGATCCTGCACGACGAGATCAATACGCTTCAGTTGGAATTGGGTCAGATCGAAGAGCGCAACCAGACGTTGATCAAGGACAACGCGAAACTACTTCAGCGCTGGTTGGATGCCAAGCAGGCTGAGGTTAACCGGATGAACGAGGCCAACGAGTTGTACGAGGAGCTACAATCACGGAAGCAAGCTATGCTAAATTCCAGGAAAGGCTCAACCACCACTGACGAGACGAGTGAAGCGCCTCCGCCGGACGACCAGCCGTCGGGAAACGGGGAGTCGAAGAGAAGCTCGGGGTCCACGTCGACGAAGAATGGGACACCGTCTCCCACGGAGAAGGACCCGAGCAAGACACCGAATGGCTGATAGTAGATGAGTGACGTGCATACGCTACACCTGCTACGACATAATGCTGCCTCCCTGCTACTAGATACCCAGGCTTCGCCTTGTTCAGTGCCGCTCTCTACGTTGTCTTACTATCTCATCGGATTCACTCGCTGCGCCAGTCCCTGTTGTTCTCTCCATGTCGCTAATTATTACTCTACGTACAGTACCGCATACATACCTTGAATCGCGAACTGCGCCGCCAGGCTGTAATCAGAGAGCGAGACCCTGCCGAGATGCCGGAGTCTGAGGCTGCACCCCCGTCCGAAAGCGGACGAGTGTCGTCCATAAGCGGTAGGTGCTGGAGACATGTCAGCCCCGTCTTCGAAATTCGAACCGTTGAAAAGGGCGGACGCACGGCCAGCCCTCGTCCTCAGTCTTCTCTCACTCGACTACTCACCTTCACAGCCTACGTCGCCTCCCCATCGCTAGCCTCCACTCTCGCTTTGTCTCTCGTTTCGCAGCAAGACACCAGCCATGCGCAGCCCCGCCATCGTCTTCTCCGTCGTCGCCGTCTCCGCCCTCAGCCCTCAGTGCTAGGTTCGCCGCTCCCGCGCACTCCAACATCCCCGCCACCATTGAGCACCGCCGTTCGAACACCGTCACCGCGCGCGGCCTCGGATTCCTCGACAACATCTTCGCCCGTGCTGATGTCCCGCCCGCGGCGACAAAGTCCAAGCCCAAGGTTGCGACCGTCATGGGCTACACCCTTGGGTACGTTGCTCGCTTCCATCGCAGTCCTTCACGTCTGACCTTTCCCCGACACAGCGGCCGGGACCTCCGCGAGTTCTGGAAGAAGGACGACAGCATTTCCAGCGGCTCTCGCTCGTAGGTCCCTCGCGCCTTTCCGCGCCCGACTACCTGCTGACTGGCCTCCAGGCATGCCAAGCGTCTCGACGACTCGGCCACCACTGGCGGGAACGCCCACACCGGTACCGCAGGTGCCGTCGATGGCGGCAGCGTCTACACCGGCGACAACGGCGGCATGCCTACCATCATGAACGTCAACTCGAACAACGGCGGCCGAGGTGGCGGCTCCAGCACCGGCTGCGCAAGCGGCGGCTTGGGTGCCACCGGTGGCAACGCGTCTTCTGGAGACAGCGGCTCCGCCACCGGTGGTCACGTCAGTGGTTCTGGCGGCATGATGAACGTTGACTCCAGTAAGTCGATCACACTCTGCCTCTTTCACATAACTGAGCCGCTTTATAGATAACGCTGGTGATGCCGGACAGTCTGCCTCTGGTTGTGCGGAGGCTGGGTACTCGGAAGGCGCGGGCGTAAACTCAGAGGGCGTTCACGATCCAGTTGTGCCTGACCAGTAATCTGCTGCGGCCCACTGTTGTGTCTTACAATGGCCGGCTTCCGTACAATATTATTGGTACTGATGAACCTCGCGATTTTGCCAAGTACTAGGCGCCGTTCATTCACACTCGCGAATCTTCCTGTTCGCCTGCGACACATATGAGCAAGCATGATCAATATTCTCGGTGCTATGCTTTGCGAGCTAATGCGACTGCCGGGTACCCAGTCTGAAGTCAATGCAGCTCGCAGGCTCCCACGATATCGCTCGCGTCGAGAGACTAAAGGAATGTCTATAAACGGTAGTGCGTGTACATCTCCTAACCATGCCCACTAACGACTCAGCGCCGCGCGTCGCCACCCAGGGCATCACCGCTCACGGAGTCATTGCCGTCTCCGCCAGCATCTGGGTGGAATTGAGTACAACATGTTTTAACGATAGAAGGAGGCATACTCACTCGACATGCCCGCGTTGTCAATAGATCCGCCGTTGTTCACGATACTGCCGCCACGGGTGGGACCAGCGTAGCCGGAATAGGCATTACCACCGGGGCCCTTGAAATCACCACGACCACCGACAGCGTCACCAGTGGTGGAGGTACCGGCAACATCACCAGTGTCTGTCCCGTCACGGTTAATTACACACATTTCGTTCGAAGATTAATCCAGGTACTCACTGCTCATTCCCATGTTTGTGATAGTAGCGTCCGCGTCCGCATCGTTGATAACGTTGCCGCTGCCGGTGTCACCGGACGACCCCGTGTAGGCATTACCTCCCGCAGTCTGGTCATCGGTGGCGCGTTTGCGCTTTGCGTCACCGCCAATAGCGTCGCCACTAGTAGAGGCGTTGGCCGCGCCGGCAGCGTCTGCAAGACGTGTTAGTACCCCAGAGTGTAGGACAAAGACTCAGTACTCACTGGAGCCTCCCGCATTAGCAATGTCTCCACCGTCGTTCACCACAGCGCCTCCATTCGCATTTCCTGAGGGCCCGGTGTAGGCGTTGCCGCCGGGGCCGCGGTTGCGACCTCGACCACCTACAGCGTCACCGGTCTCAGAGGTACCAGCAATACCAGCGGCGTCTGTGGAATATGGTGAGATGATATTTAACACACAACACAGGACAATGTCACTTACTGGCGGTGTCGTTAGTAATAGTGTCGGCGGGGTCGTTCTCGCCGTTGTTGATAACGGAGCCGCCACTGGAAGCACTAGAGCCTCCGGAATAAGCGTTACCGCCTGCAGTACCGGAGTCCAATGCACGCCCATGATGCCGGTGTGCAGAACGATGATCTTTATCCTCGACGGTGGGCACGGGTACGACGTCGCCGACGTCGCCTGAGGTGTCGCGCCTGGTAAAGCCGGGAGCGGTTCGGGAGCAGAGCCAGCTATGGCGTCGGTGGGGAGGTGCGGAACAATGGCGCCGCCTCCCACGTTGGGAGAGGTGGGAGCGGAAGAGACGACAGTGGCGGCGGCGAAGATACCGAAGGCGATGACGGGGCTGCGCATGGCGACGGCGGGCGGGTTGGGGCGAGGTTGAAGATTAAAGGATAGTAGTGTACCGGAGGACTTGAGGGGAAAGACGAGAGATGGAGGAGAGCAAAAGACGAGGAGGGGGCGACCTTTATATCCATCGGCCACGCGATTCGTATTCCGCTCGTCTTCGCGAGCTCTGGCTGACGATCGCCGTCCAGAACGAGAAGAGTTTCCTCTTTTGGTACGAGACATGCTGCTTTCGGACATGCTTCGCGCCCATAGACGCCCGTGGGCTTCGAGCAGGCCGAATCGCCCTGTGAGGGACAGTGGTAGTCGTCGCCCGCAGCCTCGCGCTCAGAGAACAGGATGCCTGTACAAAATTCAGCATCATGTTTGTGGTGAAGGGCAAGGAACACAGGAAGCAGGGAAGAGGGAGCAGGAGAGCGTCAGCGGAAAAGTTGCGTGCGAGGCTGGTTCTGTGCAGCTGGAATTGGCAGGTTTGCTCGATTCGGCCCCAGATGGCCGTCAAAAGGCGCAAGAAGACATGGCGGGATTTGAATTGGGTACACGAGCATATAAAGGGCCTGGCGTCGCCCCGTTCCCTCACCCACCTTTCCCTTCTCCTTCCACCTCGACGGTACAGTACTATCTTTTTAATTCTTCGACTCGTCAGTCCCCTTCGACATGCGTAGCCCGGTAATCGCCTTCGGTCTCTTTGCCGCTGCCGCGGTCAGTCCAACTCTCGTTAGCGCAGCCCCCGCCTCGCCCAACATCCCGCAAACGGTCTCACAGCCCCAGCGCAAAGCATTACTTCTGCTGGCCACGCTCCACCCATCCCCGCGAACTCAGGCATAAGACGCACCACAAGCACGAACGCCGCGTAGACGATATTGGTACTGCTGGCGGCAATGCCTATAGCGGTGCTAGCGGCGATGTCTCTGGTGGTAATAATCTGAACGACGCGGGGAACGAGGACAATACCATCACCAACGCCGGTTCCAGTGAGTAGTTCGTCGAACGTCCTTCGAGAGCATAAACTCACCATGAGGTAGACACTGGTGGTCTCGCTGGTACCGCCGCCACCGGTGACGCTATTGGCGGCAACAGCGACGGTTTCGGTAGTGGCGGCAATGCCTACAGCGGCCATTCCGGCAATTCAAATGGTGGCTTTGTCGCTAATGAAGGCACGAACGACATCATCAACACCGACTCTAGTAAGCACACTATTTTTTTTGAATATAGTAGCTGTTCATTGACACGGACCTCGCATAGATACTGGCGGTGCCGGCCGCACGACAACGAGCGGCGACGCCATTGGTGGTGACGCCCGAAGGTTCACGTTCACTCGCCGTCAAATCACCAACGCTGCTGGTAACACCGCTGGTATCGGAGGTGCATCCACTTCAGGCGACGCTCTTGGTGGTCACGGCGGCCCGAATGGCACAGGCGGCAACGCCTACTCGGGCTCGGTCGGTGATGGCAACGGTGGTGACGTCTGCAACGGGGAGGACATCCCTTGCGGAAACGAGTATGGCAACGGTGGAGGCAATGGTGGGAATGGGGGTGGCAGCTTCCCCGGTGGTGGCAGCGGTGGTGGTAACGATGGTGGTAACGGCGGGTACGGCGGCAGTGGTGGGGGGGGGGGGGGGGGGGGGGGGGGGGGGGGGAACGGCGGAGCTAGCGGCGGCAATGGCGGCGGCAATGGCACCGGCGGCAGTGGTACTGGCGGTGGCAGTGGTACTGGCGGAGGCAACGGTCAGTGACTTGCTGAGGACGTGATGCAGCTGGTTGACTTTCTCGCGACAGGTACTCCTGCACCGTTCCGCAATGGTGGTGGAAACGCGTATTCTGGTGCTGCTGGGAACGACCGTGGAGGCGACGTCATCAACGCGACAGACGACGATACCGACATCACCAACATGGGAGGTACGAACACGTCTGGTACAGGCGGTGATTCCGCGAGCGGTGATGCCATCGGCGGCGATGCATAGGTTCTCGCATGTTCATAGGTTCTAGTGACGATGTCTGCCAACCTAATTCATTCTTTGTGGGTGTCGTACTCGAAACATGGCGGGGACATGTATGCGTGCCTCGAGTGCAAAGTGGCAGTGATATTCGAATAATATAGAGCATCCTGCTATGCCCATAAGAACAGAACTACAGACCAAAGTGAACTGACGATTGATACTGGCACAAGCGTAGAGCAAACATCGAATAAAGGAGAGGATGCTACAATCGACGGCTAACAAGGATTGTTCGTATTAGTATAGCATAGTTCAAGCTGTGCCCTGAGCGTCACCGCTTTGTTGGCCGGCGGGCTGCTGTCCGTAGTAACCTGTGGGATCCTGATGTCAGCAACGAGTTCATGTATGCTGGATATGCCATACTCACCGCCCCAGTAGTTGGAGTAGTAGGTGCTCGGGTCAGCACCAGCCCATTGGCCTTGAGCTGCTTGGCCAGCAGCAGCAGTAGGATCCGCCGCACCAGCCTGGCCCATACCGATAGCGCCAGCGGCGCTGGATGGGCTGGGCATTCCCGGGGCGGCGCTGCCAGGGGCTCCGCCGTACGCACTGAAGCCGTACTGACCGTAGGTGTTCGGCTGGGGCATTCCGTACATGGGCTGCAATACGGATCAATATGTGCAGGACGCAGTACACTGGAACAACAGGACATACCATGTTACCGTACGGAGCGGCGGCAGGGGTCGGGCTCATCGCGCCGGTGGTCAGAGCGCCGCCGTCTGCGCGGTCCTTGCCCCAGCTGCACTTGATCGGGCGGCCGTGAACCATCTGGCCCTGGAGCTGCACGATGGCCATGGCAGCATGCTCGTGCGTGTCGAGCTTGACGAAAGCGAATCCGCGGTCAGCCTGCATGCGGATCTCGGACAGGTAGCCGATGGACTGGAAGAGCGGGATGAGGTCCGCCTGGGTCGCGTACGGGACGAGGTTGCCGACGTAGACGGTGGTGTTGTAGGCGGGGGTCTGCTGGACAACAGCCTCGTACGAGAGCGGGCCGCCCTGGAAGTTGATCGGAGCCGGCGCACCGCCGCCACCGCCGCCGCTACGGGCAGGCGCGGGAGCACCCTGGGTCTTCTGATTCGCCCAGTTGACGCGGATCGCACGCGAGCCGAGCCACTCGCCGTTCATGGTCGCAATAGCTTGCTCGGCATCCGTCTTGTCACGGAAGGCGAGGAAGCCGTATCCGCGGGACTTTCCAGAGTTCATGTCCCACATAACGCGAGCGTCTGAGAGGGTGCCGAAAGCAGAGAACGCCTTGGCAAGGACCTCATCATTGACTTCGGGGCTGAGATCACCGACGAAGACGTGGTAGTGGTTGCTCGTGTCCTCCTTGTTTTGTTGACCCTGGTACGCCCAGTTGACACGGATCTCGGTGTCAAAGATCTTGCGTCCGTTGAGGGTCTGCAGGGCGGTCTCGGCGGCGCGCATGTCCATGTACTCGACAAAGCCGTAGTTCAAGCCGCCGTGCTGGTAGTTGCGGTCGGGGATAATTTTGACGTGCTGGACCGGGCCAGCGACAGCGAAGATCTCCGTGAGCATGTACTCGGTCACTCGAGGACTCAAGTTGCCGACGTAGAGGTGGGCCCTCCTCTGTGTGATGGAGAACAAGTATGCAAGGTCAGATCAGACGAGCACAGCGAGCATGGATAGCGGACGTACTGGGGCCTCAGCTGCTGCCATTGGACTCATCATGATGATAGATAGACTACGAAATCGTTATGCCTGCGCAGACTGGTGAGTTTTCTGCGCCGAACGATGGGCGATGGAGGGAGATACTCACAACAGAGAACTGGGGAAAAATATCAGAACAGGTCCGATACAAGGGAAGAGGATATGAGACAGAGAGGAGAGATAGAGAGAGAGGAGAGAGAAACAGAGAGGAAAAAGAGACAGAGACGAGAGAACAGTCAGAGAGACAGCGGACTCGTTACGGTTCCTGGCAAGAAAGAGGCCTCTGCCAGAATCGCACGCAGACCTCTCTCGGCGATCTCCGTGCACGGATTATCAAAGCGCGGCGGCACGTGCATTACGTAAGGTCTTTCGCGCCACAACGGCCCTGTCAGAACGTTGCAGAACAAAGCAAACTATGTACAACTAGGTACGGCCAGTAGGGACGTTCAACAGCACATTGCCTCCGCTGCTCGGCACGTAGCTCACGTTCGGGTTGTTCGCCAGCGACTGCACGATCGCCTTGCTCGCCTCGATCTTCCGCAGCGCGACAAACGCCTCCCCGCCTTGTTCAACGCCTGCGAAATCACCACCGCAGCCTCGGCCTCGCCCTCTGCACGGATGACGGCCGCCTGACGCTCTTGCTCTGCCTGCAATCACGGTCAGACTCCGTTCAAGCCTATACGTCTCCTAAGTCTCACCTTTTCGACAATGAACTTTGCACGCTCGGCATCTATGGACGGGTCAGAGAGGAAACTTTCCAACGGTGCTACGACAAACCTTGTTGGGCAATCTGCTTCGCTTCGACAGCCTGTGAAAGAACACAGTCAGCGAGGGGTCGCGCATACATACGTCGCGGGCAGTACGCACTTGTGTGAACTCCTATTGTTGACCGTCAGCAGTGTCGTGAGAAGCAGCACAAACGAAAACGGACCTTTCCAAACGTCAGATGTGTGATGGACACATCCTCGAGCTTGATGTTGAACTCTCCAGCACGCTGAAGCAGGTCCTCACGTATCCGCGACGAGACCTATTTGCTCCGTGAACGGACATCCCTGGGACACACATGTGCTTCTTTACGTACAACTTCACGCTGAGTGATCAACTCTGCAGCGTCAAACTGGGCAACGATGCTCTTCAAAACTTCATTTCCGATTGAAGGCAGAACACGCTCGTCATAGTCGAGGCCAAGGTTTTGGTAGATTTTAGGCAGGTGCTGAACATCCGGCCGCGAGAGCACACGGAGGGTGATGGAGATCATTTGGAGGTCCTTGGAACCAGTGGTGGTCGAAATGTTCTACGACAGACTCAGTTGTACATGTGAAACCGCGCAGACAAAGACATACCCTTGGCTTGATGCGGCAGTCATAGAGAATAGCCCGCTGCAGCCATGGAATGAGGAAGTGAGTGCCCTCGGGCTTGGCCTGGTGACGAAGAGCTGCTATCAGCATACAAAGCTAGGAACTACGGCAGTACAACGCACCTCGTCCTTCACACCCGCGAACCGGTCGAACATGACAGCCCGGTAGCCTCCAGGAACATCATAAATACTGGCCTGGAACACGGCGCCGGCAAGGGCAACAGGAACTGTTCAGGTGCGAGAGTTAGCCGTTGCATGCCTACTGAGCATTGTGGCGGAACATACTCAGGATGCGGTTGAGTGTCTGCTGCAACGCCATGGCCGGAATCCTAGAGCTTGTGGTGGTCGACCTCCAAGTTCGGAACGGGCGCTTGAACGCGGCATCGTTGCGCGTCAGTGCGCGTCACCTCCGAGCCCCCGCACCGCACCCCGACCAACATACTCACGGGACAAAATATCTCACACACAGAGGCATCACAAAGCAAGGGAAATGTGCTCAAGGAATTATTCTATGGAATTACGTTATGCATCCTGCAACAGCAAATCTCCTTTCTTGTCTGCATCTCCCCCTGCCATCCTCGCAGAGTGACTGCCGAATTGCATGGCACGCTTCTTCCTAACGCTCGCCTCAACAAGCCCAACCTTTCTTGCCGCAATCCGGAGCAGCATCTTTTCCCCGATTCCTGCCTCCATTCGGGGGTCGAGCTTCACATGTACGGGCAAGCTCGACAAGAAGGAGACGACTGATAGCGATAAGAATGGGTGTCTCGTCTCCTTTCCATGAGACGATATGACCCGGTCGTCGCGACCCAGATTTCGGTTCGGTATCCGGTCTAGTTCTAGTTGCAGCTGTTCATGCAATCTCTCAGATGTATGCCGCAAGAGTGATCTTGCTGGACACTCACCTCATCTATAATCGCGTGCCAGCCGCGTGCCTTGAAAGCAGTGCGGAACCTTCCATACCCGCCCAGAAGCTCATCCGAACCCAAGCCATTCAGTATAACTCGAGCAGGGCTTTTGTAGGGCGATGCTTCAGCTGTAGCGGCATTGCGCACCTGGCCCTCCCCTCGCACAGCAAAGTACAGAGCAGCAGCGAGACTCTGTCAAGGGCAACGATTGAGTATAACCTTCTGTACGCGGGTATAATGAAGATTCACCAAGTCCATGACAGTTCGTCCTGGGAACATCAAGTTTTCGACCACTGTTCTGGCACCTGTATACTCCTGGAAGACCCGTGCATTAGTGGACGAGACTGCCGAGTCACGACCTACCGACCTCGAACGGTATGTTGACCTCGACCTTGACACATGTGTAAGTCGCGACTTGCGCTCGATGAAGAAGCTTACAAAGCTTACAAAGTTCCAAGTTCGATGGGGACACAGTCTCCGCAACTCCTCCAACTCCTGCAGGCCAGTCCCTCGGTCAGGGACGTTGTACGTAACGTCTATAGACGAATAGTCGACCCGATCCTTGAGTTTCTGCCATCTCTCTCGTTTGGGCAACCCACCAATGTTGCCTTCCACCTGCACACGGATCTTCCGCGGGTTCTCAAAGGCAACGTTGAGGAGGTCGATGGGCTCGGCGGGATCGACGTGCCTGTCAGCCAGGAAGGCCAGCATCGTCGAGTCGATCCCGCCACTGAAGAGCACCGCGACTCGGGCCTTACCTCTATCCTCGCTGGAAACCTTTCGTCAGTATCTGTGATGGAAAATATGCTTGTCAACTCACGGGTTTTGTGGGATATTCACGACCCGTAACCGGACGCTCTCATCTAGGTGGCTGATGAGCTCATCAGCGGCAGCAGCCAGGTACTCCGGTGGGTTATCGAGGCCTTCAGGCTGTGGAGGATCGTCTGGGAGAGTGCGATTGACAGGGGTCAAGCGGCCTGGCCGGGGGATGGGATCAAGGACCTCTGCACTCGTCTCGTGAAGACCGAAGCTGACTTACAAATCGGAGCTGCCTCTCTGGACTCTCTCTCGGAAGGGTCTGCAGATGCGAGGAAAAGGCATCGACCAGCTGCAGTCGGTGTTAGTAGTGGCCTGCGCCTTGGAGCATGCACCTACGTCTTTGTCCGAGAGCGAGGGCACATCGAGGTAGAAGAAGGTGTCGGTGGGCAGTTCGTCTAAGGAGTACTCAGGGCGTGGACCGACAGATACCGACGCAAGCATCAGTCTTGGGGACGCCGCCGTCGGCCTGTGGATGAGCAGCGATCGGCGACCCAGAGGATCGCGGCCCCAAAAGAGTTTTCGCATGCTTGCCTGAGCTTCTGTTAGCGAAGAAGCTGCACACAGCGAGGTGTCTCTCTTACGCTGTAGTACACAAACGCGTACCTATCGCAGGGTTAGTGAACAGAGATCTTGACATCTGTCATCCGAACAGAGAACGTACGGGCCCTCCAGATTACCGAATAGATCGCGGATTTGTTCAGGCGTTTCGGTGCGCTGCAGCTCCGCGAAGAGTTTTGCCCCGTCGTTCTCCTCTGGAGAGACCTACCCGTGCATGAGTCCAGGCTGCAGACGCAGTTATGGAGGATGAAGAGTTACCTCTAGCCTTCAAAAATCTACCACACGAGCGCAGTCAATTTTCGTGGTCAAGACATGGAAAAGACACGCACCTCTCCATTCCAGCAAAGGATATTCCCCTGCTCGTCTCTGTGGGGCTGCGCAATGTATGCGTCGCCTCTAAGGCGCAGCTCTGACGCGACAAAGGTCAGAGAGACTTGATCTATATTTTGGACGATAGTTTCCTGAGCATCCGGTCCTGGCATCCGATAGCAGTCAGACATTTGTTGTATTTTGTACGGATGCACTGACCTCTGGCGGCGTTCGCGGTCTTCAGACTAGTAAACACTTCATCCCAAGCAGCGTCAGTACAGCCCTCGGCCACCTTCTGCAGACAAAACAGTATGCCACACATGGAGGTCAAGCAAAGTAAAATTTGATCTACGACCCCTTCCATATCCGACCACTGGTCGAGCATAAGCGCCAGTATCACCCGGGCCTTGAGGCCAGCTGCCAAGCGATATGAAACGGCGGAACTCGATGGCACATTGACAGATCATGTCCAACAGGTAAGGGGAGAAACTGGTGATACATTTTCTCTTTAGTTCTTCTATGGTGTTGAATACAAAAATATTGTAACACTTGGGTTTCGCTTCCTTTATAATCCTACCGCTATCCATTCATTACCCCTCCCGTATGATGCTACAATTAGTTTCGATGACGACGCAGGGCAGCACGAGGAGAAGACGCCTTATGCGATGTAGGTGGAAGCAGAGACGTTGCCACCGCGGCCGGTCCAGTTGATGTCTGAGAGTTACAACATAAGCCCGACGCCAGAAGTGCAATAGAAAGACACGTACGGATGTCCTCGCCAGCCTTGAGCTTGGCGTTCTCCTTGCCGGGCACGACGCGGAAGGTGTGCGCGCCGAAGTAGTCACGCTGCGCCTGGATAAGGTTGGCAGGGACAACCTCGCTGCGGTAACCGTCGAAGAAGGACAGCGCAGTGCTGAAGGCCGGAAGAGGAATACCCCAGATGATGGCCTGAGCAACGACGCGCCTCCAGCCGGGCTGCGCCTTGTGGAGGGCCTTGTTGAAGAAGTCATCGAAGAGGAGGGACTCAAGCTGCGGGTTCTTGGTGTAGGCCGCAGTGATGTCGCCGAGGAAGACGGACTTGATGATGCAACCGCCACGCCACATGCGCGCAATGCCGGCGTAGTTGAGGTTCCAGTTGAGCTCCTTGGCGGTCTCGCGCATGAGCATGAAGCCCTGGGCGTAGGAGATGATCTTGGAGGCGTAGAGAGCCTGCTCAAGGTCGTCGATGAACTGCTGCCTGTCGCCCTTGAACTCCTCCTTCTGGGGGCCAGTAATGACACGGCTTGCACGGACACGCTCCTCCTTGATGGAGGACAGGCAGCGCGCAAAGACGGCCTCGCCGATCAGCGTGACTAAAGCGCGATGACGTCATTTTTGAGTTATCGTTCCGGAAAAAGGTTGCACCGCTTTTGCTTACCTGGGACACCGGCGTCGAGCGCAGCAACAGCGGTCCACTTGCCAGTACCCTTCTGGCCGGCCTTGTCGAGGATCTTGGTCACGAGGGGCTCGCCATCGTCGTCGTTGAACTTGAGGATGTTGGCGGTGATCTCAATGAGGAAGGAGTCAAGGACACCCTTGTTCCACTTCTCGAAGATCTCAGCGATCTCAGTCTCGGTCGCGCCAAGACCGCGCTTGAGGATGTCATACGCCTCAGCGATAAGCTGCATGTCACCGTACTCGATACCTTTGAGCCGCAGGAGGTCAGTCTAACAGACGCAGGTCGAATTGGGATTAAGGTGGCGCACCGTTGTGGACCATCTTGACGTAGTGACCCGCACCCGTCTCACCGACCCAGTCGCAGCAAGGCTCGCCGTTGACCGATGCGGCAGTCTTTTGGAAGATCTCCTTGATGTGCGGCCAGGCGGCGGGGGAGCCACCGGGCATCAGGGAAGGACCGTAGCGGGCACCCTCCTCACCACCAGAGACACCGGAGCCGACAAAGAGGAGGCCCTTGGCCTCGAGCTCCTTGCAGCGACGGATACTGTCGGGGTAGTGAGAGTTACCACCGTCGATGATGATGTCACCCTGCTCGAGGTGGGGGACGAGCTGCTCGATGAACGCGTCAACGGCAGCACCAGCCTTGACGAGGAGGATGATCTTGCGAGGGCGCTTGAGCTTGGCGACGAGCTCCTCGATGGAGTGAGCACCCTGGACGTTAGTGCCTAGCGTGACGCGTAGTCAGCATCGCGGTTGGAAGGCGCCCGCGGGAAATTCTTACCCTTGGCCTCGTTCTCGAGGAACTGGTCGACCTTGCTGGTCGTGCGGTTATAGGCGACAACGGTGAAGCCCTTGTCGTTCATGTTAAGGATCAGGTTTTGACCCTGGAAGCGAGGGCGGTGAGACGCGAGTCGCGCGGGAACGGCGAGAGGACAGTCTTACCATGACGGCGAGGCCGATGAGGCCAATGTCACCACTGCTGGAGGGTGAGCGGGGGCGCATGGCGAGGAGAGAGGGACGCGACTTACGTTGGCGCAGCCATTGCAGAGAGTATGGAGTTGAGACGGGAGAGGGAGGACGTGGTGGTCGAGAGGAGAGGAGCTTGGAGGGTCTTATTCCGTTTGGGCTTGCTTGGTGATGTCGATGAGGATCTGATTAGGGGAGATTACCCAGCTCATCCCGGTCCGGCATGGCAAAGCCTGGGTACCGCGGGAATCGTACCCTCTTTCGTCACTTGTCTCCCTCTCCTCGCCGCTGCCTGCGCGATGTATCGCCGGCCATGCCCTCTCTGTTCGCACACTCGCGCACACACCCTGACTGTTCCCCGTCAGTGCACACGCACGCCCTCCCGTCGCTGCCCGCTCGCTGTCCCCCCGCGTTCGCCACCCCCGTTTACCCCAAGTCCCCAATCCAATCGCCCACCGGCCGACGCGTCCCGGGCGCGTACCTGGGGCGCCCGGCGCACACTTCCGCTTTCGGCGCACACATAGACGCCCGTCATCCCCCCGCGCTTGGCCAACGCGAGGCAGGCAAACTCACCGTGACTCGCCAGACATACACCTCTTCCCAATACCACCATGTCGCGGTTAGCGTCGCTGCGGTCGCTCGCGAGGTCGCGCTCGGGGCTCTCTGTCAGGACTGCGCTCCCCAGGCTGACTCAGGCTCGATTCAACTCAAATGTCACTCGAGATCCAATGACCGGAGAGTTCACCTCTCTCCCTGATATTGAGGTGCCATCTTTGCAGCCCCTTATCTTTTCAGAGGTATTCAAAGTGGCTCTATCTGTCAGGTGTCGCGTCTCCAAGTCATCCGGACTGAGAAGCCCAAGCCTACGCCAGATCCGTCTAGCCTGGTCTTCGGCCACACCTTCGTATGCTGATTCTCTCGCCCTCCGTTCGCCGTATCATGACCGTGAGACGCCCAGACCGATCATATGTTGACCATTCCATGGTCAGCGTCTTCTGGATGGGGTGCGCCGCAGATCAAGCCTTGTACGTTCTCCTTGCTTTATACACCAGCCGATCTTGCTGAAGGGGTCCGCAGACGGACCGCTCTGCCTCGAGCCTAGTGCAACCGTCTTTCACTATGCGCAGGAGCTGTTTGAAGGTCTGAAGGCATACCGGGACGCCAATGGCAAGATTACCATGTTCCGCCCCGACATGAACATGAAGCGTATGAACAACACTGCCAAGCGTATCGCCCTGCCGGTGAGCTAAACCGCATGCTAATCACCGTGCCCAGACTTATATGCTTTTGCAGAGCTTCAATGGCAACGCCGTGGTAGAGCTCATCAAGGAGCTCATCCGCCTTGACAAGCACTGGATCCCCGACAAGGAAGGCTACAGCTTGTACATCCGTCCGACCTTCAGTACGTATCATGAGCATCCCCCCGAACAGTGGGCTGAGCTTCGCACTTTTAGTTGGTACACAGGCGGCACTGGGCATTGCACCTCCGAATGAGGCGTTGCTGTTCGTGATCTGCAGTCCTGTCGGTCCATACTACCCACAGGGCTTCAAGCCTGTCGCTCTGTACGGTACAACCGAGTACAGCCGTGCTGCTCCTGGAGGTATGTTGCAAGCATGGGTACAGGAAAGTAAGTAGTGAACCTTGAAAATCACAGGTATCGGCGCATACAAACTGGGAGCGAACTACGCCCCCGGCGTGATGGTCCAAAAGGAAGCTGCGAAGAAAGGTTACGTCCAGAACCTCTGGCTCCACGGTCCGGATCACCATATCACGGAGGTCGGAACCATGAACGCTTTTGTTGTCTTCAAGCATGCCGATGGCGGTATGTCTGCATCGCGCTATCGACGCGAAACGAGACTGAACAGGCTCTAAACTGATTAGTCCTTGAGCTCGTCACGCCTCCCCTCGACGGCATGATTCTTCCTGGCGTCACCCGTGACTCCGTGCTCGCGCTTGCCCGCGAACACGCTTCTGGCGAAGCCCCGGTGGACGGCATGCCCGAAGGCAAACTTGTCGTGAACGAGCGTCCCGTCACCATGAAAGAGGTAAAGGAGGCCGCCGAGAAGGGCACGCTTGTCGAGTTCTTCGGCACAGGTCAGTCTGATTCTCGCAGATTTGCGGGCGCGTCCTTATCATGTTCGTGCAGGTACTGCGGCTGTGATCAGCCCCGTCGACCGCATTGGCTACCTTGGCCAGGATCTTCACATCCCCGTTGGACCGGACGGCATGGGCCCTATTTCACGCCCCATCTGGAAGAAGCTCGTCGGCATCCAGACAGGAAAGATCTCCCACCCATGGAGTGTCCTGGTGGACTAGTGCTCTGTAGCGTACTATACACATCACCTGTACCTCGTATAGCGAGCCACACAGTTGGACAGTGCTGCGGTTCGCGTCTTTCATACAACTTTTCATACGACTTGGCGTTTGATATAGTTCAAGTTCTAGCGTTATATTTGGCGGGCCGATGTTCCGAGCGAGGTATGACGCAGGTGGTACGCTGTCGGCCGAGTTGCATGGCTCTTCGACTTGCACTGCGACCACCACACCTCCAGCGCACGCTTTGCGCTCCTCTTCTTCGTGGATATGCAACGGTGAAGCCAGTCACGATTGCAGCGGGGCCTCCCGATCCACCCAAGCCAGAGTCTATCGAAACCGGTCCTTCGTTGAGCGCGCCGACGGCGCTGGACGCGCTCATCCTCTCAGAGTTGCGAAAGAAGCCTACAGCGAGCATCCCCTCTCTCGTGCAGCAGTTCGAGGACAACGCAGGCAAGGTGCTGAAGGCCCCTCTCGTCTACGAGTCGCGTCCGAATGAAAGCAGGAAGGTCAAGTTCACCCATAATGACAATCCCGTGGTCATGGTCGCGCATGCCGCGCAGGACACCGACCGGTGGAAGGTCAATATATGCTCGGCATTTGCTCTGAATGTGCCTGCGGACCGCACCCCGGAGAAAGATAGTGCGGTTCTGGTCACTTGTGCACATACGTTGCAGGCGGTGAGTCTCGCCTGCTGACACTGGATGTCGTTGACGGGTCTAATTGCTAGATGCGTCGTGCTCCAATGTTGGCATCCGCGATTGACAGTCCAGGATCTGACGCGAAGCCGTCTGTCCTATCCGGAACCTACGTACTTTCTCAGGAGGTTGAGAAGGAACGACCTACGTTTCATCCGGTCTCCAGTATACTGTCCTCGCTTCCACGGCCGGACTTGCTGCTGCTCTCAGCAGGTTTCGGTTCTGGAACTCTGCTGTTCAACACCCTACCTATCTCACCGTACCCTGCTCACCCGGGCACCGCTATAAGGGCGCACTTTGTGGTCGACACCGAACCCAACGAACCGGGATGGCATCCGTGGATCGGAGGATTGTGGAGCAAATGGGTGCGGGGAACCGTCCTCGGATATCGAGACTTTGCTGGTCGCGAGGCCAAGGTGCGAACCCATCATCAAACTAGCCCTTCGAAATAATGACTTGTTGGTAGCCGGGAACGTACGACGCGCTTTCGCACCTGCTGTTTGAGCCTCTGCCTACTCCGGGATCGAGTGGTGGTCCTATTGTCGACGAGGAATCGGGCGCTGTCGTCGGAGTAGTGCTGGGCTCGAGGATGGACAACCGCATAGAAGGGATGCGAGGCTGGGGTGTCCCTGCGGAGATGATCTACGAAGTACGTGTCTCTTCCCTTTCCTTCGATATATGCTAGCCGCTGACCCTTATTGCAATACCCAGATGTTTTCTCTGCCTGGTTTGAAGTTGAAGAACGATACATAGCGATACTGCTGGGTAGAAGCGAGACCATCGAAAGGTTAACATCCTTTGTACAATAGACCCATTCTGGATTTCGACAAGTATTCACTTGCAGATTGCAGTGTGGCAAGATACTGGTAGTGTTTCGTCCGCATGACATCATCGTCACACGGTACGCTTTCTTTAACGCCTCCGCTTTCAGATAGACTTCATTGGACCTTGAGTTACCTGAGGCGGCCCGCGATCTTTCGTAGGCCACCACTCACCGTGAAATGTGACCAGGTAGACGAAGACTTCCATCAATATTTTCCAACGAGATGCGTCAGATGACGTCTGGCAGCTGGCCGGAAAGGTATGTCTTCATTTCCCTCATGATCCTCCGGCGCATGTTTCTCATCCATCGCGAATATATAAGAAGCCTCGTTTGTGGGGCACTGCACGAGCCGCAGCAGCCTTGACGCGGACAACTAGGCCACGATGCTTCCGCTTGCGTCTCTCGTCCTGCTAAGTTCTCTCCGCTGGACTGCTGTTTTAGCAGCAGATAATGGTCTCGCCATCACTCCACAGATGGGCTGGAACACCTGGAACCACTTCGGATGCGACATTAGCGAAGACACGATCCTCAGCGCTGCGCAGGCAATCATTGCAAACAACTTGACAGACTTTGGGTACGAATGTAAGGCCACTGCTCTCTGCTCATCCTCTCGCTCACGACTGATATGTGCCAGATGTCATCATGGACGATTGTGAGTAGTCCGTGCGTTCGAGATAAACTATGCTAGACTCGCCGTTCGCTCGTCTAGGCTGGCACGCACCTTCCCGAGACAACCAGACAGGTGCGCCGGTTGCTGACCCAGCCAAGTTCCCGAACGGGATCAAGGACCTCTCAGACAAGATCCACGCAATGGGGTTGAAGGTAACGTGAGCATCAATGCAGCTGGTACGTCTATGTTAACAACAGATATGTCAGTTTGGTATTTATAGCGACGCCGGGACGCAAGTATTTGCCTGTAGACAAACTACTTCGGTATCGACTGAATGTCACAATCCAGATACACTTGTGGAGGACGCTTTGGTTCACTGGGCTACGAAGACATCGACGCGAAGACCTACGCCGAGTGGGGCGTTGATTACCTGAGTAAATACTATACTCTACCTCTCCATTCTCGTTGTATTCACCTCCCTTCCCCGCAGAATACGACAACTGCTACAACGAGGGTCTCTCCGGAACGCCTCATATATCGCACGAGAGGTATGCGAACATGTCAAGAGCATTAAATGCCACGGGTCGTCCAATTCTCTACTCAATGTGCAATTGGGGAGAAGACGGCCCTTGGAACTTTGCTCAGGTACAGTATAATAATCTCCTTTCCAGTTTTCGAAACAATTTTGACCCCTGTCATGCTCCAGAACATCGCGAACAGCTGGAGGATTTCCGGAGACATCATGGATGTAGGCTTGACCTGTCTTGCCTTCGTGTTATCTGCTGATTTCCGCCTCAGAACTTCGATCGCTACGACGACCGCTGTCCGTGTACGTCCGTGATAGATTGCAAACTTCCAGGATTTCGTGAGTTGTTTACACCTATTGTATGATCCTATAGCCTCTAATTAACACTTTCAGACTGCGCGATGACGCGGATTATCGACTTTGCCGCTCCTGTCGGACAGAAGGCGGGACCAGGTCATTGGAATGACTTGGACATGCTGGAGATTGGCAATGGTGGCATGACACTCGATGAATATGGTGTGGTCTCATTTCCGGCAAAGCAGCCAAGGCAAGACTTTGACCTAGCATCGTTTGCAGTGACCCATTTCTCAATGTGGAGCATCCTCAAAAGTCCGTTGATCCTCGGAAACGATGTCACAAACATGGTCAGTTCTCGCGCATCCGCGGCAACTTCACGCATCATCCTGACACGGTGTCTGGATAGACGAATGAGACTCTGACAATCATCACGAACAAGGCCATCATCGACATCAACCAGGATGCCGCGGGCTCTCCGGCGAACCGCATGTGGAAGAGGTCTGTTGATGAAGGAGGCGACCTGTCACTATGGGCTGGGAGCCTCGTAAACAAGTGAGTCTCAATGATCATTCCTCAGCGTCATTTTGTGACACTTCTTGCGCCAGCACATTCGTATTTGCCCTACTGAATACTGCACCGGCGGCGCAAACCGTCCAGGTAGACTTTGCAGACGTCTTTTTTGACCAGGTGCGGAGTGATTGTGGACCCAACGACGACAAAAGCTGATAACGGGTACTGCAGGGGAAAGTTTACCAGACGCAA
The DNA here is from genome assembly GCA_001910725.1 of Phanerodontia chrysosporium. Lineage (NCBI taxonomy): Eukaryota > Fungi > Basidiomycota > Agaricomycetes > Polyporales > Phanerochaetaceae > Phanerodontia > Phanerodontia chrysosporium. The sequence continues at coordinate 1,188,966 of MJGA01000003.1, forward strand.
CCATACGAAGTCTTTGACTTGTGGCAGAAAGACGATGAAGGTACCTGGGGCAAGTCCATTGGCATTATACAAGGCAGCATGAATGTCACTATCGGCGTACACCAAACAAAGGTATGGAAGGCGGTACCTGCGCCGCAGACTAGTACAAGAAGGGACTATGCAGAGTTGTAAATAGCACCCGATCATTGTGCACAAATATCAGACGGCATCTTGAAATGTTTTATGGCAGTGATTCTTGTTGGGCGATGGGGTGGATTACCTGGTTGATGCTGTCAGTACGTTCGTCCCCGTCTCCCTCTATGCGCTCGGGGCTGATTTGCTCGCTCGGACGCCACACAGGGAGTGAAGGGTTGCTAGGTCCCGGCTTGATGAGTATATTTCTCAGTATGTTCTATACGATACACTTACGAGTACCATGCCACGGGGGTCGGCGTGCGAGGCACTGGGGTTGAACAATCTTCGTCTTCTTCTTCTGTGGTGACAACGCCGCTGTCGACCTGCCTGGTATCAATGCATCGACATGAGTGGAACGACATCCCTGGAAGTATCACGAGTGTCTCCTTACCCCATGAGGCGAGATCCGACGTGCTCCGCTGAAGCCCGCGGCGCGGGGTCATCGAGGTCGGAATGTGCGAACGCTGGCGGGTGTACAGAGGCCGCGGACATCCCCAGCGTTCGCAGACTCCGCGCCGTCACCCCGCCGAGCGCGCCGGGTTTCGCGAACGTCGCGGCGCGCGCGAGCGCCGCGGTATCGTGCGTCGCGATGGTGAGCAACCTGAACGCGTCCTCGAGGCCGTCGCACGGCGCGGCGCGCGCGAGCTCGCCGAGCAGGGCGTGTGCGAGGTCGTGCAGCATCGCGCTCGTGTCCTCCGACTCGTCGGGGTGCGCGAGGTCGGCTAGGTACGGTGGCGGGTCGGTGGACATTGTGGGCGGGCGGGGCGACGACGCATCGAGTCGACGTGGTCGCAAGCCCCCCGCTGCGTGTTTTATGTAGGCTGGCACCACACCCTGTACACCCTAAATTAGGGCATTGGTTGGTCTGCACGAGTCGCTGTTCCATCATTACGAAGTGTCGCAAGACGAAATTCTCGCTGATAGAGTTCAGTGCTCTGCGAGGTTGGCAAACCGCTTCCTTGAACGGTCGGAACAATGGAATCGCTGCTAGATGCAAAAAGCAAATCTGCGGGTCATTCTTATAATGGACAGCAGTGATTGCACAAGAAATTGCAGCTACGAGACGCCATTGATCGAATGTGCTTTACAGCCGGTTCCGCCTGCAGCGGTTGCAGGCCAGCATCTGACAACCTGTGCAACGCTGGTATTCACAAGGTTTCAACACATTAGCGTGGCGCCACAAGGTGAGACGATGATACTCACGAAGAGGTATTGCGGCAACATGAAGGAGCAGCTTTCGCATCGACCTCCACCAGGCCGATATCTCCAAACCGTGTGCGCGCACTCGTGGTTCGTCCTCAGACGCTCAGCTTCCTCGCGCACCAGTCTCCCAAAATCGGCCGCCGGCGCATTGGCCGCGCGCGGCATCTGCCTCTCAACGCGTACAGCAGCAGCGTCCAGGAGACGCCGCTCCTCCCACTGCGGGCAGCGACATGTCTTCCAGTTCGCTCCGCAAACGTAGCAGAACTCCTTGCGGCAGCGACACGTCATGTGGTAGCAGCCGTAGGCCAACTCAACGAGGTGGCTGCACCCAGGGCAGCGCCGCCAGCCCTCCTGTGCGGCAAGCGCGAGGACTTCTCGGTCGCGCTCGGTGTCGCAGGGGCGGGGCGAATGGCTCGCCTGCTTGCACTGTCCGCACGTCCGCGAGAGGCACTTTGAGCACCAATACGCAGTAGGTGTGGGCGTCGCAGCGCCGAGGAAAGCGGAGCACGAGGGGCGGTGGCAGTAGACCCGGTTGGCGGTACCAAATTCGAGGGCCTTGGTCTGGAAAGACTTGACCAGTCCTTCGCCGAGGAAGCCGCGAACGTCTTGCAGGACGAACGGTTGGTTGCAGCACCTCGGTGGGAAAAGGGATTCGTCCACAGACGCCCCGCGAAAGAGTTCGACTAGACAGGAGACATCGTAGTAGTGGCCGCAGGGAGCGCGAACTTCTGGCCCTCGAATGGGCTCGGTGCAGATGACACAATCCTGAGCGCTGGAATAAACAACTTCAACAAATTACTCATGGCAGCCCTGCGAGTACACTCACGGCTTGGATGGAATTTTAGCAGCCGGAGCTCGTGAAGGTCCTGCACGACTCGACGACGCTCGCACTACGGCATTATTTTCCTCGTCACTATGATGGTCATTGAGTATCTGAGCCAAGGTAGGGGAAAGAGCATGTACCTAGAATAGACAGCTAGACTATCTACCAACTCGATGAGGTGCAAAGCGGGGCTACCGGGCGTGGAATAAACAGGTGCGCTGGGTACATGCGACTGCCCCGACAGCGAAAGCGCCATAGCTCGGTCCCGGGATTCCTGTGCCTCGGTGTTCGCGTACGCTCGAAGCAACGCCCGGTCAGTGCGCAGAGCGCTGTCGATGCTCTCTGCCAAGGCAGCATCCCGAGAAGTGACGAGCAAGGAGTTGGCCTCTTCAGCAAAGAGTTGAAAGGCCAGCTCTTCGTCCGTCAGAGGGGCGCCTTCCAGCGCTTTGCCCTTGCGAGAGCCTTGAACGCGGTCGATGTCGAGCAAGGCTAGGGAGGCGATGAGCTCGAGATCTTTTGCTGCAGCAACGGCCATGTCGTCTAGAGAAAGGTGGGATTGGTTTTGCCATCTGCTGGGACCCTATATATTGCTGCGGCCGTGGGATTGAAAGATGCGACATCTGGTATCTCGAGAGACGTTTCAGGAGGAGGAGCTCATGAAGCAGACGAGATACCTTTCGAGGTTACACGTGCAGTTGCGATACGTTGAAGGATGTTTTCAGGCGAGGCCTGAGTGTCGTTTCTGCTGCCATTGCATGGCGTACCGGACCTTTTAGCAGCTGGCGATGTGGCGTGGCGGAGAGGGGTGGGCATGGCGGGGTACGGGCCGTACGGCCGGCATCGGCAGGTGTTGCCTGATATGGCAATACTTGGCTACGTCACGGTGCAGAGTACCCCATTTGCCAGACGCGCATATCTCTTTGCCTTTCGACTCGCCGCCATCCTTCCCGCTTTCGCGAGCTGCTCATCCAGCCCTCCCTCCCCCCTCACTGCCATGCACGCACCCTCCGCCCCATCCTCTGCTCCTTCTCAAATCCCGACGAGCTCGTCGAGTCGCTCGCCCAGTTCATCATAAAATCACAGAAGGAAGCCATCCAGAAGAAGGGCAGGTTCACCATCGCCGTCTCTGGCGGCTCGCTCCCAAAGCAGCTCGGTGGTCTCATTGACAAACCCGGCGTGAAATGGGATAAATGGTACGCTGTTGCTCTTGATCCGCTTGTCTGTCCGCTCACGCTCGCCCGGTCTCTTTCGCCACAAAGGCAGGTCTTCTACGCTGACGAGCGCGTCGTACCCCTCGATCACGAGGACTCCAACCACGGCCTCTGCCAGACCGTCCTCTGGTCCAAGGTACCCATCCCGGCGGAGAACATCCACACCATCGACCCCTCCCTCATCCCCAAGGCCGCCGCGGAGGCGGACTACGAGGACACGCTCGAGGAGATCGCCGATGCGTACGAGAAGGAGCTTATCCGCGAGTTCGCCAACAGGGACTCGGCGCGCTTCCCCATCTTCGACCTCATCCTCCTCGGCGTCGGCCCAGACGGTCATACCGCGTCCCTCTTCCCCGGCCACCCGCTCCTCTCTGAGGACGATCGTTGGGTCGCGTACATCACAGACTCCCCAAACCCCCACCCCGCCGCCTCACCCTCACCTTCCCCGTCATCAACCACGCCGCCCGCGTCGCGTTCGTCGCGAGCGGCGCGAACAAGGCGGATACCCTCAAGACCGTGCTCGATCACCCGAGCAGGGGCTCCCCGCGTCCAGGGTGCGCCCCATCACCCCCGGCCAGGTCTACTGGTTCGTGGACGATGCCGCCGCCTCCAAGGTCGAGTACCCAAAGACTCCGTTCAAGCTATAACACCGCGCGACCGGATAAGCAGGAAGGAAAGAGAACAAGTGTATTAGTATGTGGTCCAGAAGTATTCCCTCCACCGCCGCCATATGTATGCACCCTTCTCCCTTCGTTATCGTATCTATCAACCTTCGGGACTATCAGCCCTTTTACCGTCTCAGACACCGGGTCTGCAGACGCTTTGACCTACCGTACTTAATAGACACAATATTCTGTTGCTTTCGATTCCGCTGCGGCCGGATAGCATGTGAATCGCATCATATCGTCATGCGCCATTGGGGCGCAGGGTGGTACATTACGCAGAAATGATCGTGTAACCTGCATTATCCAAGCTCCTGTCCTCGGCAGAGCATAACGAATGTCAGGCTCTATGCGAGAGTGGACACACTTCGCCACGTTTCCACTATGGCGGCCGCGAGTCCGGTCTTGGTGGCGTCAGGGTCCCTGGGACGCTCTCGAGGCTTCCCGGCGTGCGCGCACCCTCGATGCCGGGGTCAGGCACTGCGCTTGGGAGGGCGACACCCATCTCGGGGAAGAGCGTGAGGAGCACCAGGTCGAGGACGAACACGATCAGGTGCGCGTTGCATGCCTGCGACGAGAGCGGATCCAAAACCGCGTCGATCGCCTGGGCGCGCGCGCCCGGCGTCGCACCCAGCACGGGCAGGCAGGGCCCGGGCACGAGCGCGAGCAGCCGGCGCGCGAGCTCCCTGCGCAGCTCGGCCTGCTCCTCCGGCGTCGGGTCCGGCGGGCTCTGCGCCGGCCAACCGCCGGGGAACAGCGCGTTACGCGTCGATTGGAGGATGGCGAGTAACGAATCGGAGGAGAAGGCGTGTGTATAGAGCAGGTACGGGAGAAGGCGTGATAGCGTGGACGTGAACGGCGTGAGGAGCAGTGTCAGAAGGTGGGTCAACGCGAGCGGTACACTTCGCGGTGGCGTCGCTGGAGTGCGGGGAGGGGCGAGAATAGAACTGATAAGCTGAAGGACAGGGTGGACGTAATCCGGTTGGGGAGGGGCAGAGGTGGGTATAGAAGACAAAGGGGGTATAGTGGATGCTGTCGAATCACTGACGGAGATTGTCGGCGGGGAAGGTGGCGGAGAAGGTGGCGGTGATGCAGGGGCATACGCCGCAGGTTCAGGAATAGGGCTCATGGGGAGGAGACTGCCAGGTATCGTTTTCTTCGGTCTCTCGGCCTCGTTCTCCGTCGAGAGGGATGGATATACTACTTTAGATTGATTTACTTTCTTGATGGTATCTCGTGCATTCCTGTATGCATGCATAATTGCAAGACATGCTCCCGAAACCGATCGGATAGTGGATAAGACGAAGATGAGGAGGGAATGTAAGGAGAGCGAGTGTGATGAGGTCCTACGAAGTGGCGGACGTTGTGGTGAAGGAACGCTTTCGACGACAGTATCTGCAGACTGAACGGTACTCAATAAACCTGTTGCAAGGAACATGGGGCACGCATAGGAGACGACGGATTTGAAGGCTGTGGCTAGGCTGAATGAAATATACGATAATACATAGCTCACCTCAGTCTGTTTCCGTTTCTCGGGTCCAAGAAGATTCAAGATGGTCTGGTGTATGAACCAGGGCTGGGTGACTTTAGGGATCACACCATCCTGGACTACTTTCACCATTATCTCCCGAACGATGTACCGTTCTGTCTCAGGCTCATAGTCCGCTGGTGGCAAGCAGGTTTTGAGCACATCATCCAATGCTTGCCTGATGTATGCTTCGTCGACAATTCCGTCGGAGATATCGCCATGTGCGGCTGCAGCTGGTGAAAGAGCTGCGGTAGCGTCGCAGCGCCGCCTGTGGCATAGGACGTCTGCAACTTGGCCTGTGCATTGCGATAGTCGTCGAAGTGTATCGTAACTAGCATTGGTATATCTCGGAATACCAACGGAGACAAGTCTATCTTCGCCAGACGATCCTCAAAGACCCGAATGACATTAGAGAGGACGCGTGTGATGGCGGGTAAGAACTCCTTGTCGTAACGCGTGATCTTTGTCCACCAGGGATGCACGTATGCCCTGAGAGCAATCGCTATGAAGTTGTACAGCTCATCGTTGAGCTCTGGTGTCGCGGACGGGGACGCGAGGAGTGGGGGAAGGTCCGCGTCGGCTGGAAGCTGTGGGAAGAGTAGCCGGCGGGCGAGACTAGTTGGTTTCACGGGCTTTGGTGGTGGAGGTTGCTTGTCTGAAGACGCTGCGGACTGGATTGAGCGTGCTGTCTGCCGTCTCGAGGGACCGGAGAGGGCCATGCTCGGTGAGTCGGAGAGAGTCTTGGACCTGGCAGAGGTGAGATCGGCTCTCGTGTTGGGTCAGCGCCGCGAGATAAGATTAGATGGAGGTGTCTTCGGCAGGCGCTCCGAGAGAGTAATAGGCCTTGACGCCCATGTGACCGCGAAAGGAACGAAAATGACCGGAACAGAACACAGTCTTGCACTCCCAGGCGACGCCGCCGTCGACGACGACGACAACGACGAGCAGAGGGCAACCCGGAGCGTCTGCTGCATGTTGGGATTTTCTCAAACACAGTCCCTCTGATCCAAGGTTCGCAAACATCCGCCATCGTCATCGCCAGATCATGTCGCAGAGGCTGACATGACTTTTTGTTCTCCCCCCAACAGCCCCCGTCGCCACGACCGCGTCCGGCGGTCTCCAGCCTCCCATCCGCCTCCCCGACACTCGTTTGGCTGAAGTTGCATGGTCCGGCACATGCATGATACCCTGAACAGCTCGAAATTCCGCTTCACTGCGCGTGATGGAGGACAAGGCGGCGGCAGCGGCAGCGGCCTCTCAACAGGCACTATAATTGTCATCGCAGTCGTCTGCGCTTGCGTCTTCCTCCTCGCCCTCACGCTCTTCCTCTGGCGGTTTTTCGCTCGGTGCTTCGGCTCCAGAGAATCCGCGCCTCTTCCTCCCGTTCAAGAGCTCGCTTACCACCGGCGAGAACAGCAGCGGGCCTTCGAAGAGAACGCCAAGGCTGCAAACAGACCATGACATGGACGGACGCCCCCACTCATTCCCCGTATACCGGCAGCGCCGTCTCCTTGCTTACCAACCCCGAGAAGAACTTCAGCGTGTACACCGATGAAATGACGGCCGAGAGTGCTCTACCATCCCCAAACGACGACGGCACGTTATACCCTCCGAATCCTTCCTTCTACCGAGCCTCTGACGCCTCCAGCTCACGCAATACCCTCGCCGAAAGTACGGCGGGCTCACAGGGCTCCCTGCGTTCTGCGGCGTCCCCCTCATCATCGCCCTCCCCTTCGGCGCCGCTGTCCGAAAGCATGTCTTCGACGTCGCAGATGACGACCATGAATCGCTCTACAAGCGGTCCAATATCGCGGCCGGCAAGTGCTCAGTCACGCTCCCGCGTCGCGTCGGCATCGCGTGGCAGGCGACTCTCGCAAATTTCTGACTCGCCCACAACCGCAAGCGGATTCACGACGCGCAGTGTCAGCGCAAGCTACCGTACCGGAGCTCCTCATCGACCAGGAAACAGTGTGCAAATTGTTCTTCCTGCACCGCTCGCGGCATATGCTGGAGATGGTCAGCCCATGTACAACATTCCCCAGATGTCACGGTCAAGTGTCTTCGCGGACCAATGGCTCACAGCTGGCAACAGCGACAGACGCAGTACGTATAATGAATCTACAGACATGCCTCGTACGTGTTCGATTCTGTGTACGCCTTTAGGTGCTGACATACTTTCCCAGGCACGCAATCGCGTAGTCGAAGCCGGCACAGAGTTACCGCATCGGTCCCTAATGCCCCGTCAAACCCCGCGCAGTCCTCCACGTTCCGCCGCGCTGCATCCACATCCCAGCACTCTTCCGGGTCACGTTCGCGTTCTAACACGCTTCGCAAACACAGGCCGGATGAGAGCGGTCTGCCTGATGTGCCTCCGAAACATAGCCAACTCTCTGACTTGGCCGAGTCGATGTACGAAGACGACGGAATACGAGGAAGGTCGCGAACGCAAACACGGCTGGAAACCATCCCCTCTGGCCAGATACCGCCCATGTCGTCTTATCCCCCACAGCCGCAGTTCATGCAGCAATAAATGCACCTACCAACTCATACAGTACTAGCGTTCCTTGCATCGGCTACAGACATTAGATAACGCTTCGCACTAGAGTAGTTCCTGTCCTATAGTCGTACATAGTAGACAAAGCCTATGGTAATCTAGACCCGATTCTTGCATTATTTATCATTATTTGCTGAATATGCTATACAGAGCGTGCCATAAGATGTCTTCAGCAGACCACAATCGTCTCAATGAACTTCACGATTCACACAACGGGCGCAGATCGAGGGTCTGAACGTTGAGCCGTCAGCGGACGGACCCACCAGAATCTTCATCGTTGGGTAACCGAGGTCAACAAACATACAGAGAGCAAAGGATACAGCGGTGGACAAGGCCGTCCAACAATGCTAGAGCATTAGGGTACTTGGATATGCTGCAGTTACATCATAGCATGCCGAACTCGTCTTCCGCGTCGTCGCCTCCACCCCATCGGCCGGAGACCATCTCTTCCTCTGGCATGTGCATGTGCATGTCGTCGTGGGCTGGTGACGGCGGCCGTGGCTCTGCTTGTTCCTCGCTGGCGACAGGGGCGTCGGCGGGTGCAGGTGAGGCTTTTTGCGCGTTGCTCGTGCTCGATGGTTGGCCGGAGTACCATGTCACTTGGACGGCGCCGACGATGGGGATGTTGGCGCCCTTCGCCATGCCTTGCTCGGCAGCTGCGCGAGACTTGAACGACACCAGGATGTCGCCGCTGTCTGTGACGTCGACGCTCTCCACCTGGCCAGTTGTCTGGATGCGCCAGGGTAATTAGGTCTTGCAGAACGCATAGTGATATGAAGACTTACCTCGTACCAGTCCCGCACACCCTGCAGCTGTTCGGCACTAGCTCCCTTGACGAGAAGCTTTTTCGGGCGGTTGTCAAGCTTCATGCTCGTACGTGGCGGGCCACCACGCATAGCCCCACGGAAGAAGCCCCGCCCTCTACCACGGCCACGATACGGACGGTAACCACCACCGTATGATGGAGCACCCTCTGGACCATCCGTAGAGATACCCAGGCTAGCCGCCTCAGCCTTGAGCTTCTCTAGTCGTGCCTTGAGTTCCTCGGTATTCTCCTCTCCATCGCCGTCCGCGTTGGTGACAGCATGCATTTCCAGCTCCTTATCGAGACGGGCACGCTCCTGCTGCACCTGGTCCTCTGTTCGAGGTGTCGATCCGCGAGAGCCAGCGGTCGAAGATGGCTGTGCGGCGGATGACGGCCCCGGCGTCGGAGGCTTCATTTCCTCGTTGAGCTTCCGTAGGCGGGCCATGATTTCCTTCTTCTCCTCCGGAGACGCAGTCGATAACCGCTCCATGAGCGACTTCTGCTCTGCAATCTGTTTCTCGAGCAGCTTTTGCTTTTCAGCAAGTGCGGAGACGGCGGACGAGGGTGTGGCTTTGCGGGGAGTCGTGGAAGTGGAGGTGGAAGGTGTTGGGGCAGAGGACTTCGGTGGCTGAGGGGCTCCTTGCCAGAAACTTTGGCGACGAGAGGTGCTGATGCGGCGAGCATGCGTGCACCAACTTGACCGTGACCCTCCATAGGTCGGTGCCAGAAGACTTTGACGAAGCGATTCCCGAACACAGCATCTTCTGACTTCCACGCTGCGTATGCTTCCTCATGGGTGGAGAAGCTAACCAAAGCTTTCCCGCCGGAAGCATCGACCGCGACATTAGTGACAGTGCCGAAGCGCTTGAACCAGTCGTTGATGGCGCCTAGGCTGAGCTTGTCCTCGGGGATCTTCTCCACTACCAGCGTCTTGTCTTGTCGACGCTCGCCACGGAAGCTTGGAGTCTCCCTGAACGTGCCCTTCGGTGCCATTGGTCCATTCCGTTGGCGAGGGAAAGCATTCTGCATGCCGACCATGGGGCCCATTGCCATGGGGTTCATGGGTAAGCTTAGGTCGCGCGTCACCGGCCCTTCCACACCTGGCATAGCACCGTTTGTCGAACCCATGGCCTGAGCTTGGGGAGCAACCTCATCTTCTGGTGCTCGTGGGGTGAGGTCTTGTATCACGGGCAGCTCCCCAGGCTTACGAGCGATGCCGTTAACGTCGCCATGTCGAGGAAGCATCGGTGTCCGTGTATGTGGAAGCCTTCCTGCACCCAAACCCATGTTGGCACCAACCATTGGACGCATGTCCATACGCTCATGAGGGTTGTATGGAGCATTGGCACCGCCCGCCATGGGGAAAGCCATGTCGCCTGTACCCGGCATCATTGGGCCATACGCCGCGCCTGGCACGCCGTTCATGGGGAATAGCTGTCCTGGAATCACGGCGTCGTCTCCATGACTGTACTTGCAAAACGCGCCGCGCGCGCAATAGCCGTTATCTGCGTGCAGAAAAGGCCACCGTGAGCTAGAGGCAACGTGAAGGAGAGGTATACCTACTGTGGTAGTCCCGGCAGATCCCCCTTACCCGGTCTGGTGGCCGGTAAGCTCCTCGTCCGTTCATCATACCGCCTCCCATACTCATATCCATCGCACCGGCCATACCACCATCCATGTAATCCGCCCGTCCGGAAATCATCATACGACCTCCACGTTCGCCTCGACCACTAAAGCCGCCTCGACCGGGGCGTTGATACTGGCCGTCGTCATATAATCTGGGACCCTTCGCTGGCCTAAGGTCGCTACCATCATCGTACTCGAGGCTACGCTTTCGACTGCGGTCGGGCGAGTCGCTTTCAGATGAAGGCACGAGCCCATCGAGGGGAATGGGAATCCCACCATCTGGAGCTGCAGAGATAGATGAAGGGTCGGTACCGGCTGGAGGAGAGGGCGCAGAGTAGGGAAGGTAGGACTTCGTTCGGAGGGCAGTGAAGAGTGTCTCGATGAAACTTGATGTTTCTGAAGCTTTATTAGTTGTCTAGACTTCAACGAGCAGACGTGGAACGCACCCTTCTCCAAGAACTCTTCCAGCTGCGCATTAAGCTCTTGCCGCAGCTCTGTCTCTGGGACGTTGTGCTTCAGTAATGCAAGGATGTAATCCGCCAGTGCTCCAGGTTCGGCGTCACATCTGAGAAAATACAGTGAGCACGAATTTGCATGCAATGCCTGTTCACGCACATGGGTTCCAGGGTCCTAACAAGCCATGGCTTCAGGTGTGTGGTAGCCTCTGCGTCCAAGATCATCCCAGCGTGCTCGAGCAGAAAGACAAGTAGGAGGAGGAAGTGAAGGACGTCTCTGTTCAGGCGTCAGTAAGTATGAGCCAAAGCGCCCTCTCTTCCGCGCTAAATCAAAGCACGTGGAGAGCGCTTACAGATTTCTGCTTATCCCGACATGCTTATTCTCTCGCTCGATGATGCGCACCGCAGACATCTAACAACGCATGTTGTACTATATGGGTAAACTTGGACGTTTGTGGATGAAGGGCATTATGCGTCACGCCGTCCGACAGAGCAAACACATGGCCTCTTGCCAGGGCGCATCGCAGGCCGGTCTCAATCTCATCTGAATAGATTGCGGTTCGGTTCGTCCACAGAATAGAAAGCCTCACGGCAAGTACGGCCCCAGCAATCAACTGAGAGCAGTCTGTCCAATAGTGGATATGAGGCCAGAGCAGGGAGCTGGTGCGTCGCTAGCAGGAAGGTTGGGAGCGGTAAATCTCGCGAAGTTCATCCAATACCTGTCATTGGCACCAGCGACGGCGAAATACACCAAAATAACGTCTCCGAGCCGAGCGGCTAGAGGACGACTCGGGAACCTCGCATGATGAATTCGGTACGATGTGTCGGATGAGAAGGAGTGACTGGCATGACTGACGTGCACCATCTTGCGACGATGACGGTCCACTCTGTCGTTTCCGATGGCTGCCATAGGAGGATTTGGGTCGTACAGAAAATAGATTAGGGCGAGAGCATTAAGTTTGGAGATACACTGGAAAAGGCGGCCAGCAACTTAGGCCTAGAGAGGACAGCCGTGAGGAGTCCAGGACGGCGCCAATGGCCCAGTAGAAGCATCGAATCCAAGCCTTGAAATCTGACATCAGAGGACTTGTTAATCAGCTGCACAGCGAAGGCAGTTATGTGGCCTAGGACTGCTGTGTACGCACCTGTCATCCGCGGCACTGCCTAGAGTAGATACGCTGCGGGAACAACGCTGAACGGTAGCCCCGGACTCGCGGCTCGATTGCCCGTAACGCCAACACTCTGGCCTTCGGGAGAGCCCTCTAGAAGCTCGTGAGCAGCGGTGGTCGAAGACGATGTGCAGGCCGCCTTGCACGACTGTCGAGGAGCAGGCGCAAGGGAGACACCCTGAGCGCGATTGGGCGATTGGCGCGCTGGTGCGACGGCGCGGGCGCTCAATGGGGAAGGACCTCAGCAGTCTGATCCCAGCCAGGTTGGGCTTTCTGCTAAGCCCACGCCGCGAGAGCGCAGTAAGCCCTCTCCGTATCTCTGCCCTATACTGGGATGTTAACACTCGTCTCCCGCTCTAGCCAGTGCTGGCTCGCTAGATGCGGTCCCCTCAGATACCTAGGCTCATGGGAGACACGAGGACCCCATGATGTCTGCCCGAACATGTGTTCATTCTGCGCGTTGCTTTCACAAGTTTTCGATGCGCCACTGCACGGAACAGAAGATGGCTATGCTGCCATCCCAAGCGGTCCTCACTTGGGACACAACGCCTGATGCTACAACCGCTCTGCAGGCGCGTGCCCGGTTGCCAAAACACGCTCCGACGGTGCGTCACCAAACACGCTCCCGGTTCGCAAAGGGTACCTGGTCCGTGCTGGATAAAACAAGCACACCGCTTTGTGTTTGAGGCCACTATCCCTCCCTCCCACCTCCCACTACCGCCATGGAGTCCTGGGCCCCCGACCGTGGCCATGACGCCTTCGCAGACGTCTTCGCCTACATCTCGAGTCTTAGCTTAGATGACATCGACACGCTGCAGTCTCATGCACCGGGCGGCAGCTCAACCCTCTCAGACGAGGAGCTCGCCATGGCCCTCTTCGCGCAAGAAGCGGCTGGTCTGCTGAACATCGCGAAGGAGCACGCCGGTCAGTCTACTCGCCACAACCGATCTATCATCGAGGAGCTTGAGGAGATGGAGGCCCTCGCACGATACGACCATCAGGTCGCACTTGCCATTGCGGAAGATCGCCCCATACCTCCTATGCCCGCATTACCGCTCAGGAGAGCCGTCTCCGAGCCGGACGCGTACGATAGTGCCGAAGATTCAGACTTCGGCACTTCCGATTCCGAGTGAGTGCATTGCCGCCGACGCTGTACTAAACAGCCGTGCTGACAGATTGTAGGTCGGATACAGACGCTAGCTCGGTCACCCTAGTGTCGAGAGCGTCTTCGTCTCTGTCCTTGAGGGCACAAGAGAAGCTTCCTGCAGTCGAGACTGTGGATCTCGATCTGATAGCAACCTCGTTAAGACCAACTTCGCCAATATCTCTGCACGAAGATACCCTGGGAAGCGAAGACTCATGCGCGAGTGTAGATGACGTCTGTGAACAGGTCGTGCACGAGTGAGTTTTATGCAATTCTAGTAGCCGCCTTGATGAGCCTTACTGACGATCCTAGGTGCACTATCTGCTGTGACGACATAGACGGGCAAGCATACGAGGCCCCTTGCGGCCACTTCTTCGATACGCAATGCCTAGAGGCCATGTTCCGAAAGGCTACCGTGGACGAGTCTCTCTTCCCACCAAAGTGCTGTCAACTCGAGATTCCGCCGCAGCATGCCCGCGAGCGCCTCAACTGCGAGTTAATGGTACTGTTCGACCGGAAGGCCGTGGAATTTGGGACGAAGAACAAATTATACTGCTCCGAGCCCCGCTGTTCTGCCTTCATCGGCCCTGCCACCGACGAGGTCACCTGGATGGAATGTCCCGAATGTTCATCTATGACTTGCGGCTTTTGCAAGTCCTCCGCACACCCGGGCACCGCGTGCTCGGATACCGACGACTTGAAGCGCACTGCGAAAGAAATGCGCGAGAAGCAGGGCTGGCAGCGTTGCTACTCGTGCCACCACATGGTCGAGCTGACCGTCGGCTGCTATCACATCATCTGCACATGCCACGCGCAATTCTGCTACCTCTGTGGCGCCAAGTGGAAGCAGTGCGACTGCCCACAATTCGCCGTCCCCCCTGATATCATCTGATTCGGCGATGATTTAAACTCGTGAGTTTCTCATCTTCCTCTTGCCATCGCAAATGCTGACTGTAGCCTCCAGCGGCAAATGTGACATTCGAACTTTCGGCTCCAGCACTGGCAGGAGGTCACAAGCCCACATGACATTGCTATCTTATTGCATTATTAGAGAACCGCTGTTTGTACCATAGCATGTACTACTACTGTAACTAGCTTACATACGAATTATATCAAGAGGACCCGTTGCCAACGACACGACCTGTGCTACATTCCGCCACTGAAATCGTGCGAACTGCACAAGCGCTCGTGATATAGCGCCAGAATACACACTCGACCTGAACCTCCTCCTGCTTCGTATCCTCGGCTCGGACTACTTCCTCCTCGGACTCATACGACTACTTTCCACCACATTAGTCGCGAGGAATGTCTGCAGAATCTGTCGCGCGGTGGAACGCTATCCCCATGGTTCGACCAGAGGCGGGTGATAGCTCTGGTCCCTCCTCTCTGAAGGTACTCTCCTCGCGTCTCTGGCAAATGTGAACACTTCCTGCATACTGTCACCTCCCGCACCCTCTTCCAGCGAGCAAGAGATGACGCTCAAGAAGACGAAAGCGATGACAACGTCTCGCTTGTGTCCCGCTCTCCCTCTCCGCCTCCGCGGCCGGACACCATGGACATCGACAAGTACGACGAGTTCGTGGCGAGACCTGAGCGCGAGGTCGTCACGGTCGACACCAAGATTGGCAGCACAAACCGGGGTTTCGCTCTGCTGGCGAAACTCGGCTGGGTGGAGGGCCAGCCTCTGGGCCTGTCCGGCGAAGGTACGTGTCCCGCCATAATGTGTGTTTGTGATCCTCATGGAAGCGTGCAGGTCGTGTCGATCCCATACCATTCGTGCTCAAAAACGACTTCACGGGTCTGGGCAAGGTGAATCAGGACGTAAAAATGATCGAGTCAACCGTCTCTCAGCGACGCGAGCTTGATTCTGAGCGGCAAACAAGAGAGACGGAAGAGCAACGCAAGGCACGGGAGGTGCGTGTGGGCCTCATGGTCTTGAGTTCCATGCTTCATCACCCTTCATATCCCAGGAATCCGTTGCCAAGCGGGACGCGGTCAAGACGGAGATATCGAACGTGCTTCGAGCGTTCTACTGCGAGCTATGCGAAAAGCAGTTCCAGACCGTGGGACAGTACGATGAACACACGAACTCGTACGCCCATCACCACAAGGCCCGCTTCCGCGACATGCAGGCTGCACAGAAGGCAGTGTTTGGCAGCCAGGAGGACATCGATAAGCGCAAGGAGAAAGAGCGTAAACGGGAGGAGAAGGAGTTGCGGAAGATCGCGAAGGCAGCTGGCATCAAGATGGCTAAGCCAGCAATGTCTGCTACCGTGCCCTGCCTGCAGCACAACCTCCGAACGTGACAACCGAAGCGAAGCCTGCAGGAGTGAAGAAGTCGGGCTGGGCTACGGTGGGGAGCTCGCCTGCGCCGTCTGGCGAGGCTTCGTCCTCTGCGGACACACGCTCGGGATGGGCTCCTGTGAACCCGGCGAGCGACCCCCCAAGGACGGGCCCGAAGGCAAGCTCTGGCTGGGCTCCTGTGAACCCTGCTACCGACCCACCCCGGTCTTCCGCCACTGGGTGGTCTACGGTCTCTGCTGCGCCTGCGGACGGGGCGCAAGCCTCGGCTGCTCCAGCGCAGTCTAGCTCAGCTCCGGCGTTCAGGACGGGCGGATGGACGTCGCTGGACAGCAGCGCATCCGCCCACGTGCCCCCGCCTCCCCCGCCCCCAGCAGCAGGTGCTCCACCCCCACCTTCGATGCCCGCCAATCCTCCTCCTCCGCCCCCTGCGTCGCGACCTAGTTGGTCTGCTGTAGGCACTGCCGGACAGCCTTCGGGATCAGGGGGCTGGGCTCCAGTGTCTCAGGCTCCTCAGTCTACTGCGGCAGTCAAGCCTCCCGCCGCGCAGAGCGCTCCGCAAGGTGCTGCACGACCAGAAGCCTCGCGCTCAGGCTGGCAACAATTCAAAGCTGGTGCGGGTGCGAACCGACGCCGCTAACGTCCTGTCTGTATTGCATGAGGCCCTTTCCTTCAGTATTGCTAACGTTATTGTCCCGCCGTTCGTCTGTTGTTATCGAGCACCCCTTTCAGTTCGTATGCTGTCTATGTAACAAGAGATTGTTTGAAACTACTACTACGAGAAGCTAGTACACATTGCGATAATTTTGCCAGAGCTGATAGGTATTCGAAGAATAATATACGAGAACACAGTGATACGACACAAGAAGGGAACACGGCAGACCGAACACGATTCTACAGGACAAAGCGTGGACCTCGGACGAGCATCGTTCACTCCGAGTCACTACCGGAGCTATCGTCCGAGCTGGAGTCCGAGGAGTGGTCGCTCACGCCACCGTGCGATGTGATGGGTGCATGCGGTACGCCGCCCGCTGGAGGTACACCGCCGCGCTCAAACAGAGCCATGCGCTCCTCGAGCACCCGAATCTTCTCAGCCTCCACGTCTTCATCCATAGACTTGCGCTTGAGACCGCCTGTACCCGTACCCTTGCCTGTCCGCGCACGCTTCGCAGGAGGCTGCTTATTCGGACGGATGACAAAGTTGTAGAGCTTCGTCAACACGGCAGCTGGAAGGGTATCGATTTCGAGCTCGATCTCCTCCGTGCTCTGTTTTACAAGTTGTTATTATCAGACTGTTCTGATGACGAGAAAGGACGCTACATACGTCACGAATCTCAGGGACACCCTCATGGATGATCTGGATAACCTTCTCCAACTTCTGGCCATCCAGCTTGCCAATCGTGTCGCTGAGCTCCTTCTTTTGCTCAAAGGAGAGCACATCGTTGTCCTCAACAGGTTTCTTCGATGGCTTCTTCCGGTTGACGGGCGGAGGCGCTGTCTTGCCGTTCATCTTGGGCGTCGGCTTCGACGTCGATGCTACAGGCGGGGGTGGAGGACGCTTCTCGACGGCTTTCTTCTTCTCCCTTGCTAGCTTCTCCTTCTTCTGCTTCATAGCCATGAGAGCACGGTTCATGCTCTCAATCTGAGACTCGAGCTCGGTAATCTTTTCTGTGACTGCCATTAGGCATCCATTTCGAAGAAGCAGCCGAAGATAACTTACGCTCGTCCTCACTGTCAACATCATCCTCGTCGTCGTCCTCGTCACTTTCTGGCGTCCGGCGAAGCGGAGGTAGGTTCTTCCACTTCTCATCGAATAACCGTTGGAGTTCTTGGCCCGCAGTGTTGACGGGGGTGCCGGCAGGGTTGAACGTGAAGCAGTTGCGAATCATGAGCTTGAAGTCGTCGTGGAACTTCTCCGCAGTGGGATATTCGCCGTTGTCCAGCTTCTTCCGCATCGTGGACAAGTCCATGGGCTTCTTAATGATCTTCGGATACGAAGGAATCTCAAGCTTGACCCAATCTGGTGCAAGGCATTAGTGGCCTGTGACACGAGGTCATGTATGCACAAACTCACCGACTGGCTCATAGAATGGATGTGCGATATTCCAATGCGTTTTCTTATTCAGATCTCTCAGCACCTTGTCGCAGAACTTCAACTGTTCCGCGACGCCGCTGTCCCTGGGCACCTTTGGCTTGCGCATTTTCTTGGGGGCATCAACGTAAGGCAAGTCCTTCGGCGGGGGTGGATGGATTTCCCGCTTGGGGCGACCCGGATCCTCATTACGCCGGATCGTGGGCATGGCGTTGGAGGGACGGCGTTGGACGGGTTTCTTCGCAGGAGGGGGAGGGGGAGGGGGAGTCGCGGCCTTTTTGACAGGCGGCGGAGGTTTAATCTAGGTGAACATCAGCCGCTATGAGATAGAGCTTTACGTATCACGCACCACCTCGGCAGGGGGCAGGTTCTTGAGCTGCTTGTCGAAGACCTCTTCCAGCTGCTTGCTTTGATGAGTGAAGGGATGGTCGGGCCGTTGAAGGTCAGGCAGTTTGAGAAGATTAGCCGAACGTCTGCAACGAAATCGTCCGCGTGGAGGTAGCGTGGGTTGTTCGGATTCGGATCAAGCTTCTGCGGGTTCGACGACTGCAGCTTGCGCTCGATTGTCGAGAAGTCCATGGGGTGCTTGATGATTTGCGTGTAATGGGGGATGTTGAAGGCGACGACGTCGACCGGCTTCAGGAATGGCACAGCAGCTTTCATCTTCTTCAGCGTACGGATAGTAGACACGCAGAAGCGATACTGCGCGACGCTGAAAGTCGAGGGACCTCTGTCCTTGTTCGCATCCCAGCCGTCCTCGTGCAAAGGGGCAGGAGACTGAGAGGCTGGCGGCGGAGTGGCAGTCTTCGAGATACACCAAAATATATTTGAATTAGCACGCCCACAGCGGCGTACAGGACAAGATAAACGTACATTGGCTAATGAGGCTTGGTCTGCGTCCGAATGCTTCCGAGCTCTCTTAGCTGGAGGTGGTTGTATATCATCGTCATTAGGAGAACTATTAGAGTACGGTGATGAAGCCTCGACAGCAGGCGCGATCGGAGATACAGCAGGTAGTGAGGTAGAGGCAGTAGGGGCGGCTGGAGGGACAGCCAGGCTGGGCGCTGGCGCGTCCGCCTCAACCATGGCATCATCGGCCGGTTCGGACTTTGGCTCTTCAGCCATTTTCACATCCTGCATGAGCTCACCCTCCGCTGGTGGGGGGCTGCCCTTTGGTGGGTCGACTGGGATGGAGTCTGGGATGGACGGCGTCAGCGCGCTCTTGTTGGACGCGTCGAATGGGTGCGGGGGTGCTCACCAGGGTCGACAGGGGTAGCCACCTGGGGAACCGTGGACGCATCCTCCACTACGTCGATTTTCATGTCGACCGGCTCGTGGCGCACGTCGCTCTCGTCCTGGTCGTGGTAGTGGACATCAATCTTGACGGCGGGGGCAGGCGCGTCGTTGACGGGGGTGGCAGGGGAGTCGATGGCGGGGGAGTCGGCAATGTCGGTGTGGTCGCCGTTGAAGGAGGGTTTGAGGTCGTGGTGGCCGTTGAGATGGATGCCGTTTGTGAGAGGCGCGTCGAGCATGGTCGAGGGGGCGGGGACGCAGACGCGTGACAGTCACGGGAGGTGACAAAGCAGAGGGAGGACTGGAAGATTTGGGGGAGACAGGAGATCCGAACTGGGCTAGAGCCTTATATACTCGCCCTCAGATAAGGTTCACGCGCTCGTATTGGCCCACAAATCATTATTTTCGTAATATTTCACACTCCGCCCACTTATCCGCCTGGCCTGTGCACTCTGGCCATAATCCCGCGAAACTGCCCCGCAACGTCCTAGGCCTTGTCCTTGTCCTGTGCATCGTCCTCGACCGGCGCAAATACAGGCTTGGGCTGATTCGCGCGCCACGCTGCAGGCAGACACCGTCGGGGACGAGGAGGGCAGCGCAAAGTTCAACACGTCAGCACCATAGCCGATCGCAAACAGACCAAAACAGAAAGGCGCGGAATCAACTGCGTCTCCCCGCCCTTCGCGAAACAGAGGCTCACCTGCGGTCCACACCGGGTCCTGTTCTGCAGTCGCTGCATGTCTGAGCAGAGCTTCTCGAGGCTGCAATACCGGCGCTAGTCAGCACAACGTCGTCGACAAGGACAAGGCCAACGTGGGAACCCCTCGCTGCGGCTGCCAACGCATGATATCGGCGGGTCTCGGTGGCAACCGCCACTCCCCTAAGTCTGCCGCGCTGATGTCCAACTTCGGTGCCCTTCGTAGAACATCGAGGGCTGCTCCCAAACACGCCCCCTGGCATCAATTGCGCTCGATGCGCATAGATACCACGCCCGACAGGGAGATTTGACGGACAAGACAATCAAAAGGAAATCACCACTCACATCTTCGTCGCGTGTCGTGTCCCGCACCAAATTTTGTACGACGTGTTGCGTCGCGCTCGCGCCGACCCGTCCTCCACGCCCAGGGCCCGTGACAGGAAGCTCTGGCCTCTTGCTCTTCCGGGGATCCATCCGATCCTTCTCACGCTTTCGCTTGGTTCCCCGTGCAATCTCCCCATCCCTGAACATCGGCAGCGCGTGAGGCGTGATGATAGTTGGTGCCGCCAGGGCGTCGGACATGTCCTCGATAGTGGCTTTGCGCGGAGGACCCTTGTTGAGCAGCAGTTTCGCGCCGTTGATAGACGTGCTCGGCGAGTACAGAACGCAGATTTGGCCATTGGCGAGGCCTGTGACAATCTGTGAACAATATAAGCCTTTGACCCCGACATGCGTTAAATGACGCACTTGGTTGATTTTGGGATGCCAGACGACCCGAACAGGCGTCGTATCTACCAGTAATTCCTTGACTGGTTCCAACGTGTTCTTCTCCAAGAACATGAGACGTCCCTTGCCGCCTTTCGATGTTGCTCCCGCACCGGTGAGGATATACTTGTCATCGGGACTGAAAATGGCGTTTGTAGTCGAGTATAAGGTTGTCAAGCCGGACTGAGTGGCCAAAGGTTTTTTGAACGCCCGCAAATCCCAGACTGTGCTCAGGAGTCAGCGGGCGCAGCGGAATATCAGTGATGAGACTCAACGCTTGACCGTGTCATCTCCTCCACGAGTCATGACAGTCCGCCCATCGACGGAAAAGACCAAAGAGCCTGTCTCGGTATTCTTTGCGTGGGCGCCTTCGACAGACATACTCGGTCGCACAAAGTTTGACTTAGTTTGCCACATGTGCAGCGCTCCGTCTAGGCAAGCTGGGAAGGGTCGTCAATTTTCTTCCATGCTTGAAGTGTCAATAGAACCGGGCCGCACCTCCACCGATGAGAGACCCGTCTGGCGAGTATCCGCACGCATTGACCTTGGTCCTCGCGCCTCGTTCTTTTGACTTCACCACGATGACGGTCTTCTGTTTCCGCTTATTTTCGACATCCCATATGCTGCCAGACTTCGTGTGAGCGACGCCAAGGGCCCAGCGAAATGAACATACCGAATGGTAGAATCAGCAGAGCTGGTGATGAAGGTCTGCGGATCCTTAGGGTGCCAAGCGCAAGAGGTTAGTTCTGCGACATGACCGCTGCGAGATGGTCATCAGTACCTCGTAAGACGCTAGTCTTGACTGATTGCGGACCTGGTGTTCTTCATATCACGAATATACATGTCACCCTTGATGTATGTCGCGCTGGATGGAGGTCGGTGAATGGGGAACTACAGTTTTTAGCATGACACTTACAGTTCTTCACCGTCCCGGTCAAAAAGCTTCGGTTGGGTCGTACCCGATACAACCAAGAATTGTTGACCGTCGAGTGACCACTTAAGGTCATGGATCTGAGAGGTACATTCCGCACTTCGTTAAGTAGAGCTCTCTGAGATGGAAGGAACTGGGCGCACATAATAAGTACCCGCGGGCTCCCAAGTTTTAAACGGCTTACACCTCCAGTCCATTCCACCGAAGTCCCACAATTTGCAGTCATAGTCGTGCGAGCCGCTCACGATGCGAGCACCTGAGGGGTCGAGAGCGAGGGCTGAGACGACCTTGGTGTGGTCCTTGAGGATGAGCTCATGGGTGGTGGGGAATTCTGGAAGGTCGTCCTCTTCGTCCGAGGCATCGAACTCCGGCTCTCCTGTGCCTTCAGGGGCTCTGTCCTGAGGCGGTGGTGGTGGGCCGACATCGTCGTCGCCCGACTCTGGCTCTACGGAGGGCTGGTTAGACCGGCTTGGCCCAGCTATCTTGCCGTCATCAACCTTCTTCACAGGCGGTTGCTCTTCCGAGTCCTAGATAGAGCCGTCAGCCCATACGTCAGACGCAATTGCCTGCGGACACACTACCTCCACGCGTTTGTTCTTGTCGAACCGTCGGGGGTCGAGCTTTTTCTGCTTCTGCTGCTTCCCAAAGCCAGCAATCCCCATCGCGGCCATGATATCGTCGTCCATGTTGGCAATGTGCAGGCCTTGTTGTCGTCCGCCTGTGGTTTGGCGGTCGCTTGACGTGCGTCGTTGCCTTTGGCCCACAGCCTGCCAAAGGCGCGGGGTTAGGTAAGCAGACGCGCCTCTAGAATTGGCGCCCGTAATAAAGTTGCGCACCGCCGCGCCTTCTCTTGCGCGCACTGACACGACCGCCCCAGGTCCTGCACACCTCCACGCTGCGACCGCAACTGGTGCAGAAATAACACGATAATGCTGAAAAGACAACGTCCGGCATCTCCAATTCCCTTGCAATGGGACGCTGTAGAGGCAGAGAAGGGTCTCCCCGACGATCTGTTCGAGCCAATGTCGAAACGTCGCCGTTACTTCGCGCCTCCTGGAATCGACTCACATGCCGATGAACATAGTAGTACAGGATACCCAGATGACTCTACTCAGGCGGAAGGCAGCTCCAACGCAGCAAGGCGCGAGGCACGCTCGGGCATCCACGAGTGGCAGAAGGATGCCGGAGAGTACAGGCACGCCAACTCTCTGCTTCATGATCTTCACGCCGAACAGCGACACCGCCTAATCTTCTCTTCTTCCTCTACGTTATCGTCGACGTTGCAGCGCCGAGACGGTGCATCCCAGGTTCCAAATCCACTGCACTCGCCACATCCCTCCATTCCTCCCATAGAGGACCGCCTAACCGGCGATTCCTATCATACCCCTCATAGTCACACACACAAGGGCGAAGACACATCCGTTAGTACGGGTGAGGCCGAGGTAGTCTCCCAGAGATATGCCGAGACAAATCGGTGTGTATTCTACCCTATCTTGCTGTGCATACCGCAGCTACTAAAGTGTTCACCAGGCTACTGCGGTCACTCTTCTTCAGCCGTCGACAACATGAAGCTGAAGATGCACGCCAAAGGTAGTTCCCCGAGGTATGTATCCCCTTGCCGTGGTTTTCTTGCGTGCTCAATTTCGCTCGCTTCAAGGTATCACCCTCGCTATATCCACCCTTACCATCCTACCTATCGATTCCACATCTTCCACTTCCATTCTCTTTGGCGCACGCATGATGTATTATAGCAGTGTATTGTTACAAGTAACTTAATAACATGTCAGTAAATCACCAGAGGGGGCTGAGCGAGCGCGCTCGTCAGGAAGGCGATGTAACCACTGTTGGTACCATCTGGGTAGCTCGTAAGCCAAGTGAGTGGCGGGAGCGATATCATTGTAGTCGGTGAGCAAGGCTAGGTGTACTGCCTCATACACAGTCGGATACTTTGTCGATCTTCAGATCGATCTCGCGGTTGAATATCTTGCTCAGTTCTTCGTTCAGTAGTTGACCTAACGTTCTCCCTTCCCGTAGGTAGACCCATTGGTCTCTCTCGGGAACGTAATCGTAGCGTTTGGGCCCACTTGCAACGACATATTAGCGTCTGTGACCGCACTCAATGAGGGTGATAGTACCTTGTAGGCGACGAGAGCCATATTTGTTTGTTGGGAGGCTGTTTATTGATAACATATGTTCCATGTTGTCCTAATTTGAGGGTCAGAACGCCGCTCTGCGCGAAAGGGTTTAGCGTCGTGACTTCGACAAACAGGCCTTGCCACTCACGCTGTAGTCCACTTCGTATTCGGAGCTAGCTTCTTCGTCCAGGACATTCTCCAAGGACTCGAGCATAGTCTCCATAGTGGTGTCGGAAAGCGCGTGGTACTGTTCCACAGATATATTCGTGCTATAGTTCCGAAGCCATACAGTACGGCCTGTTCAATCAAGTCAGCTTCACGGAGGTATTCAAGACTACGACGTACTTGTTACTGACTTGCGGGGGAGGCGTGGCATAGTGCCTCCTGTTCATGAACGACGCATCCGGGGCACAAGCCCGAGGAAGCGTGTGCAGGGAACTCACAGAAGGCAAGGCCATCTGGCGCAGCGCGCGAACCACCTGTGGTGCTATCCTTGCACGACTCTGTACCAACGTAGTCCGAAGCATCTTGACAGAGTTTAGAGAATGAGTGTAGCAGACGTGCAGTGGAGGGTTCGAAGACAAGCGCGAATAATCCGAGAGATGGCGAGAGGTCGCGTCGGAATGGTGACAATTCCATATTTAGTCATATAATTCACGCGTGTCATGACTCTGAGTGCGCACAGTCTGCACCTGCCACAGAAACAGAACTTGAAGTGTAACATTAGGCAAGCACAAATCGGTAATGTATACTTTACTGAAGGGTCGAAAGGGTCGAGTTTGATTTTGCGGGCGTACACACGTACAGTATCTCGAGACCGTCTGGGAATGAGGCAAAAGTGTCGTATGCACAAGCTGTCGGGACTTGATTGCTACATACAGGACCATCCAGAGCGCGACTAAAACCGTTCGAATGAGTTTCATTGGCTGTAACAGTACTATCGCCGTCATAACACCGGCCACGGGCTCATGATGACTTGTTGTTCCCTTCACGAGAGATCCAGTCGAGCCAAGATCCTTTGTAGTTGTATACGCTGAAAAGATTACAATATTGAGTCGAGCTGGTCATCAGAAGAGGGAAGAGCTTGCGTACTTGGTGTAGAAATTCCTCTTGGCGATGTCGCAGGCCGACGTCGACCGTTTCCCGCTTCTGCAGTAAAATATGATCTCTTGGTTTTTCGTAGGCTTTTCCCATCCGAAGCGTTCTTTGAAAGCACTAGGATGCATGTGCAAAGCGTTCGCAAGGACTGACAGCGGTAGGTTGACCGAGGAAGGAATAGAACCTTGTAGGACTTCATCCGGTTCCCTGACATCGATGATATAGCTTTTCTGAACGACGAAATTAGTGTGTATTGATGCACAGCACCAGAGGCAACGACATACAGGGGAGGGTTGCTGTGTCTTCGGCTTCAACTCCTCATACGTCAAGACCTTCGCGTCCCAGTCTTTCTGAAGGGCGTCCTGCCGATCTAACCACTCCCTCTGTCGGTCGCGTGCCTTACTAGCTTTCTTCTCCTCTGGAGCCTCGGGTTCGACCTCTGGAGCACCCTCCGACTTCGAAGAGTTGTACCGGGCGTGCCTCGCAGGTAGCAGTACCTGGGAAGTTGCGACAGATGCCCGAGCAAGAGGCCTCATCGAGGTCCGGGAAAAGGATTGGGAGATAAAGGTGCGCAACATTGTGTGTGGCAGGAACTGTGCACTCAGTGGTGGCCAGATATTGAGCAAAAGGCGACTACGAATGGTGCTGCACAGGTGAACTAAATATTGGGTGAGTATTCGGAATTGATGGACTTACATCACCCGCGTTGAGTAACGGGTCCTATCTTCGGGGTCCAGCCGCCCGGTGCCATCACGCTGGGTATCAGGGGTCTACTAACATCGCGGCATTTTGCTATTGGCCGCAGAATTGCCTCAGGGCGTCTGCTCGGTCCTCGTTCTCTCCTCTCACCCCTTCACTCTCTACTTGCCTCCCTTCCCCTACGTCCATCCCGTTGCTCGTCCCGTCTCTCTACACTGCCAGCAGTATTCGGGGATCATGCATGAGTGGGAGCGTAGTACTCAACAAGCCCATGCATTATCCCCGACGAGCCTGCACGTCGA
This sequence comes from Phanerodontia chrysosporium, assembly GCA_001910725.1. Taxonomy (NCBI): domain Eukaryota; kingdom Fungi; phylum Basidiomycota; class Agaricomycetes; order Polyporales; family Phanerochaetaceae; genus Phanerodontia; species Phanerodontia chrysosporium. Next base: position 1,214,633 of record MJGA01000003.1, read on the forward strand.
TCGCGGCGATGTACTCGCCCTGACCGTTGTACGCTGCAGACTTGAATTGTTGGTCTCGTAGTACCTAAGAAACGTTTGCTGGGGACTTATGGCAGGATGATCCACGCACTAAGGTGAGCAATCATCGCTTGGCTAGCTAACTATACCCTCTACAGATGGGTAGGGGAAGTGCGAGCGTAGTTCTCTGAATCCGACCCTACCCACGGTCTATCGGTCGTCTATGCTGTACAGTGTGCCACTGCAACCTCTCTGCCACGCTTCGTGCAGGCTTGACACCGACTGTCTGCCCTGGCCGTGCTTCCCTCGTTGCTGCCCCAAGCCCAATCTGTTTGGTTCTATTTGGATATCGGCAATCGCCGATGTTGCTCCCACGCTGGGCTTGACTATGAGCGCCGAGTACCTCCGTCCCCCTTACTATTCCTCCCTTACCGACCATGTCGATGTCGATGTCGTCGCCGATATCGATGACCTCCTCGGACAACAACATGGATATGATGATGGTCCCCTACCTCCACTTCACTGGTGGCGATAATCTTTACTTCAAGTCTCTACGCCCATCCTCGCATGGGGCGATCGCCGGAGCATGCATTGTCCTCGTACTTCTGGCAATCTTCGACAGGTGGCTGTCCGCCATGCGAGGTGTCGCTCAAGCGCGGTGGACGCAGAGGTATGGCTGCGGTGTGCGAACCCCCCACCCCATTGTTGACTGGTCGACTAGAGCTCGTGCATTAACTGTCCGCGCGACTCCCTCATCGAGTCAGCCGACCATAGGCGACGATTGGGTAGCCACCAAGGATGGAGAGGAGCAGGCGGTCGGTGTCACTCGACTCCCAACTGAACGTAGCTCGCTCGTCAGCCCTGCGCGCGCTTCGCGATCCTCTCCCCCCTTCATCGCCTCTCACGACATCCCCCGCGGTATTGCATTCGCGTGTCAGGCACTCATAGGCTATACACTCATGCTTGCTGTCATGTGGGTTCCTGTCTCACCTTCTGTTTTGCGTTTTCCCTGTGACTAACCTAGATTTGGTTCCGCAGGACATTCCAAGCGGCATACATCATATCAATCGTGGCTGGCCTGGGAATTGGAGAGGTTGCATTTGGTCGCTTGGGTAGTGCACCGAGTCACGTAGTTCACTGAGACTGTGCTTCGAACTGTCGCTATTTTGGACTCCTCAATGTCGTTGTACGTTACGTCGTAGACAGATTGTAACCTATGTTTCCTTGGCAATTGGTGTCGAGACTCCTGTGAATCTGATCTTGATCGCCCTATGGACTTGGCGTACAAACTGCATGTTGGGTTCCCCCAATTTCAAGCACGTTCCCCGCTGCACGAGTGTGTGATGAAAAACGAGGGCAATCGAGACCACGGCGAAACCGGTAAACCGCCTTTTCACCGTACGTGACCACCCGGGGGTTATGAGAGATGAAGGAACTACCAAATAATACCAAACATGCGTGAAAAAACTTTTTCACTCGGGACAGGCGTTTATATGCTGAGCGAGTGCAGTAACCTCCTCTTCTTCACCTCCACAGGCCCACCGGACTTTGCAGAGAACCTCTCAACAGCGAGGCCTCATGATGTACTTCTCCTCCTTCACCGTCCTCGCCGCTCTGCTCGGTACTGTTTCTGCGCACTTCCAGCTGCAGTATCCCCCTCCTCGTGGCCCTTTCGTCGCTGCTCAAGAGCCCACGTTCTGCGGTCCGTCCCTCTCTCTTCACGAAGTTTAACGTATGTTTAGCCGTAAATATAGATGGCTACACCAGTTCTGTTAGCAACCGCACTGTGTTCCCGTTGAGCGGAGGCAACTTTGCCATCAACAGCGAGCACCCGCTATGGACACGTGAGCTGGCCCCTTTCCTCTCTTCCTATTGGTTCTGACCGGACACTCGATACAGTGGGCATCCAGCTTTCCACGCTCTCTAATCCGCAGTCCTTCCAGAACTTCACGCCGGCTGTGCCGTTCTTCCAGGTCAGCGGCGAGGGCGCGTTCTGCTTCCCGGTCGATCTCGCTGCGGCAGGCATCTCTGGTCTCAGTGACGGCGCAAACGTCACCCTGCAGTTCACGTATGACGGCGGCGACGGCGAGCTCTTCCAGGTACTTTGGTCTACACGCTCTCCCTGATCTGATGCTGACGAACAATCGCAGTGCGCGGACATCACGTTGAGCTCCAACGCGCCCCCGGCGAACTTCCAGTGCCAGAACGCGACGGGCGACACTGTGCAGACGCTGTCGTCTCAGCCGGTCGCTGCACCCTCTTCCACTGGAAGCTCGTCGAGCTCGTCGAGCCCGTCGTCCACTTCGACTGCACCGGCTCAAACGTCAAACGCTGCTTCTGCGAATGCTGTCGTTGGCTTCACGGGTCTTCTCGGACTCGTTGCCGTCTTTGCTTCTCTCTAGATGTCTTTGGGTTATGATGTGTAAGGAGATGGATGGTCATTGACATGTAATAGGGAATGGATCTGTTCGTTGGCACGTAGAGCTATGGTGGACTTGGTTGGACACGTTTGTGTATTCAAGGCTTATTCCACGTGTTACCAATTGCAATCTCACGAAATGGTGTTTACCGGAAGAATACGGAACGTATCCTGCAGGGCTGCTTGTGCCGTGGGTATTGGACCAGTGAATATGAACACCCACGATATCCTGATTTTACCCATGGCTAGCTTTTCGACATTAGTATTAGTCTTCTCAGCTTACGCACCAACAAAGCTGGAGTGATCAAGCTAGGCATTGTGGCGGCCACGTGGATGAGGCGCCCGAGGGGAGACTGCGCCACCGGATGTATCCTCCATGGGATGCACCGCCTCGGCCACAGCACAGACGACGGCTATCTGCCTCATCACAATCGTCCTGTAGCATTGCGATGCAGCATACACTGCATTCCTTTCTGTTCTTAAAGCTACGATTTTACCACCCAAAGCCGGACGGGAGCGAAGTTGGCTACGTGGCCGAGGATTGCATCAAAATTCCGCTGACAAGGGGTCACCAGTACTCGGCGAGGCTGATACACCTCGCAACGGCGTGCAGAACGTTTTGATTGCGTCTAACATCTCCCCTTATCGTCCGCTCACATCCTCATACACTTCCGCCCGTGTTTCAAATATCCTGTGCACACCTACACTCCCGCGCATAACCATCGCTAGGCTGTTCATTGGAACGTCGCATCAGCAAACATATCCCGCTTCGCTCCGCATCGGCACCTTCACACGCATTTTGACGTGAACTCTAGGTCGCAAAGCCGGTCATGCCTCTAATCGAGTTGCCGCGAAGGTACGTAACCCCATGCATGAGCTAAGCGTGGTTTGCTCGCATGACGAGGCGCTGCCCTGAGGCCCGATGTCGCAGACACTTATAAGAGCCATCAAGGCACACACATTGCGGTTACGCGACACCTGCGTTGTCGACCCCCACCAGCCTGCCCCTGCGCAGCCGATAAAGCTTAATTAGGTCGCCCACTGATAGCACAGTCTCATCCGCAGGCGGCACGCTCCGCCTGGCGTACTGCCTCGGCAGCACACCCAAACACATAAACCCGGCCTGCGCTTCCTTGCCGCGACGTACCCCCTCCTGCCGCGCTCGACACACACCGCACCGTTCGGTCCCGCCATGCTCTTCGACAGACACCTCAGGAGGGAGGAGGCGGTGTGGGAGGTCGTTGACCACAGGGACGTCATCCCCGTGCCAATGTGGGACGAAGACGAAGGTGCGCACCCCCCAATGGGCTATTCCTGGATTCCTTCCGTGAGCACGCTTCTGAGCTGGCCCACGGCAGATCTCGAGATTGCCTACACCCACCACGCGAATATATCGTACCGGTTCGTGCACGACCTGCGCGCCGCGACGGACCTTCGAAAAGCCGTCCAGCTTGCTCGGTGCCAGCTGCTCCAGGATGCCAACCGTTTAAAGTGCAACGTTCTCCTCTCCGAAGGGTGGGCGCGCTCGTTCTAGCTCTGTGTCGACTGCATCTGACGTCCCTCGCAGGTGGCGTTGCACGCTCATGCGCCAAGGGCAGCGACATCGAGTCGAGGTCGTGTACAGCGGCCGTCCAGCGCGTGCGATGGGCCAGATCGTACGCTTCCCTCAGCCGCCGTTCATCGGCGTGCTGGATCACTGCGAGCACCATATCACCCGTTATCAGCAGCCACGACGTCGGAGCCTATTCCGTACATGGAGTCGGACATCAAGCATCTCGACGTAACCTCTGCAGGCTCCAGTATCGACCATGAATCGAGGATCGATGGGCAGTGTACTGTTAGTGTAACATGTATATTATAGCTAGCTTCGGGATGAACATATGGCTCCAGATAGACGATATGAATTCATCAGCACGCCTCACATCGGCGGCGGTCGAGGGCGGGTCACTGAGGCTGCTGTGCTTGTGACATTACCGACCATTGCCCTGCATTGCGGATATGTCGTGCACGAACAGATTCTTACATTCCAAGATATCATACAGGAGTACATTCGCAAAGTCGCAAGCCAAACGTGCATCATCGGTCGTTGTTGATTCATTCGCTTTTCTCAATCTTGCTTCCTTGCCTCGCGGCATATCCTGTCCAGGACTGCGCAATGTCAGAACCCGGGTCTACCAGGGACAGTATTTGAAACTGCTGCTCACCTCGTCGTAGAGGCTGATTCTGTCGACGCCCATCTGTTTCAATCCAAGCCAGATGACGGCGGCCGTCATACCGCTACCACACGAGGTCACGACCCTGCGCTTGCCCGACCTAATTTCGTCAGCCACTTCTTTGCCAACGGCCTCCTCAAGACTGCTATGCAGAGCGCTCGGCGAAGCCAACTCCGTGTACGTGATAGGATCCCGCTCTCCAGCGGCCGTGTACGTTCTCTTCTGAAGGAACGTGGTGAAGGGAAGGGAGATGGAATGCGGGATGTGGCCCGACGGCAGACCAGGGCGAGGCTCAGGGTCCTTACCAGCCCAACTACAGAAGGCAGATGTAAACATGTGGACATCGCAACAGCATGCACTCCACCTACCGTCCTTGGGGGCGGGCGTCCAGGACCAACTCCGCAGCTGGATCCTTGGACGGGTCGAGATCTGCATTGCCCACGACCTGCTCATAGCCTGTTTGAAATGAAGTCAGACGTGGTTGTAAACTATGCTTATGTTCCGTACTTCGAATGACATCGGTGTCGAACTGAGGGACTGGATACGAGGACCTCGGGCGTTGCTGGGCCTCGCCAGTCTCCACAGGACAGCCATGCGCCTCCCAGTTGGGCAGCCCACCGTCAAGAATACTAGACCTATTGTGACCGAACGCACGGAACATGAACAAGGCACGGGGCGAGGAGAACACTCCGTGCGTGTCATATCTGCAGGCACGTTCCGTTAACAAACGGGTGGTGAAGTCCTATTGGTTCGACGTACAGGACAACGTGTGAGGTCGGGTTGATTCCAAATTGTTCTGTCGAGCGCAGGTTGAACTTCAGTGCACCGCGAATCTGGTAGCAGTGTGCATACCGCACGCTTGTGCAAACTTCTCTGGGCTGGGCATCATGTGCTTGAGTCCCAGCTCATGCTCACTTGCAACCTCGTCCAGGTCGAGATACTGTGCGCCTGGAATATGCTTCTTGAGAAACTCCTCGCGAGCTTTGCGCGGAGAGTTGGGCATGTGCCAGCTCGCGTCGAGGATGGAGACCTTGCTCTGGTCAAGGTCAGTGAGTTGCCTCGGGGTGATCACAAGCGGGCAGTTGTCTCCAAACGTCGCCATCGTCCTGGCTGAGAGAAATCGGGGGAGAAAGGACGCAGAACGCCTCGCTACGAGTGCGAACATTGTGGATTGGAACAGACATGGCGTCAACGGGCGCTCGGCGTGCTGTATGGGGGCGCGTAGGCGCCCGGCGCAGAGGTGACTTCATGCCTCGGGCGAGCGGCATCAACAACCGCGACATACTGGGTCCCCTCCTCGACAAACTGCCTTTCACGCCGGATCCTCCTGCACACTATGCCCTCAGACCAGAGCACATGGCTTGTTGCCATCCCCAACGACGGGGATGCTGAGGGCGTCCTCGAGGAGCTGCACTCGAAGCTCGGCACGTCGTCCAAGCCGAGTGCATACTTGGCACCGCTGCCCATCCCATCGTTCAAGGTCGGAGTGAATCTATGTGCTCTCCTCACACAGGGGATTGACCCGCTGTGATGTGAAGACAGGAACCCTGGACTCGCTGGTCGCGCTCGCGGAGGAGCTGCCCAAGCAGGACGCATCATTCACTGGCACAGTGGCTAAGACAGTCGACACGCTGCGCAACCTTTTGAACAACGATCCCGCGAAACTATCCCAACATGTCCTTGTGAACGATAAACCCGTGGACTACTATCTTCTCAATGACTGGCGGTGGAACGAAGGCCGATACGGCACGCAGAAGTCGCTGAGGGAGATGCTCGATGTCCTTGTAAAGGTGCGCCCTTATACGTCGCTTGCGTTCATCGACTATCAATACAGAGATGCGATTGTAGGAAATGACGTCCATCGACAATGTCATGAAGACGAAGCTGCAGAACTACAACCTGGCCAAGGGCTCGCTGACGCAGATGCAGCGCAAGAAGACGTGAAGTGATCCCCACGTCGTAGCACACAGTCCCACCCTGACAAATTACTCTTGATAGAGGCAATCTTTCGGTGAAGTCACTCGCGGATGTCGTGTCCAAGGAGCATTTCATCGGGGATTCTGAATACATGGAGACGATCTTGGTGGCAGTGCCCAAGTAAGTGCACATCGTACCTGTCATAGCATGGCTCTGACCTAGGTACGCCAACAGCCTCCTCGTCAAGGATTGGAACACTAAATACGAGCGCCTGACCAACTTCGTAGTTCCTCGCTCGTCGCAGTAAGGTCCCACGAACTGGTACGGCGCAGGGTGATGTCTGACGCGTCACTTGGCTTAGGAAGATCGCCGCGGACGACGAGTATACTTTGTTCGCCGTTGTCATTTTTAAACGCGTGCATGACGAGTTCCTTCAGAAATGCCGGGAAAACAAGTAAGACTACTGCATTATCCCATACGCTTCGTCTCACCTGCGCTAGGTTCATTGTTCGTGACTTTGTCTACTCCGAGGACCTGCTTGAGAAGCAGAGGGAGGAGCTTGCTGCCGCGGACACGACGGAAAAGGAGCTTTGGGTAGGCTCATCAGCGTTCTTCATCAATCCATGCTAGCTTACACGTACCACCTTCGCAGACGGAGTTGCTGCAGATCTCTCGGACCAACTTCTCGGAGGCGTTCCAGATCCTCGTGCACCTCAAAATCATCTATCTGTTCGTCGAGAGCGTTCTGCGATACGGCCTGCCTGCCAATTACGGCGGCTTCGTGGTCAAAGTGCGTTGGTCAGCTTGTCCCATTGTCGACATCCTCTCTGACGGTCGCGTTGCAGCCGGAGCCCAAAGCGACAAAGCGGGTATTGGCTAGCTTGCAGTCACAGTTTGTCTATCTGGGCCGCCGAAGCAACGCGGCTTTGCCAAGGGCAAGCCGCAATCCGGTGCCGAGGAGACCGCCGGCGAGTACCAGACGCTCCTGGAGCAAGAGTACTTCGACTTCGTCCTCGCGGAAGTGCCGTGGATCCAATTCTGAGTTAGGAACGTAACGCAACATTGTAATTACCTAGCAATATACCACCGGACTGTCTAGAATGCACAAGCATATACAGAGAGCAAGAATGGATAAAGTAACAGTGAAACATTTCATTCTGACCAGCCCGCAGGGGGAAATGACTTTTGACTCTATGTAGACTCGTATGGTACAAGGGTGGTCTAAGTAGCTTGCGTGGCTCGAGCAGCGTAGGAAGACGAGCGAAGTGGTGCGATAGAATGACTGCGAGGTGCCAGAAGAATTGCTATGCTAGGAGGAAGGCGAAAGTAAGCAAAGGAGAGCGTTAGTGGATACACCCATTACACGGTCCCACATATAGGATTTACAGCGAACACGGAAGAATAACTTGGGGGTTAGACAACGAACAGCGTGCACTTGATGACCGCCCGTTCCAGCGGTGACTGTTATTCAAGAGGATTCGGCTCTTCCGTCGTCAAGACTTGCATCATACTTTACAACCCGAGGTTGGAGATGACACGGGAGACTTCTTCGACCGCCTCATCGTCGCCCGCAAAGCCCGACCGTCCGATCGTGTTATGGGCGGATCCAGGCTGGGACCGCGAGCCGGAGGGGGAAGCGTACACGCTCGGGAAGGATGGGGCCGTAACGGACGTTGGGCTCGAGCCGCCCGTCTCCAGGAGAGAGTTCTCTGGGGATTCAGGGCGAGAAAGCCGTGACGCCGCCTCGTTAATCCGAGTGAGCGACATGGTGAGGTCAAGAGACTGTGCGCGGTTGGTGAGCGAGCGTGGCTTCGAGTACGTGTCCTTCAGCTTAGCCTCGAGTAGGGAGTCGGAGCCGCGTTTGAGGGCGTCTTCGGCTTGGCGAGCGCGGTTGGCCAGACCAGCCCCCTGCGTCTCGCTGAGCCCACGGAGGTGTTGCACGCTATGTCCACGTACGATGGGATTCGACATCGACCAGTACTCGTTCGCAGGGCCTGGAACATAGTTAGGTTGATCGTAATCCTCTTCCTCCTCCACGTGGTAGATGTACGAGGGCGAGCCGTTGAAGAGAGCTTTGACGTCTGGAGAAGAGCTGGCCATGCGTAACCGGCGGTCAATCATTGACTCCGAGGGGCGGCCAAGGTCAGCAGAATCTGCAGGTTATTATTAGCGCGCTGATAACACGCAGAAGTTGAGAGAACATACTCTGGTGGCGTGTCCTGGCAGTCGGCAACACCTTGCTGTCGAAGTGAGGGAATGCATCCGCAAAGGAGTCGCCGCGCTTGTGAGTGCGAGGCGCCATGGACGGGTAGACAGGAATGTTGTGGGCCACTAGGAACTGCTCCAAGACCTCGCGGGCCGTCGCGAGGAAGTCGCTGTTGCTCCGCTGGCACCTGAACTTGAACGAACACTCCATCGGGGGTTCCGGCGAGTGACCGGGGCTAGGCGGGGTCGACTTGATGTTCGGAGAGATAACGACCTGGAACTCGCGCTTGATCTTCTCGACGAAGGAAGCAAACTCCGGTGTTGCAACAACCCTTGCCAGCTCTCCGTTCGGCGGGACAGACATCTCTGCTTCGAAAGGAACGTGGTCCTATAAGATATTAGCGATGCAGAACGGACAGTCCATCATAGTCACTTACAAGGAGCATAGTAGCAGCAATCTGGACCTGGCTTTCGGGACCGAAAATCGTAACGATGTCGGAAGCAGTCTCCTTGTCGGGGAAGCGGACTTTCGAGTTTGTCTTCGCCTCGATGTCGTGAATGAAGATGCTCTTCTCCCCGAGAAGAGTCCGATGGTACTTCCGCGGGATCGAAACAGTCTCGTTGATGTAGTCCTTATCCTTCAAGGCAGGTGAGTGCGAAGTCCCGCGGACGCATCGAGCAACAAGCGCTCACTTTCGGGTTAACCAGCTCCATCACGGACTGTTTTAAGTTATCCAAATTCATGGCATTCTTCGCAGGTGTCCTCGCGATGACGTTGTCCTCATTGTCGTTGTAGCCGCCCATAGCTGCAAACTCCTCGGCGTTCGAAAACTTCACGTAGACACCATACTTTTTCATGATGCGTTGTATGCTACGACCGCCGACGCCGATAATGCGCTTGTGGTAGGACTCCGGGACGTGGAACGAGATCTCTGCGGGAAGCTCCTCCTGCAGCAGAGTGAGGCCTTGCAAAACCGAAGCGTCATTACCGGCAATGTCAATGAGGAAGTTGTGCTCGTTGAAGGTCTCGAACTTGATCTTGACGTTCGTCGTCTGCATGATCTTGTTGATCTTGCCGTTCTTCTTACCCGAGATGAACTCCCGATGCTCGTTAGCCAGCTCGATCTGGAAGCGTATCTCGTGGTGGAAGCTCTGCGATATATGGTAAACAGTCGGTTACAAATTTGTAGTATATCGCTTACTTTAACAATATCGAGCTCCAGGAGCATGGAGACGGCAGTACGAACTTCATGCTCAAGCCCATGCATCTCGAAGCTCATCCCCTTGAAGACGACTTCAGCTCCACTAGTGTAGGAGACCTGCTTGAGGATGGTAGACACTTGGGCGGGATTGAGCGTCGCCGATGGAAGGAGGACATTGAACTGCGCCGGAAGGAGCCAGAGAGACGCGACGTAGAACTGGCAAGCCTGAACAACAAGGTGAGAAAAGACGGCAAATTGATAGGGGTAAGGACATGCTTACCAGCTGCATAATCGCGCGGATAGTTCGGTGAATGTTGACACGATGATCACCAAAAATGGTGATCAAACTCGTCGAGCTGCCAATGGGAGGGAACTGAATGAACGTGGCGTTGTCGTGCATTAGCGCTTTGAGGTCCTCCGCGCGTTCTGTGACCATCCAATCGAGCTTGCGAGGCAAGATAGCGGTATCTCTGGAGATGACTTGCTTGCTCTGGGTAAGGATCGCTCAGGACAAGACGAACGAGAGGAGAAAATGGAAGTACCTTGCTCATAGAGACTTGGAAGAGCATGTCACGGGCCCGCTGCACGCCGAAAAATTCGCCCGTGATCCAGATTACGTTCGGGTTAAGCTTGTTCGGCGCGCCAGCGGGATTTGTGCCAGACACCTGCCCAAACTCGGGACCAACCAGCCCCTGCAGAGGAGACGGCATGTAGATGTTCGTAGCCGTCTCCTCCATGATGGACTGCAGCATGCTGCGCTTCCTTCCAGCGACGATGGCATGCAGCTTTTGGTCAATCTCGCACGAGTCCGCGTGGAGACCGCTCTAGACCGGCTGTCAGTCGAGGATTCGGTGTATGGGACGGGTTTTCGGACGTACCAGCTCGTCGAGCATAACAAGCAGGCGAACGCGAGCAAGCTCCACGGAATCGCCGTGCCCGGTGATCACGAGCTCGCAGACCCTCTCCGTCTCCAGACCCGACCAGCCCGCAGTGCTGCTAACACCGTCCGGCAGTGAGCGGGTCGACAAGGCGACCGTACTATTGACGACGGCAATGTGGGCGAACGTCTGCGACGCAATGTCGTCGAGCCGCCGCCGGACCTCCGGCTTCAAGCTGGGCTTGGAGGACGGCGAGTCGAGGATGTCGGAGCGGGCGACTTTAATTACGGCGCGATTCTGGGGGAAAGGCGCAAAGCGCGAGAGTCAGAAAACCCGACGGGCACTTAGATAGACAGCAACTCACTTGTACAGGGCATTCCTTCATGATCATCCCTCTCGCAAGCATGACCTGCTGGTAGACACCGGAAATTTGAAAGTTCCAGGCCCGGCCTTGGTCAGCGGACGCGAAGGTGACCTGGACGTTGTACACCGCCATTGCCATCATCGCGACCTTTTGCACGGCTTCGTAGTCTGAGGGGGACGCAGTCCCCTGGGGGTCTTGAAGAGTACTGTTAACATGTTGCTGGTGAAGCTGCGAATAAGAATCGGACTGAGGCCGGAGGTCGGTAGAGAAATCGAGTGAAGACGCGGGCGAATGAGTGAGCCGTGAGCGACGAGGGTAAGTAAAAGATGTCGTGTAGATTTCCATTGTCCGTCGGTGAGGATAGATGGCAGAGAAATATACAGAAGCGTTGCGTGCGGGGGATGGTTAGGGAAACAGTGAGTGAGGGTATGGGGGTAAGATGAGGGTATGGACAAAGTGGTATCGGATGGTTCCCGCGCAGCCTCAGAAATGCTACGAAAGTGAGGCTGGCCGAAAAGAAACAAGGAGAGAGGTGCGGGGCCCAGGAATACTTTATAGGAGGTCGACGTGCGAGATGAGCCCGACGGGTTTGAAGACTTCACACCGGCGCCTACTTCCTTTCTCGGCCAATCCACTCCTTTCCCGCCTGACACGACCACATTACCCTCGCGCAGACGTAATCCTCTGCGGAAAAAATGTACAGAATATCTGCGCCATGTCGGGGCACGGGCTCCGACGTCGTCAGCGCGAGCGTGTCCCGCAGGAGGCCCTGCGCATGTTCTAGAGCGCGCGACACTCCCTCCCAGTCGCGCCCTCGTCCTCAGGGGCACATCTCCCCAGGTCACAGCAGTGCACCTCCACGTCCAGGACCCTATCGAGGACGCGCAGACGAATCAACTGACCGATAGGGCCAGGACTCGACGCATGAAACGTTGTGCTGCGTCGCTGCGAAGGCGTTTTCAGAACCCCGCAAGCGGGTTATTTGCGCATCGCCATGTCTCTGAAGAGCTCGCGCTCCACCGTGACGCCTTCTCTGGCTTCGGCCTAGGCGTGCCGACCGCGGCCTGTGGGCAAATCAGATGCCCTTGCAGCCCCGGCACCGCACTCGACGACCAGCGAGATCGCAATTGACGGAGGCATCTCACGACCTCACCCTGTGCAGCATTTCTGCGCGAGAGGCAATCAACAGCACAGGAACCACTGCATGCACGGAAGCAACCTCTGCCTGACGGCCTTGCCACCGCAGACAATAGTGTCGCCGCCCAGAGCTGGCTGGAAGACGCTAACTGCAAACTGAAATTCCAGCGGCGCGTCACGGCCCCTGTCCTACTCCATCCATGGCGGGCTGATTCATTTCTGTCGTCTATTGGTTGCGTCTCCTCTTGTCTCTACTAGTGCAGGTATCAGCACTGTCGATGATAGGAGCCAATTTCACGCGCATCCTGCGTGTACCGCCACCGCACCGACGTCCAGGCCCTCAGAGCATGTCAAAGCCCTCGATCGGCTGCCACTCAGCAGCTTCGACGTCCTGGTAATCAAAGAGCTTCGAGAAGCAGGGATACCCCGGCGTCGAGAAGTGTTGGTATGGGTTAGTTGCCGAAATCTTGTCGCCACAACGGTAGCAGAAGTGCTGGCCACACCGTGCGCAGGTCATCTGAGCAGGAGCCAGTGAGTCAGCCACGACGACTACGTCACGAATGGCATCAATACTGACGTGGTTGCAGCCCACAGACTTTTCGACCTTTACGCGGCAACTTGGGCAGCCCATAGTCGACTGATCGAGCCAGTTCTTGTTCGCCTGGTCTTCGTGGTATTTTGCGACTAAACGGGCAATGTTGGTCTTTCCATAGCGGCGTTCGATCTGTTCTCGTTCTGCGCATCCCTCTGGCAGCGAAATATACTCCAGTACGAACGACTCGGTCGACGACAGCGGGCAATCGCTGAGAGGGCCGTGCCTGAATAGAAGCCATCAATTAGTCGGGAAAAGCCATATGGCGGCGGCGGCGCCACATACCATGTTCGCCTGCAATAGGCACAGAACGAGTAGCCGCAATCAGGGCAAGTCCTGAGGCGTTCCCAACCCGAGCCCTCCTCCGCATTCGGCGGTTTCGGGACGGGTGCTTGGCAGAAAGACATCGGACAATGAATAACGGAAGGATCTGCGGACGGCGACGTGAGTCAAAAACGGGACACTGGTTTGCGCGCCGGACGATTTACCTCGATCTGTGATTCTCTTCCGCCGCAGCCACTTCCACCGCTGCACCTCCTCTTCCGAGACCACCCTCCGAACGTCCTCCTCGGTGGCTTCTCGCCCCTCCTTAACACAGCCCGGTTCCGGGCAGCCGACCCGACCCACTTCGCCCTCCTTAATGCATAGCTTCCAGAAATCCTCGAGGCATGGCCGGCAAAATACGTGCGAGCATGACAGCGCGACGCAGCGGGCGCCTTTGATAGATGTGAGGCATATCTCGCAGTTGTAAGACGTCTGCGAGAAGCGCGCCTGCTGCGTCGAGTTTTCGTACTCCACCAGTAATGGAGTCAGCAAATGCAAGGCAGCGTGTGGTATCCTGACAAAGTATGAGTTGAGATGCGACGGGAGTCATAGGCCGCAAGCCTCACCTGATCGTGTCCTTGCCATCTTCCGACCCGAGTAGATGCAACGACTCCAGAAACTCCCCACTCCGTATACACTCTATCCAGTTATACAGTATACCCTCGCCAGGCTGCCACATGTCCTGCAGGTATTTCCGCAGTGGGACGACCTTCCGAGATAACCATCCGTGGGTAGCGTGTATTGATATGATTTCCGGCGGCACATGGGATGGATATGCGGCCGGAAGGAGGATTTCCAGAAGCAGTGGGGGTAGTATTGATAGAGAGACACCGGAGAAGTCATGGTGACCATTCGAAGGGCCAGACACTGGAGTGGATAGTGGTTGGTCGGCGCCTTCAGCTGCGGGAGCGTCCTCCTCGAATGGCACGACGAACCTCGGATCAGACAGCTCGACGGGCACCTCGAGTTTGATCACACCGTTAAATGAGTCTCCAGACAGGTAGTCAGGGTATATAGACTGCGAGGTGCGAACGCAGTGAGCAAGGCCAGCCTTCCGGAAGTCGTAACATCACTGACGCACCTGGAGCACCTCCCACTCCTCCGTCTGCAGCGTCCTGCACATCTCAATATCCTCCTCGGAGTAGTCCAGAGTCGCGGGCATGACTAGCGATGTGTCAAGGGACGACGTATGGGAGGAAAGCGTTGGCCAGCAAAAGATATGAGTCTTTGCGGTACCGCCAGAAAGTCAAAGTTGTCGCTGACTAATCGGCCGGAAGCAGGGCCGCTCCTGGGGATAATATGCCGAACCTCCGTCCTTGCAGGACCGTGCAGAAGAGCGGCGATGCTTTGGGGTTATTCAAGAGAGGCCAGCTCGACTTGCACAAGTGCGAGAGGGTGTGGTCGGCGAACAGATGCCATGTCATTGGTCAAAGGCAGTCTCGGCGTCACCGCCACAAAGCGACCGGAACGCGCAAAGCCCACGTGCATGATTGATCCGCTCTCAGCGCCGGCGCGCGCCGATAGACAGTTGCCGCTGTCCACGGCTACAACGCACGAAAAAAATTACCACATGCATTCAGCATTCAGTCTACTTTTCTCTCGCTCGCACAACTCACGTTGTCGTGGTATACTGTAGGAGGTTTCTATTAAACAGCTATGCACCGGGGTGATCTAATGCAACAAACAAACAACATGCGCGTAGCAAATTAGGGGCTCGCAACGCCCAACGTAAGGGTACAACAAAGGGGGTCGGTCATTCAGGGTTTTCGTGACGTGGCCAAGGAAGGAAAGAAGGGCGGGCCGAAGGAAAAGGGAAAGGTCGACCAACCCGTACTAATAGACAATGTCATTTGGAATATTCAGATGCGTGGCGAGGTCATGATATGCATCGTCGGACACCAGAGTTTGCGGGCGATGTGTTTAGACAGTGTCGAACAGCTTGCTGCGGTAGAACGGCTTCGGCTTCGGCTTGACGTGGATGGAGAAGACCTCACACATGAAGCCAATCCATTTGAAGATGAAGACGGCCCCTAAGAGCGCGACGTCAGCGCGTACCAAATGCAGACAATAGATGCCCACTTACAGAGGGTCCATGCAAACGCCTGGAGGGTGACGAGCTCCGAGCACTGGTGTTGCCACGGACGCCACTTCGGGTCGAAGTGGCTGGGTCGGCACCGCAGTTGTGGGCCTCGAAGGGGACGACGCGGTTCAGCACACCAGCGCACGTGCCCCAGAAGACGGCAAAGACAAAGGACCAGAAGCAGCACACTGGGAAATGGACATCAGTTAAACCTTGTATGCACAGGCGTGCGGGAAGGGCGCTTACTCCGGGCGCCAGACCATGGGTGCGAGAGCACGTAGAGGAGCGTCGCAATGCACGAGAACAGGATGAGGCCGAGGTCATTTTTGAATTCGAGGCTGGGGTAGTTGCCCGAGTCGTTGCCGTGCTGGTGCAGGATGTGGGAGACGAGACCGAGCTCGACGGCCGCTGTAGCGCCGTTAGAACGAGTTTCAGTGCGTCATCGCATGATGAGGCTTACTCAGAGCGAAGACGAAGACGAAGACGAATCCCCAGACCCAGGATCGGATCCTCTGCCAGAACGTCGGTGGTACATCCTTCTCGTCTGCGTACTTGCCTGGGGGACAGTGTCAGGAGTGCATCCGACAAGTGATGAATGCACAACACACCTGCCATGGCTGACTACCTCGGTGGGAGAGGGAGGCGCGAGAAAGCGAGGAAGAGGCGGGAAAGGGGCAAAGCACGGTGAAGGTGGGTTCAGAAAGACCTGGGGAGGCCAGCCCGGCCTACGACCAAGCCTATATATGCGACGGATGTAGAGAGCTGACGTATTACGAAAGCCGCGCGCAAGAAGGTCTGGGAAAGAATCCGATATAGACCGCAGCCTCCGGCATGCCTATAGGAAACATTCGGGTCAGCCTCACGGGACTCGTTTCGGATTCGGTGGTAAATCGGCCTGGGCGGGCGAGAAGGGCGTGTGTGAACGCTCTCGTCCGACGAAAGAACGGGATCGAGGTTCGGGTCGAATTCTGGGCTGGATCATGAATAAATTTGGATGCGAGACAGAGAGGCGGACGGACACAATTCAAAGGATGTTCCCAGCTCGCCGCTCAACTCCTAACCATGAGATGATCGGTCTGCAGGGTCCAGATAGGCATGGTCGATGCTGTGAAACGCCCGCCGACGATTGCTCTGGTCCTCGCCCTGCGCTCGAGGAGGCCATGTATGCCCCTGCGCTCATCGTCGTCGACGCCCGAAGCGACCTTCGAGCTGGTTCGAATGGCGGAGATGGCAGGATCGGAGTCGGAACCGGAACCCGACTTCTTAGGGGAGGCTGCTTACCTAAGCGCCGCGACGCGTCAATTCGGTTCTGCGCGGGCGACAGTCATAAAAAGTCGCGCGCATCCTCGAGGACTACGGCCGGTTTGACCCCCTCGCTGCCGCCGCGCTGCGCGGTCGGTGCTGTGCGTGACACGCAGCGCGAAAGTCGCGCAAGCACTCATTGACAGCGGGGCTGCGCGGCGGAGGGGCATGAAACTGTCGCCCGCTCCCAGGCGGGATTATTGGTCACGGGTGCGATCGCCAATTTGCGCGCTGCCTTTCGGAGGGCCCGGCGAGGCCTTTGTGAGCCCTGTCTCGAGCACCGGGTGCAGACGATGCCGCAGGCCGTCGCGGCGCGCACGGCTGTGGGCTCGCAGTGGGCGCGGCACATGGGGCGCGAACCGCCTCTCGGACGCACGCGAGCCGTGGCGCGACGTATGTAATGTGGGCATGTCATGCGCGCACTTGCTGCCGGTGAGCCCGCCCATGCGCGATTTCCGCTGCTGCCCAAGGCAGGCCAGCGGTCGCGCGCTTTCTCACGGGCATGCCCGCTCGGGGCCAGCGGCGCTCGCTACCATAACCAATATACCTTGCGGTGCGAACGCCGCAGCGGGGATGCGTAGATCGACCCTGCGGGTATGACGCACCTGCCGGTTGCAGCTTGGCACCGTTCCAGGCGGGTCGGCACACGATGGTCGTGCAAGGGGCGCCCCGATGTCCAGGCGACAGATGGACCCGGAGGTGGATGGCAATTGATCCTTTGGCACAATACTGAGGTTATCTGATGGCAGGATGAGGGTCTCTCCAGCACGAGAATTACAGTACATACAGGGTTAGTTGCGAGCACACTGTCGTGATCGCTGAAAGCTGTGCAGTCGTGGAGCAAGGTCGCCGTTCGCGTCGCTCCGCGGAAATGTGGACGCGTCGCGTCCCGGCAGAACTTGTGCGACGCGTGTCTTGCTCGAGTATCGCTCTTGCTATATCCGTGCTATCGACAGCGCAGGCGAGGCAAGGCAAAGAGGGGTAGAGATGAGATTGTGCGCGATCGTCTATGAAGGTCTTGTACAGGAGATGCTGGCGTATGGTGTACAGGATGAATGAGATGTGCCGGTATGGAGACATGCAGTCAAGGAAACAAACGGATGCTCGCCACATAGAAAGCCCTTGGAACGCCTAAACCCTAAGAATGATAAAGTGATGCGAGGATACAACGAATGCGAGGGTACCGATACAATGAAAACGAGTGCGGGGACAAAGCGAAAGATGGGATGTAGTGTTGATGATAGCGCCGGAGCCGATGTGCTTTGTGGTGGGTGACATCACCCAAAACGGGGACATTTTTCCACCTTTGCGAGCGTCCCCCGGGGGAGGAGCAGCGAGTCCTCCAAACTTCGGATAATGATAATCGCCCAATCCTGCACACGGAGGCGATATCCCAGGGTCAGCTTTACGTCCAGCGCACGCGCGCGCGACAGGGTGGCATGCGACGCACCTGACAGTTTGACTCGCCCAAACCGCGCTTTCTGTTGTGGGAGTTGACAAGTTCTACTGCCGACTCGCTGTACATCTCGAGCGCGCCGACGACGCTGTCGTTGATCTCGCCGAGGAGGAGCTTGCCGTCGTACGGCTGGTGTCCGTGCGTGCCGGTGAGGTGGACGCGCCGGACGACGGTGGGGACGAACTGGCCCATGCCGTTCCCGTCGCCCACGATCTGGGAGGGCGGGTAAGCGGACAGGAGTGGGGGCGGACACGTGCGGGGGCAGCGTACCTCGTAGAATGTGGCATAGGCCCGCTCGTGCAGCTCGTAGGTGACGGCGAGGGCCCAGTGCTTTGGGGATAGTTTTGTGCTGGCCTGGTACCAGACGAGCCAGATGTAGGCGGCCATAGGCTGTGGCGGGGTGTGTCTGAATGGCTGGCGGAGGCGTGTGTGGGCTGGGACGTACGGTGGGTGTGTGGCAGGGACGCCTAGAGGGCGGTGGTGGGACGGAGGAGGAGGAGGAGAAGGGAGGAGGGCAGGCCTAGAGAGAGCATGCAGCATGGGGGTGCATCTAAAGGAGGCGGATCGTCGGGGAGGGCGAGGGAGGCGGCGTGCTGGTCCAGGAACAAGGACGAAGCGGGCCCCGATGCGTCTGCGCGCGCCGCCGCCAACACGTGCCCGTGTGCCTTGCATCAATTTTTGTGCGGTCGCCCGGAGTCAGCGGCCGTTGGTCACACCCTGCGTCCGTCTTGCCCTGGCCCTGGCCAACAAGCTGCCCCTCCAGTTTGGCAAAGCGTCCTTTGACGGTGTCTGCGTGCCCACACACCGCCATGGCCCTCAAGCCCCAGGACTTCATACGCGCCCTCAGGGCTCCCACAGACCCCCAGCCCCGGCCGGACCTGAAAAGGTACAGATCGCACGCGAGGCCTGGAACAATCCTGCTCTCTACGTGCCAAACAAACGCGAGGCCATCGCCGAGTTTCTCCTCGCACGCCTCCTCAAGGACAAGGACAGAGCCTCGTAAGCATGCAATATTTTTCTCCCCTTCTTTCCATCCTCACGGATCCTTTTGCACTAGCCACGAAAATCCGATATTCGACCCCCGGTATTGGTCCCTCCTCCGCGATGTCCTCCTCGCCTCTGACGTACCCAAGTCACGCTCCGCCAAATCCTGGCTCGTGCCTATCCTCCAGCGCACCCCGCTCGCGCCGGTCGCAAACGCGGTCCTCGCTTCATGGTTGCACCGCACAGCAGCCGTGTCTGACCAGGTGCTCCCTGCTGCACATTGCTTATCGATCCTCTGGCCGCTTGCTGTCCCAAAGTTCAGCCCAGAGACCCTCCTCGAATGTCTCGGAAGCGTAATACGTTTACTGTCGGACTACTCATCCTTCCGCCAGGCACTGGACCCTACCGCACGGACGCGCGTCGAGCATCTTCTCACGCAAATCGCGGGTTCCTATCGGTACTCTGTCACCAACACTTCGAATAAGAAAAAGGTTTGTTTCGAAGTCGTCTTACGACATGCTTTCTCTCACCCCTTGTTCCAGCTTTATACCGCGTTTTCAGCGGCTCACTTGCAGTCTTGGCTCGAGTGCGTTCGCTTGCAAGAAAATGCATCTTCGGTGCCTGTGTATTCAGACGTCTATGAGGCCGGCATTGAGACCCTGTTCAACGTCGATGTCCTGCGCCAATCCCAGGACCGCGAGGACTCGCCCTATCTCGAGCCTCTCTCGAGTGTCATGACGCAGAATCATGTGGCTGCCTGCCACGCCCTGCCCCGCCTGTTCCAGGCGTTCATACAGGCGACTCGGAGACACAAGGCAGCAGTCTTCGGTCAGAGTTCTCACCAGGCTCCGGGATCATCTGCCGACCAGGCCCGGCTGGCTTCTCTCAAGTTCTTTGCAATGTGTGACACCCTCCTGACCTTGGTCAACGATGATGAGGCACGCTGGGGCACCAAGGCCAAGCTGCTTCGGGTGATGAGCACCGAGGGGTTGTATGGCGCGAGCAACGGCTCGGTGGATGAAGTGCTCCGTCGTATCGGCGAGGAGAC
This sequence comes from Phanerodontia chrysosporium, assembly GCA_001910725.1. Taxonomy (NCBI): domain Eukaryota; kingdom Fungi; phylum Basidiomycota; class Agaricomycetes; order Polyporales; family Phanerochaetaceae; genus Phanerodontia; species Phanerodontia chrysosporium. The sequence continues at coordinate 1,234,751 of MJGA01000003.1, forward strand.
GATTACCGGACTTGCCAGCTCCATCGCAGGTACATAACCTTAATTGCGCGTCCACGGCTTACGCTGATCACCTTTATTTAGAAAACAAGCAGACACTTGTCGAGCATACACTGGATATCCTATCCACCATAATCTCGATCGACTATGACCTGCTCTCGTCTTCTACGCCTCGTATCCTTCGACTCCTGCTATTGGTCAGTGTGGGTTTGGAGCTTCCAGGAAACCTGCTGACATTTGTTCCTAGGTGGCTCCTACCACCGCGCCAGCATACACCTACCTTAAGCAGCTCTTGGACTACCACGTCAAGACGCGCACACTAGACGTCCTGGTTGAAGCTTTGCTCATGGCCTGCGCCGCCCGGTCATCTGTAGACAGGCTGACGGCGTCCGCCAGCCCTATCCTACAGCACACCTTCCTTGATGACTTTTCCAGGTCACTGAAGTCCTTCCTTACACCTGGCCAAGTGAGTGGCACAGTCGATACTGTCCTCGGCCAGTTGCGTGAGCAACTGGAAGGCATCGCAAGCCTGGATGGCGAGAGCGGTGAGCCCCAGAAGAAGAAGCGCAAAACAGAAAAGACCGCCGCGTCGCCGGCCACGGAACATACATCGCAGGCAGCCGTGGCGTTCTCTCTGTCGTCGCGCGTTGCGTCTGTGGTTCTCTCGTCGACGCCTACGCGGTACTTGCAAGACGACACTAAAAGCTCTGTCATTGGAGCCGTTCAAGATTTCTATGCATTCGAGCGGTCCAAGCTCAAGGATATCCTCAAGCGCATACGCCGCGGAGACTCTAGCCGCGACCTGCAATGGATTGCGGCGTCTGTTCTGCGTCTCCAGTACAGCATCAGGACCTCTCCTTCGGTACCTATCTCTACACAAGGGGATCAGAAGACTTGCTCGAAGCTGCTGTCGACTCTGGAGTCACCAGTCATCCCGGAACTGCGCGTTCAAATAGTACGTTACCCGAAGACATTGCCAAGACCGTTCTCACCGCATTTTGTTCGTAGCTTCACACACTGCTTAGCGACATTGATCTTGGCCACTGCGAGCCCAATCCCGTATTCGACGAGGTCTTCAACCTCCTTGAAAATTCTGCGTCTGGGCATGCGTGGAGCGGGAATGTGTACGATATCGAGACAGATGCCCAGGCTACGATCGCGACCTCACACTTGCTCGTCGACCGCTGGCTATCATTGCTTGAGTACGTACGAACATTGTCCTACTAGAGAGAATGCTGACAATTGTGTAGTGCCGCTGCCACCGAGGAGCAACTCGCGCGCTTTGCGAGGCTCGTGACCTCTTCGCGGCTCTCCTCCGATACCCGCGTGACAAGCGCAACGCAGCTCGACCTGCCGCGTATCCTCCACCGCGCGCTGCACAATGCCGAGTTCTGGGAGCTGCAGCGCATCCGAGGTAAGTGGCCTTCACTCGCAGGTACCCGACCCTTCCTCAAACGTCCGTTCCTGCAGGCGCTCTCCTCCAGCAGATCGACGCTGCTACGAAGGCTCTGGACACAGTCGACGTGCTCGCCGCGCTGCAAAACCCTCGCGGTGCAGGAAGCCCCCGCCCGACGCGGCGGGCGCGTACCGGCTCCTGCTGTACATCCCCGCCGAGTACCTGTCGCGCGCCATCCGCGGGGACCTGCTCCGGCGGGCGCTGGCCGCAGACGCGCTCGCGGACGCCGGCGACGCGCACGCGAAGCTGTTCGTGCGCGAGTTCCTGCGGCGGCTGTTTGTCTTCCTGGGCATTGCGGATCACGCGGTACGCCACGCACGGTCCTGTGGAGCTCGTTGCGAGCCTTGTTTGACGTCTTGTTCCGTAGCTTGTCGGACCCTACCTCGCGTTCCTCCTCCTGCACGGTCCGCAGGCGGCGTCTTCGGCCCCGTTTGCGGCAACGTCGGAGCTGGTCAGGGTGCACTTGGTGTATGTACTGCTCGTCGTGGCGAACGCTCGAGAGGCTGACTGTGCTCTCCGTAGCGCTTGTGTAAAGGCCTCGTTGAAGGGCGAACACGAGTTGCTCCGCGATGTGGTCGCGCACTTTGCGTCGTTCGTCTCCGGTCGGACGGACCTCACGGCCCAGGAGCTTGCATGGCAAGGCTTGATGCACTTTATTGACATTATTGTCGCTGAGGGAAAACCCGAGGAGTAGGTCCTCAGTCATACAGGGCGAAATCCACAACTGAGCAGCTATACAGATATGATCCGAGCATCCAGGAGGGCTTGAGGGCTTTACACTCCAAGTTGTTATCTTTGCTCTTGCCTATGCTGAAGGAGACCGGCGCTCAAGAACTGGACGCTGCGGAGACTGCGGAACGGACACTCCTTCTGAGCCTGTGGCACCGGCTCTTGGTGTTCCAGCGATGGCTCTCCTCAGAAGGCGATTTCCATGCATTTGGCAAGAACATTGCCGCAAAGCTGCTCCTCCAGCAACGCGCCCCGGATGCGCCTTGGGCTCGTCTGTATCTCGCGACGCTCGCTATCGTCGTGGAGGAATGCCGATCAACTCAACAGCAAGACGAGTATCTAGAAGTGGTACTCGCCAGCTATCTCGCTTTTTACCGGGAGTGTGATGAACAGGGTAAGTCAGATTCCATTACATTGCTTCTCGGTACTGAGTTATGCTATAGGACGCCGGATTTGGATGACTTGGTCTCTCGTTTCTTCAAGAGTCTATCGGGAACCTCATTCTCGGCAGTACTTGACCTTGTGTATGACGGTCTCTCGCGACCTGGTCTAAAGCTCGAAGACGTCGCCTCGTGCACATCTTCAGTCTGCTGCTACAGAATGCGCCTGAAGGTGAGTAGAGCGGTGTTAAACGGTCCGATGCCGATGGCCGAAGCTCACGTCTCTGCAGGGTCCTCGAAGGTTATGCAGGCATCTCTTACGCGATGTTTACAGCTGTTCGCAGGTAAGCAGGAGTTCCTCCACGATGGTGTCGTTCACGAGGAAATCCTGCGGTTCATCGCGAGGCAGTTCAACGATCGGGTGAGCACCCCATTTCCCCCGCTGCCGATCGAGCACACTGCTGACGCTGCCAAAAGCCGGCCTTGGTGCGCCAAATTGATCTCTCCAGCGTGTGGTCCATACTTGGGCAGTCGTTAGAGGGGTCCACGACGCACGACCGATCGTCGAACAAGGCCGTCTTCCACGAGGTCGTCTCCATCGTCGGCGCGCTCGTCCGCCTCCGGCGAGACCTCACCGTGTCGACGCTGCCGCACCTCGCGTTCGTGCTCCGCCGGCTGCTCGCGTCGCTCCGGCAGCTGCGCCCGCAGCTCGGCGCGAAGCAGAGCAAGCTCGTGACGGACACGCTCCCGCGCTGGGTCTGCGCCGCGGACGCGCTTGCGCAGGACGAGGCGCGCGCGCTCGCGCGGCTCCTCACGACGATGACCGCGAAGACCGTCGTGCGCGGCACCGGGGCGGGCGCGGACGCGGGCAAGGCCGAGTCGCTCGCGCGCCCGTTCGCGAAGCACGCGGCGTACGTGCTGCAGGCGTACATCGAGGCGCTCAACGACCCGCTCTGCGTCGTGCCGGCTGTCGTGCGCAAGGAGCTCGAGCCCGGCCTGTTCGCTCTGTGCGACATGATGGGCGAGTACAGCCGCGACGCGCTCATGGTGTCCGCGCTCGACACGGGCGGAAAGACCGTGCTGAAGAACATCTGGCGTGAGTACGAGAAGCAAAAGTATGTTGGTAGGGGCTGAGCGATGTGTATTATTTTTGTGTGGGTGCACGGCATAAATATGATAAGTAGTAGTAGGTAGAAGTGTGCATCCTTCTATATAGATGGCATCTAGATCAGTGCGTACATCGAGACGAGAGCGAGTCCAATATCTCGAGACCATGGAAGCAAATGAGCTCAGTTCTTGATCTTGACGTAGATGTTCTGCCGCGTCGAGCCATTCGTTGACGGCTCGTAGACGAAACCAGCGGCCTTCTTCTCCTCTGCTAGCCGACGGACAAGAGCGATGAGGTCGTCGACAGCTTCATCCGACGTCTGCACGTGCACGACGAGACGCGAGCCGCCGAGCTTGATGGGGTTGGGCAGCTTGTTCGCCTCCTCGACCAGCTCGTTCAGGGACACGCCAACCGTTGAAGGGTCGAAGAAGACCTGTGCACAGGGTGAGACAAACGTAACATTGCTGTGACACGGAGGCACTGACCATGCACGTCTCGGCACCGCTGGTGATGCGGACACCGATATCCTGGAGACCAGCCTCGAGTCTGCGGGCGAGGGCATGCACACGCGGAAGCTGGGGGAAGTTGTGGGTGAGCGCGTACGCGGCCGACGCAGAGAGGATGCCGGTCTGGCGCATGCCACCACCGAAGAGCTTGCGGAACCAGCGCGCCTTGCGGATGAAGTCCTTGGGGCCGACAAGGCACGAGCCGATCGGGGCACCTGCGAGAGGGGCACGGTCAGTGCAAGAAGCGATGTGGCGGGGACAAGGCACGCACCGAGACCCTTGCTGAAACAGAGCGAGACCGAGTCGAAGGGCGCGCACAGCTCGCTGATCGGCGTGCCGGTTTCGGCGGCGACGTGCCATATGCGCGCGCCGTCGAGGTGCATCTTCAGGTTGTTTTTGCGTGCGAACTCGGAGATGCGGATGATCTCATCCTGGGGGAAGATGGTGCCGTTGAGGGTGTTCTCAAGCGAGATGAGCTCGACGGGGGCGCTGCCGGCAGGGTGAGTGTCGCACGATAACGCGAGTGCGAGAAGGACGCACTAGTGGATGTTGTGGTCAAGAATGGCGTGGGCCTCGACCTCCTCGACGGTAATGTGGTGGCCTGCGATAGGGTGTGAGAGGGAGCTTATTTTTGTGAGACGGCAGACGGACCGTTCGCAGGGATGACAGGGTACGTGTGTGCGCCGGAATGGAAGGCGGTACCACCGGCCTCGTACCTGGGTCGCACGCGTCAGGGTGAGTCATGGACACGGGCCGGGGGAGACGTACGTGTTGATGTGGGCGCGGTGGTCGCAGAGGACGGCGTAGGGGGGCTGCTTGAGGTGTGTGCGGAGGGCGATCTGGTTGGACATGGTGCCGGAGGGGAGGAAGAGGGCGGCGTCCTTGCCGGTGAGCTTGGCCATGTGGGCCTCGAGAGCGAGGGTGGACGGCTCGTGGTAGACATCGTCGCCGAGGGACGCGAGGGACGCGTAGAGGTACATCTCCTTCGTCGGGACTGTGCATCGCGGACGGTCAGTACGGTCGAGCCGCCATCGCCGCCACAATGAAGACTCCTGCCTGTAATGGTATCCGCTGTGGACCAATATAAATCATCCTGCAAAAAGTCTCGAATGATGCCATCCACGCACAGATGAAGCTCCTCGCAACCTCCTGCCGCGCCTTCTCGTTGTCCTGCACGGCGGAGACACGCTCAGCCTCGGTGTGCACGCCTGGGCCGCGCGCCGACTCACCGCCTCCTGCGAGTCCGTGAGGATGTCAAATTTTACTTGCGCCGCGACTGCCGCGCGGGCGGCTGCGAGATCACCGTTGGCGAGAGACATCAGCGAGCGTCGGGGTGCTTTTGGTGGGAGTGTCGTGCGGGGGCTGAGTGCGCGGGAGGAGGCTCGTCGAGCGATATAAAAAAGAGCAGGTGGCAAAATCATAGGACGAGAATGGGACACCTTCGCACAGCCGGGACTCGGATCCAAAGTTCACTGTCCAAAGCCCTGCTGAGCAAGAATCCCCTCCTTTCGTCCGCCGAGACATACCTACTCGGGTAATTTCCGGCCCATTTTCCCGTCGATCGCCCGCACGGACACGTTCCAGAGCTTTACCTCCAGCGCTGCCTGCCTTTCTGCTCACTTGTCCTCCTCCTCCTCCCCGCTCTCCTCGTCCTATCCCTTCACATACACCCTCATTTGACTGCTGCGTCCACGAACATGGGAAACGTACGCGGCAGCCCTCGTCGTTCCCGAGATAGGCCTGCTTACTCCCATTGATCTCCGCAGGGTGCCAAAGCGCAACAGAAGAGGGAGCGCAACCAGGCCAAGGCAGGTTCTACCGCAAAGTCCCAAATCAAGGTCAACGAAGCCGCAAAGAACATCATTTGCCAAACCTGTCGCCAGACTTTCGTGAGTCTCCCATGCCCTCATGCTCGCCGCAGCTGCTCACCCACTCAATACATCAGCTGCTGACCACTCGTGCCCCTGCGTGAGTCCCAGACGAGTTATCACCCCACCTCAGACTGAACCCGCCGCACAATATAGACTTGAAGAACACGCCCAAAACAAGCACTCCAAGACAATGGCTGAGTGTTTCCCCAGCTTCCAAGCCAAGTAACCGTCTGCTATTCTAGGCACGGTCGACTGCAGCTGCTATACCTCTCATCCCAGCCTGTTGTTTGTGTCTTGCAATGGCATGTGTATATTTAGAGCTCTGGAATGGCATAGTTTGCGACGTCTGAAGGGTGTGGTATGCCGCAGCGCATTATAATGAGCATAAGGTACATGTTTTCATCTGCCAGGCTCCTCCGGGTATGCGAGGCCATTTACAGCTGGCCAAACGCACTCTGTGTTGCACCCGCAGCGGCAGCACCCGCTCCCATCGCTTGCAGCTTCTCGCCGACCTTTTTGTTCACCTCGAAGAACTTGGCTACGCAGCGGTCGATGCAAACGCTCTCGCCCTTGTTGAGGTCGCCTTCCGCGTATCTCGGGCTGATGCACTTTGTGTGGCACGACCTGGAGGCGAAAGCGTAGGTCGAGCGCGTGCGAGTGCAATGCACGAAATATACTCACGTGACAAGCTTGTTGAAAACGTCTGTGATCATGTCGAGCCTGTGCGTGGACGTCAGTCTGGTGCGTGCCGTAACGGAAGGGGCTGCACGTACTCCTGCATGGCCATCTCGACGCGCTCCGGGTTGACGGAGCCCGCGGGTGTGCTGCTGCGACCGAGGAAAGACATTTTTGTCGGTGTTTTGTGGGATGAAGAGGCGAGGTGAGAGGACGGCGGCGGGGCAGTGGACCTGGTCGGGTGTGAACGAACGAAGGCGTGCGCTTTGGCGCGTCGGCAGCGGGCGCGCTTCTTGCCGCATTTGGGTCGATCAAAAACTTTGGTCCTGCACTTTCGCCTCCTCACAGACTGCTCAGGTCGCCCGTCCGGCCACACCGTCGCCCTCTAGCCTCGGCAAAAATTATCCTGGACTCAGCAGCATCCTAGGAACTTTCACACATGGTCGAGGCCAAAACACTCTCCGTACACCGCTGTCGGTTCGTCGACTTCACCCCGGCAGGCGTCACGGCGCTCGCATTTCCCCCGCTGTCCCTGCCGTCTCCCAAGGGGAAGAAGGCCGTCGTGAGACATGCTTTGAAGTTCGCGAATCTCGCTGTGGGCCGTGCAAACGGTAATATTGAAATCTGCGAATGGACAGGCTCGGAGAATGAACTGCGAGCGCCGCAGGCTTGGGTGGTGAAGAAGGTATGTGCTAAGGTCCTGCAAGGCTTGTGTCGGTATTGACAGGAAGGGCAGACGATTGCTGGGCCGTACCCCTCAAAAGTCGACTCGCTTGCATTTACCCTCCGCAACCCATATGAGGTCTCGCCCGACGAGACACCATCTCTCTCAGACCTCCGCCTCTTCAGTGCAGGCGGAGGGAATGAGCTCGCTGAGTGGGACATTGACCGTGCATGCATCAAGGTGTGTTTCTCAGCTCTCGCTCTCTGCTCTTGTCTGACGCCCATGCAGAGAACCCTCCCCTCGCAAGGCGGTTCAATATGGTGCATCTCACCAAATCCTGCTTCCACTATGCTCGCAATTGGCTGCGAAGACGGCGCGATTCGTCTCATTTCGATCGAACATGATACTCTGCAACACGTCCGAAGGCTCGACCGCGTGAAGAGCAGAATCCTCAGCCTTGCGTGGGGCCCGCCCGTACCCAAACAGGCTTCCACCACGGAGCAGTCGGAAGACACGGACGACGACAATGACGACGACTGGACAGACTCCTGGATTGTCGCAGGGTGTTCTGACAGCAGTGTCCGTAGATGGGATGTGGCGACGGGCCGGGTGGGCGAGCGGATGGGAACAGACAAAATGAAAGGCGAGCGAACACTGGTCTGGACTGTAGGAGTGTTAGGGTGAGTGGACCTTCTGTCTATCGACTGCGTATATACTCACGGCTTACCAGTGACGGTACCATTATTTCCGGTGACTCGCTCGGCATGGTCAAGTTCTGGGACTCGAGAACTGGTACTCAGCTACAGAGCTTCCAGGCACATGGTGCCGACGTGCTTTGTATGACCATCAACCCTGTAAGCTTTAGAAAACCCGCACGCAGGAGAGTCAATCGCTAACACAAGGAATAGGAAGGAACAGCGGTGTATACTTCTGGTGTCGACCAGAAGGTCGTGGAGTTCCACAGTATCAAGACCACAAGCACCGAGCAATCTTCAATATTGTCTCGCTCGTCAACAAGGTGGATACAGTCGGTATCACGCCGGCTGCATTCACATGATGTCCGTGCCTTGGCAAGCTGGCCGTCATATTCTCCCCTTCCTCCTTCCCACCGTCGCCAGTTCCCTCTCGACGTCGCTCCGGTCGTTGCCTCCGGTGGTCTCGACATGTCTGTGATTGTCACACCGGCAGCACTGCCCACAAGCACGATCACCAAGGTCATCAACCCGCTAGAGACAAGCCAAATCGCTACCTTCGAGGACTCATACCAGCGGAGGCTGCCATACAGCTCGGGTCCGTACAACTCGTCGGCGGTACACCTGGCTCGTCAGGCACGACTCCTGCTGTGCCAGCGGGACGCCGGTGCGAGCATCTGGCGAATTCTCCCTAAGCACGCCCCAACGTACGGCGATGATGGTTTAGAGGAACTGTCACCCGCAGCAGAAGGTGGCTGGGAGCCTGTCATTGACCTGGACTTGGTGGTCAACACGAACATTGTGGCCAGCGCCATCTCGGATGACGGCGAGTGGGTCGTCGTCTCGGATTGGTATGAATCGAAATTGTTCCACATGGAGAGACTAGTACGTTCGACCTTATTAGGTCCTACCGCATTGCTCACGCTCGTCTTGTAGCCCAATGGCCAGCTGAAGCCCAAGCGGATACGGGATTTCGCTTCGATTCTCGAGCCACATCTTCCTTCAACACCTGCATCCACCGGAGCGTCCTGCTTCGTCTTTGCTCCGGACAGCAGGAAACTCGTCATGGCATCGGCTATCTCGTCCTACATCCTTGTCATTGACCTCGCTTCTGAGAAGCCCCGTGTCCTGAGGCGGTTCGAGCATCATCGCATGCAGAATATTGTCCTTGGCGAGAGGGTCGTGAAGGGTCGGCAACGAAGCCAGGATGCAGAGGATGTCGAGATGCAGGATACCACTGAAGGCGAGAAGGCGGAGGACGCAGACGAGAGCGACGAGGACGTCGACCCACCAAAGCCGGTGATCGCTACTGTGACGCGCATGGCCGTCAGCCCAGACGGCCAGTGGCTCGCGACGTCGGACGACCACCGCCGGACACACGTCTTCAACCTCGACTCGGTGCAGTACCACTGCGTCCTGCCGTCCTTCCCGCAGCTCACGCACGCGCTCGCGTTCGACCGCGCGTCGCCGAGCACGCTCGTGCTCGGGCTCGCGAACAACACGGTGCAGGTGTTCGACGTCGAGAGCCGGACGTTCCCCGCGTGGGCGCGCGAGCTGACGGCCGCGCTCCCGCGTCGCTTCACGCACCTGCACGACCCGATCCTCGGCGTCGCGTTCGACGCGCCCGCGAAGCGCGGCAGCGCGCTCTTCTGGGGCGCGACGTGGCTCTGCCGCGTGCAGCTCGACGCGGGCGTCGGCTTCGACAACTTTGACAAGAAGCGGCGCTGGGGCGCGCCCAAGCCGGCACCCAAGCTCGCGGCGCACCAGGACGCGGATGGCGCGCCGACGTTCCATCAGGACAACTTCAAGCTGGTGACGCACTACCGGCCTATCCTCTTTGCCGACTTTATCGGCCCGGCAGAGCTAGTTGTAGTTGAGCGGCCGCTTGTCGATGTGCTCGCGAAGCTTCCGCCGGCGTTCTTCAAGCCCAAGTATGGTGCAACGTAGAATGTCAAAGAAGGGGCGTAGTGTATTGTTGTTTCGCATCGTGTGTATGTACTGTCTATCCTACGATGGTGCTACTTGTGGCAGAGATCTAAAAGTATCATATAATCCCCTGGGTATTATGACATGCTATTTGCTACAAGAAAAGGCGGGGAATGTGTAATAGTAAGGTAAAAGAGCGGTTTGCGTAGATTTTGTCTAATGTGTGTAGAGGTGCACGACTTTGATGCCGAGGCTTTCATGCCTTGTTGTCGAGTGTTTTCCGAAGCTGATTGCGACGCTCTTCCTCAGAGTTCTCTCTATAGCGGGTCGTTAGTCACGTCTTCCCCTGACTGTAGGACCACACTCACTTTGAGTTGGCAATAGAGAGGTACAGCGTCCAGAAGATACCGCATGTTGACTGGAAGGGAACGCGGTACGCAAGGGGCATAAACCGGAAGTTGATAAGCTGTAAGTCGGAATTGATGAGCAAGGCCATGCTCGCACTATGGCGCGAGTTGCGTACCTGAACTAGCGGCCACACTTGCCAGTTTGCGATGAGGAGAGGCTTGTACAAGTCCTGGAATTTTCCCTGGATGTGCTGCCGGTCTCGGCCTTCCATGATACCCATCGACCCGAGGAATAGTACCAGACCGATAGGTGCCCTGTGCAGAGTAAGTCAGTGTGAAGCGCACGCCGGAGACATAAGCATCGCCACGTACATCAACAATTGGTCCGCCGCCACACGCTTGCCTAGCGCCTTCAAGCTGACGTTGCCTTGCCGGCCGCCGATAGACGGCGCGCGCAAAGGGAAATTCTTTTCAAGGAACAAATTCCACCTCCCAACGATTGGCCCTGGAGACAAGTCAGGAGGGTGTCTGCAATGCGTGTGCAAATCTGGCGCACCCATTCCGAGGCCAAAGGCAAAGAAGCGTGCAGCCCGTGTCAAGTCAAAGCGCCGTCGTTCCTCGTCTCGAGGCGGTCCCTGAATCTGCATAGATAACGGTCAAGACACGCAGGGAACGCGCAGAGACGGGCGAGACGTACGACGCGCTGTGTAACCTGCGCGACCACGTCCGAGAACGCGCCCATAATGCCATTGGTTATGGCGAGGGTGGTGTAGGGGTGTGTGTCGAAAGACTGTTGATAAACACGGGCGAGAGCGACTGAAGACATGGTGTTTCGTGGTGTGCGATGTTCGTGATGGTGAGAGAATAAAAAGCAGAGTAGCGGGTGGGCAGCGGTGGGCGGGGGTGAGTGCTATAAGACGGTGGATGGCGGCACCACCTGTGTTCCACTGCAAGCCATGGGAACTCCTCAGCGAGCGGCAGAAGCTCACTCGAGGCTATCTCCCGGCGCTTCCTCCGCGCTCATGGCGCTCGTCGATCACGGCCACTTCCAGAATTTTCCTGACGTCACTCCCGAAAAACAGGCACTTCCAAGCACATATGGAAACTATCCAGGTTCAACAACACACAACACACTCGCAGAAACGCAGAACATACACAGCACCCTTTTCTCAAAGCAAACGCAGCTTTCCCGTCACCTTGTTCACCAACTCCACGGGCCCTGCAAGCGTGTCAGCCATCGACGCAGACCATATCACACACGTTGCTCACCGGGCCCAATGCCGAGGACGGTCCGCGAACCAGCCGCTATTTGAGTTCGGCCCCTGGGATCGTCCGTTATCAGCGTGTATCCGGCCAGCGACCCGTGCGAAACACTCACGCATCCAAAATCGACCGTGCGCAGAGATTCAAGCTCTTGGCAATGGCTTCGAGCTCGAGCAGCTCGTCTTCCGAGTTTGCCTTGAGCGCGACCTTGGCTTGACTATCCAAATTCCTGGCTTTGAGACCTGTTTCCCCAGGAATAGCGGCATCGACTCACCCTGTTCGCTCCCAATGCCTCAATAGCTGGGTCACCGTCAGCTCACGGACCCTTTACTCAATACCGCAAACTCAACGAACCGCAGGGTTTGTCTTCTGAAGCGCTTTGTAGCAAGCCAGGGTAGCGTGTCTGAACCACCATGAGTAGGCGTAGTGTCACTCGCAAGTAGCATTGACCTACCCGCACCTAGAGGCGCTCAGTCATCCAGACTACATAGAAATATAAAAATGGGACATACTGTGCGGCAATCTTTCCTGTTGTCATCTTCAGGTCTGTACGCACTACCAGGACCTAGCAGCAGTGTGAGGGCGCGTTTTATGAAGGATATGCAGTGACCGACGTACCATCTTGCATGGTTCGAAGAAGCCGGGCTTCACGGAGGACAAGTCACCGTCTGCCAAGTCTTCTTCCTCCATCTCGCTATCGCTTTCTTCATCTTGGTTTGCCCAGGAACGTCCGACTTGGGCTCGGGCGCGACTTCGCGGATGACTTGGACCTGCTGGCGGCTTTCACGCCCAAAGCGTAGCCTAAGCCAAGAGAGGTGATAACCAGGGCCGCGCCCGTAGCAACTAGGACTCTCGGGTTATTTCCATCGAGGCAGGGTTGCAGCGTGCGAGGAAACACGTACTTTGAGCAGCAGACACCGAGGAGGAAGCAGACATGGCGGGACCGGCAATTGCCGGCGCCTCAACCAGAATAATTCTTGATCGCTCATTTTGCTCTTCGCGCTCAGTCGTTCACACCTCCCTGCCCGACCTCCGCTCTCGCGGCCCATACATCGATACTGGTCACGCTTTTACGACACAATACCATTTGTCTAGACTACTCCCGACCAAAATATGTCTTCTGAAGGCGTGACCGCCCCGACCCCCACTCCCAATGGAGTGTCGACCGAAGGTCGCAAACCGTTCTCAGAGCTCGAGCTCTCAGAGCCGACAATGAAGGCCCTTGGAGAGATGGGCTTCACACACATGACAGCCATCCAGGAGAAGTCGATTCCGCCATTGCTGGCGGGCAAGGACGTGCTGGGTGCTGCGAGGACAGGTTCGGGGAAGACCTTGGCTTTTTTGATTCCTGCTGTTGAGCTCCTGCACAGGATGAAGTTCAAGCCGCGGAATGGTGCGTATTATATCCAGTCTCTTTTTGTCACGCCCTAAAGTCGTTCGCTAGGTACTGGTATCGTCATTGTCTCGCCTACTCGAGAGCTTGCGCTGCAAATATTCGGTGTGGCGAAGGAGCTCATGGCTCACCACTCGCAAACCTTCGGCATCGTCATGGGCGGTGCCAACCGTCGTGCCGAGGCCGACAAGCTGCAAAAGGGTGTCAACTTGCTTGTGGCGACGCCAGGTCGTCTTCTCGATCACCTCGAGGTGCGTTGATTCTTGTTTGAATCCGCTCATCCGCTCATTTGCATCTAGAACACAAAAGGATTCGTCTTCAGGAATCTGAAGTGCCTGGTCATTGATGAAGCGGACCGGATATTGGAAGTCGGTTTCGAAGAGGAGATGAAGAAGATTATATCCATTCTTCCTAATGGTCTGTATCGCGCTTTGCACATCGCCGACAAGCGTGCTCATAATCCACAGAGAACCGCCAATCTATGCTCTTCTCCGCAACACAGACGACAAAGGTCACTGACCTTGCGCGGATATCATTGCGCCCAGGCCCTCTCTATATCGACGTTGACAAGACGGAGAGCACGAGCACAGTCTCAACACTCTCGCAAGGTTATGTTGTCTGCCCTTCAGACCGCCGCTTCCTTCTCCTCTTCACCTTCCTCAAAAAGCACATGAAGAAGAAGATCGTTGTCTTCTTCTCGAGCTGCAACTCCGTTAAATACCATGCTGAACTGCTCAACTATATCGACGTCCCTGTATTGGATCTACACGTATGTCACTCTTGTCGCTAACTTGGCCCGTCTACTCACAGCAATGCAGGGCAAGCAAAAGCAACAGAAGCGGACAAATACCTTCTTCGAGTTCTGCAACGCCGAATCTGGTATCTTGCTTTGCACAGATGTCGCTGCACGTGGTCTCGATATCCCACGCGTCGACTGGATTATCCAGTACGACCCACCAGACGACCCTCGTGACTACATCCACCGTGTCGGCCGTACCGCTCGTGCAGGCAAGGTCGGCAAGAGCCTTATGTTCCTG